>JBBMOL010000016.1:7497083-8755847 GCA_037954665.1 Laguncularia racemosa
AAAGGGTGAAAAGAACCCCATCAGGAAGTGAAATAGAATAGAAACTATAATCTCTCAAGTACTGTGTGCTTGTTGAAGAGTCAACTAGTGACTTAAAGGTAGTGGCTTAGTTTAAGGGAACCTCCTAGAGTAAGAGTGAAAGTGAGTCTTCGTAGGACAATTATCACTGCTTATGAACACAAACTTAGGTGATATATATATGACTAAGATGGAGCTTAAGTGAAACTAAGTGGGGATTTCAGTCAATTGATGTTGAAGAATTAATGGATGAGTTGTGGTTAGGGTACAATGCCACTCAAACTAGATGGTTCTTTCTAAAATGCATTGAGGCACAACAGTTTGTTGGACATTTAGGGGTAAAGACTGTATTGGTGCTGGCTATTGTAATGGTACCAAATCGAGAAAATCTTTGATACCTATATATGGCCTCAAAATAATGGGGTCTAGGTTTGTTAATGAGATGATGAGGGAATAAGCTTCATTGTTGAGAGGGAAACAACCTAAATTAGTAGTTAAGACCCTTAAATGACTGTTCAATGATAAAGAGGTTACGATATAGAGATAGCTGGGAGGTTTACCTAAAAGTACCCACCCTTGAAAGAGTACGTAATAGCTTGACACTTTTACACTAAAGTTGAGCAGGGTTAAGCAATTTGCCAAAATTGTAGGGTGTAAGAATGCATTTATGGGGGTAGCGTTTCCCCTTAGAGGAAAGTACCCATAAAAGTAGAGGTGGATGGAGTAGAAGTGAGAATGTCAGCTTGAGTAACACAAACATTGAAGAGAATCTAATGGCTTGAAAGCTTAAGAGTTTCTCTATAAGGTTCATCCATGGAGGATGGGTGAAGGCCTAAAATCAAGCTGAAAGGCATAGTCAATGAACAGTGGATGAACATTCCTATATTACCCCTTGTTGGTCCAAAGAGGAAGGATGTGGGTAGGTTAGTGAAAAGATAGTTATCAATTTAAGGACATAAGGTATCCTTGCTTTCTTAAGGTGAGAAGAGGTAAAGAAAATACATTAAGTGAATGTTTGAATACCAGGTGTTATGATGCTGAAGTAAACATTGCCATACTCTTGGGATCCTTTGCCCAAAATTGACAATGGTGGGTAAGTATAAAATACTTAGGGCATGGGAAAACTCTTGCCTTGTGACTTTAAAGGAAGGGTTGCCTTCTCATAAAGGGGGTCACATTGACCAAGCATAGGCAATAGGTCTCCACAAAGTCGTAAGATCATGTATGGGGGTTGGCACCTACCTAATTTTAGAAGTTTAAGGAAGTTGTTAACTTAATGACCAGAGAGTCGACAACTTGAAGCCCTTATGAAGGATTCCATATTGAGTAAGTTTCAATCTACATAGAAGACACAACAATCTAGGCATTGTCTCAAAGAGAGACTTGGTGAAATAGACTTGTTTATGAAGATGCCAACTACCTATACCTAAGCAAAAAGACCTTGTAAAGCTTTACTGTTACCTGGGATTGAATGTGGGCCTTTCCAACATATCTTAAGTGGAAGGCAAAGAAGGCCTCTTTTAGGGGGGCTAGAGCCATTGATAAGATACCACTCTAAAAGAATTAGAATTGTAACCTTGTATGAGGATCTATAGGCCAAGAGATAGTCTTGGATGGACAATCTTAAGTAGACAATTTTTATGGGACATAGGCCTCCCCAAAGTTAATAGAGGCGTGCAAAGTTTGTCAAGCTAGATGGAGATTGACCTTTGAGTGTAAAGGTTGAAGAGAGTTTAAGTGCAAGACATACCCAACGGGTTGGGATGGCAGCTTTAGTGAACAAACGGTGCTGAGTGGAAGGTTGTTGCCTAACAGATAAAAGTTACTCTAAGGATAATGTGATGAAGTTCCTTAAGAGCAGGGGAGGTTTGCCACCTTGATGTCTGCTCTTTGCCACCTAAGGCTATAATATTCTAATGGTGTTGAGTGGTATGTGTGCTGGGTTTAGAATGTGTGCATGTTTTGTTGAACTATTGTTACTTCTTTTTATAATTGAAAATAAAATCTAACCTATATTTTTTGGATATGTAAAGAGAAGATTTACATCATTCTTTTTTTTTATCATTCCTTATCTTATGCATGTGTGCTTTTTGTAAACCTTAGCTGCTATTGTTATAATTTATGGACTAGCTATAACTTGTGGACTGATGTAATGTAAAGCATTTTAAATACAGGAAAAATGTATTGGAAGACCTAAGTTTTCTTTATTTTTTGTTTTAGGACTTATGCTTTTATTTTTGTCTGTTTCAGGACTTAAGTGTTTCAAAATGAGTTAGAATGGGCTTTGTTACTTTCTGTTAGAAGTAATATCAAAAGTCAAGTCTTGAATTTAAAAAATGAAGTAAAATTTAGGTCTTATGATGAGAAAAAAATGTAAGTCTCAAATTAAGAATTTATGAAAACTTAGTTTTTCTGTTGTTTAAAAGTGTTTTTCATTTTATTTGTTTTTTTTTTCATTTTAACATCTAACTTTAACAATACTTGTAATGGAGAGCAACTAAAATACTATATTGATCATTTTTTGAAAATTTAGGTCCATAAATGACACTTTTAAAAACATGAATCCTAAATTAGAAAAAAAAAAATTAAAAATTATGTATTTACTTTGAAATGCATTGGACACGAATATAGGCTTTAGTTGATTGGCAGTACCTAGGAGTGAGCATGGATTGAATTAGTTTTTTTTTTTTTGCTAAACTAAATCAAACCATAAAAATACGATTTTTTTTTCTTCTCACTTTTCTCACTTCAAACCCAACCATACGATTCGGTTTTAGATTTGTTCCAAACCATAAAATTTCAGTTTGGTTTATAGATTAAATCATATTTTGTTTTCTATGAAAATATATTCACTTAACATATAATCTTATAAGAGCAGTATTAAATTAATTTAATAGTAGCATGCATTAATATTATATAAGGGATTGATAAAGTTAATATTCAAATAATTAAAAAAATTTAAAAGCATAATACAACTAATTTATTTTTCAAGCTAGCATATAACATAAATTTTGAGTTACTCTATATACCTATTTATTAAATTATGATCATAAAATTTAAATACATATAAATTTTTAAATGTAAACTAAAAATTCTTTTTAATATTATGTTACAATAAAAGAACATTTTAAGTTACGAGTAAAATATTATTATTATTTTTTTCAAAATGGTTTAATTTAAAGTATTCCTCAAAACCAACCATAAATTTCTAGTTTGGTTCGGATTGGAAAATTTCAAACCAAATTGTAAAAAATAAATAAATAACCATATCTTCAATTGAGTTTGCTTTGGTTTGTAGATTGATTTAATTTGGTTGATTTTTTTTCTCACCCCCAGCGGTAACTTCACTTTGCTAGGTAGTTGTGACTTGCTTTTCTTGATGAGGATGAGTGGACCCTAATTGGACATTTCCACCGATTAAGACTATAAATGAGTTGAGTTGAGATGAGCTTGAGCTCAAGCTTGACTTGAAATTTTGAAAGCTTGAGCTTGATTTGAATGCGATTGAGTTTATATTTTTAAGTTTAAGCTTAATTCAAAGTGGTACTTGATGAGTTTCAATTTCACTTGATTAAACCCATTTAGGTTTGATTTATATAAAAATTATTATTTTTTACTAAAAATAATATAAACATTAAAACTCAAACTTGAGTTTGAGTATGTTGGTAAGTTAGTGGAGTCAATCGTTATGAAACTCGAGCTTAACTCAATAAGCTATTCAAGTAGATCAAGCTTGAGCTTAACTTGATTATTGTTGAATTAGATTCAAGTAATTGTTGAAACGAAATCAAGTAGTTTGTAATTAAGTTTGAATCGCTTACAATCCCTTAGCATGGAGATGAATTAGGGTATGGAAATGTGTAAATATAGTTTATTTGGTCCCTTTTAGGTAATTTTTGCATTTGACATAACTTTTATGTATTTTTCCTATTAACATTATAAAAACATACGTATAAATATAGTATAAAATCTCATTTGAACATATAATTTTCAAAAATAGTTCGAATCCTTAGTTTAAACATGTAAGCAGTGTTGTAAACATCACCATTTTAGATAGATAGTCTCAATTTAGAAAGTTATTTCATGCACATAGGCATGAAAATGAGTGGAGTGCCATGGTAGTTCCATCTCATGGTATAAATAAATTAATTTGGCCTTTAAATTGCTTGAACATGGATAGATATTTGATTGGGTCTAATTCAAAATTGCATTGACAGTTAATCGAGCAGTTTCTTGAGTTCTAGTATCAATTTCGACCTAGGTGGCTAGAAGTGGTTGTAAACTTTTATTGAACACTAGTTGAGAATGTGTATATATCAAGAATCATTGAATTCATATTCCGTTAGAAATTCAATTTAAGTTTAATTAAAATTTTCTATCACTTTTTTTTAAATAATCGAATTTAAATGAGTTTAACAAAATAAAATTCATTAAATTACTTTTCGAGTAGAGGTTGGATTTCGAATTCATGTTTAATTCTATTTGACTTGACATGGTTGGCCATACAATTACATGGTGCAGTAGAGTGCTTCCTTGTAGCTGTCCACAAATTAGAGGTGGCCAGAATGCATTGGGCATATGAGCAATTCTATTGAGGAAGTTTTTTATTTTGTGCAATTAAGCATTTAAAATTTTATTTTTGATAATTTAATACTTATATTTTTAAAAATCGATTGTCTAAATATCTTTATTACAAATAGATATTAATTTTACTGACATCAATAGTCACATGTTCATTTTTTTATTAATTATTTTAAACAATATATAAATATAATTTTTAATGAAATTAATTATTATAGTTGGACTATTTTACTTCCATTTTTCTTTCTTTTTTTATTAATTTTATTTGTTAATATTATATTATTTATTTGAAATAATTATATTGACTAATTAGGGAATGTCATTTGTAAAAAATTAACATGTCATTATTAATGTCAACAAAATTAATGTTCATTTGTAATAGACGCTTAAATGACTTATTATTTGACAGTAAAAATATTAAATTGTCAAAAATAAAAGTTTAGATGCTTAATTATCCAAAATCAAAAGTTGAGGCACCAAGAATGCCTTTAATCCGAATGAATCGGGTAAATTATTATAATATTGTAAAAAAAATCCAACAAAATGGTAGTTTAAAAAAAAAAAAAACCTAAGAATACTCCATGAAATCGTGTAAATAGATTTCGACCTACAAAAAATTTGCAGCAACCGCTACATTAATTATCTAGTAACTCTTACATCTTGTACAAAATATGACCTATATAACAACATTCAAAATAAATATAAAGTGCATACACAACCCAGAATATACTAAGCACTTGACTAATCAGGATGACACTCTCCAATCACCAGTACAATAATAAATGATGAACTCCTGAAGGCTAATCCTTATCACTCAGCCAAAAACCACATATACCAATAGCTCCATGTACCAACCAGCTACCATTCATCAACTGCTTACAAGTGGGGTATTCTTAAAGACTTATGGCATGGACATCGTGTCTTGGGGTTTTTTTTTTTCTTTAAATAGAAACTGCCGTTTTGTTGGAGAATATATATATATATATATTAACTTTGCAATATTATAATAATTTACCCGAATGAATTTGAAATTATAATATATATATATTTTTTTGTTTTAAATTCATTCGGGTAAATTATTATAATATTACAATTACAATTAAATTGTAATTTATATTTGCTTTCCCTTTAACCCTTAATTACAGGCCAGGCGAAGAAAAGCTATACTTGTATGAGTTTAGTTCTCCCATATGCTTCAGGAATGTTGCAGCAACTAGTTCCTAGACACTGAATAGAACAATCACAAGAAATATATTGTGAACTGAGCTTTACTAAAGGGATTCATCTTCAGTTCTAATTATATATTAACCAAAAAGCGAGGAAAGCACATAGTGCATTCTTTAGCATATGTGCTTTGATTGCCTTGAGCACTTCATCTTAGATAGATGATCCAATCAATAGAAACGAAAACAAATCATTTCAATCATTCAAGTAATCTTGGAATCGCAAGCATACCACCTTTTTACCATGTAGCTGGTTTGATTCTGGAATTGTTTCCCAAACATGCTCGAATCTTCCATGTTCATGTGGAAGCAGATGTATTAAGGAAAAAAAAAAAAGCCCTGCTTATTCTTTTTGCCTTTTTTTTTCTTTTTTGAACATCCTTAAAAAAAATTATTTACACATTTACTTTATTTGATAATGACGGGTACCTTAATAAGATGAATTTACCTACCTTATTGTAATAAACCCTCATGCGAGATTGAATATATTAAAAATTTTGATTCAAGAGGCAAATAAAACATGAACTTCTAAGGTCACTCCCATGTGCCCTTAAGGCAACGTTAGTAAAAACCTAGGCAATAAACATATATACCACATGAGGACCCTTAAGACTGTCTTCCTTGTAGTTGTGTCCCTTGTGAGCCCCTACGCAATACATTAACTTCACTGATTACAGAAATGTCACAAGTCCCTTGTGGAGAAACCATCGTCCACTGAGCTGGGATGGGAAGCGTAAGCAATGACTACATGCAGTTCCTAACTTCTTTAGTCCTAAAGCAGAAACATGTTCTTTCGAGATCTATGCGCAGAATCAATACATTTTTACATACCAAGACTTAACAGATGATAAGAAAAGAGCCTATTTTCCAGTAGAAAAAAGCCTCAAGAGAAGTTCAAACGGAGAAAAGCCCTCCAAAGGAAACGCACCTAGGTCATTACTTGACTGGATCCTGACCAAATCACTGTCTGTTCTTCATTGCTTCAATGCCTTTGCGGTACAGGACCTGCATTTTCTAACATGGAAATACCTGTTCCACGTATTGCATCTGCCCATTTATTTGAGAATGAAAGAGTGTGTACATAACAACAGAGTAACAAACAACAAATCAACCCTGTAAATTAACAAACCAGAATATTTGTTATGTCAGCTAAGACAATGGCTGGATCTCAGATGGAGTACATTTCCTTGATCTAATTGCTATATATGTACCTCCACAATAAGGTAAAAATCCAGATTAAGTGCTAACCTAAAATTATCTCCAAAATAAAACACGAGGTATGAGAATTGCCATGAATCGAAAATATTCACACATCCTTGATTACCATGTCTAATTAAAGATAAGAAAAAAGAAATTAATAAGGGTATGACAGACTCAAAGATTCAACAAGCTATTTTCTCAGTATCAGTTTCAAGTTACCCTGCACCAGTACCTTCACATGACCCCATTTAACTCATTATATTGAAGAAATTCTTCATTGATATAGAAATTTCAGGGGGACAATGTGAATGTGTATTGGTTATCAGAATATTGAAAGGTGCTTGATCTAACCAAACATTTTATCTTTCAAATGATATTTTGCAATCCCCTTCAGCAGATAGTCCCTTAACTAGAATCCCTTCTCCTGACTCATTCGATATCAAAGAACCTAATCTTAGCGCAAGAAGAGGATATAAATTTTCTCATCTAGGGTTTTGATTATCAATCACATAACGTCACTCTAAAGAATCCTATTTTAGATGGAAATTGAACTATATGAGTCCTAAGCAAAAGGGATAAACCCTTTGAATTCCATAAGTGGGAAAAGAAAAAGGAAGGAAATTTTAGCTCAACCATGCTTCGTCACATCAAAACAACAAAATTCCACATGAAAGTTATTACTAGACAAAGTAAACGATACAAACTTAGGGGAAAAAAAAATAATCATAGATATTTCACCTCCATTCGAATTATCTAAGCTTTTCCTTAGTCGAGCTCTTCCTAGCTGCTTCCTTAACCTTCTCAATATACCCTTCAATGGGAGGCGTGAGAGTTGCCATGAACCGATTGGCTGGGAAGGGAGTCAAATCTGGTACCATTGCAGCGGCTTTCAAATGCTCCGGCAATGCCTCAATAGCCTCTTTCTTCAACCTAAGCAAAGTCGTCTCGGCAGCCTGCCTTGCCCTATGCTTTCTCATCAAAACCCTACTATACTCTTTCGCTAACTTCCTACCATCTTCCACCGTAAGCTCATACTTTGGTATCTTATCCGCATCAACCAAACCTATCATATATAAAAAATTAGAAAAAAAAAAAAAAACCTCCTTGAATCAAAAAGTGTTCAGTGAGGATGGATATTCTTTTCATACTTTAGTTGCTACCTCCTTTAACCTAAAAATGATATCTTCCCAAACAATGCCCTAAAATTACTAACAAAAAATCATTTTAAGCATTTTGATTTCACAATTCCTCCCTACAATGTGATTCAATTACTTTTTTTCCATTACCTTTTCTTCATTCGATTGCCAAACGATCCCTGTAGCGGTTTCTAATGATGTAATTAGCTTTCATTTTGTGTCCAACTTACAATAGTGTTTAAAATGCATAAACTTTATTGAATATCACAAATTAATTGCTTCATTTTACAATCGTACAAATACTGCATAAGATCAGATTAAGACAAATCGTGTCGTGTCATGTCGTGTGCATGTGTTAGATGGAGCTAATTCAATATAATTACCAAAATAAATAAACAAACAAATAATTGAAGTAAATGCGAACCTAAAGTAATGAGATCCAAGCCAGGAGTGCCAATAATCTCCGGCTTATCCGAAATGCCAAGTTTCTCTTTCCCTTTCTTCAAATTATCGATCTCGCGTTGCCGATCTTTGCTAATGAGACCGAGCTTCTCTCTCTCCGCTTCACGCGCTCTTTGTTTCGGCTTCAAATGGCGGAGAGGAGTGGGCGCATTGAGACAAGCGTCGACTAGGGCTTCGGCTTGGGGTGGACCGCGTTTTCCGGACTCACCGGAACCACCGCCACCGCCACCTTTCTTGGTGGTGATCTTTGAACGCTTGAGGGGCTGTCCAGCTTTGAGCTTGGACTTGCCCTTGGCGGTTCGACTAACCGAACAGCGTTGAGTGAATTGGTAGTAGATGGATTGGAAAGCTTGAAGCTTGAGCTTCGTAATCCGGTTCATTTTCTTGTGATGCAGAGCTGCGCGGGTTTTGGTTTTGGGAGACGAAGGAGCCAGTAGGGTTTTACACATGGAGGAATCGTTTGTTACTTGATTTTTTATTGTTACTATAATTTTTAATAGAATATATATTTAAAAAAGAGGATATATAAAAAAAAAATTTAAATACTATATTAATGTGATATGTGTATTAAATAAAAAAAAGATAAAATTGAAAATAATTCTTAATGTTGTTTTATATATTTTTTTCACAATTGAGTGTTTAAATTTTATATTTTTTGAAAATATGTTTTTAGATCTTATTTTATCATTTTTTTTGCATAATTAAAATTATTAACAATCAAATAAAATACAAAATGAGAAAATACATATTTTTTATTGATGTTAACGCACCACATTTTAACTTAATTTAATAAATAATTACACTAATCCAACACAAAATTAAATCAATTCCAATTTACATTCTTTATACTCTTATCTATTTAATAGTTGAAGGAATTTCTTTTTGGTTTTTTATTTTTTTATTCGATCTAAACTCTAGTAATTAGTTCATTGGCTTGTGCTATGTAGCTCCCGGGATGATAAGTACTCGAAATAACTACTTTTCTTATTTTTCAACTTGCGACTTGCTTGCCTAGGCAACAATCATAGTTATTAAAATCGTAATGCTACTCATATGATCATATAGATTTTTGATTTTACGATATATTTTTTATTAAATTTGTGTAAAAAAAAATTATATAAAACTTATAGTAAAATCATAAGTTTATATATATAATCAATAAAATTTTACGTTTTTAATTAAGTTTACAAATTCTACTTATTTAAGCCAAATGTGTTAAAAATTAAAAAATATAACTTAACTTTTATAAAATATGAATATTATTGGTTTTTTGAAAGATTTTGAATTAGAATATAAAGATATAATTGATAATAATACCAATAATAAGATTGGTATCGATGATAAAGATGGCAATGATAATGGTAATTGTGAATAGAGGGAGATGATAATTTTGACTTTTGGTGATGAAAAGGGATTGATATTTTTTTAGTTTTGTATTTTATTATTATAATTTATATTGTAATGCATTTCCTATTAGCATTGCCATTTATATTATAGTTTTATATACTAGTATAACAACTTATGCTAATTTTTTTTACTATCAATATATTATTTTTATTGTAAGTTATGACTAAAATTCATATTAATTTTTTTTAATCATATATTTTATGTTGTTTATGTTTATAGTAAATATATTAATAGTTTTTTAAAACTATTTTACATAAGCTATATAATTTACATTTCTATATTTTGATTTTGCGTTTCGATTCTATAAATCTTATAATGATTTTAGATAGAATTATGAGTTTGATAACTTTAGTAAAAACATGAGATTCATGATCTGAAATAGCTTTTTTTTTTTACCTTTTATATTATATAATCACCTTTAGATGGTTCATAACCTCTATATCGTACCACATATTAATAATAGACATCTCATATTTATAGCTACTTTATCCTAACTTTCTGATTTACTTGAATGCTATTATTAATCGATCCATAATTCGAATATGATTAGGATTCGACATATCGCATCTTAACTTGTGGAATCACTCTATCCCAAACTTCTCGCCCCATTATCAATGGGCACCGCCGGTTAGTTCATGACCCCTACTCCGCATTAGAAGCAACAAGCCCATGAGACACACGATCAATCTTAACTAATAGCTCAGCATGCATTATTAAAGTTCAAATACAAATTTGTTCTATTCCATGCAGGCAAACTTATAAAACAAATGCCACATGATGACCACAAACAACACTCGCTTGAGGTCATCACTATTACCTTAATCACAAAGCAAGCAAGTCTAACAGCCTGATTGTCTATATTTAAATCTAAACAAATTCCTTAAAAATTACAAATAGTAATATCATGTATGTAAATGTATGATCTACTTTTACTAAATTTAGTCATTGCATAGTAAATTGTGATGGCTTTCTAATAGAGAAATTTCTATGCATTTATAGTCTTTAGATAAAACCATATGATAGGTTGTGACTTTTAGATTCAACTTATTTCTCTATAATATAATATGTTTATGGGTCTAATTTTTTAGCTATATAGTAATATTTTAGATCACTCAACCGAAATGGTCAATTGTCTACTAAAAATCGAACTTCACTTGACCCAACTAAATCAAAATAATGAATGTGGTGTATGAATGGATTTTGTCCACCATTCCAGTATTTTGATTGGTTGAGCTCTAATATTGTTGAACTTTTTCCTATCTCATCAAAGTGGGTCGACTAACCTATGATTAGATTGATCGAAATTTGGGTTTTCCTCACTTTAGCTTAGGTTTAAGTTCGGAAATCTTTTAACTTATCTCCTAGCTTTTCAATTGATTTAATAGTTTTTCACCTATACCAATCCTCATTTTATTTGTTAAAATTTTATTTAAGCAAAACTTGTTTAATTTAAGATTAGATTTTGTTCAATTCATTTCTAATTCAGTATTACTGTCATATTTACTTGCTTATAAATCACTAAGTTAAGAGATTGCATTAAGGTTTCGCTTGGTGCATCTGTAATTACCAACCGTCCAACCACAGTTTTGGATAAGTTTTTGCTTGATTACCTAGGATATTCAGCATTGCTGTTTCCTACATTTTTGTCTGACAGGTTCAATTAGATTATTGTCGTCCGCTGTTGCCCCTAAGCTTGGTATGAAACGGAGTGAAGGGAATAAATTTTGCTTGTAATAATGATGGGGCTATATCATTTTCTTGTTAGGTTTGATGTGGTGGAATATACTTGCATGGATCGGAACTCTCTATATTTGGTTAAAAACTGTTAAACATTTAGCAAGTGATTTACGCATTGTAAATCATTTAGTGTCAATAAGATTACGTGTCAAATAGTTTATGGCTAAATCGGTATAGCCCCTGTAATGTTGAAATATTGGTTTAAACACAAAACATGTTTTCCAATATGTGGATGGCATGTTGAATTTAAATTCACAACCGATTAATTTAAAAGATGTCTACGGATCTTTATTTTTTAAATTTCAATGAAAAGTAAAGAATAGCAAAATAAATTGATGCTAAATGTACTTTGACTTGTTATGGGGAAAAATGTCTCGACAATCGATAAGTGATGGACAGATGAAGAAGATAGCTGAGATTAATAGGTGTAAACTTGAGTGAAGTTGAATAAAATCTCACGATGATGATACAAAGGTAGACAGATACTTAAGTTGGGGTAAATTCGTGAAAAAAGAAGAAGAAGCTACTCTACATATGTAGGAACCAAACACCTCTTACACGAAAAAGTAAAACAATGATACACATAAGATCAGCATCAGGTGGATCTTAGGTCTACTCAGTTCCAGTAATCTTCTTCTTAATTGCTTCAATGTCAGTGGCTAGTTCTTTTCTGCTTGACTGTGGAAAAAACCAATCAAAATTCAAGTTAATATAAGAAATACCCTTTCATCTATAACCCTTTGAATTAGCATATTCAAACTTTTCTAATGAAAATTGGAAAGAATGAACATAATTCTCATATTTGATCACCAAATGATTATATATCTGAAATTATTTACGGTCATCATTGTAGAAGATCCTGAATCCTGAGTTTGAACCCTGTACTCTCAATTTCACTGCTATTTGATTAAGGGGTTCAATAATCTAAACCTCAACCAACACGAGTCATCCGTGCAGGATCTAAAAGGCTTAATTCAGAATTCTTGAAAAGGGGAAACAAAAGAAAAAAGCTCCATCTATATATCAAGTTTTACCTTGAAAAGTAGGTATCTGTAGACAAACCACCCAGTGTATCCAAGGCCTACCAACTCCATAAGCTTTGGAAGCTGGTAAAATCAGCAGAATGATTTCCAGTTTAGACAACGGTAACCAGCACATCCAGAGAATGAGAAAACAACAAATGAAGTGTTGATTTTGCCATAAAGAAGCCACAATACAGACAGAAGTAAGAACATACCAAAGGAACTGAGTTGATCGCTCCAACAACAACTGATGATAGCCAGACTGCAACAACTGCACCACCGCCATAGAGAATAACTGTGGACTTGTTTTCAACATTATCCCACTGAGCAATAGAAGGGTTGGTTCCGACTTTAGCATTGGATAGTGCCAATGACAAGTAAGAAGCAGATGCAAGTAGACCTAGAAGATAAATGGGTTATGCAAAGAGTCATAGTCTTACCTTCTCTTTCAAGTCTGTGAATAGTTCATTAGGATCAACTGCAGCTGATTCGTCAGTGGAGGAAGCTCTAATTTGAAGAGGGGCAAATCCCCGAGATCCTGTTAGAAGGAAGAAGCTGTGCTGTCAATCATCAATGCTAAGCTTAAAGATGAGTTCAATAATACGATATACACTTCCTATAAATACAGTTGAATTTAAACACCCAATTATCTTATCTCAAAGTTAAAGCACATAAATATGGTGTGGTTGCACTTATCACTAATATTTCCTCTCAACTGTGTGCTGAAATTTTTATTGAAGTCCATCACATGGACTAATCAATTGTGTAGGGGGTTAGTAACTGCATTGGACTCCAATTCATAACCTCCTAGTAATCATGTTGGGCTTAATTTTTACAGACATCCTAATTTAAAAGTTTAAACTTGTAGATATGGTGTTAACTATATTTATTACTGATGAAATGCATCATCATGCAATGTCCATCAAACTATCCTCATAAGATTTTGATGCAAACACCCTGCCTAAAAAATTGGAAAGCAGTCCTGGAGTCAAGCCTGATAATTAGTCATGTCTTCACATGTTTTGACAATATGTTCGATCCTACTTCATGTACATCTGGTTCCTCACAAGAAGCAGTCTATATAACCAACTAAATCATAGATTTCCCGAGGAAAACCACGAAACAGAATTGGGTATTATGTGCCATTTCAATATTTTCATCAGTCAAGCAAACCATTGGGGTATGCCAGTAATCTTGTCCCTTTGTCAACTAGTTACAGCAGTTCCAAGGAACAATCCATAATGCAACCAAAACGGGGAAAAGAAAAGGAAAGAAAAACGGTCCACGCGAAGCCAACACAATTTCATTAAAATGCAATGGAAGCTATGATCCATCATTTCCACTTCCATTACACTAAGATGGACTAAGGTTTTCCTAAAAAGAAGCAGCAAAACTGACATTTTCAAGCACTAGCAGTAGAAAACAATATGGTATCTCGCCTGTCTCCTATTGAGTAACATCACACGCTACATCTACATGCTTAAATTTTAAATTAACTGACCGTGGAGTTAAACTCAACGGATCACAAGTACAAATCACTTTCACACCTCGTTGAATTAACTCTACAAAATCGCATATGTGCTCAAT
This sequence comes from Laguncularia racemosa, assembly GCA_037954665.1. Lineage (NCBI taxonomy): Eukaryota > Viridiplantae > Streptophyta > Magnoliopsida > Myrtales > Combretaceae > Laguncularia > Laguncularia racemosa. The sequence continues at coordinate 7,511,457 of JBBMOL010000016.1, forward strand.
TGCATGGATATATGGCATTCGCGCATGTAAATATAGGCATGAGTCTAGTCTAAAAGAGCACATCTAACATGTTTCATTGATAGTCTTTCCTTACTTCTGACGCATTTCCTGAAACTATAGAGACAATATGACATTTATTTATTGACCCAGCACAAGAGTATAATACAAGGTATGATTATATTTCCTCCGCTCCATATCTGTTATTTTCTTCTTTCTTTTTTTAATTAATCTTTGCTGTCCAAACACCCAATTCAAAATAGTGTCGAATCATACCCAAATGATAAGCCAAAAAGCTCGAGCACAAGCATATAAAATGAGAAGCCATAAAGTAAAAGTAGAGTGTACATACCTGAAAACCTGAGGGAGGAAGTGGAAAGAGAAGGGGAGGAGATGAAGTGAGGGGGAAGATAAGGCAGAGAAGAGGAGCGGTTGGCCCTCACGGTGGCCGGAAGTGACAAAACAGCTGCCATGGAGGAGGATGTGGCTGCCATTTAGTTACTATACTACTATATTATCTCTCTCTCCCTCTCTCTCTCTCTCTGTTTCTCGTCTATAAGACTGTTATAATAAGGTATGTTATCTCTTACAAGGTTATTTGCTAAATGTTGAGTTTTTGAGGTTGGAGGTGGTGGTGTTTGCAGGAGTCTTTTGGCACTCTTGTTGTGTTTGGGTACATAGATTTGGTTGGTTGACACGTGGACATAACATGCGTTTTGATTGGTGGGTTGTCTATCCACAAATCCACGTTTTGCCCCTCCATCTCTCTTTAGTTTCATGCTTCTCATTCCTCGGGGAGGCCCCGCCTCTCTTAAATCAACCATTATTTTCTTTCTATTTTTCCGAAAAATGCTTCTAATAAAGTCCTAAAAGATTATAAAAACAATAGGATACATACTTAAATGTATATATATTTAAATTATATAAATATTATAACCGTAAAACATATTTTTAAAATAAGTTGCGAATGCACGGATTACATATGCGACTTTAAGGATATGCAAAAATTCTAAACCGAAGGCTCAAATTGGATTTGCTCCTTTAGTATAATTTTTTTTCTTAACCCTATGAATCTGTTACTGCAAATCTATAAAGCTTATAACATTATAAACTTATAAATTATTATAAAAGTATGTCTACAAACATATAAAATTATTGTAAAAGTATGTCTGTAAACTTAAAAGTGATATAATAAATTTATATAGTAATACACGGGAAAAAATTTGCACTGACACTTTTAAATATAAATACGAATCCCCAGTTTAGTTCATATGTTCACATTTCACATTTCAATCTTTAAATTTCCTTTGTAAACACTTTACAATTTTTTTTTTCACAATTTGTGTTTTATGCAAGTTTTAATCTACTGAAATATATGTATAAAAATTTTTCATTAAGATCTCGGTATATTTTCTTAGGAAAAAATTTATTTTTATTACTGTTATTATACTTTGGATAAATGCAAAAAAAAAAAGACATGTAAATATGTATATTGCATAAATTTTTTTATAGTAGTTATTGTTAATTAATTATTAATTAGTAATTAATTATTAATATATGATTAATTAATATTAGTAAATAAATTATGTATATATGTTATTATAATGTATTTTTGTAAATATAGTCATAAATTAAGTTATTGTTAATTAACTGTTAATTGGTAGTTATTAGTCGTTAAGATATCGTTAATTAATTTCTAAAAAATTAATTAATAAATTTTTTTGTATTTGGTGGAAATGTAAAATATTTGTATAGTTTAGTAGAATTAGTCATAAAAGTAAATAGTTGGTAATTGTCTGTTAATTAAAGATAATTAGTCGTTAATATGTCGTTAATTAATTGTTGTAAAATTAATTAATAAAAAATTTTGTATTTGTTGCAAAGTGAAAATATTTATATGGTTTTGAAAAATGAGTTATAAAATTAATTAGTTATTAATTATCCGTTAATTAAAGGGGATTAGTTGTTAATACATCGATAATTAATTACTATAAAATTAATTAGTAAAAAATTTTGTATTTGGTGGAAATGTAAAATATTTGTATGGTTTAGTAAAATTAGTCATAAGAGTAAATAATTAGTAATTATCTATTAACTAAAGGTAATTAGTTGTTAATATGTAGTTAATTAATTGTTGTCAAAGTAATTAGTGAACTATTTTGTATTTGTTGCAAGGTGGGATTATTTGTATGCTTTTGTAAACTGAGTTATAAAATTAATTAGTTATTAATTATTCGTTAATCAAAAGGAATTAGTTGTTAATATATCATTAATTAATTGCTATAAAATTAATTAGTGAAAAATTTTATATTGGTTAGAAATGTAAAATATTTGTATGGTTCAATAGAATTGGTCATAAAAGTAAGTAGTTGATAATTATTCATTAATTAAAGATGATTAATCATTAATATGTCGTTAATTAATTAGTGAAAAAATTTATATTTGTTGTAAGGAGGGATCATTTGTATGCTTTTGTAAATTGCGTTATTAAATTAATTAGTTATTAATTATCCGTTAATTAAAAGAAATTAGTCGTTAATATATCGTTAATTAATTGTTATAAAATTAATTAGTGAAAAATTTTATATTAAGTGGAAATGTAAAATATTTGTATAGTTTAATAGAATTAGTCATAAAAGTAAGTAGTTGGTAATTATCCATTAATTAAAGATGATTAGTCGTTAATATGTTGTTAATTAATTGATGTAAAATTAATTACTAAAAAATTTTGTATTTATTGCAAGGTGGGATTATTTGTATTATTTTTGCAAACTAAGTTATAAAATTAATCAGTGAAAATTTTTGTATTAGTTGCAAAGTAAATTATTAATACAATTTTGCATAATAGATAGAGCTTAGACCTTTTGATCTTTCAGTCTTGACGCAACAGGTCAGTCGTTGATCACAGGCAGTCTGGGACAGAGAGGTAATGGATGTTTTACTTATCAATTAGTTTACATTGCAATAGAGATAGGAAAACATCTGACATGTTTTGGTGCAGCGACGAACAGGGGGACGGCGTTGATCTCGAAACCGCGATGAGGTAGAGGAAAATCCAATGCAGGACAAATAGATACATGTTGATCTTGATGCGGTGTATATTAGCTTAGGGCCTAAGTTTAACCAATATGAGACATCGCATCGGTATTCTATTAGTAGTCCTATACCAACACCGCTGGTTTCACGAAGGCAATGCCCTAAAAAGCAACTTATGGAGTAGGGTAAATCATCGAATCAGCCACATCAGTAGAGTCCTGTGCAGCCGCAAGCGTTTGACAGTTCTCCCTACCAGCATGCTACCTAAGAGTCTGAATCTCCTCCAACTCCGTGTGTAAGGCCGTCTAATGCCTTTGCTCGGTTAGTTAGGCATTTCACTAGCGGTAGGAGATAGGTTTTTGATTATTTGCATATGTATATAGTTTACTGTAATGATGAAATTTATGTATTATTACAATTTTTGATAAATCAGTACGCATTCTGTGCACCAATAATGTGTACATGTACGATTTTACGTCTTTGAATATTTCATAAAATTTACCAAATGTCTAAACAAATTGACATTCAAAACAACTTCTCAATGAATAACAAAATTACATGTATATATACAGAATATGAAGCATCCTCATTTTGCCATGTTTTTAAACAAACTGGATAAAATAGTAAAAGATTCACTTAAGTTGCAAAAGAGAAAAAGCTAATGTTAGCATCACAAATGCAATGTCGAACGCAATAAAATATGTAGTTCTATTCATCAACTACCATTATCGCATTAACATGAGCACGTTCTTCTATTATGCTCCCCCTCTACAAATTCCACATGCGATTTGATCTAAACACTCCCTAATGTCCATCTCTATGAGGTATTTTTTTCACCTCGACTTTCCCTTCTTCCATACGCGGTCTCCCCCTGGGCGGAGTCTCAGGAAGTGCACTGGCGCCCAGTCCAACTTGTCCCCTATAGGCATGAAGTGTATCATATATGTTTGGTCCCGATGTGTCCATCTATACCAATTGGATATAGAATGCATCATATCAAGCCTAAGTGAGGCGGCCACTCGTATATGCGTGCGAGTATGGAATTCTATATATCTGCCACTTCCAATAACTACATGTGCTGCGGGCAAAGTCAACAACGTACATTCGGCCCCCTACCCTTAACTCGCTGGCGATGCGACAGCTATCGGTAAGGACTTCAAAAACTCTGTTGTGCCTGCTGTAGTCGATGACCTTGTGGTTACTAGCTCATGAACTCCATTGGTCGATCATTTTGGTTGCATATTCGGTGAAAATTCTACCATTCGCTATATTCTTCAATGCTTTTGTTCGCTTCTACACGAAGTATCCGATGCAGTTGTCTAACATTTTCTTCACCAAAGCAGTCACAGGTAACCCCTGAGCCCCCTTCAATATGGAATTATAGCTTTCAACAACATTGGAGGTCATATACCCAAATTGATAGCAACCGTCATGAGCTAGTGTACACATATCCAATAGCACGTCGTTAAACCAATCTAACGCATTCGGCAAAATCATCCCCACCTACTCCATCACATAATTCAACTTGCAAGATTATGTTTGCAACCTGACATATGACCAACTTCTTGCACTGAGTGTTTTTATGCATTGAGTTGAAGTTGCTTGCAATGTGTCAAAGATAGAACCGTTACACCGCAAATGGAGGCCGCCATCCATTCGCTTCTTCTCGGACTACTGATTTGATGCTTGTGTGTCTATCCAATATGAGACAAATGGTTTCACGACCTTCATGGTTATTGGTGACATATTCCTTTAATTTCCATAAAAACCAGCCCCATATCCTAGCTATCTCCTAATCAACCAAAGTGAATACCAGTGGAAGTATATGGTTGTTGCCATCAACGCCATAAGCAACTAGCAACTAGCAAATTGTGGGTGTACTTCCCATACAGAAAAGTGGCATCAATGGTAACAACAGGTCTAAGGAATCTCCACGTTGCGACGTACGATCCAAAGGCCTGGAATACCCAATTTAAAGTGGACACATCGAGGGTGCTCAATTTGTTCTACCCCCAATATATTCGTGTTCCAGGATTCGTATTTTCTATTGCAATGAGAAGTTTTGGTAGCTCATCATAAAACTTCTCCTGGTTCCCGTATACAAGCTCGATGGCCCGTTTCTTTCCCTCCCAAACTCGTCTCCTGCTGATCCTATAGTTAAATTCTTGTTCGACAACAAAAGTTAGCTCAACCACCTTCATATCAAGATTTTCCCTAAGAAGATTTACAAATCAGCTGGTAAGGAGATTGCAATCCAGTTGTGAGTGATCATGACTAATCAGTGGGTTATTGCATGAGTGTGGACCCTCAAATTTTATCACCACAAACATGCCCTCCAACTTCTTCTTGCGGACTCAAAGCCTCCATTTACAACTGTTGTCCCTTCTCATCTAATTAACAGGCCATAGTAGTGGGCTAAACTCTACAACAGAATATTTACAATGGTTCTTCACATGGTAAGACTTCACTGCTTGAATGACATCTGCTTTCGTCCTGAATCTCATGCCCCTATAAAAATCATCACTACTGCTCGAACTATTGCAAATATTGGTTTGCTTTTATTCGAAATAAATATAACCACTATCACCCCCATAATTGTAATACAGAACATGATCTCTAACTGGCATGATAGATGATTGAGCCTGCTCTACTTGATATATTGCTTGTCTCGAGTAGGTATGAACGATTGGAAACTTTTCTTCCGTTACTTCATCTCCCTCATTCTCACCCTCCTCATTTTCCTCATCGGAACTCTCCTCGTTATCACTGCTATCCTACTCAACACCCATTCCACCATCGTTGTCAGTTGCAACCTCCACTCCCACATGAACCATGTACGAATACTTTGTCTCCAATCGCTGTAACACTGGAGTAACTGCTCTATCTATTTCATCTTCATTGTTCACTTCCATCAGGGTTGGAATAAAGGATTGAAATCTTGACGGCTTTGGCTGCATTTTTACAATGTCATGTGACAATTGTGGCCGATTGCTTGTATCGAATGTTTACCTTACCGAGGGACCCCCTGAATTGTCAGAAATTCTGATGAACAATTGTTGTATGTCACGATCTCCATATGATTAAATCGTTTCAATAAAATTTTCTACATCTTCCTTGTCTCTAATTGCCATCAATGCATAACATGTATTGCCCCCATGAAACATAGGATGCTTGTGAATTATCTTAACCCCCACTTCATTTAGATCAACTCTGATGCTACGACATATTCTGGTTAAAAATTCGTTGTACCTAACGTTTTTCTTCATTTTCAACTTTTTTACTAGATCCCTATCATACTTTGGCCCCCAGTTACCGGCCACAATATTTCCAAATGTATAGATCATCAACTTCACGTAATTAGCCATTTTTTCCATATCCATAGTATATATAAATTATAAGCTTTTTTAATAAATATGACAATTTTTAATAACAACATTCTAAAAATTTCAAGAAAAAAATTAGTTTCATAATATTTCAAATATTAAAATTTTTCCTCATCATAGGCAAATGATTTATTCCTAAAAATTTGTCAGATGTTATTTTTTAATAACATTGTTGCTATTAAAAATTCCAACCATTTTCGTATGATTTTACAACACTGTAAAAAATATTTCACATTCCAGAAATTACAAAATTTCAAGCACAATAATTTTTTTATAATTTTAAAAAATATTTATACAAAAAAAAAATTACCTGTCATTTCTCCTTTTAATTTTAATTTCACTTTTAATTTTAATTTCAATTTTCTTTCGATTATTTCCAAACAATTTTTTTTTCAAATATTTGTTTGAAATTATTTTTCAATTATATTTTTCCACTAAATATTTCAAAATTTTTGTATAATACTACAACAATTATTCCACATTCTACATATTTTACATTCTTTACAATAGTTAATCCTCATTCTAATATAAAAATTAACATTACATGTTACACATGCAATATCTATATAAATCATATTTAATAAATTATAATCTAACAATACCGAGTAATTTTTTTTGTAAAATATACAATTATACTAATATTTTTTTAAAATCTTACATAAAATACAAACACAGATGAAAACACAAACAAAAAGACTTCAACTTTTCCCAAAAAAAACATACCACAACTAAAATTAGCTATTAAAAAATACTTAGATCTGGGCAAATATTTCTTTTCTGTGCAAAATTACTCATTTGTCTTCCTCCTTCCTGTGTGCGAACGAGAGAAAAATGAGATCTATGTTAGTGGGTATTTTGTGTGTGTTGTGTATTTCTATGTGTTTTGTATTTATATTTTTTAGTTTTCGTATTGTTATTACGTGTTTATAAATCAACGATGAGCGTAAATCGAATAAAAAATTGGATGGTGAGAAGTGTGGGTGAGATGTACTAAAGGTGTAGACTAGCTTGGGATTTTTGCATATCTTTAAAGTTACATACGTGATCCGCGCCTTCACAATTTATTTTAGAAATATGTTTTACGAGTACAATATTTATACAATTTTTTTAAAAAAGAAATATTTAAGTATGTAACCTTAAAAACAATACCCAAGTTTTGATCAATCAATCTGTATTTTTTCTTAACACATGATTTATATTCTTTTTCATTATACAATAATCAAGTGCTTAGTTAAAATCACACACGATATACATGCGAATAAGAAAAAAAATCACATATACAAATCAAAAACCTAAACACAAAAATTATAAAATCTCTCTCTTTCATCTAACTTAGAGCACTTTCCTTAAGATTTAGAAAGAGAGTTAGAGTGTCTAATGAAGGGTCTTGTGATTGTCACATAAGGGTTTTTTGAGGTCATGGATGTGGAAGATTTTAATGTGCATTTGATAACTGTGTAACAAAGAAGGATTATAGGTTTATTGAAAGAAAATACATAGGTAAGTTTATTGCAAAAACGCTAAAAAGATAATATTACAAATGGTATCTTAACTTTACTTGTTTTTATAATTAAATATCTCAATTTTGTGATTCAATTTTACCTAGAACAATGGGAAATCTAGAGAAAAATTTTTGTGAGTCTTGGGTTCAAGCTAGAGAGAGAAATTGTGTTTGATTCAATTTTAACCTAATTGATCCAAATTGTATATTCTTGTTCATGGCCCTTTATTATGTATACATATCACATTGGATTTAAATAGGGGCTTCAAATTAGTTTGAATCGAATCAAGTTAGATTTTGAGTTTCAAAACCCTAATCTTTATGTTCAAACTCGAATCTTTTCTATTACTTTTAATATAAATACTTTTTATATTATAAAAAAAAAAAGAATCATGGCTAGATTTTGTGATTTAATCAAATGGCAATTGATGGTGATAGTGTTAATGCAAGTTATATAAATAATATCTAATTGTTCAATTAGGTAGTAAATAGAATATTTTAAAGTTTAGATACTTAATTGTAAAATTGGGCAAAGTTGAGGTACTATTTGTGATATTATCCCAACGCTAAAATACAGGTTATGTGTTTGTTTGTTTCTATATCTTTAAGTGATGATTCTAAGACTTTTAAATACATGTAAGAAAGGCCAAGCCTAAAAAAAGTAATAGTGAACAATGCAATCACACTATGTTATAAAAATAATTGCATATGAAATTGCTAATAAAAATGATTAAAACATGATGCATTGTAATACAAATCCCTTAAAAAAAATAAACAAGTTACATTGTTAAAAGTTAAATTAGTTCTCATTTTATAGAAAATTTTGTGTTAAGAAGTTACATAAAAACATGCAAACTTAGTATTATTGTTAGAAAGATAAAATATAAAGAAAGAAAAATATTGAGTTAATTTGATAAATTTAAGTGTTTCATCAAATCTACCTTGTCATTTCAATGGAGGATTTAATGAAAAGAAGAATTAAAAAAAATGGGTTATAAGTTGGGGTGGGTAAATTTTTTTTGACTAAATTGAACCAATTTGCAAAACGAACTAAACCAAACAAAAAATATAGTTTTTTTTTTTTTTGCAATTTGGTTTGTAAAACTTTTAATCCAAACCAAATTGAAAATTTATAATTGTTTTAGGAGGATAATCCAAACCAAATCAAATTGTTTTGAAAAAGATATAATGATATTTTACTTGTAATTTAAAAAATTCTTTTATTATAATATAACATTTATTAGAATTTTTTGTTTACATTTATTGAAAAATATATGCATTTAAATTTTTAGACCATAATTGTATATTATATGCTAACTTGATGAATAAATTAGTTGTATTAGATATTTAAAATTTTCTAGTTGTTTGAATATTAGCTTTATCATTCTTTTATATAATATCAATATATGTTATTATTAAATGAATTTAGTATTTATCATATGAGATTACATATTAAGCAAAGATATTTTAAATAAATAAATAAATATATATATATATATATAGTTTAATCCGTAAATCAAGTTAAACTAAACTAAAATTTAATGGTTTGGAAAAAAAATATAAAATTGAATCGTATAGCTTAGTTTGAAGTAATGAAAAACCAAACCACATTTTCATGGTTTAGTTTGGTTTTAAAGAAAAATCAAACCAATTTGATCTATGCCTATTCCTAATTATAAGTTTTATATGCTAATGAAATTATATAGTAGATGGTCTCAAGTAATTGTAAGTGCTTTGGAACTTTAGACTCACTTAAGTTCCCTCACTAAGAGCATTTACTAAGCTAATAGAGAGAGTATTCCTAAATGTTTTTTATTACCTTATTTACTTATAAATTGGTTTGATAATTTTATTCCAAATTTCAATTTGTGTTGGGTTTTATATAATCTAAGCAAATCTCATATCATAAACAAAAAAATTTAACTCACATTCAATATAATGCCTATTGCCCATTCCATTAAATGATTCACCTGATAGCCAGCCAATGAAGTGTAGAAGTTCTTTCTAACTCTTTCTTGCTAGGACTTAGCTACCTTAAACCCCACCTTCATAACCTCTCAAACCAAAAGCATCCCAAACCCACTACTGATGACACCACCACCCTATATTGCCACCATCAATATCCCACCATCATCGTAACCGACACACTAACCCCACTCCAAATGACTATATTAACCCTACTATTATGGGTAGTAGCATCCCTACTACCCCCACTACCCATGTAGCTCCACTACAATCAAGGCATTGTACGTATGCTATTGTTTTTTGTTGTTTGCAATTGTAAGTTTGGAAATTTAAATGTAAGTATTATGTGTTTGTCGTGACTTGATACTACGGTACGATGAATGCTTTCTTATGAGATCTTGAAAACTCTTAGTTGATATAGTTGTAGTTTTAGAATTTTAGGATTCATAAATGATACAAAGTCTTGGAATCTTTGGATTTATAAATGATACGAGGTCTTGAAATCTTTGGATTTGTAAATGATATGAGGTCTTGGAATCTTTAGATTCATGAGTGGTGTGTGGTCTTGAGATCTCTCGAGCCATTTTGATAAAAAAAAAGTTAGAAAAAAGAAAAAAGAAATCATGAATCATGATTTTATCTATTTAAGCTTAAGTATGATGTGGAATTCATGTGTATGGAAGTAATATTTTCATGCAAGGGTTCATACCTCACCTATGTTAGGATTTTTATATTTTATGTGCAAATAAGTTACAAGATAATGAAGAATATTTGAGAGATTGTGATGTTCCTAGTAATGAGCTTAGTTTGTACTTGAAAACAGTAAAGTATTGGTCAAATTTTGTATTTTGGGAGATTTTTTAGGATTTGTTATGTTTTGAATTTTCTTTAGTTTAATCTGATATGAAGAAGAAGCTTTATGGGCGATTGTGTATTTGAGAGATTTTGACATTTAATGAACTTAAAGTTCAATTGTAGTCATTTTTTTGTTTTTAAGTTTTGTTTGCTCTTACTACACTAAAACTAAGAGTATATAGTAGAGTTGTCATATCTTTTATTTAGAAGCATAACAATTTTGGTTAGAAAATATTTATCATTTCATTTGTGTTCTACTCCTTGTTTCATTTTGTCATATAAAGTAATTTTTAATATTTCGAGTAAGGATTTGTCGAAATAGGAATTACATTTCTTCTTCATTCAATAAGCTTCAAATCACACATGACTTTACATTATATAAAACAATTTCAACAACATGGGACTACCTAAAACTAAAGAACCTAAGCAAAATTTTTAAGGACAAATGAAAACTACATGAAATACCACTTTCATTAATCTTAGGAAAAAGTATAGTTCTTGATATTTACCTATTTTTTATTTCATTTTTTAGGGGTTTTTTTTCTTTTTATTTTAGTTATTAATATTTTCAAACTTTTGCAAAAATTAATTTTATCAACTTGGTTAAACTTTTTGTCACATTCTTGACACTTATAGGCTTTTGATGGATCTACAATAATTGATCGAATTAAAAATAATATTAAATGTGTTTATTTATATAACATAATTAAAAAATAATATTATTATATTTAATTATACACTACAATAAAAAATAATTAAAAATATAAAAAAAAATTCAAATAATTATGCAACTGCAACCACCTTGACCAGCCACCCCAAGGTCATTTAGAAGCTATTGCATGTAAAAAAATAAATAGAAAATTTAATAAAGTTGATAAAAGTCCAACATTGTTAAATTAGAAAATATTGAGAATTTAAATAAATAATTTATAAATATTAAAAACTAAATATATTATTTTTCCTTAATTTTAAAAGCTTATACTCTAATAGATAAAGTAGATTAAAGTTTGAGATGGAAGATAAGTAAGATGGGCTTGATGCCAAACTTTGTTGGCCACAAGAGAGGGGGTTCTTATTCTTATTAGCTGTCGCAGTGAGGCCAAATAAAAAGGAGTCGATTTAACAACTAAAATTATTTTGAAGTCAACTTGGACTGATGTTTCAATTGTTTTAGTGTTGATTCTCAACAAAAGCAACAGCACAACCTACGATACGAGCAATATACAAAAACTACAAAAGCCAGCAAGGCCGGACGATGACTTGGTACTTACCACTCAATTTGAAATGATCGCTTTAAAAAAAAAAAAAAAAAAAACTAAGTAAAGGTATTGTGAATTCAGTCTTGAAAATGCGACTGTGCGACCACTTTTAGATGTTATAGACTCTGGATTTGGTGTTAGAGCATTCAGATTTAAAACAATCGCCACTTGGAAAAAGACATGAATTTGCCTGAAATTTAAACCTTAGTTGATGCTACTATGTATTTTTTTATTTCTTTTTTGAAAAATATAAAAATAGTGTCTTATTTTTCAATTAAGTTCATTCTTAAATGAGTTTTTTTTTAACTATATATTATAACAATTGAAGAGGAGAAGTCCTGATCTATTTTGTTGAAATATCAATATTTATACAATTAGATTACAACACTATTTGAATTAATTTTAACTTTTTAGTTTTAGTCCTCTACTTAAAAAAGAAGAAGATAAAATGCCTCTATTATGTTCACTAATGACATCATTTCATGCTACATGAAGTCGATGGTGTCTTTTTTTTTTTTTTTAAGTATTGGTACAAAATTTTAACAATTGATAGTGGTGATAGGTAAAATTTATTTAATCTTTTTGAAAAAGTGGAGGGTTCAAATATAAAATTATAAGTTGAATGAATCAACTAAAAAGTAGCAACTTTTACGGTATATTTGGTTGATTTTGTAGGAACATAATAGAATTCTATTTGTCATATATACAGTTCTTACTAAGTTTAATTTGTGGAATTACTATTTAATGGAACTTTCACTGCTACCAAAAAAAGGAATTACAATTCTTTTATAAGATTGAAAAAATAGTTATTCGTAGTTTTCTTCAACATATTTTTATATATATCCATAAAACTCTTAATTTAGTAGTAAGGTTATGAATTACAATATGATAGTTTAAGATATATATTTTTAATCTATTACTGATATTATTTTAAAATAACTGAGTAATTAAGAATTATAATTTTATTTCACTTTATTCTATTATGTAAATAAGAGTTCCAAAAAAAAATTGAAAGGGTGGGAACCCAAATAAAGAAAACATCCAAGCAAGGACAGCCCATATTTTCAATGTTTCCTTAAAATGGCACATTTCTTTCATGTTTATTGTATTCTTGATGATTCTTTCACTAGTGAGTAGCCATTTGCCAAAGCCATGATTCCTTCTTTGAAGTGTAACCTAGGCAACCACCGGCGACATATGGCAGGACTATGAGATATCTGAGCTGGACCGCATCAGGTAGGGCCTTTTTCCTTTCTGCCACAACTGCAAGAAGATTCTATTCATTAAATATTAGCTAATCCAAATAATAATCAAATGAAAAGAACATCATGAGCATATCATAGTATTAATATTATTGGTGTACTCTACATAGTTTAACATCTATTGATTATTATACATTTATGTTGTATCGTGCTTGCTCATATGCTCCATGTATAAACAAAATCAAATTCGATTCCATTTGTGTGCCGATTGTTGGAGTTTGCATTTATTGACAATTTCCCTATGTTGTCTATTCGAATGAAATACCAAATAAGGTTGTTAATGAATGGAATCGAAATAATATATTATTAAATTTAAATTCTAAATTTAAAAGTTAAATCCAATTAGATCCCAATCAAACTTAAAATTTTAAATTTGAACTCGACTTGAAATAATATTTGACAAGCTTGAGTTTGAAATGATCAAAATTTCATTTAGACTTTGATTTATTTAAATAATGTTTTTCTTTTGATTAAAATAAATTAAATACCAAAAGTTGACTCAAACTCGTCTAATATTTAGGCTTGAGTTAGGTTTGTGAGCTAGTGAAGGTAAATATTATGAAGTTTGAGCTCAATTCAATAAATTATTCAAGTAATGACTAAAACATGACTTGATTGTTACCTAATTGAACATGAGTAATTATTGAGCCAAACGAAAGTAGCTTATAAATAGATCTAACTTACTTACATCCCTAGTATAAAGTTTCACTCCCCTATTATATAAGCATTTCTTAAAATTTTCCAATATAAATATATAGCAAGAGTTGTACCTATCTAAAATAGTTTATCTCCTACTCTACCTAAAAAAATAGTTTATTTCCTTCTCTACCTAAACTTTTAGGTTGATCTATTCTCTCAATTAATAAATAATATGAAAAAAAAATGATTTTTTGCTATGGAAGCCTTGGGGCATTAATTTACCATTATGCACTATTTAGTTATTTATAAATTAATTTTAATATAATTCTATATGTTCGTGTGAAATTATGTAAATAGAGATGATAAGTGAGGCTAGAAGCCCGTAGATTTTCTAGTAATTTCATTAATCACACATTCTATGAGTAGTATGGATGCATAGAAAACTTCAAAGCTTCATTATTTATTATGTACTAATTGAGGTTACGATGTCACTTAATAATAAAATCCCTTTACAAAAATTGCAAAACACATAACGTATTTGTAATTTATGCTTAATTTGGACATGAATTTACAAAGAATAATAATAACTATGGAACCCTAGTTTCATGGTCTTATGTTTGTCCGGATATATCTTATAACATCTAGGTTTATAATTAACAATTGATTGGTTTTGATATTCTTGTTAATTTACAATCATTTATAGGAACATCCAAAACTTCCATCCATTATGATGCTTCCTCTCGCTCTTACTTAATTACTCGAAAGTCAAAGTGTTATTCAGTAAGTTTGTAATTGAAATGATTAATCTCACTCGACTTCTAATTAAAATTTAAAAAGAAAAAAAAAGAAATGCCTGTCAATCTAAAATAATATATTAAGCAATAATAGTACTGTTTTTTTTTCTTTTTTTTTCATGAAAATCTTTGGAGATAAACCTTTTATGCACTGACATTAGTCATTATTAATTTATTATAACACAATTTTATGTGTTCCATGTGGTAACAGCTCATAAGTATATCTATGGAGGTACTAACAAAGGTATATCTATATTATTTTAATAATAACAGCTAGAAGGTATATATATATATATCGTGTGTGAATAATAATAATAATAATAATAATAATTTGGATGATATGTCAACTTATTTTGTTATTCTTATTGAAGTAGACTACGTATATTGACAAGGTTTCATTAGTTAAACTACTTAAAGTTTACAAACTTCCATTAAGAATAATCTCATGAGTGTAGGAGTTACAGCATCATCAAGAAGAACATGGTCACAAAACTAGGTAAATTAAGAAATCTTGACGTGGACTTAAGGAATGAAGTTTTCAAGTGGCGTTCATATCCGTATCTCGTTCAATTATACACTATTATATATAAAGAATTTTGAATATTTATTATACTTTTTTACTTTTTACCATTACATATAAAGGATCTTGAACATTTATTCCGTTTTATACTTTTTATTTCTACGTGTAGTATATAATTGTGGAAAATATAAACGAAGGGAGTTGGAGATTAAGTAGGAGGAAGCAAATGACAGTGGGAATTTCCGACTCCATTCAGAATGTTTTCTGTTGTTGTTTGTGATATATAATGAAAACATACATAGTCCTTGTAAAGACAAGCACCTAAAATAAGGAGGCTTGCTGCTAATTTTGTCCATGCACAGCACAGCTTCCGTCGTCCCTAGCGGAGTTATTCTACGATATGGCCTTGTTGGAACCGTCTGTCACAACTAATCCACTTTTTCTCCAACGAAACAACCTTAATATTAGGACCATAATTGAAAAGAAAAAGTATATTAATTAATTATATTAATCATACAATAATGTCAATAATAATAATAGTAACTCCATAAGGTGGTCCCTTTTTTTTATTCAGTCTAGTCCAATGTAGCTTCCTATATTTCTACGAAGTAACCAAGACCCGTTTCATACTGGCAAACCCATCCTTCGCATCTTCTTTTCCTTCTTCTCTCACCTTTTCCTTCAGTCCAACAAGCATATATACATCTCGCAAATTCTATTACCATGGTATTTCCAGGATTGTACAGCAACAAGGGAGGGAAAAAGAAAAAGTCCTGATTGATTCCAAACTTTTCGAGCTTTCTATTGCAAACATACGTTAAAATCTCATTTGATTCCGGTTCAAGGAAAGCCGCATCGGCCAAAAAAAGTTTTGCATATTTGGTATCGCAAAGCGGCCGGGACGGCTTCCATCTTGGAGGAAATTACAACAAGAGAGTTCCTGGTAAGATTCTGGTTTATGGAACTTCCATTTTGTTGGTGTGAGATTTATTAGGAATCATATATGGTGGGAGAATTTTTCGACATGAATGAAAGATGCCAAGAGGGCTTGATTGTATTATCCTGGTGGCCCTCTGGTTAATGTTTTCTACATTTGTTGCTGTTGAATCCTCAGAGAGTAGTCATTATGATCCTATGTCGTTGGATTCTTTTGTCCATGATTATGCAAACAGATCGCTGAAGCATCCTAGGACGGGAACAGTATACAATATATCCCTCCCTGCCAATTTTTCAGGAATCCATGTTTCCATCGTTCGACTTCGGAGTTCGACTTTTTGGATTAGGGGAGTTAATTTCAGTTTTTTCCACATCCCACCAAGGATTATAACAACCCCTTATTCAAGAAGAATGACTATCATATATGAAAATTTGCGAAATTTGTCTTCTGTATACTATCAAGTTCCAGGACACAGGCTGGTTAGTCCTGTTGTTGGTTTTAGAGCTTATGATGCTCCGAATGCATCCGTAGTAGGCAAACAGACGCTTAATTTTAGCTTATTGGGAGACCCTATTTCAATTCGGTTACCTCCTGTTGCAATCGAAGATAAAAATGTTTCGATGAAATGTGTGCATATCGGGTTAAACGGATCAATCCGGTTTAGCAAAATGAATGAAGAGAGGACTTGCATAACGCGGACTCAAGGCCATTTTTCGCTAGCCGTTCCATTCACACCGGAGAAGAAGGAAGGGTTTTGGAAATGGTGGGTTATAGGGTTTGTAGGTGGATTTATTGTGATCGTTTTGTCAGGTTTGTGTGGTTTTGTTATCTACAAGATGGTAAAGAGGAAGAAAATTAAGAAGATGGAGAAAGAGTCTGAAAGAGGTGTTCCTTTCGATACTTTTTGGATTGGTAGAACTAAAATGCCATGTGCTTCCATGATTAGGACAGAACCAGTTCTTGAGAATGAAAATGTATGATCAAGTTCAAAATTTTCTTGTACAGAATTTTCTCCTATTCACAATTCTTTAGAAGTCAAAATTTTTGTCTCCCTCAATTTTCTTAAGATTGCTATGTTCCCATTTATGAGCCTTTTCCTACCTAACTATATATTTTATGAGAACAGGGAAGGAGGAAATCAAACATATTCTATCCCATTTGAGAACAATATTCGTTCTTATTGCACTATTACCAATTAGTGGGTCTTAATTGTATACTTAAATTGATGAATATATATCTATTGTGAAAGGAATCATTTTTTCTATGTGCCTTTTTAATAAAATGGATTGATCCTTTCGGTCTGGTGGGTTCATTACATTACATTCTTTCTCTTCTAATGGGGGACTAAATTATGGAGTTATACTCTTGGTGTGTGAGTTGTTATGTGTCTGTTTCTCAGCTGCAGGTGCTTGTGGTGGGGGCATCACTGCACCAGCTGAGGTAGGTTAGCATGGGCAGCAATTTGGCTCTTGTGGTGGAAAAACTAGCCCCAAAGCATTAACTCAACAGAATAATTAGGTAAGCAAGGGGATCAACAAGAAGGTTTTGCCTAAAGCAAGCATACGAATTTACAGCATCATGCATGGCGGAATCGTTGGTTCCCAAGTGATTTGTACATAGGTTGAGTTTGCCCCACCTAGAAGATCGTTTCAGCACTTAGCTAGCACACATGATCAGTATTCACACTGCCTAAAATAAATGAATTAATAAATCAATATTTTCATTCAAGCCCACAAGTTAAAGGTGAAATGAGATTTCAAATAGATATGAGACTCCGAGGTCTGTGCTTTCTAAATTCATTTCAATCATCCAAGCCATTTTTCTGTTCATAATTATATGCATCCCCAAATACTATGGTAAAAAATTAATTGCACATTCACTTTTAAGTAAAGTAAAAATTGAACTATAATTCAACAGAAATATAATAAAATTATAATAACTATTATATACCTATTACATTATTTAATTACTGAGACAAAGGTAGGAAATTAATTAAAATAAAAGCAAAATACCTTTTATACTCCTAATAATGACACAATATTTATTACATAAACACCGTCTAGTGGTGGTGGTGGTTCTGTTTCCAAAGTAAGAGTATTTATAAAAAGATAAATAAATAATGGAATAACAATTCATAAGAATAGAGACATGAATGAATAGGTATTCATTGTTTACATTATGTTATTTAAAATGTCACTAACATAATAACATCATGTGGAATTTTTTAGGGTGAAGGGGGAGAAAATAGAGTAGCTACTCTTCTCGAGTGAAGATGCAGTAAGGATCAAAATAGCACATCAAATCGTAGAAGAGAAGCCCTGGAAATAGGTTAATGCATTAACACAAACATTCCATGCGGCTCAACATATTAACATGTGAAGATCTCCATCATGCATAATGTTCCTACATCTCAATTACCTAATTGACTCAATAAGATCATAAGCCTAGTCAAATTCCAATCGAATTTTAAGTATACATCCAGTTTTGCTAAATTTGAGTCAATCTTGAGCTTTAATATAAACTTAATTAAGAGGAATAATTTAAAATAAAAAAAGAAAAAAAAAACCAACTTTTGGAGTATTAAGCCTAGTTCTTGAGTAAAATCTAAAGCCGAGCCTGAGTTGTGGCAGTTTAAATTGAGCTCGAGCCCAATACTAATTTACTCAATTCGATTCCTTTACACCCTAGATAATAGTAATCAACATAAAAACTATCATCTCCAAATAGAGTATAATACTTTCAGGTATGTCAAGTCACCCAAAAGAAATTGTCTACCACAAACCGTAAACGTTCCATATGCAATTCATAATGCCAAAATACCATCTAATTTGTGGCTGACTACAATTTCAAAAGGAAATAACATTAACGTACGCATCTAAATGGTACAAAAAGCTTGGAATCTCCACACCTAAGTTCAGTCTCGAAATACTCTAATGCTCCCCACACCAGATAATGCACTGAGTAGAAGAAAGAAAAAAGAAAAATGGTCCTGCAACAGTTTACTTCTTTTTCTCTCCAACACCTGCGGACCTGAAAAGAGAAGGGCCATGGAAGCACCAACTCATCAAAACTTTAGAGCATATCCCAAAAAACTATTTGAGCAACACTTGTCCATGCATTTAAGTTCTCAAATCTTTATAAAAAACAGATAAAATGTGACCCCTCCTTACCTCATTTTCCTGAGGACACTAGACATCTCCTCACGCTTCTTCTTGGCCCTCTTGTGAGTCCCCAGCTTTCTCTTGGCCACCTTCAAAGCACGCTTATCCTTCCCAACTTTTAAAAGTTCAGTGATTCTTTTCTCATAGGGGGCAAAACCAGCAACCTCTCTAATAAGACTGCGGACAAAGTGCACTCTCTTGCTTGTTTTCTGAAGAAAAACACAGCAGTAACAAAATGATGAAACAAACTTAAAAAACAAAGCACCAAGCACCGAAAGAGATGAGTAACCAACCCCCTTTCTATCTGAAGGACGTGGTGCTAATTCTTTCTTGGTGACAATATGGCCTCTGTTTAGACCCACGAAAAGCCCTGTATTTGGCTGTTTTGGAGCCATTTCTGCAATAAAACTTCCCGTCAACATACAAGAAAAAAAATAACACAAATGAAATGTGTATGGTGTGACCATCAAGAAACAGAGCATATATTCCATGCAAAAAGCATTAAGGATTTATGATGGCAGAAAGAATCTGGACAATCTTACAGGAAGAAACTACCCAAATGAAGTGATGCACAAACCTGAGAAAACCAACAGAAACCTCAATATCCTATGTCAATTTAAAAATGGCAAGATCGAGAAGTGACAAGACACAAAAACATAGAGTAATTACCATTTCCTAAATAGACTACTTGAACTTGATCCAATTCTAAAAACAAAAAGGATTTTCCTCAGTTTACTGGTTTTCTAGTTAACATCAAGTAGCAAGAACTTATAATTAGCTTCAGAAATGTGCACTTATAGAAGATTCACGAAAGATAGTAAATCATATCCTGCCCCCATGAAAGAGGAATGTGGCAAATATTATCATGAGATGATGGGTTCATGTCACTGGTGAGCATCATCAAAGACATGCAGAACCTCAAACTACACACGCCAATAGCTCAGACGGGGCACTTGATAAAGTCCTAGCATTAGTCCCCAACAATATATACTTAGCAAATAATCAATGTCCCAGAAGATATTAGTATTACCATCAGTCATACTTGGGATACAGACTAATAAAACAATATAATGCCTATGTACTAGGGTTTGCTACAATAGTTAATTTACAAAGTCATGCTTGTACTGAAGTCATTTTTCAAACAAAACCCCTTCCCGATCAGTTTGAGACTGCTTGATACATGCCATATTTTGGTTTCCCCTAAAAACAAGGAATGCTAATCTCTAAGGGAACATGATAACACTAACGGTATGACACAGACAAAACACAAGATTGACATGAAATAGATATAAATTTTCATTCGACATGAATACGGTACGAATCCACCACGAGATGACACAATTAATTAGGAAATTAAGTAAATATTGATGTATGTTTAGACATCCGACATGAACATGACACGAAATGGAATACAAACGTAATCCATCAACACGACACATAGAGAAATTTTAGGAAAAAAAAAAACAAATCTTTAGCAGCTGAATTCCATCTTTCAAGCATCAACGGAAGATCAAAGCTAAATATGCTGAATTAAAGGAAAATGCACATCTAAAGGTAAAAGCTTGTAAGTAAATCAACCCGTATAAGTTTTGCACGAAAATGTACATCAATGAATATCCAAAGCAATGACACGTAATGATGAAATGCATCTAGGGTTCCGATTCTTTGACTCACCTACTTCAACTTTGAGTTAAAGGCGTCGGTTCCGAGTCACTTTGGTCTCTTGAGAGAAAGCTGTTGCCTGGTGGTTAGGGTTATAGCAGATATTCGGGTCGGACATGGTCCGGTTAGGGAATAGATCTGGTTACCCAAAAGCCCGAAGATGGGGGTTCTAGCGGTCTACTGGGCCCAATGTTGCCTTTGGTCTTAGGAATAAAAGGCTATTAAGCCAAAACTCAAACATTTCAAGTAGTGTCACACAGTTAATCATAATTAAACATCCAATAGTTTAAATAATAAATATCCGTATTTGATTATTTAATTTATTTATATGTCAAATTATGATTGATAGAGACAAAACTGAATAACTAACATTAGAATAATAATTTTTCATCCAATTTAGTATAACACTTCCTAAAAAATCGATTTTTTCTTATGTTATTTCTTTAATTACCCTTCAAAATAAAAGTGATCTCTTTTAATTTCATCCCTTTATTAATTTTTTTTTCCATTTCACATTTACTTCCAAAATTTGGAGATGAGACTATCAAATGGATATAGAGTAGTTTTCTTATCTCCCAATATTACCTCTGCTTATAGAGTTTCTCACTACATGTAATTCCATGCAATTTTGCAATGAATGCTATCAACCAAATGAAAGAAAGGTGAGAGAAAAGCATAGTCCTAGTTTTAGTACTAAATATATGCCAAATTTAGCTAAGTTTGAATGATTTTAAGGATGTAATTTATTTTATGAGAGATTTTTTAAAAATCTTTTAACTTTAGTATGATATAATAGTTAAAATTGTCAAATATTTCTCCATAAATGAAGATGAAGAGTATTATAATTTGTTAGAAGCTATTAGTGGTGAGTAGTGGCTAATATTTGCATTTATGGTAAGCCAAGAGGAAAACTTCCATTAGAAAAAAGCTTAATCTCTCTCTCTCTCACACACACACATGATGAGATCACTCCCTCAATCTCTATTGATTATACTATGCTATAACAAGAAGACATTTAAAAAAAACACACACACACACACACATTTTAATTTACCCTGACCTCATAATAAACTGTTTTACAAGGATATGAGTGAATTAGAGATACTCACAAGCTATTCTAATTTAGCTCAATATTCAACAGTTAATATTCTAGTAATTTATCAAGTCAAGTATAAGTTTCATGATATTTGGTTTAATGAGTTTTGTAAGCCTAATCAAATTTGGGCTAAATTTAAATATCAATGTTTTAGTTAAAAGAAAAATATTAGCTTTCCAAATTAAAATGAGCCAAAACAAGTTTAATGGACTCAAGTTCAAGATTTTGATTTACAAGTCAAGCTATAGCTTAAGTTCAATTCTTAGTTATACTGGCTTAGCTCATTTATAAACTCAATTTTACCATATTAAGATGTCCTCAATCAAATATTTAATATGCGTAAAATGATGGAAGATAGTGTTAATAGTGGATGATTGTTTTGGTAATTGATATAAACATATTTTTTAATAGAAGTATGAAAATTGGAAGTGACAAAAGTAAATGAAATATGATAAGATATTCTCCTTTTCTAATTGTCTATTGCTTCTAATGTGATTTTTCCATTGATGGCTATTCCTAAGAGCAATCCCTTATCTGTGGGCAATCTTTTTTTAAGTGTAGAACTATATAATATTGTAAAAAGAAATTGATATTACATTAACCATACAAGTCCTCAGATTCCTTTTAGCTAGTTAAACTTAAACAAGTCTTAACCAATTTAATTAACTCAACTCGAACTTGTTGAGTATTGTCTTAATCTAACTTATTTATAACCCTTAATTTCAATATTGTCAACCAATGGGATGGAGATCACAATGTTTACTAAGAGGAAAAGGAGGGCTAGAATAAGAGCCATTAAGGATGGCCCATGTTGTGAGCTTGTTAGCTACTTCTGTGGCATGTATTCCATCCCAGCTCACATAATTGTATGGATCGTTGCAAGCTGATGCACTCAATGTTGTTCCATTTACTTGCTTGTGGCCTCCGCAATATAGTGTAGGATTGAAATTGTAGGCACCACCACCATATCCACAGCATGCTTTGGTACCATACTTAAGCCCTAAGATGAAACTAATAAAAGATTAGAAACATGATGGTTCAAAACTTAGAACCGATGGGTCTAAGGATTTGCACACTAATATAATGTTGCTAATTAGAACTTAGAACCATACCATGAAGTGTAGGATGTTGGAATAGCTCTAGCAACACTGAGTAAGTATCTATATATATTAGATTAGCATTCGGTAGAGACTTTCTTGTTTTTGCTAATGTCTTTTTCAACATCTTATTGTACTCCATCACCGCATTGTTGTAGGAGATCAAGCATCCAAATTCATCTAAATCAGTGCTTTTGTGAGGAAGCTCCACCAAGAAGGCTGGATAACACCCCACTGGTGCCAAGTTGAGTACCAAAAATGTGCGTCCCCCTAGAGCATATAGCTCCTACAAAGTTTTATTTATAAATCAATGCTAACACCAATTACAAATCATTTTCATAAGATGAGTATTTAGATAAAACTTCATATATATGTAAACTTGATGCAAACTCAATTAAACTTGTAAGTTTATTGAAACAAGTATATTTAAGTTTGAGCTAGACTCAATATGCTATTCAAATCATTTAAGCTCGAGTTTGGCTTAATTATAATTGAATCAAAGTTAGAGCAATTGTCAAGTTAAGCTTGGATGGCTTAAGAGTTAGCTTGATTGATTTACACCCATAGTTAAGCCTAATTGTTTTCAACATGATCGTCTAAATAGATTCATAGGCTATTAACTAAGATTAAATACTCACTTTTATAGATGAAGCAATTATGGAAACTACTTGAGGAAGATATCGTTTCACCCTTGCAATACCCGTGGAAGCTAAATTGGACGTAAAGTCATTCTGCCCTATATAAAACGTGTACACGGACTGTCCAAATATATTCAGAGGTGGAAGATTTGTCGATCCTGCAAGGAAACATAAAAAATAGATCGATGTCATCACTTAATCGCTGTCTTGCCATGAATTAAAATTTTCTGTTTCTAATGGGTGTTTCCATTTGTTTCCATTGAATCATATATTACCACATATGGAGAATATTCGATGCAAACATTACATAGGGTTTGTTTTTTCATACATGGTAGTATGTGATTGGGAAGCTCGAATGGAAACGCCAAGAAAATTTCATCCATTGTGTAATTGATAATTAGTTAAGAAACATGATAAACTTATCCCTACCCCTGGTCTTGGATGAGTGAAATTCTTCAACTCTAAGCTTGAATTCTTTCATTTGGTTGATCTGAATGGGCAAAGCAAAAGGACTAAGTCCAGATACAAACAAGGACGTGTTTGGCAAAAGAACAGTAGATGCCAACGTTGCATAGTTGGCTCCATGTCTGAAATCAGATCCAATTGACTGTAGATATGGGCTTAGAAATGGAAGTCCTAGAGCTTGTGCTGCCACATGATAAACACCATATTTTAGAAGCCAAATTCAAGCTCATAATAAGGGGGGACAAAAGATGAAAAGCCAAATTAATATTCTAGAAAAATAAGTTAATGATAGTTTTATAATATCTGTTGTGGTTTACTCTTTGTAATTGTCAAAATATTCTCAGGAATGCGATTTTTTTGTGGCTTTTAATAGTTAGTGGCAGTAAGAGATAGCAATGTCCAGTAGCCAAAGTTTGATAGTTAACAGCCATTAAAATGAATAAAATAATTTCTTCTTTTCAAAATCGAAATTTATTTTCTTTATTTTCCTTTAACATTTTATGTAATGGTTATCTTTATTGTTGATAGTGAAGCTATTACCTTTATATCCTTTCATCACCTGTTCTAAAGGCCAACCATTAGTCCTTTGAGCCACTATAGTAATGCTTAGTCAATGGCGGTACGAGGAATGGTAGTGGCTGGTCATTAGTAGTGATAGTTAACAACTACTTAAACGATGCTATATTATTCATAGCATTTAATTTTCACCATTAACTGCTAAGATATTATAAAAGACACTAGTTACATTAACTCTTTTAGCGTGCTATAGTAATATTTGATAATTTTAAACTTTTAATTATAATAAATGTCGGAAATTCTCTGTAGAACATCTTTAGTGAAGCAAGCACATCCAAAAAAATTGTTGATACTTAACATAAAACTTGTAATGAAATGAAAACAATTACCTAAGAAGTCGACTATGACCCTCCCGTCTGTTGCCCGACCAGAAGGTTTCTTAAAATAAGTCATTCCAAAAGGGCTAGTTTGTGTTGGAAAGGCTGCATAGAAGCCGCCAGTGTCGGAGTTTGAGTCACCGAAGTTGAATATCGCCTTGAATTCACATTTGGAGTAGCATTTATAGCTAAACATTGCAATCACTAGGATCCACACTACATGTACTTGCCTCAGCACAGCAAGTTCCTTAATAAAGCATGGACCCGTTTTCATGGTTTTCTTCTCCTGAAGAATGGAGATAAAGCAAGTTTGCTGTTTATAGACAATGCCAAAAGCTGTTGAGGAAAATTGTTGGAATTATAGGCACATTGATAATGCCGACAAAAAGGAAAAGGTAAATTGTGCAGATGTACCCGAAAAGCAATGAAATAATAGTTTGAAAGGGTAATTGTAATTTGAATGTGTTATTTTGATCCCACCTTACAAGTATGATAAGGACGGGGTGTTGTGTTTTTTAAATTCAAGATGTTTCTCACAACTAGTAGTCTCTATTTCTTAAGTTCGGATTTCATAAGCCTGGTTGTCATTTGAATACCTTTTAGGGATGTTTAGTTTTAACATAATTTACCAAAGGAAAAATACCAAGAAAAAGAACTCCTAGTTGACAAAAAAGCAAACAAACAAGTCCACTACCCTTAGGTTTTGGTCAAAAGGAAAACCCAATTATTGAAATATATCAAGCCGCATCTTTTAGGCTATTTTTAGGAAGAAAGGAATAGATAGGAAAGAATTAAAGGATAAAAATGGTACAAGAGGAACTTTTCATGTTCACTTCAATAAGGAATGGAAAGGGAAGATATAGAAAGAAAGTTAATTATATATTTTTTAATTTATTAAAATATTAAAAATGTCTTTAGAAATTTAAATTATGATATTCAAGTAATTTCGTTGATTTTTATTTTTGTGGATCTCAAAACAAACAAACAAACCAAGACAAAGCAAAAAAGAAAAAACAAAAAGAAAAAAAATTCCTCCAAATCCATTCCCATTTTCCATACTCTTTTGGAATAAAGGGAAAATAATTTTTTCCATTCAAATTCCTTCCCTTCTAATTCTTTACTCTATTTTTGTTTTTTTAAAGCTTAATTGAACTATATCCTCAAATATGTTATCATAGATATATATATATATATATATATATATACATTAAATACTTTTCATTTGTAGAAGCATATGATTACAGAAAACGCGTGTTTTTGAAAACAAAAATGACGCAGCGCGGAAAGCGTAAACAACACGAGGCCAATTCTAGGATTGGTCTCACGAACAAGCAAAGAATAATTCTGAGTTATTCCTTGAAAACCTCAATTGCGCACAATCGAAAAAATAAAGAAAACTATTATCTAAAAGTGTATATTTCACAAAAGAATCAAAAGCTAACCCTAAAAATGACCTAGCAACTATATATACTTCTCAGGAAAACAAGTAAAAAAGGAAATATATATATACACGTGGAAATAAATATAAGTATACACGTCCGTCATCTGTCTTATACACGACCGTACATGAAGGCCATGTAGGCTTCTGGGGATACTCTTGACATAACACAAGGTCGTGCTCCCTGACCGTGCATGAAGGCCGTGCATGTTTCTGGGAATCATCCTGACATAACACACGGCCGTGTATGTTTCTAAGAGCTTCCAGACACATTACACGGTCGGGCCTTGTAAGAGACACGCCCGATCAACCCGTGTCAGCTACGATGCCCACATTATTCTCTCCCGCCAATGAAGAACTCGACCTCGAGTTCTTTTCTTGTGAATATGCTTTCCATGTCGTTCCCTCTCTTTGAATCATCTTGATTTATACCATTTATCTCGTCGCTTGATCGTGAGTCGCACCCCATCATCCACCACACCTAGAGTAACACTTGTCATCGAACTTTCTATTAAATTCATTTGTGCAGAATCCGAATGAATTTGAGTGTTAATGGGATAATCACCTTCTATGTTGATAGGAAGCAATAGAGCAATTGCACTTATTATCCCTAGCGCTTCCTCTAGGTCAGAATATAAGTTTTTGGGCAAAGCATTGAACTCTACATCCTTAATCTCCTTCATTGGTGCAATGAATCTACTCGGAGTATCTCCAATCTTCGACTCTTCAGTAACCATCATCACCTGCTCATCATTCAACAAAGGCTCCTCTACAATAGCTTCCTCACCAACACAATTTTTATAGGCTTCAACTGCTTTTCCACTGCTCCCACCATCATCAATCAAAGTACTATGATCGTTAAGGGTGGAGTTTTCCTCTTGTTCAACCATCTCCTCCTTAAATACTTTTGGAATTAAGTTTACTGGCTTAAGTGTTTGTGGCATTTTCTGAGGAAGGATTTGTTCGTAATCTAAGGGAAAGAACTTTCGTTCTAGCAAGTATTGCATCATAAACCAAGTCCTTACTGGATCTTTACCCTCAAGGTGTCTTACTCCCCGAAGTTGTTCCCACCAATACAATGCATCACCCCATAAACGACTCTCCACTAACTTTATCTTCATTCCCTCAAAAATCCTCATATGGTCAAAGAATCTTTCAATGTCCTCAACCCAAACCCAAAACTCCTTCAGACTCCCAGTACCATCGAACTCAGATACAACATATTTAAATTGAGAAAAGATTTCATCTTTATACCTGTAATTACATCTGTTGTACCATCTTATGCTACCATGACCTCTTCTCCTAGCCAGATCTTTAAGAATCTCATCTTCATCATCTGTATCATAAGTAACAGAACTGATCCTTGGATTGCCTTTCGATCGTCTCCAATAAACCTGCCTGCTACTGTTGGTATTGGATCGATAGGTCAGGGCTTCACGATGCTATCCCTTTCGCTGGATTTTTTGACCCATGGTCTCCTCTACCGCCCTTCGTATTGGTTGCCTGTAACGTAGGACTTCCGTACCCCGAACACCGTCAAGAATACGACCGCCTCCTATTCTATAGTCTCTTGACATCTCTACAGGATTCTACCCGCTCCGATACCAACTGACGCAGCGCGGAAAGCGTAAACAACACGAGGCCAATTCTAGGATTGGTCTCATGAACAAGCAAAGAATAATTCTGAGTTATTCTTTGAAAACCTCAATTGCGCACAATCGAGAAAACAGAGAAAACTATTCTCTAAAAGTGTATATTTCACAAAAGAATCAAAAGCTAACCCTAAAAATGACCTAGCAACTATATATACTCCTCAGGAAAACAAGTAAAAAAGGAAATATATATATACACGTGGAAATAAATATAAGTATACACGTCCGTCATCTGTCTTATACTCGACCGTGCATGAAGGCCGTGTAGGCTTCTAGGGATACTCCTGACATAACACACGGTCGTGCTCCCTAGCCGTGCATGTTTTTGGGAATCATCCTGACATAACACATGGTCGTGCCTTCTGGCCGTATATGTTTTTGGGAGCTTCCAAACACATTATACGGCCGGGCCTTGTAAGAGACACGTCCGATCAACCCGTGCCAGTTACGATGCCCGCATAAAAAAAAATGTTATCCAGTGAATGGTGGTAATCCAATTTGTACTTTGTCAAGTCTCCAAACAAATCATTCTAAATTTATAATGTTTTTCTTTCTATTAGAATTTTGATTCCACCTTACATTTTGACAAGTTTTATATCTTAGGTAAGGACAAACGAAACTTGAGATATGCTACTTTTAATTGTGTTCTTATTCATTAAAAAAAATATATATTATGATATTAAGTCGAGAAGAATATTTTTTACTTGCAAGCTCAAATATTAAGATGACCCGGGGGGAAATTAGAATAAGAAGATAGAAACTAGATATGAATGAAATTAGCAAATAGTGGTGAAGTATGACCGAGAGTGAGAGACAGAAAATGATGCAAGAATAAACACTAGCCTAAGATAGAAGCCTCAACGATTTAAGAACCTGAGATTTCACTGGCTCTAGCTTCAGAAGTGTGTGCACTTATACAAGACTCACGAAAGATTGTGTAAATCAGATCCTGCCCCCATGAAAGAGCCAAATATTATCATGAGATGATGGGTTCCTATTCATGTCACTGGTGAGCATCATCAAAAGACATTCGGAACCGGAAACTACACACACCAATACCTCAGACAGGGCACTTGGAGAAAGTCCTAGCATTAGTCCCTGACAGTCTAATTCATAACGCACATAATCAATGTCCCTGATGATGGTAGTATTACCATCAGTTAAACTTGGGATACAGACTAAGAAAACAATATAATAATGCCCATGTACTGGGGTTTGCTAGGCTAGGATAGTTAAATCACAAACTCATGCTTTGTACTCAGTCATTTTTCAAGCAAAACCCCTCCCCGATCAGTTTGAGACCGCTTGATACATGCCAAATGTTGCTGTTTTCCCCTGAAAACTAGGAATGCCAATCTCTAAGGGAAGATGATAACACTAACAGTATGACAGAGACAAAACATGAGATTGACGACATGAGTACGGTGTGAATCCACCACGAATTGACACAATTAATTAAGAAATTAAGTAAAAATTGATGTATGTTTCGACATCGATATGAACACGACACGAAATCCATCAACACGAATTATACAGAAATTTTAGGAAAAAAAAAAAAAGTCTTTAGCAGCTGAATTCCATCTTTCGAGCATCAATGGAAGATCAAAGCTAAACTTGCTGAATTAAAGGAAAATGCACATCTAAAGGTAAAAGCTTGTAAGTGAGTCAATCAGTATAACTTATTCACTAAAATGTACGTCAACGAATATCAAAATCAATGACACGTAATGATGAAATGGCTCACCTACTTTAACTTTGAGTTCGAAGCGTCGGTTCCGTGTCACTCTGGTCTCTTCAGGGAAAAGATGTTGACTGGTTGTTAGGAATTTAGGATAGGGTTTATAGCAGATATTCGGGTCGGATAGGGTCCGGTTAGGGAATAGATTTGGTTACCCAAATGCCCTAAGATGGGGATTCTAGCAGCCTACTGGGCCCAATGTTGCCTTCGGACTTAGGAGTAAGTTCGTCTTATTTTTCCAACAAAGCCATTAGACCAAGACTCAAATTTAGATATTTCTATTTCACCAATCGTGATTAATCATCTAACAGTTTAAATAATAAATACTCATGTTTAGTTATTTAATTTATTCATGTATTAAATCATGATTGATAGAAATATAATTGAGACAACAAGTTTAGGACAACAAATTTTCATCCCATTGTAGTATAACATTCTTAAAAAAACATATATTTTCTCATGTTATGTCTCCAATTATCCTTCAAAGTAAAAGCATTTTCTTTTTCTCACAACTGTTTGAAGGTTAATATCCATAATTTCCTTCCTTTGGTATTTTTTGTCCATTTCACACTTCCAAAATAGGGAAGAAAAATGAGACTTCTAAATCTCATCAAATGGATATATAGAGAAGTTTTCTTATCTCCCAATATTACCTCTTCTTGTAGAGAGTTCCTCTTCCACTTCATGTAATTCCATATGTAATTTTGCAGTAGATGATATCAACAAAATGAAAGAGAGGTGAGAGAAAAGCATAGTCCTATAATTAGTATTAAATATATGTTAATTTTGCAAAACTTTTGTAATTTAGTTGATATAAGTACTATTTTTTTATATGGGATGAAATCAATTCAAATCCCCCCTATCCTAGTTGTATAATATATAGCTGGCTAAATATATATATATATATAAAAGTTGGAATCATTTTAAGGATGCAACTTATTTTATTGGTTTTTTTTTTTTTAGTTTCTTTAACTTTTGGTAAATAATGGCAATAATGAGCTACTATTTGCATTTGTCAAGCTAAGAGGAAAATTTTCATGTAGATTGACCAATCTTTCTTCTTCTTCTTTTTAATTTTATAATGAAGAGTTCATTTCCCTCGGTTTTTAATGATTATACTATGCTGTAGCTTACTAACATCACCAATTGCTAAACTCACTAATAATCACAGTGTCTTGATTTTACTAACAAACTTTCTTTATAATTTTGAAAATTCAATTACAATGCATGTAATATATATCTTGAAAACATTTTTAAACAATTAAACACATCTCCATTATAGCTTAAGCTCATGAGAAACTATTGTATTTAGGGGTATAAATGAACTACCAATACAAGCTATTCTAATTAAACTCAATATTTAACAATTAATATTTAAGTAACTTATCAAGTCAAATATAGGTTTCATGATACTTAGTCCAATGAATTTTATAAGTTTAATCAAATTCGAGTCAATTTTAGATATTAATATTATTTTAGTTAAAGAAAAATATTCGCTTTTCAAAGTAAAATGAGCAAAAACAAGTTTAATGAACTTAAGTTTGAGATTTTGATTTACAAGTCGAACTTGAGCTTAAGTTTAATTCCTAGTCATGTTGTTTTGTGTCAATTATAACCTTAGTTTTACCATATTAAGAATGTCATCCATCAAATATTTAATACATGTAAAATGATGGAAGATAATGTTAACAGTAGATGGTTGTTTTGATAGTTGTTGATATGAACATATTTTTTAACAAAAGTATGTATTATGCTTCACACCACAACTATTTATTTTAAAAGTTTAAGCCTATAGATACAATGTGGGTTATTATATTTTTTTACTTAATATCCCTCTCACTTGTGGGCTAAATTTTGACTAAAACCTAATAGGTAAACGACTTAACTAGATGGAGATTGATTGATGATACAATAATTAAAACTAAAAACCTTTTGTTTTGATATCATATTATTTATAGTTAACACTACAACTATCTAATTTAAAAGTTTAAATTTATGGATACAGTGTAGATTATTATTATTTTTTTACTTAATAATATGAACTTTAGAAATGTCAAAAGTAGATGAAATACCATACAATATTCTCATTTTCTAATGATTTATTGGTTATAATGTGATTTCTCCATTGATGGTTATTCTTGAGGACAATCCCTCATGAGTGGGCAATCCTTTTTCAGTGTGGAACTCTAACAACCTATTTACTCCACCGAATGAAGTAAGGGGGCCTTAAATTGTAATTCAATAAGAATTGAATAGATATGTGATAAAGATAAATAACTATTACATATGTATTACTTTGTATTGGTAACATAAAAAATAATAATAAATAAGATAGAAATAAAAAATAAATCATCTATTATACCCCTAAATTTCTTATCTTTCTTCATTTTTCATAGTCAATATAAACTCAACATAACTTATGGTGATAAGGCATTTTGTGGCAAAGATGATAAATTAGCCATTGAATGTCAATTTATGGATTGAAAACATAAATTACTATTTAATGTTTTAGGTAATAGAAATTCTCGAAGAATTGATATTCGGTGAATCGAATATCATAATAGTAACTTTATATAGAATAAAGGGGGAAAATGGAGTGAACATACAGTAAAAATTTATAATAATGCACAAGGAATCAATAGTTTGCCATGAGATAATCTCTTTGTAAACAATATAATGTTGCAAAAAGAAATGGATATTACATTAAACATATAAGTCTTCACATTCCTTTTTGCAAGTTAACTTTAAACAAGTCTTAACAAGCTTAATCGACTCAACATCAAACTTATTGAGTATCGTCTTTACTCGACTTATTTGCGACACTTAGTTTAAATATTATCAACCAATGGGTGGAGATCACGGAGCTTATTAAAAGGAAAAGGAGGGTTAGAATATGATCCATTAAGAATGGCCCATGTTGTGAGCTTGTTAGCTACTTTTGTGGCATGCATTACATCCTAGCTCATGTAGTTGTATAGATCACTACAAGTTGATGCACTCAACATTGTTTGATTTATCTTCTTGCACCTTCCACAATATAGTCTAGGATCAATATTGTAGGCACCACCACCATATCCACAACATGCTTTTGTTCTATACTTAAGCATTAAGATGAAACCAACAAAAGATGAAAAACATGATGGTCTGAAACCTAGATACAATAGGTCTAAGGATTTTGATGTGGATATCGTAGTTAACACGGGTTGATGGGGGCGTGTCTTTTACAAGGCACGGGCGTGTAATGTGTCTAGAAGCTCCATAGACACATACGGTTTTATACACGGTACCAAGGCATGGCCGTGTGTTGAGTCTGGAAGATCCACAGAAACATACACGGCTTTATACACGGCACGAAGACACGGCCG
This sequence comes from Laguncularia racemosa, assembly GCA_037954665.1. Lineage (NCBI taxonomy): Eukaryota > Viridiplantae > Streptophyta > Magnoliopsida > Myrtales > Combretaceae > Laguncularia > Laguncularia racemosa. The sequence goes on from JBBMOL010000016.1 coordinate 7,544,810, forward strand.
TGTGTTGAGTCTGGAAGATCCACAAAAACATACACGGCTTTATACACGACACGAAGGCACGATCGTATGTTGAGTCTGGAAGATCCACTGAAACATACACAGTTTTATACACGGCCGTGTATAAACAACATGATGAACGTGCATATATATGTATATTCCCACGTGTACATATATATTTCCTTTTTAACTGTTTCCCTAAGGACTATATATAGTTTCCTAAGTCATTTTTAGGGTTATCTTTTATCACATATCGAATTACAGACACTTGGAGAAGAATTTTCTCTATTCCCTCAATTGTGCACAATTGAGAATTTCAAGGAATAGACTAAGATTGTTGTTTGTTTATCCGTGAGGTCCAATCCTAGAATTGGTCTTGTGCTTTACGCTTTCTACGCTGCGTCAATTGGTATCAGAGCAATGCAATTTCCTGCGGAGATGTCGGCTAACGACGGTGTTGACGGCGGTCGCGTTCTTGACCTAGATTGGGATGCGGAAGTCTAATGAGTCGATCAGTGGGCTCCTAGGGCAGTGGTTGAAGCTATGGATCGGAGGCTCGGGTGAGTAGAGCAGCGCTTGGAGGATCTGATTACGTGTTTCGACGCCATGGTGGTGGGCCAGAACGGTAATAGGGACGTTGGTGGAGATCGACTAAGGGTAGCAGTCGCTCGTGGCGGTCCTGTCAATCAACCTGCAGCCGCAAATCATTGGAGTTACCGGTTAGATGAGAGTTCTTTTGAGGAAGAGGGTGACTTCCTACAAAGGAGAGGGCAACAACAGAGAAGAGGCGGTGTTGAAGGTGGAAGACATGAGAATGACAACAGGATTAAACATGAGTATAGCGGTGGATATCGGAGAAACTACCAAGGATACGATCAGACAGACGGCGGTGATTTCCGTCTTAAGGTAGATATCCCATCGTTTAATGGCAATCTTAACATAGAGGATTTTCTGGATTGGCTTGCAGAAGTCGATAGATTTTTCGACTATATGGAGATACCCGAGGATAGGAGGGTGAGGTTGGTTGCATGTAGGTTGAAAGGAGGGGCACCTGCATGGTGGGATCGTTTGTAGAATAGGAGACAGAGAGAGGGAAAGCAACCAATAAGGACATGGTACCGTATGAAGAACCTGCTACAAAGGGATTTTTTGCCACCCGACTATGAGCAGATTCTCTTCCAGTAGTATCAATGCTGCCGTCAGAGGTAGAGGACGGTGCATGAATATACCGCTGAGTTCATGAGATTGGCGGAAAGGAATGATCTGAGGGAGACTGAGGGTCAACAAGTAGCGCGATTTGTCGACGGGTTGAAGCCCTATATTAGAGATAAAATTGGGGTGATGGTATTTAAAACTGTGAACGAGGTAAAGAATTTGGCCCTTAGAGCCGAGATGATGATTTAAGAGCAAAATACTAGGCTTGGTGGGGGCAGGAGGAATTATGGATATGATAGTGTTAGCAGTGGCAACCGGGTGGTTGGTGAAAGGAATAGAGGAATAGTTGAGAAGCTTGCTGGAGGTATAGAGAAAAAGGAAGACAAGGCTGAAGGGAAGAAGCCTCTTGAAATCAAAGAGACCCCAAGGCAAAGTAATCTGTATGCTAAGCCAATTTTGGGAAAGTGTTATAGGTGTAATCAACCAGAGCACCGATCCAACGAATGTCCGAATCGACGGACCATAAATATTGTCGAAAGGGAGGAAGAGGAGGAAGTGTGCTGTGAACCGGATGGTGAAGATGAGTATTATGATGAGGTTGATGATGGGGTGGAGCTGAGCTATGTGATTAGAAGGATGATGTTGGCACCGAAGCAGGAGGGTGGTTCACAGCAACACCAGTTGTTCCGCACAGGTGCATAATTGGTGGGAGAGTGTTCGACCTGATTTGTTGATAGTGAGAGTTGTGAGAATATAATTGGGAGAGAGGTGGTGAAGCAACTCCAACTGCCAGTAGAGAAACATCCGAACCCTTACACCATAGGGTGGATCAAGGTGGCAGAGTGGATTGAGGTGAAGGAGAGGTGTCGGGTTCCCTTCTCTATAGGCAAATATCGGGATGAAGTTTATTGTGACATCGTTGATATGGATGCCTGCCACTTGTTATTTGGGCGACCATGGCAGTTTGACGTGGATGCCCAACATGCTGGAAAAGAGAATAAGTACAAGTTGGAGAAAGGGGGTGTGAAATACACATTGCTACCATTGACGGATAAACGACCCAAGACACAAAAGGCTGAAGGAAAATCCTTTGTGACAATCACTCAGTCAGAGAAGGAGATGGTTGAGGACCTGAAAGAATCCCGGGTGATGCACGCACTTGTCGTGAAGAATGTTGGAGAAGAAGTAAGTAGTGAGGAGGTTCCAGAAGGTGTAAAGGAGGTGTTAGAAGAGTTTAAAGAGGTAGTGCCAGAAGATTTGCCAGAAGGGTTACCTCCATTGTGTGACATTCAGCACTGTATTGATTTGGTGCTTGGGGTTAGTCTTCCAAATCTCCTTCATTATAGAATGAGCCCTAAGAAGACTGAGGTTCTGCAAGAGAAAGTCTAGGAACTACTGGACAAAGGATTTATCAGGGATAGCATGAGCCCGTATGTTGTTCCGGCGTTATTGACTCCAAAGAAGGATGGTAGTTGGAGGATGTGCGTAGACAGTCGTGCGATCAACAAAATTACAATTGGGTATAAATTCCCAATTCTTCGCATTGAGGACATGTTGGATAGGTTGAGTGGAGCGGTGATATTTTCAAAGGTAGATCTTAGGAGTGGATACCATCAGATCCGAGTTAGACTTGGGGATGAATGGAAAACTGCTTTCAAGACGAAGGACGGATTATATGAATGGTTGGTTATGCCATTCGGCCTCAGTAATGCACCCAGTACCTTTATACGTGTAATGAATCAGGTACTTAAGCCTTTTATTGGTAGATTTGTAGTGGTGTATTTCGATGATATTTTAATATATACTAAGACTAAGGATGAGCACTTAGTGCATTTGAGAAGTGTATTAGCTATGCTGAAGGAGAATAAGCTTTATGCCAATCTCAAGAAATGTATATTTATGTCGAAGAAGTTGCTATTCTTGGGTTTTGTAGTGAGTGGTGAGGGAATAACGGTGGATGAGGAAAAAGGAAGGGCTATTAGAGAATGGCCTACTCCCAAGACGGTGACTAAGTTGAGGAGCTTTTTGGGGTTGGTGGGGTTTTATAGGTGCTTTATATGGCATTTCAGTACTGTCGCTGCCCCATTAACTGAGTGCCTGAAAAAGGGGAAGTTTCAATGGTGTGAAGAAGCTAAGTCTGGGTTTGCTGTGTTAAAGGAGAGATTGTGTAGTGAGCCGGTGTTGGCGTTACCAGACTTTGATAAATTATTTGAGGTAGACTGTGATGCTAGTGGGGTAGGTATTGGAGTAGTGTTATCTTAGGAGAAGAGACCTGTGGCCTTCCATAGTGAAAAGCTCTGTGAAGCTAGGAGGAGTTGGTCTACTTATGATAAAGAGTTCTATTCCGTGGTTAAAGCTCTGAGGATGTGGGAGCATTACTTGGTAGGGAAAGAATTTATCCTGTATTCAAATTGTGTTGCTCTAAAACATTTGAGTAGTCAGACACGCATCTGTAAAGACATGCATGCCAGATGGATCCAATTTCTACAAAAGTTTCCATTCCGCTTAATGCACAAATCTGGAGTTCAAAATAAGGTGGCGGACGCATTGAGTAGGAGAGCTGATTTATTGATCACCATGAGGGCTGAGGTGATAGGTTTTGAGCAGATGAATGAACTATATGAGGAGGATGTAGATTTCGGGAAAATATGGAAGAAGTGTATCGATCAGGAGCCCAGTGACAGTTATTATATCATGGAGGGTTACTTAATGAAAGGAAATCAACTTTGTATTCCTGAATCATCTTTGAGGGAAAAGTTGATTAGGAACCTACATGGAGGAGGATTAGCAAGACATCTGGGGCGAGATAAGACTTTGGCGGCAGTGACTGCAAGATATCATTGGCCTCAACTGAGAAGAGATGTGGGGAGAATTGTGTAAAGGTGTTACATCTGTCAGACATCTAAAGGACATTCTCAGAATACTGGATTGTACACTCCGCTACCAGTCTTTGAGAATTTCTGGGAGGATCTATCTATGGATTTCGTTTTAGGTTTGCCTCATACCCAACGAAGTGCTAACACTGTTTTTGTGGTTGTAGACAGGTTCTCCAAGATGGCTCACTTCATCCCTTGCAAGAAGTCAGCTGATGCACAGGGTGTTGCTAAGTTATTCTTTAAGGAGGTGGTCAGGTTACATGGGATTCCTAAGTCTATTACATTAGATAGGGATACCAGGTTTCTTAGTCACTTTTGGAGGACACTATGGTACATGTTCAATTCCTCACTCAATTTTAGTATTATAGCCTACCCTCAGATTGATGGGTAGACGGAGGTGACGAACAGGACCCTTGGCAACTTAATATGAAGCATTTGTGGAGAGAAGCCAAGACAATGGGATTTGGCGCTTTCTCAAGTTGAATTTTCTTACAACAGTTCCATCCATAGAACTACTGGAAAATCTCATTTTTCAGTGGTCTATACAAAAGCACCATCTCATGCATTGGATTTAGCTCTGTTGCCTAAAGGTGTAGAGTCCAATGTAACTGCAAAACACATGGCTAAACAACATCAGGCGGTGGCATCTGAAGTGAAAGAGAAGATTGAGAAAGCTAATGAGAAGTACAAGAAAGTTGTAGACAAGCATAGGAAGGAAAAGCTCTTTGAAGTGGGAGATTAGGTGATGGTGTTCTTAAGGAAAGAACATTTTCCCGTTGGCACTTATAGTAAATGGCAACCTAAGAAGTATAACCCTTACAAGATTGTTGCAAAGATAAATGATAATGCGTATGTGGTCGAACTTCCTGAAAACATGAAGATTTCGAAAACCTTCAATGTAGCTGATTTATCTCCATTCTACTCCGATGACGAACCTTTATATCCGGAAGAGAACTCGGGGTCGAATTCTTCATTGGTGGGAGAGAATGATGTGGACATCGTAGCTGACACGGGTTGATGGAGGCGTGTCTTTTACAAGGCATGGGCGTGTAATGTGTCTGGAAGCTCCACAGACACATACACGGTTTTATACACGGTACCAAGGCACGGCCGTGTGTTAACTCTGGAAGATCCACAGAAATATACACGGCACGAAGACACGGCCGTGTGTTGAGTCTGGAAGATCCACAGAAACATACACGGCTTTATATACGGCCGTGTATAAACCGCATGACGAACGTGCATATATATATATATTCCCACGTGTACATATATATTTCCTTTTTAACTATTTTCCTAAGGACTATATATAGTTTACTAGGTCATTTTTAGGATTATCTTTTAGCACATATCGAATTACAAACACTTGGAGAAGAATTTTCTATGTTCCCTCAATTGTGCGCAATTGAGAATTTCAAGGAATAGACTAAGATTGTTGTTTGTTTATCTGTAAGGTCCAATCTTAGAATTGGTCTCATGCTTTACGCTTTCTACGTTGCGTCAGGTTTGCTCACCAATATAATTTTTCTAATTAAACTCTAGTTAGAACTTTGAACCATACCATGAAGTGTGGGATGTTGGAATAGCTCTACCAATAGTGAGTAAGTATCTACACCTATCATATTAGTATTTGGTAGTTTTTGCTAATGTCTCTTTTAACATTTTGTTATACTCCACCACCATGTTGTCGTAAGATATCAAGCATCCAAATTCATCTAAATCAGTGCATCTATGAGAAAGTTCCACTAGGAAGGCTAGATAACACCCCACTAGTGCTAGGTTAACTACTAAAAAACATGCATCCCCTTAGAGCATATAACTTCTACAAAATTTTATTTATAAATCAATGCTAACACCATTTGTAGATCATTTTCATAAAATGAGTTTTTGGATAAAAATTGATATATATGTAAACTTGATGCAAGCTCAATTAGACTTGTAAGTTTATTAAGACAAGTATATTTAAGTTTGAGCTAGGCTTAATATGCTATTCAAGTAGTTCGAGCTCGAGTTTGACTTAATTATAATTGAATCAATGTTGAGCAATTGTTAAGTCAAGCTTCAATGACTTAAGAGTTAACTTGATTGACTTATTCTCATAGTTAAGCCTACCTATTTTCAAAATGTTCTTGTCTAAACGAATTCACATGCTGTTAACTAAGATTAAATACCCACTTTTATAGATGCGGCAATTACAAAAACTACTTGAGGAAGATATTATTATTCCCCTATAATACCTGCAAAAGCTAAATTGGACGTAAAATCAGTTTATCCTATGTAAAATGTGTACACTAACTATCTAAATATATTCAAAGGTGGAAGATTAGTTGATCATCCTAGGAAACATAAAAAATAGTTTGATGTCATCACTTCATCACCATCTTGTTATGAATATATATATATTTCCAATTGGTGTCTCTATTTGCTTGCCCTTGAATCATATACCATCACATACATTGAATATTTGGTGCAAGCATTACATAACACTTATTTTTCCATACATGTTAATATGTGACTAAAAAGCTTAAATGGAAATGGGAAATTTTCATCGATTGTGTTATTGTTCATTAGTTAAGAAACATGATAAATTTGCCCATACCCTTGGTTTTAGATGAGTGAAATTCTTCAACTTTGAGCTTAAATTATTTTATTTGGTTGATCTAAACAGGAAAATCAAAAGGACTAAGTCCAAATATAAATACAGACATGTTTAGCATAAGGATAGTAGATGCCAATGTTGCATAGTCAGCTCCATGTTTGAAATATGACCCAATTGATTGTAGATATGGGTTAAGAAATGGAAGTTCTAAAGCTTGTGCAGCCACATGATAGACACCATCTTTTAGAGGCCAAATTCAAGCACATAATAGGGAGGAACAAAAGATGAGTTACCAAATAGTATTATGCAAAAAATAAGTTGATTATAGTTTTATGATATTTATTGTAATTTACTCTTTGCAATTGTTGAAATTTTCTCAGGTAATGTGATTGTTTAGTGGCTTTCAGTATTCAGTGGCAGTAGGAGATGGCAATGTCTAATAGTTAGTTTAATATTTAATGGCCACTAAAATGAATGAAGTGATTTCTTCTTCTTCTTCTTTTTTAAAGGTTGAAATTCATCCTTATATTCCATTAATATTTTCTAGTAATGGTTACCTTTATTATTAGTCGTTAAGCTACTACCTTTATGTCTTTTTACCACCTATCCTAAAAGCCATTAGTCCTCTTGACTTATTGAGCCAATCTAGTGATACTTAGTCAATAGTTAACAACTACTTAAGAATGCTATATTTTCCATGGTGTTTAATTTCCACCACTACCTACTGAGATATTAGAAAAACCATTAGTTACCTTAACTTATCGAGTGTGCTATAGTAATACTTGACATTTTTAAAGTTTTGATTATAACAAATGTCGGAAACTCTCAATAGAACATTGTAAACACCCTATTTTTGCCCTAGGAAGGAGTAATAATCAATAATAATCAATTTCCAATTTTTTTCAATTTTTTCCAATTTTTCCCTAATTTAGCATAAATAATTAAAAATATTCAAAAAAAAAATAAATAGGAAAAAAACATCAATTTTGAAAAATGATTTCAGAAAGGGCAATAATAAATAATAAATAATTTTTACAAATTTTTGAAATTTCAAAAAATAAAAAAATCACATTGCATAAATGCAATTTGCGAATAAAAGAAAATCAGGAAAATGGGCTAGCTCAGCTGGTCCGGACCATGGCTAAGGCGCGTGTGGGGGGGCTTGGTTACGGGTTCGAAACGCGGGGGAAGCAGTTTCCGCGTTTTGCGAATTTTTCATTTACCCAGGACACGTGGCAACATCTGATTGGCTGGAGGAAGTGCACGCGCCGGGCGCGTGATCATCTCCTACCTCGAGCCCGAGATCGCCGGCGGAAGGAAAAATTCGTATTTCGGCCGTTTCGATTCGATTTTTTGCACAAATCCAACGGATCTTCAACAGAAATAAGATAAACATTATCTAATTGGAATCAAATCGCAACAAATCGATAGATAGACACAAATCGGAGTTGGTATTTAACCGAAAATCCGATTAGCTTCGATCGGAGGAAATCTGAGCTTATCCAGCTCGGTTTCAAGTGCCTATAAATAGAGGAGGAGGTGAGGAAGCCAGAGGAGAGATCACAATCGAGAGAAAGTGAGAGAAAGGAGTGAATCGGAGAGCATCGGAGAAGAGTCCAAAACCGCGAGCACCGATCGGAGTTGAACCACCACCAGGAGGCGATCTGGGAGTAAACCACCACCACCATTGGATTCAGCACCCTCGAGAAGCTAAGATTCGACACCTCACCCGCGTCAAAAGACCGCCGGAACGCCGTGAACGAGCCTCCTCCGCCGCCGTGTCCGACCGATTCGACCTGACCGACCCGACCCGTGCACCGACCCGGATCCAGGTAAGTCGGATTTTCTGGATTTTTTTTAATTAATTTATTTTTTTTATTTATTCTGAATTTATTTATTTATTTATTATTTATTATTTATTATTTAGTTATTTATTTATTTATTTGTTTTTGTTTTATTTCCAATAAATAGGAAAATGTAGAAATTAGATTTTTTCTAGAATTTAATAATGTAGAAAAATAATAAATAAGGAAAAAATATATAAAAAATAAAAATAAAAATGTAGAAAAGTAATAAAAATATTAGAAAAAAATAATAAGAAAATTTTAGATTTCAAAATAGGATAGATAATAACTTAAGATAAAATTTTTATCACAAAAATTACAAAAATTTATAAAAATCACAAAAACTTATAAAAATCATAAAAATCACAAAAATCACAAAAATCATAAAGAAATAATGAAAAATCATCAAAATTCAAAAAATCATCAAAATGAGTTTTAGCACTTAGAAAAAAATCCTTTTCCTCAAATAAATGAAAAATTGATGTTTTCTCTTAAAAATCATTTTCAAAAATCAAATCAAAGCTTAGGCTTAGATTTTTTTAGAAAAATCCCAAAAATGATAAGAACATAAATCAAAAGAGATTTCAAAATTAAAATTCACAAACAAACTTAAAGTTTTCAGAAAAGCGAACTACGGCTTGTTTGATCCTGAGTAGTAGGTACGTAAGCACCCATTCGGGTCAACCCATAAAATGAAATAAAAAAATCATTTTCTTGAAATAATTCAAAAACATAATAAAAGATAACGGAAACACAATAAAACACATTTCTAAAGAGGAACAATTTTAAGAGATTAGGTGGTAACCGTAAAGGTTTTAATAGGTTAGCCTCCGGACTTAGAAACTCTGGTTTTCCCTTTTCCTCCTTTCAAAAGCGAGAAGAGGAAATAACAACGACTAGTAGTCCAAATTAAGACTAATCCGCTCCTTTAGTCTTAATTCAATATTTCCCAACAACAGTTGGGTGGCGACTCCAAAATTAAACAAAGTTCCTAACTCAAGTCGAGGATCTATATTAGATGAGCATAGGGTCTAGTCTAGATCGGATTAGGAATGGGAATTCAAAAATTAGACTTGACAAACATCTTTAGTGAAACAAGCACATCTGGATAAATTATTGTTGCTTAACATAAGACTTGTAGTGAAACTAAGTCAATTACCTAAGAAATTGAATTTGATCCTCTGGTATGTTGTTTGACCAAAAGTTTCTTGAAGTAGCATTTATAGCTAAATATCACAATCACTAGCATCTACACTGTAAATACTTGCCTTAGCATAGCAATTTCTCTAACTAAACATGGACTCCTTTTCATGGTTTTCAGATCCTAAAGAATGATGATCAAGCAAGTTTGCTATTTCATATCTTGCTGTAAGTATTTTATAAAGTAATCAGGGAAAGAGTTACAAAGTCACGAGTGGATATGTATGGTTATAGACAATATTGTTAGAATTATGGGCATGTTGATGATGTTGACAAAAAAGAAGAGGTAAATTGTGTAGACATCCCTAGAAAACAATGAAATAATGGTTTAAAAGCATAATCATCATTTGAATGTGTTATTTTGATCCCACCTTACAACTATAATAAGGATATGATGTTGTATATATATATATTTTTAATTCGGAATGTCTCCTAAGACTAGTTGTCTCTACTTCTTAAATTTGCAACTCAAAAACCTAATTGTAATTCGAATCCCCTTTAGTTTTAGCATAATATACCGAAGGGAAAGTCCATGAAAAAGAACTTCTAGTTGGCAAAGAAGAAAACAGACAAGTCCACTACACTTAGATCTTGAGTAGAAGGAAAATCCAATTATTGGAATATATCAAATCACACCTTTTAGGCTATGTTTAGGAAGAAAGAGATAGAAAGGAAAGAATTAAGGGTTAAATAAAATTAAAAGAGAAACTTTTACATGAATAAGAAAGGAATGAAAAGGAAAGATATAAAAGAAAAGTTAATTATATGTATTTTTAATTTGTTAAAATATTAAAAATACCTTTAGTAATATAAATTGTGATATTCAAGTAATTTTGTTGATTATTCTTTTTGTGGATCTAAAAGGAAAACTTCTCCTAAATCCATTCCCATTTTTCAATACTCTATTCAAACAAGGGGAAATATTTCCCCCCCTTCAACTTCCATCCCTCTTAATTCTTTCCTCTAATGAAAGCATTAGCTTAGTTTAGTTGAAATATATCCTCAAATGTTGTTCTAAATATTTATGATTATATGTTATCATAGATAAATAAAAATATATACTTTAAATGCTTTTCATTTGTAGAAGGATAAGATTACAGAAAGTGCATGTAAACATGGTTAGAGAGCAGAAAATTGTTGTTCGAAGAATGGTAGTAATCCAATTTGAATTTTGTTAATTCTCTAAACAAATCTTTCTAAATTTATAATGTTTTTCTTTCTTTGAGAATTTTGATTCCACTTTGCATTTGGATAAGTTCTTATGTCTTAGGTTGGGAACTTGAAATATGATACTATTAGTGATGTCCTTACTCATTGAAAAAAGGGATCATGTTATAATATTAAGTCAAGAAGAATGTTTTTACTCGTAAGCTTAAATATTAAGAAGACTTAACTATCGTAATTCCAAAAAATTGGAATAAAGTGATGGAAACTATATGAATAAAATTAGCAAATGGTGGTGAAGTATTTTGAGAGTGAGAGACAAAGAGTGATGCAAGAATAAACATTAGCATGAGATAGAAGTTTCAACAATTTAAGCACTTACGACACATTTACTTATAAAATAGAATAGATAGGACATAAAATAATTAATTATTGGAAATGACTGTTATTGATAATAGGTTAGAAATTTATATTCTATTATTTACTTTATATAAAGTTTTACCATGAGGAATACTTATTCCAATACTTATCTCGGCTCATTAATTACAAAAGTAAATTAGAAACATGACAAAATTTACCAATATGTCTATATTTAGTCATTATGAAATATAACTAACAATTATATATTGAGAATATGATTGTCAATTATTTAAACTTTTTACTTTTTATGATGAGGGAATAAGAAAAGCATTTTATAAAAGGTAATAACTATTCTTTATAGAGAGAAAATAGAAAAGTTACTTGCAATAAAAATTCTCAAGCCAATTTGCAACTAAACAAGATAATAAAAAGTATTTTGAAAATAATTAATTTATTCCTTCTCTATTACCTTCAAGTAAATGGACCTTAAGATCTTACTCTAACTCCAGTTTAAAACAATGAAGAAGTTTAATAATTAGAAGTTGGTCATGCTATTTCCATATCTTTTTCATATTGATGCTAAGAGGAATCACATCATTCATTGTCTCAAGACATTTTTTAATTGTATCATAATACTCAGTAAAATGCTTATCCCCTTGTTGCAGTTAAAAGAAATTAGCTAAAATATCATACATAAGTTTATCATTTAAGGCATAAAGATACTTAAGGTAATCCTAACTTCTTTACAAGTACCAAAATTGTTGCAAGAGATTCCATTGAATTCCTAAGAAAATGAAGATATTGTTGGTAAATATGATCACATTCCACATATTTGCTATCAATCTCACTTGGGAATAGCTCTACCAATATCTTAAGACGGCCTTGACCATGAAGGAAAGTTTAGATCATTCTTGCCCATTGAAAATAATTCTTATTATTTAGTTTGATAGAAGTAAATGCCAAATCATAAGGCATTGGTATGTGATGACTAATTTAGATTCCATGACAATTGATCAACTTATATACTTCGAGGACACAAGAAAGCAGCACAAGAACTATGTAAATTTGATGAAAGAAAACCAACTACCGACCATTTTTAATAGATGCTATGTGTTTAGCTAGAATCATCATAGTGTGCGAGGTGAAAATAATGCATTTTTTCAAAGGTTTGAGCAAAAATATTTTTAGCGAAATTCCAAGTTAAAGTTGCATTTTTAATTTTGACACATTTTTCCAAAGGGAAGTGCAAGTTTAACCTATTCCAATGGAAATTGCAAGTTGAACCTGTACTTTCATTTGAAAAATGTGTTGAAATTAAAAATGCATGTTTCACCTACTTTAGCAACTTATTTATCAAAATACTTTTACACAACCATTTTTTTTACAAGATAATATTAAAAGTGGAGGCATTTTTACTGTTTTCTTAATCATCATATGAAAAATTTGAAGCTAAGTTTTCCAGTGCTTGTGATGGTTAAATTAGATCAAGCTTACCTATATAGTAGTTAGGTTTAAGTCTAGTTGGATTGAACTTGGGTGTAGTGTCTAAGTGTTGTATAAATCTAGTCTAACTAAGTGTTTAGTGGCAAGGTTTTGGGTTAAATTAAGTCGAACTTATGTTTGGTGGTCAAGTTCCACATGATTAGGGTTAGACTTAGGTGTAACGATTGGGTAATGCATGAATCAAGTTGGGATTTGATAGGTGTTGTACAAATGTTAAAAAGTGGTGTTCATGGTTAATTACAATGGTGTAATCATGGTTGTTAAAATCACGAGTTAACTCGTACGATTCAACGATTTTACAAGTTTGTATACATATTTCTAGTTAACTCGCATACAAAATTGGGGAGAAGCAAAATCGTAATAGAATCGTGATTTTGAACAGTAAAATCGTTCAAAATCGCGATTTTGCATGTTTTAACCGATTCCACAATATTGCACAACTAAGTAAAATTTCAGCCATCCAGATCCGGATGAACAAATATGTAATAATAGCTATTCATAGCCTAAGACCAAACTTTTAATGAACAAATATGGACATAATTCCTAAAAGCTCTCTGGTGTTCAGGGGACGCTGCCCCCTTAAAACCCCCGCCGGGGCGGCTTCCCCGGACCCCAACATGTTCGTCGGTCGTCACTCTTCTCTTGTCAATGTGTTGCGTTACATTGAAGTCTTTGTGTTTGTGTTTGTCGATTGTCAGTTTTCTTGTTCCTATTTGTGATCATGTTCGTGTTAAAGCACCCATGTTTGATTGCTGCAACTTTTCTTATTTTAATTAATATTTTTGTAATAGTAAATAAAATAAAGGGTGGATAACTTTAACTTTATAAGAATTTTTTAGATTTTTAATTTTATAGGAAAGGTATAAATGTATTTATATTTCTATCTTTTCAATATCTCATAGTTAAGTAAATATGAGATATTGTTAAATAAATATATTTTGAATTAATAATCACGAATAGTGCAAAAATTTACCTAGTAATATATAATTTTGAAGGTTTTTCTTGTTATAGTATCTCTTTTATTATTTACTTTTGGTTAGAAGTTATTTGTCATTTTTTTATATTACTCCTTTCTAATAGTATATCTTCATTATCAACTTTTATTTATTAGTAATTTCTTAAACTCACAATTGATTTTTAAATTTTATCTATTATCTTTTAGTTTTTGTATATATAACTAGGTGAAACTTGCTATATACATAATTTATCATTTTAGAAATAAAATATCTATATTATACAACTTATGCTTAATTATCTATATTATGACTTTTATTGCAAATTTGTAATTTATGGCTAAAATAAATGCTGAATTTTCTTATTTCTGTTATTTATTATATTTTTTAATGACTATTGGAAGTAAATTTATAATATTTGAAAGTTATTTTACATAGGTTGTAGAAACTTACGTTTCTACGTTCCGATTCTACGGATCCCTTAGCGATTCTACGTAAAATCGTGATTTTGACAACCTTGGGTATAATGTTGATGGTGCTTCATTGGGTTAGAAAGTAGTGTTTTAAAGGTAGGGCTAGGGTTTTGTGGCAGTGACATGTTGAAGGTAGGCTTAAGGTTTTATAGTGGTGACATCTTGAGGGAGGGATAGGGTTTTGTAGTGGCAACTAAGGTTTTGTTCAAATGATTGTGTGATGGCCAATGACATTTAGGTCTAGCATTATGTTTAATAATGTTGGTGGATTCTAATCGATATGGCGGTGGTGATGAAGGATTCTAATTATGAGTGGTTTATCAGTCAATATTACTTTAATACTATGTTATATTAGTTAGAAGAGTGTTAAAGCTTTTAAACTATAGTATAATACTATATTATATAATGTAAATTTAAAAGTATATAAATACTCTTAACTAAATTATTCTAACACCTCTCTCTCTCTCAGTATTGATGATGATTGCCAATAGTTACAACATGATGGCCAATAATGACTAATCCTTTAAGCTTATTTTTGGCCTAAGGCCATTATTAAGGCTTGTGTATTCATCAACCTAGCTAATGGCATATATAAAGGGGTTGGATCCTTATAGATACACTATCTAAAATAAAATATCTTGTAAAATTAACCTTATATTTTACATTATTATAAAAAATTATTGATTTTGATGGTTTTAACCTAACTAAAAATTAAAATATACACCTTATGCCTCCATAAGCAAAATTTAGAGTCCATCGTTGCAACCCATGGCTCAACCATGTTCTTTTAGGACCCCTTGAAATGACAACTAGCCACATTAGTTTGACTTTATTAAGATATCGTTTGGTTGTAAAAAATTTATGGTATTAAACTAAATAAAACATTTTGTCTTTTATTTTGTTTGCATATTTTCTCGATTACTAAACAAAAATGATCCTAAAGTACTGGAAAAAAATACTTATATTTTGTACCGTCTAAAATATGGTATAAAAATCAAATTTATTGGACAAAAATATAAAAATTCTTATACAGTACTTTATACATCCAAACAGTGAACATCATAAAAATCCTTTTTTTACACTGTTGGGTACTTGTAGATACCCTATTTTTGCTTCCGTCTAGATTTAAAAAAAAATAAATAAATAACAAAAATAATAGCAATAATAAAAAGTCTGGTTTACAAAAAAAAAACATAATAAAGGCAATAATAAAAAGAAAAAAATTAAAAATGATAAAAAATAAAAAATAACAAAATTAATAAAAATTGTGAACATTTTCAATAGAAAATAAGGAAATATGAGACTCAAAATTAAGTTCGGGAACATCAAAATCAATAAAAATAACTAAGACCATTATCTCATATATAATTTAAATGCAATAATAAATTGAGAAATGGGCTAGCTCAGCTGATCTATGTGTTGGCTTGGTGCACACGGCGAGAGGGTTAGGTTGCGAGTTTGAATCCCGTTTGAGGCACTTTGTGCCATTTTCAATTTTTTTTTTCCAAAATGCCATGTGTCAGCCTTTAATTGGTTAGACTTGATCACGTGCTTGGCACATGATTGTCTTTAACCTCTAATCGACGACCTCGGAGGAGAAAAACGGCCAGATGACGATGAATCCAACCTACCCAAATCGATTTTTACATGCAAATCCATCAACATTCAACCAAAAAATCAATAAACATCAATTTCAACAAGAAAAAACAAACAAATCAAATCAAAATGGAATTTATCCTCTACTCAGACTAGGCTCAATCCAAGCTATCCCGAGCTCATCCATGGATACATATAAATATATCAAGGTACCACAACTTTAAGAGGCTGGAAAAATCACAAAAAAAAAAAAAACACACCCATATGCTTTGGCCGTAAGCTTTCTCACTCTAGGAATACCCACCACTAGTCGCCACCTTCTCTCTAGGATTTCACCACTTACACTCAATCTCAAGCTTAGATTTAGGTGTCATTATTTCCTTAGGTTGCAAGGAATAAGAAAAGGTTGATTTTGTGGATTAAGGATTTGCTAGAGGTTCAAATTGAAAAACCACCACAACTCTTCGAAACACCACCTTAGGCTAGCTATTAGGCAAAAACAAAACTACCAATCGATTCCTTACCCCCTAAAACCTAGCAAAGCACCCATCAATCACCTTTAACTACCGCTAGATCACCACTGACGAGGAGCTCTGCCACTGTGACCTATGACTCGACTCGCGATCCAACCCGTGTCTATCCAGCAATCCGGTTGGTTTTTCTTCTTTTTTATTATTTTATTATTTTTAGGATATTTTAGTTCTTTTTTTAGCTTATCTTTAATTAAAAATATAAATAATAATAAATTTAGAGTACTCATTAGGTTATCGTAGTGTATACCATCACCTGATGGCGAAAAAATAATAATAATAAAGAAAATGAAAATCTTTAATAAAATAAAATAAAATAAAAATTTGTAGCATAAGAATAAAAATCTAAAGATTAAAAAAAAAAGAGATATTAAAATAAAGGTCTTTAGTATAAGTTAGGATCTTAGAAATAAAAATATAAAATATAAAAAATTAAATAGGCAAAAATCTTAGTATAAATAAAATTTTAGGAGCAAGTAAAAATGGTAAAAATAAAAAGAAATAAATAATAATGTTTTTTTTTGTTAGTTTAAGGTTTTCAGTTAAATAAATAGAATAAGAATAAAGAATAAAGTATAAAAATACAAAAAAAATTATTAAAATATAATATTTTAGGTTTTACTGCTTAGATTTTTTAAAATAAAAATTTAATAAGAGGTTTTTTTCCCAAACTTAAGTTATTTTAGATTTTTTTCAAAAAAATAACCATTCAATAATCTAACTCATTTAGATATTTTCTTAATAAAAATTAATATGATTAGATAGCATAAACCTGGTGCTTTTTATTAAATATAATTAACCAACAAACTAAATTTTTTTATAGAAGAAAAAGCAAATTACGAATGGTTTGATCTTGGCTAGCATGTATGTAAGCACATTTGGGGCAACCATAATAAACTAAAAACTTTAGGTTAGAAAAAAATAATCATAATAAAATAAAATTTAGGTTTAGAAAAATTAAATAAAAGTAATAAAATAAAAACTAAAATAAATAAATAAATAAAATGAAAACTTTAGAAAAATCAAATGAATAAAAATTTTAGGTTATTAACAATAAAAGCCTTAGTAAAATTAGTATAATAAACTCTAGACTTTACATTTTCTTTTAACATAAATTCAAAATCTTATAAAAATATAAAAACATAAAAATAACGATAATAAATAGCATATTATAATATATAACAATAGATAAATAAAAAAATGAAGAGTAAAAATATAAAGGCCTTTTAGTGAATATTCTTGAAAATTCTACATGGTAATCATTTAGGTTTTAATTGGTTAGCCCTTGAATCCAGTACCTTCGGTTTATATTTTTCTAAAATATATATTTTTTAAATTTGCAAACTAGTAGCTAGTTAAGATTAATCCGCTCAATTAACTTTAACTTTATTTTCTAACTTAGGTTGATGGTGACTCCTTTTTTAAAAATCAATTTTCCTTAATTGAGTCGAGTAATCTATGTTAAATGGGTAAGATTTAGTATAGATTAAAATTAAGAAAAATGATAAAAAAAAACACGTCTTGACAAGATGGCAACTCCCCTAGGGACGCCTTTTCAAAAGTGGGCTAGCCATGTAGCAATTTTCTCGAATATGTTTGAAGGGCCTTTAATTACCTATTGTAAACACCCCATTTTTGCCCTAGGAGTCAATAATTTTCAATAATAATCAATTTCCAAATTTTCCTAATTTTTCCCAATTTTTCCTAATTTAGCATAAAATAATAAAAATGTTCAAAAATAAAAATAAATAGGAAAACACTTCAATTTTGAAAAATGATTTCAGAAATGGCAATAATAAATAATAAACAATTTTTAAAAATTTTTGGAATTTTCAAAAAATACAAAAAATAGAAAAATCGCATTGCATATATGCAATTTGCGAAAATAAAAAAATCAGGAAAGTGGGCTAGCTCAGCTGGTCCGGACCGTGTCTAGGCGCGCGCGCAGGGGGTCGAGGTCGCGGGTTCGAATCGCGGAGGACGCAGTTTCCGCGTTTTGTAATTTTTCGACTTATCCAGTGACACGTGGCAGCATCTGATTGGCTGGAAGAAACGCACGCGCCGGGCGCGTGATCATCCCTTACCTCGAGCCCGAGATCGCCGGCGAGAAGAAAAATTCGTATTTCGGCCGTTTTGATTCGATTTTTTTGCACAAATCCAACAGATCTTCAACAAAGATAAGATAAACATTATCTAATTAAAATCAAATCGCAACAAATCGTTGGATGGGCACGAATCGGAGTTGGTTTTTCAACCGAAAATCCGATCAGCTTCAATCGGAGGAAATCCGAGCTTATCCAGCTCGATTTCAAACGCCTATAAATAGAGGAGGAGATGAGGAAGTAAGAACGGGGATCAGAATTGCGAGAGAGAGAGAAAAGAGTGCAAATCGGAGGAAGTCCAAGCCGTGACCGCCGACCGGAGTTCAAACCACTGCAAGGAGACGTTCTAGGAGTAAACCGCCACCACCATCAGACTCAGCACCCTCGAGAAGCTAGGATTCGACACTTCACCCGCCGCAAACGACCGCCGGAACGCCGTGAACGAGCCAATACCGCCGCCGTGTCCGACCGATTCAACCCGACCCGCGCACCGATCCGGATCCAGGTAAGTCGGATTTTCCATATTTTTTATTATTATTTATTTTATTTATTTTGTTTATTTGTTTATGTTGAATTTATCTGTTATTATTTATTATATTGTTAGCCATTTATTTATTTATATTGTCGATAAATAGGAAAATGTAGGAATTGTATTTTTCTAGGATTTAATAATGTAGAAAATAGAAAATAGAAAATAGGAAATAAGAAAAAATAAAATAAAAATAATAAAAATGAAGAAAAATAATAGAAATATTAGAAATAATAATAATAATAAAATTTTAAATTTCAAAATAGGATAGAAAATAAACTTAAGATAAAATTTTCAACAAAAAAAATATAAAAATTATAAAAATCATGAAAAACTTACAAAACTTATAAAAATCACAAAAAATCATGAAAAACTTACAAAACTTATAAAAATCACAAAAAATCATGAAAAACTTACAAAACTTATAAAAATCACAAAAATCATGAAAATCACAAAAATCATAAAAATCACAAAAATCATAAAAAATTCAAAAGAATTATAAAAGAATCGTAAAAATAAATTTTAACACTTAGAAAAATCCTTTTCTTCAAATAAACTCAAAATTGATGTTTTCCCTCAAAATCATTTTAAAAAAAAATCAAATTCAAAGTTTAGGCTTAGAAGTTTTAGAAAAATCCCGAAGACGTGAAGAACTTAAATCAAAAGAGTTTTCAAAATTAAAATTCATCAACAAACCTAAAGGTTTTCAGAAAAGCGAACTACGGCTTGTTTGATCATGAGTAGCAGGTACGTAGGCACCCATTCGGGTCAACCCCTAAAATAAATGAAAAGTCATTTTTCTTGAATAAATTCAAAAACATAATAAAAGTAACAAAGACACAATGAAACACATTTCTAGAGATGAACAATTTTGAGAGATTAGGTGGTAACCGTAAAGGTTTTAATAGGTTAGCCTCCGGACTTAGAAACTCTGGTTTTCCCTTTTTCTCTTCTCACAAAAAACGAGAAGAGGAAATAACGACGACTAGTAGTCTAAATTAAGACTAATCCGCTCCTTTAGTCTTAATTCACTTTTCCCAACAACAGTTGGGTGGCGACTCCAAAAATCAAACGAAATTCCTAATCCAAGTCGAGGATCTAGATTAGATGAGCATAGGGTTTAGTTCAGATCGAATTAGGAACGGAAATTCAAAAATTAGACTCGACACCTATATATGTCTTTTATTATCATTCACCTTTGTCAAGTATGTTTATAAATAGTGGTATTAACTGGATTTTGATTGATGCAGAAAAGCAAGAAAAAAAAAAGGGAAAAGAGGAAAGAGGGCTTAATGGGCCACTATGAAATTTCTTATTTTATGCATGTTTAGATATGGCTAGACTTGGGTCATTCAGAAAATTAGGATGGAACGCCATTGTGTACCTATCAGGTTGTCGTGATATATACCACTGCTTGACAGTGATTAGGCGATTCCACTTTAGGCTTCGATGTAACCTCTAGTTACAGAGCTGTAAGACCTTTAGAACTTACCCTTATTCTCGTATATGCGCTTTTTATTTATTTTCTCTGTCTATTCTTATTTCGTGTTTTGTTTTGTTTGTTTTTCTACAAATGAAAAGTAATGTGGCACTATGAGAGTAAAGGTGCAATTATGTTAATGTCCAAAATCGTAGTCGTTGTAATCTCTTTTCCTTGTATTTCTTTAGTCTTGTAAAATTTCGGTTTTTTTTTCTGCTTTCTTTTTGTAATCTATAGTAAAATGGAGAATCGAACCAAAGATTGGTCAGAGTATGTCAACGAAATCCACATAGATCAGTATGCTTATCTTGTAGAAACCTTGCATAGGTGGTTCAATACATTTAATCAAGAACATCGGGATTGCATTATGCAAAAGATCGGCCCGATGATGTCTCTAATGAAGGTATAACTTAAGTGGGATTTAATTAGAGCTATGGCCCATTTTTTGGATCCTGAGTCATCATCGTTCGATTTTGGGCCTTATAAGTTGGCACCTACCCTAGAGGAGTATACTCAATTACTTAAGGCCCCTGCCATGGAAAATGGAATAGTGACCCTAAACATGAAAGCCTAGCCAGTGAACATGTTCTATCACCTATTAGGGGTTAGGAAAAGTGAAATTGCTGAAGCACTAACTGAATGCAAAGACAAGTGTATCCAGTTTTCCACATTGGGTAGTTAGTATGTGTACTCATCAACATATCTCGATAGGTAGGACATTTTCTGTGGAGGATATGATGATTGGCAAAGGAATCGCATCAATGCATTCATATTGGCAACATTTGCAACCATTCTTTTCCTATTAAGGCAATCTAACGTCCATTTCAAGATAGCTGAGTTAGTCTCTTAGTTTCTGATAGGTAAGTTTTACATCCCGGCAATATTAGCAGAACAAATCTAATCCCTGAATTTTGTGAAGTGATAAGGTCATAGCTTGTTCAAGGGAGGGCCCACCTTGTTAATAGTATGGTTTGTAAGTCACATCAAAGCATTTGGAACAGATTTGATGAGAAGATCCTTAGCTCCACAAACAGACATAATGGATAACTTTGCTATGCGAGTTAAGTTACCTAGTGATACATCCGCTCAGCAATGGTGCAAGCTATTCAAGATGATCGAGTTGGGAGAAATTGCATGGATGGCTAGGTGGAATCATTGCACTAAGGCTATACTCGGATGTAAGGAGTATCCAGGTGTAGTTGGTATTATGGGTTGTACTGGTTACTTCCCAACTCAAGTTGTCAGACAATTGGGCCACTTGCAAGACATTACCTACATAGGGTCATTAGAACAGGTAACCCTCAACTATCAAGATGCTAACATACCACTAGCAACCAAGATCGCCCACCTTAACAATATTAAAGAATTATGGGAGTGTAGGGAGGTGAAGAAAATGGCAGACCTAAGTGAACTCGAAGGGGGGATCGGGGCCTACAGGGTTACTTGGGAGTTCATCTACGATTTTATGAAAAACATTTATCAAACGCAATACGAGTCTCTCGACGTCTTCAAGCATGAGCCATAATTGTAGAATCCAATACCAGAAGAGGAGCGGTATAAAGCCACCATACGAGTAAAGGTAGAAGTCTTGTACCAAAAATGGAAGAAGGCCATGAATTATTGGAAGAAGAAGCATGGACAGTCCCAAAAGGTTATCCAGTACTCAAGGGACTAGTTAAAGGAAAAAGATGAACGAATCTGGCAACTGACTGAGGAAGCCGAAGTCGCTTAACCAAGCCAGTATGGGAGAAAAAATAAGTAGTAGTAGTAGTAAAGAAGAGTTTACTAGTTTACTTTCTTTTCAGATAGAGTTTTAGGTCATGTATTTATTTGAATATTAATAAGATATTGTAGTTTTATGAACCAAATTACGTGCCACATTACTATTCATTTGTGATCCGTTACCATACTTATTCATCATTGCTATCCTTACACAAAATGATAACAAAAAAAGGGTATTATATATAATAAAAAAATGCGGGTAAGGAAACAAAATCTTTGATTTAAACAAATCTAATAGATTTGGATCATGTTACAAATCTCAAAGATAGCTCCTAAGCAGGTAAGCTTTCTTAGAAGCCTAATTATCACTCACTCAAGAGCTAGAATGGTTGAAAACATTGGTAACGACAACCCTAATCAGAGAATTACAGCTCTCAAATAGACTATGCTGCAACTAACCGAGCAGATACAAACTCTAACATACACCATCAACCGAATCCATACTAACAAAGCAGTATAAGTAGATCAAATCGAACCTCAGCAGACTTTCAATTCAAACCCTGGGGATAAATTGGGGAATGATGGTGGTGAAAAACAACGAAATATGGAAAAGAAGCTACTCCAAAAGTTCCACGAGAAGATGAGAGTCTTTGAGGGATGTAAACACCCCATTTTTGCCCTAGGAGTCAATAATTTTCAATAATAATCAATTTTCAATTTTTCCTAATTTTTCCCAATTTTTCCTAATTTAGCATAAAATAATAAAAATGTTCAAAAAATAAAAATAAATAGGAAAACACTTCAATTTTGAAAAATGATTTCGGAAATAGCAATAATGAATAATAAACAATTTTTACAAATTTTTGAAATTTCAAAAAATACAAAAAAATAGAAAAATTGCATTGCATATATGCAATTTGCGAAATAAATAAAATCGCGAAAGTGGGCTAGCCCAGCTGGTTCGGACCATGGCTAAGTGTGCGCGGGGGGCTTGGTTAGATGTTCGAATCGCGGAGGAAGCAGTTTCCGAGTTTTGCAATTTTTCGACTTATCCAGGACACGTGGCAGCATCTGATTGGCTGGAAGAAACGTACGCGTCGGGCGCGTGATCGTCTCCTACCTCGAGCCCGAGATCGCCGACAAAGAAAAAATTCGTATTTCGGCCGTTTTGATTCGATTTTTTTGCACAAATCCAACAGATTTTCAACAAAGATAAGATAAACATTATCTAATTAAAATCAAATCGCAACAAATCGTTGGATGGGCACGAATCGGAGTTGGTTTTTCAACCGAAAATCCAATCAGCTTCAATCGGAGGAAATCCGAGCTTATCCAGCTCGATTTCAAGCGCCTATAAATAGAGGAGGAGATGAGGAAGCAAGGACAGGGATCAGAATTGCGAGAGAGAGTGAAAAGAGTGTAGATCGGAGGAAACCTAAAGTTGCGACCGCCGATCGGAGTTGAGCCACCGCAAGGAGACGTTCTGGGAGTAAACCGCCACCACCATCGGATTCAGCACCCTCAAGAAGCTAGGATTCGACACTTCACCCGCCGCAAAGGACCGCCGGAACGCCGTGAACGAGCCAACCCCGCCGCCGTGACCGATCGATCCGACTCGACCTGATTCGACCCCACTGATCCGACCCGCGCACCGACCCGGATCCAGGTAAGTCAGATTTTCTGGATTTTTATTTTTTTTATTTTATCCGAATTAATTAATTAATTAATTATTTGTTATTTAGTTATTTATTTATTTATTTATGTGTTATTTTTAATAAATAGGAAAATGTAGAAATTAGATTTTTCTAGAATTTAATAATGTAGAAAAATAAATAAAAAATAATAAATAGATAAATAAATAATAAATAATAATAATAATAATAATAATAAATATAGAAAAAATAATAAAAAATTAGGAAAATAAATCATAAAATTTTAGATGTCAAATAGGATAGATAATAAACAAAATTCCCAAAAAATCACAAAAACCACAAAAATTCCCAAAAATCCCCAAAAATTCTCAGAAATCACAAAAATAACAAAAAATCATAAAAAGTCATAAAAAATCATAAAAAGATAAATAAATAAGTTTTAGCACTTAGAAAAATCATTTTCGTCAAATAAATCAAAATTGATGTTTTCCCTATAAAATCATTTTTCAAAATAAAATCAAGCTTACTCTTAGAGTTTTAGGAAAAATCCCAAAAATGGTAAGAACATAAATCGAAAGAAATTTCAAAATTAAAATTCACTCATGCACTAAAGATTTTCAGAAAAGCGAACTACGGCTTGTTTGATCCTGAGTAGCAGGTACGCAGGCACCCATTCGGGTCAACCCATAAAATAAATGAAAAATCCTTTTTCCGAAATAAATTCAAAGAAATAATAAAAATTAATAGAAACACAATGAAACACATTTCTAAAGATGAACAATTTTAGGAGATCAGGTGGTAACCGTATAGGTTTTAATAGGTTAGCCCCCGGACTTAGAAACTCTGGTTTTCCCTTTTTCTCTTCTCACAAAAACGAGAAGAGGAAATAACAACGACTAGTAGTCTAAATTAAGACTAATCCGCTCCTTTAGTCTTAATTCACTTTTTTCCCAACAACAGTTGGGTGGCGACTCCAAAAATCAAACGAAATTCCTAACCCAAGTCGAGGATCTAGATTAGATGAGCATAGGGTCTAGTTTAGATCGGATTATTATCTATCCTATTTGACATCTAAAATTTTATGATTTATTTTTCTAATTTTTTATTATTTTTCTATATTTTTTTATTTTTATTTATCTATTTATTACTATTCTTTCTACATTATTAAATTATAAAAAAATCTAATTTCTACATTTTCCTATTTATTAAAAATAACACATAAATATATAAATAAATAAATAAATAAATAAATAACAAATAATAAATTACTTAATTAATTCGGAATAAATAAATAAACAAAATTAATTAAATAAAAATAAAAAAATTCGGAAAATCCGACTTACCTAGATCCGGGTCGGTGCGCGGGTCGGGTCAGTCGGGTCGAATCGGGTCGGGTCGGATCGGTCGGTCACGGCGATGGGGTTGGCTCATTCACGGCGTTCCGGTGGTCTTTTGCGGCGGGTGAAGTGTCGAATCCTAGCTTCTTGAGGGTACTGAATCCGATGGTGGTGGCGGTTTACTCCCAGAACGTCTCCTTGCGGTGGCTCAACTCCGATCGGCGATCGCAACTTTGGGTTTCCTCCGATCTACACTCTTTTCTCTCTCTCTCGCAATTCTGATCTGTCCTTGCTTCCTCATCTCCTCCTCTATTTATAGGCGCTTGAAATCGAGCTGGATAAGCTCAGATTTCCTCCGATTGAAGCTGATCGGATTTTCGGTTGAAAAACCAACTCCGATTCGTGCCCATCCAACGATTTGTTGCGATTTGATTTTAATTAGATAATGTTTATCTTATCTTTGTTGAAAATCTGTTGGATTTGTGCAAAAAAATCGAATCAAAACGGCCGAAATACGAATTTTTTCTTCGTCGGCGATCTCGGGCTCGAGGTAGGAGACGATCACGCGCCCGGCGCGTGCGTTTCTTCTAGCCAATCAGATGCTGCCACGTGTCTTGGATAAGTCGAAAAATTGCAAAACGCGGAAACCGCTTCCTCCGCAATTCGAACGTCTGACCAAGCGCCCCCCCCCCGCGCGCACTTAGCCATGGTCCGGACCAGCTGGGCTAGCCCACTTTCGCGATTTTATTTATTTCGCAAATTGCATATATGCAATGCAATTTTTCTATTTTTTTGTATTTTTTGAAATTTCAAAAATTTGTAAAAATTGTTTATTATTCATTATTGCTATTTCCGAAATAATTTTTCAAAATTGAAGTGTTTTCCTATTTATTTTTATTTTTTGAACATTTTTATTATTTTATGCTAAATTAGGAAAAATTAGGAAAAATTGAAAATTGATTATTATTGAAAATTATTGACTCCTAGGGCAAAAATGGGGTGTTTACAGCTGCCCCTCTTTGTGGTAAAATTTGAAAAACTTAACTACAAAGACAAACAAAAGACGCCATTTTTGACCTCTTGAATTAGGTTTTAGTAGGAAAATGCCCCAAGAGCTGATAATCCTACGGTTGAAGATGCTCCTAACAATTTAAGGTAATGTTCTCTCTCCAAAAAGTGCTTTATGGGCTAACTAATTGGCGACAGGACACATGTTAAGCCTCGAGTAGGAATGTATGAGAAATGATGATAGGAAGCGTCTTATCAGACTTGCAACCTTGGAAAGAAAATTTACTTAGGAAGCGCCCTTATGAGCTGGCTACCTGTCGACAGAAGCGTCCTGTTAGACTAGCAACTGTTCGGGAAGGATGTTTCCGAAAAGTGCCCCAAGAGCTGACTAATCGGGAGAATCTAGGAAAGTGCCCATATTGGGCTGACTAACCTTAAAATAGATTTTAGGAAAGTGCCTATCTTGGGCTGACTAACCTATGGTAGTGTCTCAAAAGGTGCCCTTATGAGCTGACCCTGAGAATGGATTTTTAGGAAAGTGCCCATATTGGGTTGACTAACCTTTGATAAAATTCTTAGGAAAGTGCCCATCTTGGGCTGACTAACCTTAGATAGAACTGTCTCAAAAGGTGCCCTTATGAGCTGACCCTGAGAACGGATTTTTAGGAAAGTGCCCATATTGGGCTGACTAACCTTTGATAAAATTCTTAGGAAAGTGCCCATCTTGGGCTGACTAACCTTTGATAAAATTCTTAGGAAAGTGCCCATCTTGGGCTGACTAACCTTTGATAAAATTCTTAGGAAAGTGCCCCAAGAGCTGACTAACCTAAAATAGAACTGTCTCAAAAGGTGCCCTTATGAGCTGACCCTAAGAACAGGTTTTTTTTCGGGAAAGTGCCCATATTGAGCTGACTAACCCTTTGATTGATTTTTAGGAAAGTGCCCCAAGAGCTGACTAACCTAAAATAGAACTGTCTCAAAAGGTGCCCTTATGAGCTGACCCTGAGAACAGGTTTTTTCGGGAAAGTGCCCATATTGGGCTGACTAACCCTTGGATTGATTTTTAGGAAAGTGCCCCAAGAGCTGACTAGCCTAAAATAAAACTGTCTCAAAAGGTGCCCTTATGAGCTGACCCTGAGAACATGTTTTTTTTCGGGAAAGTGCCCATATTGGGCTGACTAACCCTTGGATTGATTTTTAGGAAAGTGCCCCAAGAGCTGACTAGCCTAAAATAGAACTGTCTCAAAAGGTGCCCTTATGAGCTGACCCTAAGAACAGGTTTTTTCGGGAAAGTGCCCATATTGGGCTGACTAACCCTATTAAAGGAAATGTCTAGACACGTGCTTCATTATGAGTTGACTCATCTGGTACTTTTGAACATGCTTCTTACTAGGCTAGATGATGTGATGCCTTTCATGATATGATGATAGTTACCTATTTTAATATGCTTGCCAGTTTATCTCGGATAGCAACCAAACAACTGAACCTTCGTGTTGGTTTGCTCCTGCTTCTTTTCTTCTTATCTTGACACTGAATTGAAAATCTTGATGTGCCTCTTTTCTTTATGCACAAAGCTCTTTCGACGGTAATGTTATCCTAATAATGCGCTCAGTTTTAATGCTTAGGAGTAGACAAAATTATATCACAAATTACATTAAGATTCATTATCATTTTAGTGTTTATCTTTCATTGACAAAGTGGTGGGTAATGTGTTTAGGTGTATTTATTGTGATGAGAATTGATTGGGATTGTTGACCATTCAGGGATATTAGCTTTGCTTGTAGAAAAGTAAAAACTCGACTCAACGAACTCTGTATCGAATATTGGCTTTCATAAACATTGGCAAAATTTCAATTCCCTTGCCTAAGGATAGTACATCTTTACAGCATCTGTGTTGACGGGGTCTCTCAATTCTGGACCATCCATCTGAGTTAATATTAGAGCACCACCTGACAGAACCTTTTTCACCACATACGGGCCTTCATAATTTGGAGTGAATTTTCCTCTGGAGTCTTGGGCGTTCGGGAGAACTTTTCTTAGCACTAGATCACCCTCTTTGAAGTACCGAGGTCTCATCTTCTTGTTGAATGCTCGGGCTATCCTCTGTTGGTAACACTGACCATGACATAGCGCGGTAAGTCTTCTTTCATCAATCAGATTCAGCTGATCAAGCCTTTTCTTTACCCAATCCGATTCTGTTAATTGAGTTTCTGACAAGATTCTGAATGATGGTATCTCGACTTCCACTGGTAGCACTGCTTCTGAGCCATATACCAATGAGTAAGGGGTAGCTCCCGTAGATGTTCTTATTGAAGTCCTATAAGCCATGAGAGCAAATGGTAACATTTCGTGCCAATCTTTGTAAGTTGTTGTCATTTTCTCGATGATCTTCTTGATATTTTTGTTAGCTGCTTCTACTGCCCCGTTCATTTGAGGTCGGTAGGGGGTTGAATTTCTGTGGTTTATGTGGAATTGTTGACATAAACCTGTCATCGATTTATTGTTGAGATTGGTACCATTGTCGGTGATGATCGACTCGGGAACTCCATATCGGGCTATTATGTCCCTTTTTAAGAAGCGGACTATTACCCCTTTTGTGACATTGGTATATGATGACGCTTCTACCCATTTGGTGAAGTAATCAATCGCTACCAGTATAAATCTGTGGCCATTGGATGCCGTTGGAGTGATTGGGCCGATTATGTCGATTCCCCACATGGAGAAAGGCCACGGCGCCGATAACAAATGTAGCTCGTTGGGTGGAGCATTGATCCGGTTTGCGTATACTTGACACAGGTGGCAGTGCTTAACATACTTTATGCAATCCAACTCCACGGTTAACCAGTAATACCCTAACCTCATGATTTTTCGGGCCAACATGTAGCTGTTCATATGAAGTCCACATACCCTTTCATGTATTTCCTTCATGAGTTCGCATGCTTCATTTTTGTCCACACATCTCAACAGGGTAGTATCATATGATCTCTTGTAGAGTATAGACCCACTTAATAAGAAATGACTTGCCAACCTTTTGAGCGTTCTTTGGTCATTCTTGCTAGCCATTTCAGGGTATTTACCTTCTTGGAGGAAGGTCTTGATGTCGTGATACCAGGGCTTATCGTCTTGTATCTTTTCAATTGTCAAACAATAAGCGGGCCGACTTTCGATGTCTATTTTCATCGGTTGCACTTCGGCTCCTCCTGTTATTTGAATCACGGATGCTAGTGTGGCTAGGGCATCTGCGAACTGATTCTAAATTCTCGGGATGTACGTGAAGGTGATCGCCTTAAACTCCTCAATCAGCTCTGTCAAGTGTTGATGGTACGGTACCAGTTTGGGGTCTTTAGTTTTGTATTCCCCTCTTGTTTGTAGTATGATGAGCGACGAGTCCCCGTACACCTCTAATTCGCGGATTCCCATTTGGCAGGCCATCTTGAGGCCAAGAATACATGCTTCATATTCCGCGATATTATTGGTATAGGAAAATGTAAGTCTTGTCGCTGCAGGGAATTGAGTGCCGTCTGGGGATATCAATACTGCCCCAACCCCACAACCGAATACATTAGCAGCCCCGTCGAAGAACAGTTTCCACCCACCATTCTGCTCTCTCCCAGAGTTTTCTACTGGCATATCTTCTACTGTTAATATGTTCTCGTCCGGAAATTGGACCTGTATTTCTTGGGTATCTGTCTTGACAGGGTGCTCGACCAACTGATCGGCTAATGCTTGTCCCTTTATCGAGTTTTGATTTACATACGTGATGTCGAACTCAGATAGAAGCATCTGCCATTTAGAGATTCTACCCATCAATGCTGGCTTCTCTGCCAAGTATTTCAAGGGATCATGTCTTGTCAACAGCTCAATATGATAGTAAAGGGTGTATTGCCTTAGTCGATGCATGACCTAAATTAACGCACAACACGTCTTCTCCACCTCTGAGTACCTTTGTTCCCCATCTATGAACTTCTTGCTCAAATAATATATGGGACGTTCTCTTCCCTCTTCATCTTTCTGCCCCAACACACATCCCATGGATTCGGGGAGTATGGTGAGGTATAAGAATAAGGGTGTTCCTTGTTTCGGGACTATCAAGACCGGGGGTTTTATAAGATAGTCTTTGATTGTCCTGAACGCTTCTTCACATTCGTTGTCCCATTCTATTGCGGCGTTCTTCTTCAACAGACGGAATAGCGGCCGGCATTTGTCGGTGAGTTGTGAGATAAATCGAGCTATATAATTTAATCTCCCCAGCAAGCTTCTTACTTCTTTAACGGAACGTGGGGAAGGTAACTCTAATATGGACTTTACCTTGTCAGGGTCAATCTTAATGCCCTCCTGGCTGATGACGAACCCTAACAATTTCCCCGTTGTAACCCCGAAAGTACATTTTTCCGGGTTTAACTTAAGCTGGAACTTCCTCAGTCGTTTGAACAATTTCCTCAGTATATCTATATGGCTTTCTCCTTCTTTGGATTTGGCTATCATGTCGTCGACATATACCTCAACCTCACGATGCATCATGTCGTGATGTATGGCAACCATGGCTCTCTGATACGTTGCCCCGACGTTTTTCAGACCAAAGGGCATGACTTTGTAACAGAAAGTTCCCCATGTTGTGATGAAGGTTGTCTTGGTCTTGTCTTCCTCGGCCATTTTTATTTGATTGTATCCTGAGAAACCGTCCATGAATGAGAAGAGATGGTTTCCTGCGATGTTATCCACTAGAACATCAATATGAGGTAGGGGGAAGTTATCATTTGGCGTGACTTGGTTTAAGTCCCGAAAGTCCACGCATACGCGCACTTTTCCGTTCTTTTTTATAACGGGGACTACATTTGCCACCCATTCTGGGTAGTCGGATACTTCGATGAACCCTACTTCCAGTAGTTTCTTGACTTCTTCTTTGATTTTTAGCAAGATGTCGGGCCTAAATCTTCTTAGTTTTTGTTTTTTAGGTTTGACATCCTCCCTTGTGGGAAGCCTGTGAACTACTATCGACTGGTCTAGCCCTGGCATGTCACCATATGACCAGGCAAACACATCTGCATATTCGATTAATAGCTCGGTTATCTCACATTTTTGCTCGGCACTCAAACTGGTCCCGATTTTGAGGTTCTTAGGGTTTTCCATGCTGCCTAGATTTACTGTCTCCACAGGCTCGTCGATCGAGATTCCGCTTTGTTCATGTTTTAGCCAATTTTCTTGTATTATTTCGTGGTCTAAGATATCGTCTTCAACAACTGACCCAGCAGCGTTGGAAACGATATCAGCGTTTTTACGTTCTACTTGCGCGAAATATCCCTGATGTTCGATGGTGGGAGATCTGAGTGACATAAAAAATGAAATCATATATAATAATAAAAGAAACAAACTGTAATGGAATTCGATAAATAGTCTCAATAAAATTTGTTCAATGATTTTTTTTCTACTCTTGAGCTAACCTAGCGCTATTGATAGGACAACAAAACCAGTTGTTCAGATTTGGATGTTGGTTGGACATGCGGGAGATTGATTCCCTTTTGTTGTTGTCCTCTTTGTTTATTCGAAGCTCTTGAATGGTATTTGCCCTTCGGAAAGATTGTTGGAGAGGTGGGATGCACATCTGGGTGTCAATCAGCTTCCCCTTCATTCTGCCTTTAACACCCCTTACTTGTGCTTCTTCCGTGGCCGTAGGAACATACCCCAGTCCGAAGGTCCCGTGCTGCCCCTCTTTAAACTGATGGCCCTCCTTGCTGGTCATCATATTCACTTCGTTGAAAATCTGCAACCCCAGGTCTTCTGAACCTTCATCCCCGATGTAAGGTATGGCAGTCTCTTTGTATATGGCGTAATCCTGCTCGCCCAGTACTGTAACTATTTGCTCATTTGTGATGAATTTGACCTTTTGGTGGAGACTAGAGGGAATGGCACCAGCAGCATGTATCTAGGGTCGTCCCAGGAGCAGGTTAAAAGACCTTGGGATGTCGAGGACCTGGAAGGAGATGTGGAATACTTGTGGACCGATTTCCACTGGTAGGTTCACTTCCCCCACAATGTCTCTCTTCGACCCGTCGAAGGCTCTGACCACTGTGGAGCTAGGTTTTATGTTGCTTGGATCGACCCCCAATAAGTCGAGTGTTGCCAATGGGCAGACGTTGAAGGATGATCCGTTGTCGATAAGTACTCGGGAGACGATGGTGTCATTGCACCGGACCACTATGAATAGTGGCTTGGTATGTTGGTCTCCCTCTTCTCCTAGCTCTTCTGGAGAGAAAGATATTTGATCCATGGTAAAGATAGAGTTTGCCACGTGACCCATCTTGTCTGTAGCAATACCCTCCGGGACTTGAATCTGTTTTAGCACTTTAAAGAGTGCTTCCCTATGGGGCTCAGATGTGGTAAGAAGGCCCATGAGAGATATCTGCGCCGGAACTTTATTCAATTGTTCCATGATCTTGTATTCACTGGCCTTTACCATCTTCGTAAATGCAGCAAGCATTTACCTATTTATGAAGATAAGGAGTTCCCCGATAAGTTTAAGATCCCAAATTTTGAAAAGTATGATGGTACCGGCTGCCCGAAACTCCATGCCAGACTCTATATCAAAAAGAT
This sequence comes from Laguncularia racemosa, assembly GCA_037954665.1. NCBI lineage: Eukaryota > Viridiplantae > Streptophyta > Magnoliopsida > Myrtales > Combretaceae > Laguncularia > Laguncularia racemosa. The sequence continues at coordinate 7,577,481 of JBBMOL010000016.1, forward strand.
GGCTAAATATACCAAGTATGAGCAGCTGATGGTGCAGACCTTTCAGGACAGTTTAACTGGGTCAACTCTGTTGTGGTATGCCTAGTTGAATTTGAATGAGATAAACACATGGGATAAATTAGCAAGATTTTTTTTTATAACCAGTACAAGTTCAATGTTGAATTAACTCCATTCGTTTAGGACTTGAATAGCATGAGGAAGAAGAGCAACGAATCTTTTAGAGAATATGCACAACGATGGAGAGGAGTGGCTGCCAAGATAACCACCCCCTTACCAGAGAAGGATTAGACTTACATGTTCGTCAATACTTTAGGCAAGCCTTACTACCAGCATTTAGTAAGGCATACTGCCACAAGTTTTGCCGAGATAGTAGAGGCCGGATGTCTCATCAAGAATGCAATCTCCTCCAGAAGGCTCCCCATTCTAGAAGAGGTGGAAAAGAAAGGCACACACTTGAGGCCAGTTAGCAAGGGACGGGAAGCAACTGTCGGTATGGTAGTCACAATAGATCCTTCTAGGCTAACGCCACAAGTAACCATCCAGACAAATCAGAATACCCTGGAGCAAGACCCAGACCAATGCCAATGGAGAAGGCAATTTACCAGAATCCTTATCCCTCTAAGCCAGGTTCTTCACCGTCTCCGTAATGAGAATCTGTTGAATTTCGAGGTACCTCTTGATAACTATAGACCCAAGGATTACAACCCCAACCTTCGTTGTGAGTATCGTTTGGGGTAAGAGGGGCACTAGACAGATAACTATTGGAGGTTGAGAAATAAGATACGAGACCTCATAGATGCTAAATTAGTTCGGTTGGACTTTGTAGAAGCTCCGGCACCCAATATCAATAATAATCCCTTGCCAAGCTATAGGGCCTCCGTCAATGTGATCATCACTAAAGAATGTAGGCTAGGGATAGATTTAGATAAGCTCCCCATCACATTGGAATAGATAGCGTGGAACTTGAAGCAAAAAGGTCACTTATAGGATATAAGAAATCTCAGAGACCTTACCAAAACTAGACTTGCAATTCACCAATTATTCAGAGAAGGGAAAGTGAAGAAAGAGGATATTCATGCCATGATGAACCCTAAGCATAGGAAAAATCATACACATAAGGAGTTGAGAAGGAGGTATTTAGTGGGTGATCCCATCGTCGACACACTGGGAGAACCATTCGGGACATTTGAATACCTGGTAGACTATTCATTTGTGCTAAGAGTCTACGCAGATGCACTGCCTACGGGATGAGGATTGAAATTTAAGGAAGAAGATAACCTTAAAGGTCAAGAAGGGAAATCTGAGTAAATAGTAGGTATGGTAGGAATCGACCCTAAGTCCTTCACCTTTGAATGCCCTAAATGGGAGCAGGGGACAACCACCATTCAACCCAAGAAGTTTGTGTTCAACGTCCCATTGTCGCCAGAGAATTATAGAGCTACACCACTGAATTACCAAGCTATGAATCAGATTACGAATGCACCCCCAATGATAGGAGGATTGACCCGTTCAGGGAGAATATATGATTCAATTGAGGAAGTTAGGAGGAAGGCTGCTATGGAGCTACCCCTTAAGGAAGCCCTAAGGCTTGATGATAGAAGGAAGGTAAAGGATCAAAATCCCTTTAAGAAGATCATAAAGGCCAGCGAATACAAGATCACGGATCAACTGGCTAAGGTCCCTACTCAAATCTCCTTAATGGCCCTTCTTTTATCCTCTGATTTGCACCATGAGGCACTTGTGAAGTTACTTCACGAAGTCAAGGTCCCTGAAGGTATTTTAGCTTGAAAATTGGGTTTAGTAATCAATTCTATCTTTGCAATAGATCAAATAGCCTTTTTACCAGAAGAGTTGGGAGAAGAAGGTGACCAACACACCAAGTCATTATACATTGTAGCTAAATGTAAGGATATGGTGGTGGCTCGAGTACTGACCGACAGCGGTTCATCCTTGAATGTGTGTCCATTATCTATGCTAAACTTGTTGGGGATAGGCGCATTAGAATTGAAGCCAAGCTCAATTACAGTGCAAGCCTTCAATGGGTCTAAGAGAGAGAGGTTGAATTGCAGGTTGAAATTGGTCCACAATGGTTTATGATTCCTTTCCAAGTGTTAGAAATACCAAGGTCTTTCAATTTGCTGCTAAGGAGACCTTGGATACACTTAGTCAGAGCTGTACCATTTAGCCTACACCAGAAGGTCAAGTTTGTATTTAATGGCCGGGTTGTGATGATGAAGTTGATGAGATCAGTAAGATTCGTTCTTTGGTAAAGTAATTTTTACTGGATATCATGTTTCAACATACTTTGAGACCCTAAAAGATTGATGTAAAGAGCATTTATTAATAAAGTCTAGCCTTGTTAATAGCTAGCAAGCCTTTTAAGTCTATTCTCGTCAGTAGATAGCAAAAACATTAAGTTTAGCCTTGTTAATAGATAGCAAGCCTTTTAAGTCCATTCTCGTCAATAGAAGGAAAAAACTTTAAGTCTAGCCTTGTTAATAGCTAGCAAGCCTTTTAAGTCCATTCTTGTCAGTAGATGACAAAAACTTTAAGTTTAGTCTTGTTAATAGCTAATAAGCCTTTTAAGTCCATTCTCGTCGGTAGATGACAAAACTTTAAGTCTAGTATCGTTAGTAGCTAGCAATACATTTAAGTCTATCCTCGTCAGTAGGAGGCAAATATTGAAGTCCTATCTCGTTGGTAGTAGGCGTGTCATTCTAGACTAAGGGCAAAAAATGTGTCTTTTTAGTCTTTGTAGCAAATGTCTATTTGAACTTCACTACAAAGAGGAGTAGTTGTAGACATCTCATTTTTGCTCTCATCTAGATTTTTAAAAAATATATAAATAAATAAATAATAAAATAATAGCAATAATAAAAAGTTTGGTTTACCAAAAAAAAATACATAATAAAGACAATAATAAAAAAAAGAATAAAAATGAAAAATGAAAAAAAACTTTTAAAAATGATAAAAAAAATAAATAACAAAATTAATAAAAATTGTGAACATTTTTAATAAAAATAAGGAAATATGAGACTCTAAATTAAGTTCAAGAACCTCAAAATCAATAAAAAATAACCAAGACCATTAGCTCATATATAATTTAAATGCAATAATAAACCGAGAAATAGGCTGGCTTAACTAGTCTGTGTGTTGGCCTAGTGCACGCAAGGAAAGGGTCAGGTTGCGAGTTCGAATCTCGTCCGAGGCACTTTGTGCCATTTTCATATTTTTTTTCTAGACTGCCACGTGTTAGCCTTAGATTGGTTGGACTCGATCACGTGCTCGGCACGTGATTGTCTTCAACCTCCAATCGACGACCTCGGAGGAGAAAAACGGCTAGATGATGACGAATCCAACATGAATTTCAACAAGAAAAAACAAACAAATTGAATCAAAATGGAGTTTATCCTCTACTTGGATTCGGCTCAGTTTAAGCCATCTCGAGCTCTTCCATGGATACCTATGAATAGATCAAGGTGCCACAACTTCAAGAGGCTGGAAAAATCACAAAAAAAAAAAAACACACCTATATGCTTCGGCTATGAGTTTTCTCACTCTAGGAATACTTACCACCAGCCACCACCTTCTCCCTAGGATTTCACCACTTACACTCAACATCGAGCTTAGATTTAGGTGTCATTAGTTCCCTTAGGTTGCAAGGAGTAAGAAAAGACCGATTTTGTAGATTAAGGATTTTCTAGAGGTTCAGATTGAAAAACCACCACAACCATCACTGCCAGCCACCTTCGAAACACCACCTTAGGCTAGCTTTTAGGCAAAAACAACATTACTAATTGATTCATTACCCCCTAAAAACCTAGGAAAGCACCCATCAATCATCTTTAACAACCGTCGGATCGCTGTCGACGAAGAGCTCCGCCATTGTGACCCGTGACCTAACCTACGACCTATGATCCAACTTGTGTCTATCCAGCAATCCGGTTGGTTTTTCTTCTTCTTTTTTTATTATTTTTAGGATATTTTAGTTCATTTTTTTAGCTTATCTTTAATTAAAAATAATAATCATAAAAAATTTAGAGTACCCATTGGGTTGTCGTGGTGTATACCATTTCCCGATGGCAAACAAATAATAATAATAAAGAAAATGAAAATCTTTAATAAAATAAAATTAAATAAAAACCTGTAACATAAGAATAAAAATCTAAAGATTAAAAAAAAGAGATATTAAAATAAAGGTCTTTAGTATAAGTTAGGATCTTAAAAATAAAAATATAAAAATATAAAAAATTAAATAGGCAAAAATCTTAGTATAAATAAAATTTTAGGAGCAAGTGAAAATGTTAAAAAATAGAAAATGGTAAAAATAAAAAAATTAATGAATAATAAAGTTTTTTGTTAGTTTAAGGTTTTTAGTTAAATGAATATAATAAGAATAAAGAATAAAGTATAAAAATACATATTTTTGTTATTAAAATATAATATTTTAGGGTTTTATTACTTAGAGCTTTTTTTTTAAATAAAAATTTAATATAAGGTTTTTTTCCCTAAACTTAGGTTATTTTAGATTTTTTCAAAAAATTAATCATTCAATAATCTAGCTCATTTAGGTATTTTCTTAATAAAAATTAATATGATCAAATAACGTTAACATGATGCTTTTTATTAAATAAAATTAACCAACAAACTAAATTTTTTTATAAAAGAAAAAGTGAATTACGGACAGTTTGATCCTGGTTAGCAGGTACTTAGGAACTTTCGAGGCAACCATAATAAAATAAAAACTTTATATTAGAAAAAAATAATCATAATAAAATAAAACTTTAGGTTAGGAAAAATAATCATAATAAAATAAAAACTTTACGTTTAGAAAAATTAAATTAAAATAATAAAATAAAAAATTATAAATAAATAAATAAAATAAAAACTTTAGAAAAATCAAATAAATAAAAACTTTAGGTTATTAACAATAAAAGCCTTAGAAAAATTAGTATAATAAACTCTAGACTTTAGGTTTTCTTTTAACATAAATTCAAAATCTTATAAAAATATAAAAACATGAAAATAACAATAATAAATAGCATATTATAATATGTAACAGTAGATAAATAAAAAAAATGAAAAGTAAAAATCTAAAGGTCTTTTAGTGAATATTATTGAAAATTATACATGGTAACTATTTAGATTTTAATAGGTTAGTCCCTAAATCTAGTACTTTCGGTTTATATTTTTCTAAAATATTTTTTAGCAAAATTCGTAAACTAGTAACTTGTTAAGGTTAATCCATCTAATTAACTTTAACTTTATTTTTCAACTTAGGTTGGTGGTGACTCCTTTTTTAAAAATTGATTTTTTTTTTAATTTAGTCAAGTAATCTATATTAAAAACATAAGATTTAGTATATATTAAAATTAAGAAAAATGATCAAAAACACGTTTTGACAGTATTATAATTTAAATTTTATCTAGTTGTTAATACCCTTAAAAGGATATATGATAAGTAGAGAAAAACTTTGATAATATTAACATGTATTAATGAAATATGAATATCAATAAAATTTTAATATATAAAATCATAAATAATACTATTTTAAAATATATACTATTATTACTACATATTCAAATATTATGATCACTTCCCGTTTAAGCAGACAGTGTATTAATGCCCATTGGACTTTTATATCATGGGCATGGATGGGTCACGGGTCACTTTAACTTGTCTACAAGTATTTATGTGTAAGAAAATTCCGGAAGCTTCAAGTTCAATGCGTGGACTGGAGTGTTCTGACCGCAGAAGAGAAGGGACCCACAAGGCAGCAAATCCCAGAACTTAAATTAGGTGGCACCGGTCTTGGGCTCAACCTCAACCCTCCAATTTTTCAATGATGTTATAATAATAGAGATTATCAATGGATGCTTGATTGTCCTAAAAGTTATCAATATTGAAAAACGTAGTATATTACATTCTTTGTTCACGGGATTCACCTTTATTATTGAATATTTGAAATGATTACAAGAAGTGAGTGAATTTTACGCAAACCAGAACCAGCTTTAGTGCTAGACAAGCGAAGAAGAGAGAGAGAGAGAGAGAAACCCATTTTACAGGTTTGTGTTTTGCATTATCAGTCTTCTTTCTGATGGCTTCCAAGAGGATTTTGAAGGAGCTCAAAGATCTCCAGAGAGACCCTCCTACCTCCTGCAGCGCCGGTATACCTTTTTAATTTCATAGGTTGTTTTAGTTGGTTTTCTGGGCTCATATTGATTTTTTTTTTTTTTTGGAGTCATTTCTCTAAAAAGAAGAAAACTTGACTTGTGGTTGTATTTTTATTTTTTATTTTTTTGATTTGTAACTTAATTACTTTTGTTATTTAGTTAATACCCGTTTTGTTTAAAATTGATTCTAGAGTCCAATTTGTTTGAAATGTTTTAATCTTTCGTTCATCTATAAAAGTTTACGACTTCTATCTTTTAAATATAAATCATGTTTTTGCTGTTTATCTGCTTTGGAATTTTTGAAGGAAGAGTTATTTAAGTTGCAATTAGGGGCATAAATGAGTTAAATGCGAGCTATTCGAGTTGGGCTTATATTCACTCGAATTCAAACTACGTGTTTAGTTTCTGCAATCGGTTAAAGTTTCATGATATTTGGCTCGATTAGATCGCGGTTATAATCAGGCATATGTGCAACTCAAATATTAATCGAGTTCAAGTAGAATTAAGAAATTAATATTATTTAATTTGATAGCTCGAGTTTAAACGATATAAATTAAGTAAGTTTGAGTTGTCAAATACTATTTCGAGTCGAGCTCAATCTTAAGTTGAGGTCGAGACTGAGCTTAGCAGTGAATCATTTCCATTCGACTTGTTTGCTACCCAGTTGTAATAATCTAAATCTTGCATTATACCTGTAACTGTAAGTGTAAGATTTTAGATTAATTGGTTGTGTAACTGCACTCAACGGGCTATCATACCACTTAGCTGTGGCTTGTGGTTGTCTTATCCCAATTGAATTAAGTCACCCACTTAACTTGCGGCAGTCAAAAGTCTATGCCACTAATGAGGGAGGGTGTTGAATGATAAATCTAAAAGCTAATACGATATTTACAAGTATAAACTTTTACATTTAAAATTTAAATAAATTGATAAATTAGGTTAGTATGTTTGGCCAAAAGAAAGCATGTCGATCCTAGTATCTTTTTTCTAAGCAGAAGCTGATTGTGGTTCTTGGAAGCCATTGGTTTTGATTAGAATCACAAAAGAGATTGCTGGTTTTCCAATGAGTCCAAGTAACTCAAGCAGGGTGTAATAAAGTCAAACTGCATGAACCTAATCGGGTTTGAAACAAGGTTAAGTTTAAGTTGAGTTTGACTAAGGCCATTAATATAATTTTGATTGGAAGAAAACTATTTTTGAAGAAAACAAGGCCAAATAAGCTAAATCAAGTCATGCTTTAGGGTGAATGCTCAAGCTCCTTGTTGAGACATTAGCCTGTCTTGACCGGACTCAATCAAACCACCATTGTTGACCATTGTTCTAATGGTAGAATTGTGTAATCATGCAATCATAGGACCTTCCTTCTCCCTGTTATTTAAGGAATATTGAGGGTTAAAGTATGCTAACCCAGAACTTAAAATCTCTGTTGCTCTATATGGTATCCTTATATACCTAGATACTTGGTATCTCTCTATTTAGTTGACTTATCCTCTTAGTCTTAATGTCTCATAATGTGCTATCCCTGGGCCGTACTTTGGGTTCTTGGCATATTTCATCATAGCCTTAGTGAAGCAAAGTCAGGAGCACTAGCATTAGCATATGTTGATATGAACTCATGTTGCTTTTAAACACAGATGGACCTTGTTATTATGAAAATTATTAAGTCATTAATCGTATAAAAGTTGGGCCTCTTACTATTTTGCCCTTAACTATTGACCACTAACCAGACATCCTTCAAGCAAGCATTTGTTTTGGGCATGCTTCTAAAAGAGAGAAGATGTTCATTCCCAGTCATAATCGTATGAAAATTGGCCTTTGACCACTAACTGAACATCCTTCAAGCAAGCATTTGTTTTGGGCAAGCTTCAACAAGAGAGAAGACATTGCTTGCTCCCATGTTTTACGCCATTCCTTTAGTTAATTACCAATTGGCTTGCTAAATACAAATACTCCTTGCACATCATGTCAATCCGAGACTCATACCATGTTGTAAGTCGACATGCCAATGTCTTGCAAAAACCATGTTATGTATTGTCTTGTTGACAGTTGCTTGCCTTACATTATTAGTGAGCCAGGGACATGTCATGAGGTATTTTGGTAACCTGGTATTTGCACCATTGTCAAATGTATTAGCATGCTTCTGACACCTTGAAATGAATTTGTTCCATTCATAAATCTGAAAAAAGAATATTGAAGAAAATGAATAAATAAAGGGGAAGAGTTTAAGGAAGAGAATACTCACAATTCTGCTCAATGACTATATTATTTCGGGTCAGTTATATTTTACCATTATCCTTGGTTCTGATATTAGGAATCAAGTTTTTGATGGTTTGGCTAAATATTTCAGTCTTTTGCAAGTTTTTTCCTTTTCACACATCTTGTTGCATTTATAAATGTCCTTCTATCTTCTAAAGCTTTGGTTTAACCTAAACCTTTCACTTGAGTTTCAGGTTTTATATAAAGGCATAGGATCCTTAAACTTCATTTTTGCTTCAACTAAAAACTATCACTGAGAATATGTTGGACATATTGCTTTTCAAGTCTTTGACAATATTCATCAGAATACACATTATATATGTGACTGAAGTGTAAAGGTGAAAAAGGATCCTTAAGTTTTGTTACGTTTTTCTTTTTGATTCTCCTCTCTTTATTGCTTTAGAGGGTCTTGGAAAGTTCAATGTGGACCATCTGATATGCGATCTCTTAACATGATATGTTGTTTCTTTCCATATTTTTAGTATCAGCACATTGTTTCCGTTTGTTTACTGCTCCTGCTTTTCTCCAGGCAATAACTTGATAAATATTTTCTTGGGGTTAAGTCATCTTCATCTGTTGATGCCTTATATTTATCATTATTTGCACATGTAGCAAGAAATCAAATGGTAAAAATGGGTATTCTTGCTTGAATAATAGGCCCTGTGGCAGAAGACATGTTCCACTGGCAGGCAACAATAATGGGCCCTACTGAGAGTCCTTTTGCAGGTGGAGTATTTTTGGTTACCATTCATTTTCCTCCGGATTATCCTTTCAAACCACCTAAGGTAAATGGTCAGAATTTTTGGTCTACTCTGGAGTTTTAGCCATTCTTTTAGGCCTGTAAGGCTCAAGCAGTAGTAGTGAAGTTAAGATTGATATTTATGGAGTTATGGATTCTATAGCTTGAATTTCAATGAAGTATTCATGCTCACTATAGCAGTTAGAAGCTGAACACTAACATTTACATAGAAGGAAAAAGAAAAAAGGCTGTCTAAGTTGCATAGTTAGTAAGTAAAGACAGTATGCTTTAAGGGGTCTAATTTTCTGGATACCAATTTTGGGGGCTTTCTCCCTTTTTAAATTTTCTTCCTGATTGATTTTGGTTCTAACAACTAAAAGCTAGAGATGAAGGAGGTCTACATCCATTTATATGGGTTCATCAAGAACAAAGGTTATATCAGCTGTTCAAATACTTGGGTGGTTGGAGATGTTAATGCTGCCGTTATTGCTTAATGTACACGTATCATTATAATAAACAATAGTGAATAATGGATAAACTTACCTAAACCTTTTGCTAAGACCTGCATAGCTATGCTACTAACTGAGATAAAATTTGATGCTTCAGTCTATTAGTCATGAAGAGGATGGATGACACAAAGAGTTAGGAAGTTTAGAGGTTTGTGGGTGGTTGTTTTCAGTGCCATGGTTTATGCATTTCATGTTAGGACTCAGAGCATGATATTATTTATTTAAAAAGTTTCACTGACACATATCAAATATGAGTGTAACGGATCTTTCCACCGCTATAATCAATCAAATCAAACCTTGATCTTGTCTGAATTTTTCTCTTTCAGGTTGCATTTAGGACGAAGGTTTTCCATCCAAATATCAATAGTAATGGCAGCATTTGCCTTGACATTTTGAAGGAGCAGTGGAGCCCAGCTTTAACCATATCTAAGGTTGTAATATTTTAGCATCTCGGTTACTTTTAGTTGATGATTTTCAATTCAAACTAAAACAGGAGCTTTCTCTAAATGCAGCATATTTGCATGGGCATGCAAATCGGAAAAGACCAAAACTAAAAAGGCCACATCTTTTTTCTACTTAAATTTTTTTTTTTTAATGCACTGGTCTGGTGTTGATATGTGATGGCTTAGCATCAGTTTTGCTATCCAGAAATCCAGGTGCTATATCTGCTTTGAGTTCTTTTGTTGCATTAGGACTAAGGTTGTGATCCTTTAGTTAACGTTCGAGGGTCTCTTGCTTGTGTTTTTGTGTTATAAATCATTTTCATCCGTCCCATGTTTGATGTCATCCTGGGAGGAAATTGCTCCCTTCCTCCCGGTGGGCTTCAAACAGCAGGCTCTAAATGCGGTTTTATATGCAAGACGCATCGCTGCGTGATTATTACTTGATTGCTGTTTTTTAAACCGTTGGGAAAGGTTCCGTGTTGTTTTTTCAGGTGTTGCTGTCGATCTGTTCGCTGTTGACGGATCCGAACCCAGATGATCCTCTAGTGCCAGAGATTGCCCACATGTACAAGACAGACAGAGCAAAGTATGAGGCAACTGCTAGGAGCTGGACCCAGAAGTATGCGATGGGATAGTTTGATTTGCAGCTTTGTCATGTTTGTGTGCCTTCTTCATTGCTCTGTACAAATGACTCGCAGCTGCAGGTGTATAATCTGCTATTTATGTTTAGACTAAAGCTTGAGTGGATGCTAGGTGTTGAAATTTGCCTTTCTTTTGAAGGTGCTTTTGATGACTTAATTCTTCTGAATTAGGAAAATTTGGTTCAAGAATGCTGTCCACTTCTGTTTGTTTCTCCAAAAATATTATACATCTATATCCATACATAAATAATACAAATTTCTATATATATATATATATATTGCCTGCCATGTTTGATAATAAAAATTTATAAAATCTTTTTGTAAGACTATATATATGTGAAGAAATGGAATAGAAATGTCATTTAAAGAACATAATCTTTTAACTTCATAGAGAAACAAAACATTTGTGTGAAAAATTATCAAATATAACGAAAAGAAAAGGTAATATATTTATAAATTACCATTAGAAACGAACAATCACAATCATAAGAAAAATAAAAAAAATGTGTTTTCTTGTGCGAAAACCATATTATGACAATAATTATTTATGGTATATCGGTCACACTTAGGATAGGATTGAACTTCATGAATCCATCAATGTAATCACCTTATGTATTAATTTTTCTACTGGAACTTCCTTCAGACATTTGATTTTTTATAGTAAAAACTAATTAGATAAATCGATAAGATCTATATATTAATTTTTCTATTAGGAGTCCAAAATTATAAAAAGGAATCTAATATTTTTATTTACACAATTTGTTGCTTTAATATCTAATGCAAATAATTAGTTAATTGATTTTCTTTTCAGAGTGATTTACAATATCCCATTGACTATATCTTGGGTATACTTTTCTTTTGAAGCCAAAATCTTGGGTGTACTTTACCACTACTTTTGAATCAAGTGCTCCCTTTTCTTAACTTCTATAAATATCCCTTAATCCTATATTCTTACCACAATACCACTTAATATAATAAAATAAAAAGTATATCAAAAAATTGAAAAAGAAAGCGAAAACCCTAGGTATTTTAGGAAGTTAATATTTCATAATTGTTTGTTTTTTCTATATAATAGAATTCTAAAAAAAAAAAATCCAAATTTGTAATTATTTTATCCACAAGAGCTTAATGGATGGAATGTGATAAGTGGTGAAAGATTTATAATTAATTAACTTTTTATTTGGTCTCAATCTATTTTATAAGTACATTTAATTAGATATTACATTTAATTTACTTATATTTTGATTGCAAATCCTAAAAAGCAACTTTAAATGAAATGAAATAAATTCGTACAAGTTTTATGCGAATCGGAATTAAAATAAATAAGTTATGGAAGTAGAATGATTGACACACCTATTAACATGTCCATGTTAGAGATCATGTCAAGCTTATAGAGTAAGATAAGTTGTAGGACTAAGTACATGATTGTATTAGAAGCCATGTAGAAGTACATGCTCGCCAACACAGTCGTGTAGGAGGCTTTGTCGAGGTAAAATTATAATTTTTTGAGAAAATTTACTATCGAGAGTTTCATGGGCATTTACACCATTATATCTAAAGGCCGTGTCATATGCGAATGCCACTTTCTTATTCAATCATAGCTACTAAAGATTAATTTGCTAATTAATAAACAACATTAAAGATGCAATTTCATGCTTGTTGAAGACAACTTTTCTATTTTATGAAAATTTAACTTTTCATTCCATGAAGAATGAACAGATGATTTTCTAGTTTGTTATTTAATGAAATTATTATTATTCTTATAATTCAATTATGCATTCTTTATTATTTTCAAATTAATATTACCAGTATATTAATTTGATATTTGATTTCTTACATGAAAATTGAAAAATCCTATGTCTGAATAAATTTGGCATAATTGGAAGGAGTTTCACGCAATTTTAGCAATAAAATAACATAAATCTTCCGGATTATGATCAAACCTAATAGTAGAATTCATAGAGTGAAGGTAATGCAATTCTAAGAGTTTTAACTAAGAAGATATTCCAATTAATCAATCTGAAATTAAGAATTAGTAAACTCAAGAGAACTATTAGTTCAAATTAAGAATTCACATTGTTCAAGAATACAATAATGGAATTAAATAATAATTAGATAATTACATTAGTAATTCTAGGAGAATTTAATATCTAGTTATACTTTTATGAATAGTTATTTTCTTAAAGTTTACTTGTTATTTTTCTACTTACTTTACTCAATTTTGTAGATTAGATAATAAGAGAAGGGTTAATACTATTACTCATAGTCTATATGGGATTGACGTTTGATATTAATATCTACTATACTATAAAAATCGATAAGTACACTTATCTAAATGTCTTAAGATGGTTGGATAGACCAGTATCAAAATAATGGAAAGAGGCAAAATTTCTGTATCCTTGGAATTAAATTCCCCTTTGCCTTTAGTTATTAGGATTTCAAAGAATTAGTAGCTACATAATGATATTCTTTCATCACTATATCTTTTTTTTTTTATTGAACTCTTGACAAACAATGGAGATTCAATTTCTATGGGATCATTTTATTTTTTGAAAGGCCTATAGAGTATTTAGATTGAAAGTTGCTGATTTGATTTTTCTTTAACCTTCCGATATTCATAAAAATCTATCTCTTTATTAAGCATGGCTGTGCTTCAATTACAACTTCTTTATTATTACGAGTTACCTTGATGCAGTAACTTCATTTGAGCAATATAGAATTCATGTTATTATAAGGAATGTTAAAGATGTTTTATTTCCAAATAGAGGAATAAATTTAGCATCAAGATTGCTTTATTATTTTTTTTATTAATTTAATTTTGGAAGATATAGTAAGATAGAAAGGTACCATGCTAATTTTATTTTATTTTAATTTTGCATTATAAATTTTGTACGTACATTCAATCTTACTCAAAAAAAAAGAAAAAAAAAAGACATTCTATCTTTCTTGAACGTTGAATCAATTATAACTTTGCCTCACATAATTATTGTAATTTCAGCTAGTGTAAACAAATATTAACATAAGTCCGTATGCAAATCAACCGAAAATCTCTAAATAATCAGAAATATGTCTATTGTAAATATAAAATAAATATACAGCTAATGATAACATAGTAATTGTGTGTTACACACATATTAGTTGCATGTTTATATATACAAATATATATTTTGATAAAACAAATGAAATATATGATTAATTGTATAATTGCTTAATTTCTCACCTCATTCAACACAATTAATTTGTTGAGTCATGTAAATGTTGTTTGCACAAACATTTCAATTTTATGTATATCTCATCCCTCTCTACAATGGAACTCTAAAATATGATTTCAAAAATTAAAAGAGTCAAATAAATCTTAATATCTTCTGCTAATTCTATTCCTATGCAAAAAAGTATTAAGAATCCGTCCATCATTTACAACCTCTTAATCTATTATAACTTGCACCAATGATAAATCAAAAGCACAATTTAAATAAGTAGGTTACATTGACCATAATAATAAAACGGTTAAAAGCATTCTACAACAAATATTTTGACAATGTATGTCTATAAAACATACAATTTAATGCTATATCCCATAATATCATATTATATATATAATTTTATAAATGAAACTTCAATTGTTGTATGCATGTTTGCATACTTTTTATTGGCACCTTGTGTGTACATTATAAAACTATTCAATTTTTTTATGCTATGTAATTATTTAATTATAGTTATGCGTTTAATATATTCCATGCTTATATAAATTAAGTATGTGACGTACATATATGTATATGTATTGGGGTTCTGCTTACTGCATCTAGATATTATACTGTTATATTATATGCTATAATTTTGGTGATTAGTCAATTGATTTTTATTTTGGTTACACACATTACTGATACACATCTTGCTAGTATATATTTAAACACAAAGTATTTAATACATTCATATCACAAATAAAAATTGTGGTTATATACACAACAATGCAACAACACAAGAGGATTTTTTTTATTTATTTCTTATTGTCTTAGATATCGTTTCAATTGAAATTAACATATCACAATTTAGCAAATCTGATGGCTTGTGTGAAACTTACATATATTAAAATCAGTAGTTAACTTTAATAGTTCAATGAGTCAAGAGGTGATGAAGTGAACTATAAAAGATGAATTGATATACTCATGTGCCAATTTTATTGCCTTGACTAATTAAATAATCCAGATCAGATTTGCCAAATCTATAACTGAAATTCAAAAGTAAGAATGAGTAAAAAAAGTAGATCTATTATATAGCACATTTTTTGCCTTTTGCAACTAACCTCTTCTCTTAGTATATAAACTCATTGTTCTAAAGTAATCATCATCTCAATCACACAAAAAAATTTCCACCATTAAACCAATTTCTTCAACAGCCTACTATTCGTAAAAATATATCTATGCTTCATGCAAAATTCCCCTCACAATCATATAAATGGACAATCAGTTATCCTCTTCTTCAATAAAATGCACAGAACATACTACCATTGTTACAAAACTAGCAAAACCAAATCCGCTTGCCAAAACCAGGAAAACCACTAAAAGAGTAGTTAAAATTTCCTTCACGGATATAGATGCCACAGATTCATCAAGTGACGAGGAAGACACTCCAAGAAGTCACATTCCGCGAGTAAAAAGGTTTATAAAAGAGATCCGGTTTCAGGAACTTCTTGATAGTAATGAGAAGAAAACAACAAAATCATCTATGAAAGAACAGAAGCCCAATTCCAGCCCGGGAACAAAGAAATATAGAGGAGTTCGACGGAGACCATGGGGAAGATGGGCAGCAGAGATAAGAGACCCTTTGAAAAAGTCAAGGTGTTGGTTAGGCACTTTTGACACGGCAGAGGAAGCTGCATTGGTTTATGATCATGCGGCTATCAGATTGAGAGGGTCTAGAGCTATCACTAATATTCTAAGCCCACCTTCAGCTACAAATTATAATCATGATGAGAAACACACCAGGGACGGCAATGATGTTAGTGATGATGCTTTATCCTCTCCAACATCTACTTCAAGAGACGAAGCAGATGATAATAATAAAATTACAAAGGACTTAGATGTTAGTATTGTGTGTTCCTCAAATGAGGATTGCTTATTGGATCCTTGTTTCTTTGAGGATTTATCCTATAGTCCTTTATGCCCTGACCCAATGACTTTTGATAGCTTAATTTTGCAAGATTGTATATTAGAAGAAGAATGTATTATTAGTGATGCTAATTATGTTAGTTTTTTGAAAGAAGATTTTAATTCATGTAAATGGGATGTTGATAGTTACTTTTAAGACTATTTTCTAGTGTTCGATGATCAACCACTAATGAGAAGTTGATTTAAAAGCACATGATGACCTTGGTTGGAGTTGGAGTTTGGATAAATACGGTGTAGATTTGACATGGGTTTTGATGACTGTGTACTTGCACCAAATATCTTGTAGGTTCTTTCTATGTATACTTTAGGTGAATGTACTTTGTTTTGTGAAAGATTTATCCAATTATCGATAACGCAAATACATGCTTTGCATAGGCACTTTTTCTTTTTAATTTTAATTGTGGCAACTTATTTTACAATTTCTAAAAGGGTAAATTACATTTTATATGTTCACCCTTTTCACTTTGCACATCTATACTTTTAGTTTTGATATTTTATATATCAGTATTTTATTCTATGATGTAACTATTAGTGAATTGTTAGTTTTGCTTATATGCAATGTTCTTTTTCCTCCATTCTTGAATTATTAAACGAGAATCTCATTTAAACCCTAAACCTCAAATCGGAAAACTCTAATCCTAAATACTCATCGAAATGAATGATTTTTCTATTTTCACCCTCTTTCAATTATTATTATTATTATTTGGTGGGAGGCTATTTTGGTGTTTGTTTAGTTATTCTAGTTTATGAAGATGGACAATGTTCATGATAAGATAGAATAAACATGGTATAGGATAGCTTATTAAAACTATCCTAGAACTTGTACCTAGAATTTGTAGGGTATGAGATAGCTTATTAAAACTATCAAATTTTCACTAAATTTTTGTGAAAAGAACTTTTGAGGTGTGTTATCCAATAGCTTTCCAATTTTTATATGTATTTGTAACTAATACATTAATCAATTTGGTATTACTAACAATTTAATAATATTTTCAATCACATATCTTTCATGAATGCATACACCATGTCCTTGATAATATAATTCTAAATGATTTATCACATAATGCTAAAATAAATAACGATACCAAATTTATTATTGTATTTTTACTAATAGAAGTTTATATTCGATATGAAAAAATAATACAACTTGCATATTCCTGTTTTGCAAAGGCTACTCACTCCTAATCTAAGTCTATCTACAAAGATCGAATTGTATGAGCTATTAGCGGATAAAATTACTTCCAAATGTATCACATTTACTAGCCTAACAATTTTACCAAATAAGAAATTAATGGGTATTTTCTTCCCTTTCAAAGTGGATCCTATCCTCCCTAATTATTTATTTATTCATCCTTTGTACTAGGATATTGATTTGTAATCGGAGCAAGAGAGAAGAGGTGAAAACAGCTGTTGTATATTTATCTTTGTAAATGACCTTTGTGGAAAATCGTATACATGCATATTATGAAGTCATACACTAGGTCTATAAAGCCTTGACAAAATAAAGGAAAAGTTACAGAGTAACTTTTAAATAATTTGGAAGAAATTGTAAGTTCAATACGTTGAAGTTGATGAATATATATATATTACTAGATAGATAGTCATATTTGTTTTTAATGAGAATGCAAAGAAAAGAACTAAGGATTCATAAACCATGAAAAGGAAGTTATTGGGATGGAAAGAAAAAAATACTCTTAATGGCAAGAGGAGGGGTATGTGCAAAGCTGTTTTAATGTAGTAAGAGGATATGATAAAGAAAAAGTTTTCTCTCAAATTTGATCGTCTTTTTAATCTCTTTAGTGATGATTTTCTATCGTGCCTTTCACTTCATTTTATATACTTCATCTGCATTACTTAATTTGCTTTTACATTTGACAAATCTATAACAAACTTCTTCTGGGTTTTTACCACATCATCGGTCCCTTTTGGATCCTTCGGTTTCATATTACAATTTTTGCCTAAAATCATAAACACTTCTCATCACTCCAACTAAAATATACTGGATATGTTACATCAACTTTTCACCGAAAATCATAAAAAAATTCATAAAAATTTACTTTTGGAACCAGAAAAACATAAGACCATTTGCTGTCAGCATAGAGTTTGCATCAATTGATTGAGTTGCAAAGATTTTGAAGGTATGAAGTCGCTTTATTTCCTTTCTATGAACTTTTTCACTGTCTGACTATTCTGGTAATTAATTATGGTGTTGATGGTCTTTTTACTCCTCTTTTAGTTTATATAGTTGCATTTACATCTCCTATTGCCTCACTTGTTTAGCCACAATACAAATAATGATCAGCAGTATAGTCTTTATTGGGAAAAAAAAAGCCAGTGATGTTCATGATGATAGTAGTAGTCATGAGTATTTTGAGGAGAGCATGAAAGAATGACAAGGAAGTGATTTTTACTCCTTTTGGGTTTGACAAATTTTTGGCCTCTTTGTTTAGGTATTGTTGATAGAACTTTTTGAGCACGAATCTCCATAGCTTAATCTGACTTATCTAAATTGATGTTCAAGCTTTAGAGGGTAAAACTGAACTTTAATAGACCAATATAGCCTAAGAACATTTGCTTGTGTAGTGTGCTGACTTAGGAAAGTGAAGAGCACTCTAAGCAGATAAGGAAAGATCTTGGTTAAAGATTCAACTCCCATAATATTTGAAGTGAATCTTGAAATCATGAATGCATCTTCTATAAATAAGGATGAGATTACATGGTAAAGGATTGTAGCATTTTTTCATTCTAATTTTTTTTTTTTTTTTGCTAATTTAGATATTAGAGTGATTAAAGTAACCTCTAGCATCGTTGAAAGCCTATTTTTCTTCCTTTTGTTGGTAACGTAATCACCCTCGATATTTGCAATACAATAATATATACTATGAGTTTTGTTTTTAAGTGATGGACCATGGTTAGTTTGGCCTTTGGATCATATTTATGTTATGGAGGAACAGGAAAGTGGTGTGGCAAGTAGGCTTGGTTTCAATTATTTTAGAAATGGATGCAATAAATGTTGCTAATTCTTTCAACGGTCATGACTTTTGTGTAAGTTGGGTGTAACAGGGCACTAGTAGAAAACATAAGTTGGACTTGGCTCATTTTAAGGATGTTTATGTTGTAAATATTTCTAAATATGCTAATAGGGTAACGGATTGGACAGTCGTTGATACTATGAAAAGGATACTGTCTTTTTGACTAGTGGTTAAATACGACACTCTTTCCTTAGACTATTTTCTCTTAATTCTAGTTTTTCAAGGTTGCTCCCTATAGACTTATCTTTAGGCAATTGGAAATTGGTTAATGAATTTTTACCTCTTTTTGTAGAAAAAAAGAAAAGAAAAAAAATTGCTTAGATCTATATCTATGATTTATATTATGAGATACTTTCTTCTTTATGAGAGAAGAAAATAATTCATTTAATCTAGTTAAATATTATTATGAAAGCCTTATAAATGTGTTTTCCTATGAAAAAAATTAATAATAATAATAATAATAAAAAAGAGGGGTGATAGTAACAATTTGTATATTGGAGAGGCGATAATTTACTTAGGCAAGAGTAGTGTACATGACTAAAATATATTAAAAAAATAGTTTCATCTAAAATATTTTAAAATTACATGGAACCTATAGTTTTTCAAAAATTGGCACTTAGATCCCATTTTGTACTAACATGAACAACGCATGTAATATATTTAATTAACAAAAACTATTAAGAATTTTAGAATATTAAAAAAAAAAAGAAAAATAGTAAGAAAATTAAAAATAAAAATTTAAAAATGTAGCCGACCACCTAATTTTCTTTTGACTTTTTTATTTTCTTTGATTCTTTTATTTTTTAATTTTCCAAAATTTTTAGTTTTTGTAATTAAATATATTATATAAGATGCTAATGTCAGCAAGAAATTACATATAAGTAATCAACACATAAAAAAAAAAAGTGGATTTCATAGCTATTTTGGGGATTTGAATACTGATTTTTAAAAAACTAAAAAATCCATAAAATTTAAAAAAAAATTAAGAAATATTTGTGTAATTTACCCTGATAATAATTGTAAATACCCCATTTTTTTCCCATTAAAAAAATTTAATATATAATTTAATTGCAACAATAAACCGAGAAATAGACTAGCTTAGTTGGTCCACATGTTGTCCGTGTATGTGGGTTGAAGCTGCTAGTTTTGGGTTCGAAACACGGGGGACGCAAGATTGCGTCCTAATAAATGTCAGAAGACTCTTAATTCTAGTGCTTATTAATTATAATTTTATATGGATTTCATGTGATTTGTGAAGAGAATGATACTTATATGATTAAATTTTAATTTCAAGAATCAATGAAGACAAAAGAAAGGTTTAAGAATGATATGAGCAAAGGCGAGATGAAATTTGGCGAAAAATGAATAAAATTGATTTTCAATTCAGCATAACCCATGCAAACACCAGTGCTGGATGAAAAAAATGACCAGTAGCTAATTCTTTTCAACCCTGCCCCGAGCACGGCTGTGCTAAATTAGGCAGTGAAAATAACGTGTTTCGAAGTCAGCACGGCCTCGAGCACGGCCGTGCTGACGCCCATGTTGAACCCTGTTTTTGTAGAACTGATTTAGACACCTTGTTTTATTTTTAAAAAGACTTTTTCCTTCTAACTTCGTTCTGAAAACCCTAGGAGAACCTTATTACGAACTTCAAGAGGAGAATTGTCCGAGCATCATTAAAGATCACAAAACAAACAAGGAATTATTCTTTTTAGTACGAATCAATTTTATTTCTCTAGATTCTCTGTTCTTACTGAAAACTCCATGGAGGAGTAATTCTTTATATCTTTCATCTTATGAAACCTTAACTCATGAGCTAAAACATTGATTAATTAATGAATTGTTTATATCTTTGCATTTATTCATGTGTTTTCATTGTTCGTGTGATTAATTTATGCACGCAAATTGATTATATGTCTGATTTTTATTAGATTGAAAGAGGTTTCATCTAGTAAATTAGATCTTTATTAATAGAGAGATTACATGTTTTACCTAAATGTAGGAAAACATTGATTTTTTGCAATTTATTGGAATTTGTGAACTTAATGAGATCTTACATGATGATAGTGAGGGAGAGGACTTCATTATCTTACGCATTATTATGAATTGATTAACTCGAGAGAGTAATCAATTTTACTTGAGAATTCCTGCAGTGCAAAGTGTAATTTGATTCGTTAATCGATATCTTATTTTGAGAATTTAAGGATTAGGGTGGAATAAGATAAAGGGTATATTTTGTGATTGAATACACTGCTTAAGACAATATCATTTAATTCTAGGGTTACTAGGATTTTTTAGTTGTTAATTTAATTCATAATTTCCACATCATAAATTAGATTAGATGGTAGAGAAAGGTAATACTAGTACTTGTTTTCAAGATCTCAAAGAATGATACCTATTAAATCTATATTATAATCGATAAGTACATTGCCTAGCTTGATAGTAGATTTTATTGGTTATAAATTTAAAACTTAAACGATTGGTTAAATTCGAGCGCATCAAGTTTTTGGCGCCGTTGTTGGGGATCTAGCAAGGCAATATTAGGAAAAACCGTAGTATCTACTACTTTAGTCATTCTTTTTATTTGTTTTATCTATTTTTCTTATCTCCATCTTTTGAAAAGTTCTAATTCACACTTGGTTGCCTTTTTGCAGTGTATGACAAGGAATCTTCCTTCTGACATTCTTAATCTAGATCCTAAAATTAAGAGAACACTCCGTCGACTTCGAAGGAACATAGCTGCCAAATCTTTTAAGTAGTCAGTTAGTGAGGAGGGAGAATGTGATATAGCAGTGGCAATGGAGTTTAAAGAAGAAGAGCTAATAGAGTCATCTACAAAGAGTGAGGTAAAGGTACAAGAAGTAATGGTTGAGGATCCACCAAAGACAAACATTGAGTATGTAAGGCCTACAATGGATGGCACAGGTTCGACCATTGTTAAGCTTCCCATTGGGGCTAATAATTTCGAGATCAAGGGTGTGGTGATTCAACTTCTACAACAATACTGTCAGTTCGATGGACTACTTGATGAAGACCCCCATGCTCACATTCAGACATTTTTGGAGATTTGTGAAACTTTCAAGAACAATGGGTTGATGGATGAAGCAGTGCGTACAATATTGTTCCCATTTTCATTAAGAGGGAAGGCTAAGACTTGGCTTTAGTCATTAGGTCTTAAGGCTTTGATTACACGGGATGACGTGGTAAAGGAGTTTTTAGACAATTATTTTCCACCATGTAAGATTGCCAAAAGATCATGAAACAATATATGATACTTAGCAAAGATGGACAAAATTGTTGAGAAAGTGTCCACATCACCAATGGCCTACATGGATGCAAGTTCAAACATTTTTTAATGGGTTAAATCCAGCTACACGTCACTTGGTAGATGCCGCAGTTGGCGGTACATTGAATACTAAGACTCCGGAGGACTCATTAAAGCTATTTGCTGATATGGTAAGAAATAATTACCAATGGGGCAGTGGCAAGAGTAAGCAGAAAGCGACAGAAATGTATGAAGTAGATGTCATGACTACTTTGGTAGCAAAGATGGAAGCTTTAAGCCATTAAGTTGCAACTATCAAGAACCCCTAAAGACCACAACAACAACATCAAGTTTATCCTAAGGAGAGTGTGAATCTTTTTGAGAAATATGAGCAAATAGATTATCTTAAGAATTCGAACAGACAGTAGTATAATCAATATGGTAACACCTATCATCCAGGGATGAGAAACCATTTGAATCTATCTTATGGAAACTAGGACTATCAGAAAGCTAATTTACCACCACCAGGGTATTTGAAGCAACAACCGTCACTTTA
Source organism: Laguncularia racemosa (assembly GCA_037954665.1). Taxonomy (NCBI): domain Eukaryota; kingdom Viridiplantae; phylum Streptophyta; class Magnoliopsida; order Myrtales; family Combretaceae; genus Laguncularia; species Laguncularia racemosa. The sequence continues at coordinate 7,600,263 of JBBMOL010000016.1, forward strand.
TCAGCATTTACCACTTCCTTCAACACAGCCACCTTAACAAGAAAAGAAGGGTAATTTAGAAGATATATTGAGTCAATTCATCCAGAGCTTTGATGCAAGACATCGTAATCAAGAGGCCTCAATTCATAATCTTGAGAAGCAAATTAGCTAACTAGCTAAGATGATGTTTAAGAGACAACCTGACTCTCTTCCCAGCAACACGGAAAACAATCCAAGAGAATAGGTGAAAGCCATTACTTTGAGAAGCAGGAAAGAGTTATCATCTGAATAGTGGCATGAAAAGAAGTAAGAAGATAATCAACCTATTGAAAAGGAGAAGAGAACTCCCGAGGAAACACATTCTGAGAGGAGATCACCACCGGCTAACAAAGAATATGTGCCAAAAATCCCTTATCCAGCTCGCCTCAACTAGAGCAAAGACAAGGAGCAGTTTGGTAAATTCCTTGATCTATTTAAACAGTTGCACTTTAACATTCCATTTGTAGAGGCACTTTCACAAATGTCAAAATATGCCAATTTCCTAAAGGAGCTTCTATCTAATAAGCGGAAGTTGGAGGATGTGTCTATCGCAGAAGTTGATGCAAATTGCTCATTTATCATTCAAAATAAACTTCCTCTAAAGCTAAGGGATCCGGGCAGTTTCACAATTCCATGTGTCGTAGGTGATACTACAGTTGATAAGGCCCTAGCTAATCTTGAGGTCGGCATTAATTTAATGCCATACTCCTTTTTCAAGAAGTTAGGACTTTCTGACTTAACATCGACTAGGATGAGTTTGCAGCTTGCTGACCACTTTGTGAAGATTCCTAGGGGGATAATCAAGGATGTCTTGGTAAAGGTAGGGAATTTCATCTACCTCGTCGACTTTGTCGTTCTAGAAATGGATGATGATGGGGATATCCCTCTGATACTTGGGAGACCATTCCTAGCCACTACCAAGGCAATGGTTGATGTGGAAGGAGGTAAGCTTACTTTGTGAATCGATGATGAAGAGATGGTAATCCAAATGGCTGCTACTATGAAACACGCCATATGCATTGATGACTTTTGTTACTCTATTCATGTTGTCGATATGTTAGTAGATGAGCATATGAAAGAAGTTCTGAGCAAGGATGAGTTAGAGCTGAGCTTAACATTGGAAGAGAAGAAGGATGCAGATAACCCAGAGGTTGCATTACTCATTGAGCAACTTGATGCTTCAGAAGATGTTAAACCTCAGCATGGGTTTGAAAAGTTAAGAACAAAAAATGAGGCGAGACTTAAAACTTCTATAAAAGAATCGCTAGTGTTGGAATTGAAACAATTACTAGAGTATCTAGAATATGCTTTCCTTGTAGAAGACTCCAACCTGCTAGCTATTATAGCCTCAAATTTATCTCAAGAGCAGAAAGATCAATTACTCATGGTCTTGAGAGCACATAAGTGAGCCGTCGCTTGAAAAATATCTGATATAAAAGATATCAATCTCTCCTTTTATACTCACAAATTTTTATTAGAAAAAGGATTTAAGCCTGTAGTACAACTACAGAGACAACTAAATCCCAATATGAAGAAGGTAGTTAAGAAGGAGGTGATCAAACTTCTTGATACTGGACTTATTTACCTCATATCCGATAGCAACTAGATTAGTCCAATGCAAGTGGTGCCAAAGAAGGGAGGGATTAATGTTGTCTTTAATGAAAAGAGTGAGTTCATTCCCATGCGGACCGTGTGACTTGTCTATGGAAGAATTTTTTAAATAACCGTATATAATTAGTAAGAATATAATAAAATAATATTTAATAATATGAAAACTTTAAAAAAAGAATTATCAACTCCAATAATTCTTATAAAAACCTTAAATAAATTTCCATTTTGGAAAATGGAGACTATTTTAAAAGCTTTAAAATCATTCGTGAAGGCTATAAATGATATTTACTATACAAGGGTTTTTTTTCCCTTAGCCATAAACACACAAATTACTACAGTTTTTCTGTCCCTCTGTGTTCACTTCTTTCATTTTCATTACATTATTCCTAGTCCATTGTCATTTTATCCAAATAAAGCCTTGATTACATAAATAGGATTAAAATATAAATATTCAAACTAAACTACATAAAATAGATATTTAAAAAGGACACGTTGTTCTTACTTTTAAATATATAGTGGATTCTCCCCCAACTTGAGGCTCAAGATTCACTTAACTTGGTGAGAAGCACAACCTACGATGCTACATTGATGAAAAGTAACAAGATGGGGCAAACAAGGTATCATCATTTGCAAATTTTCATGCTCATGTTACCACATTAAAATCAAGCACAAATCTTTTATAGGAAAAAAAAAAAAGAAGAAGCCATAAAGCTCTAAAATTAGTGGCGTACAATTTCTTTATAATTAAAAGTAATTAGTAGTATTTAAGATGGAGTTAAAGATTTCCCAATCAAAATGATTATACAAGAAAATTCAATAGATGATCTTCCTATGAAAGCGGATTTCTACTATTTTTACTCCGGATCAACACGTTTGTGAGCAGCATAACAAACACAGTACAGCACAACACCTCCTCTTTGCTGTTCTATGTTATGTCTAATATCTCGGGTTATTCTACAGCTCCATTTATAAGACCCTAATATCTCTGAATCATTCTACGGTTCCGGTTGTGAAACCCTCTATTGCCTCACTCACTCACTCCTTGTATTCTCAAGTTAATGTATTTATACCTTCTTCGGTTATAATCTTGACCATACTGAATATCCAAAACCATTTTAGAATCCTTTTATCGGTTCCATCTCCCCTTAGAAAAAGGTTCAATTTCTTCCTCTGCATCTCAAATGGAAGGACCTTTCTCATCTTCTTCCATCAAGTGCACAGAGCATTGCACGATAACCACTAAGCTCTTGAAGCGACACCCGGTTTCCGAAGCAACGAAAAGCGCACAAAGGGTTGTCAAAATTTCTTTGACCGACGAAGATGCAACGGATTCATCAAGCGATGAGGAAGGGAATCCGAGGAACTGCTGTCAACGGGTGAGGAAGTACATCACGGAGATTCGAATTCAGGATCACCATCTCTCTGATAACAATGAGAAGAGAACAAGCGCAAGAAGGGACATCGAGGAACAAAAGCCGAAAGCCGGCTCGGGGACCAAGAAATATAGGGGAGTGAGACGGAGACCCTGGGGAAGATGGTCGGCTGAGATAAGAGACCCCTTTAAGAAGTCAAGGTGTTGGTTAGGTACTTTTGACACAGCAGAGGAAGCCGCTTTGGTTTATGATTATGCAGCTATTCGATTAAGAGGAGTAAACGCTGTCACTAATATCATAAGACCTCCCATCAATGCATCCTATTTTGACCATGATGAGAAAGACCCTGATGATGATGATGACGATATGTCCTCTCCAACGTCTGTTTTGAGCTTTGATCACCAGCCAAGTGACGAAACTTGTGAGAGCAGCAAGGAGACCAGAAAGGAGGACTCAAATGTTGGGTTGCTGTCAACTGAAAATTGCTCCATGGATTCGATCTTTTTGCTGGATCAGTTTTATGCTCCTCCAAATCCAGAACCCATATTTTTCGATGTGCAAGATCAAATTTTGGAGGAGTATTGCTCGGTTGGCGATGATTATCATGTTAGTTTCTTAGAAGAGGACCTTGGTTCATGCAAATGGGATGTCGATAGTTATTTTCAGGATTGATTTTAGAAGTGAAGAGTTGATTGTTACCGTAATTAGAGGGATGAAAGCGTTTAATTTTTGGTTTTGATGACTAATTTGTATTTGATTAAGCATGTTATTAGCGGTAAATCCCAAGAGGAGTTTTGGGCAAATATGCCTAGTTTAGGGGAGTGCAAAGTGTATGAATTCTCTAATCATTATAATGCTTATAGTATGTACATCCATTTTCTTCAATGTTCTTTTTTTTTTTTTTTTTTTTGCTAGTATCTATAAGAGTATATCTCAATGGTTGAGATATTTATCTTGAATTCTATCGAAGTACGGATTTAGAAAAATTTCTCAATCTTATACTCACTGTTTTGGACTTGCTTAGGATAGAGATTGGCGCTATGAACATTTTGTTAAAAGAGTCCAAACAACGATGCTGGTCGGTTGCTTTGCCTTTTTGTTTTTTCTTTTACACGCTCATCTTTATGCCCATTTTTTGTGGGTAATAACAGAAAGAGAAAAACAAAAGGGGGGAGAATAAAAGATGTAACATGAATATGTATGGAGATATTTTAAGATAAGGCAATGGTAAAGGGCTGCCAAGTGCCAACCACCTTATGTTTTTGAGTCCATCTTCAACGGTCCACCTACTCAGTAACTTCACATCCATGTGCTCTGTTGTATCTTCACATTGTGCTACTAGCTAGCCATTAACCCCTATGGAATTTGACTATTGGATCTCCTTTCTATGTTAAAAGCATCTTGGCCCTAGTTTCTTGCAGGTGAGTAGGCTCGAGTAAGCTGTGTAAGAAGTTGTGGTTGTGGAAGAGAATTCTCACTACTTGGCACTTCAAAATAACAGATAATCAAATGCTAGTGTGCTACACTAAGAAGCATCGATTAAGGAAAAATATATGTAATTTGTTGCATCTATTTTTTGATGTATTCTTTATTAATCTAATAAATAAATTTTTAAAACTCACTTATGAAAAAATTACACTATATATAGGAATTTTATTTTTTTATTATTGAAATAATCGAATAATAGATATATTTATTATTTCATAAAACTTGTTATATTATTTTTTTTCTTTTCTTTTAAATTACACATATTAAGACATCATTAGCTTCTTAATAGACATAGATGGATTAAAATATATAGAATTTATGTTACAAAACTAATTAAAAGGTAAAAATATCAATCAATTATGAAAACAAGCATATGGAAAGACCAAAAGTTTACTCATTTTAGCCATTGAATGTACTTATCAGAGAACCTGTTTTTGTTATTTTATTCAGATTTATTTTTAATGATGTAAGAACCATTGTAAAGTAGCTAGGATAGAGACATGCCTAGACTATATTTAGGAAATTGGAAAATATGCTTAGGAAAAACAAATTACAAATGGTCATCATTAAGCGTCCTAGGATTTGATGGGAATGCTACTAATCCCAAGAATTTCTGGACAAGTCTTCCCGATTAGGACGGTCAAAGATCTTCGTCGTTTCTTGGGTTATGTTGGCTCGGGTCATTCAGACTCTAGAAAATCAAACAGGAAAAGTTCTAATTTCAGCATTCTACGAAACGGTGCCCATATCTGGTGTGAAGGACTTCTTAGACTAGGCTACTCCTACTGGTCTAACATGATACGGTTTCGATGCTTTAGGAGACAAAGTTGCTTTCCACATGTGAATCTTCCCAAGCGAGAATAACACATAGGAAAAGAAAAAAAAAATGAAATCTTATATTTTGAAAATGAATTCTGCTTGTAACACTTTTCTTTTTTTAAAAAAAAAAAAAAATTTAGATGCAAATGGAATGATTTTGGTATAAGTTAAAAAATATAAAAGTTACAATTATAAATTATATAAGAATATTAAAGAAAATAGATAAAAATGTAAATGAATTGAAAACAACTTGATTATCTTGATGAATATATAAAAAAAAATCAATAAATCCTTGAATTATATTAGCAGCTCTGGATAAATAAACCTAAAGATGAGAATTAAAATCTTTGAATGGGCTAAAAAATATGTAGGATAAATCATTTATAAAAATAGATATATTTTCTTTTTCTTTTTCTTTTTTACATATAGGAAAATCAACTCATATATAGTCTCCTTTTATATATATATATATATATATGGTTCTCAAAATTTATATTATAAAAAATAAACGAAAGATATATCTAATCTTATAAATCCGGTTGTACTTACTCCATGCTCCTTAAAATGCTTTGAAAAGCAATGTATTTAGAGGGTCCAAAGTACACTAGTAGGTCTTCGGTGGATCAATTTCAAAGGAAGATTTTGTTATGATTTATGAACGGGATCAATCACAAAGATCCAATAACAAAAGGGCATTGAATGAAGAAGTATCAACATACTCGTGAGATGTGACAATGTTTAAGGATTTTAAATAATATTTTTGTGTGTGTTCCCTAACTTCTCAAATGATGTTTATGTTCAACAGAGCACCCCAGAAGAAGAGCGCCCACGCCACGTCTCTAAAAGCTGTATGGGCAGATTCGAATTATACAAGCATGGAATAGGAAGACTGGATCTGTTGAAGAAATATGAAGAAAAAGAAAACCAAGGGTCATACCATAAGACATAAATAAAAGCTTCTTACAATTTATTGCAGGTCAGGATTGATCAGTGTCGTCAGATCAGACCTACATTGGTCACTGGTCCCCTCCCCCTCAAATCGGCAAATTCCTTTTCACTATTTAAAGCACCAATGCATTCTTCTGCATGTTGCTGCAAGCAAAAAAAGCAAAAATAACCTATGCTCCCTTTGTTTCCCCCCTCCCCCCACCCAAAAAAAAATAAAAAAAAAATGAATCAATCATGGTGATTGACTTTAAAACAATTCATCGTTGTTTTCTTAATTCTATTCATAAAATAATAGAATAAATTATTTTAGAGTTTCAATCAAATAAAATCCACACATATGTAATTTTACTAATTTATTATCAATCAATTATATCTCTTATTCTTTCCTCATTTTTATTTTATCTTAAAAAATCGGTTTTCTCTAATCAACATCATCTTAGTAGATATAAAATATTTTATATGAAGTATACAAGGGTTCGTATTCTTTTATCTTTATCGAATTAGTCAATGATAATAACCGGTAAATACCAGTGATTTGCTCTTTATTTTTATTTTACGAGCATAGAATAACTCATATAATACAATTACTTGATCAATAATGGAGAGAGAGTCCTAGCCACTAATTAAAATTGTAGTATCTAAACCTAGTCAACGTAACGATACGAATGAAGTGTCTTCGACTCCATGAAAATTAATCATAAGATAAGTAGCAGCCTATTTTTTTGTCGGTTTCTGTCGGCTGGTTACGTGTACCCCACAACATTATAATTTTCAATTGAGGCAACATAAATGTGAAGTCTAGCACAAGTCACCATACGAATTATGATCTAGCCAAAACCCAAAAAAAAAAAGAAAGAAAAAGACCTTAGCATAAACTATTTCCTCAAAGGATAGTGACAATGGATTTTTCAAATGGAAATGGATGAACGAGCATAACTTATACTTAATAAAAAAGTAGTGGTTATTATTTTAATTGGTAGTGTTTAAAAAATATTATAAGTAATATATTAAAATTATATTTAGAAATACTAATATATTTTTATTATAACTCATAACTCAATTGTTAGACCAAAGTCTTATTAATAAATATAGACATGTATAGAAAAAAAAATACTGAAAAGTAACTATCCTTTAATTTTATGAAAGAACTATAATTCAATAATAGTAATTACATAAAATAGTTATTTTATAAACTAAATACATCAATGGTTTTACATAAAGAAATCAAATATACTATTAAGGAAGATATTTTCATAAATTGGATTTTTTAGGTGATGGTTGGCAACTAAATGTAAAAAAAAAAAGTTGGCTGGAAATCCATTTAATATGGAAAATCCATGACAGGCTCATTTACGGTCATCAGCCATCGCCGCGTCCACTGGAGGTAGGCCATACTCCCACTTGCTTTCCTGTATCTTTCTGAAAAGAAGAGCCATGTTTACTCCTTTTTTTCCTTACTTTCCTTTACTTCTCTCTTCTTTTGCTTATCTCTAATACTTTTGCATGTTACACAATTCAAATTGGGAGGAAAAAACCAATTCAAATGCACAGGAGATGATATCGTTTAAAGTATCCGCAGTATAATTCAACTTACCAATTGAATGATCGGACATAACAACATTAAACTTTGTGGTCCTTGTTATGTGTTTCTTTGTTAGGAAACTATAATTTTTACTTTTATTGTGCCAAGCAATTTAATCTACATGAATGATATAGAGTGCAAGGCTTAGTTTGAGTTTAGTTCAATGAATTTTGTTGATCAAATAAATTATAATTTTTTTTCTTTTAATTATACTATATATTTTTAAGTTAGTTTGAATTCAATTAAGCTTGATAGAAACCTAAGCTCGGTTTTAGCTTAATTACATTTACATGGAAACTTGATCTCAACTTGAGTAGTTGAAGCTTAAGTTTAATTCAAATCAAGCTTGAATCTTCAATCAATATCAAATGGCTAATTGAATTAAGATATTTATATCATTACTTTTTTATGAGAAACTATACGTGTATTAAAATAATATAATACCATAAGTTATAAAAAGTCACACATCAATTGCTGCAGAGATAAATAGGGTTTTATAGGAAAGTCGACACTAGATAGGAAAATTCGAGATAAGTGCTTAAATATGACAGTTAATCACATGGTGAATTAGTTATTGATTATTGTTTGGCAAAAAAAAAAAAAAAAAGCATTACATAGGGAAAATTTCACGAAAGAAGCAAAGGTGTGTGACAAATTCAAATTAAATCATATAAAGAACAAAGACCATATTGGCACATGTAGAGATCGAACATCGAAATCAAGGCAATCAAAAAATATATATATTAATAATGGATCTGGAGAAAAAAGAAAAAAAAAAAAAAACCACCATGATTATTAAATGTGAATTAAAAAATGGAAAAAAAAATTAAGCCTAGAGGCTAGAGCAGCATAGTTAAGAAATTTTCTTTTTTGATTAATGAAATGAGAAGAATGAACAAAAAGGTGGGAACATACGTGGTCCTATTATGTGCAAAAAGCCTGGCGACTCTGGATTAAGCTGGGCCAAGTTACCGATTGCTATTCTGCTCCATTAACCGGCATGAATATCTCTTCTGTAAAAGACAATGTTTATTAAAATTGACGGATCCAATCAAGTAGGCCCATGAAGCTCATATTCGCCCACCGACATGATCATGTGTTATATGGACTTACGAATCACAATAGATTAAGATACTTTGGATTTTTGCAAGAGATTTTTTTTTTAACTACTATATATATTACAATCATCGAAAAGGGGAAACTAAAACCTATAATAAGCAAGTAATATGAAGCAAAAGGGACAAGGATCTTATGGAAAATCTGGTTGTCTCGTAATGATGTGATTTATGCTTGTGCTATTTTGCATCTCCAGATATGCTTGGGGTGTTACTTAGGGATGAAAATGATCACCAGATATTTGGTTTTGCATTTTGAAAAAGCTATCAGGATTTTAGAAAGTACAGTTGTGCACGAATATTCTAATAGCTGCTATTATTTTAAATACTGTTGCTTTTGATCATATAAAATTAGATTATGCCAACAGTTCTCTTGTTTGTAGGCATGCTTGTTTTGATTTTGAAGAATGCACGGTCATCTACACAGCAAGAGAGGTGAATTGCCTTGCTAATGCAGTAACTACTAATATGCAAGATCAAATGGAGGACTAATAGTAGGCTTTTAAGTTGTTTTTTGTTCTAGGATTCCGGTTAATTGTAATTAGCTGATTATTTTACTTGTATTTGACCTCTTGTGCCGTTAATGAAAATCCTTAATTTACCCCCAAAAAATTGATTTGATGGAATGAAAATCACAATGTCACTGATAATTGGGCAACAAATCATAAATGTAGCTGCAGAGAGAAAATGATAAGCAATTAAGCTCTTTTACCACATATTCACTAGATAAGAGCCTGAATCCATATGAGTATCTACATTACCTTTATATGTTTATTTCCATAAAAAATGAGATTATAGATAATCAATTAATATCACCTATAGTAATGATTTATTGTATTTTTTTTTTATTTTTAATTTTTTAATTATCATTTTATTACGTTTAAATATCACATATTATTTATTTTTAACAATATTTAAACGGCGTACAATATAATACGTTTAATTACGTTCCCAATATAACTAATTCTTTATTTTGGTTTTCCGTGGCAACTTTTTTCGATCAGGGTGCCAATTTTTTATTTTCATTGGAGAATTTTTTTTTTTTCTTTTCTTCTTTTTTTTCCCCCTTCTTTCAAGACATCTCACCCCAGCCATATTTAAATTGTAAATACTCATGTATAAGACTAATGGCATTTAAAATAATAAATTCCAACATTCTCCGAAAGCCAATTCTGTACCATCTAAAAATTATCGGATGGAGTGGTAATCCCCAATACCAAAAAGACAAGAATATAACTTAAATCCAATTCTATTTTAACACGACAATAAATTTATCATTCAAAATTGATAAAGCATGATGATATGCAATAAAATTGAAGAATGGCTTATTAATTTGGTAAGTAAATTAATTTCCACATGTTCAAATAGGAAGGATATCTTAATGTGAGTGATAATTTCCTCTTGGTTCATTTGGAAACATCAAAATAAATGCACATTCAAGCATAAAAATGCTAATCTTCGAAATGTTATCTATATAATAAGTAGCTCTTTACATGAGTTATACTCAAGAAATCTGTAATGAAATATGTTGACAAGGCTAAGATGATTGTGGCCAAAGCGGGTACAACAACAATCTTGGACATTGAAATAATAGAAATTGAAGCTATCCTTCCATTGAACTTTGCACATGAAAACAAATGGAAGAAAGTTGTGGTTTGATTTTCAGTATTGTGAATCCTCCTAAAGCTTCATGGAAAACTAGATTCATGATTGCAAACATTTTATATTTGAAATCTTTTTTTTTTATTCTTTTAAATAAATAATTAGAAAAGTAAATACTTATGTCGATTAGATTGCTTTCTAAAAAAGAAGGAGATGAATTGTGTTTGGCAGACTCTGATCTCCCATCTTCTTTATTATCACTATTATTTGTTGATGCTAGGTGTTAACTTCCAGATTTGTAATTTGCTTGTTGAGTTTAATGAATTTCATCATTGGCAAAAGAAAAAAACCTGTTCAATTCCTGGAAAAACAATCTTCGTAAATTGAATTCCAGGGTGACAGCATTACAGCATGGTATGATTAGTCCCAGCACCATCAGCATATAATATAAACTAGGTAAAAGCCTGTGCAGGGGCAGGGCTATTTATTTGAAAATTCATTAGTAAAAACAACAAATTTAGTTAAAATATTGCTATAATGAACGAGCCCTTAAAAAGTAAAAGCTATGCTTGATAGAGCAGGCTCGATCAGGCTCCACCATAAAACCTATGAAATCAATCTTGAGAATTCTACAAAAGCACACTAATTTTAGTGCAAATAAGTAAGGCCGCTAAGTATAATGAGAAATATTGTAAACATCCATTTTGTAGCTTAAAATTAATTAACTCATCACATATAAGGGCACTTTGGAGGTTCGATAAATTTCTTATCCCTCCATCTCTGTCTTAATAGGACCATTCTCAACATTACTTGAGGTCGAAAAAACATTGAACCCATCAAATAATCTAAACTGCTCCATCATCCAATCTCTTTTAGAAATATCCATACTAGTGATCAAGCAAATCTCATCTCAATAGTGCCTCTTGCATTTTAAGAAAAACATATCAACACACAAGAGGTAAAAAACTAAAAAAATTCTTCATTGAATCTAGTATTTATAAGTCTATTGTAAGTATCCAGTTTTTTATGAAGCACATTATTGTTATAACATGTTATTTTTAAGTATAATAGGAGATGACGGAAGCATAAAAAAAATTGATAGAATCAAATTAGAAGCGCTGAGATTGAAAGCTTGCAAGATATTATACATAGACAAAAGGGCTCATGGAATTTTTTACTATTGTGTATCTTTTCAAAAGAAATAGCTCTCGTAAGAGTGTTATGAGTGTTTGTTGAAATTAGTGATTTAGTGCAAGAAGTGAGTTTTGTATGAAAGGTTAAGGGTTAAGACCGGTGCGATTTGGTATAACCTGTGAGAACTATGAAGGACATAGAAATAATAGCTTCTACTTAGAACTCACATGTACTCTCTTTTGGAAAGAAATAGTGGATTTTCAGCCATTGAGCTAATAATGCTAGCAAAGAGAACATAAGTAGGATGTCGAATCTCTAAATATTTGGGCTTTACCCTCTCTCTCTTTATTTTACTTTACTTCTATCTTAGTGCTTGTCATTTATAGTTCTATAACTTGCACATCCAAGTATTTTTATCTAAATTAGAAGTAGGTAGACAAGCATAATTTTAATACAATACAAAGTGTTTCTATATAACAAATTAATTAAGAGGTTTATCAAATTTGATCTTAAATTTATTAATCAACTAACTCTCACTCTCTCTTGGTTGTCATTTTATATATATATATATATAAAATTAACTCGTAGCTTTGATGAAGTCGGAATATTTTAATGGGCTAATTACATTAATAGTATCTTTTTCTTTCAGAGAGTGGAAAATCTTGGCATATTATAATATAATAGTAAAATTTTCAGGTTAATAAAATATAATAGGAATGTAGAATATGAAAAGTTAAAGGTTTATGCGGATATAAATTATAAAGGATTGATAAAATTTTTGAAATTGACATAAACGTTATTTTTTTAACAGGATGGGACATTTAGATTCCAACCCTAGAGCCGATGTATTATCATTATTTCATGATATATTTTTACAAAAACTGAAACAGCACATAGCTCATTTTACGAATAGTGTCTTCCTGGCCTTATGCTGTCCAAAGGGTCTTGCTATAAGTTCTCTTTCTTTTTCTTTAGGAGGCGATAGTACATGCGCGTGATGGCACAACGAAGCATCAATCTCACTCATCACAGAGATTATTATATAGAAATTCATTTTGTTGCCAGGTCATCAAACAGCAAACATGTTATCATAGTTTGACCACACTGTCATTTTACTTTATAATAATATATAAAAGATTAAGAGATGAGATTGATTATATATTTTATGAAAAATAGTTATAAAAAATATTAAATATATTTTTCTTAAAAATAATAATTATATTGAATTTATCCGGCAAATTAAAAATGACTATTAATGTAGGGTTATTTGAAATTAATAAAAGCATACTCTTTTCTTTTTGTTTTGGGGGTTTAGTTTGGTTCGTTTATTATCACTCTTTTCTTTTTTTTTGAATATATATAATGAGGGAAAATATGTACATGTGGACAAAAAGGTGGTGGGGTCATCAACAGCTCAGCGAATTGGTCAAAAACAAAACTTCCCTTTAAAGCAACTCCACCACATAACACATGCACACAACCAAAGTCTCTCGATTACAAACACCAAATCAACCATAAAAGAAGCATGTCCTACCTTCTTTCCTTCCAAAGTGTCTCCAGCTTCTTCCACAGCCAAGAAAAAAGAAAGAGCGGACAAAATCTCAAAATAGAAAGTGTCATGTCCCTATATACTTTGAGTAAATATACAGAACTCCATAAGAAAGAGTATATTAACGGTGGTTTTAAATTATATGCTTAGTGCCCTTTGATGGAGTTGAGACATAAGGAGCTGCAAGGTCTTATTGAGAGAGCATGGACATTGCAAGATAGGATTAATGATGAAATTACAAGGATAAGCAAGCACTGCAAGTATTGTTCAGAACATGGACATTACTGTGGTATGAGTATGACAGGAGTGGCACTTCAAGAGATGGAGAGCTTGTCTGCCATTAGAGGTTCATTGAGGGAGATGGAGAGCATGCTCATGTTTTTACAGGTTCAGTTACTTCTTCATTCGTTTTCAAATTCGGCTTCATTTTCATTTATCATGAAATTTCCTTTATTGGCATCCTAAAGATTGCGTAATTGTTGTAAGGAAGATTCTTTTAAGAGAGAAGGGATTTAAGGCCTTATTTTGCAATGTGATTGCGTGAGAACCTTGCAATTTGTTTGGTTTAAGGGTTTCCACGTCTAAAATGTGTATATATCGAATTCTTTCTTCCCTTTGCTTGTTAATCATCTATTGAGTTGATTGTAAACAAAGCTCGGATTAGATCATAAAATACGCTGTAACTGATAATACTGATGGCTGTATCGATAATGCTCAAATTGTGGACTACGTCGTGCAGAGATTGCGCAGTTGGCAGACCCTTGATAGGCATTCCGCACTCACTCGATTAGAAGAAAGCAGATCAGCTCTCATAGACAATGTGAAACAATACCAAGGAAGAGATCTGGATGTCCTAAAAGAATTGAAATCCTGTTTCGTCAATGGAAGATTATCCTTCAAAGAGTTGATTAATAAGAAGGTCCATCCTAATCCTATAGTATGCCACAGGAAGAGGAATGGAATTGCTGGCCTTCTCTTGCGTTGTTTTGATTTTGTGATCCATCCTAGGAAATGGCATCAAGTAGTAGCAGTAGCTATCAAATTGCTAGTTGTCTCTGCAAGCATTTCAACCACAATTTCTTTTAGCCAGAGCAAGCAGAGATATGAGAGCTCAAGAACGAGGAAAGTGATTTCAGTTGTGGACTCAAAGCAAGAAAGGAGAACAGAGAGTACAATGGGCAGACCTCTAGATGTATTTCACGGTAAGGGATAACTTGACTTATTACGCTACAATATCAGTAAATGCAAAGTTATAGTACTCCTAACCATTATGGTGCCGTTTGATGTAACGGTCTATAGTTTATTAGAACTTTAAATTTAAACATACTCGATAGAAAAAACCTCAAGCTAGATGATCTCCTTGAAATCAGCTGTACTATGGACAAAACCATTAACATAGTACACCAAAGCAGACAATGTAAACTTTTACATGAGAAGTTTTGGCCAAGATCGAAGCCATATATTTCTTTTCTTTTTCTTTTTAATGAAGTTTTCAGCTCTCTGAGTCTTCTTGCTTGCAACATTTGTAAAATCTTGGCATACGGAATGACAGATTTTTTGTGCAGCATATGGAATAAATGTGCAACAGCAACACTAAGCTCCTATTGCTATATTAAATATATTTGTTCATTAAGTTTGGATGAAACCTGAGTAGATAAGATCTCTGTTCCTTGGACTCTTCGATTCTTCTTGCCATTCTTGTGTTGAATCCTTCGATTTTCTCTATTTTCAAGAGTTTAAATGGATATAGCAAGGGAGAGAGTGAAGAGTTTGGTTGACACAGGATAAAATTACGTTAACAAAACAACCTTATCTTCCACAAAATGAAGATCCATTTTCAGGCATTTGGTGCATTCATGAAATACAAGGTATATACGTATAATGCGGATAGCAGACTAATTGTCACAGATAATGAAACGTTTCGAGGGGGCAGTTTTATATATCCTTCTTCATCCTTTAATTGCACTTGTTAATGACAGTAAGAGCAGACCGAATCATTTTTGCTTTTCCTTTTTGCATCTAAAACAGAAGACTTAGTATAAATGTCTTCAACAACCTCTGAGATTCATACTTAATAACCAGATTATCTTCAAACCATTTGAAAACTTAAAAGACACTATCTTTTTGCTGATCCTTTTTTCTTTCTTTTTTCCTTTAAAAAGCTTGATTAAAAAATTCACAAGAAAATGAATAAAATGTTGACAGTTTCTTAGTTCTTATCATATTAAGGGCGTATTTGTTTAGAAGAAACCTTTTCTTGGGTTTTTTTTTTAATCAAAACTTAAAAATTGTTAGATATTGTGCTAGAGTCTTAATAAATTGTAAATACTAATAACTTGTAATGATAAATAATTATGCAAGGTAAGAGCAATGACTTACCACTAGTGGTAGTAGTGGTATTTTTCATTGATATATTTTTTTTCCATTGATATTTTTCATTGTAGTTAACCACTACTATTAGTTATGAACCTTTATGGCCAACCATTAGTTGTTGCTAAGAGCTAACAGTATTTGATGATTTTAAAACTTTGAGATAGCATTTGGTTATTGATACTAAATTATACAAAGAGTATTGAACAGTATAAAACAAGAAAAATTGGGCAAAAAATTTTTTTGTACTACGTTTGGTATGTTCAGTACTAGATAAGGATTTTTGTATTATTCATTATTTGGAATTGCGAAGTATTGTACTGAACATAGTAAATTTGACAATTATACTATTTTTAATGATATCATGGTTATTTATATATATTTGATATTATTATAAAAAATACTATTTGAAGAGATTATTTAATTCATGTAATACTATAAATTAAATAAAATAATTCATGTAAATCCATTGATTAAAAAAATTAATAATTCATATTATAAATTACAATAATTTTGTTATATTTAATACTATAACACGTTCTAAAAATTATATTAGTAATTTTTAAAAATTATCATAAAAAATTATAAATTATATTTAATGTTAATTATATTAATATTATAACAAATTATATATATTGCATTACAATAATTTGCTTTAATTTACGACAAAGAGAAATTAAAAAGAAAAAAAGAAAAAAAGCATAAACAACCAACGACACAAGGTTAAGACATAGAGCACAGCAATAGAGAAAGTGACGACAATCGAACGAAGAGCATGCGAGGAAGACAGAAAAGCAAGCAAGGGAGAAACAACACAAGCAAACGAACCTGACGGCAACCTGCAGCATGAAGACGTTGACAACTGAATAACGACCTATGGCGTGAAGACGGCGACAAATGGTGACAACCAAACGGTGATCGGTTGTAGGACGAAGTCCACACCTGGAGTGGCACAGATGGAACCTAGGTTGCGTATTGGTCTTGAAAGGGTTTTTTTTTTTCTAATGCAAGAGAAAAGAAATGGAAAGACAATTTAGGAAATTTGAAAAAAAATAACTTTTTGTCCACTATCACGAATTTTGTATCGAATTACACATAATACAAAATTTAGCCCTTTTGTCCAGTACTAGATTTCTTTTTTGTCCAGTACTTATATCATTTTTGTTAACCAAACGCATGACAAAAAAAATTTGTCCATTTCAGTACCACATTTTTGTTGCTAAACACAGGACAAAAAAATTTATCCAGTCTAGTACCACATTTTTTGTGGCTACCAAACGTTACTTGATTATCATAGTTGAAAAATGTTTGAACAAAACAAACCAACCCTTAGTTTATCATATCAACTAAAAGTTATCTCAAACCTAAGTAATTAATGAAAGCTATAATTGGTATATATAGACACCATTCATGATATATAAATAAGTTAAACTTATTCATAAATTACTTGAATTCAACTATATATTTACTTAAGGTTGATTCAACTACAGTTGAGTTAAGTTAAGCTTGAACTTTATATTATTTAGATTAATGAAGTGGTGAGTCTAATTGAACTTGAAGCTTATGTGGAGTTGAGTTTGATTTGATGTTGACAACAATACTGTTTTAGGTGGAAGAATAATTTTTGCAAAAATAAAATAAACATACAAGTTTAATTAAGTCGAACCAAAACTTATCGAATGAGACCATAAACTAAGCTTGAAATTCAAAATACTTAATTTGGTCGAGCTCAAACTTTGAATTTTCTAATTGAACTCAATATTGTGCTAAACTCACTTGATCCATTTATATACTAAAAAGTGTAAGAAAATCAAATCTTCAAGTTTTCCATAATAAATACAAGATAAAG
The DNA here is from genome assembly GCA_037954665.1 of Laguncularia racemosa. Lineage (NCBI taxonomy): Eukaryota > Viridiplantae > Streptophyta > Magnoliopsida > Myrtales > Combretaceae > Laguncularia > Laguncularia racemosa. The sequence goes on from JBBMOL010000016.1 coordinate 7,617,721, forward strand.
AAACTATATAGCTCATCACTAAAAATAAGAATTGATACAATATAATAAGATAACTATGAATTTAATATGATTAGTAATAACATTACAGTTTATAGAGATTAAATATAAAACTTAAATATTATACAATATAAAATATATGATTATAATATAAATAGGTATAATTATATAAACTAATTACTTTACTTTTTTTTTTTAATTTTGTTTAGTTTTAGTACAAATGCGAATTCGATACGAACACCACTCGCGTTTAATTGAAGCACAGTTACTGGCAATGCGAGAATTCTTATTGGTGCTGTATGCTGACACGGTTATCAGGAAAGGAGTGGACCACGAAATACGAATTAACATTAAACACGTAACGAAATCTAAGCAAAAGGCCAAAGCTAAGTCGACACGAGGCAAGCGCCTCCAAGAGTTTGGGTTTGGCGCCCTGCCCTCCTTTCCACGCCACGAATCATATATATGTATGCACTCTTCTTCTCCATGCAAAAGAATAACTAATTTATTCCCCATATAGAAAAAGAAACCCCAGGCGAATTCCGATTTTGAATACAATTTTGATTCAATGGTTGCAGCCGCAAGTACTAATGTCGAGTCTAAAGGAAATGTTGTCATGTTCAGAGATGAACATCAACGTAAGAATAACTGTGATAATAATATCAATGATCATGATAATTATGATTCTGTTTCTATTCCTTCTGCGCACCAAAAACGTGACGTCGAATTGGGTTTTCCCGAGAGGGCTTTCTCCGCCGCTGGGGCCGCCGTCGTCTCCGCCATCATCGTCAACCCTCTTGATGTCGCCAAGGTCTTTCCTTTCTTTGTTGTCTTGTCTTCTCTCGATTGGGATTTTCATGCTACAGTGAATAATTTCAGATTTTTAATCGTTTTGGAGTTATGCTCAAATGGTTATTGAAAATATAATATTATCTAAAGATGCTTTCTTGTTTATTTGCACGGTTGCGTTGCCCGGCATTTTATACACAAGGCAACTTGTTAACGGCTCAAGGGATAACTTTGCATATTTCTACTATTTTCTGTTGTACTAAGTGTTGCAATTGACATCTGAATGATTGAAAATGGCGGCACTGCTCGAACTCAAACCATTCCAATTTGTACAGGGAGATAAAATGTGCTCTGTAGATTAGATGCGATTATGAAATAAGTTAATTGTTTGTGATGTTTACATTCATTTTATGAGTTATTGTTTGGACATTCATATGGATTCGGCACATGAAAGTTTGCTTATTTGGTTTGCTGTATGCAGACAAGGTTGCAAGCTCAGGCTGCTGGAGTTCCATACAATGATCTATGTCGCATGGACTCTTTCAATGCCACTAATGTATGTGAGCGGATTACCATATCTAATTCTTCAAATGTTAGCTTTTTTTTTTTTTTAATTTCTCTGTTCTCACTGTTGATGATGATATTAATTGTATGCACTGCGAATTGGTCATTAGATGATTCCAGGTCTGAGAAGTTACCCATCGTGTTCACATGGTATTAACACTACTGGATCATTGTGTGCTCCGGAATGTGGTCAGTATAAAGGAACTTTGGATATCTTCTACAAAGTCACACGGCAGGTATGTATTGTTCTGCTGGCTCGGTGTTTATATATATGATCGTTTTCCCCAGAATGGAACAAGTTTGTGGTCGCAATGCATGTGTTAGAACCTTAAGTGACTCCTCCATTTTAAAGACTATGGCTTGATTGTCTGATGGCGAAGAATGAGAACCCTTATTATGTAGCTGTAACCTGTGTGCAACCTTACAAATTCATTGTGATGACATTTACATGTCCTGTTTTGAAAAAGAACTTAAAAGAGATAGAGAGAAGAAAAGAGAAAAAAAAAGCAAAATCTTGCATTGATGAGAGATTTGTTCTTTGATAAACAAACAATCCCTATGAGTTTGACTTGACAGAAATTGATCATTTTTTCTCTCATCATCTTTTCTTTGAACAATTCAAAGGTACACAGAAAAATGGTTTGCAGCTAATGAAAGATAGTCTTACTTTTTGCTCTCTAGTTGGATATTTGTTACTCTTTACTTGGTTGGTTCAAGCTTTGTTTTTCAACTAAATTTGCTGTTGTTAAGTCTCAGTACAAATTAACTCCTGCAGGAAGGATTTGGTAGATTGTGGAGAGGCACAAATGCAAGTTTAGCATTGGCAGTGCCCACCGTAAGACTTGGCAGTGGTTTGCCTTATATCATTGATTTGAGAATGATTGTTATGTTGTTCAGTCTGTCCATTTACTTACTTCCCTTCCCTTCTTTTCAAATAGGTGGGAATCTACTTACCTTGTTATGATATTCTTCGTAATTTGATGAGCAATTTTACATCAGAAAATGCTCCTAGTTTGACTGCCTATGTGCCATTAGTTTCTGGCTCCATTGCACGCTCATTGGCCTGCATTTCTTGCTACCCTGTTGAATTAGCAAGGACCCGAATGCAGGTATCATCTTATAAGCTAAAAAGAAGTTAAATTTTATGCATGTATTTCCTTAGATTAATGTTTTTGTACGTCCTGGTGAAAATTGGCATGCCTGGATTTCTTGCTCCCAAGAGGAGTGAACAAAAAGGGGAAAAGGAAAGATCTTTATGATTGGAGGATGCACAACCTGTTGGAAATAGAGTTTTGTCTTGTGACCTATAGGAAGCAGAGAAATGAGTTGGAGGAGGAGATTCATTTAGGTTGTTACCTGTCAGGAAATGTAATTAACTTATGTTTTTTATGCAGATGCATGGCTAGGAGATTTCTGAAGTTTTTTGTGGTGATTTTGTCCCTCTCTGTTCTTGTAGGCATTTAAAGAAATGAAAAATGGTCCCAAACCACCAGGAGTCTGGAAGACATTGCTCGGGGTTGTTAACCCATTAAGAAGTGCAAATGGCCTGCAAAGTTGTGAGTCTTGTCCCTCTTCATTTTAAGTAAATTAAAATCTTTTCTGTCAATTAGGATATGTTCTCGAACTTGAACTTGCATATGCATTTTTTTACATTTGCACTTTAGAAAAGGATTCTCTCTCTGTAAATCTCTGCTTTCTGAAAGCTTATTCAGATGAATTGCAGGCTGCAGCCTGCAATGCACTTTTATTTCCTCACTTGGGTGAATCACAGATGTGATTATCTGCCATTCAAGAATTTGAGTACCTAGTAAGATAGGTAATTAGACCAGCTTTCATATTGCCGTCAAAGTTACCCAAATAAGTTGAAACAGAAATAACCATATCCCTTGTTTGAACATTGACTATGTGGAATAATATGCATCAAAGCAAAGTGCTTAAGCAACTTTTTGTTTTTTTTTTTGTGTGGAAAAATAGAAGTGATTGGGAAAACATGAATTGAAAGGCTCAAATGCCATTGTCTCCTAGAAAATCAAGTCAATTGTAAATGGTTTAGTAAATGAAAACTTGAAATAGAAAAGTAAAAGAAATGTTTTAGTACATTTGATGGAGTTCTAGGTAAAGAAATCAGATTTTAGACAGCATTCCTCTTTAAAAGAAGAAGGGATTCCCTTTTAACATTGGGAAAATGCCAATACAAAGGTTTAAGCACTTCCATAAAATTAAGTCAATTGCCATTGGTCTAGTAAAGGAAAACTTAGAATACAATAGTCAAAGAAATGGTTTAGTACTTCCAATTTTCAACTCTAGAAATATTTACCCCAAGAATAGATGAAGAACTAATTGTAGGTACATTCAGGATAACCGAGTGAGATGTGGTATGATACTTTATCTAAGTGAAAAAAGAAAATAAATAGCACAAGTATGTATGGTGAAAAAATGTGAAAAGTCATACTATGTAATGAAAAAAGAAAAAATAGCACAGGTATGCAAAGTGAAAAATTGTTCATTTTGTATAAAACCCTTTAAGTGGCTATTTATCAAATCTTTTGATGATTACTCCACCAGGTGGGTATAGCAGGAACTTTACATTGTAAAATATTTTGCACACTTCGGTATCTAGGGTTTGCTGAATCTATATTCTGAGTCTTACTTGGTCATGAAAATCTGGAACTGGGTCTGGAAGTTACATTACAACTTTGAGTTTTCACTATATACATTACCCAACCATATTCAGTAAAATTTGCAACCTTCCAACTGCTGTGGTTTTACAGGTGATACCGATTCTGAATGAGGGAATGCATATCCAATTTAAACATTTAGTGCATAGGGGCATGATCATTGCTGAAGATTTTGAAATTTATTACAGCTATGCTTAATTGCAATGTTGGAAACTTTGCAACAGTAAATAATTATCGAATTTTATGGACTGGCCTGGGTGCACAGCTTGCTCGTGATGTTCCATACTCAGCAATTTGCTGGTCTTTATTGGAACCGGTGAGTTCTCATTCTGCACTGTTTATCAAGTTGAATACTGGAGTTTTATTATAAAATGTTTACCCTTGCATAGTTGCTTGTGAGGCATGATGTCATCCTAGTTTTTTCATCTCCACAGGTCAGGCAGAATATCTTTGAACTATTTGCCAATGAAGCTAGCGCATTTAGTGTACTTGGAGCAAATTTTTCTGCTGGTTTTGTTTCGGGGACTGTTGCAGCTGCTGCTACATGTCCGCTGGATGTTGCAAAGACTAGGAGACAGATAGAGGTTGTCGCAAAGATTTTTTTTTTTTTTAAATAATTTCAATTACTGTTAGTACCTGGAATGCATAACTAAAACATGCATTTGAAGGTTCAGAATTAGTTATTTTCCACTAAACTTTGTTAGAACTCAAAAATTTGAAATGAATGTAAAGATATTTCATTTAATGGATAGTGTAATGGGGTTATAAGATATGAAACAAGGTTCACCTCTCAATAGAAGGAATTTTCTCTTATTTCTGCAGCTTCTCTTTTGTTAAGCTGTCTAGAACAGCCTGAATGTTTGTGGATATCTTTGTTATCTGCACATTGATGTTTCTTTCAATGTGCTCAATGCCATGTGTTGTTTTGCCAGCTTATTTTTGACATTGATGTGAAAATATTATCGCCCTTACTGAGGCAAATGAAATTTACGTGAATGAAGGAATTTGATTTGTAAAAACAGCTATCTTGCTTGGGAAATATTTTCCAATTAAAGAATGTTCTATCGGAATCATTGCTAGGCATTACTTATTCTTTTTTGCTTCTTACAATGTCATCAGAAGGATCCTTCTAGGGCATTGAAGATGACAACGAGCCAAACTTTGAGAGAAATTTGGAGGTATGTAGCTCCATGACTTATTGAGCATTTTTCTTAACATAATTTCACCTTATGTCTTGGACTAGGATAGATTGCGAATGCGGTCATATTTAACTAGGGAAGATGCATCTAGTTACCCACATGTCATCTGTGTCTATTCTACACCCCATACCCAATAGCAAATATTCACAAACATCCATGCACCGACATGGAACTAGGGTAGACCAGGGTGTTTGAGCTCGGGCATTTGCCTCCCTGACTTTGGAAATCTTCAAAAACCACTTATAGAAGTTTTGGAAAAAAAAAATTCAAAATATGTGCCTTACACATTGGCATGCTATGCTGTGACTGCTGTGCTGTGATCCAAATAATCGTGACTGTTGTCCCTCAAGTTATTTTCTGAAATCATGGAAAATGTAGAGGGAACGAGTGTGTTAGCGACAGTAGTTTGTAGTCAAGTCCTAGGTCGTTGGGGATCACTAGAAGAGGCCTTAGCCGTGGAACCCGCCTTGCATCCTAGCTTTCCTATATTGATTGTTGTTTGGGCTTGTTAGAGAGAACCTAAGGATCTCGGGTTGGGGTTGTGTTTTGTCAGAATTCCAGTTCCTTCATTCATTCATCCTACATGTACAAATACTTCTAGGATTAGCAGTTACATTGTTTTAACTAGTCCTATCTGCCTTCCACTACTTGCTAGGTGTTAACGATAACTTCCCATGTTCCTTACATGTTCATCCTAGCCTAGCCCCTTAACCTCCCCCCACTACTGCACTTCCTCTGGATGGTTACCCATGTCCCCCTTGCTGCTGTCACAATCTCCCCTTCCCTTCATTGTTGATGCATGTTGCTGGTACACACGTGCAAATGGGGTGATTCCCAGCTATTGCTGTGCTAGCTGGATTGTAACATCACTCCCCCCTTCGACTTGGCGCATGACCTCATGTTCCATGGATGGATAGCATCGGCACATCATGTCGACATCTTCCCATGTTGCTTCGGTTGGTGAGTATCCTTGCCAATGGACAAATACCTTTGGTTGGGGGCTGGTATGGCGTGCTTCCAGGATGGTTTGGGGAGTTGGAATGAGGCAGCCTTGACTAAGATCGAGAAGCTCGGGTTGTTCGGGGGGGTCACTTATGAAACGTTTGAGCTTGGACACATGGAATACTGGATGGATCTTTACTTTTGGGGGCAAGTCAAGTTGGTAGGCCATGGATTCGATACGGTCTGTTATGTGGAATGGTCCATAGGACTTAGGTGCCAGCTTGGGAAAGTGCCTCCTGCCCATTGTTGCTTGTCGGTATGGTTGGAGTTTGAGGAGGACCAGATCTCCTCTTGCAAATTGGATGTCTCAATGGTGTGCATCATATTGACGCTTCATGGTTTGCTGGGCCCGTTCCAACTGTAGCTTCAACTCGGCTATCATGGTGTCGTGATCTCGCAAGGCTGTGTCTACAGCAGCTAGTTTGGTTCCTTTGGGAACATAGGAGAGGAGTTGTGGGGGATCTCGCCCATACACCACCTTAAAGGGAGTGATTTTGAGGGAAGAGTGGTAGTTGGTATTGTAGCAGTATTTGGCCTAGGCCACCTATTCCGTCCATTTTTGGGGGTGATTGCCGGTGAAGCACCTTAAGTATACTTCTAGCGTGTGATTCACCACCTTCGTTTGATCATCGCTCTGAGGGTGATAGGCTGAGGAGGAAGATAGTGTCGTTCCATGTAGTTGGAACAACTCTCTCTAGAAGGTGCTTGTAAACGTGACATCCTTGTTGCTTACGATGGACTCCGGTAGCTCATGGAGTTGCACAATGGTGTCAAAGAAGAGCTTGGCGACGGTGATAGTTGAGTAGGGATGGCTCATTGCAGCGAAGTGCCCATACTTGGAGAATCTGTCCACCACTACTAGGAGGATTTTTTTCCCATTGGAGTGTGGGAGCCCTTCCACTAAGTCCATGGAGATGTTAGCCCAGACTTGGTTGGGGATGGGCAGCGGTTGGAGGAGCCCTGCTGGTTGAAGGTGTTCGGATTTATAGCGCTGACAAGTATTGCTCGCCTTCACCAGCTCTCGAACCTGCCCCTACATTCCCTTCCAATAAAAATCTCGTGTGAGGAGGTGGAGTTCTTTGGTGCCCTTCATGACATTGGGCATGGATAGCTTAAACAATGGCTGCACACAGTACGGAGTTAGATGGTAGGAAGATGCGATCCTTGAAAAAAATGAGTCCATGCCTGAACGTCCATTCTGGCCCGGTTTTCTGTGAACAAATGCTGGCCACCAGCTGCTGCATGTCGGGGGAGGAAGTGACCTCACTCTTTACTAGCTCAAACAATTGTGGCTAGGGGAAGGAAATTGTGAAAGCTGCTGTAGCCTCTTCATGACACTAAGAGAGTGCATCAGCCACTCTATTTTCTCGGCTTGCTCGGTACTTAATGTCGAAGTTGAAGCCTAGCAACTTGCTGATCCAATGTTGCTGGGGGGACATAGACACTCTTTGTTCCAACAAGAACTTGAGGCTGTAGTGATCTATCTTGACTGTAAATCTCCTTCCCCATAGATAGGCTCGCCAGTGTCGAATCGCCTTAGCCAGTCCGATGAGTTACTTTTCATAGGTAGCTAGTTTGAGGTGCCTTTGTGTGAAGGGTTGGTTGAAGAATGAGATGGGTTTGTCGCGTTTTTACAGCATGGCTCCTATGCTAGTACCAGAGGCATCGCATTCCACCACAAAAGCATGTGCAAAGTCTGGCAATGCCAATACACGGGCTTGTGTCATGGCAACTCGGAGGGCCTTAAAGGCTTGCTTCGATTCTGGCGTCCACACAAAGTTATGTTTCCTCAGCATGCGGGTTAAGGGCTCGGCAATGACCCCATAATTTTGAACAAACTTCCAGTAGTACCCTGTGAGGCCTAGAAATCCTCTAAGGGCTTGGATGGTGGTAGGCTTCGACCGTTGCAATACCGCTTCGATCTTGTGGGGATCGGCTTCTACCTCCCGGTCAGAAATGAGATGGCCCAGATACGTCACTTGCTATTGTGCAAAGGAGCACTTGGAGGCCTTCAATCGGAGGTGGTGCTGTCACAGCAAGGAGAACACCTTGGTCAAGTGCTTCAGGTGCTCCACCCAGGTCTTGTTGTAGATTAGGATGTTGTCGAAGAAGACTAGAACGAACTTCGTCAACTATCCTTGGAAGACTTCATTCATAAGGCTTGGAAGGTGGAAGGAGCGTTGGTGAGGCCGAAAGGCATGACAATGAACTCAAAATGCCCGTAATGAGTGCAGAAGGCTGTTTTTTCCACATCCTCCTCTCACATTTTGACCTGGTGATACTTGGAACATAGATCGACTTTAGAGAAATAACAGGTTCTAAAGAGTTCCTCCAGGAGTTCATCGATCATGAGGATGGGAAATTTGTTTTTAACCATCTTCTCATTGAGCCCTCGGTAGTCGATGTAGAACCTCCAGGAGTTGTCCCCTTTTTTCACTAGTAGCACGGGAGACGAAAAGGGTGAGTGGTTGGGCCAAATCCACCTCTTTTGAAGCATCTCCTCACACTAACGCTCTATCTTGTCTTTCTGTTCGTGAGGGTACTGGTAGGGTCTGACAACCATCAGGGAAGCTCCGGATTGTAGTTTGATGGCACCTTCGCGACAGGGGTAAATCCTATGGTGACTGGAAGACGTCTTGGAACTCGTTGAAGAGACACTGCAGATTGCTGTTTCTTCCCCCCTCCTTTACCACGGTCGCAATTCTTGGAAGAATTGTTGTTTGCAGGTCGCCTCGCAACTCTACTCTTTCGCTGCCTCTTAAGAAACACATTCGCATGGCTGTGAAATCCCAGGAAATGGGACCAAGGGATCAAAGCCAATTTACCCTTAGTACCACATCGACTCCACACAACGGCAATGAATACAAATCTATTGTGAATTCCTTGCCCCCTAGCTCCAGCCGAACCCCTTTACAAACCCCTTCGCTTCCCACTTTGTCCCCATTAGCTACGACCACTCGTAGCTTCTCTTGTGCTTGCAGTGGCAATCCCAACTCAGTGACTAAGTTGGCACATATGAAGCTATGTGTGCTGCCCGAGTCAACCAGCACGACCACTGGGTGTCCTTTAATATGGCTACGCACCTTCATGGTCTAGGTTTGTGGTAACCCCACCATAGCCTGTAAGGAGATTTCCAGCTGACCTTCTTTCCCTTCATCCTCCACCTTGTCCTCCAGGGTGGCTGTTTCCTCTCATTCCAGCCAAAATAACTTCTTACACCTATGGCCTACTATGAAGGGTTTATCACAATTAAAACACAACCTTTTGCTCTACCTCTCCTTCATCTTTGCTCAGCTTAGTTTCTTGGCATACGCGGGTCTAGCAGGGGATTCACTGAGCACCGCCGGTCACCTTCTACTATCTTTTTCTTCCTAGGGTCTTATATTCCTTTTTTCATAGAGTCTAGTGAGGCTCATTGCTTGAGTCAGATTGGTGGGGTGGTGGAGTTCCACCTCCACAGCTATTGCCTCCTTCAGCCTGCTAATGAATATCGCGACCTTGTGCTTGGGGGCCAGGTCCACCACTTGGGTAGCCAATTGTTCAAATTTCCGCTGATAATTCTCTAATGTGTTCAACTGGCGCAACTTGGATAACTTGCCAACCTTGTTGCTTCGGATGGGGGGCCGAACTTGAGATCACAAAGGTTCTTAAACTTAAACTTGGGCCATGTTAATTGGGGGTGCTCTCGCTTCAGTTTTAGGAACCATAACCAACTGTCGCTCTCCAAGTGGAAGGCAGCTACCTTGACCTTCTCTTTTTCAGCCACCGGTTGGTGCTCAAAGAACTGCTCGCACCTGTTGAACCACCTTAGGGGGTCTCCATTGCCGTTATATTTTGGAAATTCCCACGGGCAAGCCTAGGCAAAGATGCTCCCCAATCTGACTGCCCACTCTCTGCCTAATTCTCATCCATCTCCTTTTGCTCCGTTATGTGGGATTTTTGTTGTGTTGCCTCCTTCGTCAAACTCTCCAGTTGTACGGCTAGGCGGTCCTAACGGGCTTCCATTTGCTCTAAGCGGGCCCGGTCGTCTTGGTGCATTGCTAATAAAGCCTCCAGCTGTTGGTGAACCTTAGCCTAATCTGCCATTGTGTCTTGCTTTGATACCAGATTGTTAGCGACAATAGTTTGTAGTCGCATCCTAGGTGTTGGGGATCACTAGAAGAGGTCTTAGCCGTGGAACCTACCTTGCGTCCTAGCTTTCCTATATTGATTGTTGTTTGGGCTCGTTAGAGAGAACCCAAGGATCTTGGGCTGGGGTTGTGTTTTGTTAGAACTCCAGTTCCTTCATTCATTCATCCTACTCGTACAAATACTTCCAGGATGGCAGTTACATTGTTCTAACTAGTCCTATCTGCCTTCCACTACTTGCTAGGTATTACACGATAACTTCCCATGTCCCTTACAGGTTCATCCTAGCCTAGCCCCTTAACCTCCCCCCACTACTGCACTTCCTCTGGATGGTTGCCCATGTCCCCCTTGCTGCTGTCATGATCTCCCCTTTCCCTCACTGTTGATGCACGTTGCTGGTACACACGTGCAAATGGGGTGGTTCCTGGCTGCTGCTGTGCCAGCTAGGTCTTAACAGAGTGCTGTTTTAGTTTTGCTTAATTGTCACTCCACATCTTTTTCATTCTGCCTTTTCCTTTTAAAGGTGAGCTGAAATTCTTGACAATACCTTCCCATGGATGTTTGGTCTATTAACACGTCAAAGTTGACTTGACTGGTATTTCTCTCCAAATTTTTGCCATGTATACATGAAGATGTTTCTGAAAGCCATTTGAAGGAAAGATTTGAGAGCAGTGTTTTTAACTAGATGTCTATGCAATGCATCTCATGCAAGAATTTGCTGTTAGAGGCTACCCCACTAACAAAACCAAAATTTTAATGTCTACAATGCTTAGGCTATTAAAAAAGACTTGTAGGTAATTCCTCAAGGATTGCATCTTCTTCTGTTTAATGGAAACTTGACCACAATAGAATTAATTCATTTTCAGGAACAATGCGCTAAATTTCTCCATGGATAGAACATTTGAAATTGTCTCTTTCTGAAATGTTACAATAGTACACATCCGTTTGGTAGTTGCGTTAGGGTATGGTCTCTTTAACTGAACTGGGATTTGTAATTTGCTTCCATCAGGGACGGAGGAATCAAGGGGCTGTTTGCAGGAGTTGGCCCCCGTATTGGCCGAGCTGGCCCTTCGGTGGGAATAGTGGTGTCATCTTATGAAGTAGTGAAGTATGCTTTGCATCATAGGCACCAAGCGGATGATGGAAAAGGGTAGTGGCTCTCTGCAAATGCTGACATCGATCCACGTTTTTTGTTCAGCTGCCTATATCAGCTAACCAGAGAGTTGACTTAAGAACTTGATTGGATGACACAAAGAAGAAGAAGAAAGAGGACATGGTAACCATATGCTTGGGCATCACAATTTTTTTTTTTCCTTTTTTAATGTTGGCTCCTTTGGCGAAAACTGTATATACATGCAATGTTCATTCATTTGTTATTTAATGTAATAAGGTTCCTTTTTAATAAGGTTTGCTTGACAGGATACGACAGATCAGGAAGTATGTCCATTGTTGTTTTTAGAATCAAGCACGAAGAAATCATATTCTTTATTTTTAAAGTTTGATTACGGAATTAAAAGTTTCTGTCAGTAGACATTAGGGACGAGCGGCTCATTGATAGGTAGGTTCTCCTACTTGTAAATACAGGTTTTTAAAATATTTAAAATTGTAATTTACTCCAATTATCATATAATATATATCCCTATAGAATATTTTATGAAATTTATAAATTTTTTCTTTTTACTTATTTGGTTTTAAATATTATGATCATCTTGAGAGTCAAGGTCCATGATAATGAAATTGCTTCAACACATTTTGAAATATAAATGCTAATCAATATAAATATAATGAAATAGAGCGCTATATGCAGATTTTAGTTTACGATAAATTTATATGAATGAAAATGATGAAACTATTTAAAAGGTTGTCACAATAAAACTATCAATAATGTATATATATGAATTGTTTCAAAAATAGTATTAATACTATAATTTAATTATATAAACATGTATGGTGTATTATACATTTGATATAACACTTGATAGGTTTTCACATTTATCAAATGGTGCAACATTTAGTGAGTTACAAGCCTTCAAATTATAATGCATGAATTATCGTTTTGTTTTGTATTAAGCCATGCAATTATTGCAAGCTCCTTGATAAGTGCCATCATATAAATGAATATGCCTCCTACACAAATAATTAAAAGAAAAAAAATGGTTTATCATCAAAAGGTATAAGTTGAAAATGTGTAAATAACAAAAACAAAAAGTTACAAGTGCTCAAAAGATAGGGAAAAATGCAGTCTTTGAACTTTTTGATTTGGGCAATTTAGTTCATTAAGTTTTATTGATTTGAATTTAGTATTATACTTTGAAATAATGTATGACATAGTATCTCTATTAGGCACTAAATTTCTAAAGAATGAAATTTGGAATACTGAATTGACAAAATTTGAAAAATAGTTCGTGTGCCTTTTTTCCCTCAAAAGATACCATTAATTGAAAATTTATTAGTATGAAAAAAAAATATAAATGGCCAAAAGGTGTTAACAATGAAAACATACACTATTTTTTATATACTAGAAATAAATATATACAATATTAAAAAAATAATAAAAGTAATTAAAATATTATAACAATTGACATTTTAACAATGTATGTTAGTAGATTATTATAAATACCATGTGAATAGAGTTTCTTAAATATATAAATAAATATTTCATGTCGGTTCTATATAATTAAAAGATTATATAGATTCATGGTTGTTAGAATAGCGAGTTAATTGTACGAATCTATGAGTTTACAATTTTATGATGTTTTTCTTTGTTAAAATAAATGTAAAATTCTTTAGATATAAACCTTTGGTATAATTATAAGTTTAAGTATATGATTCTGCAAGTTTTCAATTTTATTGATTCTATATGATTTTATGTAATTTTACCAATTCTATATAGTTCAATTTTAGGTAGAATTGCGAGCTTGACAACAATACAAATGCAATTTACATGTTAAAAATTGTGTTATTTCATATTAAGTTATGTATGAGTTGCAACATGTGCAAATGTTGTAACATCTCATGTTAAGGAAATATATCCTAGATACATATTTAAATGAAAAAACTTTTAGTTAGCAAAAAAGCTTAAGTAATGAATATATAATTATATATATATGGTAAAAAAGGTATTACTAATGACCGAAATATTGGAGATGCATTATATAAAAAATAATAATAATAGGTACTATAGTAATAAAAATGTTCTCAAAATGATTTCAAATAAAAGAACATAAAATATACGAAACTTAAATGCTGGCTTAAATTGATTGTTTGATATGAGTTCAATTGTTTTGTGGGTCTTGGCCTAAATTTGTAAGTTATACGTAAAGCTGACTTAGTTAAATTTTCTTTTTTATATTTATCGAATTTAATTATATTCATTATCGATATTTTATTAATTAGGTAAATGGTAGTCTATACAAATTATATTGTACACGTAACATAGAGCCTGCAGTATATCCGTTACAAGCTCTAAGCAGGTCCCAAATGATTTTATAGTGATGTCCTATAACCTCCATGTGAGTATGGATTATAAAAATTTGGAATCGACAATTACACTATAACTTCCAGACTATGCAAGGTTTTAATACATTCCAATGCTTTATCATAGTAAAAATTACCAGTGTAAACCAATCAAATTGAAATGATATAATATTGAGGTTAAGTTTAAATTCAATTAAATTTAGAATTTTAACCTCGAGTTTGAGCTTGATTTAAAATGTTAAAATTTAAATTTAATTCGATTAATATATGTATGTATAATTATAATAATATTAAGATGTAAACACGATTTAAACATAATTAATATGTTTAACTCGAGCTTAATTAGGCTTCCAAGTTAATTGAATTGAATATTACAAAGTTCAAGTTTAATTCAACTATTCTCAAATCGATGTCGAACAAATATTGAATCAAATTTGAGTAGTTCATGAGTTTCACTTCTAATGGGTGTAAGTGATTACTGGACTTTTGTTTTTCTTTATTATTTTTTTTCTAGCTTCATTAAAACTTCTTTTAGTAAATAATCAATTTCCTAAGCATTCAACCACTTCTTGACAAGTATGACTAACCGCTTTGTAGATAAAGAATTTATTTTTAAAAAATACAATGAGGTAGTGAATCATTGGAGTAAAAATTTATTTTCAGTTGTTTGATTGTCATACATTAATATATAAAAAGACATCTACATATAAAAAATTAATGCCATATGGTCCGCATATACTTACACATATAAAGTACATATTATGCATACACATATCATAATACGATATGTTATTTAACGTCGATGTTCCACATTTTCTTTGCAAAACCAAATATCGTGGATTTTTATTTTTGTCATTTTTTTTTTTAGTATTTAGTATAACACTATTATTACTTGGTAGTGTGTAAGTATTTTATTCGACTCTATGTATTTATTTACTAATAATAGATACATATCGTGAACTATATTTACGAATTTATATTATAAAAGATAAAGCAAACATTTTATGAAAAGTTGGAAGTCAATGAAGAGATATAAAAAATGATTGACCCATTTATTAAAAAGGCACCAAATAAGGTTGTTCTGTGATTGAATAATTGGAAAAATAAATAAATAAATAAATAAATAGTAAAATCAAAGGGACAAAATGAGGTTGTTCTGCTATGAAAGTCAACAAATTCCTAACTATATTTCCCGCGGAAGCTCTATTTAAAGCCAAACAACCTAGACTTTCGGAAACACTTTACAACCGCCCACAAAATAGGCCTTCTAAACTCCAAAATCAACTAACCAAGCTCACCAAACCACACTTTCACAAAAATAACAATATAATCCAAAGTTCCAGATACCTCACATTCTGTTGAATTTCTTTTCAAGCAGATCCAAATCGCCTTTCCCTTTCCTCCCTCCTTGGTCTAGGGAGCAACAATGAGCATATGGCAGGTTTTCTCATTTTGTTAAGGATATCTGGTGTGATTTTGGGAGGCATTTAGGAACATTGTCACAGGGCTTCCTCCTTGCTTGTGCCGGTTTTTTCTCGGCCTTGGCTTCTGCTTCTGCCTCTGCCTCCTTATTGTTGATGAAGGCATCCTGACATAACAGATAGGTTGGTGCTGATTTTCACATGGAAATCAGCATTGAATAATGGGTGAAACATCACCCTGGATTATATCCTTTTACCAAAAAGTTACCCGGTTCATCCTTCTTCGGCCCCTGAAGAAATCAATTGCTTGTAGAAGTTGTATACATTGGATCAATCTCTATTACCAGGATAGCTGCATCCGAGATAGTTCTGATCTGCTTGGGGGTTTGTGGACGTGAATCTATACAAGGATGGAACAATTTCGGCATATAGGTGAGGTACTGGGAAGTTTAAAAGCTATAATGGTTTTCCGCGATAGCCTCCAAATCAACCAACGCCAATGTTGCTTGTTGCTTGACATGCTAGCTCATGCTTACGAAACCGTGGCAGAGGAGATGAGACATAATCTCAAATTTGAAGAGAAGCAATCGAAATGGAAAGTCCTCGAGCAGCCATTAAGAGAGCTTCACAAAGTGTTTAAAGAAGGAGAATTGTACATCAAGCATTGCTTTGAACTCAAAGACTGGTGGGCAAAAGCAATAACCCTTTACAAAAACACCGACTGCGTCCAGTTTCATATTCATAACCTGCTGTGTTGCATTCCTGTTGTGATTGAAGCGATTGAGATTGCTGGAGAAATAGCAGGAATCGACCATGATGAGATGCATAGGAAGAGGATGTTCTCAAAAAAGTATCAAAAAGAATGTAAGGACCCGAAAATATTTCAATGGAAATTCGGGAAGGAGTATCTTGTCACTCAGGAAATTTGCAACAGACTTGAGACGGCATGGAGGGAAGATAGATGGATTCTTCTCAATAAGATTAGAGAAAAGAACATTTCCAGTTCAATTACGAAGCATGAGCTTCGGTTAACCGATCTCCTTTTGAGAAAACTGAATGTGTTGGAGGATGCCAATTGGAAGCTTTTGCCAGCTTCAATCTTGGTGGGTTCCAAGGACTACCAGGTAAGGCGGCGACTGGGAAGCGGAAGCCAGTATAAGGAGATAATTTGGTTGGGAGAAAGCTTTGTTTTGAGACATATTTTTGCAAACGTTGAGCCGTTGACTCCACAAATTTCATTGCTGCATTCTCTTAACCATCCCAATGTATTGCCCTTGCTTTGTAGCTTTGTTGATGAAGAGAAGAAAGAATTGTTTCTAGTGATGGAGCTCATGAGCCGAAACCTTGATAGCTACATCAAAGAGGTTTGTGGTCCACGGAAGCGAATTCCATTTCCTCTTTGTGTTGCTGTTGACTTGATGCTTCAAATTGCTAGAGGGATGGAATATCTCTACTCAAAGAAGATCTACCATGGAGATCTAAATCCTTCCAATGTCTATGTGAAAGCAAGAGGTGGTTCCTCGGAAGGATTCATGCATGCAAAGATTTCAGGGTTTGGTCTATCTGAATGCAAAAGCTCAAGTCAGAAGGCTTCTTCAAAAGAGAGTGGAACTCTTCCTTTCATCTGGCATGCTCCAGAAATTTTGGCTGAACAAGAAGAGAGTGGAAGTGCTAGAAAAGCAACATTCACTGAGAAGTTAGATGTTTACAGCTTTGGAATGATATGCTTTGAACTTCTAACGGGGAAGGTCCCGTTCGAAGATCTGCATCTTCAGGGAGATAAAATGAGCCGAAACATTAGGGCAGGGGAAAGGCCTCTTTTCCCATTCCATACACCAAAGTATCTTATAAACTTGACAAAGAGATGTTGGCATACTGATCCAACACAAAGACCGAGTTTCTCATCTATTTGCAGAATTCTTCGGTATGTCAAGCGGTTTCTTGTGATGAATCCCGACTATAGCAATCAAGCAGACCCACCTGTGCCGCCAGTAGATTACTGGGACATCGAGTCAAGGCTTTTGAAAAGCTTTCCTTCTTGGGAGAGCCCCGAGCCATCAGCAGTACATGAAATTCCATTTCAAATGTTTGTTTATCGAGTAGTGGAGCATGAGAAAACAAGTGTCACCTTGAAGGAGAATTCAGAATCAGGTAGCGAGGAAACTTCAGTTTGTGGGGATGAGACCATGGCCACCGGAGATGATTCATTCCCCTCTGAGAGGAAGCTTTCGCTTTCGCCTCAAAATTCGGTGAAGAACTTGATATCGCTAAAAAAGCTACCAGATATTAAACCTCTTAGACAGCCAGGTCAGTAATCTAAGATATTATGGATCTAACAATGTCTGATCTACAAGTTTAAGTCTGTTTGTGCCAGTGTGATTTTAACTGTTGGTTAAAACTCCTCTTCACTTGTGGGCTCGGACTTTGATTCATTTGAGGCACTCTTACTTTAATGCCATCATAAATTTTAAATCTACAAGTGTCTGATCTAAAATTTGAAATGCTAACACGATCTTTTGTCCTGAGTGCCTTTTTGAAGAGTCATATCTTCTGAAAACATACCAAAAGCTTTGCAGCATTCACAAAATCAATACTGAGGAGGTGTAAGGAGATTTACAGGATAAAGAATTTTTATCCAGACATTAATTGGGTGCATATCAGCATATGAGTGTTCGATGTATTGTTATTAGCATCTGTTTTGAGGCGAATACTCATATTCAAACGGATACGACAAAGATACTAAATAGACAAAAAAATATAGATGAGCTAAACAAGACTTTCTTATGATCTCCTTAAACCTAATATGGCGTAGTGAATTTATTGCAGGGACACCAAAAGGACGATCACCAAGACCTCCACAAGTAGCTACTCGCAGCATGAGAATGAATTCAGAAAGTCAGCTATTAGCTATGAGTCCAAAGATAAGGAGGCCATCTTCCGGTCATTCTTCAGATTAAGAGGTTCCTTAGATTTCATTCACCCTGAATCATTTTTTTTTTTTTTTGGTAACAATACAGCTCCTTTTTCTTAGTTGACTTGGATTTTTGTTGGTTTCTTGGAAAATTTAATCCAAGGGGGGGCTCCTTGTTCAGCAAAATATAGAAAAAAGCTCATGATTTCACACATTCTGCACTCAGTAATTCTAGTGTCGATAGAAAGTGATAGTTGAGCATAGGAAATCTTGTTACCAAATAATCGGTAGACTTGAATCTTGTTCTTGCATAACCCGATCAATTCGAGCTGGCATTTATTATATGTTCTCATTGTTCAACTTTCTGACAACATGGAAAAACCGATGGAAGGGCAAAACCTTTCAAGTGATAGCTAAAGAAAGTTTAGAAAGATAGCAATTGTCCAACTATTTATATCAACTTGGATGCATTTTAAGTTAAAAAATTCATTTCACAACAAGAATATATAAAACCACATAAAGACTTCTAATTAACTAATTTTACAATCTTGTCACATACAATGACATTTGAATTAGTAATGCCATGTTAATTCCAAATTTTGTTTATATAGTAGTATTCTGAGTTATGTTGTCATCCTGAGTTGAAATTACACAATTTAAATCTTTGTTCACCTTCATTCAAGCAAACATGGAGAAGGAAAAGATGCACTACAAGGACCTCCATTTGACTACAATTTTCATTTTTAGATTTCCATAATTTTCATTGGTTAGATTAAGATCCTCACTGTAGAAACCCAACAAATTAGAGCCTTTTTCTATGGAAATCATAAGAATAGGTTTTTTTTTTTTTTATCTTAAATGAATAGTGTAATGCATGAAGATCCAAATGAAGTGATTAAGTCTCCTTGCAAGCTACACCAAATCGACTCTTAGAGGTAAGCCTACGTTTTCGACTAAACAAGGCTGTAAGCTCGATCAAATTCAAATTCGAGTCAATTTCTTTTTTTTTTTTTTAAACACAAGTTGTAATTGATAATAACGGTTAATTCAGGCCAGAAAGAAACCCAAATTGGTAAAGAAAAAGACCATGCTATGGTTTCGCACGTCCCATGTGATAAACTTCCAGGTTCAAAAAAACACACACAAAGCGAGAAAACTGAGATAAAAGATGAATATAACCTGAATCTATAAAGCCTAAATGAGATGCTAGCAATGTCCAGTGATCAAAACGCCAAACCGCAAAGCCTTTAGACGAAATTGAGAGAGTAAACACCATTCAAAAGAGACAATGAGGAGTACTATATGTGTAGTTCCAGGCGGATCGAAGCTTCACACAAAGCAGAAATATTTGTGAACCAGCCCCCTTTTTTTGGACAAACTGAGGTAAATGATGCGTACAAACTTACTTTAGGATGTAAGACGAGATGAATCCACGTTCCAGGGACCAATAATTAGGCCAGATAGCCTAGGAACTACCCAGGGCAAAAAAGACGCAGTTTTTGGAAAAATTTCAATCCAACCCGATTCTGGAGAAATCTCGCGCGTATGATAGATGTGTTTTGCGCAATTTTGTATCAGGATTGGACAAACAGAGCCTCCACAAAGCCAGCCAATAAGCAAAGGGCCACAGGGTTGAGTCTAAAGGGAAGTCGGAGTTTCTCTCTAATCCAAGTCGGGTTTGCGTTTCATTTTTAATTAAAAAATAAAAAATTGTATGCTTTTTGGATTTTGCATTTAACCGAGCTAGTAGAATAAAATTTCACACAAAGATTAGGGTGGAAAATCTAAGCTTGGTCAAATTCAAGCCTCAATTTTTCAAGAGAAACTTATGCTCTAACTCAGTATTGTTAAGGCTCCATTCGGCTTGTTTTCGGTCGTAATCAGATCCACACGAGGTTACGTTACGTTGAACAATACACAATAGGACCATCGAAGGTCAAATGGCCGTGGCAAACTGTAAAGCTCTGATGAAAAAGTTTCTTTGTCCTCATTTGAGGTTAGCTTTCCTTTTAATCACATGCATGTATGACTAAAGAAAACAAACTGCAAAACGAGATCGGCACGTATATGAAAGGAAGCACAGGATAACTTCATATCCTCCATTGATGAAAAACTTGTCGGTGTCGAGCTGTTGGGTCGACATTTCTCATTTATCCATCGACGTTGGGGCGCCATTGACAATTAATAAGCATAAGCATGTATTGTCATGAATATCAAAAGAAAATTCCAGTAACCTAGAGCTTCATCCAGAGTAAACAACAGATGATACCCAAATATTCGGGGAAACAGATTCGGGGAAACAAGTAACAAGACCACGAGGGTTGAAGAATGGGTGAAAGAAGAGGAATTGTGAAGTAGTTGACAATTGGTCTCAAAGAAAGTTCAGGCATGGTTTTATTACATCAGGCAGATTTGCTTCTTGTGGTTCCCCAAATTTAAAGCTGGAATTTGACAGATCTTAGAATTTCAAACTTAAACCCCATTCAAAATGGCAATCAACAAGTTCGATTTTCAAAATATATATATTTCTTTTAAATTAAAATAATATTGATATCCAGATTCACCTCAAACTCATTTAATATTCTTGTTCAACTCAAACTTGGTTAGGTTTGTGAACTTGTCAAACTAAATATCATGAAGTGCAAATTTGACTTGAGAAACTATTTGTGTAGCCCGACTTCATTGTTGTCGAGAAACATTATAAGCTGATTACGCTCAGTTCAAATGCAGAGGAGGAAGCTGCATATGTGCATGACCAGATGCTCAAACAAGCACGGATATCCAGTACACGAATATTGACAAGTGAGATAGAGAGAGAGACGATTTCCCAAAGATAACCCTCTAAATTCAGAAGGCATGCAAAGTGAGTTTTCTGCTTTATTTCTTTTCCTTCGACACGCTTATTGACAAAGCATATGAATCAGAAGTTAACAGCTACAGCACGTTCGCGAGAAAATGCAGATAAAATAACAAGGAGAGCAACTTATTAGTGCAGGCACAGACAAATACCAAGACTCGTGCCCGCATAAAGGAAAAAAAAAAAAAAGAAGGAAAAACAAAACCCTAGTTTACCTTCTCTACTCCTTGCCTACAAAAACAACGAATTTTTTGAAAAATAAACCAGCGCTGGTGCGAAGTTCAGTCTGATATTCTGATCTCAACCCCTAAAATATCCTTCACCACCTCATATGTTACAAATGCAATGGCTATGGATGGCACCACCTGAAAAACAAAGCATGCCCATTCAGAATTTACACAATGTTGTTCCATCAGCTTTTTTGCATTAGCATATTGCAAGAAAAGCAGACTGAAAGCCTTCAACCGAGGGCCTAATGCAACTTCAAAGAATATCTTGGTCTGGGATTAACAGCTTTATAATGTGAAATAAAGGCCAGACCGGCTCATGTCAGACAGCAGTTCGTTTAGTCCTATT
Organism: Laguncularia racemosa; assembly: GCA_037954665.1. NCBI lineage: Eukaryota > Viridiplantae > Streptophyta > Magnoliopsida > Myrtales > Combretaceae > Laguncularia > Laguncularia racemosa. Next base: position 7,639,320 of record JBBMOL010000016.1, read on the forward strand.
CCATATTTTACCTTATCAACCTCCCTAGAAGAGGCATTCTTCGTCCTTAACCTCATTATGCATTTGGAGATGCTTTAATCCTTCTTTTCTCCCAATATCTATTAAAACATTCCTAATGCTACAATCTTGATGCTGTTCAAGCTTTATCAATTGTATAATAATATATCCTAAAATATCCATGTAGGGAAATGCAACATCTTTCATGATTTTTACCTTCACAGAATTTGGAACCAAACCCTTGTACAATGCTCCAAAGCCCTCATACTGCACGGTTTTCCTGAACGCGTCAATCATGCCATTATATTCAAGTGCAGCCTTGCTCCTTCCATCACCCCTGACAATTGAGGCTGCATCCTTCCACCCAACCATTTGCATTCTTCTCCGTATCACATCAAGAGGGTAAGCGACAGTTTGACCAACAGTTCCAGCAGCAGCTCCACAAGCAAGCCTCGTAACGACACTTAACTCTGAATCTTCCACCAGTCCAAACGGTTTAGATTTAATTAGCCAATCTTTTAGAGACTCATAAACAGCAAAGTTAAGGCCTACATAAGGAATCTGCAAACATGAGAAGAATGCATAAGGCCAATGGACACAATATAAAAGGGTTGCTTAGGTCAGGTAGATTGAGGTAACCAAGTCAAAAATAGAAATTGCTGTTAATACACCATGCAAACCAACAGATTAACTTTTTCCCTCCAATTATCCTCAAACTATCTCCTTTATCCCAATCACTGGCATATTTATTCTGCTGCTTTAAACTGTATGCTCACTCCAAAATCGTTTTGGTGGTGTCATCATATAACACTCGGAGGCTTTCCAATAAGAAGGCTATTACTCTAATATGAAAGATGGTCATCATACATGTTTAAACATGTAGCTTTCCGATAAGAAGGCTATTACTCTAACATGAAAGATGGTCATCATCCATGTTTAAACATGTAGAAGACTAAGGCATTTGCAATAAGAAGGCTATTGTTCTAACATGTAAGACAGTCATCATCCATGTTTAAACATGTAGAAGACTATAAGATATTAGGACGGCAGGAAGTAAGCATTGCAGGGGGAACCAAGTAAGGAATTAAGAGGCACATTGTAGGTCTTGGTAAGTCACAAAAAAAGCCTAGATGAAGATGTATCTGTCGATTGGTATTGGTGCAAGCACCTCGTCATTATAGCAATAAGGTATTTCCCACATTGCAAACAAAAAGAGGGAGAACTGCCTACCACTCCAATGACAGAAGGCACCCAACCCTTGTACAGTGCCCGTGGGCCCTCCTCACGAAGTATAGTTGAAAGGGCATGGAACATTCCTCTATACCGGTATGGAGACTTCTCTGTCTGCAAAGATAAACACGAACAAAGGTCTGAATTCTCCAAAGCAATATATGAAAGGCAGAAACGTCCCCAGTTATGAAGCATTTGAAAACAAGAAGGGAAGAAAAGGGTATTGCAGTAAATCTACAACATATTGCAAATGATGGCCCAGGTCTGGTTTTGTTATAAAAGATTCACCATATCTTTGCAATTATCTTTAAGCTCTTCTCCAGGATCACTTCTTAATATGAGTTGTGCAAACTAGAAAAGATTCCAAAACACACCTGTACCGTTATCCTGCCCCGTACCATATCCATAGGGTAAGTTGCTGACATGGCAATTATTCCAGCACATGCCCCAGCTCCAAGACGTAAAACAGGAGTGAGCTGAGCATCTTCTGCAGGGATTATAAAAAATTGGATCTTAAACCAACATTAAATTTCTATCTACTATCTTCATACTAATGCTGCTTTTGAAAATTTCAATTGTCATTGCTGTCTACCAAAGAAAAAACCTAGATCCATCAAATTGGCCCATCTTGTTATATAAGAAAAATGGAAGAGTACACTTCTAATTTTCAACATTTACCTACTTTTCTATTTGAGTTATCAACCCTTTTTTTTCTTCTATACGAGTTCTCAACGTTTTTAAAACTTTACAAAAATATAACTTCCATTAAGTACTTAAATTTTCTATTTATCTTGAGTATATACTATTTTTTTATTAGCCTTGGACAAGATAGCTAAGGTAACTAAGGTATACAAAAATTTTTCCAACCCCTTTTCTTAATTTTAACAGTTATTTTTATATTTTTTATTATCTTTCATTACATTATTATATTTATTTAGTATTATTTTCATTATATTATATACATAAATATATTTAGTATTATTATTTTATTAATTTAATTATTGTAAATCAATTTAAAATTAATACATATCATAGATGGATAGAAAACTTAATAGATTTAATGAAAATCCTTTTTCTTTTTTTTTTAAGGTATAGAAAACATTGGAGCCTCAAATAGGAGGAAAAAAAAAAGGTTGAAGATTCAAACAGAAAAGTAGATAAATATTGATAACTAAAAATGTATTTTTCTTAAAAAAAATTATCTTGGAAATCTAGGAACTTGGTAATACTCACTAAGAGAGAAATAAGGAACAATTTTATGACTATTGTTTAATGGGCACAAAGGGGTGCCCACCCCCTGTAGAAGGTTGTACATAAGATTTATCTTCCAAATTCAAGACACCCTTGAAATACATAAGATGCAATACAGTAAAACCTGTGTTTTTAGTATATAATGGGCATGCTTTTGTATTATCACCAAAAATTAAATGCATATAAGAGCCCAAAACATTCATTTGTATCAAAAGAAAAATGAAGATCACCTACATACTGAGACAGATAGCATGAAGAAATTATCCAATCAAATTTACAAAACCAATTTGTTTTCAGAAATTCAAAATATGAATTCTCTCTAAAGAGCTTTCAAAAATCTGCAATAGTGTAGAGAAAGCACTCAACCTTATTGTCACTTCCACCAAGGACCAATACAAGAACAGCTCCCCATGAAAACAACCAAAGAGATTATTTAACATATTGACTAAGGTCGATTAGATGAGATTAATTAAATGTAGAGATGAATAGTCTGAGGTATGGACAAACACCTATAGCTCTAAATATTGCATGAAATTTTAATAACAAAATAGCAACGAAATCATCTAAAAACTTAAGCTAGTTTTTGTACTTTTTGTCTTTTAATTTTGTTAGTAATGTAGGGGAAATTTTTTTTTTTTCCCACTTCACAACAACATATGAGAAGAACTGAAAATATTAATTTTTCTTCCTTGCTCTTTTTTGATAAACAATAATGCGGATTCACTAAATCATGTCAGGCCTTGGAAACAACATAAATTTATCATGTGCATGTAATCAAATAAGGAAAGTGGGCATACCATTGCCAGTTTGCTGTTTATACAGCCACAATATTCCCCTGTTGAAAAGGTAGAATGACTTGAGTCAAACAAAATGACATTCGGTAGAATATTCAGTAACTACAAATAAACCTATAAAAGCAATGATCAGAAGCTAGATATATACAAAAGCAGAGAACATGTTGTTTGCTAGTCTTATATATGTACATCAAGAACCCAAAAGATCAGCACTGAAGAAATGCTTAAGATGATAGCATGCAAGATAAATTTGCTCAAGCATAATGGACCTTTATCCAGACCTGCATTCAAGTGGAGAAATTATCAATGCAATAAAAATATTTTGTAAAAGGTACATACTTGTATTTCTTTCCAATAAAGTAGAGTATAGACAAGCTTGTGCAGACAATTCACAGTATACAAACACCTGATGGCAGCTTAAAAGACCAATATATCATAATAGAGCTAGTACACTTGTGCAATCAACAGTAAAAGGGCTAATGCAATGCACAAATTGTATCACAGCATAAGGGGGATGAGGAAAAACTAACAGTGTTGCGAGAAAATTTAAGAGCTCATAATCATAAGATTCAACACACGGTTAATTTTGTTAATTATTTTACATTATTATCTATTGTGCAAAAGATGAAACATCAGATAAAAAGTTCAAAATGCTGAAGCATTAACAAAAACAAATAACAATACTTATACTAGGGTTGGCAAAACAAAAGCATTTAGCATTGTATCCTTGCAATCTTGAATTTCAGGCCATTTCAATATCAAAACTATTGACTCATACTAATTTCATACTACTATTACAGGGTTCCTGAATATGAGAAAGACATCATACTTAGATGCTTCCTCGTAGCTGAAGAATTTGACCGCAGAATTAGGGATAATACGGGCACAGTTGGTACCATTTCCTTTGAACAAGCCCCGAAATCCCTCTGTTCTCCATATGTATTTTAAGCCCTGAATTGTCCCATTATATTTAATATTATGGGGATTCTGAACCTGTATATTGAGAAAACCCATCATTAATATCAGAAGCAAGAAGGTATAGAAATTTCGAAAAGGCACTTGCACAAAGAAGGAAGACCACCTGTAGCAATATTTTCAAACGCTCCAATGGAGCAACAGCAGTACGTGACCTGCATGGAACATGCAATAATCAGTTCATCTCAATAGGGATTCACATGGGTGAGAAGATGAGGAAAGCACAATTAAGATGGTTTAGCAGTACACAAGAACATGACTTAATAACACCTGTAAGATGTTGTGATATTTATAGACAGCTAACATAAAACGAGGTGAGGAGACCAAATAAGATGTGGAGAGAAGTAATAAAAAATAATGAGAAGTTTAGGAATTGATTAAAAATTTGTTCCATGATAGAATGTCAAGGTGATACATATGATCCATATAGCCAACCCCATATTGTATGAATAAGGCTTGAATGTTGTTAATGTAGATCACCTTAAGTAAGGTAGGAACTTCCTTTGATAGGAGAACTGATTTTATCATCCATATAAACCGAAATAGGGTTAGCAATCTTGAGATTGGCACAATCCAAACAACTCGTTGGAACATAATTCAAACAGGAAAAACCAAAGTATCACTGGATAAACACAATAAACACAGACTATAATAGTTAGGTGCTTGTCTCTCCTGAGTGATCTATGACTAGCATGATAAAGTAGTTAGATAAGGGGAAGTACAGTGTTTATTAACAGATTAAGGATTTTTTTTATAAGCACAGATTAAGGATTCATTAATAAGGCAATAGTAAATTCAGAACTGGATTATCAAACTTGTAGGTAGTTATAACTGCAAGTCTTTATGAACCCTTTATTTTATGTTCAGCTTTTTATGAGGCAAGCCATTTAGCAAGGGGCCTCAACAGTAATGAAGAATGTAGAATGTGGTGCCCAGTGTTGTTTTGATTTCAGAAATTGCATGCATGGAAAAATGGAGGCTTTGGCACAATCACATTTATAGCCAAACTGCTATGCAGGACAGATACAGGGAAAATTTAGCAAGTTGAATTGCTCTGGCATTCAATGACTTTTTTTTTTTTGGATAATTGCATTCAATGACTTTTACAGACTGTTGGGGGCACTTAAATAGTTGCAAGGACTTCACGCTGGAGGAGCATATCATAAATTGATCTCGAATAAGTGTTTTTTTCCATTCTGTGTTAGTACAACTCAAATGCAGCTATCAACTTATGTTATATTGATAAGATGACATCATTGCGCACATACCGGGCCAGTTACACTCAACAAAGCTTCTTTGGCACAAGACGGAATATACATATATATAGCCATCAGAAAGAGAAGGGATCTATAATCGGTTAGAAAATATTAATGGTGCCCCAACTAACAAACTTTTACACTTTTTTGTACATTTCTATGACTCCATGAAGTGTGCAATCAACCTTAAAATGACAAAAATTTAACGGACATCACGACAGGATACTTGTTAACGCGACTCTAACAAGTTTATATGCTTGTAATGATTTCTTCTCACTCTTGGTCATTCTAATCGAACGAGTCATTCCACACGGATCTTGATAATAACCTCTATGGAAAGGCATGGTTATTATGCAAATTTTCAATTAAGAGAAAGTAAAATTGTAACTCATTTTATTTTCTATCAAAACTTTCTTTTCTTTTGAAAGAAGATTATTTGCTTTCATCAGCACTGCATGTTTGAACCTAAAATAAATGACAAAAGAGTATATAACATTTTTTATATCGATTATAATATCAAAATTTGCTCAAACATACTTCTCATTTTTTTGTAATATCGATTATAACATTTTTTAATCTGACATTACATCCAAAAAGGAATTTGCTCAAACATATTTCTCATTTTTCCAATTTCCTAATTATCAAACCTAAACATTATTAAATTCCGTAAAAAATGGAGAAAGTAGAGATATTATCCAAAAAAGAAAAGAAAAGAGAAAGAAGACCAAAAACTCACACTCCTCCAGCAACACCGCCGGCGACGAGAGACTTGCAGATAGTGAGAAGCGCGTAACTCGGAGCCTTGAGTTTAGCTTCTTCGGCTAGATTAACGATCGTCGACACTGCTTTCTCCCTCGTCTTCACATCCTCCGAAGCCATTAAATTTATATACCAACAACAACAACAAACTAACAGCCACACAGAGTGAAAAAACCTAGGTGATATGGGGAAGGAATCCGGAGCGTTGGATCGATAAAGATCTACGGCGAGGATGGATTTACGAAGAATCGAGCCTCTGCATATCGATGTGAAGACAGGGCGGTGGGAGCTGAAATGGAGTGAAAGTGAGGTCCCAACTACTGCTGCTGCAGTGCTACTGAGTGACGGCCCTTGTTTTTGTGGCTGTAGTGGTAGGAGTAGTGCTTGTGTTGTGTGTTTTTCCTTCTTCTTTTTTTTTTTATTTTATACTTGATAATCGTGAATTTTGATGTGTGATGCTATAAATTAACTAAATACATGGATATTTTACTAATGTATCCATCTGTTAATACAACTCTACTTTGTCTGCTTGTGGCCTGAAGCACATGCTAAGTATATAAATAAAAACCTGCATAAATTTCCGAAAACACCCTTTTTTATTTTTGCAATTAGGTTTTTATATTTAAAATTAAACATTAGATTCTTTAATCTATAAAAACCATGCTTTTATACTCTGTCATACCATTATGCTATTACTTTTAAATAAAAATAACTAAAAGTAATAAAATCATTTTTTTTGTTTTTTACTTTTTTTTTAGGGATGAAATGGTTACTAGAAGGGCCTAAAAACAGTTTTGTTTAAAAATTTGGAATCAAATATTCAATTTTAAAAATATGGAGTTATGTGCAAATAGAAAAAATATAAAACAAAATTATCCTAAAAACTTCTTATACTGTTCGACATTAATGAATTTTTGAGAATTTTTTAAATGCTTATTAAGTACTCGATATCGTATCAAATAATATGTTTTTATTATTTATCTAATAGCTATATAGATATGGTATTAGAGTATTAAACTGTAAAAGTAACTTTTCCTTCCTGAAGAACTTAATTGTTGGATCAAATGGCTAAGCTTTTACTGCTTTATACAAAATATTACTATTGTTCTTTTAGACAAAATAGACTATAGAGTAGTGTATCCTGCTCCCTTATTTAAAAAGAAAAAAAAAGAATTAATTTCCTAATTTATCAACTTCTTTCATGGCCAGACACCTATTATATCTTATAGTATATATAGTTGGCATTGGTTGGCTCAAAATCTTTTCTTTTTTTTTAATGAATTATTTATGAATTTATACCTTGGATTACTTTTCTAATAAACTTTGTATCCTGTAATTATAAAGTCTCTTTTTTTTAAAAAAAAAAATTATCCTATTTTTTAGATTACTTTTGTGAATTTAGAACCTAAAATGATTATAGGACCACTGGAAACATCATTATTAGATTAGCATTTAACTGGCCTTTTTCCGGTTTGGTATGAATTTGACCTTTTCTAGTTTGGTACGAATTTGACCCCTTACTTGTTTGATTTGCATAAATCATAAATGGGTTCGGCACAAGGAAATAAAGTATTATATAGATGAAAAAAATAGACTGACATTTTGGAAAAAAAATGTTTTATCCTACCCAAGTGGGATTGAAGAAAAGGAAAAAGATAAAATTGTATGACATATCTACATGAGGATCATATTGGATTTTTTTTTTATTTTTTTATATCTTATCTACATCTGTTGCGTGTTGAATTTAATCATTTAAATACTGTTTGATTTGATTTAGTTTTGAATCACATGTTATATAGATTATCTATTATGAAGATAACGATATGATAGTATGTAAGAAATGTCAAGGAACAAAAGTTATATCAATTGCTAGGTTATAAGGTATGGCATCTAGACGCTAAATTGGCTAGTGTTCAAATGCTGTATTTAAGAAGCTAATGGACAAATTTTAACCCTTCGTGATTTGTAATATTCTAGTAAAGTTTTGACACCATGACATTCGGACGTTAAGACTAGCATCTAAACACCATTCGTAGATTGTGCTGTTTCTTTTTTTCACATATTTTGACATTATAAGTGAACGAGTGCGATGTTTCAAATTCTAGAGTTATATTTCTTTATGATGGACGTTTTAGATGAGTTTGTAACTACCGTAAAGTTAATTTAATGATTAAAACTAAGCATTTTTCAATTATTATGTTCTTTGAAAGGGTTGTAGTTCATGAGAATCAAAGTTTGGATATCTAAATATGTATTCATATTTGGAGACATTTTTACACGAATTTTTGCACTTATTCTTGCTCTCTTTCATTTCATATGCAACAAAATAAACTTTCAAAGTTTTATAAATTTGTAGTCATCAAGAACATAAGATTACTTCTTTGGTTTTGATTCTCAAAGTAAGTCTTCTCTTCCCCTTTTCATTTGTCATTTCTCTAAATTATCACTCTTCCTTTTAAAGTAACTTTTTTCTTTCTCTGTCCTCTATGGGTGGAAAAGAGTCAGAAGAGCTGAGCTTGCCTTAGAAACGACAGCTCTATCACGTATCCACTTATTTTTTGCATCTATACGTTGTATGGATTAGGATTTTCCTGTTTCCTTTTAAATACGAATTATTTTTATTTCTTTTCATTAATTGAGATCCATCTTTCAGAAGGCTCAATATTGTAATCTCTACTCAATGGTTTGCTTTATTTTTTGTGTCGTTTGCTCGTTCAATTTGTGTTTTTAGTTTTTTCTTTTCTTTTGTTCTTTTTTTTTTTTTTTAAAAAAAAAGTTTTTCTATGTTACTTTTTCTTTAGGTTTATCTCCTTTTGTAATCTTCAATGATATTCATGTGTAAGTTTAATAATGTTAAATCAATTAAGTTGTAATGAAATTTCTCCACACCATGGTAATATGTACGTTGTTGATTGCATATTTCTTAATGAAGAGAGGGAGCATATAATTCTACTATTTACAAGAGTTTTAATTCGAAACATTTCTTTTCATATTGAATTTTCATTTTTTTTTACACTATTGCAATCTCATTAATCAATAGAAAATTGTCAACTAATGAACGAGCACCTATTTTAGGCATTTTTATGTTCATACTCAATAAGTTTAGGATACTTTAGTAGGCTTATGCTTTACTTGATCAATAGATTTCATTTTATGGCTTAAGGACTTTTTCTTTTTGATCTTCATTTAATCGTCATTTTTTATTCTCCCAATAGCCTATGATTCAAGCCCCTGATTGTTCAACAAATGATATTCAATTGAAAGATGATTTTAAGTATATATTCTAAAAACTGCTATGCCTTAAATGTAGGAACTAAATTATGTTGACCTAGAAACTTGTTGCGGCTATTTTTTTTATTACTTTTTCTTTTCTTTCGAGTATTATTTTGTATGTTAAGTTTTTTGTTTGAATTTTTTTCTACCTTAATTGTTTGATGATCTATTCCTTTACAAAATGAATCTTTTAATAATTTGGACTTTTTTTTTAAAAAAAAAGATGAATGGGAATAAGATTTATGTTGCAATAATTAGTTTATCAAAAATAGTTCTTTTAGTTGAGATGATTATAATAGAGTTTTAAGAGATTCTCGTATTAATAAGGAATATGAATGAGAGTTATACTAATTCCAAAAAGTAGAGATATTCATTGCATCAACTAGATATGTATGAGGCTAATGACATTCTTTAAATTGTGTATGATACTTAAAAAAGAAGAATTCGTTATGTCCAATTAAAAATGTGTCAATTAGAGAGTAATTATGATATTTTGTCATTTGCTTAGGCATAAAGGTGAGATATAGAGTGATAGGAAGAAGGTTTTATAGGTTGCATCATTATTTTTGGATAGTTTTGAAAACAATTTCAAAGTTATGTAAGTTTGTTGTCAAAGCACCAAGTGACATAGTTCCTCCAAATATAATGAACAATTACATATTTTATCCATATTTCAAGGTACGCCACCAAAATTATATAACTTATATTATACAATTTTAAATACCAATATAGCATATTGATTAAAGGAGTAATTACTATTATGATTGTGTGGAGCAATCAATGGCACATGATTCTTTTGTCTTGATTGATGTACTATCGGGGCCTAGTGGATTTAGGATTCCTAAAGGTATATAGATGAATATATTAATATATAATAAAAATACAAATAACTTTTTTTTATAGCCGAAAAATGATATTTTGTTGCAATTTGTAAGTAAATATTATCTTGGTCAAATTAGTTACAACTCTCATTCATATTCCTTGTTAACATAGGGATCTTTCGGAACTTTTTATTGCTATCATTTTTGCTTAAATATATGATTATTTCAATTAAAAGAACCATTTTTGTTGCACAACTACTGCAACATAAATCTCATTCTCATCCATCTATGGAGAAAAATATCAAACTATTAAAAGATTTACATTTTGTAAAAGAATCTATCATTAAAAAGTTAGGTAGAAGGAAAATTCAAATAGAAAACTCATTACACAAAATAATTCTTGGAAAAAAAAAAGTAATAATAATTAGTTGGTTGATATCCATGGCAAAAGTTTTAAGAAATAGCTGCAACAAAAAGATAAATCAAGATAGAAAGGTCTTCCATAACATGAACATTAGCACATGAAATCATTGCCCTTTTAACATTATCCAACTATGATAGTTTGTTTCTAGGTCAACATGATTTAGTTTAATGTATAGCAGTTCTTAGAAAATACTTAAGATCATCTTCTAACTGAGTATCATGACTTGAGATTGAAATCATAGGTTGGGAGAATAGAAAATGATGATTAAATGGAGATTGGAAACAAAAAGTCCTTCTAAGTCATAAAATGAAATCTATTTATTTAATGAAGCATAATCCCAAACTTATAGAGTATGGAGTTAAAAATGCCTAGGTCCTCGTTCATTGGTTGTTGGTTGATTAATGAGATTTTAGTAGTGTAAAAAATGAAGGGGAGATTACAATATTGAGCCTTGCAGAGGAGTGAATCTTAATTGAGGAAAAGAAACCGAAAATAAAAAATAAAAATAAAAATCCGTATTTAAAAGAAAAGAGGAAAACCCTAATCCATTGGAAGCATAGACAAGTGGATACCTGATAGAGTTGTTGTTTCAGCTCATCTCTTTTGCGGGGCTTAGTATCTGGCACATTCCGGTCTGACCTGACATCATAATTCATAAACTAAGCTTGGACTTTGAGATCTGTACTAAAATTGAAGTCTTGGTAAATGGTGATTTTGAAATGTGGCACGGCCTATGGCAAAGCCCAAACAGCTTGCTTGAAATTTCAATTGGGCTTAAAAAAACACTGCCCCTTTGAAAATAGTCTGTTTCCGGCGAAAGCATATATGATAATTTCAAAATTATATATTTAAATCCTAAAATTTTTATGATAATTTAAATATTAATATAAATTTATTTTTTAGTAATTTTATTTAGATAGTATATCATATGAGAACCACAATGAAGGAAAAAAAAATACTATATAACACCAATATTGCTAATCATATCCATATTTAATTTACTGAATTTCAAAAGAGAATTAATTGCTTAAAGAATCATAAAAATCAATGTGCATGAAAAACATATTACACAAATTAGATTTGTTTTATATAATGAAAATTTTTTGGTTCATTACTACAAATTGAAGTCAAAATCTACAAAGACATTCAAGCATTAACTTTAATCAGTTAAGCAAACTAAAAAAAAGGTGCAAGAAGTATATTATTCCCATTTCTCAAGAAAATTTATAGTAGTTATTAATTAGTTTTTTTTATAAAAATATTTCCATTAAATTAGTAGTACTTATTTATTAGTTTTTAAATCTATTATATTTATTCAACTAAAAGAAAAATTTGAATGAAATTTGAAGCAAATTGTTGAAGTTAAAAACCTATATAGGGCATAACATTTAGAGAAAAAAAGGAAAAAAGATAGATGTAAACATACCCTAAACCTAATATAAGTTTCCAAAATTCTCCTATACTTCAAGTTTTATAACATAAGTAAACCTTCCCTCGAAGCAATACATTTCTTTTACATAAAAAAAAAACCGACAAAGGACAAACACATATTAAACTCCATTTCGAAAAGTAACCTCTAGAATTTCTAGTCTCTCTCAAACACTCATCATGGGTAGCCTTTGGGTAGGGTTACTCCAATAAGATCCTTGCAACAATGACAAACTATATAAATAACAAAATTGACCTATGATTCTATGACTAACATGTATCTTTAACTATTAATTCATAATGTAATTGACATAATATGCATGAAATTAACTTATTCACAAGCAATTTTAATATAAAATTTACTAAAAATGCAAGTGGATACTTAAAAAAGTATGATTCAATATCAACATATAATTTTCTCATTAATCTCTATAGATGTATATGAAAAATCAACCTATTATTCATGCAATTTCATTATTCAAATAATAATCAACCTAATCATGCTATTTATGTTACCAATCCATAATTGGCCTAAACATATAATGGATATTATTAACTTGTAATTCCATAATCATGCAATAATAAATAAAGTGAAACCAAATCACATCAAAATAAAATGAAATTAAATAATCAAGTTTAAACTAATCTCAAGCACTTAAAAAAATGGGTACTTTTTATTAATTTTATCATATTTTGGAATAAATAAAAAAAATATAATAAAATTAAAAAAAAAAACTAATTACTGAACATGCATAAAGAGAATTGGCTATCGAAGTAATAGTGGTGATTGTTGGTCATTACTAGGGCATTGGTCATACTCCTTTGATGGTGTTATGCAAAAGTCCTTTTCCAATTTTGGGGTAGGACTTATATATTTTCTACCGAATCCAAAAACTCTACACATTCTTAAACTTTCGATTTCAACTCTAACATTGAAAGCCCAAACATGAGGCTTTCTTGAAGTTGTGTTTAAGACTTATGTTAATTGAGTGATGCGAATCAATTTGTGTTTTCAATTTGGCTATGTACATAAACATAGTAGAGAGAGAAAGTGTTGATTTCTCTTTATTTTTCTTATCTCATTTTGCTTTAGCCATATCTTCTCAATCCTAGTTACCTTATACTTTGTAAACCGAATTTTAATTTTGCATTAAAAATGCTTTAAGGATGTTGAAATGCAAGCTTTTATTCTTGTTTCAAGATTAGTGTTTGTATTCACATTCAATCCGACTTTAATCATTGTTTTATTGTAATTTTAATTCAATTAAGATGCCAATTGCAATAGGGGAATCCTATGTTCAATCTAACATTAATGGCTTAAAAAATAGTCATTTGATGCTTTCTTATGTTCTTGCTGCTATACATAGCTAGTGCTTAGGAAATGAGATGACTGTTTTATGTGTAAGTATTTAGTCAATTTTCCTTCTTCTTTTTGCCAAAAATAAAATAAAATAAAAAAATTAGTGAAAATATAAAGTGAAGAATATTATTTAAGTCATATCAAAGATATATAAAAGAGCACTTATAAATAGGCATCACAAATATGGTTGGTAGTGGTCTAGTAAAAATAACTCAATTGTCATATCACCTAGCAACCATCTAAAACTACTTACCACTATAATGAGAAAATAAACAAATTAATGCATACTAACACTCCCCCTTAAGCTAAGGAATAGATATCCATCATTCTTAGCTTGTTAAGATTCAAATCAAACAATTGTTTTGATAATGATTTTGTGAGAATGTCCACCTCTTAGTCTCTAATAAGAACATGCATCAACTATATTCCTCCTTCTTCAATTTTAGATTTAATAAAGTTTCGATCAATTCTCATATGTTTCGTCAGATCATGCTAAATGGGATTCTTGACAATGTTGAGAATTGACTTGCTATCACTATAAGCATATATAGATGGTGATGAGGCAATAAACAAGTCCTTCAAGAGTCTTTGTAACCAAATGACTTCATAAAGTCCCAGTGCAATAGCACGATATTTAGCTTTTACACTATTCCTCACCACAACAATTTGTTTTTTGCTCATCTATGTGACTAAATTATCCTAAAATTTTGTACAATATCTCAGCATTGATTTGTTGTCATCATCATCTACTCCCCAATCATCATCAACATATCCTTCAATACATCGATTTTATATTTTAGCTAATAGAATCCCTTTCCCTAGAGTTCCTTTCAAGTATTTAAGAATATGATTGATGGCTTTTAGATGGTGTCTTGTAGGTGAATGGATTACTTGACTCATAATACTTATAACATAAGCTAATTTAGGATAAGTGAGAGAGAGATAAATTAGTTGCCTAATTAACCTTTAGTATTGTTTATGATCAATAGGATGGTCATTTTCTAGTGCTTTGGACTTCCAATTTGGTTGTAGAGGAGTGTTTTTTGGTTTACATGCTGATTTACCATTCTCAGCAAGAAGATCTAGAACATACTTCCGTTGGGATATGAATATTTGTTTCTTACTTCGAGCAACCTCCATACCTAGAAAGTACTTCATTTCCCCCAACTCTTTCACTTCAACCTCAATTTTAATCTTCTTCATAAGTGCTTCAACCTCTACCAGGTCATCACTAGTAATTATAATATCATCTATATACATTATCCCCATTGTATGTAGCTTTAGCAAAGACAATATGATTAGCTTGTCCTTGTGAATATCCAAAAACAAGTTAGCATATCCCTAAACTTCCTAAACCAAGCTCTTGGGGATTGTTTCAAACCATATAATGGTTTATTAAGTTCACACACTCCCATTTTCTTCAAATCCTAGAGGTATCTTCATTTATATTTCTTCCAACTTACCGTTTAAGAAAGCATTTTTCACATTTAATTGATAAAGTGCCAATTCCAAATTTGCCGCAAAGGAAAGAACGACATGGATTGAGTTAAGCTTCACATTAGGAGTGAAGTTCTCTTCATAATCTATACCATATGTTTGCGTATATCCTTGAGCCATAATCCTAGCTTTATTTCTTTCAATACTCCCATTGGCTCTATGCTTCACACTGAACACCTATTTGCTCCCTACAGCTTCCTTTCCATTAGGTAAAGTGACAAGATCCCATATCTTATTCTTGTATAATGCCTTCATTTTGTCCATCTCAACTTCTTTCCATTTTAGAATTTTAAGTGCTTCATGAATATTTTTGGGCATGTCAACACTATCCACACATGCAACAAAAGCTTTAAACTGAGTTGACAATTTATCACATGTTACATAATCTGAAATTAGATATTTGATGTTTCTAGTGCACTCTCTTTTCCCTTTCTTAAGTGCAATTGGTAGATCTTCCATGTTCCCCTCCATCACATTCTTACTTTCACTTGTCTTAGAACTACTTTCATTCAACCTTATTTCCAAGTTAGATGTCTGGTTTTGCTCAAGAAATCTTGGTTTTTAGGTATATACTTGAAGTTTAGGAGTATTTGCCTTGTGCTAGCCTAGTGAGTTTAGAGTGACACTTGTTGAATGTTGAGAGTGAGATGGCTGTTGACTTGGTGAGCTTGGAAGGACGCTTGTTGATTGTTGAGAGTGAGATGACTTAGGAAGAGAATACGTAATCTCAATTTCAAGTGATGGCTTAGAATTGGTAGAAGCAAGGAAGGTCATATGTTCAGGTAACAAGTAATTCGAGACATATAGAAGTTACCATGGTAAGGTTTTCAAAATTTTCTCCACTTACAATCTCCCATCAAAGAGATGCCCTATAATAGGGTTGATTTTCAAAAATGATAACATTTGATGAGACAGAAAACTTTCTTGGGGAAAGATGATAACATTTATACCCTTTTTAATTTGGAGAGTACCCCATAAACATACAGTTAAGAGCCCCAAACTCTAGCTTTGAATGTTTTAAAGAGGGTTAGTGAACAAAGGTGGTGCAACTAAAAATCCTTATAGGAAAGAGTTAAATAACCTTAAGTTAGGAAAGTAGTTTGATAAAATACTTAGAGGAGTCCAAAATTTCAAAGGCTTTAATGGAAGACAATTTATTACGTATGTTGTAGTTAATTCAGTATCCCCTAAAAAATGTTTGGAGTTGAGCTTGAATACAATAGACAATGCAAAACTTCAAGCAGATGATGATTCTTTCTTTTTACAATGCCATTTTGTTGTGGTGTATATGTGCAAGAAGTTTGGTAAAAAAATTCCATTTTCATTGAGATAGTTTTTAATTTCTAATGAGAAATATTCTTTCCCATTATTAGATTTGGAGATCTATATTTTTGCTTGAAAGACATTTAGGATAAGCTTGTGAAATGACTTAAAGATATTACAAGCTTTAGATTTTTCTTTCACAAGAAAAATCTAACAAAATCGCGTATGATCATCAATGAATGTGATGAACCATCGATGTCCAAATAAACTATGAAACTAAGTTAGACCCCATATATCAATATGAACAAGATGGAATGGATGTAGATGGCTGTAAACACCCCATTTTTGCCCTAGGAGTCAATAATTTTCAATAATAATCAATTTTTAATTTTTCCAAAATTTTCCATTTTTTTTCCTAATTTAGCATAAAATAATAAAAATGTTCAAAAAATAAAAATAAATAGGAAAACACATCAATTTTGAAAAATGATTTCGGAAATAGCAATAATGAATAATAAACAATTTTTACTAATTTTTGAAATTTCAAAAAATACAAAAAAATAGAAAAATCGCATTGCATATATGTAATTTGCGAAATAAATAAAATCGCGAAAGTGGGCTAGCTCAGCTGGTCCGGACCATGGGCTAAGGCGCGGTGCGGGGTGCGAGGTCGCGGGGGAAGCAGTTTCCGCGTTTTGCGATTTTTCTCATTTGCTCAGGACACGTGGCGACATCTGATTGGCTGGAGGAAGCGCACGCGCCGAGCGCGTGATCGTCTCCTACCTCGAGCCCGAGATCGCCGGCGAAGAAAAAATTCGTATTTCGGCCGTTTTGATTCGATTTTTTTGCACAAATCCAACAGATCTTCAACAAAGATAAGATGAACATTATCTAATTAAAATCAAATCGCAACAAATCGTTGGATGGGCACGAATCGGAGTTGGTTTTTCAACCGAAAATCCGATCAGCTTCAATCGGAGGAAATCCGAGCTTATCCAGCTCGTTTTCAAGCGCCTATAAATAGAGGAGGAGATGAGGAAGCAAGAGAACAGATCAGAATCGTGAGAGAGAGAGAAAAGAGTGTAGATCGGAGGAAACCCAAAGTTGCGACCGCCGATCGGAGTTGAGCCACCGCAAGGAGACGTTCTGGGAGTAAACCGCCACCACCATCGGATTCAGCACCCTCAAGAAGCTAGGATTCGACACTTCACCCGCCGCAAAGGACCGCCGGAACGCCGTGAACGAGCCAACCCCACTGCCGTGTCTGACCCGACCCGACCCGATTCGACCCGACCGACCCGACTCGCGCACCGACTCGAATCCAGGTAAGTCGGATTTTCCGGATTTTTTTTATTTTATTTATTTATTCTGAATTAATTAAGTAATTTATTATTTGTTATTTAGTTATTTATTTATTTATTTATGTGTTATTTTTAATAAATAGGAAAATGTAGAAATTAGATTTTTCTAGAATTTAATAATGTAGAAAAATAAAAAAATAATAATAATAAATAGATAAATAAAAATAAAAAAACAATAATAATAATAATAAAAAATAATAAAAAAATTAGGAAAATAAATCATAAAATTTTAGATGTCAAATAGGATAGACAATGAACAAAATTCCCAAAAAATCACAAAAATCACAAAAATGCCCAAAAATCACGAAAATTAACAAAATTCCAAAAAAAAATCACAAAAATCACAAAAATCAACAAAAAATTCCCAAAACCCACAAAAATCCCAAAAAATTCTCAGAAATCACAAAAATAACAAAAATCATAAAAAGTCATAAAAAATCATAAAAAGATAAATAAATAAGTTTTAGCACTTAGAGAAATCATTTTAATCAAATAAATCAAAATTGATGTTTTCCCTACAAAAATCACTTTCAAAATGAAATCAAGCTTAGGCTTAAAGGTTTTTTAGGAAAAATCCAAAAAATGGTAAGAACATAAATCGAAAGAAATTTCAAAATTAAAATTCACCAATGCACTAAAGATTTTCAGAAAAGCGAACTACGACTTGTTTGATCCTGGGTAGTAGGTACGTAGGCACCCATTCGGGTCAACCCATAAAATAAATGAAAAAATCCTTTTTCTGAAATAAATTCAAAGACATAACAAAAATTAACAGAAACACAATGAAACACATTTCTAAAGATGAACAGTTTTAGGAGATTAGGTGGTAACCGTACAGGTTTTAATAGGTTAGCCTCCGGACTTAGAAACTCTGGTTTTCCCTTTTTCTCTTCTCACAAAAACGAGAAGAGGAAATAACGACGACTAGTAGTCCAAATTAAGACTAATCCGCTCCTTTAGTCTTAATTCACTTTTTCCCAACAACAGTTGGGTGGCGACTCCAAAAATCAAACGAAATTCCTAACCCAAGTCGAGGATCTAGATTAGATGAGCATAGGGTTTAGTTTAGATCGGATTAGGAATGGGAATTCAAAAATTAGACTCGACAATAGCTTATCTGTTTGATTAGGATACTGGGTTCAAGAATTTTTAGCAAGAATATAGTGCTTACAATCAAATTTAAATTTCCCTTTATTGGAAAAAGATGAGGATACAACTTACACAAATAAGAAAAATTGGGATGCCCAAGGCATTTTTGCCAAAGCATGACCTTTGACTCAAACTTAATTGAATTACAAATGGACTTGACAAGATTGGACCCAAACCTCTTTGCAGACAAGACAATTTTTCTTGATAGATAATAAAGACCAATCTTCTCCTTAACACTACTAATCATCTTCTTGGAATTAAGGTCCTAAAATTCACATTGAGTTGAGTGGAAGATTACCTTATAATTCATGTGTTCGGTTAATTTATTAATAGAAATGAGATTGTATTTCAAACTAGGCGCAAACAATGTTGAGTTTAATCTCAAATAAAAAACATTAACTAAATCATGCCCTTAAGCATATGTGTTATTTCCATTAGCCATTAAAATATGCATATCATAGGCTTCAAATGTTTTGAAGTAGTTTGTGTTATTAGTCATGTGATCCATTGCCCTTGTATCAATAATTCATCCATTTTCTTTCATACTAATAAGGGAAATAGATTCGATATCTTTTTGAGCAATAGTGGCAATAGGAGGAATATTAGAAGGGTATTCATTTTCAAAAGCTGCCTTAGTTTGATTGAGAAGCTTCTCTAGCATTTTCAATTGCTCACTTGATAGGTTGATACTAGAATTTTGCTAGATTTAGCCTTGTGAGCCATTCATGATGTCACTTGCTTTTCCTTTTTCCTAATTTATAGATTTTTGTCATCCATGATAAGTTGTGGATCGATTATGCTTTAATACCTTGATGAAAATAAAATAGAGAATATTATTGAAGTCATATCAAAGATATACAAAAGAATAACTATAATTAGGCACCATAAACATGGTTGGTGGTGGCGGCTATAAATAACTCAATAGTCATATCACCTAACAACCATTTAGAACTATCAATTGCTACAACTAGAAAATAAACTAATTAATGCATACTAACAAGAATTAATAAGAATTTGTATATCCATATGCATGTAAGAATTAGAACTTGCGGCTAGTGGGCTTTGAGGAGCTTGTGGTTGCAATTGAGCCATACACACTATGTAATAGAGATGGACTTCTAACTTTATTTAAGTTATTAAAACCTACTTATTAGAAACATAAAGTGCAAAAGTAAGGATTTAAATTCTTAACCTCTTACTCACCAGGATTCACTCTCTTAATCAATTGTACTATCAATTATTATCGGTATATATATGGAAACAACAATTTTTATAAGAAAACATAATATAATGAATTTAATTATGGCTCAATTAAATAAAAATTAAACTTTTTAATTGAAGAACTTAAATTGGTGACTTTGATAATCAATTTCACTGATTTCAACTCAGCCTAAATATTTATGTATAACTTTCATATGAGTAAGTAAATTAAGACCGAGCCAAGTTAAGAATGTTACAATTAAAAGGAAAACTTCAAAATTCACTAAATTATTAATGCATTAAACATTGCACAAAACTAATTTTTGCTTAGGGAAATGTGCTTTTTATTATTTTTTCAATGGTAATTCGTGGTGCCATCATTATTTGATTACGTAAAATTACTTTGAATTACTATAAAAAATTAACATAAACATGCACTGTAAATATTTAAGAGTATTTTAAGGGGAATTCTCTATATTGTGCCTTATTTCTACAGTAGTTTGAGGAGATTTTACAATAATCCTAAAGTGATAACAGCATAAAATTTTTCATTTTCTATTTTATTATTTCTTCTAAATTTTATTTTCTATTTTTCAAAATTTTCTTACTTTTAATTTTTTTTTACTATTCCTACATTTTCAAATTTTGTTTTTCAATTCTTGAGCTTTCCCCCCCTTTTTTTTGTTTTTTTTTTCTATCCTTTTGATTTTTTTTGGGTATTTTTCTTATTTTTAAAATTTTAAAATATTTTTCTTTTTCTTTTTATTTTTTTGTACTTATGTTGGTTTTTAGAATATTTGGGATTTCCTGGCTTTAATTTTTATCATTTTCTAATTTTGAAAGAATGTAGACAAAAAAATGGAGTGTTTACACTCACTAAAAAATTGCTATCCAAAATGAAACAACAAACCAATTAGTAGAGGCGAGTATGTAAACTTGTTATACTCTGTATCCTATAATATCTCATTTGAAACCTATTCCCACTAGGTAGAGTAAGAGTACAATGTTTCATTATCTTGAATTCACTTATGAACTTTTACTATAAGGTATATAAGATATAAGTTTTAAGGTATCATATACCTATTTTGTAAAAATGATTAAACCAAAATAATGAATGATAAACAATATCATATGTCTAGATTCTAAGTTTCACCAAAAAGAAAAAAAAAAACAAAAAAGAAATAATCATGTAGCCTACTAGCCCATCATCCATAAGGAATCCCATAAAATTTCTCACTTTATTTCTTCTACCTCTCATTGATCTCATTTCTACATTTCTATTTTCTACTTGTCTAGTGTCATTTCTTCCCTATTACAAACCCTACCGTTACTTTTATATATTTCATAGAATGTTGTACTTGTAAACTTACTGCAATAGATTAGTTATATATATATGAAGCAAGTAGACTAAATTTTCTAATAGATTGCAAGGTTTGTAGAGATTGAGGGTGTGCCTTCCTCATGAACATTTTATTGTCACTTTTGTTTTATAATGTCACATTTATTTAGGATGTTATATGAGGTGGATTTTGTAATGTCATTTTTCTAAACTAGTGGAGAACGTGCCTTCATCATGCCATTTACATAAATAAGATGTTATGGAAACGGTGATGGGTTTAGGTTATTGAAAACTTTCTTTAGAATTTTATTATTATAAAAAAGTAATAAAAAAATTTACAACTTTCATAGGCTAACTTGTAACATGTAGGGTTTATAGGGTGTGGGATCTAGGGTAATTTTAAAGTGTTATAGAGTAAGTTCTGATTTTAAAATTTAGAAATCTATATTTACAAAATAAAGTACGGAAAGTCTTATATTTTATCTATTTTATATTCGTTTACCCTTTCCATCTTGTGCTAGTATACTACCCAACAACTCTAAAAGTTGCTCCAACAACATTCAAAATGAGAGAAAAAAAAGATAAATGAAGTTGGAAGCCATGTAAGATAAGGGTGAAAAGATTGCTCTAGCATTACCTAATTTATCCTATATTCGTTCGCCCTTATTAGCTCTTATTTGTAAACTATCCTAACAACTCCAAAAGTTGCTCTAATAATGTTCAAAGCGAGAGAAAGATAGCATTAATGAAATTGGAAGCAACGAAAACGAGGGTGAAGAGATTGCTCCAGTATGTGCTAATTTGCAAATTACTTCTCCATGACAAGAACAAAAAGATGAATATAACCCGAAACCAAATGCATGTGACAATAATAAATGAACACTCGAAAACTTCAAAGCTAAGTGCAATTTATAAAGCTAACCTATTGTCCCATACCTTAAATGCTATTGGTGACCAAATAAAAACTATATACTAAA
This sequence comes from Laguncularia racemosa, assembly GCA_037954665.1. Taxonomy (NCBI): domain Eukaryota; kingdom Viridiplantae; phylum Streptophyta; class Magnoliopsida; order Myrtales; family Combretaceae; genus Laguncularia; species Laguncularia racemosa. The sequence goes on from JBBMOL010000016.1 coordinate 7,661,674, forward strand.
GCAAATTGCACCTGAATATTAGTAATGCAACACAAATAACTATGCTTTAAGAATTGATGACCAAACGCTAAATAAACTAATCCCATCCTAATGCCAAATGACTGTCACTCCAGTACATTAAACATTGAAACAGCAAAAAAATTAACTTATATTGCAGTAACCTTAAGACAAAAACGTTGAAGGTTAGTATAAAAACTAAAACTTAAACATTTTTTTTTCCTTTTTATAATAACGTTGAAAATTTGATGTAATGATAACCTAAAGACATACAAGTTAGTGCTTAAAACAAGGAGGAAAAATTAAAAAAACAAAAAACAATGATATTGTTAATTAATGAAATTAAAACAATAAAAATTCATACTAGATAAATATTTGCTATATTGGATTGCTATCTCAAACATGTTCATGGCCAAATCATATTTAGACATATATAATGACGGAAGTTTGTTCCACCATTACAAGTGTCGATATGTGATTGGTTGGAACATATTTAAGACACAAAGTAGTAAATATCTATCCCTCTCTAATAGCTATCTAAAAGAAAAGTGCCTAGTAACATGCAAAAACTAAAACTCAATATACCTATATGAAAAATAAAGGTTTAGTTTAAAAATGGAACTGAAAATCTATGGCTCATTATCTATTTATCTGGAGATAATAGAGAGAGAATCAAATAATTGTTCTTTTTCAACTGTTTATTACTTTATTTACTTAGAAAAAAAAGAGAAAATTTTAATTTTTAGAGGTTTTTTATTCTCACTCCAATGGAAATAGATATTACCAAAGAAAAGATAGAATTTTTTATTTCTTTTATAGAGAAAATAAAAATTTAATACATTATGACCATTATACCCTAATTAACATTGCAATTATGGAATGTCTTGGAATTTAGGACGTTACAACTTACTGTGTATCCTTACAGAATAAAGATGCATTAAGGTTTTTAAGCATTCTAAATCTACATAACCCAAAATAACTATTAACCACAATTAAAGTAAACTAACTAATATAATCAATGAATGGCTCAATCAAGTCTCATTTTATAAATCCACAAACTACTACTATGATTATCTTAACACTCTAACATTTGGTAAACTAGAACAAAATAAATGTTAAACCATTCATAGAACTATCATCTTCCATAGGTATAACAGTCTTCCAACATTGATTTAGGACTTTAAACAATATCCCTCGCCTAATCATGATAATAGTAATCTATAGTGTTCCCATCATCCATGCAAGGCCTTAGACCTTCATCATACGCAGTGTACTCTCCATGCCTGCAGCTGAAAAAGAAAGTTCTTGAAGGGTAAGCTAATTCCCAGCATGCATAATCCACAAGCATATGCACATGATCAAGTATAACTTAAGTCACATGCACCAATGCAACAACCAAATGATCAAACAAAAGATTATTATCTTATTTAGTCCTTAGATAATAAAGGGTATTCATGACCCTATCACAATATATGTATATAGTACGATGTTAAGAATTGTCATTACAGGGCCCCAATACCCACGAGTCTATAAATCTACTGAATCATCTTAGTATGTAATTCTATCGAGGACACCATCACATATCGATCAATAGGTTCTCCATAAGGTTCTACTACTATGGTTTTTTAAGTTAATCCAAACACAATTAGCAAACAACTTAAAAAATTTGGTATGCCATTAATTCCATTTCTTAAACTAATTTAACAAGCACATACAACATATAAAGATAACATGAACCTAAATGGGTAGTCTCAAAGACAATGTATTCTTATCTAGTTTTTACACTGAAACCTGGCAATATATAGAACAGTTAATTTTAGAATTTGCTTAGAATATCATTTAAGTTCTATGATTTGTTACTTAGTTGTTATTGGATCATTTTTCTTGCTTTGGTAAAATTACTAAGGTCATACTAGGGTTTCAAGGAACATAGCCGTGTATAGAATCATGGGTGGGGAATACAACTATGTACATTAGTCGTATACCTTTCTATACACTTTTGCTTCTCTACATGCCCAAGTACATAGGTTGTGTACTTGGTCGTATATAGTTACATAAGCATATACTTAGTTGTAAACGTTCTAACTCACTTTTTCTCCTTTACATAACACGGGTAGGTACATAGAGTGTGTACCTGACCAGATACCTTTTTGTTTCCCTTTGAAAACCCTTCCTAAATTCACTAATTTCAATCTTCTTTGACCTTAGATGCAATCCAACACTCTTAGGTCTAAATTTATCTTGTTTATAACATTAAAACACTAGATTTGATTGAATTTAACAACTTACTAGCTTAGATCATTCTAACAATCAAAGTCCTATTCCAAACCTTTATTTACAATGGATCATTTTGCACTACAAATCAAAGGAACAAACCCTAAATCACACTACACTCATGCAAACGATGAAAAGGAATGTTAATTTGTATATTTACCATATGGGATTCCATTGGAGTGCAGGATGTAGGAGTTGCTTTCGTCTTTGAGGATTTCTTCTCAACTCTTGAGATGCTGTTCTAAAGAAAGTAAAAAAGGGTCAGAATAATTGGTAATAGACCTTTTTATAATCCTCACAAATTGACCAATTGCCCCATTTATTAAGCCCTTTTTACCTTATTTGCCTCAAACTTTTTTTTCATGTTATATTATTTCCTTGGGTTTTACAAATTAATGACCAAATAGAGGTAAATTGATAATTTTATTTCTATTCCCAACTTAATACTGCAGTTAATAGGATGAAGTGAACATTGAAATATATATTCTCTATAATAAAAAATTACATGAAATAAATATTGGAGTAAAAATTCTTAACCTGTTTCTGGTAATAATCATTTACAAGGCTATTAATATTAGTAAAGTATATACCTTAGTAATAATGTCAAAAACTAGATGTGAATGGATTTTCTTTTGAAAATAATTTTCAATAAAAATACACTAGCATGGGAATTTGGTCATGTACTATGGTAATAAAAATTGACGAGAACCATATCGCTCGTAGGTATTGAAGACTAATTACCAGGTTATGACAATTTTGTTTTTATCTAGACAATCAGATTGAAATATTCAAGTAAATTAATATTAAAAAAATAAATTAACAAAAACATGTCATCGAAACAAAAATTTACTAAATGAAATGCATGGGATTTTGACTAAATCGTCATTTGACAAATTAATGCATACTTTTAAGATATGTTAAAATTAATTAATTGGTTTTCAATTACATCAGTGTTCACTTCCCTTCTAAGCTATTATCTTAAGTGTAGTAAAAATGTCTCTTTCAAGTGGTGATCTATAATTATGATATATGTAGTAAAATTATCTCATACATTTTACTACCCAAATTAAGATTAATAATTATGCATATACTCATGTTACAAAAATCAATATTAATGTATTAAGAGCCTAAATTCTACAAGCGAGCCGACTCATAGTAATTTTCGATTTTTGTAGGGATAAGTACCTAGAGGGTTCGTCCCACTTGAGAATCCTTCTAAAAGCGAGCCCTCTAATAGCCATCAATACAAGTCCCTTGAGACATATATATATAATATTATTACTAATGCAGTAGTTTATGCACACGAATTATTTTTTTACCTATTTTATTATAACTTCATTGATACTTTCAAACAAAAGAAGAGTAGGCCTTCTCAGAACATTTAAATCATTCCACCGCTTGATTTAAAAGGAGATTAAAGCAGCCTGAGGTGAGCAATGTCTCAAGAAATTTGATGATTTTATTTAAAACATTTCTTGATTGAAATAAATAATGTTTGGATTAAGCATATATTATACTTAAGAAATGTGTGTATTTATAAATTTAAATGAAAAATGGTAATCGTCAAGATTATATAATTATCTTTATAACTTGAATTTGTGATAAACAATATACATATAAAACGAGCTCTAAATAAAAAATATATATACCTTGACCTACAAAAACATAAATGTCAGAAAACTAGGCATCATGCATGGTCGGTGACGGCTGGCCGACGGCCCAAAAAGCGGGCGAAAATGTTCGTCGTATTCCACTTGCAGTAGTTGAGAGAGTCCCACCTTTGGAACTATATATCGTAACATGGCTGGTGTTTTCGGAATATTTATTAATATTTAAAAAATAAAAATATAACATTTATAATACATTTTAATATTAATTATATAATTTTCTAAAACATATTATTTGACAAGTATCCGCTAACGTTTTCTACTGTAACAATTCTAGAGACATCGGTTAGCACGTGGAGAATACTATTCACGTGCCTAATTCTCTGTTTAATTACGGCTGGGTATGTGGGACACATCACTTTCTTTTGCACATTTCTGCGCATGACCATTAACACACCTTTTGCTGCTCCATGGGTCCACTCCCACAACCTACGAACTTATGGATTACCTGTTTTTCTTGTTAGTGCAACTACATGTAATCTAAACATTCATAATGCATCTATTGACAATTAAGCTCAAGTATATCTCTAAAATAAATCTATTTGAAGTTTACTAACCTACCATCTTTGTATAAATAATTTCAATCGTATATCAATTTAATTGTAATCATATTTGACTTAAATTTAAAAATTTAAATAATTTATCGAATCAACTTTAAACTTTATAATATTTGATCAAATGAGCTTATAAATCTCATTAAACTTAGATCAAATTTATTGCAAATCAAATTCAAATGAAGTCTAAACATCCACACTATTATTGCTAGAAAGAAACAATACTTTTTAAATAAAATAAATATAAACGAATTTATCTAAGTCGACTTCAAATTTATGGTATGGTACTTAAACCTTTCCCTACATTTTAATCCTTTGGCCATGGTATCGCGGAAACGAAACGGATAAATGGGCGCAGTCTTTGACTTGAGATAACCATTGGCATCCACAGAAAAAAGGAGCTAACTTTAAATGCCAGACACTTTTCTTTTATCACTGTCATGACAATGTATGGCTTAACCGGCCAAAAAGAAAAGAAAAATATAAGGCTAACATGTCGACAAGCAAGGCTAATATAGTTGTTGGCTCCGTGTGTACAAAATCCATGGAGCACATTTGATGTGAAGTGCATTGACGGAAATGACGGCCTTTGCTAGTTGTGTGAGGTTCCCTAAATGTAGCAATCATCCTCGAGATGATTTGTTGGGGTACCATTCGTGTTCAATCAAATAATTTAAAAAGGCGATTTTCGATTTTGACTGGGGTATTAAATGCATTCTTTGAAAATGTTTATATTGATTTTTTTTTTCATATAAGTTATTATAGCCATTTCTAATACAATATGGTAATACAGATAAGATCTATCACTATTAAAAATATGATTATAAAAACAAAATTTAAAACTTACACAACATACAATGTGAAAGATATAATTGCATATGAATGTACACCATTTTAACCTAAAGTATAATTATTTTTAATCTTTTCATAAGTTCAAGTTCTTTAAGTGATGATGGCAATTCCCATCATAATACAGTAGCACAAACACATTAAGCACAATTAGGAAAAAGATTAAAAATGATAAAATGTAAAATTGATACGATATACGATTTAAAAAAATTATGATCATGACATGAGTAGACACGATTTTAATCGAAACTAATAATTTGTGATTTTTGTAATATTTTATGCCTTTTTGGACACAATATAAGACACAAATGTGACTCATTAACATGAATCACTATTACACTAATGGCTAACCTTAACTGTGGACATAAACTGTCACCCCTTGAACTTTATGAGATAAAGAAGAATTGCAGACTGCTTGCAATATATTCTTACTTTCTTTTAAGTAGAGCTTGAGATGTTTATGGTCCTAAAAAAAATGGCCAAAATGCATGCTTTAAAATATAAAGCAACTAAGTACATATCAAGCAAATATAAATGAGATGTATTTGTAATTTATCCTACATTTTTAAAAATGATTTTTTTTTTTTGTAAAAATAAGCATTAGACATGTGATGATAAAAAAAGAAGAAGAAGCAATGCCATGTGACTACACAGGTAATTCAGCTAGCAATACTATTTATTCAACTTTATAAGTGGGTCAATAATAAAGATGGGAATAATTAATTAGAGGACCAAGGGAAAAGGACTTTACTTACAAGCCATGAATGGTAAAGAAGTCAATCATTTATCCATCAAAATAGGAACTCTCATTTTTGTTTTTATGGCAGAGGTCTTACATTGGGCTATTATTGAGGATTGGGATATGGGGGAGTGATCCCACCTCTTATACGGATGTTGACATACGAGCAATTAGGTCATAGGGCATAGATCAGGCTTAAATCTAGTTATTAAACCATTTGCATAGATTATGCCTTCTTTAGTTACGAATTATCATTAGACACTTGTTTAACTATGCATTTTATTTCATTTTTTGTACTTTTTTTTTTTTACTATATATGTTTGTTAGTCCACTCATACGATATTTAGTTAATTTTATTATTATTATAGTTATTTTTATATTGTATTAAATGTTAAATATTTTTTATATTATTAATTTCTATTATATTATTTATAATGTTGCTATAAATTATTAAAATATCATTTATATTATTTTAATTAATAAAGAATAATTAGAGGTTTTTAATTCATTATAAAAAAAATAAAAAATAAAAAAGTGGCCGATATTAAAAAAGTTTGTCGCTTACCACAAGTGAGGGGCGAATTAAGTTTGTTGTTAGCATTTTTTTCTGGTGAATAAAGTTTTTTGTCAAGGTCTAATGAGATACTTTTACCGGCGACCATTTTTAGTGATTTTTTTTTTTGCCAATAAGCCTTTTATTAGGCAAAAAAAAAAAAAAAAAGCCTACTCCTAAGTTTTTTTAACTAGAGTAAGAACTTATTTTTATAGTATCAGCACATTTTAGTTTCTAATTCTGATGTAGTTTATTAATAAGCCAACATAAGTATTATGGGATATCAATAAACTTTTACTTTAAATATCATTGTTTTTGGTTTCAACCAACTATTTTATCAACAGCACTACTGCATTATAAAAAATGAATAAAAAACTTATATTCTCTATGGTGCATCAAGTTTAGATTCCACAGGGGTATGGGTTTTAGCATAATTCTTTGAGTTTATAAAATAGATATTAATTCTAAACTTTAAAAACTTATATTTATGAAATATGATACAAGATAGGATATCCCCACTTATCCATCACATATCTTATCACCCTACCGTTAATTGAAATATAGAAAGAAAATAGTCTTAATTAAAAGTTTTTTTGGAGCTTGCTTTATTTAGCATATGGATATTGTTTTGAAAGTAGGCATTTATCAAAATATTTGATGTAGTTTAGCTTGTCCCGTCAAGTTGTATAGCAGTGCTTGTTTGGTTTGAGGGAAAGAATAGAAAGAAAAGGAATTTGAACAAAACTTTTCATGTTTCCGGCATTTGGATAAAGGAAAGGAAATGAGAAGGAATAGATTTTGGGTGAAAAATTTTCATTTGGCAACAGGGGACTCAAATTGAATTGCTTTCTTACCCCTAAAATAAAATCAAATTTCTAAGTCAAAATGACTTTTATAATACTTAAAATAATGTATTTATATTACAAACTTTCTATTTACTTTTTTCCCTTATTATCAAAACTAGAAAACTTATAATTTTTTCTCTCATATTTTATTTTTCTTTCCAATTCTTAGCCCCTCACTTCTCCTCATTTCTAATTCTTGTTCTCTAGCTCAATCACATTTGAAGAATGTTTACTAAAATAAAGTAGCATTTATGCCATTTAGAATCATGTAAACGAGGTGGGGTGGGCCAGGTAGGTTAAACCATTTTACCCATAAAAAATTATAGGTTAGGTCAAAAAAATTATGACTCACATAACTTGTGGGCTTTTCTATTCGCTCTGCTTGAATTGAGGGCTAATGTAGGCCAATCCGATAGTCGATGTGGGGCGAGTTGGTCTATATACTTAAAATAAAAAAGAAAATAATGCAACTTTCAGTCACAATTGACATCATTATAAAATGACAAGTAATCCTTCATTGTATATGTGCACACATTGTATTATATAACTTATGATATATATTTAGCTTTTAGGGAGAAATTTATTTATCTTAAGATTTTACGATTTTTTTTACTAGAAAGTCAGCAATTGTATGTACTATTTTATTGTCAAGTGCATAGTATGATTGAAAAGGCTTAAATTATGATGAATCTAGGGATTTCATAATATTTTGTTATTAATTAGAAAATTATGTTGCTTCATATCTATCATTAGTCGTTAACATGAGGTTATATTGTAATTAGTAATTGTTCATTTTATCTAATTATTATATGATATGTAGATTACTAAGAACTAAAAATACATTATTATTTAGAAAATATATAATTTTCTAAAAAAAAATTATTATGAGTGAATCTTGGGTTGGCCCACTTAACTCATAAACCCATGTGGAGCGCGTTAGGCCACCATTTTCGACTTGCTTTTGATGCGAGCCAACCCTCATTGACCCACAGGCCAACACAAGTTAGGATGGGTTGGTTTATTAAGTTTATAATCTTAACTTTAATATTATTATGTGTTTAAATTTTATTAGTATGTACTCATCATATTATATATATATATATATATATATATGATGGTTGAATTATTTTTCCACAAAGTTAGGTTAAAGCTTGCCGACGTGTAGGCCATGTGCCCCAGAATGCCTATATATATCTCCCTCTCCTAACGAAGTTTCTCACCACATAATACTTGCCTTGTAGGATATAGTCTGCTACTGACTAGGATAGTCACCACGATACCCGGCACTCACAAATAAGGAACTTCCGCCATCCCACTCCTCTCCACTTCCAACGTCCTAAAAACACAAACGCACACTCAAATTCTCTGACACAGACAAAAGACAGTATAGAAGTCGGTCAAATTACTTCTACGACGTTTTTAACTCTCCAAATAATATACAAGTACTCTTCATTTTCTTTGTAGTAGCCCACCGCATCATTTCAGGTACGTCTGCTATTTGTTTCTTTTCCTGTTACGTTAGGCATCCAGCCGCAATACTTCTGCAAAAATTAAGTACCGTCGACTCGTATATATAATATATATATATAGGTTAATGTTTCATTATCTCGTTTTAAGAGACATGAGAGTTGGAGTTAGTTTGTAGCTAGATCGGTTTGCTTAGTCGTCATAAGTCAAGGGTTGAGAATGATTATCGATTTCACTTTATGACTCTGGCAGACCTAGGATTTCGAGTTGCTGGGTAAATGATATAGCGAGTGTAGAAGTAAATTAATAGGTATTTATAAAGTAACAAGTAGGAGAAACCTTTGAAAGCATCTCTTCAACCTCTTGTTTCTTCACGATTGTTTAGGTTAATCAACAGTCTGAGTGATTTATAGTTGTGAAAAGTTGTGGACAAACTTTGGAGTACACTCTCCTCAAGTAAGTGGGAAAAGGGCCTGCAAGTTTCAGTGGCTTCAGCCTGTGAACGCACTTGAATTTAAAAGAAAAAGCTTCAATGCTACTAATATATTATACAATAGATTAATGATAAGTAAATATATTGTAATATGTAAAAACATGAATACTTACCTATATATTCAAATATTATTAATATTTATTAATCATTTATTTAAATATGCAAATTATTAGTACTAATAATTTTTTTTTCTAGGCAAAGGATTTCCTTGTATTTTGCTCTCTCACTTTTTTGTTTGTTTGTTTGTGGAGCTTGTGGTTTGCATCTCTCATTGCCTCTGTCCATATAAAAAGGAATTATTAGTACTAATATATTATGTATTTGGATAGATAATATGTAAGGATAAGTGATATTTAAATACGTAATAGTAATATTGAATATTTTTTAAAAAAATCATCATTGCAAGCCACCCATCGATCTACATAGACAATATGTTCGTCAGAAAGTATATACCATGTATAAACAGTGTTTTACGAGGGTTCTCCTTATACTTACTTTTTTTCCCCTACATTTCTTCTATTTCTATAGTTTTCCACTTATTTTATTTTAAGTTCTCCTTATAATTACTTTTTTCCCTTACATTTGTTCTATTTCTATAGTTTTCCATTTATTTTATTTTAAGTTTGCGATCCCGTGTTTTGCAGTTGACTCGGTCAATTTATTTTTCCTTTCGTGTGTTCGTAATATAGCTAAAGAAGTGAATAAATGATTGGAAATAGGATAATGGCTTATAGGATTTGGTTGTAGGAAAGTTGCTGATATTAATAATATTGAAGAAGAGTGGAATAGGAGGAACCAAGAAGAAATTAGCTTATTGACGATAGCCAGTACACTTTTAGATTGGACAAATTTCAGAAGGACAAGTAAAAAAAAAAGATTGATGATATGTTATGTACATATAATGTGTAAATATTAATAAGATTTTAATGTTAATGAATAGTTTTTGAAACAACTATCACCATGTTTTGTATAAAATATATATATTAAAATCTTATTAATATTTATATATTATATATATATATATATATGTAATATATTGTGTATAGTACTCAATAAATCTTTTATTTAAAAAGAACTAATAAAGTTTTCCCATCTCATGGTGTCCTCCTCATGTCACCTTAAATTACATTTTGCTACTTATAAAGATATATTTATCTAACTTTTATTTTTTTTTATATCATGTGACCATTTCCATCCGAGAAATAGGGAATTTTATCCTAATAAATCAGTAAGTAGGTGCAAATTTGGCTCCCGTGAAACCATTGCATACTTGTGGTTATTATTCATTTGTTGAATAATTTTCTTTAGAATTATTTTCAAGGACATTTTGTATGCTAAACTTATCTTCTATGAAAACAAAATGTAATTGAAACTTATACAACTGGAAAATATAAGCATACAACTAGATAATATTACTACATACCATGTAAATATACTATAATATCTATCCTTCACTATGCTATAAATTAACGTTTTATCTCATATTTGATCTTGTTCTCTTGTTTTTAACTAATTGACATATCAGCAAGATGTTGGAGAAGATGATTGATGAGGTTATCATCCATCAAGTGATAGAACATTTTGAGTCGATGACCAAAGATGCAGGGAGAGTTCAGAAAGAGACCTTGAAAAAGATTTTGGAAGAGAACGGGAGCACTGAATACTTGCAAAATCTTGGTCTTGATGGGAGAACAGACCCTGAGAACTTCAAGGAACGTGTTCCTCTTGTTTCTCATAAGGATTTGGAGCATTATATACAGAGAGTTGCAAACGGCGATTCTTCCTCTATCCTTACAAGAAAACCTATAAAAACTATGTCATTAAGGTAATTCAATTTTATGCATGTCTTAGATTTGAAAATATGATATGATACTCCAGTGGTTTGACTAGGCGTGTTGTGTTCGGTTTTTCAGCTCTGGTACCACACAAGGGAGGCCTAAATTTCTTCCCTTCAATGACGAGTTGGTAGATAATACAATGCAGATATATCAAACATCTTTTGCCTTTAGAAATAGGTACTATTCATCTGTTACTTGTATAATATACTGTTCTAGAAACATTAAAAAGCCTGTAGAGGTAGAAATATTAAAAAGCTTGCAAAAACCTTCTATCAATAGCTTTTTGTTTTGATCCTAAAATAAGATCTTTCCTTATGGAACGAGCATTAGGCTGATGATATCCGTGTTGCAGGGAATACCCCATTGCGAGTGGGAAGGCCTTGCAGTTCATCTATAGCAGCAAGCAGTTTAAGACAAAAGGTGGCCTTCACGCAGGAACTGCCACGACGAATGTCTTTTGTAGCTCCAAGTATAAAACCACAATGAAGTCAATGCAATCACAGTGTTGTAGCCCAGATGAAGTCATTTTCAGTCCAGATTTTCATCAATCCTTGTATTGCCATCTCTTGTGTGGGCTTCTTTTCTGGTATGACGTGCAATTTGTGTCGTCTACATTTGCTCATAGCATAGTGCATGCTTTTCGAACTTTTGAACAAGTTTGGGAAGAACTATGCAATGATATAAGAGATGGGGTTCTCTCTAGTCGAATCACAATCCCTTCCATTCGAGAAGCAATGTCAAAGTTGCTCAAACCGGACCCTGAATTAGCTAATCTAATATACAAAAAGTGCTCAAGATTGACCAATTGGTATGGACTGATCCCACAGCTTTTTCCAAATGCTAAGTATGTATATGGGATCATGACTGGATCAATGCTGCCATACTTAAAGAAGCTAAGGCACTATGCCGGGGATTTACCTTTATTGAGTGCTGATTATGGATCATCCGAAGGGTGGATTGGAGTAAATGTCAATCCACAACTGCCACCTGAGCTTGCCACTTTTGCAGTTCTTCCTAATATTGGATATTTTGAGTTTATACCTTTAGGGAAGAATGCTGGAGTTGCTGACAAAAACAATGGTGATTTTCTTATCATGGAACCGAAACCAGTGGGACTAACTGAGGTGAAGATAGGTGAGGAGTATGAGGTCATCATCACCAATTTTGCAGGTAACAATTCGAAAATTCTTGCTTATGATTTGAACCACAGCCAACTTTCATCCCTGATTTTTATGAATTACTCCTTACATATTCTACTCATTGTTTTGTAAGTCATACTCAGAACTTTCTCAACTTCCAGTACCATAAAGGTTTTTAGATCTTTTATGTCATTTATTCATGTTATTCAGTTCCACACAATGTTTCAATCTACCCCACAGGACTATATCGATATCGACTAGGAGATGTGGTGAAAGTCGTGGGCTTCAGCAACTCCACCCCTGAGCTCCAATTCATTCGTAGGAAAAATCTTCTGCTCAACATCAATATCGACAAGAACACAGAGAAAGACTTAGAGCTTGCTGTTGAAACTGCAACCAAGTTGTTGGCCGAGGAGAAATTGGAAGTTATCGACTTCACCAGCCACGCGGATGTATCAAAGGAACCGGGACATTATGTGATATTTTGGGAGCTCAATGGAGAAGCAAGCTACGAGGTCATGAAAGAATGTTGTAATTGCATGGACCGGTCATTTATTGATGCGGGATATGTAGGTGCTCGCAAAAGCAACTCTATAGGGCCACTTGAACTCAGAGTTCTTAGGAGAGGAACGTTTCAAAAGGTTCTAAATCATTATCTAGGATTAGGTGCTGCTGTTAGCCAGTTCAAAACTCCAAGATGTGTCGGAGCGATGAATAAGAAGCTCTTGCAGATCTTATATGATAATAGTGTTAAGTGTTACTTTAGTACAGCTTTCTAATTGAAAGTTTGATTCTGGATCATCCTTGATCTATATAAGCTCTCTTATGAGATGATACACTTGAATATTAGAGAAAGATACCTAGGCTAAATCTAAATATTGGACCAACTCTTTCCTATAGAGTTGGGGAGTAGTGGCTGTAAAATGAAAATGTATTTATGTAATGGTGAAGGTCTTGTAACTCAATTGGCATTAATATTGTTCCTTCTTTAGGATGGAATATGTTTAAATCTCTCTTTTGTCAATTGCGTAACATGTAGTTGATAAAAAAAGAAGAAGGTATTCATGTAATGATATGGACAATGAATAAAACCAAAGAAACTTGTGCTTTCCAAGATTCTGGAGTAATGCCAAGTCTATATGCTATTTGTCCATTATGGAAATAGATTTAACAGTAATAATAAAGTACTAACTTTTCCAACTTTTATTCAAACCTATACATAGCAATTCAATATTGGAATTGATTCTTTTCTCTCAAAAGCCCTCATTAATAAATGATTATTTTATTACAACTCTATTTTATTTTTTGGTAATAACTATTACATTATAAAACAAGATTAGCCCTTGCTGAAAGTGTTGTCAATTTCTAGTTGCAATAGTTAAATTAGCCTCAATGTAGGAACATCAGTTTTCAAAACCAAAAGGATTATAGCCCATCTACTTTGTGGCTTTGATAATAAATCAACGAAGATCACGTTAGTAGATTTGTTTAGAGCTAGCTTTTTACTCTTCTTTACATCTTGTAATATCAATTATATATTTTATAAAAAAGCTAAATTGTATTATTTGACATCTTAATGAGGGCACTTTATTAAGGGTGCTTGGCACAAATTTCTATACCAAACATCCCTATTTCATTGAGAAACGATAAGGCAACTTGAGTTGCATAATACAAACCTCAGTGTTAGAGTTGCTTAGTAAGAACCGATTCTTAGCTTTTTTTTTTTCTTTTCTTTTCTTTCTTTCTTTCTTTCTTTTTTTTTTTTTTACTCTTAAAGTGTATAGATTTGATAAAAAAGGGACCCACAAAAGTAATAAAAAATTATCAAATAATTTTTTTCCAAGGAACCCATTGATAAAATGGAGGGTTTTTTAAAAGGGGGAGTTAATGTAACATCATAGCTCTAGGGATCCTATTGTGTGCTTAAAATTCTTGGTGTAGTTATGGCTAGCTTCTTGGGGTTCATTCTCTTTTTTGCACATTTCTATGAGTCTACAATGTACGAACTTACCGATAAATTCTTTTCTTCTTTTTTTGTAACAACTTGCTAGGTACAGGTACTTGAATTATACATAAACTAAATATTCATAATGCGTCTTGATAACTAAGCTCGAGCATATGTTTGAAATAAATCCATTTCGGGTTCATCAACTAGGATATAAATAAGTCAATCATATTTGCAAGATATTTGAGGTTTAATGTGACTTAAGTTAAATTGAGTTTGCGCTTCAATTACTTGAATAATTTTTGAAGTTTAGTTTTGATTTTGTAATATTTGACATAATGAACTTGTGAGTCTAATTGAACTTAAATCAAACTAATACAATTCAAGTTTGAACTAAATTTAAGCATCAACAATGTTTTTTGTTAGAAGAAAATATACTTCTTAACTAAAACAAATATAAGCAAGTTAAACCAAGTTAGCTTTGAGTTTATCATGTTGTGCTTCAAATTTTGGCTTTCAATATTTGAATTAAACTCAATACCCTCATCATTTTCACTTGTCTCATTTATACTTCTACTTCCTACTTCTTTATCATCTTAATTCTTTGGCTATGGGATTGAATATTGCATGAAGAAGAAATAGATAAAGGGGAGAAAAGTGTCATTGGGTATTATTACACACCACATTTGTGTATGTGTATATATATGTATGTATATGTATGATGAGTAAGTAATAATGAAGTTTCAACATGTGGCAATGGTAATAGATAGTTTCTTAAAAAGCCAATCATTCATCCTGTCACATGTTCAATATTAACACTTTTCCATTACTTATATATAGATGTGGTGGACAATACCATTGAATATTTTTTCAATAAATAGTGGTGTCCTTATGTTGAGTTATCCATTTATGGGGCCCCTCCTAAGAAAGAAAATAAAAAAAGAAGAGCTTACTATAACACATGAGGCTTGTCTTTTTTTCCTTTTTCAATAGCATATGGTTTAATTGTCCAAAAAGACAAAAAAAACATAAAAAATAAAAAAATAAGGCTTACATGTTGACAAGCAAGACTATATTATTACCATAGTTGTTGGCTATGTGTGTACAAAATTCATGGAGTGTCTACATGTGATGTGGATTACTTTGATGGGTAGTACCAATGACCTTTAAGAATAAGTATGTGTGTAATGCCTTAGAACCTAGAATATTATAACTTGCCATGTTTCCTTACGGAATAGAGATACACAAAGGTTTTTACTATACCTCTCATTCAACCTGTTCAACTCCATTATACATTAAATAAATGTACTCCAATGATTTAATTAATTTAGTTAAAGATGAGTAATTTAACTGCATTATAGTTAAAATTAGATCAAATACTCCACCTCAAAATAACAATACATGAATAAGACTTAAAAAACACTACTAGATTCACATTAGCTAAAAACATAATCATATAGGCAGTCTCCGAGAAAATATCATTTAATCTTCTACTTCCATTTCTCCCTACTATTCATCATCATAGTAGTAATATTATCCCCCACTAACGTCATCTTGATAATAATAATACATATCCTGGACTTGTTATACTCAACGTACTCATCATACCTACTTGTAGTTGAAAAACAAGAGGTTTGAGTTTAAGTCTAGTACGTGAATAACCAAACACATGCGCATACTAGAACATATATAGGTTACACACAGGTAATGCAGTAAATAAGTAACATGTATTCACTTAATTATCTTTCAATTAACCACTAAGCAATACAAGAGTACTTATGACCTCATCACACTGTATAAGTAATTTAACCCTAGGTTAAGAACTACCACCTCTAGCCCTAACTTTCTATCGATATTCGGAATTGCCACATCTAGCCCCAATACCCCTAAAATCTACTCTAGATCATTTTAAAATAGAACTCCATTATGGACAATGCCATATACCGATCATCGGGGAGCCCTTTAGGAATCAGCTACCTTTAACCCTTAGGTTGAGCCACATACAAGCAACAAGTAAATAATTTACCAAGTTTACTTTAAATTCATTCATTTATTATAGCTAACAAATACAACCAACAAGCATGGTAAACACATACCTAGAAGAGCATTTTTATGTTTTACTTGTCTACAATTAACAAGATCCTCAAAACTTGTCATGAAATAGCAATTGATCATTAGTTCTACTCTACAATAAAGTCGACATTTCACTAGGTTGTTCAACTAAGAATTGGTCACTTATTTTCCCTTCTCCAAGCTCTATCGTAAGTAATACTAGCTTAGAATTGAAATAAAACTGAAATAGAAAGATTAAAGAAGTGTTCTTAGACAACATGACCATATGCATGGTCGTGTAGAAGAACATGGGTAGGAATATGACAGTGTATATATCCATGTACCTTACTGTACGAAAAGCCCCCTTAGCACACTTGAGTACATGGTCATGTACTTCAATAAGAGAAGGTAGACGTTCATGTACTTGGCCATGTATAGCCCATCTCACCAAATGCTCCTCACATTCTACATGGGTAGTACATGGCCGTGTACCTTAGTTGTGTACCATGGTCGTGTACCCCTCTGAACCTCATGAACCTCTCCAATCTCACCACCATTTTACACTTCCTCCATCTCATCACTTACTAATCAAGAAAACACTCTAAATTTAGCATAAAATCTATCTAATTTCATGAATTTAAACATAATTGGAATATTTACTTGTCTCAATTTGAATTCACAACTTGCAATGTACTTGATCTAGCAACTTTGGTGTCTAATTGAATTATCTAAAAACCTTGATTTAATAGCATGCTACGCCTTTAATTGATGTCCCATGACAGAAGACAAAACACCAACTTGATTTGAGGTGCTTATCTTTAAACGTATGTCAAATTGTAAATCCTTCCTCATTGGGTTGTGAATCAGGGTGGTTAGAGTTTCCTAAAGGATATAGAAGATTTAACATTTCAAGTAGAGGAAAAAGTGGCATTAAGGTTATACAAGGGCTTATATAGCCTGAGGTCAAAAGACCAAATTGCCTTCATCGTAAAATTCTTAATTACCTAAATGCCCCTCCATTTAAAACAATATTTCATTTCATTTTATTTTCTTTTGTATTTTTACATTCTCCTTCCCTTATAAAAGCTTTTGTCCTTGAAAGTTACTTGTATTTAGGAAGAGTTTTGGATGTTTTCTTCTCATCTTATTCTAATTCTCAAGTTGCTTCCTATTTTGTTTGATTACTTCACTATACCTTAACATAAGGGATTGCTCTCCATCTCAATATTTGTTCTTTAGTATCTATGATTTAGATAGATCTTTCCATAGGTAGTGAGATTTAGTTATACATCTAAAGGTTTAAGTGTTGTGACTTAGTCTAGGTTTGCTCCAAACTTTCATAACATCGATACATGAAAAAATCATGCACTCTCGCCAAGCTAGGTGGTAAGTCTAACTTGTAAGCGGCAGTACCAATTTTCTCCAAAATCTTAAAAGGACTAACATATCTAAGATTTAATTTTCCTCTCAAACCAAAGTAGACAAGACCTTTAGTTGGGGATATCTTTAGTAACACATGATCTCCTACTTCAAATTCTAGTGGTTGTCACCTCTTATCAATATAACTCTTCTAGCAACTTTGAGCCTATAGTATCTTTTGTCTAATTAACTTTACCTTATCTATAGTCTTCTTCACCAATTTAAGTCTTAACACCTTTTTTTCTCTTACCTCATCTTTGTGTAAGTGTGACCTATATTTCCATATAAAGCTTCATAAGGCTCCATCTGAATGTTTCTTGGTAACTAATATTGTAGGCAAATTTAATTAAAGGTAGGTGTTCGTCCCATTTTCCTTCAAATTCTAAAACACAAGCCTTTAATATATCTTCTAAAATCTATGTAGTCCACTTTGACTACTCATCTATCTAAGGATGGAAAGCTATGCTGAATTGCAACTTGGTGCCTAGAGCTTTATATAGGCTCTTCCAAAATCTATTTACAAATTTAGTATCTTGATCAGAAACAATTGACACTAAGATTCCATGAAGTCTTACTATTTCCTTGATGTATAGCTGTGCTAATTTACCAAAGGTATAATGGATGCTGATGGGTATAAAATGTGCCAATTTAGTTAATTTATCCACTACTACCCATACAGTATCATGCTTTTCTTTCGTTCTAGGAAGTGTAGTAATGAAATCTATAATTACATGCTTTCACTTCCATTTTGGTATGGGTAAAGGTTATTGTTCTCTTGCTAGTCTTTGACGTTCTATTTTGATCTATTGGCACCTTAGACACTTAAAAACAAAGTCAGCTATTTCTCATTTCATATATCTCTACTAGTAATGGGTCTTTAAGTCTTTATACATTTTAGTACTCCTAGGGTGGATTGAGTACCTAGACTTATGTGCCTCTCTTAAAATCTCATTCTTTAACTCTATTAACTTTGGAACACATAACTTGGTTCCACACCACAAAACACCCTCTTGGTTAGTTCTGAATTTATGTGCATTCCTTTGTTTCATCCTATGCATAATTTCTAACATACCTTTGTCTTCTAGCTAAGCTACTTTAATTCTATTCACTATGGTTAGCTAGATGCACAAACTGGCGAGTTTTGTCCCCACCTCCTAGGTAATCACTTTCATTTCCAACTTTCGCATTTCTTCAAGCAATGACTTCTATGAAGTAAGTAATGTAGTTAAGTTACCTTGCTTCTTTTTGCTGAGAGCATCTGCTACTACATTTTCTTGTCTTAGATAATACTGTATTTTCAAGTCGTATTTCGTTATTAATTCCAGCCATCTTCTTTGTCTCATATTTAAGTTTTTTTTTTAAGTGAAGAGCTATTTCAAACTTTTGTGATTTATGTATACCTTGCATTTTTTTCCATATAGATACTGTTTCTAAAGTTTCAATGCTAAGACTACTACTGTTAACCCCAAATCATGGGTAGGGTAATTTCTTTCATACTACTTCAGTCGGTGAGAAGCATAAGTAATAACCCTTCTATTTTGCATAAGAACACACCTTAGACCTTAGTTAGAAGTATCATTGATTATTGTATACTCCTTTCCACTTTTTGGTAAAGCTAAGACTAGTGCTAAAATTAATCTTTCTTTCAGCTTTATAAAACTGTCTTCATAGTGGTCATCCCATTTAAATGCAACTATTTTAGAAAATCCCTCCACAAAACACTAGTAGTAACCTATTAATTCCAAAAAGCTCCCAATTTCAGTCACTGTCTTGGGTCTTGACCAATCTACCATTGCCTTTGCTTTCTCAAGATCTACTACAATACCATTCTTTATTAATTATGTGCTCCAAAAAAGAAACTTGCTTCAGCCAAAATTTACATTTCTTAAATTTTGCATGCAACTTCTTGACTTGTAAGCTCTTTAGTAGAACACTTAGGTGTTCTTCATGTTCTTCTTTACTTTTTTATTATATTAGGATATCATTAATAAATACCACCACAAATTGATCCAAGAAGTCTTTGAACACCCTATTCATCAAGTCTATGAAGGTAGGTTGGAGTATTCGTTAGACTAAAAAGCATTACCAATAATTCATAATGCTCCGAATGCATTCTTCTAGATATCTCCTTTCTCTATCTTCAATTGGTGGTAACTTGATCTCAAGTCAATCTTTGAGAATACTTAAGCCCTTTATAGTTGATAAAAAAGGTTATCTATCTTAGAGAGTGCATTTTTTTTTTATAGTGGCCTTATTCAATGCTCTGTAATCAATACACCTTCTCATGCTACCATTCTTCTTCTTTATAAATAGGATTGGGGCTCCCTAAGGTGACACACACTAGGCCTGATGAATTTCTTATTTAGCAACTCTTGTATTGGAACCTTCAATTCCAATAGTTTTGTAGACACCATATTATATGAAGCCTTAGATATAGGGGTTATGCTTGGCACCAAATCTATGCAAAACTCAATTTATCTGTTTGGTGGTAACCTTGGTAAGTTATCAAGAAATACATCGACATACATGTTTACTACTGACACTCCTTCAAGCTTTATGTTACTATTAGCTTCTACTATTATAGCAACTAATCTACTCCTATCCTACAATTCATACGTTGGTAGACCCATAGGTCTTTGTACTTCTAGCTTAAAATAGATAGGATTTTCATTAGGGGGAGTGAAATAAACTATCAAGTTATAATAGTTTATGGTGGCATGAAATTTTGATAACTAGTTTGCTCTTAGAGTAACATCAAAGTTGAGCATATTCAAAACAAACAAATCAATAGGCATCACTCATCCTTAGATTATGTAAATATATTGGGCTAAGCCCATTGATTATTTGGCTTAACTCATTGGGTTAGGTGACATGGCTTAATGGGTCCGATTTAATTATTGGGATGACTGAAGGAGAATTGGCTTGGTGGGCTAAAAACATGGCTCATTGGATTGGTCCATCCGCATGCAACCTTTTTTAGACAGGCTCATTTATTTATGAGGAAGGCTACTGGTCTTGAGCCTATGTCAAGCTCATTAAGATACCTTAAATTGAGCAAACTCCATCTCGCTCATTGATTGTTAAAGTGATCTAACGATGTCATCAAGCCTAAGAGTCTATAAATACTTACTCATTCCTCCTCATTTAGGATCTTTTTCCTAAATTCTTGAGATCAAAGAAAATGTGTTCTATCAAGAGTTCTCTACTCTTTAAGATCAAACAAGAGATCAGGCGAAGAACTATCTCCATTGCCCAAGAACTGCAAGGTTGACACTTGAGGTCTTATTAGCTCCCTTATTTGTCACTTGTGCATTCAAAACATTTGAGATTGGCTATTCATCCTCCCTACCTTTCTCTCCCTAGTCATCCCATCACGTGCTATATCTGAATCGCTTTTCTCTAAGTTCACATGCAGTGTGGTATTTGCGTGATATGCACGTGACCATTCCTACTAGGACCCTTCATTTACATATACATATATACATACATAAAAACATATGTATACATACATACATACATAATGTAAAAAGAGATTATAATCATGCCAATAAGCTCATCACCAATAAGAGAAGTAGCCATGAACTTTCACTTTTATTGATTAGAGAAACCTTTTATACTTTTTTTTTCTTTCAATTTTCATGACAATAAATCTTGCTTTTCTGGTCTTGCTAGATTTAGACGATTACATTTAATGAACTTCATAAAAAACACGTGAACTAACACAAATTTTATTTTCATTTATTAAGTTATAAAAAATCATATTATATAATATATATCACATCATACACATATTTCTCAATAATTGATTGCTATCATTAATTATGACAAGATTTCTTGCTACCTACATAAATTCAAAAGGTAATGCTATGCTCTTATAGACACATGTTTAACTATCTACCACACCAAGTTTTCAACTCTAAGGGTTCTAAGAGGATTTTGATATTATCTGGGGTATATTAATTTGTTAGTTAAATATTCCGTTTCATTTTTACCCCCCAAATCTAAAACGAATTTTGCATTCTCTTTTTAAATATAAGTTTGCATTAATGCGAGAAATACCACAGATCTTCATATACATACTATTATAGATATATTTATCTTTAGTGGCTTAGTTTCATGATAATAATGTTGTGAATCATATGGTACATTGCAAATTGATTTGGAAATTATTAAAGGGGCGTCTTTTAATGTTGGTTTCTATGTATTATATGGTATCAAACGAGTTACTTGATGCAATAAAGATAAAGAATTATCGAGAGGAATAAAGAGACTGAGAACATGAGTTTGATTTCGACTTTCAAGAGTGTAATTGCACCAATTTTAATGGATAATGTCATAGCGGTAGTGTAAGTCAATGCTAGTGTAAGTCAATAAGCATTGACTATTACTTAAGTTAGTAACATAACATGGACTAGATAATCATATCCACTTATAATATCCAGTATGATTTAAATTGAAAGTGTACAAATTTTGGTAATCTTGTATATTTCCTAGAAACTGAACCTTTAAGACCTTGTCAAATTTTTTACTTAAATGACAGTAAATTGTCCAAGTTCTTGCTTGCTTGCATTATGAATGATTCTTTCCTTTTACCTTTTGCTTATATTATGTGTTATTACTTGCTTTGGGAATGAAATGTATTGTAGCCGATAAATATTTATTTCCCAATTGTCCATGCTATGCAGCAAGCATCGCTTTTATGTTTGTTTCAATCGAAACCTGGCTTTGTAATTTCTTTTGAAAGTTGCTTGTTGGTGGGCTAAGTACATATGAAATATCATAACAAATAATTCGTTTATAAGATTCTTTAGTTGTTAGATTAAATAAAGTTGATTTATTTCCTTAGAAATTTCATAATTCAATAATATAGATGTTGCAATGAACATAAAGAGATATTTTTCAAATAACCACATTATTTTTTATTAAATGAGTATGACTATAAAAGACATGAAGAGAACAATTGTGATAAAGTATGGATAAATGAATCCTCTATCTTAATTTATGTCCTCTAGAATAACATACTAATGACTTAATGACTTATGCTGCAATGCTCATACGTTTCAACATTATTCATGAGATTGAAATGGTCTTAACTATGACCAATTCAAGCGATTCCACTACAAGCTTAATAGCTGTATCACCTTTTCGCAAAGCTTGAGGTTAGAGCAATCTCATTTGTGAATGGTTGAAGCAATCATCTCATGATAGCTGTTATTGTTCGATAGAAGCATCTACTCTTGAGCATGTAACGAGTATAGTGCCCTTTTTTGTGACTTTATCTAATCATGGGGTCAAAGTAATCATAGCTATGGAGGATCAAAACAATCTCATAATAGGCTTGGCAACCACAACACTATTCTATCTTATCATGGGGTTGAAGCGAGTCCATCATAGGCTTTGTAGCTGTAGTGCCATTTAGTTCAAGGACTAAAGTCATTTTCATCTAATCATGAGATCGAAATGATCTCAGCTATGAAGGTTCGAAGTGAACTTATAACAAGCTTGGTAGCCATAATGCCCCTTCTCTTAACTGAAAAAAAAGGGAATCAATTCAATTAACAAAGATTGAAGTAATCTTTCTAACTCTATATTTCAAACTCAAGCAAATACCTATGGTATACTAATGACACATAACATGTGCATAATGTGATGCAAAAAACACAATAAATGTTTATATAGCAATGCATACCAACTCCATAGTATTTCATTTTGTTTGATATTTGACTACTTCTATATATGTATTGGTTTTATCCAAACCTATATTATGTGGCACTTAGGTGATTTTGTTTTCTATTTTGTGTCATATGCTCTAGTCTATATTGATCCTCCTCAATCATTGAGCAATAATATGTGCACTTGTGATCACTAAATAGTGCTCTTTTATCACATGTAGAGTGCATAGTGCTTATTGTATAAAGCACAAGCTTAGATAAAACTTACTTATTTGACATTTATTCCTTTCCAATGTTACTTATTCTCAATTAATATGTGTTCAAATAGTTATTACCACATATCTACATGCAATACAATGAACTAAGGGAGAGTTAATGCACCTGGCCCCTTATCATACTGCATTATTGTTCTTATGAATAAAAATGTTGTTTAGTTATGGCATTAAAAGAAAAGATTATATTTTTCGATAATAAACATAAAATTTCTCCAACTTTCCTTTCTCTCTTTGAGAAGAGAGTAAAATAAATATACATCTTTGCTTTATAAATATAATACTATGTTAAAAAAAAATCATCATTTAGTTGATTTCATTATGATTATGCAACATGTGTGAGTAAAATGTTGCATGGGTAAATAACTCACACATTGTAACATATATGTTATGTGGGACATATACATGTTATATACTAAGTTATGCTCCATTTTAAGTGATAATGTGGTGATGCAAGCATTAAATAGCATACGCACCAAATGGTAGCTTGTCACTAAAAGTACTTAATGAATGCTTGAGAGCCATTTTTTTTCTCTATTGAAAAGAATTATTGGATATGGGGTAAATCGTAGATGAGGAAGCTATTATAACATAATTTTATAGGCTAATCTTAAAATTGATTAAATTATGTTTAGACTAATTATTTGGATTAGTGGCATGATGCAAATAATTAAACCTAATTTAGGATGATTTAGAGAATTTTGGATTAATGGGCTCAAAATAGAGTTTCTTAATACTATCTTGGACATTTTAAACCTTTCTCAATAGGTTAAGTAGCACTAGGATCTTTCATTCATAGTTGGTTTTTGTTGTTCTTTCTTTAGTGCGATATCCTCTAGTTTAAGTCATGAATCAGACCCTGATCGAAGTTGTCTATCTAAACTAAACAAATGCATTAGGGCATGACCAATGAAAGAAGTAAATTAGTAAAGCTAATTTTATTAAATAGGGAGATATAAATAATTGATTATGTAGAGCATGAATAGGGGGTATCTTTATTTCTTGTAAGAGTTTTATTTTTTTCAATGGTACAAATAAGGAATTAATAAAATAATGATTAACAAGTGAAAAATGCAGCACCTTTAAAGCGTTAAACAGCAAAGGACAAAAAAAGTACACATTACTTCATTTAGTTCAAATGGGGAATATGTAAATATATAGGTACATACAAAGCTTTGGAAGTATCAAAAGGAAAGAAAAAGGAAAACTCTCTCAAATTTTCCTTTGAACCACCGAATCCACTCTCACCAAATCATCAAGATTTAACCACATGCAACTCCAGAGGTCAACAGCAGTAGGTAAGTAGAATTAATTCGTGTGCATTAATATTTTATCTGTTCTGAAGAGAATTTAGGTTCCATGTTGATTTGGGTGGTCCAGGCGTCTAGGTGCGAGCTGCTACTGTGTGGGTCCGGCAAGGTGGACCGACAAGGTGGTGGTCGGCACTGGCTGGAGCTCCAAATGGTGGTGAGATCAAGTTCTGTCTAAGTTTTAATAATTTGATTGAAAATATTAGTTCATGCCAGAAAATTCTAGAAAAATGTATTCTTGGTTAATTTACGATTTAGATTTCCAACATAATTTTAGTTTTGCGAAATTTTATGGTTAAGGTATGTGTGCTTAAGAAATCCCCTATTCCGACCGTGGGATTGAATTAATTTTCAAGATTCTTAACTTGGTAACTTCCATGTAATTTTTACTATGTAAGCTCTTAATATATCATAGTAAATTTACCCAACAGGAATCCTTATCAACTGGCATGTTTAATATTTATTAAATTATTGCCAGGTAGGCCTTGTTACTATTATTATTTTTTTTCTTCAAAAGTGTTTTCATAAATACGAGTTACACTGATTTGTTGGAGTTCCTTAGGCTTAATGTTAATTTGTGGGATGGTTAACTCTGATTTTTTATGTATGAATTTGGTAATTCACGTGACTTATAATAAATTTTAGTTAAAAAAAAAAAGATATAGTAATTTCAGTGAACATTAGTAACAGGACACACAATGACCAGTACTAAAAGAACATATTTTGTGGGATCAAAGCATTTTTCATAGATTAGTTCAGGTTGTTTACTCTCTAGTATGCGGGTTAGCTAGTAGTCGATTATATGTTAAGTAAAATGGTAGATTATAGTTGATTCAATAAAGATTTTGGTAGATAATAGTTGATTAATAAAGATTTGAATAATCACATGATCTTATTGGGTGTTCTAGTGAAATGAATGAGCTAATCCGTTTGTGTTGTAAGTTGAGAAGACTTATATTGATTTAAATCTTAGAGGTAGTTCCAACTTGCGATGCTACAATTTAAGAGAAAACCATTGTAATTAAGGGATAGCCTTGTAATTTATGAAATACGGCCAGACTTTTATGTTAATACGTTCAGGGAGTTTCCGGGGTAGTGAGCATAATGATGTTATTAAAAGGGATAAGAAATGAATAAGGTATTACGATTTGGAGTCAAAAATGTGATTTGGAAATCTATTACGGTATATTGGTAAAACTGCAATTGAATTGAAATAAATTTTCATTGGTTATATACATGATTATAATAGGTGAATAAGAAACATTTTGCTCTTCGATAGATAATACGGGCCGAGTATCTATGACCATCTACTTGGTTGAGTATGAATTGTGGTTGCTCTTACTTGGAATGTTGTGATGCCGGTACTTAATTTGATGTTAGTGTGCTGATACATACAAGTTAATCTGAACTGATATGAAAGTGGAAGAAATAGGGATTGCTCATTTAACTATGAAGGGTGTCTATTAGTCAAGCCCAGGAGCAAATATGTTAACTCTATAATTAAGCTTAGCCCAATACTCATGGTTATTTGATTATTTGAAATGCATTCATGGGAACCTACACGCATCAATTGATCTTGAATTTTTATCTCCTTTCTCTTTAGCTTGTTGGTTGAATTGGTAGGTGAGTACATTCCTGACTTGATTGATTTTAATATGTGTGGTAAAAAATGTAGGTTACTCGTTTATTGGCTATCAAACCATGTATAATCACTTATTGGTGACCATTACAGAAGTTAGGAATATGTTTGTGTTGGCTATGTATGACGCTATACTTGAGGAATTATGCTAGCTTGAGTGATTGCTTTGAGATTTGTGGAGTTTTGTACATATATGGCTTGGTATAAACTTAAATGACTTTTGGTCATCTATTATATATTGTATAGATTGGTCAAATGATGCTTAATGGATTTCTATGTACTAACCAAAGAAACTTAAATAATGTAAGTTTTGTTCCCTATCCAATAAGTTTATTGTACGATTTTTGAATTGATCCGATAAGTTTACGGGACAATTGACAAACTGACTCGATGTTAATGATTTATGGGGATCTGGTCATCTCATTAGCTTGTGGCAGGTTAAAGGAGCATTAATAGAAACTAACATGTTATGAAAGTACTAGAGAAACTATTATTATTTGAATGTCTAAATGGATTTATGGATATATGTATAAAGGTAATTTGCTAACATGTGGTAAGAGGTGGCTTTCAATTGATTGTTCAGATTGGATTGGGAAGTCAGGTTAAATAGTAGCTTGGAAAGTTCTAGTAAGAATTTAAACTATCAGCTAAATATGCATTGTATTGAGAAGTACTTGTTAATTATATTTGATAGGCTATAATATGATTATTTTGATTAGTGCTCACTTTGTTTCTTATGAGCCTAAGGGGTTAGTGTTTTCCTAACTCTAGGTGCAAGAACAAAAGGATGAGATGGCTTTTGAGGTTTTGGGACATTTAGGGTGATAGTCAAGTAGAAAAAAGATTTAAGCTTTTAATTTCTCTATTCTTTTGAGTAAATTACTATGTTACATTGTGTGAAATTTATTAATCTTATGTAAACAATAAGGCTAGGTATTAGTCTATCTATGGGTTATAATCTTAATACACGTGTAAATCATGATTTAAGGGTATGAAAAGATAGGTAAGTTAGGTGCGTGATCATTTTAGGAAGGTTACAGTTACTTGTGATTATGATGAGGTGGGTGTGAATCGCCCTTCGACAACAACTTATAATATAAGCTATGTCCCATGGTGATTGCATGAGTGGCACATGTTTTATAGGAGACTTTAAAAGAAATATAATACAAGTGTAGAACTTAGATTTATATTTGCCTTATCCTTACTTTAGAGATGGTGTAATGAGCTACATTCAGGTACCAAGTTGACACATCATAATGTTAGGTAGATTAAGTTAAGATCTAGAAGATGGGTCGTTACATTTAGTCCATTAAGTCATTAAACCTTGATTAATCTTATCTATATACAATCCATGTGATCTAATAGTAATTGTCAGTTATAACTCATTACAAATATATATGTTCGCTACTTATGAGGGGGCCTTTAGATCCTAGTCTCTCTACAATAGCACCTATTATTAGAACCTAAGTTTGTTGAGGTTGTCTATTCTACCACTCCAATCTCCATCCCCCCCCCCCCCCTTTTTTTTCCTCTTATTTGATGATTATTCTATTGCAACACCAACTTATTTTATTCATGTTAAGTATATAGATGCAAGCGGTATGCATATGATATCTATAAAAGAACCTATACGTTTACAATAACTAACACGAATTCAAAGCGAAATATGAAATAAATATAAGGCTAACATGAATAACCTCCCCTTTAATAAATTATCTAAATATGAAGGGATCAAATTTTGGATTTTAACTCCACCACTTATTTTAGTTGCTTGCTTTATCGGTGGACCAAAATGTCCTTATGATAAACATTTAAATCAACTAAATTTAAATGAACATTGAGGAGCTCTATTAGGTTTATAACACAATGATTACTAGATATAAATTAACCATTTGGAAAATGATTATCATCACATTTTTTATTTGCTTGTGAAGAAAATTTTATATCAAAAATTTTCAACAATTGATAAGACAATAAAAGTACCTTTTCTTATATAGACTTGATTCATAGAACATATATGAGAGTAATACATAGGCTACTACTACTTTACTCACAAGATACATAAACCATGGGTTTATACTCAAATCAAACAACATAGCATTGTTTTCTGCTATATGTAATTGGTTTTTGTACAAGCTAAACCTTATTTCAATTAGAGGCATGAATGAGCTAAACCTACTCACAAATTTCTTAAGTTTAACTCAACAACAAATGAATTGAATCTGAATTTCAGTTACTCGAATAGTTTATTTAATTGTACTTAAACTTTATAATGTTAACTCAACTAGTTATGAAAGGAATTTAAGCTTAAAAATTTTAATTCAATCCAGTTCAAATCAATCTCGAGTTTAGAAATTTAAAGTCGAATTCTAATTGTCCACTCAATTGTAAGTCAAGTTCAATTGATTGCGCATTTAAAATTCATTTGCAACAATGAAATTGACTATTCATACTCCAATATAGTGGTAAAAGTCTATAGTCGTAATAGTTGCGCACCCTTTAAAAGCTACTCTTATGATACGTCCCATGTGACGGCTATCTTTTAATGAAAAAAAAATCTTATTTATACTATAGCCTCTTAAGAATTTGTATATCTTTATTTTAATTTATGTCAAAAATCAAGCTAATGGTATATAATTTTGAATTAAAAATTCTAAAGAAAGTTTTTAATTGTAATTAAAATTTTACGTCTTCCAATTTATTCTTTATAAGGTTCACATTATCATATTGATGACTTAGTTTTGTTGTTGATTTTGGTTAGACATATCATCCTTGCTAAAGAGATATTTTAATCTATTTTATTTTTTTAAAATTAGGTAATTTAGTGCAATACTGTAAAAAGTAAAATTTTGCCATAAAATTATGACAATTGTCCTTTGCATTTTTTAGTTGTATGGCTTCTGATGCGGACATCGTGGCGGACACGGGTTGATGCATGGGTGGATACACGGTCGTGTATCATGTTAGGGAACTTCCAGAAACGCACACGGCTGCATACACGACTAGGAGGCACGGACCGTGTGATATACCGGGATAATTCCCAAAAACGTACACGACCTCTTACATGGCCAGGAGGCATGGCCGTGTGTTCTGTCAGGATCCCTCCCAGAAGCATACACGGTTACATGCACGGCCAGGAGATACGGCCGTGTATTACGCCAGAAATATCTCCAGAAGCTTACACGGCCTGTATGCACGGCCGTGTACTTTCCAAACGACGGACGTGTATACTTATATTTATTATTTATTTCCCTTTTTATATGTTTTACTGAGATGTATAAATAGTTATTAGGTCATTTTAGGTGACGTTTTTCAATATTCAATATACACTCTTAGAGACGAGTTTCTCTGTATTTTGATTGTGCGCAATTGAAATTTATCTAAGAATAAACTCCGATTCTTCTTTGTTTATTATAGAGTTCCAATCTTAGAATTGGTCTCGGGTTTACGCTTTCCTCGTTGCGTCAGTTGGTATCAAAGCAAGGCAAATTCCTGCAGAGATGTCGGTTAACGATGGTGTTGATGGCGGTCGCATTCTCGACCTTGATCGGGATGCAAAAGTCTAAGGAGTTAATCAATGGGATCCAAGGCCGGTGGTCGAAACCATGGAACAAGACTTGGCATGTAGAACAACGTTTGGAAGACTTGGTGGCACGTTTCGATGCCATGGTGATGGGCCACAACGGGAACAGGGGTGTTGTTGGGAGTCGACCAGGAGTAGCAGTCCCTCACGACGGTCCTATCAATGAACTTGCTGCCAGGAATCAATGGAACCGAAGGCTTGATGAAAGCTCCTCTGAGGAAGAGGGTGAATATCTGCAGAGGAGGGGACAACCACCGAGAAGGGGTGGCGTTGATGGTGGCAGGTACCAAGGGGTGGATGACCGGATTGATCAAGATTACGGTGGTAGATATCGACGAAACCACCAGGGATTCGATCATGCCGATGGCGGTGGCTTCCGCCTTAAGGTAGACATTCCTTCCTTTAATGGTAATCTCAATATAGAAGATTTTTTAGACTGGCTTGCGGAGGTCGATAGGTTCTTCGATTATATGGAGGTACTTGAGGATAGGAGGGTAGGATTGGTTGCTTGTAGGCTGAAAGGAGGGGCGTCTGCATGGTGGGATCGATTGCAGAACTGTAGGTAAAGAGAAGGAAAGCAGCCTATAAGAACATGGTACCGCATGAAAAATCTGTTACAGAGAGACTTCCTACCACCCGATTACGAGCAAATCCTTTTCCAGTAGTATCAACGATGCCGTCAAGGGCAGAGGACGGTGCATGAGTACACCGCTGAGTTTATGAGGCTGGCGGAAAGGAATGATCTAAGGGAGACTGAGGGTCAGCAGGTGGCACGATTTATAGACGGGTTGAAGCCTCAGATTAGAGACAAGATAGGGATAACGGTGTTTAAAACCGTCAATGAAGCCAAGAATTTGGCCCTTCAAGCTGAAATGATGATCTAAGAGCAGAGTGCAAGGTTAGGAGGAGGCAAGAGAAACTATGCTTACGATAATCTCGGCAGTAATAGTAGGGTGACTGGCAAAAGGCCTAGAGGAGTCGTTGATAAGCCAGTGGGAAGCATGGAGAGAAAAGAAGATAAAGCTGAGGGGAAGAGACCTCTTGAGAGCAAAGAAGCCCTGAGGCAAAATAACCCGTATGCCAAACCAATTTTGGGAAAGTGCTATAGGTGTAATCAGTAGGGACATCGATCCAATGAATGCTCGAATCGACGAGCTGTAAACATTGTCGAAAGGGAAGAGGAGGAGGAAGTGTGTTGTGAACCGGATGGTGACGATGATTACTATGAGGAGGTTGATGATGCGGTGGAGCCTAACTATGTAATCAGGAGGATGATGCTAGCACCGAAACAGGAGGGTAGTTCACAACGACACCAGCTATTTCGCACTAGGTGCAAGATTGGTGGGAGAGTGTTTGACTTAATTGTTGACAGTGGGAGCTGCGAGAACATCATCGGAAAGGAGGTTGTGAAGAAACTCCAGCTACCGATAGAGAAACATTCGAATCCTTACACCATAGGATAGATTAAGGCGATGGAGCGAATCGAGGTGAAGGAGAGGTGTCGGGTTCCCTTTTCGATAAGAAAGTATTGGGATGAGGTGTACTGCGACATCGTCGATATGGACGCTTGTCATTTGTTATTCGTACGGCCTTGACAGTTTGACGTGGATGCCTAACATGCCGGGAAAGAAAACAAATATAGATTGGAAAAGGAGGGTGTGAAATATACGCTGCTGCCATTGACGAATAAGAGACCTAAAACCCAGAGAGCGGAAGGAAAATCTTTTCTAACGATCACTCAGTCAGAAAAGGAAATGACCAAAGATATTAAAGAGTCCCGTTTGATGCATGCTCTTGTGGTGAAGAATACGTGAGAGGAAATGGATAGTGTAGAGGCTCCGGAGGAAGTAAAAGGGTTATTAGAAGAATTTAAAGAGGTAGTGCTGGAAGACTTACCAGAAAGGTTGCCTCCATTGCGAGACATCCAGCACTACATCGACTTGGTGCCTGGAGCTAGCCTTCCTAACCTCCCTCACTATCGGATGAGCCCCAAAGAGACGTGAGGTCCTACAGGAGAAGGTCCAGGACTTATTAGACAAAGGATTCATCCGAGATAGCATGAGTCCATGTGCCATCCCAGCGTTATTGACGCCCAAGAAGGATGAGAGTTGGAGGATGTGTATGGACAGTCGGGTGATCAACAAGATCACAATTGGATATAAATTCCCAATGCCTCGCATTGAGGATATGTTAGACCGATTGAGTGGAGCGGTAATCTTCTCTAAAGTGGATCTTAGAAGTGGGTATCATCAGATTCGGGTCAGACCTAGGGACGAGTGGAAGATCGCTTTCAAGACAAAGGAAGGGTTGTACCAATGGTTGGTTATGCCATTCGGTCTCAGCAATGCACCGGGTACCTTCATGCGCGTGATGAATCAGGTACTTAAACCATTCATAGGTCGGTTCGTAGTTGTATACTTTGATGATATCCTAATATATAGCAAGACTAAGGATGAGCATCTAGTGCACTTGAAGAATGTTTTGACTATGCTGAAAGAGAATAAGCTCTACGTTAATCTCAAGAAGTGCATATTCATGTCACAAAGGCCACTGTTCTTAGGCTTTGTAGTGAGTGGTGAGGGTATCACAGTGGATGAAGATAAGGTGAGGGCTATTAGAGATTGGCCCACTCCCAAGACCATCACTGAGTTGAGAAGCTTTTTGGGGTTGGCAGGATTCTATAGGCGTTTCATAAGGCATTTTAGTATGGTTGCTGCCCCGTTGACTGAATGCCTGAAGAAAGGAAAGTTTCATTGGGATAAGGAAGCTGAATTGGGTTTTGCGGTGCTCAAAGAAAGATTGTGTAGTGCGCCAGTGTTGGCCTTACCGAACTTCGACAAACTATTCGAGGTTGACTGTGATGCTAGTGGCGTAGGTATTGGCGCTGTGCTATCTCAGGAGAAGAGGCCCGTAGCCTTCCATAGTGAGAAGCTTTGCGAAGCCAGGATAAACTGGTCCACATACGATAAAGAATTCTATTCAGTGGTTAGAGCTCTGAGGATGTGGGAGCACTACTTGGTTGGCAAAGAGTTTATCCTATACTCAGATTGTGTCGCCCTGAAACACTTGAGTAATCAGACCCGCATCTGCAAATATATGCATGCCAGATGGATACAGTTCTTAAAAAAATTTCCATTTCGCCTAATGCATAAATCTGGGGTCCAGAATAAGGTGGCCGACGCATTAAGTAGACGAGCGGATTTGTTGGTTACCATGAGGGCTGAAGTGGTAGGATTTGAGCAATTGAAGGAGTTGTATGAAACAGATGAGGATTTCGGAGCTACATGGAGAAAATGCACCAATAAGGAACCTAATGACAGTTATTACATCCTGAGGGTTACTTAATGAGGGGTAACCAGCTTTATATTCCCGAATCCTCTTTGAGGGAGAAATTGATTAGAGATCTACATGGAGGGGGATTAGCCGGACATCTGGGGCGTGGCAAGACACTAGCAGCTGTGGCTGCAAGATACCATTGGCCTCAGTTGAGAAGGGATGTAGGGCAAATAGTGCAACGGTGTTACATCTGTTAGACATCTGTTAGACATCTAAAGGGCATTCTCAGAATATTGGGTTGTACACTCCACTATCAGTACTTGAGAATATCTGGAAGGATCTATCCATGGATTTCGTGTTAGGTTTGCCTTGTACCCAACGAGGTGCTGACACTGTTTTTGTGGTTGTGGACAGGTTCTTCAAGATGGCTCACTTCATTCCTTGCAGGAAGACGGCTGATGCACAAGGTATTGCCAAGATATTCTTTAAGGAGGTGGTCAGGTTGCACGGGGTTCCCAAGTTCATCACTTCTGATAGAGATACCCGATTCCTTAGCCATTTCTGGAGGACGCTATGGTACATGTTTAATTCTTCCCTTAACTTTAGCAGCACAGCCCATCCTCAAACCAATGGGCAGACAGAAGTGACGAACAGGACCCTTGGAAATCTAATACGAAGCATCTGTGGAGAGAAGCTGAAGCAATGGGACTTGGCACTCTCTCAAGCCGAGTTCGCCTACAACAATTCCATCCATAGAACTTCTGGGAAATTGCCCTTTTTCAGTGGTCTATACCAAGGCGCCTTCTCACGCCTTGGATTTAACTTCTTTACCCAAGGGTGTTGAAACCAATGTTGCTGCTAAACACTTGGTGGAACAGTACCACACGGTGGCATCTGACGTGAAAGAGCGAATTGAGAAGGTGAATGAGTAGTATAAGAAAGCCGCAGACAAACATCGGAGGAAGAAACTGTTCGAAGTAGGAGATCAAGTGATGGTGTTCTTAAGGAAGGAACACTTTCCCGTGGAAACGTATAGCAAGTGGCAACCAAAGAAATATGGACCCTACAATATTGTCGCCAAGATCAATGACAACGCCTATGTGGTTGGGCTTGCGGAAAGCATGAAAATCTCCAAGACCTTCAATGTAGCTGACTTGTCCCCATTCTACGCGGATGACGAACCCCTTTATCCAGAAGAGAACTCGGGGTCGAGTTCTTCGTTGGTGGGAGAGAATGATGCGGACATCGTGGCAGACACAGGTTGATGTACGGGTGGATACACGGTCGTGTATCATGTCAGGGAACTTCCAAAAATGCACACGGTTGCATACACGGCCAGGAGGCACGGCCGTGTAATATATTAGGATAATTCCCAGAAACGTACATGGCCTCTTACACGGTCAGGAGGCACGGCCATGTGTTCTGTCAGGATCCCTCCCAGAAGCATACACGGTTGCATGTACGGCCAGGAGACATGGCCGTGTATTACGCCAGAAATATCCCCAGAAGCTTACACGACCTGTATGCATGACCGTGTACTTTTCAGACGACGGACGTGTATACTTATATTTATTTCCACATGTACGTATTTATTTCCCTTTCTACATGTTTTATTGAGATGTATAAATAGTTATTAGGTCATTTTAGGATGACGTTTTTCAATATTCAATACACACTCTTAGAGACGAGTTTCTCTGTATTTCGATTGTGCGCAATTGAAATTTATCGAAGAATAAACTCTGATTCTTCTTTGTTTATTCTGGAGTTCTAATCTAGAATTGGTCTCTAGTTTACGCTTTCCTCGCTGCGTCAGCTTCGATTGGAGTGGTCACGTATGTATTATATACATATCACGCTTTACATGATTGTTGAGGAGTGACATGAGATGGCATGTAATGAGAGGACCAAGTCAGAAGGAAGCAATAATGAGGAGAAGTAGACAACCTAATTGGGCTCAAATACACTCATGACAAATGGAGGAGCTCAATAGTATTAAACTTCATTATTAATGATGAGAGACCTTGTATAAAGTTATGTATAAAGTTTGGCTATAAATATTATTTTTGGATTGCACTGATGATCAATGATCAAGATTAATTCTCCTAATGATGGACTCCTTTTAGGTTCAAGTCTATCAAAGAATTCTTTTAGTGTTTGAACCTCAATGAGAAAGGTTGATGTTAGACAAATCATACAAATGAACTTTACTCTAAGTCCATCATAGTTTGCAATTTTAAATATCTTTTGATCATTCCAAATTTATGAATTTAACTCTTTGGACCATATCGTTTAGCGTAATAAGTTAAATCTATTTCATTACTAGATTCAAACTGTATAATCAGATTTAATCTTGTACACATCCAAACCGATATTCGTCTATATATCCACAAATCAGGAAGTTCTAAAGCTACATGTTTCCTTTTATCGATTTATAGAGAATACGAGTGTTATAAATTTATGCTCGTCTAGCAACACTCACTCGAGATTTGAATTCACAAAGATTTTATCGTCACATATCAAGTTTACGTTATATCTTTTTTGTAACTCATCTTAAATTGAGATTACGGTTTCCTATGATATGAAGGAAATGTTATAACTTAGAAATCATGTAACGAGCTTATAATCTTACTTTAGATATTTTGACCTATTTAATTTTTACATGCATCGATAGTGTGCATCTAACTAGGTTTTACTATAAGTTTGAAGTGTTTTTGCTTTTAATGCAATTTTATTTGGCAATATGTAAAATAACAATTCGGTTTTCATATTGAATGTTTTGCTTGTTTTGTAAAAATTTCTAAATATCTCACCCAACTTTTGTTCCTATTTTCACCAAAAAATAAAAAGTTAAGTTATTTAATTTTATTGAATGCTCTTAAAGCAGTACTTGTTGATTGATGAAACTGACTATATATTATAGCTTTATTTTATAAACATATTTTGGCATCTACTATGAAGGTATCCACAAGCCAGATTAAGTATTACATGATATTAGACGTTTACTTTGAATATCACTAGTTTCGGGTTCAATCAATATTACCAACAATATTATTATATCATAGAAAATGGACAAGAAATTATATTTTCCATGGGGTGGCTGGGGCATCAAGTTATGTGGAAACTGTTTTGAAAGTGGGCACATATCAAAATATTCGATAGGATTCAGCTTATCCAGGTTTGGTTTCACTTTTTCCCGATAACAATAAAGTTAGATGAGTTCGGTTTCAGTCATTGCCACATGTCCGAGTAAGTCTGGGAACCATCAATCATACAGAAAACCTAGAACTTACATATTACTCATCAATACAACCCTCATTTTAACAGCATGAATTGGGGACACGTTCTTCTAGCAAACTGTGGCTCATCATCCTTAACGTGCGTGTGTTGACAACTTGGTTCCACTTCGCAGCAATTGCCATCACTAGCTAGGATTGTCACACTTTGATTGTTTGGCATTTTATGACCTAAATTAGCATCTAGAAGATGCATAAGATCACTTAAAATAAATAGGTTGATCGAGACACTCAAGGTGTGAATAAAAATCTAACTTTGACATATGAAATATTTGAAATGACATTAGAAATTGGTTTAGAAAGTTTAAGATGGATTAGAATGGAAAAGTGCACATACCTTTCCCTAAATTATAGAACCGATACCCATGGAAGAAGAAGAGTGGTGATGTCCTTTAAATTACATCTCACAAAATAAGTAAATCAAGGTTAAGAAAAGTTTAGAATCAATCTCTTAGACTAAATATCAACACTAAGGTTTTTATGAAGAAATTGGGCAAAATTGAAAGGACTAACATTAACACCCCACTAATGGGCTAAAAACTCTCAATTCATAGGAAGTAATATGAAAACACCAAATGCATAGTAAGTAATTTGACCTCTATGTACTAATGGTCTGCTTATATTATTAAATAGAATAGAATTGTAATAAAATAATTATTATTGGAGAATAACTATTGCAGTGAATTGATATAATAATATTTACTTAGATGTAATAGAATTGGTACTATATTGTTTACTTGAGGAAATAAATAAATGAATATGAGTGAAATAATAAATAGTTTAACGGAAATACTTTTAAATGCTGACACATAAGATTGAAGCAAAAAATTGTATTACGTCTCCGAAAAACCGTAATCCCTAGTCGACTACGGTAATTAACTACCTAGATGTCTCCGAGAGACATGCAATTGTAAATTTCTGCTATTGCACGTGACATTGGAATAAACTTGTTGAAGTCAATTTTTTTAAAGAATACAAAATACCAGTTAGTCGTGCAAAGCATTGTTAAGCACAATGGCATGCGAGATATGTCATATACATAAGTTCCATTTTCATAATTATGGAAATACCATTCCCTTATCTTGTAAAAAAAAAAAAAATCAGCAACCGAAAACATCATGCCATTTTCAAAAGTCCTCTAAAAGCATTTTCACATATGTTGCATGACGTGATGGATCAAGTTTATAGAGGACGTCGACATTCTCTAGCATTCGTAGAGCTTAATTAACGCTTGATACAATTTGCTCTTAGATAGATCCTCAATTGTGGATAGAAAGCTTGTCAATTTGGTTACATTAACTCTAGGTTAATTCATTATCAATTGATTGAGACATGTTCATATTGTCTCCCTTAATTTTTGCATCCTAGCCTTGAAGCGATCCATTGTGGCAGATAATTCTACTAAAGGTATAGCTGCTGTTTGACATCACCTCCTCTTCGAACTTGGATGGGTTGCACTTTGGTGGATGGAGTCCATTTCAACATCATCTCCTGGGAGTATGATATCATTCGTGTTTTCAATTAGGGGATCCTCTCTATCTAACTTCTCAATAACGTCTTCAGCAGTTTGTGCATCATAACCTATTGTATGATCTTTGGCATAAATCATTGGCAGCTCATTCAGGTGTGGGAAACTCTTTATCATGAAGGAATTGACATCTTTATGACTTTGTAAGATTGACATAACGAAAATGTAACATCAACCCACTATTGACTTTACAAAAAAACAATAATAAAAGAAATATATCAACCACATATCGAAATGTAAGCCTCTTACACCGGCTTCTCCGCTACTACCATCTTCCTTGCATCATCCCATCGAAACCTACTCGTGCCATTCCCATATACTATATTGTACACTATGCTCCAATCCTTTTTCAGTGTTCGAATATGTGATTCAATGTAGGGTCTTGCCTTTAATGTATAATTCAATATCTTTTGCATGTGCATTCACTCCAACTCATATAGATAACCACTCTTGAAATGATGTTAGCATTATGTGTCCCTCCATAGTGCAACTTAACCATGCATGCCACTAATGCATCATCCTCAAACATTGTCCACTTCTAATTACTTTGCTTCATTGGCTTGGGATCAACTTCTGTAGATTGCACCTCCTCTATGCTTAATGACAAAAATAAATAGCACTTTCAAGCATGAAAACAAACAAGGCTAGAATGCAATGTTAGAAAAGATCACATTGATACAATAAAGATTTAATAGAGCACGAAAGATTAAGGAGTAAACCATCATTAGTGAAAATGGCATAGCAAGTATTGACAAATGCACATAGAAGTACAATCCAAATATCCATTTTGCAAGTCGTGTTAAAGTAATAATCTATGGAAATTAATGTTGACTACGTCTACATATAGACTAGTCACTAAACATCTCGTTTGCTAGACTTTGTCTCCAATTCGACCATGTGTCGTTGTTCCTAAGTGTGAGAATCTCATTATCTACTGAATATTCCTCAAAGCCCTTCATTGAATTGTCTAGCGGATTAGAATTCATCTCCATCCTGATAAAGTTATGGAGAAAACAACATGTCAGAATGACTCAATTATGGACTCGCACATGATAAAAAGATAGGCTCCTAAGAATGGACCATTTCATCTTTAGAATGCCAAAACACTTCTCAATCACATTCTTAGCCGAGTATGGCACATGTCGAACAACTTTTTTGCAGTTCTTGGTTGATGTCCTCGATGCTACTCATTTAGATTATACCTTTGTCCCCTAAATGGAGTAAAGAATCCCTCATAGTTGGGATAGCCTCCATCAACGAGGTAATAGCAACCTATATAAACATACATTATTGGTTAGCAAATATCATTGTTGTTGCAGAATAGAAGTATTAAAAAACAAACCAATAAACAAATCGTACCTTGTGAAACTTTCAGGCCATTCCTCCTAGTGATTGCATCTCTAAGAATCCTACTATCTACAGCGTATCCTTCCCACCCAGGCAGAACATAAATGAAAAGCATGTTTGGTGTACATACTTTGAGAACATTAGAGGCAATTTTATTCTTTTGAGTTCTATATCTACCTTTGTCTTTCAATGACACTTCGATTTGGATATGTGTCCCATTTAGAGCTCCTAAACAGTTTTACAATCATAAAAAAAGTTAATCTACCTCCATGCAAACCTGAAGAAATGTGTGTAATGTGAAATTTACCTTGAAAAATCTGCATCGTTCATTGATAAGAGTTGAAAGAACCTTATTTATAATATTTATTTAATATGATTTTTATGAATTTTGTGTGAATTTATCAAGAAAAAGACACTTAAGTGCTTAATATTTGATTTCAGGGTTTAAAGAGTGCAATTTAAAGATTTCAAGAAGATCTGAGTGAAAAAAAGATGAAATCTGGCAAAATATCAGAAAAAAAAGGTGATTTTCACGTGTACATAACATTTAACATAACCTAGCTAATGCTAGTGCTGGAAAGCAAAAAGTAACCAAAATGCATCTTGAAATCATGCTCTAGTTGCTACACAAGTGGTGTAGAGAGTAGTGCTGAAGCAGGAAATTTTCCTAGAGAAGAAATTGCAGGAATTTTAGAATGCATAACCCCAAGTATGACTGTGCAGGAGGCCGTGTAGAACTTAAAACGCTAGAATTTCACTTTTTTCCATAGTACACGA
Source organism: Laguncularia racemosa (assembly GCA_037954665.1). NCBI lineage: Eukaryota > Viridiplantae > Streptophyta > Magnoliopsida > Myrtales > Combretaceae > Laguncularia > Laguncularia racemosa. The sequence continues at coordinate 7,702,202 of JBBMOL010000016.1, forward strand.
CCCTAAGCACCAGCATACACTAGGTTATGTATGCTACCTTATTTCTTATACTATAAATACTTACTTTATCACGAAAATTAGGGATCTAGATTTGTTTTTTCTTATAGCTACTTTAAAAATCCTAAGAGAACAAAATTACAAATTTGGAAGGAGAAATTGTTGGAGTATCATCAGAAATCACAAAACGCCTACGAGGGTTTATTCTTTTCGTCATGAATTCTTGTTACTTTTCTAGATTTCTCTTGATTACTATAAATCCATAGAAGAGCAGATTTATATGTCCTGCATCTTGTGAAACTCTAAGCCATGTGATTGAATTACTTTTTGATTAATGAAAAGTTTATGCCTTTGTATCTATTCATGTGTTTTAACTGTTGTGTTATTAATTTATGCGCATGCATTGATTGTATGTTTGATTCTTGTTGGATAGAGAAAGTTCTCATCTAATAGGATAGATTTTCATATATAAAAGATTATATGTTTTATCTAGAGGTAGGAAAACTTTAATTTTCTATGTAAAGATTTAATTTTTGTTTGGGAATTGTGAGTTCAATGAAATCTTATAGGGCGATAGTGAGGAAGACGTCTCCATTATTCCATATAAAGTTATTAATTAATTAACTTGAGTGAGTAATTAGTTTAATTGAGAATTCCTACAATGCAAAGCATAGCACAAATTTGTTAATCAATATCTTATTATAAGAAAGTTAGGGTTTAGAGTAGATCAAGATGAAGCGTATGTTTTTGTGATTGAATTCATTTATTACAACAATTATAATTAATCTTAGGGCTGTTAGATTAGTTAATTAGTGATTTAATTTATTAATCTCATATTAAGATTTAAACTAGATAGTAGAAAAACGGTAATACTAGTATTTGTTTTCTTTAAATTAATGAGGACAACACCCATTACAATCCATACCACATTAGATAAGTACACTTGCCTAACTAGGTCGTTAGATTTCTTTGGGTTAATAAATTTATAATTTGATACAATCGGATAAACGATCCATCATTCATCGTTGTAGTTATTCGGAATGGTTTTAGGCTTCTTCAATAGATGATGATGTAGTCGCAAGGTAGCATGTAATATTGAATGGAAATACCAATTAACCGTTTATCCAGACCTCTTAAAGTTATGCTTAATGACTCTATTTTTCGCATGGTGGGCAAGTATATGAAAAAACATTGCAACTTGCTCATCCATGTAGAGATGCCTAGTTGCCATTAATCTGCTTATGCACTCTAACATTTCATCCGATTTTGCAAATGCATGTCTATCTACTCTTAATTGTTCAACACAAGTTATATCATCACAATGAACAAGTCTCTTAATTTTTTCATGGAGTTGATAAAAGTTTAATTTGTAAGGTCAGATAGTTGGTCGATGGGTATGCAAGGCCAATACATGCAATAACAACATAATGTGATGCGTAATGCCATAGTATTCTATTGAGAAAGCTAAAAGAAAACAAAGTATCTTCTTTTTCCTTTTTGATACATAAAGATTCAAGTTCAACTCATCCATAGTTGCAATTATATGTTGTGGGTCTAAGAACGAAATAAAATATAATACAACAACTAGTAAGAGGAAGTAACAACAATATAAAAAAAAATTGACCATCGATTAGCTTCAAGCATATAAAAAAATTGGCTTCAAGAACAAGAATTAGGTTCTTGTAGGTGTTAGAGGAGTTTTTGGAGGTGATGTACAATATACATCTCCATTGGAAGTTTCATGAGACTGTTCAAGTTCGCTGTGATAACTTCCTGAAAGAAAAAAAATATCAAAGAAATGGCAATGGTGCTTGCTAGACCAATCGATGGTCTTGTGATAAATATACATAATGTAAAAACAATCATCATGTTTCACGGTAGAAATTATCCCCAGCCAAAGAATTTAATATCTATCCACACGCTCATAAAGAGGAAGGTGAATCAATATTATCTATTACTATGTTTAAGCACATATGAGTTTATCTATTGCTATGTCAAGCACATATGGGTGAGTGGATAGCAGCTGAATGGGGGAAAAAAAGAAGCTCAAGAAATTAGCAACTTGTTCAAACATAGCATCGGAAATCAGCAGCCATCAGAGCAGCAACAATGGAAAAAAAAAAAACCAAAATGACATTTTTACAGCATACTTGACTGGACGTTGGCTGGGTTGTGAAGGAGACAACGATGTTGAGCTTTGGCAATGTGATGTAGGAAGGCACCTCGTGAGATTCGATGACGTAGGGCTCCTTCGTGTAGATCGATGGACACCGGCGACTGATGTTTCTAGCTACAGATTTGACTTCTCCATTGATTGACGGATAGTAGCGATGATAGATACTAGTGACAATGGATTGCATGCGACGACAAACAGTAAGCAATGACGGGATGCACCTCACAAGATTCGGCGATGTAGGGCTTGTTCCTGCAGATCGACGGACACTAGTGACGACGCTTCTAACGTCTACTCTGATTGACGGACACCACCAACAGTGGACGATAAGCGATGATAGATAGCAAATGACAACATGATCTCCACAATAGATCTCCACTGCCCTTTTCCTCTAGATCTGATGTTGATTTGCTTTAGGGAAAAAAAAAAAAAAAAGACTCGGAATAGGTATTATGCTGGTTTTGTTAGGGAATGGTAATTTAGTGAATGAAGCAATTGCAATTCCATGATAAATGGCTATTCCATGAAGTAAATGATGCAATTCCTATTCCATACGTAATAGGTTAATGGAATTCCAATTACGGTGAATAAGGCCTAAAAGAAAGCCTAAAAAAGATCTTAAGTTAGATTAGGAGTGCTTCCTTAGGTTTTAGGCCTACATAACACAAAAAGCTCCCAATTAGAGCCCAATAAATGGGCCATCGAAACTGTTTGAAACTTTCCAAAAAGTTGCAAGAGACAAATGATCAAAATGACCCCAAAAATGAAAAGTATACTAAAATACCCTCAAAACGATTATAAAAATGTGAAGAAAGGACTTAAAATGAAAAAGTTATGGCTAAAATATGAAAATAATTGAAATTGATAATTGTAGCGAACTTAACTATAATAATACACTTTAATATATCCAAAATTGTGCTTCTGAAATATTATTGTTTTTATTAGGTGATACTAACTTTGATTCCAAGCTACTACCTAACTATTATCACTAGTAGCCAATGACGAGTAAGTATTCTCATAATTGTTGTATTTGCTTTGTGATTTTAGTATAGTGTACATAATTGTATTTCTGAAATTGAATTGGATGGGAGTTTGTGGGAATTACTTGTGAATGATTTGATGTGTTTTCTATGTCAAAAGACTTTAATACATTAAAACCATTTGATTGATACGTTAATACATTAGAATCATAGGATATTGAGTGTCTATGAATAATTTTTTGGTCACCAAATAATCGAACTTAATTGAATTTCACTTTAAATAAAATGAATCACTCATTTCTTAAAATTACATAGAGAAGGCTATTGAAATCATGCGGTAGTATAGAAAGGTCTTATGAAGGTGTATCTTTGCACTTTACCTTACCTTAACCTTTTGGAACTACTTGGTATGAGAAATGCCACCCTCCTATAAAGGTTTAGTCCGCAAATTCACTGTTTAAGGGTGGATGAGACTAAGAGTGCTATCCACATCCACACTCCATATGAGCATATATGTGTAAATATGTATAAGATCAAACCTATTTTATCATATCAACAAAGCAACATTTTTAGTAACTTTTTTGTAAGGCTAGCTTAGTGTGATTGGACGTGTAATTTGTTATTCCCCAACTCCTAGTAATGAAGAGTATTAAATCTATATTGTATACAGTTTTTGATTGACTGTATATGGTGTTGAATCCATATGCTTTTCATGCATTTATATGTTTGATTAATTAACTTGCTTGTTTAATGCTTGATAGTACAGTATGGGGAATACTTTACTAAGCTAGTTGTAGCTTACGTCCTCATAGTATATCTTTGTTGTAGGAGCCTTATTGGTAAGAGTCTAGCAAGAGTATGTTAAAGGTTACTATAGGAAGAATGGGAAAAGTGAAGGGCAAGACAAGAGAGTGAGAGATCACTGATATTTATTTTGATAGGCTCTTGATTTTATGCTTTACTATATTTTATATTAGTAGATACTTAGACTGCCTTAGACGTTATTATTTGTTGGTTACTATTATTGCCCATTGGGTATTTTAGTGGGACGATAGTCTCTTATTATTATGATATTTGATATGAACTATTTTAATTATATTGCTTTTAAATTACTTGGAAATGACAAGTCCTACTTGGTGCAACTGTATGTGAGTACACTTTATATACCATATAGTAAATTCATGAATAACAAGAGGGTTATTCTTGGGTTTTTGTATGGTGTACGACTGGTTGTTATGTTTAAAGGTGCCCATTAAGATGTAACAAACACCCCATCAAATTTATCAAAATATGCTTTAACACCCCAAAAAATTTTAACTCAACATGTCATTTTTGAATAAAAAAGTAGTTCTTTTTTTTTTTTTCTATGTTGCCAATTTTCAATGTTTAGGCGGATGATTTGTAACATTTGAAAGTTAAGTGCATGAGTGGCACATGTTTTATAGGAGACTTTAAATGGAATATAATACATGTGTAGAACTTAGATTTAGATTTGCCTTATCTCTACTTTAAAGATGGTGTAATTAGTTACCTTCAGGTACTAAGTTGACACATCATAATGTTAGGTAGATTAAATTAAGATCTAGAAGTTGGGTTGTTACATTTAGTCCATCAAGTTATTAAACCTTAATTAATCTTATCCATTAACAACCCATGTGATCTAACGGTAATTGTCTATTATAATTCATTACAAATATATATGTTTACTACTTTGCGGGGCGGGGGGGGGGGGGGGGGGGGGGGGGGGTGGCTGGGTGGGGGTGGTTTGGAACCTAGTATCTCTACAATATCACATATTATTGGAACTTGAGTTGTTGAGATTGTCTATTCTACCACTTTAATCTCTTTATCTAAACCATCCCTTTTTTATTTCTCATTTGATGATTATTCTATTGCAACACCAACCCATTTTATTCACATGAAGTTTATAGATGCATGCGGAACGCATATGATATCTATAAAAGAATCTCTCTTTATGTTTACAGCAACTAACACAAGTTCAAAGCAAAATATGAAAAAAAAATATATATATATAAGGCTAACATGAATAACCTCCCCTTTAATAAATTATCTACATATGAAGGGATCGGATTTTGAATTTTAACTCCACCACTTATTTTTGTCACTTGCTTTATCGTTGGACCAAAGCATCCTTATGATAAACATTTAAATTAACTAAAATTAAGTGAACACTAAGGAGCTCTATCAAGTCTATAACACAATGATTACTAGATATAAAGCAACCATTTGAAAAATGATTACCGTCACATTTTTTATTTGCTTGAGAAGAAAATTTTATATCATTTTTTTTTTACAATTGATAAGATCATAAAGCACCTTTTCTTATATAGACTTGATTCATAGAACATATATTAGAGTAAGACAGACATAGAGTACTACTACTTTACTCACAAAATACATAAACCATGGGTTTATACTCAAATCAAGCAACATAGCATCGTTTTCTACTATGTGCCATTGGTTTTTGTACAAGCTAAACTTTATTTCAATTAGAGGCATGCATAAATGAGCCAAATCTACTCACAATTTGTTTTAGGTTTAACTCGTTAACAGATTGAGTTTGAACTTAAATTACTCGAATAGTATATTTAATTATATTTAAATTTTATAATATTTAACTCGACTAGTTACGGAAAGAATTTAAGTTTAAAAATTTGAACTCAATCTAGTTTGAATCAATCTCGAGTTTAGAAATTTAGAGTGGAATTTTAACTGTCCACTCAATTCTAAGTCGAGTTAAATTGATTGCGCATTTAATAGTCATTTGCAACAACGACATTGACTATTCATACTTCAATATAGTGGCAAGAGTCCGTAGTCGTAATAGTTGCGCAAGACATTTCATAGTGAAAGCACACAACTCATGTTGATATTCACCTTTTAAAGCAGTACTTGCTGATTGATGAAACTGACTATATATCATAGCTTTATTTTATAAACATATTTTGGCATCTACTATGAAGGTATCCACGAGCCAGAATAAGTATTGTAAGATAATAGATGTTTACTTTGAATATCACTAGTTTCGGGTTCAATCAATATTACCAACAATATTATTATATCATAGAAAGTGGATAAGAAATTATATTTTCCATGGGGCGGCTGGGCATCAAGTTATGTGGAAACTGTTTTGGAATTGGGCACATATCAAAATATTCGATAGGATTCAGCTTATCCAGGCTTGGTTTCACTTTTTTCCGATAACAATAAATTTAGATGAGTTCGGTTTCAGTCATTGCCACATGTCCGAGTAAGTCTCGGAACCATAAATCATGCAGAAAACCTAGAACTTACATATTACTCATCAATACAACCCTCATTTTAACAGTATGAATTGGAGACACGTTCTTCTAACGAACCGTGGCTCATCATCCCTAACGTACGTGTGTTGACAACTTGGTTCCACTTCGCAGCAATTGCCATTACTAGCTAGGTGAAAGTTTCCTAACGTGGAGCCATATGCCCATGATGCCTATATATAAATAGGCAGGTATTTATAAAATAACAATTAGGAGAAACATTTGAAAACATCTCTTTAAGTTCATGATCTTCAACCTCTAGTTTCTACACCATTGTTTAGTTTAGTCATCTTTGAATGGTGATTTGTAGTTTGGAGTTTGGACCCATGATTTTCTAAAAAGTTGTAGACAAGTTTCGAAGTTGACCTTCGCAAGTAAGTGGGAAAAAGACTACAGCAAGTTTCAGCGCGTTCGGCTAGCGAGTGCACTTGGGGCAGCTGAGTTTGCAAATATAAGGTGATGGGATCAATTTCTCATTATATATATATTTTAAGTCGAATTTATTTTGTTTCCACTCTCTTTATGTTTTTGTTTATATTTCTTTTTATAGTAACTAATAAACTTAGTTTTATCAATGTTCTCAAACTTGGACTAGAGGTTGACCCAAGACTAAGAAGGGATAAAGGGTCGAGAGTGTCAAACTAGATTGAATTAGGTTCAAAAAAATATTAAAATATAATTCGTATTTTATTTATAAAATATTAAAATTATTCACCTTCTTAATATTTAAAAGTTGAGATCTTTTTATTTTTATTTTTTTTGTTTCTTTTAGATCTAGGTTTATTTTTTCAAGTAAATCGGTGCATTTTTTTGGAAAAAAAAAAAAAAAAAGTGCATTTCAACTCGAAAAACCCAATTGGATCTGATGGGGGTGAAACCAGGTTTTTACGAGTCACTATAAAAGTGGGTTGAAGGCATGGATGGAACATGTCGAATTGGGCTGGGCCAGATGGGTCTACTTGGGTCTAACATAATTGATAGTTAGTTAAATAAACTTTATAATTATACTAACAGTTTATTTTTTTTACTTAAATACAGAATGATTGATGGACGAGGTTAACGATGGTATGCTAAGTTTATCTTTTGAGAAAACAAAATGTAATTGAAACTTACATAACTAGAAAATATAAGCATACAGCTAGATATAATATACCACTTACCATATAAATATATTATAATATCTATCATTTACCGTGCTATAAATAAACATTTTAGCTCATATCCGATCCTGTTCACTTGTTTTTAACAAATTGACATATCAGGAAGATGTTGGAGAAGATGACTGATGAGGTCAACATCCATCAAGTGATAGAACATTTTGAGTCGATGACCAAAGTCGCAGGGAGAGTTCAGAAAGAGACCTTGAAAAAGATTTTGGAAGAGAACTGGAGCACTGAATACTTGCAAAATCTTGGTCTTGATGGGAGAATAGACCCAGAGAACTTCAAGGAATGTGTTCCCCTTGTTTCTCATAAGGATTTGGAGCATTATATACAGAGAGTTGCAAATGGAGATTCTTCCTCTATCCTTACAAGAAAACCTATAAAAACTATGTCATTAAGGTAATTCAATTTCATGCATGTCTTAGATTTGAAAATATGATATGATACTCCAGTGGTTTGACTAGGCGTGTTGTGTTCGTGTTTTTCAGCTCTGGTACTACACAAGGGAGGCCTAAATTTCTTCCCTTCAATGACGAGTTAGTAGATAATACAATGCAGATATATCAAACGTCTTTTGCCTTTAGAAATAGGTACTATTCTTCTGTTACTTGTATAATATACTGTTCTAGAAACGTTAAAAAGCTTGCGGAGGTAGAATTGTTTTGATCCTAAAATAAGATCTTTCCTTATGGACCGAGCATTAGGATGATGATATCCGTATTGCAGGGAATACCCCATTACGGGTGGGAAGGCCTTGCAGTTCATCTATAGTAGCAAGCAGTTTAAGACGAAAGGTGGCCTTGATGCAGGAACTGCCACGACGAATGTCTTTTGTAGCTCCAAGTATAAAACCACAATGAAGTCAATGCAATCACAATGTTGTAGTCCAGATGAAGTCATTTTCAGTCCAGATTTTCATCAATCCTTGTATTGCCATCTCTTGTGTGGGCTTCTTTTCTCGTATGATGTGCAATTTGTGTCGTCTACGTTTGCTTATAGCATAGTGCATGCTTTCCGAACTTTTGAACAAGTTTGGGAACAACTATGCAATGATATAAGAGACGGGGTTCTCTCTAGTCGAATCACAATCCCTTCCATTCGAGAAGCAATGTCAAAGTTGCTCAAACCAGACCCTAAATTAGCTAATCTAATGTACAAAAAGTGCTCAAGATTGACCAATTGGTATGGATTAATCCCAAAGCTTTTTCCAAATGCTAAGTATGTATATGGGATCATGACTGGATCAATGCTGCCATACTTAAAGAAGCTAAGGCACTATGCGGGGGATTTACCTTTATTGAGTGCTGATTATGGATCATCCGAAGGGTGGATCGGAGTGAATGTCAATCCACAACTGCCACCTGAGCTTGCCACTTTTGCAGTTCTTCCTAATGTTGGATATTTTGAGTTTATACCTTTAGGGAAGAATGCTGGAGTTGCTGACAAAAACAATGGTGATTTTCTTAGCATGGAACCGAAACCAGTGGGACTAACTGAGGTGAAGATAGGTGAGGAGTATGAGGTCATCATCACCAATTTTGCAGGTAACAATTCGAAAATTCTTCCTTATGATTTGAACCACAGCCAACTTTTATACCTGATTGTTATGAATTACTCCTTACATATTCTGCTCATTGTTTTATAAGTCATACTCATACCTTTCCCAACTTCCAGTACTATAAAGGTTTTTGGATCTTTTATGTCATTTATTCGTGTTATATAGTTCCACACAATGTTTCAATCTACCCCACAGGACTTTATCGATATCGACTAGGAGATGTGGTGAAAGTCATGGGCTTCTGCAACGCCACCCCTGAGCTCCAATTCATTCGTAGGAAAAATCTTATGCTCAACATCAGTATCGACAAGAACACAGAGAAAGACGTAGAGCTGGCTGTTGAAACTGCAGCCAAGTTGTTGGCCGAAGGGAATTTGGAAGTTATCGACTTCACCAGCCATGCGGATGTATCAAAGGAACCGGGACATTATGTGATATTTTGGGAGATCAATGGAGAAGCAAGCTACGAGGTCACGAAAGAATGTTGTAATTGCATGGACTGTTCATTTATTGATGCGGGATATGTAGAAGCTCGCAAAACCAACTCTATAGGGCCACTTGAACTCAGAGTTCTTAGGAGAGGAACGTTTCAAAAGGTTCTAAATCATTATTTAGGATTAGGTGCTGCTGTTAGCCAGTTCAAAACTCCAAGATGTGTCGAAGCGACGAATAAGAAGCTCTTGCAGATCTTACATGATAATAGTGTTGAGTGTTACTTTAGTACAGCTTTCTAATTGAGAGTTTGATTCTAGATCATCCTTGAGCTATACAAGCCCTCTTATGAGATGATACACTTGGATATTAGAGGAATATACCTAGGCTAAATCTAAATATTGTATCAACTCTTTCCTATAGAGTTGGGGAGTAGTGGTTGAAAAATGAAAAATGTATTAATGGAATGGCTAAGGTCCAGTAATCCAAGTTGCATCAATATTGTTTTTTTGGGATGGAACACGTTTGAATTTTTCTTTTTTTTTTTTTTAGTTGTGAAATATGTAATTGAAAAAAAAACAAAAAAAAAAAAACAAGAAAAGGTGCTCATGTAATGATATGGACAATGAATAAAACCAAAGAAACTTGTGCTTTCCAGGATTCTGGAGTAATGCCAGGTCTATATGCTATTTGTCCATTAGGGAAATAGATTTCACAGTAAAAATAAAGTATTAACTTTTTCCAACTTTTACATCGTGAACAACAAAATAATAGGAGCAAAGTGATCTGCATAACATTACAATTCTTTAAGGAAAAACTATTAGTAGAGTAGTATATTTTTACGGTTTATGGTGTTTGGATTAGTATCTAATACATCCAAGAATTATGCATATTTTAAAGATCGAAATGATAAAAGTAATTCTCAGGATATAGAATAAGAGGATCATTTTTATAATTAGCTTTATACTTTGAAGTTGGTTTGATATAGTATGAGATGAGCTCAATCATAAATTATTACACACATATCTATATTGGGTTTCTCACATGTTTATTTTAGGATTTTTTTTTTCATTTTAAAATTACAAGAACAACCATTTGTGTTTGCTTATCTTAACCAAATAATAATAATAAAAGGTTAATGTTGGAAATTCATCTTTTATTTGATTGCAATTATCTATAATAATAAATGAATGGATAGTTAGAACCTAAACAATTAGGATACCGTTTTTTGAACACCCTTGGTGCATATGCTCTGCATATATATATATGAAACCTAGACATAGTAAAACGAAACCTAGACCTAGACATAGTAGGAGAGGAGTATGAGGTCGTTATCACCAATTTTGCAGGTAACAATTCTAAAATTCTTGCTTATGATTTGAACCACAACTAACTTTATACCTAATTTTTATGAATAGCTCCTTTCATATTCTGCTCGTTGTTTTATAAATGATACTCCTTAGACCATTCCTAACTTCCAATACTATAATGGATTTTAGATCTTTTATGTCATTTATTTGTGCTATTTAGTTCTATAAAATGTTTTAATCTTCCCTGTAGGACTTTATCGATATCAGTTGGGAGTGGTGAAAATCGTGGGCTTCCACAACTCCACCCTTGAGCTCCAATTTATCCGTAGGAAAGACCTTCTACTCAACATCAATATCGACAAGAACACGTAGAAAGACTTAGAACTTGCTATTGAAACTGCAAACAAGTTGTTGGCCGAAGAGAAACTGGAAGTTATCGACTTCACCAGCCATGCGAACGTATCAAAGGAACCAGGACACTATATGATATTTTAAAATCTAAATGGAGAAGAAGCGAGCAATGAAGTCATGAAAGAATGTAGTAATTGCAAACACCGGTTCATTATCGCTGCGGGATATGTGGGCGCTCGCAAAACCAACTATATAGGGCCACTTGAACTCCGAATTCTTAGGAGAGGGGCCTTTCAAAAGGTTCTAAATCATTATTTAGGATTAGGTTCTACTGTTAGCCAGTTCAAAATTCCAAGATGTGTTGGAGTGATGAATAAGAGCTCTTGTAGATCTGACATGATAATAGTGTCGAGTGTTACTTTAGTACAGCTTTCTAAATCAAAGTTTACCTCTAGATCATCCTTGTACTATATATAAGCTCTCTTATGAGATGATACACATGAATACTAGACAAAGGTACCTAGGCATAATCTAGACATTAGGACCAACACTCTTTCCTATAGAGTTGGAGAATAGTGGTTGAAAAGGTATTTATGTAATGATGGACAATAAATAAAACCAAATCAACTTGTTCTATATGCTATCTGTGCATTAGGGAAAATGATTTCACAATAATAATAAAGTATTAACTTTTCCAACATTTACATCTTGAACAACAAAATAAGTGGAGTAGAGTGATCTATGTAAAACTATAGTTCTTTATGGAAAGAATATTAGTCGAGTGTATATTTAGGGTTTATAGTGTTTAATTAGTATCTAATACATCCAAGAACTATGAATATTTAAAGAATAAAATGATAAATTTAATTCATTGGATTTATAATAAGAGGATTTTTTTTTTTAATAATTAGCTTTATACTTTGAAGTTGGTTTTACATAGTATAAGATTTTCTCCAATTATAGGTTAATACACACACATCTGTTTTACCCTGTGTATTTACTTATCTTAATAAAAAATAATAATAAAAGGATAATATTGGAAATTCATCTTTTACTTGATGACAATTATCTATAATAATAAATGAGGTGGGTATTTATAACTTGCCATTAAGATACTTAGCTAATTTCCATTTTTTGAACACCCTTAATGCTTATGCACTGTGTGCTAGCATTAGCTATCCATTTATTTCATTATAGTAACAATTTATTATCACCTTATTCCTTATAGAATAGCTATTACAATATTAGTTACATTTTGTACCCATAAAGTTGGGGTGTTCATGGCTTAACTCAAACCTTTAATGAACTGAACCTCCTTTAATGGTTTAAGATTTTGAACTGAACCACTTAATATATGGTTTGGTTCAGTTTGAACTACATTTATAATTCCTTATTTTAGTTGATAATGTTAATAATTATAGGATATTTCAACCAAACATTAATATTCAAATTAAGGAACATTGTATGAGAATGTGAGCCATATAACATTATATTACAGTGACATTACATTATAGGTGATAGTGAAGGCACATTAGCTTACTTAAGAGATAAGAGATAGAGGTGAAGGAAAATAAGTGAATTGTAGGGATTCAGAGTGGAATTAGAATTGACAAAAAGAAGAAGAAGAAAGAAATGGTAAATATATTAGTATGGTTTAAAACTAAAAAAATGTTCCTTACTTTTTACTTTAGTAAGAAACAGTTTAGTTTGGGTTTAAGTAGTTTGGTTTGGTTTGGTTTAATCCCCAAACCAAATTGTGAACAATTTGGACTATATCTAAATCGAATCGTGAATCAAATCAAAATATGAAAGAACTGCATTTTGTGATTCGATGTATTTTGGTTTAGTGAATAGCCCTACATAGTAGCAATTCCATAAGGAATCTCTATTATAAAAAAATTTAAATAGTCATTATTATTCAAACCTATGAATAACAATTTGTAGAGGGCTAAAATTGTTATATTAATATATTAGGCAATGCTTCTAAATCATTTAACTTGACTCATTGAGCTAGGTGATAGGGTTATGTGAGTCCAATCTATCTATTGAGATGACTTAGGGAAAATTAGTTTGGTAGACTTAGAATAGGGATTATTGGATTAATCTATCCTCATTTGTCTTTTCTTAGGTAGGCTTATGCACTCAAGAGAAAAACTATTGGTCTTAAGCCTAATGTCAACACCATCAAGATAACCTTGAAGTGAGTATATTCCATTATATTCGTTGATCACTAAAAAGATTTGACAAATTTCATAAAGTCTAAGAGCCTATAAATACTCGGCTATTTCTTCTCATTTCACACAACTTAAAAAATTAGGGAAATAGCGTTCCACTATGAAATCTCGACTCTCAAGGATTAAACAAATTGTTTAGGAAAAAATGATCTCAATTGCTAAAGATGCAAGGTTAATGTCTAAGGTTCTCTTGAAATTGCTTGCTCCTTCTCCTTACTACTCTTTCCTAGTCATCCCATTGCATGCCATCTTCATATTACTTTTCCAAAGCCATGTGTCACACAAATACTTGCATAATATTAATGTGACCATTCTAGTTAGACCCCCCTCATTTGCACAATTCAATGCTAGAGTTGGTTTTTCCCTCTAAATATCCTTATTAAAATCAAAATTCAATAAATAATAATTTATTACAATGCTATTTCATTTTTTAGTAGTAGTTATTATATTATAGTCTTTTTCCATAGAATGAAACCAAACCCAAACCTCATTAATGGTTAAAAACATTATCATTTTCTAGTTGCAATAATAAAACTAGTTCCAATGTGGGAACATTAGTTTTCAGAACAAAAAAAAGGATATGATTTTTGTTTACCCTCATGCAAATAAACCTCTATATCAAAGTTGCTTAGCCAAGGACTAGTTCTTGGCTCTTTTTCTTTCTTTCTTTTTATTTTTTTACTTTTAAAGTATACAATTGATAAAAAGGAAACCTATAAATATAATAAAAATTATTAAATAATTCTTTTGAAGGAACCATTAACAAAGTGGAGAGTTATTTAAAAAGAAGAGTTGAGATAATATCTTAAACAATCCCCTAAACTTTAGGGATATAACATCCTAAACATCTCATTGATAAAAATACTTTTAAGGATATAGATACTATTAACATTTTTTCATCAACAATCTTTGATATATGTATTAACACATGGAGAAGATGCATTATCATGAGCTTACAATTCTCGATGTAATTACTGCTGGCTTCGTGGGTCTCATTACTCTACTTTACACATTTCTATGCTGCTCCAAGGGTCCACGCTGTACGAACTTCTGGATCAATTCTTTTTTTCCTTTTTTTGTAATGACATGCTAGTTGCAAGTACTTGAATTGTGCATAGACTAAATATTCATAATGCAACTTGATAACTAAGCTCGAGCATATGTCTATAATAAATCCACTTTAGGTTCACCAACTAGGGTTATAAATAAGTCAATCATATTTGTAAGACATTTAAGTTCAATATGATTTAAATTAGTTTGTATTTATATTTCAATTACTTGAATAATTTATAGGGTTGAGATTTAATTATATGATATTTGACTCAACAAATTCGCGAATTTAATTGAACTCAAATTAAACTTATATAAATCAAGTTTAAATCGAATTTAAGCATTAACATTGTTTTTTGTTAGAAGAAAAATTACTTCTTCACTAAAACAAATATAAGCAAGCCAAACCAAGTTGATTTCAAGTTTATCTAAGTTATACTTCAAGTTTAAGCTTCCAATATTTAAATTAAACTATATTTTGAATTCAATACCCTTATTGTTTTCACTTGTCTCCTTTATACTTCTACTTCTTACTTCTCTATCATCTTAATTCTTTAGCCATGGGATTGAATATAGCACAAAAAAGAAATAGATAAAGGGGAGAAAAGTGTTAGTGGGTATTATTACATGCCACATGTGTATATATACAATGAGTAAGTACTGATGAAGTTCTAACATATGGCAATGATAATAGATAGTTTCTAAAAAAACTATTACTCAATTTGTTACACATCTAATGTTAATACTTACTCACTGCTTGTGTATACATGTATTGGGTAATGCCCATTAAATATTCTTTCACTAAAGAGCACAACTCTTGACTTAAGCTGTCCATTTAGGGGCCCCACCTTAAAATAAAATAAATAAAAAGCACTTATTGTAATACACGTAACTTATCTTTTTTTCCTTTCTCAACAAAATTTGGTTTAATAGGCCAAAAAGAAAAGAAATATATAAGCTTTTCATGTTGACTAGTAAGGTTTTATTGTTATAGTTGTTAAAATTACGACTTAACTGTATAATTTTATGAGTTTACACTTTAAGCGGCTTTTTATAGCCAAAATTGGTGTAAAATCGTATAGGTATATATTTTAAAGAGAATTGTGAGTTTAAGTATATGATTCTACAAGTTTTTTACTCTATCGAATCTACATGATTTTATCTAATTCTACCAAATTTATACCTTTCGGTTCTCAATAGAATCTCAATGTTGGTAACTTGTTGCTATAGTTGTTAGTTGTGTATGTATACAAAATTGATGGAGCATTGACATGTGACATGGATTACTTTGATGGGAAGTAGCGACCACCTTTTAGGACAAGTACTTGTTAGTTGTGTAAAGTGCCCTAAATATAATAATCATCCTTAATGATATAAATGGGGCATTTCAAGAACTCATGTTCAACTAAGTTACAGATAACTTCTAACTTTTGTTATGGTTCGAGTCTCCAATTTCTTGGACTGCAAACTATGTTATTTTTACTTAAGCAATGCTCATTTTAATTCTTTTTATAAATTCTCAAGGATATCTTGCCAATATAATATATCCTTCTATTTTGGGCTAGAGCTTGACTTATATATGTTATTGAAATTAGTGTTTACACATTATAATGTGGATGGGTATTATAACCAATAGCACTGTTAAACCTCTTAAACATGTAAGGAATTGAATAATAAGATAGGTTTTAGAGTAGATGTCAAATATCATAAGACGGGTTTTGAATCCAAATTTAAAGAATCTATTCGCACATAGTAAAGTTTGGGATATAATCCCATGCCTACCCTTTAACCTATATTAAAGCTATAACTTGTATGCATAAATTCCAAAAATTTTAGCATCTTTTCACTTTCTCATCATACAGGGTAGTCGGTACTCAATATGGAAAATATCATTGATAAATACAATTAACCTTCAACAATAAATTCCAACAAACTCCATCTAATAATCAAACAATTATTGTAGCTCAATGCCTTACAAGACAATTAAGTTGTCTTGCATATCCAATTTAAGTTGGTATATTTAAATTGCTGATATTTTGTTTGCTTTTTTATTTCAGTTTTACAAGCATTGGCTTTTGCTTTAATTATCTTTGCAAAATTATATTGGTTTGAATACTATGATATTAGGCTAAATGACTATAATACTTAAATTCTAAAAATTAACAAGTCGTACAAAATAGTATAGAATTTGTAGATATGACATGGTATGGATTTCAAGTTGGCCCCATGAGATTATTGCATTGATTCATGTTCAAGTTATCTTTATTATGTATGTAAACATTTTGTAAGGTATGATTTCTTATACTGTATATTATGAAAAGTCATTCAAGTAAAGTAATAATTCCAACTTTTATAATCTTTTATCTTTATAAAATCCCTAGGGGGTTAAAACGCATAATAGATTATAGGTATTATAAAATACTTATTATTTATAATATTTACAATAGATTTTTGTTTAATTTTCTTATATTTTAGATGGATATTAAACTTAATTAGCTTGTATTTTGATTGTAGGCCCTAAAAAGAAACTTTGGACAAAAAGAAACAAATTTGTAGAAATTTTATGTGAATTAGAATTAAAATGAACAAGTTACGAAAGTGGAATGGTCGACACACCCACCAACATGCTTGTGTCGAAGACTGTGATAAGCTTATAAAGAAAGACAAGTTGCAGGACTAAGTACATGATCGTGCTTGAGGCCATACAGAAGTACATGGTCTTTGCTACTACCATGTCAAAGCAAAATTGCAATTTTTTTAGAAAATTTATCGCTAAGGGTTACATAGGAATTTATATGGCCCTATTTAAGGCCATGTCGCATGCAAATACCATTTTTCTATTTAATTACGATTGTTGAAAATTACTTTCCTAGTTAATAAACAACATTGAAGATGCGATTTCCTACCTGTTGAAGATAACTTTCCTATTTTATGAAAATTCAACTTTCCATTATATGAAGATATGACTTTCCTTTTCAAGATACATTAGATCATTATAAAAGGAGTAGAGTCCAAGCTATAGAGAGAAGTTTTAGATTGGCAATAGTGTAGTTATAGATTTTACTGTTATTTCTATTTTATTGATGTTTTTCTTTATGTATTATTTTTATACTTTTACTTTTAATTTCATTATAATGCTAACTTAATTCTCTTTTGTACTTAAATATGATGAACCTTAGAATAAACATGTGATTTTCTAATTTATTATTTAATGAAATTATTGATATTCTTGTTATCCAATTATGTGTTTTTCATTGTTTTCAAATTAATATTGCTGGTGTATTAGTTTGAAGTCTAATTTCTTATATAAAGATCGAGAAATTCTATGTTTGAATAGATCTATCATAATTAGAAGGAGTTGCATGCAATCCTAAAGATATGACGATGTAAATATTTTGAATTAGGGTCAAAACTAATAGTGGAATTTATAAATCGAAGGTAATGCGATTCTAGAAGTTTTAATTATGAAGAGATTCTAATTAATCAACATAGAATTAGGAATTAGTAGACTCGAGAGAGCTATTAGTTTAATATAGGATTTCCCACAATACAAGAATATGACAATGGAATTGAATAACAATTAGTTAGTTATATTAATAATTCTAGGGGGATTCAATATCTAGTTATGTTTGTAATGATTATTTTTTTCTTAAAATTTATTTGTTGCTTACTTCATTTGATTTTTGCAATTAGATAATAGGAGAAAAATGTAATTATTAGTAATCATAGTCTTGTGGGATTGACACTCAATATTATCATCCATTATACTATAAAATCGATAAATACACTTGCCTATAAGTCTAAGATAGTAGGATATGTTGATATCAATAGAATACATAATATCAATAACTCAAAAGGATTAAAAACAAGCATTGGAAATGTGATGATATAAAAGCAATTGGATGTGATTCTATATAGTTCATTTAACTAACACTACTAGTCATTAAACTTTATAAGTGGGTCAATAAATAAAGATGGAAATAACTAAGAGGACCAAGGGAAAGCAACTATACTTATACAGTGTGGATTATAAAGAAGCATCCATTTATCCATCAAAGTTAGGCTCCCATCTTTGTTTTTATCACTGCATTTTGTGCAGGTCAATTGTAAGAAGAGAAATTCAATTGTGAATATAGGGATGTTGGCTAATAAACTACCAAAACTTTCTAACATCACCTTATATAATAACTTATGGTTGACACCATTCATTTTAGTTTCCATGTACTTTTGATTCATTTAAAAAACATTTCATGGGAGGAAGTCCAATGCATAAATTTGAGATAATCAAGCTAGTAACTAGTAAGTGTTAAGTGGTAAATGGTACCCATATTGATTAAGTGTGATGTTGCACAATTGGTGCCATGCTTATATATCATAACTCCTAACAACGATAAAGTTCTCAACTATGTGAGCACTCCTAGTAGTTGTGAAACTATTTTATAAGTAGATACATGCTAGTAATGGTCTAATTATTCAAAAGATATATTCATGTACACAAACCCCTTCGACCTTGATTGGAGAACTTTGGCTAGGGGACAAAATGTAGAGGGTCAATGGCTTTAAGCCTAGTAATGACTTGCATTTGATTCTTTGAGCTAAGTGACATGGTCTAGAAAGTTAAGTCCATGGAATTTGGGATGACTAAGGAAAATTTGACATGGTTAGCTTGTAGCAAGAACTATTAGATTAACTTGATCACTTGTAACCTTTTTTAAGGAAGCTCATGTACTTAGTGAGGCTCTTCATGGGCTTAGACTCAACAAGAGCTCATAGGAGGATCCATTAATAAAAGGACTCATCCTAATCGTTGATCGTCAATGCATTATAATGAATGACATCTTTATCTAAGCTTTATAAATACTCAAAATCTCTCCTCATTTAGGGAGAGAAATTGAGACAAACACCATCGTGCTATTAAATTGCTTCTACAAATGATTAAATAGAGCTTAGAGCAAAGAACTTGCTACCTCTCTTGAAGAATTGTAGGTTTGATGCTGTATCACAGATCCACCTGTCATTAGTGCATTTGAGCTCCCTAAAATTACTTGCTCCTCCTCCCCACCTTTTACTCTTAGTTAGCCTCCACATGTCATTGTACATCACTTGTATGAGGCTATGTATAGCACGAGACGTACGTTGCACGCACATGACCACTATAACAAAATCCTTCCACTACAATAAGAAAGAAAATTTATATTATTTGACAAGCCTTAGTATGGGCACCTTAGTCAAGGGTGCTTGGTACAAATTCCCATGCTAGGAAACCTTATTTCATCGATAAAGGATAAGTCGCTTGAGTTGCTTAACATAAACCCTAATGTTAGAGTTACTTAGTCACGAATCGATTCTTGGTCTTTTTTATGTCTTGCTCTTAAAGTGTATAATTGATAAAAAAAAAAAAAAAAATTTGCTAAGTAACTCTCTTAAAGGAGCTTGTTAATAAAGTGGAGAGTTCCTTAAGAGGTAGAGTTAATGTGACATCTAAAGCAATCCATTAATAAAAATACTCTAGGATAGAGATACTTCATCATTTCTCAATTAACAACCTTAGATACATACATTAGAACATGGAGAGGCCTTAAGAGGGAGAATTCACATGTCACCATAAATAACCCTTCAAGCAACTCATTGATAAAAATACTTTAAGACATACATATTGATTAGACTTTTTAATCAACAATCATAGATATATGTAATAGCACATGGAGGATACTATCACATGCTTAAAATTCTTAGAGTAATTAGGGCTAGCTTTGTAAGTCTCATTACTCTATTTTGCACGTTTCTATGCTGTTCCAAGGGTCCACAATGAATGAACATGTAGATCAATATTTTTTTTCCTTTTTTTTGTGACAACTTGTTGGTTTTAGGTACTTCATGAATTATGTATGGACTAATATTCACAATCCACCTTTTTTTGTGACAACTTGTTTGTTTTTTTTTTGCTTTTTGGTTAGAAGAAACTATGCTTCTTAACTAAATCAAATATAAGCAAGTTGAACTAAGTTAAATTCAAGCTTATCAAGTTGTACCTCAAGTTCAAGCTTTCATTATTCAAATTAAACTAGATTTTGAACTCAATACCCTATCATTTTCTCTCATCTCATTATATACTTACTTCATACTTCTCAATGATCTTAATTCTTTGGCTATGAGATTGAATATTGCATGGAAAAGAAATAGATAATGGGGAGAAAAGTGTCATTGGGTTTTACATGCCACATGTATATATATGCAATAAGTATCAATAAAGTTCCAACACATGACAATGGTGACAAATAGTTTCTAAAAAAAACATCATTCATTTTGTCGCACATCTAATATTGATACTTATTCACCACTTACATATACATGTGGTGAGCAATATCCATTGAATCTTTTTTGACTATCCATTTAGCAAATAAAATTAAAAAAGAGCTTTTTTAAATAGTGACTTGATAGAACCTATCTTGAACTCATTCAAGTAAAGTAATAATTTCAACTTTTATCATCTTATCTTCATAAAATCCATAAGAGGTAGAAAAATTAGATAGAAAGCGTGATATGGATAGCCCAAGAGGGGGTAAAAACCAGCATTGGAAATGTGATGATATAAAAGCAATTGGATGTGACTTTGCATAGTTCTTTTAACTAAAAATACTGTTCATTCAACTTTATAAGTGGGTCAGTAATAAAGATGGAAGTAACTAAGAGGATTGAGGGAAAGTGACTACACTTATAAGGTGATTGTAAAGAAGCCATCCATTTATCTATCAAAGTTGGGGCTCTTCTCTTTGTTTTTATATCTAGATTCTGGCAAGTCAATTGTAAGAAGAGAAACTTGATTGCTACTATAGGGTTATTGGCATATAGACCACTAGAACTTTCTAAGATCAGCTTGTATAACTACTTTAAGTAGACATTGTGCATTTTAGTTTCCATGTACTTTTGATTCTTAAAAAACAAAAAGAAAAAGAAAAATGGGGTTTAGTCTAATGCATAAATTTGAGATAATTAAGCTAGTCAGTGGTACCCATATTAATTAAGTGTGACAATTCTTGCTAGTAGACAAGATTATGTGTTTATGTTTTATCGAATTCATATCAGTTCTCAAAACACATAAAATTGAATAGAAATCATAAATAATTAGTTTCTATTGAAATTGTATTTATTCTAATGTAATTTTTTCTTTCATATTATGTGTTATGTAAACTTCATATTTTGTCTCTATAATTGTGTTCAGTCATCTTAGGCTTGTCTTCTTGTTATCGTATCCTATTTATGTTCAGAATTGCTATATATATGGTGACATATAACCTATAATATATAGATATGTGTTTAATACTGATTTTAAAGTGAGTATAAGATCATACCTACTATCCTACTTTGTGACTACAACATTAGGAAATTGGAATTAGAATCTATCATGCATTATTAGATACCACTCTATAGTGGCATATAACCTATGATGTACAAATATGTGTTTAAGTTTAACTTGTTTATATTTTTTCATGACAATTTATGTAAAAATTGTTTTCTTCTTCTAACTAAAATGATACAAATAACTCGATTAACATTTGGACAAAATTGAAATTCACCTAGACTAATAAATGTAACCAATTAAGCTAAATATTATGAAAGTTGAGTTTAACTAAATAAACTAATTGAATAACTCAAGTTCAAGCTCAATTCAACAATTACCGTGTTAAACCTATAATGTTTGTGAATAGGTTTGGCTCATTTATACCTCTAATTGAAGTAAGGTCTAAGCAACACAAAAACCAATTATAGATAGCAGAAAAATAATGCTATGCCGTTTGATTTGAAAAATTCTAATATAAACCCCATGGTTTATATATCTAGTGAGAGTAAAGTAGTGGTACTTGCATCTTATTCTCATATATGTTGAATGAATCAAGTCTATATAAGAAAAAGGACCTTTTATTTATTATCTTATCAATTGTACAAAAGTTTCAATATAAAATTTTCTTCACAATATTAATAATAGTAGTAGTAATAGTAGTAACAACAACAATTTTCTAAGTCCAAATCAAAGTGAAGAACATTAAGGGGTCTCCCACAAGCTTAGATGATCCACATCTTAGGTTCAATGTGAGATTATTGAGATTAAGTAGGTTTGGGTATACTAACTACAAGTTTCAGCACTAACTAGAAGGTTTTGATGCTAGAGATAATTTTAAAGTTGAAAAACACAACTTTTGGAGCTCTTAGTGGGGCGATAAAGCTTGTAGAAAGGAGGTGAAGTTCTTCAAAGGAAAATGATTTTACCTAATCTTGAAATGGAGATATATAGTGATTTTAAGGTGTTTAAGATCCTTAAATGGTTGATTAACGGACTTTAGCATGCTAGTGCACAAACCCACTAATGTTGCCACCTATAGATGATTTTGCAATGTGAATTTTTTTATTTAAAAAAAAAAAGTTGTAGGCATGTTAAATGCATTGTTCCACATAGGTTTAGACAAGCAAATTTGAGATGGAAGCTTGAGATTACAAATTGGATGAGTCCCCATGCTTGCCACCAATTACATGTGCCATTTGAAGACTACGCTTGTTTTGATTTGTAAAATTTAATGCTACATAATGTTTGAAAGGTGTTTTGTATGATGATTTGTTGGATAGATGATTTTGGTACCAATTGTTGCAGAATTGAGGTTTTAGTGAATAATCCTTACATAACTACTGACTTGGGTGAAAAATGAACATTTTGAAGTGGATGGGAGACACTTTCCAGCAAAGTTAATGATAGTTTGAAGTGGAAATTTGGGTTGATTTGAAGTTTATTTGATAATATAAGGCCTGGATAAAGATTGATAAGTTAAAGGATGAAATAAGATGAGAAATTGCATATTAATTCTAATAATTTAAACCGCCACTTTTATTATGCTTTCCATGATTAAATCTGAACAATTGTGTTTGATTATGTTAAATTTAAGTTAATCATAGCTATAATATGTTAAATGAATAATCCTATGCTGATTAGATGTGAAATGATGTATAAAAATCAAATTGGAGTTGTGTTAATTGCATGACTAGATGTTATCATGATATTTGGACATTTTAGACTGCTTTAGGAATATTTATGTGTTTACTTTGCTTAAAATCTGAATCTAGATGATGATTTAGGAAGTAGAAATGACTAGAAACAAGTGGGCTTTGTAGTGGATTGATTTGGAGTTGAATTGAGTAAAATATGAGGCTTTAAAGAGGAAATTCATAATTAAGTTGATTTGTAAATTTTAGGAGGCCTAAAATGACTAAAATATGGATTTTAAAGATAAATTAGGCGAGGAAAGTGATTGGGATTAATTTAGCTTTGGTTTGACTCAAAATTTGAAGTCAAAATGAAAGTTATAAACATTTGAAATTAGTAGGCTTTTAGAAAATTAAAATGGATAGATTGGCATAATATTATGATGATTTAAAAAACTTTAGGTCAAGGTTAGCCCAAACCTAAGCTGGCCCACTCAAATAGGTCTATAGACTAACTCAATGCCCTTCCCTATAGGTGGTCTATAAAATAACTCCTAATTGGCATAATTGGGCCTAAATGGCTAGGCTAATTAAATTAGACCCAATTGGGAAGTGAGTGTGTATAGGAATTCTAGTTAAGTTTAATTGGAACCAAATAAACCCAATGGGCTTTATCAAGAAAAAACAAGCATAACGTCTAAAATTAATTAAAGACCTAAAATGAGCTAGATTTGGACATGACAATTTAAATGGGTCTAAGAGTAATAAATAGAACCCACCAAATCATAATAGACCCAAGTTAAATATAATGGACTAAGATAGGTTACTTAGACCTAGCCCAATTGGACTTAGTCTAATCAATTTGGGCTAAGCAAATTAATTAAGCATAAACAAATTGAATCAGGCCTAGACATATCAATTAGAGCCCTATACACCTAATTGGGTAAAGTAATTAGAATCAATATAATTAAGTTCCAATTGAATGGATTTTCATCAATTAATAGGTTAATTAACTTAATTAGAGCTAGTAGGGCCAATTCCAAAGATAATTGGATCCACTTTTCTTTAGAACCCAAAATCTTAACTAGGCCTTAATAGGAGACACCTAGTAATGGACTTAGCCAATAGAATAACTTAATGGGCCTAAGCCCAATAGGCTTAACCTTAAGGAGTAAATAAAGTAAAACCCAATTGGATAATTATATTAATAATTGAAATTGTAATTACCTAAATTGGGTTAATAAATAAATGTTAAATAATATAGGCCAAATTTAGCTAAAAAGCTCCTTAGGCGTTCTTACCCCTTTATGGGCCCATAACTAGTATGGGTCTTAGTTAATCTAAACCAATCTTAGTATAGTAACCAAGTTAATTAAAATAACTTACTGACTCCAATTTTTCTCTTAATGCATAAAAAGCGAATAATCATGTTTGGTTAGACTTCACCTTTAACTCGAGAATCTTCAACCTTATAAGTCAGCGGTAACATGCACGTTACCTGCTAGAATAAGAAATTTTAACTAAACTAATAATCAAACTTAGCTAAGTATATAGATGTTGCTTATGCATGGTCATCTTAAGTTAATGAGTGATGCTTTAGGCTTGAACTATGGTTATGGTCTTAGTTTAGTAACCTCGGTAATTAGGTGCTTACACAATTAAGGCATCGTTAGGAATGTAACCGAGGTGATTCGTAATAAGGTACCCACCCTGACCAGCCCAATAAAAACCTTATATGGTCAAACCCTATAAGGTTTATGATCGGGTTTTGGGATATGAAATAAAACTTGATAGGGTTTAGGGTTGGGTTACAGGATTTAGAAAAAACCTAACGGAAAAACCTGACCTAATTTTTTTAAAATTAATATTATAATTTATAATTAATATATTTTATTTTATTATTTTTATATTTTTAATCAATATATTTTTATATTTAATTTCTCTTCTTTCCATCACAAGTAGATTAATAATAGATTAAAGAAATAAAATATGAAAATAAGTTGAAGTATGAAAAAAAAAAAAAGATTTAATCGTCATTCGAGTCGGGTTTAGGTCACTTCATTTGTTAATCGGATCGAGTTTGGGTTGGGTACCAAAAAAACCTATTAGATTGGGTGGATTTTAGGTATATAAATCCTTTACCAGGTCAGGTTCAAATTTCAATGAACCTATCCTAAACCTAACTCGTTTACATCCTTCGACATCGCTTGACGAGTAGCTGATAACTAGATACACATCGGATAACAAACGCTACAATTGAAGAGAAGGTATATCAAGAGTTGCTTAGGGTTATAGGTTTTAAAGGGCAATACGATATAGCTAGACTGTGACTAGGGAAGATCGCATAATGGTGATGACACTCAGACAAAACTACTTAGTTTTGGTTTAATGATGTTAAGTCTAGCAGCTCCCATTAACCCTCGATTATCATTATGATGGTATTAAACCTGAAGTCCCCAATATGTTGTTTGGAGTTATGAGTTCTTCTATATTGATTGTTTAAATTAATTTAGGTAAATATAAACTATATGATTATTTGTAGCATTAGAATGCAAGTTTGCTTGACATATGTTGTATTTACATTACTGTTATATTAGGTCTCTTTTGGCTTACTTTTCTTTTTTAGGTGAGGACTTATTGATGGATCCTTTATACAATTCCATGGAATATGTCTCCAAGGAGAAGTTCTAGGGTGACAATGAGGTGATAGACAATGTGGACTATTTCTGATCTTGTTTACTTTCTTTTATGCAGACTTCTATGCCATATTATATTTTACTTATTTAACGTTTGTACTTATTATAGGCTCCTTAGACCATAGGACCTAGAAACACTAATCCATACTTGCAATCATATTATTTTCAAAATCAAATGGATCATCAAATATTCTCAAAATCTAAACAATGATTTCAAAGTCTTAATACTGATTTAAAAACTCATTTTGTAATTTAGAGCTTTGCATATTTTGCTGAAATAGGTTAGTGGTGAACTGTCATCACCATAGAGTTTTAAGGGTGTGACAATTGAAGTGGGTTGAATGGATAATCTAGATCGATTTTATGGTTGAGTCATGTTGAACCGAGTTAGATTGTACGGGTCAACTTAGTTTTGATAACACTGGTTTTTATTCCTTAAAAAAAATAGTTAACTAAATAAAGTTTATAATTATAATAACAATTTATTTTTTACTTAAAAACAAAATGTGCCCCACTCCCCTCCCTCGTGGCCCATTGCGTGGTTTTACGTCTATCTTGCTTATTTTTAAATATTGACTCCACTGATGGCCTCAAAAGCATATACCATATATAAAAAGAAAGTTTTTTGCATTATTAAATTGTTCAACATAACTTTTTTGATAATTTTTTTTATTTTTATAATTTTCCATTGATTTCATGGTTACCCAATTGTCCGTACTCTGCTCCATATGAGTCATCTCACTGTCTTGCTCATTTTTAAATAGTGACTCTATCCATGTCCTTAAAAGCACATACCATA
Organism: Laguncularia racemosa; assembly: GCA_037954665.1. Lineage (NCBI taxonomy): Eukaryota > Viridiplantae > Streptophyta > Magnoliopsida > Myrtales > Combretaceae > Laguncularia > Laguncularia racemosa. The sequence continues at coordinate 7,729,238 of JBBMOL010000016.1, forward strand.
TATCAAAAAAGTTTCTCATCAATTTATTAAGTCGTTCAGTATAACTTTTTAATGATTTCTTTCTATTTTATAATTTTCCATTGATTTCATGGTTACCAAATTGTCCATTCCATATGTGTCATCTTGCATCTGTCTTGCTTATTTTTAAATAGTGACTTTATCCAAGTCCTCAAAAGCATATGGTATATATAAAAAATTTCTTGTAAGGTTCCTCCATTTATCAAATTGCTCAGTATAACTTTTTTGATGGTTTCTTTCAATTTTTATAATTTTCCACTAATTTCATGGTTACCAAATTGTCCATTCCATATGTGTTATTCCGCATCTGTCTTGTTTATTTTAAATAGTGACTTGATTCATGTCCTTAAAAGCATATCCATATGTTATTAATAAAAAAAAAAAAACAAGTTTCTTACAGGGGTTCCTCCATTTATTAAATGTTCATTATAACTTTTTTGCCAATTTCTTTCTAATTTTATATTTTTACATTGATATTATAGTTACCAAAATGTCTAGTTCCATATGTGTCATCTTGCATTTGTCTTGCTTATTTTAAAAAGTTACTCTATTCATCTCCTCAAAAGCATATGCTAGATAGAGTTTCTTATAAGGGTTTCTTCATTTTTTTAATTTGTTCAATATAAGCTTTTTGATGATTTCTTTCTATTTGTTATAAGTTTCCACTGATTTCAAGGTTACTGAATTGTCGTCCCGTGTTTTACTGTATACTTGGTCAATTAAAATTTGTTTTTCCACCCGTGTATTTGTATTGCTGCTAAGAAATAGGTAGATAAGTGGAAATTGGACAATGGATTGTAGGATTTAGTAATAAGAGAGTTACTGATATTAATGATATTGAAGGAGAGTGGAATAGGAGAAACCAAGATGTAATCCGCTTATGTAAGGTTAAATTTGAGTGGAAATGATAATTGTGGATATTTTAAATGAAGGTGATGTTAGTGGAAAATTTTTTATTTTTAAATCCAACTAATTTTTCTTCAAAATAAAAAAATGGTATATTGAGTGAAAATTAAAGTAATATAATTCAAAAACTCCTAAAAGCAACATCTAATTTATTAAAGGGAGATTTTAGCATCTTTAGTGCACCTTATATATATATATTTAATTTGAATTTACAAAAAAAAAAAAAAACCTTTGTCATCTCTTGAAATAGCTTTTTAAACTATAATTTTAGTTATGCCATGTATTATAAATGTAAAATACTCTCAAGAGTACTATAATTTTTCCATGAACTCTTTTGCCACATTCACTTTTTATTAGTAGGATTTGTTAAAATCTTGTGAGCTCTAAATAACCACTAGAAGGAAAGTCTCTAATAAAAAGAAAAAACTGTTTTCTCTCTTTTTCTTTTCTTTTTTTTTAAAAAGAAAATTAAATGCAGCTATTGCAAATTGTTATTGTAGTTGCTTGCCACTTTTTTTTTTTTTTTGTCGATTTTGATCATAAATAGCAGAAATAGGAAATGACTAAGAGTAGGGTGCTTAGTAACTGCAAAGAGCTTGATTTGATATCAGCTTGCTCCTTTCCATTCTCATTCTCTCCCCAATCTCTCTTTTCTCCCACCACCTTTTCTCTCTCTCTCTCTCTCTCTACAACTCCTCATCAATTCCATCAAATGTGTTCATAGAATTCATCTCAACAAGTTCGTGTGAACAACTATGTGTAAATATGCTAATGCTGGGATTTACAAAAAGTTTCCATCTTTTTCAATTTTGTTCAATGTGGTTTCATGGGTAGTAATTAATATTTGCTAATTTTTAGAAAAAAAAAAGAGATCAAATTTTGTGAAGCAGGTTTTTATTTATCTATATTATTTAAGCCTTTGCACCTAATTTGGTGTCTTATATACTTTAGCAAAATAAAATACTTATTAAATTGCTAAAATCTCCTCCACTTGCAATTATAACAACAAAAAGCAATCACTAACTAGCCACTACAAACACTAACCATTAGCCAAATATGATGAAAACTTAGAGTCTTTTTAAAATTTTATAAGTTGCTCAATATTGATCTTTGGAACATTCCTTTATCTATTATTATAACTTTTCTTTATGAAACTATGTTAAAAACATTTGGACCTACTTCTCTTTATGGCTCAATATCTTACTTGAGCTTTAGTAGAAAACACATAATAATGGACTTAATTAATAGGAGGAACTTAATGGGCTTAAGCCCAATAGACTTAACCATAAGAAATAAGTGATAACTTGATTTAATAATTAGAATAATAATTGACGGTTGTTATAACCCGTATCGGCTTAATCAATAAAAACCAAGTATATGGGCCAAATTTAGCTAAAAAGCCAATTGGGCCTTTTTACCCATTGTGGAGCCCCTTACTAGTATGAGCCTTGCCTAGTTAAACCAAACCTAGTTTAATGATCAAGTTGATTTAAAATAACTTACCGAGTTTGATTTCCTCTCTTAATGCATAAAATCGAATAATTTTGCTTAATGGGAATTGACCTTTAACTTGGGAATTTTTTACCTTCTAGATATGCATTAACATGTGTGTTGCTTGCTTTGATAGAAATAATAACCAAATTAATAATCAAACTTAGCTAAGTAACTAGTTACTACTAATGCATACTTGTTTCTAGTCAGCAGGTGATACCCTAAGCTTGGAACTAAAGTTGTAGTCCTGATGTTAATAATTTTAGTTGTTACGCGCTTAAGCCATCAAGGAATGACTCGATGGGTAGCTAGTAGCTGAAATCGTGCTAGATAATAGGCATTGTAAACAAAGAAAAGGTATATTAAGAGTCTTCCAAGGATATGGGTCTTGATAGATGATACGATATAGTTGAACTACAATCAGTAAGTATTACATAATGGTAATGACACCTAGATGAGGCTACTTAGGTTCGTTTTCTTGATGTAGAGTTTGATTGCTCCCATCAACTCCCGATTACTGCTATAGAAGCATTGGATCATAGGTCCTTCGTCTTGTTGTTTAGAGTCATGAGTAATTCGTGTTGTTTGTTTATTACACTACTAAGTGATAATTATAAATTGAATGATTGTCTATTGCATTAGAAGGTAAGCCTACTTCACTTCTTCTTATGCCTACATTACTATTGTACCAAGTCTTTTGGCTCACTTTTCTCTTTTTCAAGTGAGGACTTACTTATGGATCCACTTTACAATTTTATAAGGTACCACTCTAAGGAGGAGCTCTAAGGAGATGATGAGGACTTAGTTGATTTCATATCATTACTTAATGACTGATATAAAAACAAAATTACCTAGAAAAAAAAAAAACCTCCTTAAGTATATGAAATGGATTTCGAAAATGATAAGTGATACCAAAGAAATAATAACTAATTAAATCCTTTTTGTATCAAGTAAAATTTTTCTTGACTTATTGACTTGTATATATATATAAAAGGTAGAAAAATAGTTCAAATCATGGACCGAACCAAATCGAACTATTTTTTTATGTTTGAAAAATTTACGAACCAAATCGTATGGTTAAACAAAAATTCTTTTTAGTTTATTTTAAGGTCTCAAAAGGAGGTAAGGATAGTGAAATTGGGATGTTCTAATGTGTAAATCTAATAAAAAAGAAGATATTAACTTATAATTCTTGCACCATTATTGTGGTGATTAATTGCAAGGAAATGGTTAATTGTGTTTTTACTACTATTTATACTTTACCAAATCTCAACTCTAAAGAATAAGGAATAGATTTTACACACGAACAAAATTATCCAATAATATACTATTCGATTAGATTTGATTCAAGGAATAACTATACCAAATTAACTATGCCTATTCATTTTCCTTGTCATTATGACCACCATAACATTTTAGGTATGTCCGCTGTTTGTTACCTTTTTCCTTTTACATTTATATATCTCTTTGCATAAGAATTATGTGTTATGATTTACTATAGCTAGCTAGGATTGCCACTAATAATAGTTAAATTTTAAAGCGTGTTTTGATATGGTGGGTCCTCGTGGGCACTTATTAGCTACTCAAAAAGGAAAACGAAACAAATTTTTTTTTTTGGTATTTATTTTTTGATAAAGTATATAAATATAATGGAACGTCAAATTTTTTTCTTTTATCTTATTAAGCTTGTTAGTTAGTGTTTCAAAATATTCATTAACAATATATATATATATATATATAAGAGAGAGAGAGAGAGAGAGAGAGAGTTGTGCATGCATGTAATTGAATTCTCTTATTAATCATCAGCATCTCTTTTAATTTCATCTTCAATCTCTAGTTTTATAACGGTCCAAAACCCAAGACATCACAACCCGCCATGTATCATTATTAATTAGTGACATATTAAGGCTTTTAACTAGTCTAAAATCATAAATATTTATATATCTCTATAGTATAAAATAAAATCATCAATTTCTCAAATGTTACACATGCATATTTTCTATTTACTTGATAATATACATAAGTATAAAATTTCCTATATTATCTAAAATCTAATCCAATTTAATCATTACATGTCTCAATACTCTAACATTGAACCTGTTCCCAAAGAAGAGGTCATGATCACCACATATAAGCTCATATAATACTTGAAAAAAAATTCCCCAACCGAGTGAGTTAATGTCGAGTACGCAAGTACCACAAGCACATGTATGTGTCACCCAACTCACAACAAACATGCACATAAGAATGCACAATAATAATATAACTAATTCATTTATTATCTTTATATTAGCCAACAAACATCATAGGGGTACTCATGATCCCTCCACATCATATAATACCTATATATAATCTTATATTAGGAACTATCACATCTGACCCCAACCATCTAACTGATATCGAGAACTACTACCTCCGACCCTAATATCCCTAAAATCTACCTCAAATCATTTTAGTGTAGAATTCCACTAAGGACAAATACCGTATATTGACTATTGGGGTGCCCCCTAGAGATTTGCCACCTCTAGCCCCTAGGCCAAGCTACACACAAACAACAAACAAGTTCTTAACCAAATCATTAATTAGTCCCATTCAATTTCTATTAACATCACACACAAATAGCAAACACAATAAACACGTACCTGGAACGAGCTTTTAACGGTTAATTAGAACTCCACAACTTTAAGTTCTAATAATGACATATTACATGATAATCAATAATTATCATAACTAAACTTAACTATCTATTACATTTCTTACAATTAACTAACTTAATTCCTATCAAATACTTATTCTTTATTTACAATTTTCTATATTCATCAAGTTGTCGTTACTAATATATTTATTTATTTTATTATAATAATGTAATTATAGATAATATACTACCGAATAGTTAAATTGTAAAAATACAATTTACATACACAAATTAGAATATTGGTTTAATAGTTAATGTTGTTTACAAAACAAAGTGAATTAATTAATAAAGCATTTTTATAGTATTTTATTTTATATTAATTTTATTATTATTTTCTACCAAAAAAAAAAAGTTGGTTGTTAATTTGTGGCAAGTGTAGTTGCATTTTGGTTGCTCTTTAGTTACAACTTTGACAACTATAGTTGCCATTGGTTGCAATTATAATTTCTATTGGTTGCAACTTTAATTACTCTTTAGTTACAACTTTGGTTGCAACTCTCGCTAGAACTCTAGTTGCAACTTGGGTTGATCTTTGGTTTGTGGCATAACCACCTAAAATCATGTTCTTCTAGGAAAACTTCTAAGCCCTATTTACATAATGAAATCAAACAACAAAAGTTCCTATTATTTCAGTCGAGACTTCATTTTTCAATGAGATTATGACTTTTTAATTTATGATTAAACAACATCCATAGTTTATTCCTTAAATCGTATTTGTGTAGTCATAATAATTTAGAATAATGACTGATTCCCCTCTTATTAACAAATTCAAACTATTGCATCTCAATAAGAAATTTCTTCTTTCTAATTCTCCAAATTCAATCTTTTAACAACACTAAATCCAAGATTAACACTTCAACACCACAATCCCCCTAAATTAGAGTAAAAACACATGTATCCTACAAGAATTGCATGACTTACTTGATCGAATCACTCCAACAGTTACAACTTGCATCCACTCCTTCTAACGCTTTATGTTTTTTCTATGCCATAATTAAAAAAGAATCAATGGAAAACAATTGGATTACGTCCACTTACCATGTAACTTCTAGATTAGATGTGCAATTTTAATGGGGTTTTGGTGTCTCCAACTAGAGTTCTCCTATAGGAGAGGCAAAAATGCAAAATGAAAAGAATGTAGGATTAGGTTTATATGACAAGTATTTATATGCTCATAGTTAAAAAACAAATGTGCCCCTACTTTTGAAGCCTTTTTATTTATTTGTCATTCCCTTAACCTTATTTTTTTATTTTTACATTATTCATGGGTATTACAAGTTTCTACACCATTGTTTTGGTCAGTTAACTTTGATTAGTGATTTTTAGTTTAGACCCATGATTTTTTAAAAAGTTGTAGATGAGCTTTAGAGTTAACCCTTCTCAAGTAAGTGGGAAAAAGACCGTAATAAGTTTCACTACGTTTGGCTAGTAAGTGCACTTGGGGCAACTGGGTTTCTTTATTTTGTCATCTCACATTTTAATGGTAATGCCTAAGATACATACTTTATCTCTGTCTTAATTCTTAAAAAGCAAATGTTATAGTAGTACTAGACCATTTGCAAATATATGGTGATGGGATCAATTTCTCATTATAGTTATTATATATGTATTTTAAGTTGAATTTATTTTATTTTCATTGTCTTTTTGTTTTTATTTATATCTCTTTCTACAGTAACTAATAAAATTAGTTTTTATAAATGTTGTCAAACCTCAACCAAAGGTTGATTGGAGATTCGAAAGGGTTCAAGAATCAAGAGGATCAAACTGGGGTGAAAACGGGTTTAATAAAAATATTAAAATATAATTCATATTTTACTTTTTAAAGTAAGAAAATTATCCATCTTCTTGATATTTAAAATTTGAGAGCTTTTTTACTTTTTAGTTTTGTTTTTCTTAGGCCTAGTTTTATTTTTTTTAAGTAAATTAATGCATTCATTGGCAAAAAAAAAAAAAGAAAGAAAAACACTAAAATTAGTGCATTTCAACATGAAAAACCCGGTTAGGACTTTAAAAAATCAGGCTTAAACCAACTAGATCAATTGGGTTTTTACATGTCAATGTTAATGAAACCCCAAATTAGCAAATAAAGTTAATAGAATTAAAAAGGAAATTTTTGAAGTCAATTGAAAAGGAATTTACAAAGTTGATGAGGAAATTTTTCCAAAATGACCTTTTTGCCCTTGAACTCAATTTTGTTGAAACTAGCTTTAAATTAGCTTAGTGGCCTTAAATATAGTTCCAAAACCCTAATTAGGTAAATAAAATCATTAATAAATTATTTGAGTCAATTAGAAAAGAAAAATTAAAGTTTCAAAATCAATTTTACAAAATGACGGAAGGCCCCTAAACTTGGTTTTACTAAAAGATGACTAAATTTTTCATATAAGTAATTTAATTTGGAGACTTACGCTAAAATATTTTCAGCCCAAATGAAGTGGGAGTAAAATAGTGGGAAGAATGTTTTATATACCAAAAATAAGTGACACTTGGCAACATATAGTTAACTGGCTTAAACTCTTGTGGTCCCCTCCCTTATCCCTTAACCCTAGGGTTTTACAACCCTTAAACACCACCACACCCCCCAGCAAGCCCCACCTCCCATTTCATTCTTTTTCCCCCAAGGTAAAACCTTCAAATATTATCTAAAAACCCCAAACCCTAGCTAAAGCCCTAATTACCATTTAATCTAGTACTAATTTTTTGTTGTTTAATTACTTATTCTATGCCCAAATCAAAGTGAAGAACAATGAGGGGGTTCCTACAAGCTTGGATGATCCACATCTTGGTTTTAGTATAAGATTATTGAGATTAAGTAGGTTCAACTATGCTAATCACAAGTTTAAGCACTAACCAAAAGGTTTTGATGCTAGAGATAATTTTGAAGTTGAAAAACACAACTTTTGGAACTCTTAGTGAGGCAGCAAAGCTTTAAGAAAGGAGGTAGTGAAGTTCTCAAAGGTAAGTGATTTTATCTAATCTTGAAATTGAGATATATAGTGATTTTAGGGTGTTTAAGATCCTTAAATGATTGATTAATGAACTTAAGCATGCTAGTGGGCAAACCCACTAATGCCACCACCTACAGATGATTTTGGAGTGTGAATTTTGTGCTTTCAAGAAAAAATGAAGTTGTAGGCATGTTAAATGTGATGTTAGACATAGGTTTAGACAATTAAATTTGAGATGGAAACTTGAGATTGCAAATTGGATGAGTCCCCATGCTTGCCGCCACATACATTTGCCATTTGAAGACTATACTTGTCTTGATTTATAATTTTTAATGCTACATAATGTTTGAAAGGTGTTTTGTATGATGATTTGTGGGATAGATTATGATTTTGGTACCAATTGTTGCATAATTGAGGTTTTGGTGAATAATCTTTACATACCTATTGACTTGGGTGAAAAAAAGAACATTTTAAGGTGAATAGGAGAGAATTTCCAGCAAAGTTAATGAAAGTTTGAAGTGTCAATTTGGGTTAATTTAAAGATTATTTGATAATATAAGGTCTAAACAAAGATTGATAGGTTAAAGGATAAAATGAGATGAGAAATTGCATATTAATTCTAATAATATGAACTGCCACTTCTATTATGGTTTCCATGATTAAATCTGAACAATTATGTTTGATTATGTTAAATTTAAGGTAATCAGATCTATAATATGTTAAATGAATAATTTTATGTTGATTGGATGTCAAATGATGTATAGAAATTAAATTGGAGTTAAGATAATTGCATGATTAGATGCTATCATGATATCTAGAAGTTCTAGACTGCTTTGGGAATATTTGTGTGTTTATTTTGCTTATAAAGTAGATCTAGAGGGTGATTTGGAAAGTAAAAATGATTAGGAACAAGTGGGCTTTGGTATTGGTTGATTTGGAGTTGAAATGAGTAAAATCTAGGCTTTTAAAGAGGAAATTCGTAATTTAGCTGATTTGTAAATTTTAAGATGCCTAAAATGACTAAAATAAGAATTTTAAATATAAATTAGGTAAGGAAAGTGATTAAGATTAATTTAGTTTTGGTTTAACTCAATTTGGAGCTAAAATGAGAAGGTTATAAACATTTGAAATTAGTGGGCATTTAGAAAATTAAAATGAAAAAATCAGCATAATATTAAATGATTTAAAAACTTTGGGTCAAGGTCAACCCTAACCCAAGTTAGTCCACTCAAATAGGTCCATAGAGCAACCAACAGTCTTCCTTATGGGTGATCCACAAAATAACTCTTAATTGGTATAATTAGGCCTAAATAGTTAAGTTGATTAAATTAGACCAATTGGGAAGTGCGCATGTAAAGGAATTCTAGTTAAGTTTAATTGGAACCAAATGAATCCAATGAGCTTTATCAAGACTAAATATGCAAAAGGCCTAAAATTAATTGATGACCTAAAATGAGCTAGATTTAGATATGACAATTTAAATGGGCTAAGAGTAATATGTATAACCCACTAAATCATAATAGGCTTAACTTAAACATAATGGACTGGAATATGTTATTTGGACTTAATTGAGCCTAAATAGCCCAACTAGACTTAGTTTAATCAATTTGGGGTAAGTAAATTAATTAGGCATAAACAAATCAAATTAGATGTAAACACATGAACTAGAACCTTATACACCTAATTAGGTTCCAATTAAATGAAATTATAGCAATTAATTGGTTAATTAAAGATAGTGGACTTAATTCTAACAATGATTGGACCTATTTCTCTTTAAGACCCAAAACCCTAATTAGGCCTTAATAGGAGACACTTAATAATGAACTTAGCCAATGAAATAACTTAATGGGTCTAAGCCCTATAGGCTTAACCTTATAGAATAAATAAAGTAAAACCCAATTGGATAATGTAGAGGGATGAAAATATTACATAAATATAATGGGCTAAGCCCATTGATTGTTTGGCTTGACTCATTGGGTTAGATGATAGGGCCTAATAAGTCTGGTTTAATTATTGGGATGACTTAAGGAGAATTGGCTTGGTGGGCTCAGAACAAGGATAGTTGGACCAGTCCATTTGCATCCAACCTTTCTCAAGCAAGCTCATGTACTTATGAGGAAAGCTACTAGTCTTAGGCTTATAGCAAACTCATTAGGATAACCTTATATTGAGTAGACTCTATCTCGCCCGTTGATCACTAAAGTAATCTAACGGATGTCATCAAGCCTAAAAGTCTATAAATACTCAATCATTCCTCCTCATTAAGAGACCTTTTTCTCAAACTCTTGAGATTAAAGAAATGATGTTCCACCAAATGTAACGACCTAAAAATTTAGGAAATTTTTTATTAAAATAAGTGAAATAACAACTACTTCTAGGCTAGGTAGTAAGGATATCATTTCCTTAATTCTAAAATATTGATAAGATACTAATAGCGGGGATAATAATAACAAATAAAAGTAAATATATATCCATATATATATAAAAATGCATATGTAATATATATATATATATAATTGTGAGTCCTAATTTTGGTTCACTCGATTTAAATTAAAAGAATAAATTTCTCGAAACATACATTACGAATAATATTGGGTTAAATAATAAAATTAATTGAAATTATAGATTTATGAATTTCAATGAAATTTTCAAGTAAATATTTATATTCAGAATAATCGAATTAGCTTAAACATAAATTTTCGTATAAAGTATCATAATTTATTAAAATACTAATATGTATACTAAACGAACTCGTAAATAGATAATTCTTTATATTTATGCAAATCCTTATTTTATTTTCTCTTCTTTTTTTTTCTTTCTTTTCCTTCTTTCTTTTCTTTTCCCCCTTTGGCTGGCTACACATTTTCTTCCCCGGTCCCACGTCCCAACTCCTTCGCCTTCCTCCTTCCCTTTTTCCTTCCCTTATCTTTTCCCTTCTTTTTCTTTTCCAGACCCTTCCCCCTCTAATTTCTTCCCATTATCCCGCTGCTCTCCTGCCCTTCGGCTCCCCCTGTCGCCTTCTTCCCTTTCCCCATTCTTTCCCTTTTTCCCTTTCTCCCCTCTTGCCAGCGAGACTCCCCTGACACCTATCCTTTTCTCCTCCCTTTCTTTTCCCTTTCTCCTTCTTCACCGTTTTCCCCGACATCCCCGTCTCCCTGTCTCTCCCTTTTTCCTTCTCGCTCATTCCCCACCTAATCTCCTTTTCGCGTCCCCTTTCTCTTTTCTTTTTCTTTCTTTCTTGGCTACTCCCTCGTCCTTTTTCCCTTCCGAAGACCAACGAGCAATAGGTCCCAGGCGAGAGCTCCAGTAGACGTCTTCGCTTCCTCGCTTTCCTTAGCTGGCGAGGAGACAAGCAACAACGTCCAGGTGAAGAGAACCGCAACGAGTAGCAACGTCTAAGAAATTTAAGCGAGCATGAAAGGAGGCGAGTAGCAAGGATAAGAAAGCCAAGGGGGGAGTGGTGTGTATGTGTGTGCGTGCGTGCGTGTGGACTTGAAGAGAAGAGAGCATTGCGAAGTGCAATTGTGTGTGTGTGTGTGTGCATGGTATGATTGTGTGTGTGTATGTGTAGGTGTGTGCCGGTGTGTGTGTGGTGTGTGTTTAGTGTGTAGGAGATACGAAGTAGAAGAGGGAAAAGAAATGGGGAAAAAGGATTGGGAAATGAAGAAAAAGAAATGAAAAATGGAAGATGTCTAAGAAGAAGAAAAATATGGAGAATTAGAAGGAAAGATTTGAAATTTATACATACATAAATGTGGGCTAGAGAAGAGAGAAAAGAAATGAGAAGAAGAAGTGAGAAAGTGGAGAAGTCCAAGGGGTGAAGGAAGTCCAGTGAGGAAGCAAGGGGAAAAGTTACAGGTAAAGGAGCCAAGAAGAAGAAGAGAATAAGGAGAAAGGGAGAAGAAAAGTTAGAAGATGGAGAAAGTGATAATTGAAGACGAAAAAGGGTGAGGAAAAAAGAAGAAGAGCTGAAAGATGAAGTCAAGAGGATATTGATCCTATATATGTGTGTAGGTGAAACTTGTGTGTACGTGTGTGTATGACGTTATTACGATGGAGGTAGCCATATGTGTGTGTAATGGATGGCCAATGTGTGTGTAGTGATGGAAGCATGAGTGGAGATGGAGACCAGTAGAGAGGATGGGAAGCCCTGTTGGTGGAGATGTCAACAAAGGAGAGAAGAAAGAAGGTAATACAAAACCTTTAGCAATTGCTAACCCTACGGTCTGTCCTACAAGTAGTTTGTTGGAAGATATTAGAGACAAATTAATAAACAAAAGGTTCAAGGTTGCTTCATATAAAGGAGAGGCGAATTTGGGAAATTCCAAAAAAGAGAATAATAAAGGAAAAGAGAGAAGAAAGAATGGAACGGTGAAGCCGAGGAAGAAAAGGGAATTTCATGAAGAAAGCAAATGTGTATCTGTGTGAAATTAATTGGAAAGAAAAAGGTGTCATCCCTATAGAAACAACGACTTAAATAGCTTGATCAAGTGTTCAAGTTGTGAAAGGAAGCCTTGAAAATGCGATGTGCCATTAGTGGAATGATTGTGTATGTGAATGTAAGGAAAGACATTGGAGACTTTGAGAAGAGATGGGAGTTAACGGGAAATCAAGAGATCTAACGGGAATTGCGTGGAGTCATCGTAGCTGATCCTCGATGCTATGTTAGGTAAAAGGATTACATGTCGGAACCACTCGGCGATAGTTAGGATTAAGACGACCTTAAACAAATGAGTGGGAAACTTTATGACATGCTACAATGTTGTGTTTAATGTTGATATGCTCTGTATATGTGAATTCACTTGCTTGGTTGTGCTTGCAAATTGGTTGTGGTTATTATTATTTTTAAGGTATATAGTGGGGTTAAAAGAGTAGGGAAGGGAAGTTTACGAAGAAATTGGTAGTTAGATAAGTTACAGATGAATACTATCTTAATGATGTAAAGGACAGAATGGGCTAAGGGTTAGATATCACTATCTTAACAATAGCACTTTGCACCATTTTGCTAGTGTTGTTACTACAAGCCTAATACCGTGATTCAACACAGTTTTCTTCAAACCAAACTAAAATATATAAACTTAACTTCTCCTTCTATAGCTATTATATATGTATGCATAATTGGAATAAATTATATATATATCATTATATACATGTATAAGAATCTAATTCTGAATACATATATATAAACTTGGACGAAACGATTTTCCTACTATATTTATGTAGATTACATTTATACCTATAATTATAAAAATCATAAGCGAAAGTCTTTATTTTCAATGCAATAATTATATCCTTTTACTTCTCTTGAGTACATGAGGAAAAATATTTAACAAATTTATCCTTTGGTTAAAAACAAGTTATAAATATATATATATTGTTATTATATATATGTATGATACTTAAGGATTTGGAAGGGTACATTTTGCATTACCCTGCTCAACTCTTGAAGGTATAGAATCGAGTACTTGAAAAGTGCAATAAACATAGAGGTGTCAAAAAATAATAATTGTAAATCAATCCCGAGTGGTTGATTTGACGTTTAAGTGAAATGGCACAGAGGTGTCGAGAAATGAGGATTGTAGCTTAATCTTGAGTGGTTGATTTGACGGTCGAGGAGATTTAAACAATATTACACTATTATTTAACTAAAATTCTATGTTTAGCTTGATCATTTCTATCCAATTGGTCTGGCCTTCCTTGCTTTATCTATGATGTGAAATGCATGATCTCTTCTTGTTGTAGTAAATGTGAATATGAGGTGTAACGGTTTTGCTTGTGGGATTTCACTTAGTTCCTATTGTTTGTCCTTGGAATTGTATTCTTTAAATGCTTGATAGTTTACTTTATTACCTTAAAGGTAGATTGGCTTGCAATTATATATTTTTCGATCACCTTGAACTAATTAATTAAAGGATTGGACTCGAATAAAACTGGACATACATTACATGAGACATTGCATGGAATTGAAGGCCATCACTGCTACAAGGCTCGCCGAAAGTAATCAGAGGATTACTGTTTTACCAAGTGTGAACTAAGTGACTAGGGGATTGTCGCGCCTTAACGGTTCCGAATCCGACCGGTCCTTAAGGGTGTTGCTTGGTGCATGAGGCACAAGAGCGCTCAGTGTATGAGAACACTCAAGCTTATGATATCAAAGTTACAAGATATTTAAATTATCAAAGAGATAAGATAATTAAACCGGGTAATGAGACTTAGACACTAATGATGGCTTCGGAATCCCTAACCCAAGGTCAAGGGGGGGGGGGGGGGGGGGGCGTAAACCTTAGACTTCACGCTAGTTACCAAAAAATTGCATGAGATGCTGCATTCACATGGTTGTTCATGCATAGCATATGGCTTGATAACTTGTTTTGAAATTGCTTGCGAGTGTGTAGTATTGAGAGTATTACACTCCCATTCACTGAGTCGTAGTATGCTCACCCCTCCACAGACTTTTTCCAGGTAAAAATCTTAAGAGCTTGGGATGGGATAAGATGCAAAATGTTGAAAGTTTTTTGGAAGCTAAGAATGATAAAGTGAGAATTATGATTGGTAGACTATTTAGATGAAATGTTATTTTTAGGACCTTGATGTAAAAATTGAATTTGTGAGACTTAGGGTTTATTCCATTTTACTGGTTGGTAGGGGATTCTGATTCTCTGCAATCTTGGTCGACTGTGGTGCATGGAATCCACAGTTATATTCTTATTGTTTAACTTTATGCAATATGATTAGTTATAATTTTTAATTAATTATTTACAGTCTTATGACCTCTAGCTCGTAAAGTAGTTATCATGTGACGAGTACACACGTGACATGATAGCTTTTAGCGGAAACTTTCAGGCCCCCTTTGGGGCATGGCACCAAAAGTTCTCTGCTCTCAAAGATCAAACAAGAGATTAGGCGAACAACGATCTCTATTGCCCAAGAACTTCAAGGTTGATGCTTGAGGTCCCCTTAACTCCATTGTCTATCACTTGTGTATTTGAGATACTTGAAATTACCTGCTCCTCCTCCCTGCGTATCTCTCCCTAATCATCTTATCATGTATCATCCCTGAATTACTTTTCTTTGAATTCACGTGTAGTGCAGTACCCACGTGATACGCACGTGATCACTCCTACCGGGACTCCCCATCTATAGATAATTATATTAATAATTGACAATTGTAATTACCTAAATTAGCTTAATTAATAAACACTTAATAATATGGGCCAAATTTAGCTAAAAAGCTACTTAGACCATCTTGCCCCTTAATGGGCCATAACCAGTATGAGTCTTAGTTAGTCTAAACTAAACTTAGTATACTAACTTCAATTTTTCTCTTAACTTATAAAAACTGAATAATCGTGCTCGGTTAGATTTGATCTTTAACTTGGGAATCTTCAACCTTCCAGTTATGTAGTAACATGCATATTACTTGCTAAAATAGAAAACCTTAATCAAACTAATAATCAAACTTAGCTAAGTATTTAGGTACTGCTTATGTGCAGTCATCTCAAGTTAGTAAGCGACGCCCTAGGCTTGAACTATGGTTGTGGTCTTAATTAAGTAACCCTAGTAGTTAAGTACTCAGGCTATCAAGAAATAGCTCAATAGGTAACTAATAGGTGAAATTACATGGGATAATAGGCACTACAATTAGAGAGAAGGCACATTGAGAGTTGCCCAAGGTTTTAGGTCTCAAAGGGCGATACGATATAGTTGGACTATAACTAATAAAGATTACATAATGGTGATGAGACTCAGGCAAGACTACTTAGTTTTGGTTTCATGACGTAGAGTCTAGTTGCTCTTGTGGTAGTATCAGATCCCAAGCCCCCCACCATGTTGTCTAAAGTCATGGGCTCTCCCATACCGATTGTTTGTATTAATTAAGATAAATATAAACTATATGATTATTTGCTGCATTAGAATGTGAGCCCGCTTGACATCTGCTATGTTTACGTCTATTGTGTTTGCATTACTATTATACTAGGTCACTTTTGGCTTACTTTTCTTTATTAGGTGAGGACTTACTTATGCATCCTTTATACAATTCCATGATGTGTGGCTTTGAGGAGGAGTTTTAGGGTGACAAGAAGAGATAGACAATGTGGACTATTTCTAATCTTGTTTACTTTCTTTTATGTAGACTTCTATGACGTACTGTATTTGACTTATTTAGGAGTTGTATGTGATCCCATGGCCTATCTATCTTATGTCTATACTTATTATGGGCTACCTAAGCCCTTAGACCTAAAAATTGTAATCTATACTCATAATCACATTGTTTTAAATCAAATGGATCATCAAACATTTTCAAAATCTAATAATGAACAATTTTAAAATCCTAAAATTATTTTAAAAACCCATTTAGTAATTTAGAGCCTTAAGTAGATTATATGGTGAATTGTCTTCACCATAGAGTTTTAAGGGAATGACAATTGAAGTGGGTTGAAGGGATAATCTAGATCAATTTTATGGCTAAGTCATGTCAAAACAGGTTAGACTGTATCAGTCGTCTCAAGTCTAACAATACTAGTTTTTATTCCTTAAAAAATTATAATTAACTAAATAAATTTTATAATTGTAATAACAATTTATTTTTTTACATAAGTACAGAATGTCCCGCAATCCGGTCACTTGTGCCCCACTGCATGTTTTAAATCTGTCTTGCTTATTTTTAAATATTGGCTCATTGATGTCCTCAAAAGCATATTCTATATGTAAAAAAAGTTTCTTACAGGGGTTTCTCCATTTATTAAATTGTTCAACCCAAGTTTTTTTTACATTTCTTTTTATTTTTATACTTCTCCTCCGATTATATGGTTCCCAAATTCTTCGTTCCATATGTGTCATCCTGCTGTCTTGCTTATTTTCAAATAGTGACTCTATCCATGTCCTTAAAAGCATATGCCACATATCAAAAAAGTTTCTTACATCGGTTCATCCATTTATTAAGTTGTTTAGTATAACTTTTTTAGCACTTCTTTCTATTTTGATAATTTTCCATTGATTTCATGGTTATCAAATTGTCCATTCCATATGTGTCATCCTGCATCTGTCTTGCTTATTTTTAAATAGCGACTTTATCCATGTTCTTAAAAGCATATGCTATATATAAAAAAGTTTCTTGTAAGGGTTTCTCTATTTATCACCTTTTTGACTATTTCTTTCTATTTTTTTATAATTTTCCACTAATTTTATGGTTACCAAATTGTCCATTCCATATATGTTATTCCATATCTGTCTGGCTTATTTTAAACAGTGACTCGATTCATGTCCTCAAAAGCATACGCCATATATTTAAAAAAAAAAAAAATTTCTTATAAGGTTTCCTCCATTTATTAAATTGCTTAACATAACCACTTTGACGATTTCTTTCTATTTTATAAATTTTTTATCGATGCTATGGCCATCAAATTGTTCTCTCCATATGTGTCATCCTGCATCCATCTTGCTTATTTTTGTGTGGAACCAAGAAGTAATTCGCTTATGTAAGGTTAAATTTGTGTGGAAATGTTAATTTGGGATATTTAAAATGAAGGTGATATTAGTGGAAAATTTTTCATCTTTAAGTTCAACTAACTTATCTCCATAATAAAAAATGGTATATTGAGTGAAAATTAAAATAACATAATTCAAAAACTCCTAAAAGCAACATCTATAACATTAAAGGGAGAAGTCTCTCTTTTGGTGGCTTTAGTGCACCTTATATTTTTTTTAAGGAAAATTATAATAAAAGGAATCAATATTTAAAGTTAAATTTAAATAGAAAATCAAACTTTTAAATGATTAAAATAAAATATCAATATTATACTAACTGATTCAAATAATGAATTTTGATATATATCCATTATAACGTGTTAATTCAAGCTAATGTAGCAATTATCTAACATTTGGAGCCAAGATGACACTAACATGATGCTAACATGGATATTCCATAGCAAACAAAAAAAAGGAAAAAAAATAAAAATGTAGAAAAAAAAATAAAATAAAATATATGAAAAAAAAAAGCTTTTTCACTTTTTTGCCACAAAATTAATGCTAAAAATTACTACTTTGAAGCATGCAAAAATCAAGTAAGGTAAAAATCAATGAGGTGCGTCATACTTTATTTAAAAAAAAAAATTAACAGTCAAGCTAAATCAATTAAATCGGTTAACAAAATTGACATTTAATCTTTGTTTATCATAATAATTATAACTTTTTTTATCAAAAATCAAGAAATGCCTATAAAGAAATTTGTCCAAATGCAACAAGGAAGCAAAAGACCAAAGATACAATGTAACGCCTTGAAACCTGGGCCACGCTACTGCCCGCCATGTGTCCTTATCTCACAAAAACATGTTAAAACTCTGAAACAACTTTGATACTTTTTAACCTGTAACTATAATAAAAGCATTTCATATATCTCCAAAGTTTCAAATAATGACTTAAACTATATTAAATGTCTAATGCAGCGAAAGTCTTTAAACACCAAAAATAACAATTCTCAATAGATACTATCTATTATAATTAAACATCAAAATTTTTTCCTAAAACTTAATCACCATAATAATAATGGTATTCTTCCTCTTCCTCTCTTTGTGATTTACCTAAACCCAAGTCATCTTCTAGGTTCTCATCTCCCACAATATCTGCATCTAAAAATGATTCCTCGAATGGTAAGCTAATACTCAATACGTATAACACAAACACATACGCATGAACAAACATAAACGAGTATCAAACACATCATGCATAACTTAAACACAGACAATCATTTCTTAATATAATTTAAGTCCATAAGCAAACGACAAGGTACTCATGACTCCCTTAACATACTTAACACATTGGAGTATGTCTTGGTGATGGGAACTATAACTACGGGCCCCACACCCATGTACACTTAAACTTAAACCTGGTGATGAGGAACTGCCACTACAGGCTCCACACCCATGTACACTTAAACTTCTTAAACTTGGTGATGGGAACTGCCACTATGGGCCCCACACCCATGTACACTTAACCACTTGAACAACATCCAACCCAAATCATTTCCAAGTACGACTTCATTAGGGACAATGTCACACAAGGATCATTAGGGTGCTCTTTAGGAATCTGCCATTATAGACCCCTAGGCTAAGCCAAGCACATGCAACATATCACTTAAGCACTTAAACCGAATCATTCACTTAATCAATTTCAAATGCATGTACTAACTTAAACAAACACGGAACAACACACAAGTTACACATACCTTGGATCCTAGCCTTATGCACTTCCCAGTCTTAGACTTAACTTAATTAGAAATTTGTACACATTAACATGCTCTTCTTAGTATTCAATCTAAGATCAATATCATTCTCAATCTCTTTAATCCTATTCATTTAATTTCTCTAAGGCCTTATTAGTTATCTAAGTTGTGTCGAAATTAGTTTAAATCGAAGTTAAACAAACATATAATTATTTTATACTTTATTCAACATGGTCATGTTAGGGACCGTGTTACTCAACATGGGCTAAAGTACAACCGTGTTAGGGGTCGTGTATCTCTCAATGAAAAACTTAGTTTCAATACGGTCTAAACATGAACATGTTAGGAGGTCGTGTTCCCTTGCTTAACATGATCGAAAAACAACCATGTTAGGTGGCCATATATCTCTCAGTGCACTTTTCCATTTCAACACAATCGAAATAAGACTGTGTTAGGAGGTCGTGTTGCCCTTAACTTAACACGGTAGAAAGACGACTGTGTTGAAAGGTCGTGTATCTCTCGGTGCACCTTTCCATTTCAACACGGTCGAAATATGACTGTGTTTTTAGGCCATGTTACCCTTGGCGATCTCCACGAACCTTAATTCTCTTACTTCAATTCCTAAGCTTAATTATATTTCTAAAATTCGTAATTATAAATAAATTACACATATTAAATTACTCACTTCAATTCCACAAATTGCAAAATCTCGAATCGTCAATTCTCGTTCTCCTTTCATCCTTGTTTAAACTCTGTGTTCTATATGAGTAAGTGAGTCGCATAAATTCCGAATTCCATAATCCTAATTTAAAATTCTTACAAAATCCTTACCTCGAGTTCTTTGGAATTGCTTCTCTCCTTTTGCCTATCGTCATCCTAAGTTTTCTCATAGGGAGTCTATTCTCTTGCAGCTTTGTTTCACTATTCAGAATGGCAAATGAGGCTTTCTAGGTCAACTTGGGGTATTTATATGCTCAATGTAAAATGAACAAATTGCCCTTCAAAACTTTATAAATTTCCTTCATCGTCCTTAGCTCTTTATGATAATACCTATATTATATAATTAAATAAATAGTTAAAAAAAATCATGTATTACATTCTAACCACCCCCCCCCCCCCTTAAAAACTTTCATCCTTGAAGGTACTTAATTTTGGAAAAATTTTAGATGCTTTCTCTTCATTTCTTCATTTAACTCCCATGTCGCTTCCCTTTCCAATTGGTTTGTCCATTGCACTTTAACATAAGGGATTGTTTTCCACCTTAGTGTCTAAAATCCTTATTGGCCTTTCCAAAGACATCAGATTTGGCTGCACATTCAATAGTTCCAAGGCCACTATTTGATTTGGGTCAGGTATATACTTCCTCAACATGGATATGTGGAATACATCATGTACCTAACCAAATTCGATGGAAAGGCTAATCTATAAGTCATTGCCTATTCTCTCTAAGATCTCAAATGGGCCTACATACCTTGAGTTTAGCTTTCCCCTCAACCTGAATCTAATCACTCCTTTTGTTGGAGAAATTCTCAATAATACCTTATCTCCCACTTGGAATTCCAAAGGACGCCTTATCTTGTTTGCATAAATCTTTTGTCGAGATTGGGCTGTTTGTATTCTCTGCCTAATTAGTTTCACATTGTCAACTGCTTCTTGCACTAACTCTAGCCTTATCATCTATCTTTCTCCCACTTCATCCCAATGTAGTGGAGATCTGCATCTTCTTCAATAAAGAGCTTCATATGGTGCCATTTGAATGGTTACCTAGTAGCTGTTATTATAGGCAAACTCCACCAAAGTTATATGCTCATTCCAATTCCCTCTAAAGTCTAATGCACATGCCCTAAGCAAATCTTCCAGTATTTATATAGTCCTTTCAGACTGACCATCTATCTATGGGTGTAATGCTGTATTGAATTGCAGTTTGGTACCCAATGCTTTGTGAAGGCTGCTCCAAATTCTACTCACAAACCTTGTGTCTCTATCAAAAGTGATTGTCACTAGCACTCCATGTAGTCTGACTATCTCCTATATGTATATCTGAGCCAGTTTCTCTAATTTATATCCTACTCTAATAGGTATGAAATGAGCATTCTTAGTCAATCTATCCACTATGACCCAAACTGCATCCTGCTTCTCCATGGTATTCGGGAGGGCTGTAACAAAATTCATTGTCACGTATTCCCATTTCCACTTCTGTACTAGAAGAGGTTGTAATTCTCTAGTTGGTCTCTAGTGTTCTATTTTGATCTGTTGGCATGTGAGGCATTTGGCTACATATTTTTCTATTTCTCTCTCTTCATGTTTCTCCACCAATAACAGCTCTTCATACCCTTGTACATTTTTGTATTTCCAGGATGTATTGTGTAGGCAGAGTGATATGCCTCTTTCATTATCTCTCTCTTCAATTCTGTATCCCTCGACACACATAGTCTCGTTTTGTACCTCAAGGTCCCTTCAGCATCTAAGTTGAATTATAGTGCCTTGCCTTGTTCCATTTTGCTCTTGAGCTCTTGAATGTCCTTATCTTCCATCTGACCCAATTTAATTCTGTCCACAATGGTTGGCTGAATCCTTAAAGTAGCCATTTTTGTTCCCACTTCTTGTGTTAAGACTTCTAGCTCCATTTTGCACATGTCTTCCAATAACTCTTTCTGTAAAGTGATGAGAGTGGCTACATTGCCTTATTTCTCTCTACTAAAGGCATCTACCACCACATTGGCTTTTCCTAGATGGTATTGTATTTCTAAGTCGTAATCTTTAATTAACTCCAATCATCTTCTCTGTCTCAAGTTCAACACTTTTTACGTAAATATGTACTTCAAGCTTTTGTGGTCAGTGAAGATTTTGCACCGTTCTCCATATAAGTAGTGTCTCCATAGTTTCAAAGCTAGTACTACAACAGTCAATTCCAAGTCATGAGTTGGGTAGTTCTTTTCATAAGGCTTCAATTGTCGAGAAGCATATGCTATTAGCTGACCACCTTACATCAATACACACCCCAACCCTTGAATTGAGGCATCGCTATATAATGTAAACTCTTCTCCACTCTTGGGCAAAGTCAAAACTAATGCCATCACTAGTTTCTCTTTGAGCATTTGAAGCTGACTTCACATATGTAATTCCATTCAAATTTCACATTCTTCTTTGTTAGGCTGGTAAGAGGAATTTCTATTTTAGAAAACCCTTCAACAAATCTCCTGTAGTAGCTTGCTAAACCTAGGAAGCTTCTTACTTCTGTAACTGTTCTCAATTTTTGCCAATTTACTATTGCTCTCACCTTTTCTGGTCTACTAATATACCATCATTGTTAACCAAAAGACCCAAGAAGACTACTTGTTCCAGTCAGAATTCACATTTACTGAATTTAGCATACAACTTCTCATCTTGTAGCCTACCCAATACTAGTCTCAACTACTCTTCGTGCTCCTCAATACATTTAGAGTATATCAGGATGTCGTCTATAAAGATGATTACAAACTTATCTAGGAAATCTCTTAATACTCTGTTCATTAAATCCATGAATACAACCGGTGCATTTGTTAGTCCAAAGGGCATCACCAGAAATTCATAGTGCTTATATCTAGTCCTGAATGTTGTTTTCTGAATGTCCTCTTATCTAATTCTGAGTTGATGATAACCTGATCTCAAGTCTATGTGGAGAACACCTAAGCTCCCTACAATTGGTTAAACAGGTTATTTATCCTAGGAAGAGGATAGTTATTGTTTATAGTGACCTTGTTTAATTCCCTATAGTCTATACAGAGTCTCATACTTCCATTCTTTTTCTTCACAAGTAGAACCGGTGCACCCCAAGGAGAGACACTGGATCTTATAAAGCCATTATCTTGTAACTCCTATAATTGTTTCCTTAATTTTTCCAATTCCACTGGTGCCATTCTGTAAACCAATTTTGATATGGGTACTATACCTTGTACCAAGTCTATATTGAATTCCATTTCCCTTATTGGGGGTAAACTAGGAAGATTTTCTAGGAACACATCAAGAAATTCACTCACTATCAGTATTTCTTCCATCCTAACTTCTTCACTGGCTTCAATAATGGTTGCTAGTGCACTTTTTCCCCACATCTCATAGTTAGGCAATTTAGTGAGTCTCTACACTTCTGGCTTATATTCAAAATATCCATCTCCAGGCACATTAAACTATACCGCCATGTTTTGGTAGTCAATGGTGGCATGATATTTTGATAGCCAGTTGACACCTAAAATAATGTTGAACTATATCATCTCTAATACTAGGAGGTCTGCTAGCATCACTCTACCATGTATTTCTATACTCACTCCTCTACATATCCTACTTATTCTTCCTCCTACTCCCAAAGGAGTACTAATAGCCAAGCAGTCATTCATATTTTCAACATTCAAAGTATATGCATAGACAAAATTCTCAGATACATAGGACATAGACGCACCAGTATTGAATAGTACATACGCATTGTAGGAGTGTAATGGAAACATACCTACAATGTTGTCCACATCTGGGATATCTTGGTGCTACTGCTAATGAATGGCAAACACCTTGGTAGGAACTCTTTATCTAGGACCTCCTACCTGTAGTCTACCTCCCTGTCCTCTCAATAGAGGTCTAGCTGCTTGTTGTACTGGCCCTGCTTGGAATCAGATCTATCTTTAAGGACAATTGATTGCCTTATATCCCCTCTGGTTACACATATGACAACAGATTAGGAGAACTAACCTTTCAGTTCAATGTCTACTAATGTACCCTATCTTTCCACAAGAGAAATATGCCCCATCTGGCCATCTGCACTCTCTTAGCTCATGAGGTCCATAACATCTAGGGCATTACCATTTATATCTATTCCAGTGAGTGCCAAAGGCACTTGCTTGATTTGGAGAGGAGGGGCTACAGCTCTGGACGTTCTACTTTGCAGTAAGTGATATCTTTTACCCCTGTCTTGCCCCCATTCCACTAAAGACAGGTCTTTTTCCCAAAGCTATTGCTGCTCTATGGTTCCTCTGCTCCTTAATGATCTTTTTATTCTATTCAAGGCACTTCTCTTTATCTACCATCTTAGCATAGGTATTTAACTAAAAGGCCCCTACTACAAGTTGTAGGTCCAATTTCAATCCTCTCATGAACCTTCTAGCTTTAGACCTATCATCATTGTGTACGTTTTCAAAAAGGAACTGAATGAAGCGATTCAACTTTGCCTCATACTCTTCAACCGTTCGGTTCCCTTGTTCGCAATTGTAGTAATCACTCTCTATTATGTCTCTAGAGCTATTGGGGATGTATCTCTAATAAAACAACTCCTTAAATACTGCCTAATTCATGCACTCCCCTGCAAGTCTAGGGACCGAAGCCTACCATTTTGTTGTAGTTACCTTGAGTATGAATGTAACATAATTCACCTTCTTATCTCTTGGTATCTAGAAGGCAGCAAAGGTCTTCTCAATCTCTACTCTAGGGTTAAATTCCTTAGCCACTCTTATGAACCTATCAAAGCTGATGAGTTCATTTACATTCCTATACTGTGGGACATTGGGTGCTTGGTGTTGTTGTGCTAGTAGTCCCACCAAGTGATTCACAGTATGTAATAGTTGGACTGTCCCTTTAGCCATCTGACATCTTTCCCCTTGTTGTTGTGAGTACTAAGGTTCTTCCTCATTGAGGTTATCACACTTAGCATTCCTTCCAGTTCCTAATTTAGTAATTCTTCTTAGAGGTATTCTGTTTAAGAAGAGACAACCGGATCTACTTATGTTAGTATCAATCAGGGTTAGTTTCATAGCGTGTAAGTATATACACATATACCACTACATAAGGGATCTATTCATATATAAAGCTTAGCAATTAGAAAAATACAAGAAAATAATTACATAATAAGTAAACGTCTCATATTTTATCCACTCTCTTCATATCTCACTATCTTATAAATCCAGTGCTTAATCCTTCTAAAGATCATATCTTAAACTCTATTATTTAAAACTTATGTCTATTGATCATCACTTAGTGCTAAAGATCATTACCTAAACTCTTTAGGATTAATAACCTATGCTCTATAGATCCAAACTTAAGTCTCTAAAGATCATAAAACCTAGAGCTCTGATACCACCTAAGCCGTAATGCCCCGAAACCCGGGCCGCACTACTACCTGTCACGTGTCCTTATCTCACAAGAACACATTAAGGATCTAAAACAACTCTAATACTTTTTAACCTGTAACATCTATAATAAAAGCATTTCATATATATCCAAAGTTTCAAATAATAATTTAAACCATATCAAATGTCTAACGTAGCAGAAGTCTTTAAACACCAAAAATAACAATTCTCAATAGATACTATCTATTACAATTAAACATCAAAAATTTTCCTAAAACTTAATCATCATAATAATAATGGTACTCTTCATTTTCCTCTCTTTGTGGTTCACCTAAACCCAAGTCATCTTTTGGGTTCACATCTCTCACAACACCTACATCTAAAAATGATTCCCCGAAGGGTGAGCCAATGCCCAGTACGTATAATACAAACACATATGCATGAACAAACATAAACGAGTATCACACACATCATGTAAAACTTAAACACAAAATATCATTTCTTAATATAATTTAAGTTCACAAGCAAACGATAGGGTACTCATGATCTACTTAACACACTTAACACATTAGAGCATGTCGTGGTGATGAGAACTGCCACTACGGGCCCCACACCCATGATCCCTTAATCCTTACACTTGGTGATGGGAACTACCACTACGGGCCACATACTCATGTACACTTAAACCTTAAACCTAGTAATGGGAACTACCACTATAGGCTCCACACCCATGTACACTTAAACCACTTAAACTTGGTGATGGGAACTGCTACTATGGGCCCTACATCCATGTACACTTAACCACTTGAACAACATCCAACCCAGATCATTTCCAAGCATGACTCCACCAGGGACAACATCATACAAGGATCATTGAGGTGCTTCCTAAGGATCTGCCACTATGGGCCCCTAGGCTGAGCCAAGAATATGTAACATATCACTTAAACACTTAAACTAAATCGTTCACTTAATCAATTTCAAATGCATGTACTAACTTAAACAAACACAGAACAGCATACAAGTTATGTGTACCTTAGATCCTAGCCTTTGAGCACTTCCTGATCTTAGACTTAACCTAATTGGAAATCTAAATACATTAACATGCTCTTCTTAGTATTCAATTTAAGATCAATATCATTTTTAATCTCCTTAATCCTATTCATTTAACTTCTCTAAAGCTTTACTAGTTATCTAGGTTACATGAAAATTAGTTTAAATCGAAGTTAAACAAACATATAATTATGTTATACTTTATTCAACACGGTCATGTTAGGGATCGTGTTGCTCAACACGGGCTAAACCACGACCATGTTAAGGGTTGTGTATCTCTCAGTGAAAAACTTAGTTTCAACACGGTTTAAACATGACCATGTTGGGAGGTCGTATTGCCCTTACTTAACATGGTTGAAATACGATCGTGTTGGGTAGCCGTGTATCTCTCAGTGCACTTTTCTATTTCAACACTATCGAAACACGACTGTATTGGGAGGCCGTGTTGCCTTTAACTTAACATGGTAGAAACACGACCATATTGAAAGGCCATGTATCTCTCGGTGTACCTTTCCATTTCAACACAGTCAAAACACAACCGTATTGTTAGGTTGTGTTACCTTCGACGATCTCCACGAACCCTAATTCTCTTACTTCAATTCCTCATAAACCTAATCCTTTCTATTCCTAAGCTTAATTATATCTCTAAAATTCGTAATTATAAATAAATCACAGATTATATTACTTACTTCAATTCCACAAATTGCAAAATCTCGAATTGTTGTTTAAACTTTGTGTTCTATATGAGCAAGCGATTCGCATAAATTCTGAATTCCATAATCCTAATTTAAAATTCTTACAAAATCCTTACCTCGAGTTCTTTGGAATTGCTTCTCTCCTTTTGCCTATCGTCGTCCTAGGTTTTCTCGTAGGAAGCGTTTGTTCTCTTGCGACTCTATTTCATTGTTCAGAATGGCAAATGAGGCTTTTTAGGTCAACTTGGGGTATTTATATGCTCCATGAAATGACCAAATTGCCCTTTAAAACTTTATAAATTTCCTTCCTCGTCCTTAACTCTTTATGATAATACCTATATTATATAATTAAATAAATAGTTAAAAACATTCTTGTATTACATTCAATCTTTAAAAAATTGAATGCATGAAAAAGAATCCAAATCTGAAAATAGCTTAAAATGATTGTAAGATCCATAAATTGAAAACTTTTCCTCACTTAAAACAATAGAAGAATTAAAAATAATAAAAAATAAAAAAGCATACTTGGAACCGGAGTTGATGGTGGAAGCCATGGAAAATTTAAGTGATCTTAGACCTTTTTTTTTAATTTTATTTATTTTTATGCATTTTTTATTTTTATTTACTTTTTTTTCTTTTTCTTTTTTTTCTTTTTTACTTTTTGTTTGCTATATAATATCCATATCAATACCATGTTAGCACCAAGTATCAATAACTACCATGTCAACTCAAATTAACGACGTTACTTAAATATTTGATCCCCTAATTGAATTTAGTTCTAAACATTGATCCCCTCTAGTATAATTTTTTTCTATTTTTTTACTTTGAATTTACTCAAAAAAAAAAAAACTTTATCATCTCTTACAATAGCTTTTTAAACTGCAATTTTAGTTATGGCATGTCATATAAATGTAAAATACTCTCAAAAGTAACCACGAATTCTTTTATTCCACACTCACTTTTTACTACTAGGATTTGTCAAAATCTTATGAGATCTAAATAACTGCTAGAATGAAAGTCTCTAATAAAAAAGAAAAATAGTTCTCTCTCTCTCTTTTTAATTCAAATACTACAAATTTATTAGTGTAACTACATGCCACTATTCATTTTTGTCAATTTTGATCATGAGTAGCAAAAATGGAAAATGGCTAAGAGTAAGGAGCTTAGTAACATCATAGAGCATACTCGTTTCCATTCTCTTTCTCTCTCCAGGCTCTCTCTTCTCCCACCACTTTTTTTCTCTCTACAACTCCTCATCAATTCACCTAATTGTGCTCATAGAATTCATCTCTCAACAAGTTGGTGTGAACAAATATGCATAAATATGTTCACGGCGGGATTTACAAAAGTTCTCGTCATTTTCAATATTGTTCAACAGGGTTTTATGGGTAGTAATTAATATTTAGTAGTTTTTAGAAGAAAGATCAAATTTTGTGAAGTGGGATTTTATTTATTTATATTATTTAAGCCTTTTCACCTAATTTGGTTTCTTATATATTTTAGCAAAATAAAATATTTATTAAATTACTAAAATCTCCTCCACTTGCAATTATGACAACAAAAAATGATTGTTAA
Organism: Laguncularia racemosa; assembly: GCA_037954665.1. NCBI lineage: Eukaryota > Viridiplantae > Streptophyta > Magnoliopsida > Myrtales > Combretaceae > Laguncularia > Laguncularia racemosa. The sequence continues at coordinate 7,757,926 of JBBMOL010000016.1, forward strand.
TTAGCCACTACAAACACTAACTATTCTCTCTCATTCCCCCCCTACCCAATACGGCTACACATTTCTCTCTCTTCTATGTTCTACATTTTCTAAGTTGCCATCTCATCTCAACATCAAAACACAACTTTCAAAAGCACAATTCACATCACACGCCTCACTCACCATTAACGAAACAAGTCCAACAATTTAAGAAAACTTGGTTTTCTACTGCTATGTGCTTTGTACATTATTACATGAAAACCATTTCATACACATTGTATTTTAGCCAAATATGATAAAAACTTAAAGTCTTTTTTAACTTTTATAAGTTGCTCAATATTAATTTTGGAACATTCATTGACAAATGTTAATTGATGTGTTTATGAGACTAATAGAATCAAGTATAATTACCAATATATATATAATAGTATTTTTGATTAGTTGTAACATATATATACATAAATCACTAATCAAATGTTGCAATTTTCATCTAATAACATTTCATTTTACTTAACATGATCATAGGCCCTTCTCCCAATGTTTCCAAGTTATTCAATTTTCAAGTAATTCAAATTGGCTAACAATAGTTATATTATTTTTAAATTCTTCTTTGTGTTTATTTACACTGGCCAAGTAAATTTTAAGGTAGAAGCTCATGAATTTCAAGCAATCCCATGTTAGCTAATGTTGATTATACATATGGGTTTGTATAATATAGGTTTATTAGTGGGTTATTTTCTTTTTTGTTTTGTCTTTCCTTCCTTCATGATCATTTATGTATTACTTTTTTTTTTTAATCGTTAGTCATGTATTTTAAGAGGTAAAGCACAAGTTTTTAAGTTGTTAGTCTATTAGGTTTCTTCTTATGCTACAAACTTAATGGATCAACAAGAAACGAAGAATAAATTTAAAAAGAAAAAAGAAAAAGAAGAAAGAAAGAGACAATATTTAGGGTTAAATAGGACCTATACACAGTAATGTATTAGCGAAAAGGGAAAAAATAAATTATATAAAAGTGATGTACATGGACATATAGTTAGCACTCTTATTGTTATAAGTTATCTATTGCAAAGTTTGCAATTAGATGAATTTGCATAGTCCAATTATATGTTTCACGTATTTGATTTTTTATACATATACATACAACATGAGTACACCATCTGTTAGTTAAGAAATAAAGTAAAAGATATTTTGATTTAGCTAATATTTCATTTCTTTCCAATTTCCATTTCCTTTTATTATATCAACTGGACAATATAAAAATGAAACATATTATTCCATCCTTATCCTATGAATCTAAACAAAAGGAAAAAAAAAAAAAAAACTAGCCTATTTCCATCGGCATTAAAATTACCAAAATTAAGAGCAGGGAACTTCATCTAAATATAAATAGAACCAGTGAGTGGGTGGAAATTTGCCTCCCATGAAACCATTGAGTGCTTGCTTGCAATTTTTATTCATTGTTGGAAATTTTTCTATCCCATTAATTTTTAGGACATGGAATGCTAAATTTATCTTCTAAGGAAACAAAATATAATTGGAAACTTGTGCAACCAAACAAATGAGCATACAGTAGGCAACATTACACCATATAAATAGACTGGAATACCTATCTTTAGTGTGCTATCAGTAAGCTTATCAATTTAACATTATAGATTTAAAATCATCCATTTGCATTTACCCTTCAGTAAGTTGATCAAAAATGGCTGCAACTCATATGGAATGCGACCGGTTTGATTCTAATCCTTCAAGAAACTACTTGATTTCCAGTATATGTTTGATTCTTCTTTGTTACATCAAAATATATATAAGGCATCATTTTGGTATTATCATATCATAAATGTATTTCACTTCATATCGAGTTGTGCAAAAGTGAAAAAAAAAGTGATGGTGATGATAAAAGCTCCCCATAATTTTTCACATTTATCCTATTTTCTTGTTTTTAACTTATTGACATTTCAGCAAGATGTTGGAAAAGAAGATTGATGTGATCAACATCCATCAAGTGGTAGAAGATTTCGAGTCCATGACCAAGGATACAGAGAGAGTTCAGAAAGAGACCTTGAAAAAAATCCTGGAAGAGAACGAGAGAGCTGAATACTTGCGAAGCCTTGGTCTTGATGGGAGAGCAGACCCTGGGAGTTTTAAGGAATGTGTTCCTCTTGTCTCTCACCAGGATTTGGAACCTTACATCCAGAGACTTGTGGATGGGGATTCATCATATGCCCTTACAGGAAAATCTATAAAAACTATGTCAATAAGGTAATTTAGTTTTGTGCATGTTTTGAATTCAAAAATATTGTAGAAAACTTCAGTGGTTTGACAAGGTGTGTTGTGTTGTATTTTTCAGCTCTGGCACTACTCGAGGGAAACCCAAATTTCTTCCCTTTAATGATGAGCTACTGGACAAGTCAATGCAGATATATCAAACCTCTTTTGCCTTTAGAAACAGGTAATGTTCTGTTATTGTATAATATATTGTTCTAAAAACAATAATAAGCCTACTTAGGTGGAAAACTTCACTCTAAGTGTGTTTGTTTTATTGAAAGCAATTTTTGGATTCACTTTCAATAAACTTTATAAGCAAAATTCTAAAAATATCAAATATTACTGTGATAAACTCAAGATGTTGCATTAGTAACTTTCTTTGGCGAGTAATGTTATTGTTAACAATAGTTGATGTGGTAGTTAATGATAATGAAGAATTTTCGGGAAAAATAAAAATATGATTTTCATTTTTAAAAGGAGGAAATCATTTTCTTTATTATCGTATTTCCTATTATTATTAAATACCATTGGGAGGGTTGGTCTCTACCCTTGGCTTCATCACTCGCGCCTAAAAAGCATCGGGTATTTGCAACATTTTGAGGTTATTACAACATTACAAAGTTTTGATTGTAATAAAAATAAAAGGGGGTCCAGATTACATTTTTAGCAAAACAAACACACTTTACACGGATAGCTCCTTGTTTTAATCCTACACTAAGATCTTCCTCCAGACAAAACATTAGAATGGTGACATTTGTCATGCAGGGAATACCCCATTGCAGATGGGAAGGCCCTACAGCTCATGTATGGCAGCAAGCCGTTTAAGACGAAAGGTGGCCTTGACGCAGGACTTGCCACATCACATATCTTCCGTAGCTCCAAGTTTAAAACCACAGTGAAGTCAACGCTATCACAGTATTGTAGTCCAAATGAAGTCATTTTCTGTCCAGATTTTCATCAATCCTTATACTGTCATCTCTTGTGTGGGCTTCTTTTTTGGTCCGACGTGCAATTTGTGTCATCCACGTTTGCTCATAGCACCGTAAATGCTTTCCGAACTTTTGAACAAGTTTGGGAAGAACTATGCAATGACATAAGAGTAGGGGTTCTCTCTAGTCGAATCATAGACCCATCAATTCGAGAAGCAATGTCGAAATTGCTCAAACCAGACCCTGAACTGGCTGATCTAATACACAAAAAGTGCTTAAAATTGACCAATTTGTTGGAATAGTGGAAGTATGGTGGTCCTATTTTTAGGAACCACAAACCACAACTTCATCAACTGCAACTCCCATGTTCCCACTAACCACTTAATCCTAATCAACCACATTACCCACTAACCCATTAGCATGATTTTAGGAAACTTTGATGGAAAGTTTCTCTATAAATAGCTAATGGATTCAAGGTCCCAGGGCACGAAAATTCTATTAAAAACACATTACCATCTTGTGAGATTTTTGAGTGCTCTGAAGATCTTGAAGGTTCTGGGGCTTGACGTTTTGTTCCTCTCCGTATTAAGCAATGGCAAGAGGTTAGTGATTTTCCTAATTCCGCTGCATTTTATGTGTTTATATTTGGTTATGGCTTACATTTGGTATCAGAGCCGTAATTAAACCTTTGCCTTGCGATTTCGAAAAAATTAATTTTTTCCCTTTTCAATTCAATTTTAATTTAAATTGGTTTTGATAAATTTTTATCAAATTTATGATACATTTATTTGTATCAATTTTTCTGGAGAAAATTAATTTTTTAAATTAGAGTTTTATGGTGCAAATTAATTTTTTATTAATTTTGTACTTAATTTTACTCAATTTTCAAGTATAATAATTGAGTAATAATGTTGGATTTTATTTGCCAACATCAAGTATTATCCTTTTTTTTTAAATAAAAATTTATGACATGTTAAATTGGAAATAAAGTAAATTATTTAGTATTTTTCTTAAATAATTTTTTCTTGAAATTTAACATGTCAATTTTATTTAACAGTTTCACTTACAGTTTTGTGAAAAACTTTTGTGGAATTTTATTTTTTATTAAATTCCGTATTTATTTTAAATAATTTGTGTATATATAAATTTATGGTTTATATACACTAGCTTGTTAATTATTTAAAATATCGTTAATGAAATTGCATTAGGATTTTGCAATTTTAGTATTTGTTCAAGGTGCTTAAATTGGTATGTGATTGTATGTATGTTTCGAATTTATTATGCATGCAATATATTGTTCATGTTTAAGTACATTTAGAGTTATTGCATGATGTTTAGCAATAGCAATTGTCTTGTGATTAAATAATTCTAATAAATTTTGGCGTAGCCACAGCAGCCTTATTTAGATTGGATTATTTATTAGAAATCACATTTAGTATTATAGACATTAAATAACTTCATAAAACATTAAGTTAAAAGTCTAAATTGAGTCAGATTAATTTTGTCTAAGGAGACATTATCGTGGGACAAATGTGACCCCTCCACGTCTTTCCTGGGAATTCGTTCGAATTCTGTCTAAGGAGGCTGGATTTTAAGTGGGACCTTTTGTTTAACCTATGCGTCTTTCCTGGAAATTTATCTAATCTCAAGTGATAAAAATAATTTTGTTTGACTGAGGTTTAGCCAAAGCAGCCTCTATTGAACGAAGTTATTTATACGGTATCACATAAGAAATGTTTAGACTTTACATTTATTTTGTTTGATGATCCATAAAGCATTGAGGTATAGCCACAGCAGCCTTATTAAGGACGGATCTCATAAAGTGATTATGAAGTAAAAGAAATATAATGTCTATTATAAGGAATGAATCTTATTGAATTAAAAATTTAGCCCACAGGCAATTTTTATGTCGCTAGATTCATTATTGCATGATTTGCATTGGTAAATTATGATTTATGTTATAGTCTCAAATTAAGAATTAAGCATGTTTGTGTTTGCAGCTATGCAACCTTTGACTGATACTAAAGTAGAAATCCCTATTTTAACAAGTGAAAACTTTAAGACTTGGAGAGATAATATACTTCTTCATTTGGGGTGTTTGGACATTGACTATGCCACTATTAAGGATGAGCCACTTCTGAGTGAAGAAAGCACTCAAGCTGAGTTTGATCTTCATGAGAAATGGGAACGGTCTAACCGACTTAGTATCATGTTCATAAAGAGCAAACTCACTGCGGATGTCCGTGGCTCAGTGGATCAATATAAAAATGTCAAAGAGTTGCTAGATGCCCTTGAAAGGCAATTTAAGACTTCTAAGAAGTCTCTAGCTAGCACCCTGATTATGAAGTTCACATCTGCTAAGTTGACTTCTGTGAAAGGCGTTAGAGAACACATCAACAAAATGCGTGATTTAGCAAATCGCTTGAAGGCTCTAGAGATTGAGATGTCGGATGCTTTCCTAGTGCATTTTATTCTGACGACCCTTCCATCACAGTATGGGCCTTTTAAGATCTCTTACAACACACATAAGGACAAATGGACAATAGATGATCTATTGACCATGTGTGAAGAAGAGGAGGCCCGATTAACTCTGGAGATGGGAGAAAATGCAATGATGGTTACTCAAGGAAGGAAAACCGGCAAAGTCAAAGGAAAAGGGAAGGGTAAAATCCAACCCAATGCTGACATCAAGAAAGAGTCCAAGTGTTTTTTCTGTAAAAAGAAGGGACACATAAAGAAAGACTGTGTCAAGCATAAAAATTGGCTTGAAAAGAAAGGTAACTTAGTCTCATATGTTTGTTTTGAGTCTAACATGGTTGATGTGAATTGTAACACATGGTGGATTGATTCTGGATCTACAATCCATATTTCTAATTCCATGCAGGGTTTACAAAACCTGCGGAAACCAGTAGGAGCTGAGCGATTTATCTATTCTGGAAACAAGATAGAATCGCATGTGGAAGCTATTGGGACATGCATATTAGTACTTAAGAGTGGCTTTAATTTAATTCTTGAAAAGACCTTCTATGTTCCTAGTTTTTCTAGGAATTTGATTTCAGTTTCAAAACTTGTACCTTTGGAATTCACTTTTAAATTTTCAAACAATGGTTTTGATTTATTTTATAAATCCAATCATATTGGTGATGGTTCTTCATTGGATGGTCTTTATTTATTAAATTTACATAATAATGTCACTCATGATGTTATGCATGTACAAGCTGGTACTAAACGATGTGTTATGAATGAGGATTCTTTTACCTTATGGCACCGTAGACTAGGTCATATCTCTATAGAGAGAGTTAAAAGATTGGTGAATTATGGTATACTTAGTCATTTAGATTTCACTGATTTTGGTACTTGTATAGACTGCATAAAGGGAAAGCAGACTAACAAGTCAAAGAAAGGTGCCAAAAGGAGTTCGGCCATATTAGAAATTATCCATTCTGATATTTGTTGTCCAGATATGGATAATCAAGGTCAGAAATACTTTATCACATTTATAGACGATTACTCACGATACATGTATCTCTACATGCTTCATCATAAAAGTGAAGCGTTGGAAGCCTTTAAGGTTTTCAAAGCTGAAGTAGAGAAACAATGCGGTAAGCAAATCAAGATTGTGAGAACCGATAGAGGAGGTGAGTATTATGGTAGATACACTGAAGATGGACAAGCATCAGGTCCTTTTGCTAAGTTTCTTCAAGATAACGGTATAGTTGCCCAATACACCATGCCAGGTTCACCTGATCAGAATGGTGTTGCGGAAAGAAGAAACCGAACATTAATGGAAATGGTGCGAAGTATGTTTAGTAGCTCTAAACTGCCTAAATCCTTATGGATTGAAGCATTAAAGACGTCTGCGTATATATTAAACAGAGTTCCAACCAAGGCTGTTTCTAAAACACCATTTGAGTTGTTCAAAGGTTGGAAACCGAGTTTGCGTCATATGCGTGTATGGGGATGCCCGTCTGAAGTTAGAGTTTACAACCCACAAGAAAAGAAACTGGATCCTCGGACTATAAGTGGGTATTTCATTGGATATGCCGAAAAGTCCAAAGGATACAGATTTTATTGTCCATCTCACACTACTAGGATTGTGGAATCAAGAAATGCAAAATTTCTTGAAAATGACTCAATAAGTGGGAGTGATCTATCTCAAGACATAGTTCATGAGCAAGATCTACCTTCCACATCAGGTGAGAGATTGGTTGTTGTTCACAACACTCCTCGAGTTCAAATAGGAGTTGAACAACCAATCAATGAAAATCCACAGATTGCTGAGGAAATCATAGTAGATCAAAATCAAGAAATGATTGAGCAACATGATCCACAAGAAAATGTTGTCCCAATTTTAAGGAGATCTACTAGAGAAAGGAGATCAGCAATCCCTAGTGATTATATTGTGTATTTACAAGAATTTGAGTACAATATTGGAGCTGAAAATGATCCTGAGTCTTTTAAGGAAGCTATGAATTGTGATGAGTCAAATTTATGGTATAATGCTATGTTAGATGAGATGAATTCTATGAAGAGTAATGAAGTCTGGGATCTTGTCCCGTTGCCCGACGGTGTAAAAGCCATAGGTAATAAATGGGTCTTTAAAACTAAAAGAGACTCATTGGGCAACATTGAAAGACATAAGGCTAGACTTGTTGCTAAAGGGTTCACTCAGCGTGAAGGAATTGATTACACAAAGACCTTCAGTCCTGTATCCAGGAAAGACTCCTTACGTATAATATTAGCATTAGTAGCTCAATTTGATCTTGAGTTACAACAAATGGATGTGAAAACAGCTTTCCTAAATGGTAATCTAGAGGAAGAGGTTTATATGAAACAACCTGAAGGATTTTCCTCTAGTGATGGTGATCACTTGGTTTGCAAGCTAAAGAAATCCATTTATGGATTAAAACAAGCCTCCCGTCAATGGTATTTAAAATTTCATGATGTCATCTCTTCATTTGGTTTCGTTGAGAATATCATGGATCAATGTATATACCAAAAGGTTAGTGGGAGTAAGATTTGTTTTCTTATCCTATATGTGGATGATATCCTACTTGCATCAAATGATAAGGATATGTTACATGGGGTGAAACAATTTCTTTCTAAAAATTTTGATATGAAGGATATGGGTGATGCATCTCATGTCATTGGATTAAGATTCATCGAGATAGACATAGAGGAATCTTAGGTCTATCTCAAGAAACATATATTAACAAAATTTTAGAAAGATTTCGGATGAAAAATTGTTCACCTAGCGTTGCTCCTATCGTGAAGGGTGATAAGCTCCATTTGGACCAATGCCCTAAAAACGAGTTTGAAAAAGAGCAAATGAAGAACATTCCTTATGCTTCAGTTGTTGGAAGCTTAATGTATGCTCAGGTCTGTACTAAACCTGACATTGCATTTGCTGTTGGAATATTAGGAAGATATCAGTCAAATCCGGGACTTGACCACTGGAAAGTTGCAAAGAAAGTCTTGAGATATCTTCAAGGGACAAAAGATTACATGCTTATGTACAAACGGTCAGATGATTTAGAAGTAATTGGCTACTCTGATTCAGACTTCGCCGGATGCGTTGATTCTCGAAAATCAACATCAGGTTACATTTTCATGTTAGCCGGTGGAGCCATTTCATGGAGAAGTGCCAAGCAGACTTTAACTGCTACTTCTACTATGGAAGCTGAGTTCGTTTCGTGTTTTGAGGCTACCTCACAAGGTGTATGGTTGAAGAGTTTCATCGAAGGGCTTAGACTTGTGGATTCTATATCTAAGCCGCTGAGGATGTATTGTGACAATTCAGCTGCAGTCTTTATGGCTAAAAATAATAAGAGTGGAAGTCGAAGCAAACATATCGACATAAAGTATTTGGCCATAAGGGAACGTGTTAAAGATAACAAAGTGGTCATTCAGTATATTAACACAGAGCTGATGTTAGCCGATCCTTTGACTAAAGGCATGCCACCACAAAGATTTAAGGATCATGTTGTCAATATGGGACTTGGTTCCATTATGTGTTAGTGAAACTCTATAGAGTAGATATTTCTCATATTTGTTGTGCACATTTTGTTTATTTGGAGAAATATCAATAAAGTTTGGACCTAGAATAAACGTTAGGTTTATTCATTAAGCTATTGGGAAAAGTTTTGAAAACTTGATACATTGTAATACATGGAAGATACTACTCGAGTAATAAAGGGAAAATATCGCCATGATTCGTGTATTGTGTTTTCTTAAAGTCTAAAGGATTTGTGGTATTAAAGTAAAATATACGGACCAAGTGGGAGAATGTTGTAATAGTGGAAGTATGGTGGTCCTATTTTTAGGAACCACAAACCACAACTTCATCAACTGCAACTCCCATGTTCCCACTAACCACTTAATCCTAATCAACCACATTACCCACTAACCCATTAGCATGATTTTAGGAAACTTTGATGGAAAGTTTCTCTATAAATAGCTAATGGATTCAAGGTCCCAGGGCACGAAAATTCTATTAAAAACACATTACCATCTTGTGAGATTTTTGAGTGCTCTGAAGATCTTGAAGGTTCCGGGGCTTGACGTTTTGTTCCTCTCCGTATTAAGCAATGGCAAGAGGTTAGTGATTTTCCTAATTCCGCTGCATTTTATGTGTTTATATTTGGTTATGGCTTTCACAATTGGTATGGACTAGTCCCAGAGCTTTTTCCAAATGCTAAGTATGTATATGGGATCATGACTGGGTCAATGTTGCCATACGTAAAGAAGCTAAGGCACTACGCGGGGGATTTACCTATACTGAGTGCTGATTATGGATCATCTGAAGGGTGGATTGGAGTAAATGTCAATCCACAACTGCGGCCTGAACTTGCCACTTTTGCAGTTCTTCCTAATATCGGCTATTTCGAGTTTATACCTACAGGGAAGAATACTGGAGTTGCTGATAAAAACAATGGTGATTTTCTTGGCATGGAACTAAAGCCAGTGGGACTAACTGAGGTGAAATTAGGTGAGGAATATGAGGTCATTATCACCAATTTTGCAGGTAAAAATTTGAAAATTCTTACTTGTGACTTAAACCAACTCTGTACCTGATTTTTGTGAATGACTCCATACAAATTTTGCTCCTAATTTACAATTCATACACCTTAGACCTTTGTAAACTTCTCGTAGCCCTATAAAGGTTTTTTGTTCAAGTTCTGAAATGGAGTTTGCAGTTTGAAGTAAAAGAAAAGAACAGAGTTTGTAGTTCAAAACAGAAGGAAGAAAACAAAGGAATCTTGAAAGTAACTTTTGAAACGTTAAGTCTTGAATACAAATCATTCAACTAATCTAACTAACTATTTGATGTATTTATACAAGTACTAAGCTATTGTAAACATGTATAGTATATGTACATGTGTGATATAAAAAATCTAACACTTACCTTAACATCCTTCCTCAAGTTGACAATCATAAGAGGCCAAACTTAGACAAAAACAAAATGATAACCGAGCTTCATTCATGAGTTTAGTCATAGAGTCTACTAGCTATAAGTGTGAAGGAACATAATGAACTTCAAGAAATCCTAAATTAATCTAGTCTCGCACAAAATGGACATCAATCTTTATACGTTTGGTCCAACTGTGATAACAAGGATTCCCTGCAATCATGATAGGAAGAGATAGAGATAAACCAATATCTTGCACTATATCTAAAATCCATAGAAGTTCCTTGGTAATAGTAGCAATACTCTTGTACTCAGCCTCCATAGATGAAGTGGAAACAATGGCTTGTTTCTTTGTCTTCTAGGAAATTATGGAGTTGCCAAGGAAAACACAAAGTCTCTAAAGCGACTTCCTATCAACAATGTTAGTACCCTAATTGGCATCACAATATCCAAGCATTGACAATGAACTTGAAGAGAATTAAAAATGACCATTTTCAATTATCCCTTTAACATAACGAAGAACATGTAAAGTAGCATTCAAATGTGTTATCCATGGTTGAGACATAAATTGAGATAATTGTTGAATAGAAAATGATAAATCTAGTATAGTTAAATAGAGTAACCGACCAACTATACGTTTATAGATGATAGGATCAGATAGCAACTTTCCTAATGTATGATCAAGTTGTAATCCTGGTTGAAAAGGAGTTCATGCAGGCTTAGGTCTAGTAAAACCAACATCCATCAATACATTCAAAGAAAACTTCCATTGATTTAAAAGAAAACCATCATCCAGTTGACAAATTTTGATCATAAGGAAAAACTAAATCTGTCCAAGATATTTTATTGTAAAAGCTTCATCAATTTGTTTATTTACTCGAGTAATATCTTCAAGAGAATCTCTAGTAATCATCACATCATCTACATATAGTAATAAAACTAGAAGCAGATTGTTTAGTAAAAAAAGAATAATCTAATTTGGATTGAATAAAGCTAAGTGAAATAATGAATTTAGTGAATTTCTTATTCCATTGCGTCAAGGCTTGCTTAAGTCCATAAAGTGACTTAGTAAGCTTACAAACCTAACCCTCTTTCACTCCCAAATATCCTTCTGGAGGGACCATATATATCTCTTCATCTATGAAACCATGTAAAAATGTATTGTTAACATCTAACTGATGAACATGCCAACGTTTAATTGATATAACTGCCAACAAGAACTGAATAGTGATGAGCTTCACAATAGGTGAAAAGGCACATGTATAATCAATGCCTTCAATTTGTGTATAACCTTTAGCTACTAACTAAGCCTTGTACCTCTCAATGGACCCATTTGATTTGAACTTAATCTTGTAAACCCATTTTGATCCAATAGCTTATTTTGCTGGAGTTAAATTAGTAAGTTCCTAAGTCTTATTGGATTCAAGAGCCAAAAGCTCTTGATTCATGGCTTCTACCCATTTTGGATCACTTTGAGCTTCTTGGTAATTTCATGGTTCTTGAATCATAAGAACATTTGCTAACGAAATCATACATTCTTGGGATAAATGATGAAAAAAATTGTTATGAAACAGAGGATACAAATGAGGATGAGAAGTTATTATAGTAGTTGGAAATCTTTTGTGTACATTACATACAAAATGTTTAAGCCAAGCAGGATGTTGCTTGTCTCTTTAAGATCTCCCAAAAGTAATCTGGAATCAATTTGTGGTGGAAACTCAAAATTAAGTGTTTGCAATATAATCAATGGTTTTGTATTATCCTAAGCTGAAGTTTAAGGATCAATTGATGATTCTGTAACATCATTCGAAGATATATTAGGATAATTGTTACCAAAACTAATAGGAAATAGTATGTCACAATAAAAAAAAAAAAGGTAGAACATCTTTGTTAGATTTAAATGGAAACACATTTTCCATGAAAAATACATCTCTGCTCACAAGCATTTGATGAGAATCTAAATCAAATAGTTTATAATCTTTTTGACTTGATGGATAACCCACAAATATACAACGTTTACTCCTAGTATCAAATTTATCCTTAGATTTAGGATTCATTACTGCAAAACATAGGCAACCGAGCACCTTTAAATTATCATAGGATGGTGGTTTTTGATACAAGAGTTGACAAGGTGTTTTCCATTGTAATGATTCAATTGGTATGATGTTTACAAGGTATGTGGTAGAAAGTAAACACTCACCCCAAAAAGTTTTAGGAAGACTAGCATGTATACAAAGTGATCTTGCAATGTCTAATAGATTTCTATACTTCCTTTCTACTACTCCATTTTGTGGTGGAGTATAAACAACACTTTTCTGATGACATATACCATATTTAGCAAACAATTCTTGACACTCTTTTGATAGAAACTCACTCTCGTTGTTAGAACGAATGGTCTTAAGAGTGCTAGTAAAATGTATTCTAACATAGTTAAAGAAATGAGATAGTAAACTTGGTATTTGGAATTTATTTTTCATCAAAAAGGTTCATGTACACCTATTCATGTCATCCACAATACTAAGAAAAAATTTAGCACTAGAAATAAAGCATGTATTATATGGGCCCCAAATGTCAATGTGTAATAGATCAAAAGGAGTTAAAGATACAAAAGTATTATGAGAAAAGGAAACCTATGGAACTTTGCTAACAAACAAGTGTCATAAAGGAATTTTGACTTTACAATCCCTTTGAATTAGGGTAAATGTTGCAATTTTAACATTGCTATATGTCCTAATCTAATATGAAGAAGTGACAAAGAATTGTTACTACCCATATCCTTATTGAGGAGACAGTTTACAACATGGTTTGAAAGATGGAATTCTAGAGAGACTTGAAAGAGCTTTTGACTCCAATATATAAAGTCCATAGAAGCTCCTATTAGCTGCTACAACTTTGGAGTTTTGGTCTTGGAATATACATTTATGAGAATCAAATGTTGCTATTAATTCCATTTGAATAAGAAGTTGATTGACTGATAAAAGATTGAAGCAAAAATCTAGAACAAACAAGACATCATTCAATATGATTTCATCATTAATTCTAATTCTTCCTATCGTGGTAACTAATTTTCTTTGGCCATCTAGTAATTTAATGTGGATTGGTTTATCAAGTGTTTGAGTTTGAAATAAAATATGTTAACGTAGTGTCATGTGATCCGAAGCTCTTATATCCACAATCCAAGAATTCATGGAATTACCAATAGAAACTAAAGAATCGATAGAACGCATGTTACTTAAAAAACTCATGAAGGAAACATGCTGATCTTTGCCCGCAGTCTGTCCTACTTTAAGTATTTTGAAAACCTTCTGACATTTCTTGCTTACAAGTTAAGGATCATTCTCTTGTCCTTGTCCTACATTTCTACTTATCACGTCAAGTAGATTATCTGCCAAGAGGAAACATTAGTTCTTGTCTCAACATGAGCTGCTACTTAAAATGTTTTTCTTTTCTTTCGGATTCTTATACCTCTCTAGAAAGCCAATAATTTCTAAGCAATTCTCAATTGAGTGTCCTGTTCTTTTACATTGAGTGCACACTACTCAATTAAATCCTTTTCCCTTTTAATCTTTTTTATTTTCTACTACAAATCTTCGTTGTCCTTTCAACATGAAAGCTGACATTTCTTCACCTAGCCAGCTTCCAAATGTTAACTCTTTCTGTTTCTCAATTTGGAATACTAGATAATATGCATTATTAACAAATGGTAGAGGATCCGTAGATAGGATTTGACTTCTGGTATCCTCATACATGTTGTTAAGCCTCATCAAGAACTGAAGTTGTTTATTCCTTTTATCAATCTCTAAAATCTTACTGGACAAATTACAAGAACAATATCCATGGTTCCACAATTACAAATAGGAGTACAACACATACTGTCCAACTCATCCCACATCTTCTTCAATCTATTGTAATACATTGCAACAGACATTGTACCTTGTTTAAAGTTGACAATTTCATATTGAACCTGATACAATAGAGGACCGTTTAACAACCAAAACCACTCGCAAATGTCATCCCAAAGTTCCTTCGCAGACCTTGCATATAAGAAACTTTTTGACAATTCCTTGGCCATAGAATTTAAAATCCAACAACGGATCACAAAATCACATCTGATCCACATTTGTTCTTCATTGGAATTAGATTCAGGTTTCAAGGAACTACCATCAATAAATCCGATTCTAACTTTTGCACCAAGTGCTAATCTGATTGATCGGCTCCAACTTGTAAAATTTGTTCCATTGAAAATCAGAGTCTTAATTTGTGTACCCAGATTATCGGCACCAAACAAAAACAATGGATCATTGTAATCTTGATTGGCGTTCATTATTTGAATTGTTACCCTGCTAATGATCTTCGAAGTATTTAAACAAAAAGTAAAACTGCAGCTGCTAACGACCATGCTCCAATACCATGTTCAAGTTCCGAAAAACAGAGTTTGTAGTTCAAAACAGAAAGAAGAAAACAAAGGACTCTTGGAAGTAATCTTTGCAACGTTAAAAACTGAATACAGAATCGTTTAACTAATTTAAGTAACTATCCGATGTATTTATACAAGTACAAATGTATAGTATATGTATATGTGTGGTATATATAAACTAACACTTATCTTAACAGGTTTTTAGATCTTTGCATCGTTTGTTTGTGTTATTTACCATTTAGTTTCATGCAATATTTTGACTTGCCCCGCAGGACTTTATCGATATCGGCTAGGAGATGTAGTGAAAGTTGCAGGCTTCCACAACTGCACTCCTGAGCTCCAATTCATTCGTAGGAAAAATGTAATACTCAACATCAATATCGAGAAGAACACGGAGAAAGACTTGGAGCTTGCTGTTGAAGCTGCAGCCAAGTTGTTGGCCGAGGAGAAATTGGAAGTTATCGACTTCACCAGCCATGCAAACGTATCGAAGGAACCAGGACATTATGTGATATTTTGGGAGCTGAATGGAGAAGCAAGTTGTGACATCATGAAAGAATGTTGTAATTGCATGGACCGGTCGTTTGTTGACATGGCATATGTGACCTCTCGCACAAGTAATTCTATTGGGCCACTTGAACTCCGAGTTCTTCGAAGAGGAGCATTCCAAAGGATAATGGTTCATTATTTCGAATTAGGAGCTGCTGCTAGCCAATTCAAAACTCCAAGATGTGTCGGACCAACGAATAATAAGGTGTTGCAAATCTTACATGATAACAGTGTCAAGAGTTACTTTAGTACAGCTTTCTAAATGAGGTTTACTTTTGAATCATCCTAAGCTATACAAGTTCTCCTGTGAGATGATTTACATGAATAAAAGACAAGAATACCAATGCTAAATCTAGATAATAGTGATTGAAAAGGTATTCGTGTAAATTGTAATGACATACAATAAATAAAATCTAAGCAACTTGTGCTTTCTAATATTCTAGAGTAATGCCAGGTCTGTGTCCTTTATCTATTTGGGGAAAAGATTTCACAATTATAAAAGGTATTAACAGCAAAAGCTAACTTTTACATCATGAACATCAAAATAATTTTAGTAAATTGATTTACATAACATTATATTGTTCTTCTCATATAGTACTATTTTATGAAACCAATGGGTTACTTTGGAATGATTTGCATCCATCAAGATTGCTTTTGGCAAAGATATTACTATAGATTTAAGTCATTCTAGAACATTGTTCGACTCATATTTCATCATGTAAAACTAATGAGTAAATAAAAATGGAATCATCATATACAATTTGTATGTTTCTAAAACCACCCCCTCCCCACCCCCAAGACCCCCCACACCACCACCCCCACCCTTGGGTGGACATCTAGAGTAACAGGGCAATTAATTAATGCCACCAAGTAGTCCAAGGTTCCAAATGCTACTCCTAGAAGAGTATTCCAACCTTTCTTTCCCCAAGCACTTCTTTCACTACACTAGATACTCACCAAGTCCCTATTCATGTAATATCATTATATGTAACTTCTCAATCTTCGATTCTCTGCAAACAATTTGGCATCATAGTCTGCTCTGAATAAACAATGTGAGGATTGAAAACAATCCTAGTAGTATAATTTTGTATCGATAATGCTGTGAGGCTCTAAAACCTAAAACAAAAAAGACCAACACAAAATAGTTGGAGGACCTAAAGATGCTTGTTGAAACCTTTTATGAAGAAAAGATAGAGCTTTAAGAAAATGACATTCTCCCTTCTACATAAAGACTTGAGGGTTATATTCCTGGAATTGTAGATGCTCACAACAAAAATCCTAGTAGCTACTCCCAGTCCCTAAAATAATTCAGCTCTATGGATGGGCATAATTAAGTGCTTCAACATTTGGCGGTTCAAATTGATGCTCTCGTGGACAACTACGCCGATCTTCTAGTCATGTTTTCCTTACACCAAATACCAAGCAAGTTCAGATTGTATAACTCCACATGCAACTGGTCAATTTTTTCATATCTTTAGATTGGCACTATTCTATTCTTCCCTACATCTAACTGCACGCATCAGAAATGATAACAAACCACGTATCAAAACTTCTGATAAGAGAAAACACAACAAGTACAACCCCACCAAATCGGTGATTGTAATATAACAGCATTAATGTGACATAAAGTTGGAAAAGAAATCCCATACAATCTGAAAGAACATACAAGTGTACATGTTTTTCCAACTGTCTTATCCTTATCCTTTATTTAGAAAGTCTTTGTAGTTAAGTTAATTAAGATTAGACTATAATTACTAGAAATAGGATTTTGTACTTAGTCAAGATTCAAGAGCTTATTTTCTAAGTTTATCCCTCTAGCAACTCTTTCAAGAATTGTAGCAAAGTAATCATTGGAATATACTCATTCTTTTCAAGTTCGTGTGTCTACTGCAACAATACTATTCATTTCGCATATTGCATCAATGCAAATGTTTGTGATAGATACTGTAACGTCAACACTATTCATTCTATGTACTGCATCAATGCAGTTATTCTTCGCATGTACTGCAACTTCAATACTGGTTGCTGCGTCTCTGTTTTCTTCTTCCATCGTGTATATTGCAACTCATAGATTTCTCATATGGTATCAGAGTAGAGAGAGTTATAATGTTGAACAATATTGGAAATACAAATGAAGATCAATTACTTTTTTTATCCATATTTCATTTTTGGATCAAACAATCCCAATATGGCAATAAGAAATATCATTTTTAATGGCATGAATTGCTTATCTTAGAGTAGATTGATCAAGATTAGCATTGGAGCAAAACTTAAACAAGTTTTCATTGATGGTATAATAAAGAAACCTAACAAGGCCTCAAATGATATGATTTGAGGGACTTGTTGTGACTATATGGTCAGGAGTTAGATTCTAAATTCAGTGATTGCTGAATTTTCGCAAAATTTTCTTTGTACATAATCTACTGAAGAACTATAGAGTGACATCAAGGAGTAGTATGGACATTCCAACGGACACTTAGAATTTCAAATTCAACGAGAGATTTGTAACCTTGTACAAGAAAACTCGACAATGGGGTTTATTTTAACAAATTGAGGAAACTTTGAGATGAATTGTAGTTGCTTAAAAGTAGTCTTGTTTGCACTTATGGAGTGATGGATCGTTGTACTTGTGAATTGAAAGAAAAACTGGTTGAGTCCGAGTCACATTCCAAACTAATTCAATTCTTGATGGGATTATCAAATTCATATGAATCAATTAGAAGCCAAATATTAAGCATGGAACCATTGCCCAATGTGAATCGAGCCTTTTATCTCGTTCAACAAGTCGTAAAATAAAAAAAAGTGACATCTATTACAATAAGTGATTCTGATATGGTTGCATATTTTTCAACCAAGAAAAAAGTAAATAAAGGAGTGATGGATAAAAGGAAAGGAAAAGGAAATTCCAAGATTTTCTGCGAGTGTTGTAAAATAGAAGGACACGGCATGGAAAATTGCTTTCAATTAATCAAATATCCAGAATGGTACAAAGGGAAGAAAATTCAAAAAGCTTCAAGGATGGTGGCTTACTGCAACAATGAAAACATGAATTAGAACTTATAGACTCCTATTGACTTTCCTTTTGAGATTGATAATGATTCTTGCAATATGAATGGACAATATTAGTTTGATCAAAAGATGGTTCAATCACTGTGTCAAGAAATTATGAAAACGATGAAAGAAAATAAGCCTTCACTGGAGTTTACAAGAGTGATTAACATGGTTGAATCTACAAGCATGGCTCATACTTATTCTTGTAATTTTTTACTTGATAATGATTGTGTTAATCATTAAATAGTAGATATAGGTGCCATCAATCTTATGACTCTACATAAACATCTAGTTGTAAATCCATAAAAGCTTTCCTATCCTATTTTGATCAAATTACCAGATGAGTAGTGTAAAGTAGTCTTTATCAAAGGAATATTTCATATTGACACATCATTAGTACTTTGTGATGTTCTTTATGTTCCTAATTTCAAGCATAATTTACTTTTTGTAAACAAAGCCTTAAAAAACAATGATTTGGTTGCTAAGATTCATCCATTATCTTTTCAATTTTAGGACCCAAACATTAATGTTACAATAGCATCAATAATGGGACATAAGGGATTGTATTTGCTGCAATCTAAATCCATGAGGAGAACTTCTATTCAATTAGACAGTGTACCATAGAATTCCATGATGAATTCTTGTAATAGAACATATTCTTTACATTTGATACATGCTGGGATAAGTCCCTCTTCAATATCAAAACTCACACCCCTTAATCTTTATAAAGATTCCGATACTTCTCATTTCACATGTGATGTGTGTCACAAAGCAAAATCACATAGACTTCCTTTTGTTTGTAGCAATACTCATGCTACATATCCTTTTCAATTAATTCACATAGACATATGGGGACCACATCATGTTTCCTCTTTAACTGGAGCAAATTATTTCCTCACAATTTTAGACTATTATACTAAGTGTGCTTCGACTTATCTAATGAACAATAAGTCACAAGTGGTCACTTTACTTGAAAAATTCTTTCACTATGTGAGCAATCAATTTGATATTACACCAAAAGTTATACGAACTGATAATGGAGTTAAGTTCTTATCACAAGCTTGCTAACCCTTATTAGCTAAATCTGGCATAGTTCATTAGCAAACTATGATTTATACACCACAACAGAATGGATAGGTAGAGCGCAAGCATAGGCATGTAATAGAAATGGCTAGAGCATTGCATTTACATGCCAATCTACCAAAAGAATTTTAGGGAGATTGTTTGCTTACTACTACCTACTTAATAAACATAATGCCTAGTTCTAAATTAAATTGGAAGACACCTTATGAACTATTGTTTGATCATCAACCAAACTATGATCATCTAAAGGTTATGGGCTATCTTTATTTTGTATCACATGTTTAGTCAAATAAAGACAAGTTTGAGGCTAAAGGGAGTAAATGCATTTTCCTAGGATATATATTTGGGCAAAAAGGATACAAAACATATGATCTTTCAACTCACAAAGTGTATATAAGCAAAGATATTGTTTTTTTATGAAAGTGAATTTCCATTTCAAACATCTTCACCTACAAATGATTCTATTTCTCATAATATTTCTACTAAGCATATACCATGTTTCACATCATATTCTAAACATGTCATCTAATATTCCCGATTCCAGTCAAGATGTTCTTGCTGAAATTCTTGTGGTACGAAGGTTTGTACATGATAGAAAAACCCCTTCATGGTTGGAAAATCATGTTACTCATAATGTATCAATTTTTAGTCCATCATTAACTACACATTTATCATAGTACACGTCACCTTCTTATCAATTTTTTACTCCCAATTCTTTGTCACATTTACCCGGTGAGTATGTCTCTCCTTTGGTACATGTATTAACTAACCAAACTATTATTCACAAGCTTCAAAACAACAAGAATGGATAGATGCTATAAAAAAAGGAAAAAAAAGCTTTTCAATTAAATAATACTTGGAACTAATGACTTTACCTCTAGGGAAAAAAAAAAAAAAAAGAGCAATTGGTTGTAAGTGGATATACAAGACAAAATATAAAGTTAATGGATCTATTGAAAGACACAAAGCAAGATTAGTTGCCAAAGGTTACAGTCAAGAAGAGGGAGAGGACTATCATGATACCTTCTCACCTATAGCCAAACTTAAAGCATTTAGAATCTTAATTGCTATTGCTACATCACACTCATGGCCACTTTATCAAGTTGATGTCAATAATGCATTATTACATGGACTTTTGGATGAAGAAATATATCGTTACCACTAGAAGGATATCATAAAACCAAATTAAATCAAGTGTGTAAGCTTCTTCATTCTCTCTATGAATTAAAGTAGGCATCTAGATAGTGGAATGTTGAGATCAACCAATTTTTGCTCCAACAAGGATATGTTCAATCTAAGAATGATTTCTCACTTTTTACTAATCAAACAGAAAAGGGTTTTGTAGTAGTATTACTATATGTAGATGATATGTTAATTATTGGTACTGATGATGTTGCAATGTTTGATTTAAAGTCTAGATTACATGATAAATTTACAATTAAGAATCTTAGGATAGCACTTTTCTTTCTGGTAATTGAGTTATGCAAAAATGAAGTTAAAATTCTGGTGAACCAGAGAAAATTAATTTTAGATATATTAACAAATGTTGGTTTAACGACTGCAAAGCCTACTCAAACTCCTTTTCCATCTAGTGTTAAGTTGGACAACATCAATGGTGAACTTCTCAATCAACCTTTGACATATAGATGTATTTTTGGTCGCCTAATTTATCTCACTCTAACCAAACCAGATATCTCATATGTAGTTCAAAGACTCAGTCAATTCATGTCTCATCCTCAAGCATCACATTTACAACCAGCTTATCATCTACTACAATACTTAAAGGGCACTCATTCATTAGACTACTTTATTCTTCAACTAGTCCTCTTAATGTTGTTGGTTATGGTGACTTAGATTGGGGCTCATGCCATGCAGAACGAAAATCTCTTGGTGGATATTGCATTTTGCTTGGAAATTCTTTGATCTCTTGGAAAACCAAGAAATAACCAATAGTAAGCACATCCACACCTAAGGCCAAGTATCGAGCTATGGCTTTGACGACTAAAGAACTGAGGTGGGTTACGTATGTTCTTCAAGATCTGGGCGTTGAAGTTTCACTATATTGTGATAACAAATCTACTCAAATGCTCGCTACAAATCCCATTTTACATTCCAAAACTACACACCTTGTTATTGACACTCATTTCACACGAACCGAATTTTAAAAGGATTTCTCACTATTCAATAAGTTTCTTCTAAACTGCAACTTGCAGATATGCTTACTAAACTAGTTATAGAAGCTTAATTATACTTCTTATCTTGCAAGCTGGGTCTTTGAGAAGCTAAGTGTACATATTTTGCCAACTGTCTTATCCTTACCCTTTACATAGGAAGTCTTTGTAGTTAAGTTAGTTATGATTAGATTGTAATTACTATAAATAAGATTTTGTAAATACTGTTCAGTTAGTTAGTCAAGATTCAAGAGTTTATTTTCCGAATTTATCTCTCTAGAAACTCTTCAAGAATTGTAGCAGAGTAATCATTGGAATATATTCGTTCTTTTCAAGTTCATTTGTCTACTACAATAATACTGTTCATTTCGCATCCTGCATCAATGCAGTTGTTCGTGATAGATACAGCAATGTCAACACTATTCATTCTGCATACTGCATCAATGCAGTTATTCTTCGCACCTATCGCAACTTCAATACTGATTGCTGCGAGAGGGAACATACAGGATTTATTAAATTGGAAATCCTAAGTCATGTTCCAAACCCGGACTCACAAGGTGCTAAACTAGGCATTGATCCTGGGACACATTCTTGGACAAAAAGGCCGATATCATCGTAGAATTAATCTGCCCTCTAAGACTTGGTCGATGATGAAGAATCGCTTTTTTCCTTTCGCAGTTTGCTGAATGGGTCCTGTAAGTTTTCAGCATACCTGAGGACAGGTTAAACGAGCCAAAAATCAACAGCAAGAACAAATACTAAAATTATTATAATTATATGCCTAGCCGAATGATAACTATCCAAAGCCATCACGGATTAATATCTTTATGGTTCCAAAATTACAAAAGATGAAATATGTCACTGAATCAATGTGACTACAAAATCAATCAGTATCGAGTTTGCTTCGATTTAATTTTTCCTGATGAATGGACAAACTCGATCCCTGATAAAAATATTAGGCTAAATCTGCAAAATAAACCCCTTAAATTTTACTCTTTATGCAAATAATCTATTGAAATTTAGTCGCGCACAAAGCTTTCGCATTTGTTAAAATAAATCCCTCCAAATCAAAAAAGTTTTGCTAACAATGCCCCCAATTAATCTAAAATTATAATATTTCGTAAGCATCTACACTGCACATGCACCACTGTCTACGATAAAGTTTCAAGGGGTTATTTTTAATTTTTCCCAAATACAACCACGAGAATTTAGAAGTACAAATTTCACAGGAAAAGAAAAATCGCAAAAAAAAGAAACAGTAAATAAGGGATTCAAGCATTTCAAATTGCAATCACGTGCAATGATTTTATGAAAAATGAGCCAAATTTGAAATCGGAACACACAAGAGCACATAGGAAGAGTGATTAATCTAAAAGAACAGAAGATGAAATGAGGGGGCGTTTGAGAAGAAAGAGAATTGTACATTTTGAGTGAAGATTAAGTTGGCGACGACCACAGCACCGACGATTCCGCCCAATAAGAAGCTGTTGCAAGTCTTACATGATAAAAGTGTCAAGAGTTACTTTAGTGAAGCATTCTAAATGAGGTTTACTTCTGAATCATCCTAAGCTATACAAGCTCTCCTATGAGATGGTACAAGACAAGAATACCAATGCTAAATCAAGATATAGAGTTGGAGAATAGTGATTGAAAAGGTATTCATGTGACTTGCAATGACATACGATAAATAAAACCAAAGCAACTTGTGCTTTCTAATATTCTGGAGTAATGCCAGGCCTATGTCCTTTATCCATTAAGGGAAATATCCATTAGGAGAAATGATTTCATAACTATGAAAGGGTCTAACAATGAAAGCTAACTTTTATATCATGAATAATAAAATAATTGGAGCAGCATGATTTATGTAATACTATATTGTTCTTCTTATTTAGTATTATGTTGCGAAATGAATGAATTTCTTTAAAATGATTTGCAGCCGTCATGATTGCTTTTAGTAAGGATATTACTGTAGATAAAAGATATTCTAGAACATTATTGAACTCATATTTCATCATGCAGAGTAACTCATTACGAACTTATAATTTAGGTCAATTTAGGTCGATATTAGGGCTGTAGAAGGCAAGAGAATAAGCTAGATAGTTTTGGAAAATCATCCCAACTTTACATTCCATGCATTAAAAATTGAATGGAAAGACCATAGGGATTGTCATGATCCTAGAATCATCCATCTCTCTTCGACTATGCAAGCCCAACAAAACACACACACAAAAATAATAATAATAATAAAAAAAGTTCATTTCATCTATATATGATGACAAGTGAAAAGTGACCATAGATGAACTAAACACACAACAATAGTCACTTGAATCTAGCAGAAAAAACTATGATGCATCTAAAGTAACAGGACAATTAAATTAACATTAGTCTTTTGATTAACGCCACAAAGTAGTCCAATTTAAGCTCTAAATGCTACTCTTAGAAGATCACTCCAACCTTTTTATCCCCAAGCACTTGTTTTACTACACCAGTTACTCATGAAGTCCCTACTCATGTAATATCATTATATGTAACTTTTAAATCTTCTCTCAACAAACAATTTGGCATCACAATTTGCTCTAAATAAACAATGTGAAGAGTGAAAATAGTCCTACTTTATTAAATTTTGTGCCAGTAATATCATGAGGCTAATACATGTGAACTTGAAAATCTCAATTTACACTAGCAAGTATATTGGGCCGCGTATGTAATAATAAAAATAACAAGTGAGAATCAAGTTGTATATTCAAGGATTGGAAACTAATTACTATCATATCAATTCTTTCTTTGGCTAGACAATCGAGATGAAACGTTTAAGCAAATTAAAATAAAGAAACAATTTAATTAAAACTTGAATGTGACTAAGGCAAAAATTCACTAAATCAAATGTATGGGATTTCGGCTAAGCCATCATTTGACAAGTTAATGAATACTTTTAAGATTTGTTAAAACTAATTAATTGGCTTTTAATCAAATTCACTATGACCCACTTCATTTTTTAGTTGTTATTGTCTTAATCATAACAGAAGCTCCTCTTTTAAGTGGTTAATATATAATGATTAGTTAAGTAATATATCCCTCCTACAAATATTACTACCCAATTACTATTAAAATTCATGCATATGTCTGTGTCATAAAAATTAATATCAATTGCATTAAGAATGTGAATCATAAAATTAATTTAAAGCATGTATAGCCATGCAATATTAAATTAATCTTACTCTAATTCCATGTAAACCATCAATTTCCTTTCTAGTCTTTCAAGTTTTATTCATAAAAATATTTTTAATCAAGTAATAAATTATAAATTTAAGATGATTAAAAGTCACAACTAATTAAATAATAACATACAATAAAATCATACATTAATTATACCATCAAGCAAGTGTCAAAATCTCATTAATGTAAGACAATGAGATGAATTGCTCTGATACCAAATTTGATGTAGGATAGAAAGTGGAAAATTATAAAATGTGAAAATTGTGAGAAAACATGAAAACAAATAAGAAAAATTAGTTTAAACAATGATTATACTAAAATTGCCAAGAAATTTATTAAGAAATTAATGTATTTTTTTTTGTAAAATGAAATGATAACATGAAAATAATATATCCAATAGTCTCACACCATTATATTTAGATAATAGTCTCATATTATCCTTGATTTGTATAGTCTCACACCACACGGTGTATTTTTTATGATGACTTCATAATACTCTTGATTTGTATGATCTCAAAGCATACAGTGGATTTTTTATAATAACCTCACACTACTTTTATTTTGTATGAAAAAGAAAAGTTTTTTTTAGAAAAAAAATGTTAATATAGGTTGTGATACCAAATTTGACGTAAGATAGGGAAGCGAAAAATTATAAAATATGAAAATTGTAAGAAAACATGAAAATGAATAACAAAAATTAATCTAAACAATGATTATACTAAAATTGCTAAGAATATTATTAAGAAATAAATGTATTTTTTTATAAAAAGAAATGATAACATGAAAATGATATATGTAGTCCACTAGATTTAGATGATAGTCTCACATTATCCTTGATTTATATAGTCTTATACCACATGATATATTTTTTATGATGGTCTCATACTACTCCTAATTTATATAATCTCAAACCACATAATGGATTTTTTTATAATAATCTCAAATCACCTTTATTTTGTATGAAAAAGAAAAGCTTTTTTTTTTAAGGAAAGAATGCTAATCAATAAAAAAGAAAAGTTTTTTTTATCTTTCTTTAGTTATTATTCTTGATATTTAATGGTGAATATCTTAGCATATTTATTATAATTATTATTTAATTTAGTTTTCTAATTTAATTTTCTTTATCGTCATATATTATTTTTTTTCTTTTTTATTTACTCTCGCTTCCGTATCTTGCATCACCCATGTATTTAATTTAGTTTATAGTACAGATAGGCATAGCACACAAGGATTCAAGAAATATATTCATAAATTATAAGCAAAAAAGAAAAGAAGAAGTCAGTCATATTATTGAAAGCGCTTCCGTCTTCTAATCCTGTCCTTTCAAGAGATGTTGAAGAAATCTTAGATTCTTAATGGCCTCACAACACAAAATAAAATAAAATTCAAAAGAAAAGAAAATCACTGTGTTTCCCAAGCTAAAAACTATGAATTCCTCTCCGAATTCATGTGTATCCTTTTATACATGCCTACATCTCATCCTTTCCCTTTCATATTATCGTCTCACAACCATGATTCTTTTGCTTGTTAAATTGGTTTGCTGCCCCGATCCCTGGTGTCGAGTCAAGTGCTGCTGCAAGTTATTGAAGAAAGGGTAAAGGGGTCCACATGCCAGTCAAGTACAATATAAAATAGGCTAGTCATCTCCATTCCATGGGTTCTGCGTTGGCGTGAGTTGGGTTTCAATTAAAATTGCAGCTAAATTTTTATCGTTACAGCTCCTTTTTCTTGTCGTTGAGTTGGGTTTCAATTGAGTTGTTACCACTAGATCGGGATTTACTGGAGAAGTGTCCAAGGAGAGACGTTCGAGAGAGATGGCGCTGTGATCTACTGTTATAGGATTTGAATATTCTTAATTTTTTTAATTTATAAATTAATTATTAAGATTTTTTATGTTTTTTAAATATCATATCATATTATTATAATATTATTTTTTTATTTTAACTATTGATTATATTTAATAAAATTTTAAATAAATTAATTAAAAAAAAAGTAAGAAAAAATAAATGAAGAGCATCATTCCTTCCCACTGCTACATCATGCATTTTGTAGCGCACTCGTTCATGGAAGATTTTCAAAAAGTCGAAAATTTAAATATAAAAGAATAAAGATGGGTGACGTACTCAAATATATTTGAATTTTTTCAATAAATAAACTAATAAGTTTAGTACCATGATAGTGAAAACTTTGACTCAAAAGGCTGAACTGATCAGCCACATGGAGTAGTGGTTACCAACCTCTCTCTAGTCTCTACTTACTACCTGCCAAGCTACCGCAGGTCGACAATATTTTCACCTCAGCACGTTCGCAGGACAACACAAGGAAATCTAAGAAGATGGAAGAAGAAAGCAACCCTATCTCATCATCACAATCACCAAAACCCCATGTAGTCATGATACCAAGTCCAGGAGTGGGCCATTTGATCCCCATGATCGAGCTTGCCAAGCTACTTACTGTCCAACACAACCTAACCATCTCCATTCTCCTCCCCAACATTGATGCTGTCCCGAACAAAGCACAAGAATCAGCACTTGAAACCCTCCCGAAATCCGCCGTAAACTCCATCTTCCTTCCACCGGTCAGCTTCCATGACTTGCCTCCGGAAACCTTAGGACCCGCGGCCAAGATCTCACTCGCAGTAACACGTTCCTTAGATCACATCCGCCAAGTTCTCAAGTCTTTAGCTTCAAGTGCCGAAATCAAGCTAGTTGGACTGCTCGTTGATTTATTTGGAACGGATGCATTCGACCTTGCAACCGAGTTTAGTGTTTCGTCTTATGCATTTTTCCCTTGTCTTGCGTCCGGTTTGTGTCTGTTTCTCGATATGCCGAAGATGGATCATATGGTTTCAGGTGAATTCAAGGACGTTGAAGAACCATTTGTAATACCAGGATTTCGAGTTCCACTCCATGGAAGGGATCTTCCAGAGCCGTTTCTGGACAGAAAAAACGATGCTTACAAGCTATTTCTTCACCATTCAAAGCGGTTCGGTTCGGCTCAAGGCATTCTGGTTAACAGCTTCCAGGAACTGGAACCCTTAGCCATGGAAGTTCTTCAAGATGGGAAACACGGTTTACTGTATTGTCTACCACTACCACCTGTTTACGCAATAGGACCACTTATCAAAAGTGGCTTAGGGTTTGATGAGAAGCACATGCGCATGCAGACACTAAAATGGCTTCATGTGCAGCCACGTGGTTCGGTTCTGTTCGTTTGTTTCGGGAGTGGTGGTACTCTGTCTCTCAATCAAATGACAGAACTAGCCCTAGGGCTAGAAATGAGTCGCCAGAGGTTCTTATGGGTAGTGAAAAGCCCAGACGAAAAATCCGCTAACGCAACCTTCTTCAGCACCAAAAGTGAAAACGACCCTTTACGTTTTCTACCAGAAGGGTTCTTGGAAAGGTGCAATAATAATGGAGGACAAACCCTAGGCATGGTTGTTCCTGATTGGGCCCCACAAGCGGAAATACTTAGTCATGAGTCTACTGGGGGGTTCTTGACACATTGTGGATGGAACTCGATCCTAGAGAGCATTGTGAATGGCGTGCCGATGATTGCTTGGCCATTATACGCAGAGCAGCACATGAATGCAGTGGTTATGGCTCAGGATTTGAGGATCGCATTGAGGCCTGAAGCTGGTGAGGACGGGATTGTGGCTAGAGAGGAGATTGCTAGAATTGTTGAGAATTTAATGCATGGTGAAGAGTCAAGGCTTGTGGGGCATAGAATTAATGAGCTGAAAGATGCAGCTGCTAAGGCAGTAGGTCCCGATGGGTCTTCTACCAAATCACTCAATGAGTTGGTGTCAAAGTGGAAAAATTAGAGAAAAAACAAAATGCGCTGACAGTGACGGGATATTCGAGGTAATTATTAAAATTCTAAATAGAAAAAACCTTTTCATTTAGACATGTTTATTTTTCCGAAAAAAAACATAATTAATATTAATTGGCATTAGAAGTTTACTATTTTGGTTTTGATTATCCTTTTCTGTTGTTTGTTTAATTCCCTGAGATCGTTTCCTGATCTTCTACATAAATGTTTGGAGCGATTATTTTGCATTAGAGGTTGCTATTATTGGATTATGGAAGATGGGGATTAAAGTCTGATATTGCTTATGGGTTTCCCGTGGATTTAGGAAACAATAGAGAATTTTATAAATATAATTTCGGGGGAAAATTGATCTTAAAGCTGATATTGAAGAGGAAACGAAATGAAAATTTTCTGAGTTGATCTCATTACAATAATGAAACTTATTTAATCGAAGTAATAAAATACACGCACTATTGTTATTGATTAGTTAATGCAATCAATTCAATCCAGTTTTTATAAGACTCAATCAGATTTTTTTCGATCAAAGTGTATTTTTTTTTTTAGAATGTATTAATTTACTTTAAAAAATAAATTTAGATTTAAGGAAAATAAAAATAAAATGGAAAAAGCTCTCAACTTAGATATTTTGATTGCTTTATCATAAAAATGAATGATATTTTAATATTTATATTTATAGAGGGCTAAATCTAATTAATGGACTCTTGGCTTATTACGTTAATAGATTTAACTATTTGAATTAATGCGATAAGGGCTATAAGGTAAAGTATGATCATAAAAGATATGGTATAGTGGGCTAATAGTAGGGCCGTTAGATTGACTAGTCTAATCTAACACTTATCAATAAAGCTCACACATATATTAAAAACCTCCTAAACCCATACAAAGCTCATATAAAGACTTATTTTCCTAGAACCATTGATTGTTGTCATTATCCAATGGACGAGATTCATGGCTAGGTACAATAAATACCACACACCTCCTCATTGAAAGGGATGGATTTTATTGGGGAAAAAAGGTGGTTACTCCATCGAATTTTTCTCAAAAAGATCAAAACCAAAATCTACCCACACTTACATTTATCATTAAAGTGTTGAGCCTTGTTCAAAATCGCCTGCTCCTCTTCCTCATCTCACCCAATCTTAATCATCCTTATATGTATCACTTTCCTTATTAGGTAAAGTGTAGTATGTTCCCACACAGCACATGCATAACCCTTACACTCGAATCCTTACACATACATTTTCGGCGACTCTGTTGGGGAAGGAAGTTGATAACCTTACGATGGCACCGCCGAGGAGAAAGATCCCTAATTTTAGTGATAGCATCAATCAAGGCCATGAGGAGAACCCTGAGGTTACTAGACAACTACCCTTACCTATGAATACTAATATTACCAATACTACTTAGGAGTCTCATCCTAACAATGCTTAGGTGATACGTGCCATCCAAGAAAACACTAGGATGATGAATCAATTCATGATGATGTTTACCCAATGTATGCCTAGTATGGCAGCTTTGCTGCTGTATAACAAAGAGCGGCTTTGCCGAATCTTGCTATTGCTGTGCAACAAGCTACCCCCTAGGTAGCCCATTCTTCCAACCCTACTCCTATCAATCAAGAAGCTGCCTTTAGGGCTGAGAAGCAACATCCTACATTAGAGTCCATAGTTGCCCACCATCTCACACCTAAGGTGAGGGGCCAAGGAATCTATATCGGTGGACCTTTGTCCTCACGCATTGTGCCCTTATCCCAAGGTATTATTGGAGGATCTACAACTCATTTTAACCTTACTCCTATTACTCCTGCAAAGGCTACAGTATCTACCCTGAGAAGCACATTTGTCACTAAGGAAAATTGGACATGTACTTAAAGGAGATACAAATAAAGTTTACTTTGGGGGTACTGGATCTCAAGCTTTCTTACAACTAATGCATTACAACAAAACCTTATCCTAAAGATTATGTGAGTCTTAAGTTTATTTTTTTTCAATGGAAGGAAAGGGAGCTCTAAGGAACACCTGTTGAAATTTATCGAAACATTAAAGATCTACAGGTTAGATGATGATTTGAAGCTTAAAGAATTTTCTAAATCTCTTATGAAAAAGGCATACACATGGTATGTCAATCTTCCACTAGACTCAATAGATCCATAGGGCAGTATGTGCAAGATATTCCGAGAAAAGTTCTTCTCTACTCAGGAGAAAGTTACTTTGATCGACATGAGGCAAACTCTACAGCACTCTAAGGAAGACCTAATGGAGTATATTAAACGTTTTAGAAAACGTTGTCTAGACATTCAAGACATTTGTGATGAAAAAGAATTGGTGAAGATTTGTATTCAATGGATGTTCATTGAATGCATAGTACATCTAGAGAATCTATCTATGGTGTCATTCGCTGCATTGGTTGAAAATGCACGAAGAACTAACATTTCCTTTGCAGAGCAAAGAGGAGAAGTTCTTAAGTTTAGCAAATGGATCCCATCTATAAACTTAGCTCAAGGAGAAAGATCTAAAGGAGGAAAGAAACCTAGGGCGAGGAAACCTAGAATTGAAACTACGAGGGGCTCTACACCAGCATTAACATATCCATGCCCAGTGGGGAAAGTACATGCTATGCTTGACATATGGTTAAGGGATGGGAATATCAAACTCCCAAGAGTTGAATGCCTCCCTACTGCAAAAGAAAGAAATGATCCTAGATTTAGCAGTTTTCAGATAATTATGGGGCATTCTATCAAAGATTACTTCACTTTAAAAAAGATCTTTAATGAGAGGATATGGAATGAGGAACTTATTATAAAAAATAATGATGTCAGACACAATCCACTGTTAGCCCATAATAATCAACGCGAGGCCATAAATGTTGTTACTCATGACCCCGCTATTGTCGAAGTCGATGAAGTACCACTTGTTAAAGCACATAAAGGAAAAGAAAAATTAAGCAAAGATGAAGGTGTTAAATATTCACCCATTGCTGTAGCATTGTTGAAGACTTCCAATTTTAGAAATTTCTTTGACCTCCTTGGATTCGATAAGAAAGCGATACTCATAGCAGCAACTGCACTTGCACAAATTTCCAATAGATAATATGCTGGGTGTAGCGCAGTTGAACTTGTGAAGAGAATGACTCATGCTCATGAGAATGCGATTTTATTCATAGATGCTGATATGTGTGTCAAGAACCTAAATCAAAATCATGCACTATAGATAAAAGACATTCTAGAATATTATTGAACTTATATTTCATCATGCAAAATTATCAATGGAATCCATTACGAAGATATAACTTAGGTTAATTTAGGTGGATATTAAGCTTATAGAAGGTAGAGAATAAGCTAGATAGTTTTGGAAAATCATCCCAACTTTACATCCCATGCATTAAAAATTGAATGGAATGACCAAGGGATGGTCATGATCCTAAAGTCATCCATCTCTCTTCGACTATGCAAGCCCAGCAAAACACACACATAATAATAATAATAATAATAATAAAAGTTCATTTTATCTACACTAGATACTCATGAAGTCCCTATTCATGTAATATCATTATATGTAACTTCTAAATCTTCGATTCATTGCAAACAAATTGGCATCACAATTTGCTCCAAATAAACAACGTGAGGAGTGAAAACAGTCTTACTTTATTAAATTTTATACCAGTAATGTCGTGAGACTGATACGTGTGAACTTGAAAATCTTAATTTACACTAGCAAGTATATTAGGTCGCATATATAATAATAAAAATAACCGGTGAGAATCAAGTTGTATATTCTAGGATTGGAAACTAATTACTAGATTATATCAATTCTTTCTTTAGCTAGGCAATCGAGATGAAACATTCAAACAAATTAAAATTAAGAAACAATTTAATTAAAGCATGAGATGTCACTAAGGCAAAAATTCACTAAATCAAATGTATGGGATTTTGGCTAAGCCATTGTTTGACAAATTAATGCATACTTTTAAGATTTGTTAACTAATCAATTGGCTTTTAATAAGATTCACTATGACCCACTTCTTTTTTAGTTGTTATTGTCTTGATTATAACAGAAGCATCTCTTTCAAGTGGTTAATGTATAATTATTAGTTAAGTACTATATCCATCCTATAAATATTACTACCTAATTAATATTAAAATTCATGCAAATGTCTATATCATAAAAAATAATATCAATTGCATTAAGAATGTGAATCCTAAAATTAATTTAAAGCGCATGTGACCATGTCAATATTAAATTAATCTTACTCTTACTTCATGTAAACCATCAATTTCCTTTCTAATCTTTCGAGTTTTATTCATAAAAATATTTTTAATCAAGTAATAAATTATTAATTTAAAACAATTAAAAATCACAACTGATTAAATAGTAACATACAATAAAATCATACATTAATTATATCATCAAGCAAGTGTTAAAATCTCATTGATGTAGGACAATGAGATAATTTGCTCTAATACCAAATTTGATGTAGGATAGGAAAGTGGAAAATTATAACGTGTGAAAATTGTGAGAAAACATGAAAACAAATAAGAAAAATTAATTTAAACAATGATTATACTAAAATTGCTAAGAAATTTATTAAGATATAAATGTATTTTTTTAATAAAAAGAAACGATAACATGAAAATAATACATCTAGTAGCCCCATACCACTAGATTTAAATAATAGCCTCATACTATCCTTGATTTATACAACCTTACAACATACAATATGTTTTTTATGATAGTTTCACACCACTTTTGATTTGTATGATTTGAAACCACAGATGGATTTTTTATGAGCTCACACACAACTTTATTTTGTATGAAAAAGAAATTTTTTTTTTCTAAGGAAAGAAGGCTAATCTAGGCTTTGATACCAAATTTGATGTAAGACAATGAGATGATTTGCACTTATATCAAATTTGATGCAGGGGAAGAAGCGAAAAATTATAAAATATAAAAATTGTAAGAAAACATGAAAACAAATAAAAAAAATTAATCTAAACAATGATTATACTAAAATTGTTAAGAAAATTATTAAGAAATAAATGTATTTTCTTTTTTTTTATAAAATGAAATGATAACATGAAAATAATATATCTAGTAGTTTCACACCACTAAATTTAGATAATGGCCTTATACTATCCTTGATTTGTATAGCCTCATAGCACATGATATATTTTTTATGATGGTCTCATACCACCCTTGATTTGTATGATTTTAAATCACATGAAGGATTTTTTATGATGATCTCATACTACTTTTAATTTATATTAAAAAGATTTTTTTTAAGGAAAGAATGCTAATATATGAAAAAGAAAAGTTTTTTTTTCTTTCTTTCTTTTATTTCTTTAGTTCATGTTCTTGATATTTAATGGTGAATATCTTAGCATATTTATTATAATTATTATTTAATTTAGTTTTCGAATTCAATTTTTTGCATCGTCATATTTTTTTTTCTTCAAATTACTTTTATCACGCCCTAAAGGAGGAGTTTAGAAGTTTTTACTAAAAACTATCATATTACATATATACCCATTATATGATAACCACATTGCAAGTCAAAGGCCGCAAGACTCTAAATAATTATTCAAATAATTACAACTAATCATATTACATATAATTATATAATAAGAATATAATTATGGATTCTCATGTTCCACGGTCAACCAAGATTGCAGAGAATTGAAATCCTTTATCAAAATAGTAAAATGGAAAAAAATAATTTTAAGCCTCACAATTTCAATTTCCATATTGTGCATCTAAAAATAAAATTATATCTATATAATCTATCAATCACAAATGTTACTCTATTATTCTTGATTCTTAAAAGCTTTTGTCACATCATATCTTATCTCATCCTAAAATTTTGAAAATTTCCTACAAAATAATCTATGGAGGGGTGAGCACGCTATAGTTCAGTGGGATAGGAGTGTAATACTTTTAATACTATACATGCATAAGTAATTTCAAACAAGTTTTCAAATAATATACTATGCATGGGCAACCATATGAGTGCAACATCACGTATGGTTTTTCGATAATCAGCGTTAAGTTTAAGGTTTACGCCCTCCTTGACCTTGGGTTGGGGATTTAGATCATACCATCAGTGTTCAAGTCTCAAACCAAATTAATTACTCTTATCTATTTATTAGATATTGTCTCTTAATTTTAATGTCATAAGCTCAAGTATTACTCACACACCAAGAAATAAATATCCTTAAGGACAAACCGAACTCGGAATTATTAGGTCGTGATAATCCCCTAATTACTTAATCCACACTTGACAAAACAGTAATCCTCCAATTACTTCTTATGTGTCCTATAGTAGTGATAGCCTTTGATTTCAGGCAATGTTTCGTGTAATGCATGTTCAATTTTAGTTAGGTCTAATCCTTTAATTAGTTTGTTCGTGTGATCAAACAATATATAGTTACAAGCCAACCTATATTCAAGACAATAAACTATTAAAGTATTTAAGGAACATAATTCTAAGGCCAAGTAAAAAGAAGCTAAGTCAATCCCACAAGCAAAATAATTCACACTTTATATTTACATTCACCACAACAAGAAGAATCAAGCATTACACATCATGGATAACTAAGGTAAGCTAGACCAAACAAATAAAATGAATCGACATTTGAGACTAGATCAATAATAGTATAATACACCACAATCTCATCAACCACCTAAGATTGATTTACAGTTCTTATTCCTTGATACAACTGTGTCATTCCACTACTCAAGGGCTTAATCCTCTACATTCAAGTATCAAACAGGGTAACCAAATGTGTACCCTTTCAATATCCTCAACTTCTTTCAACACATCAACCACTCATTTCATCCCTCAATCATCAAAACCTCAAAATTTGTAAAAATTATACTATCAATATACACCACATAATTATCAATCACAATTACTAAATCTACATCATTACAATCCACATCCCTCATTATTATTATTATTATTATTATTTATTATTATTATTATTATTATATTATCATCATCATCATCATCATCATCATCATCATCATCATCTTATTTGTGTTTTATACATAAATTTATTAATCTAGGAAAAATATATATCCGTATACAATTAACTGTAGCTAAGGTGGTTTCGATTAAGAAAATAAATAAATAAATAAATTAGGTGAGCTTGTCTTCTAATTTCCTTATCATTTCTTCTTCTTCCTTTTTATACTGATTAATAATTTAAAAATAATAAAATCTAAA
Source organism: Laguncularia racemosa (assembly GCA_037954665.1). Taxonomy (NCBI): domain Eukaryota; kingdom Viridiplantae; phylum Streptophyta; class Magnoliopsida; order Myrtales; family Combretaceae; genus Laguncularia; species Laguncularia racemosa. Next base: position 7,794,049 of record JBBMOL010000016.1, read on the forward strand.
ATCATAAATGTATACGAGTGTATGTATATATATATATATATATATAGTCAATAATTAATATATTTATGTATATGTATTTATATTTTGGATACTTACATACATTTATTCTACATTATACTTATATATATATATATATGCTATTATTAAATATATATATTGCATATACATACATACATTTGTTGGAAAAAAAAAAAGAAAAGGAAAAGAAAAGCAGCAAAGGTACACGTAGAAGACAGAGAAAGAAATGAGAACACTAAGAAAAGAAAGCAAGAAAAGAAAAGAAAGTGACCCACAAGAAGAAAAAGGAAAATAATTATCATAATATCATAGCAACAAAACACAAGACTGCACACATATACAACTATATTATAAGTAATATATAAATATTGTAGTATATCATAGAGTTTTTTACTTACATATATTTCTTAACTTTAAAACTCTAAATAACTCCCGAAAAGTTATGTGAATTCGGATTTTTCACTTAATAATAAACGAATAACAAACTCAAAACTAGTTCTAGTAGTTAAATTCAATAAAACTTAAAATAAAAATAAATTCATAATTTTTTTTAAAATTTGTATGGATTTTAGCTCAAATTTAGAGCTCAAAATTTATTTAGTAAGTAGAGTCTAGATGTGAAGTATTCCTTTAGCGCTTATAGTTTTTTATTTGAAGATAGTGTAAAGAAAATATATATGTATATATATATTTTTGAAATTTGGAGGGGAGTCTCCGTTCCCCGAGAAAAGAAAAAAGAAGAGAAAGAAGGGAGAGGGAGAGAGTTGACGAGAAAAAAAAAAAAGAAAAAGAAAATGAGAGAAAGAGAACATAGAGGAATTTAAGGGATGAGGTCGGTCGATAATTATTTTATTTCAGGTTTGCATAGTATGCTTATTAATATTTTATTATATTATATAAAGTATAATATTTTTATATGAAAATTTATGTATATATTTAATAAAATATTCTGAGTGTAAATATATATTTAAAAATTTTATTTAATTAACATAAATATAAAATTTTAATTCTTACTTGTTATTTATTATAATTATCAAATGGATCCTTTTTTTTCTTTATTTTTCTATTTTAAAGTCTGTTACTATTTGTTATAAAATTTTCATTACACATAAATTATTAAAATAATATTAATATGTTATAGTGCTTTAATTTTTTTAAAAAATTTATAATTACAAAAATATTATCCTTATTACTATAATTTAGAAGTATTTATTATTTTTTTTAATTTTAATATAGTTTTTTTAAAATTTTGGAGACATTACAACTTTCGCTTCCATATCTTGTATCACTCATGATATTTAATTTAGTCTATAGTTATAGTAACATAGGAATAGCACACAAAGATTCAATAAATATATTCATAAATTATAAGGAAAAGTCAGTTATATGATTGAAATCGCTTCCGTTTTCTAATCCTGTCCTTTCAAGAGATGTTGAGCAAATCTTAGATTCTTAGTGGCCTCACAACACAAAATAAAATAAAATTCAAAAGAAAAGAGAATCGCTGTGTTCCCCAAGCTAAAACCATGGATTCCTCTCCGAATTCATGTGTATCCTTTTATATATGCCTACCTTTTATACCCCCTTTCATATTATCGTCTCACAATCATGATTTCTTTTGCTTGTTCAATTAAAATTTTGCGACATCTTTAATATGTGTCCTGTCCCTAACGAAATAGACTTATCGCTACTATATTAAACAGCCGCCATAGTTTTAGATCAATTGCGGCAGTTATTTAAACTTGCAGCTAAAGTTTTATCGTTATAGTTCCTTCCAATGAGTTGCAATTGAATTGTTGGAGGAGTGTTTAAGGAGAGACATCCGAGAGAGATGGAGCTGTTTTTTATATTTTTTAAATATCGTATTATATTATTATAATGTTATTATTATTTTTCCAGTTTTAACTAAATTAAAAAAAGAAAAGAAAAGAAAAAAAATAAATGAACAGCACCATTCCCACTGCTACAACGTGCATTTTGTTTTGTAGCGCACTTGATTCCGGTTATAAATAAAACATTTTCAAAAGTTGAAAATTTAAATATAAAAGAATAGAGATGCGTACTAAAATAAATTTGTATTTTTTTTTTCATAAATAAACTAATAAGTTCAGTACAGTGATAATGAAAACTTTGACTAAAAAGGCTGAACTGATCAGCCACATGGAGAAGTGGTACCATGTATCATGTACCAACCTCTCTATTTCCCACTGCCAAGCTACCACAGGTCCACAATATTGTAAACCAAAGTCTCTTTTTCACCTCAGCAAGTTCGCAGGACAACACAAGGAAATCTAAAGAAGATGGAAGCAGAAAACAACCCTATCTCATCATCACAATCACCAAAACCCCATGTAGTCATGATACCAAGTCCAGGAGTGGGCCATTTGATCCCCATGATCGAGCTTGCCAAGCTACTTACTGTCCAACACAACCTAACCATCTCCATTCTCCTCCCCACCATTGATGCTGTCCCAAACAAAGCACAAGAATCAGCACTTGAAACCCTCCCGAAATCCGCCGTAAACTCCATCTTCCTTCCGCCGGTCAGCTTCCATCACTTGCCTCCGGGAGCCTTAAGACCCGCGGCCAAGATCTCACTCGCAGTAACACGTTCCTTAGATCACATCCGCCAAGTTCTCAAGTCTTTAGCTTCAAGTGCCGAAATCAAGCTAGTTGGACTGCTCGTTGATTTATTTGGAACGGATGCGTTCGACGCTGCAACCGAGTTTAATGTGTCGTCTTATCTATTTTTCCCATGTCTTGCGTCCGTTTTCTGTCTGCTTCTCGATATGCCGAAGATGGATCATATGGTTTCAGGTGAATTCAAGGACGTAGAAGAACCACTTGTCATACCAGGATGTCGTGTTCGACTCCAAGGAAGAGATCTTCCAGAGCCGTTTCTGGACAGAAAAGCCGATGCTTACAAGCTATTTCTTCAGCATTCAATGCGATCCGGTTCAGCTCAAGGCATTCTGATTAACAGCTTCCAGGAACTGGAACCCTTAGCCATGGAAGTTCTTCAAGATGGGAAAGACGGCTCATTGTACTATCCACCACCTCCTGTTTACGCAATAGGACCACTTATCAAAAGTGGCTTAGGGTTTGATGAGAGGCACATGGACATACGCATGCAAACACTAAAATGGCTTCATGCGCAGCCACGTGGTTCAGTTCTGTTCGTTTGTTTCGGGAGTGGTGGTACTTTGTCTCTCAATCAAACAACAGAACTAGCCCTAGGGCTAGAAATGAGTCGCCAGAGGTTCTTATGGGTGGTGAAAAACCCAGATGAAAAATCCGCTAACGCAACCTTCTTCAGCACCAAAAGTGAAAACGACCCTTTACGTTTTCTACCAAAAGGGTTCTTGGAAAGGTGCAATAATAATGGAGGACAAACCCTAGGCATGGTTGTTCCTGATTGGGCCCCACAAGTGGAAATACTTAGTCATGAGTCTACTGGGGGGTTCTTGACGCATTGTGGATGGAACTCGATCCTAGAGAGCATTGTGAATGGCGTGCCGATGATTGCTTGGCCATTATTCGCAGAGCAGCACATGAATGCAGTGGTTCTAGCTCAGGATTTGAGGATCGCATTGAGGCCTGAAGCTGGTGAGGACGGGATTGTGGCTAGAGAAGAGATTGCTAGAGTTGTTGAGAATTTGATGCATGGTGAAGAGTCAAGGCTAGTGGGGGATAGAATTAATGATCTGAAAGATGCAGCCGCCAAGGCAGTAGGTCCAGATGGGTCTTCTACCAAATCACTCAATGAGTTGGTGTCAAAGTGGAAAAATTAGGGGGGGGAAATGCGCTAACAGTGACAGGATATTCGAGGTACTTGTTAAAATTCTAAATGGAAAAATCCTTTTCATTTAGACATATTTATTTTTCCGTGAAAAAACATAATTAATATTAAATGGCCTTAGAAGTTTACTATTTTGGTTTTGATGGTACGAGGTTGCACCCGTGTGTTAATAATGGACGGCCTGATTATCCTTTTCTGTTGTTTATTTAATTCCCTGAGATCTTTTCCTTATCTTCTACATAAATGTTTGGAGCGATTATTTTGCATTAGAGGTTGCTATTATTGGATTATGGAAGATGGGGATTAAAGTCTGATATTGCTTATGGGTTTCCCGTGGATTTAGGAAGCAATAGAGAATTTTATAAATATAATTTCGGGGGAAAATTGATCTTAAAGCTGATATTGAAGAGGAAACGAAATGAAAATTTTCTGAGTTGATCTCATTACAATAATGAAACTTATTTAATCGAAGTAATAAAATACACGCACTTATTGTTATTGATTAGTTAATCCAACCAATTTAATCCAGTTTTTATAAGATTCAATCAGATTTTTTGGGTTAAAGTATACACTTTTTTTTTTGGTAGTAGAATACACTAATTTACTAAAAAAATAAATTTAGACTTTGAGAAAATAAAAGGTAAAACTTAAAAAGCTTTTAACTTTTAAATAAAAAAATGGATTTTTTTTTATTTTATAATAAAAATGAATAATATTTTAATATTTGTATTAAACCCAATTTCACCTTGTGGACCCTTGACTCGTTCTTACTTCCGAATCAACTTCAAATCCGAATTTGACACACTAATGATAAGCAATACTATATATTTAGACTACATATTTATATTTATAATTTATTATGTGCGGGTGGGCTGGTCACAACAGACCTTCCAGGGATTTGGAAGGGCTCCAAAGAATCTGGAGAAAATTGGCCAAGGCCCCAGACACATCAGGTAGAAACAGTGATTAATGAGCACTGGATTCCCTATGATAATGCATGGTTGTTTTGGTGATTATTTCATAAAACCTCTGATTACCGACACCATTTGCTTGAAAAGATGCCGCCATCACTGCCAAGACGCCTATCCTAACGCTAAAAGTCCACCACAACAGCCAATATGGCTTGGTTTCAGCAACTCAATATGCCAACATCATTATATATCCCTTTTGATGTTTTTGTAAAACTGATATTCAAAGGAAAATGGACATGTATGCGGCCCAAGATTTGTATGGCCCAAGACCTAAAAGACCAATTCAATCGAATATCGTTCTTGATCTAGATATCCAAATGTTTATCCTCTAAATTTGCACATATACACGCCCAAATTAGGACTACCCCACTAAAATCCCGGCTTTGGTAACACTCATTAAAAGACCAAAGCCTTAAAAGCCTAATAGTCTCGCCAATGTAAGAAAGAAAGGATGGAATTCTTCGGGCAAATTTAATTTACATATATGATAATTAGTGGAGACATGTTAGTTTCTAAATGATCGTTAATAATTGATTTAATAAAATTATTTTATTTAATATATTTAATCAAGAAATATAATAAAAATAATAAATAGTAATTTGTGTAACTAAAGCCCTAATAAGGCACATATCATAAAATTACCTTTGTGAACTTGATTTTTTTTTTTTTAATATATGAGGATACTTTAGTCATTACAATGCTTAAGTGAGGGAGGGAAATTTAGTTAGCAAATAAATATATGCATTTTTCAAACTTAAGGAAAATTTAGAACTTCACTTCCTCTCTTTCTCTATCCTTTCACGCCAACACTAGGTGAAGGAAGGGACCCAATTCCCTCTTCTCTTGATTAATTCAATTGATTCTTGGATAATTCAAGTATTGGAGATGCTATCAAATCAAGATCTTCAATTAATTTGGTGAATAATCCAACCTCTTAGCTCAATTAAGTTCAACTTTAGTTTCAATGAGAAGTATAGTAACTTTTAGTCTTTGATTTCAAGGAATATGAAGAAGATGAAGAAGACCAAGAGGAGTTGTAGCATCACTAATGGTTCACATGGAACGCCTTTGGGTTTTAGGGGAGTTTAGTTCAAATCTTTAGATTTTTTTTAACTATATTGAGATATATTCAATACCTCCTTTAGATCTATTGAAGTATAGCATAGATCTAATAATTTCCTTTTGTTATATGCAAGGATCCATTTGAGAATTTGGTGTTTGTGCCACTTATAGTTATGATATAGTGTTTGATTTTGTTCTTCCATGTGTTAAGTTAATTGATTTATGACAAATTGAGTAGTAGAAAGGGGATTGATTGAAAAATTTATGAAACAATGTAGATTTACGTGTATGTGGGTTTTGCCAGTGTGTTTAAGGGTATGTATCGGTCTTGATTTGATCATTGGATTCATTTGGTAATTGATTTGACGTGGTAATGACCAATGAATGGTTGCATGTTGATTTTAAGGTGTAATCAATATGGAATGGCTAGAATAAGATTATGTACATTTCACATTTGTAGAAACAGTTAGGTGAATTGATGAAATATAAAGTTGATTATGTTCATAGCATGTTTATTGCTGATTTTAGGTAAGTAGGTTGTTATGTAATGATTCTTGTTAATAATGAATATGTTGATGAAATGTAGGTTGAATATGGTATGATTTAGAAGCTTATAGGAGCATTATTTAAAGTTTAATGTGTAGTAAGTTTTTCTAGAAAATTTTCTAAAAATATTTTAAACGTGATGAACTTAAGATTTAATATGTTCGTATGCTTTTGATATTGTTCATATTAGGTTCAATGTATTCTTGTGTTTGCTTGTGTTTGATTTTATGTAACAAGCATAATAGCTAGATAGCATGTTGTTTAATTATGTTTTTCTAGAAATTTGAATATGATCATAAATGTAGATTTAACATCAATAATGTTTGGCAAGTTTTTGATGATATTTCATTGTGTTCATATCATGGTATGAGTTTGATCTTCAAAGATTAGTTTGATTAGTTAAACACTTTTTTCTTAAATTATAATTTTCTAGAACAGTTAAAGTTTACTTGAGGAGTTTAAATGTATTTGAAGTAGTCAAGACAAATATTCAAAACTTTAAATGCATTCATGGTCAACATTTAAAGTTATCTTGTTAAAACTTATGTTTAATCAATTTTGGTGAATAAAATGTCGAAAAATGTTTTTTTTTTTTGGGACAAGATTTGATATTTAAACATAATCTATACGAGCTAGTCATTGATATGAAATTTCTTGACCAGGTGAAAGCTTAAATTGTTCCATTTGTAAACTACATAATTATAGTAAAGGAGAACAAGTAATGCTTGGATCTACTCGGCCATAACCCTAAAAAGTTTTTGTGCTCAGTATAAGTTGTTAAAGGAACGAGATTGAGGAAATTCACTGCCCAAACCTTGAGAAGTTTCTAGAAGTTATAAGAGGTGTCAAGGATTAAGGGGAAAGCTTAGGTAAAGACACCTATGGAGCTTCCCAAACCTAAGCTAGCTAGAAAAGAGGTAGCACAAAAAGTAGAAGAGTTTATTGTAAAAACAAGTACTTTACGCCATGAGGTAGAGGTAAGAACTTAATTTAGCACTGTACCAGATCAAGGTGGGTTTATCCTAGGATCCTTAGGCCATGTTGATGTTAAAATAAGGAGGCTAGACCAAAAATTATTGAAAGGAATGACTATTCTACAGAAAATGACGAAAGTTACATGTCAAGAGCCATATGGATCTTTAAAGAAAGATTCTAAAGCAAACTTATGACTTGAGGGAAATAGAATACCCAAGAGTCTACTGAATATTAGCTAAGGTAGCAAACTAGTCCCATTGGCTAAAGATGCTGGATAATATTAAAGCCTTTGTAAAGACTTGTACAATGTGTCGATTTGAGAGGGAAGAGGCCCTAATAGTCATCAAAAGAAGGATTACTAAAGTACAAGATAGAATGGTCAACAAGAAGTAGATAAGATCCTCTTAAGGTGCTTAACATGAATTCTATGCCAATAGTTATACTTAAAGTACCTAGTACAATGAAAGGATTTTCCTCCAAGTGAAGCGATCTAGGAAGTTATAGTAGATTGTAAACTATTTGGACACTTTGTGGGTCAGTTTTCTAGGGAGAATGTTGTAGGCTTTTTCTCCAAGCTCATTTTCTACGTTTCCATTTGTATATAGAAGCTTATATAGTGTAAATCCCACAACTAAGTATTGATCTATTTTCACAATTTTTTTGAAGTGTCCGGATATAAAGAATCTTAGTTGGTGGGGGTGATTAAATGTGGTTAGGTAGGAATAGGTATTAGATATTAGATGGATTGATTTGGATTGTCCATTTGTGGAGACCTCTTGTATATAAGAAGATTCTACTCTCCTTCTTAAATCATTCAATTTATTTGAGCTCATGTCTATTTCTATAGAGCATCTCTCTCTACAGTTTTTCCTTCCAAATAGTGTAAGCTTGAGAGATGTGGAGAAAAGGCTAACCTAGTCTCTTGATAGGGTTTAAGAGAGAGTCTTAAGTGTTGCATGTGAGAGTTAATTCAAACAGTCTATAAATGGCTATAGTACATGGTTTGCAATGAGTTTCTTGTTGTAAAAGGAAAAATATTCTATAAACCTTCACTAACGAGGTTGATTTTCCACTAATATTTCGCTACAGTTTTTTAAATCTTTGATATTGTGTTTTTATTTTTCTTCTACTAAATAGAAGGTCAATGCATATACTTCATTATGGATATGAGGTAAAGGTTGCCAACAACAATAAGTGTTTGTAAGCTTGGAGACCCTAAATGTACCACTTTTTGATAAAAATGATTTCAATTGAGTTGTTAGGAAAAAGAAAACAATTGTCATCATTAGATAGGAAAAATGTGGATTTCAATGCACTATTTCAGCAGAAAGAACAAGTGAGGGAAGGACACATGAATATTCTAAAAGCTACTCATTGAGTATGAATTTTATAATTGAGTTTAGAATGGCTAAGATCCTTATATATTAATATGAATATTGATTTTTTAGTGAGATAACCAGATTTGGTTCCATCTTTTTAATAGATATAATGTATAATGTTGAAAAAAAAAAGAAAAAAGAAAAGAAAAGAAGAAAAGAAACTTCAAAAAATAAACACATAAATATCAAGAAATTTCAAAGTCTAGAACAAATATTTGTCCTTGAGAGGATAAGAAGGTTTCCTTTCAAGTTGTCTTCTGAAATACATAGAAAAATAAAATTCATCTTCTTTTAGAGAAACTTCAATTCAGCATTGACTCTACATAGCTGTGGAAGAAATGCGAGGGAATTCTAAAATTAGGGGTGAATTTTCAAAAGACAAGATAAATTATTATGTATATGATACTGTTCAAATGAATCTTAGTCAAAAAGCCAGTGATTTTTTCTTCTTTACATGATGCCAGGGTTTTAAGGTTTGTTATCACTTTGCATATGTATGTGTATGGATAGGTTTATGTTAACAAATACTCGAAAACTTGTTAGCTTTAAGGATTTTCAATATTGATTATAAACTTTATGGAATAGAGTAACAAATATATTAATTAATATATATATTGAATTGATATTAGTAAGTGGTTTTGATGCCAATGTTGACACTTTTTAATTAACATATGTTCCAAGTTTATTGTTAGACCACATAATTGGCATATACTGCTGTCTATATCCGATTTCAGTCATTATTAAGCACTCTTCTAGATAAGTGAAACAAAGGAAAGAATATTCAAAGATGACATGCGAAATTCGACGTATAATATATGGCATTGTTTTCTCAACTTCAATTATGAATAGTTTGACTACGATGGCGCTATTATTATTCATGTCTGTGCCCATCCTAGACCCATAGCCTGAATACGACATCCAAACAACCAGCAAGTTTTACATCACAGTTTCGTCACTATTCTATCACAATATGTAGGGGGGGCACCATGTTGAATTGTTATATGGGTATAGTTGAACTTAAATGCGCCACTGGGTGAGGGAAAAGAAAGAGAGAGAAAAGGTAATTGCAATTTTCCTCTAGGAAAAGAAAAACCCTAATTTACTTTTGAATCGAATATTCAAACCTATTTTCTTAGATGAGGAGAGGAGAGGAGAGGAGACGATCCATTTGGAAAAAAGAATATGCTTGAGGTGTAGATAAAATGGGTAATTACAATAGAGATGATGTAAACTTACTTTCAAATGTAAATAGTCTTTTTTTTTTATTGTAATTATTGCAAACCGGTAACAAAAGTCACAAGATATGGTGCATACTAATATGCTTAAAATATAATTAAAACATTTTTACAATTATTCTTTGTAAGTATCATACTTTGCTACAATCGATCTCAAATCTCACACCTCAAAACATTCATTCCTTATTTATACTTGGAAATATGTCCTTTCCATCGAAACTATCTCTGGAAAAATTTAGGTTGATCTATGATGTGCATCATCGCACTCAATTCATCAAAGAAATCCGAACGGGGCCAAAATTGTGGTTCTCATATTTTGTACTGTTGAGTGATGAGCAATCAACAATTAACTTCTACCACGTGACAATCTTAAAAAAGATTATGGAACTTTTTTATCTAAACATAACCCAATATGTCAAAGTTTTGTTAATAAATGTCAACAATCTCTTAATACACATGGCATATGAATAACAATAAACCATTTTTCCGTTTCGAGAAGGTGTTATAATGACAAAAATAAAAAATTTTATCCTTCATAAGTTTTAGGGGAGGGAAAGGATAGGAAATTCTATAACTTTTTGCACGTTGGCAATTAAGTATAAAAACTTTCAAATTTATCAATTAATTCATAAATCTTTAAAATGGAAAAAATTATAAGTGAGAAGATTAATATTTAGAGTTAAGTTCCAATAAAGAATTAGACTTTAAAGTGTTTAAAATAGAATATTAATATTATACTAGGTGATTCAAATAAAGATTATGTTACGACATCATTATAACACTATTAAATTGAGCTAATGTGTCACTTTTACAAGGTAGTAATAAAATCCTCTTTTGAACCATTTAATATAACATTGAATTTTTATTTTCACAACTTAAAATTTTGATCTTCTATTTAAATCATTTAGTATAATATTAAATTCTCTATTTTAACTACTTGAAAATTCAATCTTTCATTTGAACTTAACCACAAACATTAATTCTCTTGGTTATAATCTTCCTTTTAAAATATCATACAATCAAGCCTTAAAAGGATATGAGGCAATAAGAAAATGTATTTAGTTATTTTTCAAGGAATGTATCATGTAACTTCTTATTTAAAAATGATAGTAATTTTGAAAATGAGGGGAAAAAAGAAAATTTGAAAACATAATCGTTGGTTGCTAGACTTACATTCAGTAATAGGTGGTGAGATGCTACCCCCACATGGTGGTAATTTGCAATCTTTCTAAGGTAATGGGTAGTCAATTACCTACCACAAAATCTTAAGAACAAAAAAAAAAAAAAATCCACTTTAATTTGGGCAACCCAATTTAGACTCACATGCAAGGTTTTGCCAAGTTACTTAGTGATGAGCAACAACCTACCTATAAGAAGGTCATGACAATCATAGGATGGGTTATGTCACCACCACCATCAAATATAAGCTAAGTGACCTACCAATATTTTAAGAGGTTTGTGACCTAAAGTTGATTTTACAAACCAACCTAGTCAAATATAGTGTTGAAGTGTGTACAATGTGCCAACCTGTTAATTGTAATATCTTCTATTTATATTAACACTTTGTGTTTATAGAATGAATATATTTGTTAATTTTTACATGTTTTCTCATAAATGAAGATTTAGGGCCTAATCGGATAAACTGACCTATCTCTTCAAAAATCAAATTGTCCCACTTAAAGGATAGTTCAATTTATGCTCAGTGGACAAAGCCCACCAAACTAGAGAGTGAAATAAATCTTGTAGAAGGGATTGCATCATCTCACATAAGCAATGACCATAAAAAAAAAGGGAGCAAAATGACAAACATATAAAATAAAACCATTTACTTAAAAAATTATTAAAAAAGCAATATTTCAATCCCCATCATCTTTTCAGATTCACTATATATGTGGAAATAAACTTATGGTGATGGATAAATAAGATTGATAAAGGATGGTAATAATGGTAGAAAAATACTAAATATGAGAATTTTTATTAATGAAGATCTCAAAGTGATTCCAACTAAATAAAATGTATACGTTTTTTTCAAAATTTAGAAATTTATAGCTACATTTTCCAAACAGCGTTAGGATTTTCCATCTAAACCTCACTGAATTTATTCATTCCTATTTATACGCATATTGAAATGGGATATTATTGTTTATAGTAAACGGATCTGATGCATTTGTTGAATAATAAATGCATATAGTAAAATGACGGATTTCTTTTGGCCAGATTCGGCCCTGAGTTGAGTAATAGAGGATTTCAAATTTAGCATTTGTTGCCGTCGATACATCCACGCAACTACTGCCGAAGAAGAGTCGTTGTTTGACTATAGTCCATTTAGATAAGTTATTTTAATATATATATATATATATATATATAATAGTGAAGGTATGATAAGACTTTAATAATGTCTGGGACAGTAATGTGTACAATATAGACTTTGAGCTTTAGCTAAGTGTTACAAATTGATATCCGTAGCTTTAAATGACTTCACTAGCTTTAAATTGATCAGAAAACTGCAAGGAATTGAAAATGATGTGATCATAATCCTTTCGACCACCATGTAAAAATGAAATGCTCTTAAATTAGGATTTCTTAAGAGAAAAAGTTACATATAATAGATTACATTTATTTTAGATTCATATTTTATTGATTTATAATATATAAGATTTTGAGATCTGAACTTATAAAAATAGGATACAACGTGAATCCTACATGCTATACAACAAAAATTAATAGATGATGCCCCTATATTTGAATATAAACCCATTATAGCTACTTTGGTGAAAGATATAACTTTGATGTCTTTAGTGTTTATTCAATAAATAAGTCAACTTTACATGCTTTTAATTTATAATATTAATAATATTTTAGTAGCCCACTTTTCTTACTGCTTAGACCCACAGCTGGTAACAGATTCAAGTACCTACTTTTCTCTCCACTCATTGATGTTCACTATTTCCCAAAATAATTATTTTTTAAATTTTATTTTTCCACTCCCTCTTCCATCCTTATAATGGTCAATTTCATATAGTGTCTTCGTTAATGGAAAGACAGCAAGGTATGTGAAACCACATAAAGGACTTAGATAGGGGACCCATTATCACCTTATCTCTTCATAGCATAAGTGCTATCTAGAAATGTGGAACATGCAATCCTTACATAACAACTTTGTAGAGTAAGTATTACACGGTCATGTCACATATTATCTCATTTGTTGGTTGCTAATGACTCTTTATTGTTCATAGAGACCAATGTTTCAAATGTTTATGAGGTACTAAAGAATATTCTTTAGTGATACTGTGAAGCATCGAGATAGAAAATCAACTCTTAAAACTCAAGCCTCTTCTTCAGAATGAATGTCACCAAAGAAAGGATGGAGGAAATGAGCTCAAAATTGGAGATCTCAGTGTTAGATAATCTAGGTAAGTATTTAGGAGCGAAGAAAATAAGATGGAAGCATTACACTTTGTAATAGACTGAATTTAAACGAAGCTAAAGAGCTAGAAGTGGTGTATTCTATCCAATGTGGGAAGAGAATTCCTCACCAAAGTTGTAAAGGAGCTATCCCTCTATACTCCATGAGCTGCTTTAAATTCCAAACAAAATGGTGTAAGGAGGCTAGCCCAATGATAGCCCAATACTGGTAAGGGTAAAAAAATGAAGAAAGGAAGATTCACAAGCAAAGTTAGGAGGAAATATCCTTGCCTAAATCTAAAGGGGGTTTGGGATTCAAGGATTTAGGTGACTTCAACTCAGCCCTATTGACTAAACTTGCTTAGAGAATTCAGTCAAATCTACAGCTCTATGGGTCGTATCCTTAAAGGTATCTACTTCCCAAACTCAACTTTTCTGTAAGCATCCAAAGGAGCACGTGACTCTTGGGATTGGCTAGTATGCTTGTCGAGTCTAATTTTGGATTTTTCCTTAATTAACCCATAGTAAGTCCAACTCACTTAATACAAGTTACTCAACAATAAAATTAAGGAAAAACTATATTTTTAATTATTTAAGAAAATTGGAATCGCCACCAACTTAAGTTGAAAATAAGATAAGTTAAGGTTAATGAGGTGGATTAACCTTAACTAGCTATTGGTTTGTGAATTTTTCTAAAAAAACAATTTTGAAAAAATATTAACCAGAGAATCTAGACTTAAAAGCTATCCTATTAAAACCAAAATAATTACCACTTATTATCTTCTTCAAGAAACTAAATTAAAAGCTTTTGTAAATTCCCTTCGCCATTATATGTATAAGAACATAATGTTTTCATATAAGGTATGAAATAGCATGAAAAAAATTTAATCGATTTTTTTTATTATACGTTTTCTATTATTATTTTAAAATGAAATAAAAGAAAATAAAAACCTTTGCATTTCTACTTGAATTAAAATTGAATTAAAAATAGGATAACATATTTTTATATTTTTTATTATAAATTGAAATTTTAAAAGGATAACATATTTTTTTGTAAATTTTTTTTTAAATGTTAAATTGAAATTGGAAAAGAATAAAATTTTTTTATTTTATATGTGGTTGCCCAATAGGTGCCTACGTACTTGTTAGTCGGATTAAATCGACGTAGTTCTGTTTTTCATAAAACTTTAATAGATTGATTAATTTTAATTATGAAAACAGGTCGAGTTTACGTTTATTATCATTTTAATTTTTTAAAGAAAAATTCTAAACCTAAACTTTATTTCTCAATTTTGAAAAATAGAACTAAAGCCCTCTAGTTTTGAAAATTTTATTTCATAAAAATCATTTTTCTAGGCGATAAAACATATATGTTTTTTTTTTAAAGAAAAACTCACACCTTAAATTAGGAAAATTTTAAAAGAAACACAAAGAGAAATTCTAAACCTAATTTTATCAATAACAAAAGAAAACAAACTCCTAAAACATATGTCTTTTATTATTTTTTATTTATTTATTTATTTATTTTTATTATTTACTAATATTATTATCAATTAAAAACTAATAATAATAATAATAATAATAATAATGATGATGATGATGATGATGATGAGATGAAACCCACTAACCTGGATGTAGGTTGGACAACAACAGGTCATGTTCGGTCAAATCGGTTTGCGGGTCAGGTTGATTCGTCACGAGCATAACAGCTGGGAGGTCTTCATCGTGACGTTCCGGCGGCTATTAGTGGCGGCTAATAAGGGTTTCCTAACTTTTTGCAAATGGGGAACTACTTGGTGGTGTTAATTTTTGTCAAAAACCACCCTAAATGGCAGTTTGGATGGCTACCGACGGTGGGAGATCTAAAGAGAGAGAGAGAACTCTGGTGGCATGCGTTTTTTTTTTTTCATGTTTGCCTCTCTTTTTTTTTCTTCTCTTTCTCGCGGGATCGAGCCTTATTTATAGACACACAAAACCGAGCTTGATAAGCTCAAATCTCCCTCGCCGTTGAGACCCATCTCTATCTCCTTTTAGATTTGAGTTAATCTCCAGATCTTCTTTTTTTTTTTTTGTAATTTATCTGATTTTTAGTTGATAATCCAAAAAGATTTTAAAAAAAATGGTTTTGATTCGCATAGATTTGACATTATCTACCCGTGGTTTTCATTTTTCCTTTGTTTACAGTTGACGGCCGACTAGAGAAGACAATCATGTGGTTAGCACGTGATTCCTCTCACCTAATGGCCTGTTGTCATATGGCAACTAGAAAGAAAAAAAAAGAAAATGGCATAAAGTGCCTCCTGTGAGATTGAACCTACGACTGGTCTCCCCTTGCATGTACCTAGGCACACACATGAACTAGCTGAGTTGGCTTACTTCTCGTTTTTTTATTGCACACATATTATACATTAACGTAATCATTTTTGCTATTTTTTTTTGTTATTTTGAGATTTATAAATTTAATTTAGAAATCCAAATTATTTTATTATTATTGCTATCCTTTTATATTATTTTCTATTATTTGTTTATTATTTTTATTTACTTTTTTTTTTCTTTTTTATATCTATATATATATATATAAATGGGTGTTTTACAGCTATCTCTCTTTATAGTAAAGTTTGAAAAAACCTGGCTACAAAGATCACAAAAATACCATTTTTGTCTAGGATATACAAATTATATTTAGTTGACCATCTGGATATAAATCCGCTAGGAAATAGATTGTGTGAGGAAAATGCTCTATGAGCTAGTAATCTTCAGTTGTAAAAAGAAGACAGTTGCCTTATATAGAAAGCTGATTTAGAAAAGTGCTTTCATCAGCTGACTAATTATGGTAGGAAAGTCTTATTAGACTAGCGACCTTAAAAGAGGAAATTATCTGGAAAAGCGCTTTTATGAGATAACTAATTGACGATAGAAGCGTCTCACCCAACTCATAACCAAAAAACGTGCTCTTATGAGTTAACTAATTGATAATAGGCAGCATCTCATTAAACTTGTGATCCTGAGAGAGAATATGTGGGAAAGTGCCTTATTGTGAGCTAACTAATTGATAGTGGGAAGTATCATTTTGGAAAATATATTAGGAGGTGTCTCAGTAGACTAGCATCCCTAAGAAGGAATTGTAAAAGTGTTCCTATGAGCTAACCAATTAATAATGGGAAGCATCTTACAAGATTAGCAATCTTAAAGAAGAGATTGTTTAAAAAAGTACTCTTATGAGCTAGCTAACTAATAATAGGAAGCGTCTTACAAGACTAGCAACCTTAAAGAAGAGATTGTTTAAGCAAGTGCTCTTATTATAGGCTTACTAACCGATGATAAGAAGCGTCTCATTAGACTAACAACCTTAAAAAGAGATTATTTAAGAAAGTGCTATTATGAGCTAACTAACTAATAATAGGAAGGGTCTTACAAGACTAACAACATTAAAAAGAAATCATCTAGAAAAATGCTTTTATGAACTGATTAATCGATGATGGGAAGCATCTCACTAGACTAGTAACCTTTAAAAAAAGTTTATTTAGGAAAGTGCCCCATTATGGCTAACTAACCAATAGTGGGAAGCGACTTTTAAATCTTGCAACCTTGAGAGAGAAAGTTTAAGGAAGTGCACTATTGTAGGCTATCTGATAGTGGGAAGCATCTCTTTGGACTTGCAACCTTAAGAGAGTATATCTAGAAAGGTACCCCAATTGTGGGCTAACTAACCAATAGTGTGAATGAATTCTTAAGTGAAAATCTTATTTTTTCTAGTAATGATCAAGAGTTTTTAAATTTAGAATGACTTAAGACTTTTAAACAAATGATAACTAAAATTTTTCTAAAACTTTTCAAGAAAAATGTTATTTTG
This sequence comes from Laguncularia racemosa, assembly GCA_037954665.1. Lineage (NCBI taxonomy): Eukaryota > Viridiplantae > Streptophyta > Magnoliopsida > Myrtales > Combretaceae > Laguncularia > Laguncularia racemosa. Next base: position 7,811,292 of record JBBMOL010000016.1, read on the forward strand.
AAACTTAAGGATAAGGTGGTAAAGTGTTTTCTAGCAAACTTTGAAAATTTTCCTCTTTCTTCTCTAAAAGAAATATTTTGTGTTTTTTTTTACTTTTTATTTTTTTTAAGCATTGCTAACAAGTAAAGAGTATAACAAAGGCTCTTAAAAATACAAATAAAGGACAAGCCCAACCTATTACTCAATAATCACTTACTCTTTTGCCTCATTTTGCTTAGAGATTTGGTTTAATCTTGGAAAAAGTGGTGTCTTGGTTTAGTCAATCATCTCTTAAGGGGCTTCTTGTAATTAAGACTTATATCTACATCTTGGGGCATCAGTATTTAAAATTCGGGCCAAACAACGCCAATGAGGAATAACTGTAAATTCTCTCATTCCATTTGGAAAACAATATCTCATTCTTAATTGATTTAATCTAAGAGGATTTCCTTACAATCTCTAGGTTTAAATGTTACTCTTGACTTTTATTCCAAAAATTATTGTCTTTCTTGTAAGTAATATGCTTTAATTAATTTGTTAGGCCTTTTTGGGACTTGTAATGCAATAGGCTTTTGGTTTCAAAAAAGTACCAATGTCAAGGTCTTATTTTGAAAGAATTATCATTTCAACATGGGTTTACAAGTCAACAAAACTAGAATAGTACTTGCCTTAGCAATTTTTGCTTAAGATAAACTATTTTCAATGATTTGGAGAAGTCTTCAAAGAAGGGTGGTATATCTTTGAATAGTAATGTTTGGGTTTTTGTATTTAGCCTTAATATTTTCAAGTATTTTGTTTTTTTTTTAATTATATATAGGTTTAACTACATTCTTGGGTTTTTCTCATTTCTTTTCTTTTCTTTCTTTTTCTTTCATTCATTTTCTTTTCCCATCTTTTTTTCCTTTTCTTTTAGGCCTAATGGTGATTATCTCTATATGGTCATGTGTGTTTTTTCAAAATGTAAACTTCTCTTCATCAAAAATTACCCTTGAATTGTTGCAACTAGGGTAAGCATCGATTTTTTATATATATATCAATGTCCCTATCTTCCTACTCATTCCATTATGGGGTGGTTCTTGGTAGGGTTAAATTTTGAAACTCTACTTATATAAGCTCGAATGGGGTTGGCAAATGATTATTATGTTTAGGATAGCGAAAATGAATGCTTAACAATATTTAGATTAACGTATCAAATTCAAGATAAACCTCCTTTAAGAAATGAGTCAAAAACATCACATTAATAGCACTTAACTCTCAAGTATTTAAGGGTTAGTGTTTGAGATGTGGTTTGTCTCTTGTCATCCTAAACCACTCAAACAAATGAGATATCATTCTATTTTATCATATTTGCCTATACTCACCATGTCTCATGATGTCTTTAGGAGTTATGTGCCCTTGTCAAGTGATTTAGTCTTAACTTGGCTCCCTTAAGAATTTAGTTACCCAAGACTTAACTAGTTAGGATAGTCTTCTTTATGCCCTCGTTAATAATTGACCATAGCCACTTCGAAAATGTGCCCTAAAATTAATTGTCTCTGTGTCTATTTTATACAACTCTTGATGGAGAGAAAGTTCAAGTGTAACGCTTAGAATTAGAGAGAGTTGGAAGGTTTTGTGTTTCGAGGCTAAATCAACATATGAGGAGACCTTTTGAAGTGAATGGGGTCTTTCAATTTGAGAGTAGGTTATAAAGGTCTTTGGCTTTATGTTCAGAGTAAGTAACTGTGAGCTTTAGGTTAAGCTAACCATTCAGAAGCAACTTTTAGGACCTTTAAAGGGTCTCTTATTGTTAGCAACTCTTCAATTTTCTTAGCTTTGTTCTTTTCTTTATTGTTATTATTATTATTTTTAGTAAATATGCAAATAAGATGCTCACACAGATGCAATTTGATAATTGAATAATAGTGCAGCAATTTTCTTAAACAAGATTATTGAATCTGACTGCAAATTTATTGAAATTCTAAGATTATAGACTGCTGGTTTAATTGAAATTTGAAATAGTCTTTGGATCTTGTTGGGGCGTGTATTGGCTTGCTCCATTAGTAGGTCTTAGACTCTCTTCTCTGACATCCTCAGCTGGTTCTTTAAAACCTTCACATAATTTTGTGAAGCTTCAAATTTCTCCTTCCAAATTGCTACCCTCCTTTCTGTATCTTAACATTAGATCTTTGCTCGAGCTCCAACCATGTCCATGTAAGCCTTTAATTTTGAGGTTGGGTTTTCTAGCATAGGTTATAGTATACTTAGAGCTTGGTACTTGACTTGCCTTGTCTTGTGCATGAAGTCCATAATGAATTCCTTAGTGGCTTTGAAATCCCCCACCCGTTCATCCAAATTTCCTATATCTACGATGGGGCACAAGATTCTTGTGTCCCAAATGACTTTGATGGCTCGCAGCTTGTTCACTTTGAAGGCTAAGGGAATGTTCAAATCCTGATAATCAAGTGCAACTGAATCCAATGGGGGCCTATGAGCAATATCTTGGATTGGTTCTAACTATTTGATTACAAAAACTAGGAAATAACCAGTGCATCTAGTGATTCCTATTAGTAGGACAGCAGCGAAATTAGCGCATCCTAGAATAGCTTATGTGCAACGATTCCACCTGACATTCCACAATATGTCCTCAGGGTAAACCTTCTGCATAATCTCCACCCATTGGTGAATTTGAACTCCTTCTGGCAACTGTATCTTAGTTAGAGCTGGTAATTGCGAGGCAGGTCCGCGGGTTGACCCGCCCCGCCCGCAGAAAATTGTGGGGCGGGCAAAATAAATTTAACCCTCGGGGCGGGGCGGGTTGCAGTTGGCCTACTGAGGAGCTTCCAAAAAAAAAAAAATTCTGTGCAGTAGATGACATGACGACTGATGGACGACGTGACGATTGACGACGAGACAATGCTGACGCCGCCGCCGACTGAAATGACAAGACAAGATAGCACTGCAGATCACTGACATGCCTACTGTTGACGGTGTTCAAGGAGACGGTTGTCCCAATTGTGGATGTTGAGGATGAAGCTAGGTTGGCTATTGAACCCATGTTGCCAAGCATAAAGGAACCCAACCGCAAAGAGGCTGAGGACAAGCGGCTGAGGCTGGTCAAGCCAAGGCATAAGAAACAAGCCGAGCGGATGCAGAAGCTAGAGGCTGAACAGAAGAAGAAGGAGGCTAACTGAGTGAGGAGTGCGAGTGACTCCAGGTCTTCATGGTTGCACAGGGGAAAGGGCTCTTCTGTAACTAGTTAGAAGTGTGCCTGATCGCAGCTACTATAAAAATAATTTTTGGAGTTTCCTCAATCGGAGAAGCCTAAATGGTGATTCAAAGAATAATCAATGTTCGGAGAAGTCTCAATGTCAGAGATTAGTCAATTTATAACAATCTCTGTAAAGCAAGGGACAAAGCTTCGTAGACAGCTTCCCCCTCATGTAGTCGTCGGCCTTCCCCAACCCCCCTTCGTTGCTTCTGGCTAAGCTGCGAGTTCATGAGCAAGTGAATGAACGAGCCATGTTCCTAAAAGGAGTGACCATCTTTGTTTTCTTCCCTTCCCCTATCCCTTCAAAGCCCATAGGTTGTTCGGCGCTATTACGTCAAGGTCTCAAAGAGCATCAATCAGATATCAATCTGAGCTGAGATGGGTGCTGGAGGAGCTAGGCACACAGCAGATCGAAGTCCGCATTCTCACTCACACAATCACATACCACCTCACACTCTGCCCGCCGTTGTCTGTCGTCTGTCATCTTCCACTTCCACCTCATAGACCAGATTAAAAAAAAAAATTGCGGGTCGTCGCAGGCCAGCCCACATTGCCCACGGGGCAGGGCGAGCCAATTTTGCTGACCAGCCAGACTTGCAGGCCACTGCGGGCCAGCCCGCGTCGACTCACGGGCCGATTTGGGTCAGGGCGGGCCGGCCCATTTATCCCGCATTACCGGGTCTAATCTTAGTTACAAATTAGTATACCAGGTTAACTTGTGAAGCTAAAGATCTCCTGACGAGATCCAATCAATAACTCTAAGTATGACTAGCGAACCATACTGTTAGTAATGCTGGATAGCCCTTAAAGTTTCCCTTCCCTCTTTCTTTCAGAAATCTCAAAGAAGGCTGGGTGTAGGACCGACCTGACAAGAACTGATTTACTAATTCTACTACCTTGAAATGGATAAGCAAAACTCCAGTTGGAAATAGGATACTAGCAAAAACTGCCAGGATGTAGGCATTGACTTAATTTTGCTCCCAAGTCTGATGGTCTCCTACGAAAATCTCTTGACTAATTTGGTAGTCTATAGGTGTTCCAAACCACTTTCTAAGGGTTGAGATTCTTATAAACTTTCCATTACATTGAGTAAGGGCCCGAGTTACTTCTGACTTTCTAATCCCCAACAACTTGTAGAAGGTGCTTGCTAGGCTAGCTTTCAAATCTGGAATTGTGGTTCCTCCAGAACAAAGAGGAGCTTGTAGCAGTTAGGAATACTCTTCAATGGTTGGAGATAGGGTGTGTTGGCCAAAGCTAAATGCCGCTAACTCTAGATCTCAAAAGTAGGTTAGGGCCCTCATGAGGTCCCAGTCATATTAGACCTTGACGAGTGAGAGGACTGGCCCCACTTTGGTCATGATGGTTTCCTATTACTCTAAGCTAAATTGTTGAAACCAATTAGAAAGTGCAGGCATAGATAGTAAGGGCTGGTTGACATAAATCTGGCTAATGTGAACGTGGTCGTTGCTTAACCTAGAGTTGGCCATTCCTTCGTAATACATAAGAATTTTATAAAGAATACATATACAATGACAAAGCTTTACATCATCTTGGAAAATCAATAAATCTATGTTTATTAAAGCTGCACTATTTTTCAATCAGGCATAAATGACATGAATGCAAATTAGGTGGTTTCTAAAAGTCTCCAAGCTCTGTGGCCTCCCTCATTTCTAAGGTAATGGGCTTTGGGCCACATCGAAGCAAGAGTGGGGAAGCCTAATCAGCCCCGAGCAGTGGTTACCTCATTGCACCCGAAACTTACACAATGGCTCCCCATCTTAAGATCCTAAACGGCCTGGGTCTAACCATATTTAACACACATATATGTATGACAACATCTTGCCCGCAGGATCATTACTAGGCTTGATGGGTCTAGTGCTATTTCATTTGGATCATGAAGCCTAATTAGTCTACATAAAAGAAAACTACTCATATAAGAAATATACATAATAATACATGTTGAAGGAATTTATAAGAAGCTCTTAATTTTTTAAGAAGATAAAAATGGCTAGCCCACTAAAGCATTAGCATCACCAGTGGAGTCGTCATTTCTATCGAGCCTAATTTTTTATTTTTCCTTAATTAACCCATATTAAGTCCAACTCACTTAATACAAGTTACTCGACAATAAAATTAAGGAAAAACTATATTTTTAATTATCTTAAGAAAATTGGAGTCACCACCAACTTAAGTTGGAAAATAAGATAAGTTAAGGTTAATGGGATGAATTAACCTTAACTAGCTACTAGTATGTGAAGTTTTCTAAAAAAAAACAATTTCAATAAAATATTAACCAGAGAATTTGGACTCAAGAGCTATCATATTAAAACCTAAATAGTTACCATTTATTGTCTTCTTTAAGAAACTGAATTAAAAGCTTTCTATAAATTTCCTTTGCCTTTATATGTACAAGACATAGTGTTTTCATATAAAGTATGAAATAGCATGAAAAAAATTTTAATCAATTTTTTTATTATACATTTTCTATTATTATTTTAAAATAAAATAAAAAAGAATAAAAACCTTTACATTTCTACTTGAATTAAAATTAAATTAAAAATAGGATAATATATTTTTATGTTTTATATTATAAATTGAAATTTTAAAAGGATAAAATTTTTTTTGTAAATTTATTTTTTATATGGTAAATTGAAATTGGAAAAAAATAAAATTTATTATTATATTATTTTATATGCGGTTGCCCAGTAGTTGACTACGTACCCGCTAATCAGGATCAAACCAACGTAGTTTTGTTTTTCATAAAACTTTAATGGATTGATTAATTTTAATTATGAAAATAGGTCGAGTTTACATTTATTATCATTTTAATTTTTTAAAGAAAAATTCTAAACCTAAACTTTATTTCTCAATTTTGAAAAACAGAACTAAAACCCTCTAGTTTTGAAAATTTTATTTCATAAAAATCATTTTTCTATGAGATAAAACATATATGTTTTTTTTAAGAAAAATTTAAAAGAAACACAAAGAGAAATTCTAAACCTAATTTTATCAATAACAAAAGAAAACAAACTCCTAAAACATATGTCTTTTATCATTTTTGTTATTTTTTATTATATTTATTTATTTTATTATTTACTAATATTATTATCAATTAAAAACTAATAATAATAATGATGATGATGATGAAACCCACTAACTTGAACGCGGGTTGGACAGCAACGGGTTAGCTCGAGTCAAATCTGGTTCGTAAGTCGGGTCGAATCCGTCACGATTACGGCAGTTGGGAGTTCTTCGTCAGTGGCGTTCCGATGACTATTAGTGGTAGCTGATAGGGGTTTCCTAACTTTCTGCAAATGAGGAACTACTTAATGGTGTTAATTTTTGTCAAAAACTACCCTAAATGGCAATTTGGATGGCTACTAATGGTGGGGGATCTAGAGAGAGAGAGAGAACTTCGGCGGCGTGCGATTTTTTTTTCATGTTTGCCTCTCTCTTTTTTTTTTCTTCTCTTTCTTGCGGGATCAAGCCTTATTTATAGACTCACAAAATCGAGCTTGATAAGCTCAAATCTCCCTTGCCGTTGAGACCCATCTCTATCTCCTTTCAAATTTGAGTTAATCTCCAAATCTTCTTTTTTTTTTTGTGATTTATTTGATTTTTAGTTGATAATCCAAAAAGATTTAAAAAAAATGGTTTTGATTCGCCTGGATTTGATGTTATCTAGTCATGGTTTCCGTTTTTCCTTCGTTTACAGTTGACAGCCAGCTGAAGAAGACGATCACATGGCTGGCATGTGATTCCTCTTGCCAATGGCTTGCTACCACGTGGCAGCTGGAAAGAAAAAAAAAGAAAACAGCACAAAGTGCCTCCTGTGAGATTCGAACCCATAACCACGTCTCCCCTTGTACGTACCCAAGCACACACATTAATCAATTGAGCTAGCTTACTTCTCGTTTTTTTATTGCACACATATTATACATTAACTTAATCATTTTTGCTAAATTTTTTTTTGTTATTTTGAGATTTATAAATTTAATTTAGAAATCCAAATGTATTTTATTATTATTGCTATCCTTATTATTATTATTATTTTCTATTATTTGTTTATTAGTTTTATTTATTTTCTTTTTTTCTTTTATATATATATATATAAATAAATAAAAATGAGGGCAAAAATGAGGTGTTTACAATACTACATGGTAAAAATCAACTTTAGAAAGGAGCCTTATGGTAAGTAGATGATGGGACTTTAATCAATGCTAGGGCAGATCCTTGGATACCAACATTGAAAGTTTACAAACCTACTCTCCTATCAAGCATTGATAGCCAAAATCTACAAGTTGCAAATCTAATGCAGGAAGGAACAAAGTCTTAGAAGCTTAGTGAACTCTAAGATGGTTTGATTAACCAACTATCAAGGCTATACAGGCGATCCCTATACCGCTTGTAAGGATGGTAGATAAACTCATATAGCCACATGAGAAATCTAGTAAATGTAGTGTTAGATCTACATACAATTTCATACACTACAATGACCATTAGGAAGACATGGGTGCATCCACATCTCAACAGATAAACAAAGCAACATAGACAAAGGTATGGCAATCTTACTATCTCCTAAAGGTAAAGTATTTTATGTGGAGAGCTTTGAATAATGCTTTATCCACCTAATGTAATCTTGAAAAGAGACACATTACAGAATCAAAAGTATGCAACTTTTGTTCACATGATGAAACTATTGAACATTTATTGCTTTGTTGCCTATGGACTACACTAATATGGTTTGCAATATTATGCATTAGAGTTGAAGTACAAAGATTCAGCTCCTTGGATAAATGGTTGACATCATGCTTAGATGGAGTGGTTAGAAACAATCAAGAGAATGAAATTCTATTTGCCAAGTTGTGTACAATTATGTGGTGTTTGTGGAAGGAATGATATAAAATTGTATTCAATAGATCAAAACTAGATGTCAACTTAACAGTAAGAATTTGCAAAAAGGCAATAGAAGAGTTAGAGTTGGTTTCAAGGGAAAAAGTTCCAAATGTTACAGCTACAAGAAGCCATCCACAAATGGAACAATCTTATGTAGAGCATGCAGGAAATCCACAACAACAACAATCACAACATTCATCTAGAGCTAATGACAACAAAAGCAATGAGACAAGAAGCTTCACCCAGCTCACAATAGTCACAACATCCGGGATATACATACAGGCATAAACACGGTTCATGTGTAATGGAACAACCCAAAAGGTAACTTTATAAAATAAAACACAGATGGATCATATGATCTTGCTATAGGTGATGTAGCTATAAGATTTGTGGCACACGATTCTACAGGATATGTTTGTGGCAAAGGAGCAAGGGTATGCTTTGCAAACTCACCTATTTCTATTGAATCATTAGTAGTACTGGCAACAACATATTATGCAAGGATGAAGGGTGGGATAGAAATCATTCTTGAAATGGATAGTGAAATCATTTTCAAGTGACTAACATCTAACTTAGATCCTCCATGGCAGCTATACACATTCATGCAAGACATGGAACCCTTAAGGCCTTGGTTCAAGTCAATGTAATTCCACTTAATCAGGTGAGAAGCTAATGAAGCAACAAATTGGGAGGAAACAAAGACTAGAATAAAATTTTGTCCAAGTGACTAGTTATTTACATTCCCTTTAACTTTAGAATCCATCTTATCAAAAGACTCTCCCCATAACTCGAACATAGATTGTATTAAGATTTATACTATGCTTATGAGTTTGCTAATATAACCTCATTTGATTGGCTAAAAAAAATATTTGCTAAAATAGCAATTCTATGAATGATAGTTGTAAACACCCCATTTTTGCCCTAAGAATCAATAATAATCAATTTCCAGTTTTTCCTAATTTTTTCCAATTTTTCTCTAATTTAGCAAAAATAAGAAAAACATTCAAAAAATAAAAATAAAAAGGAAAACACATCAATTTTGAAAAATGATTTCAGAAATGGCAATAATAAGGAATAAATAATTTTTACAAATTTTTGAAATTTCAAAAAATACAAAAAAAAAAAATCACATTGCATATATACAATTTGCGAAATAAACAAAATCAGGAAAATGGGCTAGCTCAGCTGGTCCGAGTCTTGGTCAGGCAGGTGGGTGTGGGTGCGAAGTCAGGGGTTCGAAACGCGAGGGAAGCAGATTTTGCGTTTTGCAAATTTTTCATTTACCCGGGACACGTGGCAGCATCTGATTGGCTGGAGCGAACGCACATGCCGGGCACGTGATCATCTTCAACCTCGGTCCGAGATCGCCGGCGAGGAGAAAAATTCAAATTTCGACCGTTTCGATTCGATTTTTTGCACAAATCCAACAGATCTTCAACAGAATTGAGATAAACATCATCCAAGTGGAATCAAATCTCAACAAATCGAAGGATTTACACGAATCGGAGTTGGTTCATTTAACCGCAAATCCAATTTGCCTCGATCGATGGAAATCTGAGCTTATCCAGCTCGATTTCGAGAGCCTATAAATAGAGGATGAAGTGAGGAAGCCAGAAGAGAGATCAAAAGCGAGAGAAAGTGAGAGAAAAGAGAGAATCAAAGTCCACCGGAGGAGTTCGAAGCCGCGACCGCCGATTAGGAGTTGAGCAACCACCAGGAGGCGTTTCTGGAGCAAACCACCGCCACCATTGGATTCCTCACCCTCGATAACCTAAGATTCGACACCTCAACTGCTGCAAAAGGCCGCTGCAACGTCGTCAACGAGTACTCCTCGCCGCCGTGTCAGACCGCTTCGACCCGACCTATGCACTGACCCGGATCTAAGTAAGGCGGATTTTCCGTTTTTTTTTTTTATTTTGTTTATTTATTTGATTTATTTTATTCCGAATTGATTTATTAATTTTTTATTTATTTATTTGTTTATTTACTTATGTGATTAATAATAAATAATAAAAAGAAAAAATATAATCAAAATAATAAATAATAAAAATGTAGAAAATAATAAAAATATTAGAAAATAATAAAAAAAAAACTTTAGATTTTGAAATAGAGTATAACCTAGGAGGAAAATTTTTAATAAAACAAAAAAGCACAAAAATTATGAAAAATTAATAAAAAATCATAAAAACTTATAAAGATTATAAAAATTGTAAAATAATAAAAGAATCGTAAAAATGATAAAAAATCATAAAAAATTACAAAAAATAATAAAAATTCGAAAATTAAGAAAAAAAAAATGAGTTTTATCACTTAGAAAAATTATTTTCTCAAATAAATCCAAAATTGATGTTTTCCCCAAAAATTATTTTCAAAAATCAAATTATTAAGCTTAGGTTTAGATTTTTTTAGAAAAATCCAAAAAATGGTAAAAACATAAATCAAAAGAGATTTCAAAATTAAAATTCACAAACCCACTAAATCTTTCAGAAAAAGCGAACTACGGCTTGTTTGATCCTGAATAGCAGATACATAGGCACCCATTTGGGTCAACCCATAAAATGAAATAAAAAAAATCATTTTTTTCAAATAATTCATTCAAGAACATAATAAAAAGCAACAGAAACAAAATAAAAGACATTTCTAAATAGAGATAATTTTAGGAGATTATGTGGTAACCATAAGGTTTTAATAGGTTAGCCTCCGAACTTAGAAACTCTGGTTTTCCTTTTCCTCTTTTCACCAAAAATGAGAAGAGGAAATCACGACGATTAGTGGTCCAAATTAAGACTAATCCGCTCCTTTAGTCTTAATTCAATCTTTCCCAACAACAGTTGGGTGGCGACTCTAAAATTAAACAAAGTTCCTAACTCAAGTCGAGGATCTATATTAGATGAGCATAGGGTCTAAGTCTAAATCGGATTAGGAATGGGAAAAATCAAAAATTAGATTCGACAGGATGGCGACTCCGCTGAGGACCCTCATTCCAGTAGGCTAGCCGCCTGAATCTCCTCAAGATGTTCTTTTAAAGAAATGTCTTTCAATTATTATTCTGTTGCTAATTTTTCAAGGATTAGCTAAGTTTAGTTTTCTTTACTTTGGGTTCTGCATGCATGCATATGTTTGTGTGAATAGATGCGGTCGAACCCGGACCGTCCTAGAACCCTAAGACGGGGAGCCATTGTGTAGGTTTCGAGCGAAGTGAGTTGATCACCGTTCGGGACCGATTAGGCTACCCCACTCAATGCTTCGATATGGCCTGAGATCCATTTCTCCGAGAATACGGGAGGCCATAGAGCTTGGGGACCAGTTGGAACCAACCTATTTTGCATACATAAGTCATGGGTTGACAATTGATGATAATGTAATAAATTGTTGTTTTGTTCATGGAGTTCGGATCTATTTCCCTGTAATATTTTCATAGTTCTTGTTGTAATTAGGGAATTTCTTGTTGTAATAGATGGCTAGTACCGCAGTCGATCGCCTCCTCCGCAAAGAAATTCGGGTGTACAAACCTTTGGACCCAAAGTTGGTACTGGACCATTGGTTTACCTTGTACAATCCAGAGGAGCAGGCCTTCATCCAGCAAAAGGTAGGGCCCATCCTCTCACTAACAAATATAGAGGTGAATTTGCCTTTGGTACGGGCCATGCTTCAGTTATGGGAAGTAGAGCCCGCAGCTTTCTTTTTCGAGCCACATGAAATCACCCCTACCCTGGAAGAGTACACCCAGCTGCTACAGGATCCAACACTGACTGATCAAATCTATGTGCTAGATCTTGAGGCCGGGCCAGCCGGTACCTTCAGCAGACTACTAGGTATCCGCAAAACAGCAGTCAACAAAGCCCTAGCAGACTGTAATGGATATTGCATACGGATGGACGATTTGGAAGCCTGGTTCATTGCCCGAGAAGACAATGGGGATAGAAAAGACATACTGTGTGGGGACCCCAAGACTTACAGACAGAGAAGGGTGAATGCTTTCATCTTGACAGCTTTCGCCACCATACTATTGCCCACCGGAACTTTCTACGTTCACTACCGGGTTGCAGAGCTGGTGACCCAATTCCTGGAAGGAAGATCTTACATCCCGGCTCTATTGGCTGAATAAATTCGGAACTTAAACTTCCTCAGGAAAAAAGGCCATGGGATCCTCCGCTCAAGCATCAACCTTATGCTGATATGGTTCGTAAGCCACCTTAAGTGTTTTAGGCTGAACATGGTCCGGAAAACCTTGGCCCAGCAGGTGGACCTTGTGGATTCATGCATAGAAAAGATAAAGCTACCTGACGACCTTACTAACCACATTTGGGTAAAAGTGCTTAGAAGCTTCATTGCCGAAGATATTCTGTGGACAGCCAAGTGGAGTTGCTGCGACAAAATTATTTTGACCTGCAGTAATTTTCGAGCTGTGCCTTTGATCGGAATCAGTGGATGTATTGGATATCACCCCAATTTGGTGGTCCGCCAGTTTGGTACTATCCAAGACATAGTTTATCAGCCTTCGCTGGAAGCAGTCACCTTCGAGTACCAAGATCCGAACTTGCTGGTGGCTAAAAAGTTTGCTAAGCTGGCAGAGGTCAAAGCACTTTGGGAAGCCAGAATTGAAAGCCCGAATGTAGACCTCGGGGAGCTAGATGGCGAAGTGGGAAAGCACCGAGCCACTAGAGAGTTTGTAATCCACCAACTGTACCAGACAGGGGAGAGAGCATACCGGGTTCCAGACATCACCCAACCAAGGCCAGACAAGATAAATCCAGAGCTAGAAATCTACCTAGAGCAGGTCAAGGCCCGGATGGAGGTATACTTTGAAGCTGCAGATTATAAGAAAGACATCTGGAAAGGACGATTCAAGGAATCCGACCAAAGGAACAAAGCCTTGGAAGCTCAGTTAAAAAAGACCAAGGCCAGAGTCGAAGAACTGGAAGCCGTCATCAACGGGAAGCCTAAGCCTCCACAATAGAAGACCAAAAGAGCTAGGAAATAGATCATCATTTGTAATCTTTTATTTTTCTTTCGAACTCCAAAATTTCCAATATTAATAAAAGTGAAAGTTTTAATATTACATCATCAATCAATTGTCAACCCTTTTTATTTTTAGCATCTGTATGACACATGCATAGCATTTTGCATACATTATACTAAAGAAAAAAAAAAAACAAAATGCGCGCCAGGTATCAAGATAGCTCCCAAGCAACTGAACCCTCCCAGAAGCCCAATTCGCACACGTTCAAGAACAAAAATGGCCAACAGTAGCGACAACCGCAACAACACAAATGCTGAAGCTGCCTTAGACTCCAGGATCGTATCCCTAGAACAAACGGTCTAACAATTGGCTGCCCAGATCCACCTCTTAACTGAAAGCATCGGCCTCCTTCGCACCACTCAGCCAACCTAGGAAGAACATTTAGGGGCCAGGAAAGGAAAAGTAGTGGAGGGACAGCCTCCGGAGTATGAAGAGATCAATTCGTACCTTAACCCGGCCTTTGAATATAAGTCGAAGATCAACCAGGAGCTAACCTCTGATGACCTGAAAAGAGAGATGGAAGAGAGACAGAAGGAAATAGAGAAGAGACTCTTCCAGCAGCTCCATGATAAGATGAAAACAATTGAGGGTCCTGATGGTTTCGAGCAGGCCGGGATCACCGGTCTGCCAGTCTACAGGGAAGAGGTATACCCTGAGAAGTTCAAAACCCCGGAGTTTGAAAAATACGATGGGACCGGGTGCCCCAAAATGCATACCAGGCTATATGCCCGAAAGATGAGCAAGTATGCTCAATACGACCAACTCATGATCCAGACCTTCCAAGACAGCCTCACAGGCCCTGCATTGGTCTAGTACGCCCACCTGGACTTTAATAATGTCAACACTTGGGAAAAACTGGCCCGGGCGTTCTACGACCAGTATAAGTTCAATAGTGAGGTCGCCCCCTCCGTGATTGATTTGAGGAGTCTCCGGAAAAGACATACTGAGTTGTTTAAGGAGTATGCTCAGCGCTAGAGAGCTCAGGCTGCCAGAATAGCAGTCCCGATCTCTGAGAAGGAGTTGACATCCATATTTGTCAACACCTTAGACAAGACCTACTTTTCACATCTGGTAAGCCAGACCTCATCCAGCTTTGTAGAGGTGGTAACTGTAGGATGCCGGATTGAAAATGCCATCACCACCGGCAGACTCCAAATGATGGATCCTCTTAGGGTCACACCAACACAAAGGCCCTTAGGAGGTAATAGAGCTAAGGAGCCCACCGTCAGCACTGTCCATTTCGGTAAGGCAGAAAAAGCTGGAACTTGTGTGACATTTCAGACCATGAGTACCCCAGCCCAGCAATCCACGACAGGCCATACCCAGGCCACCAGGGTCCCAAGGCAGTTCACTCGAATCCCCATCCCGCTCAGTCAAGTCTTTGCTCGGTTGAGGGCGGACAACTTGATCAGCTTTGAGATCCCCAACGACCGGTACAAGCCCAAGAATTTTGACTCAAGCCTCAGATGTGACCACCATATGGGTCAAGAGGGGCATTCTACATATAGGTGTTGGAGGCTCCGGCACAAAATCCAAGACCTAATCGACGCAGGAATCTTACAGCTGGATTTTGTGAGCACCCCAACACCTAATGTCAACACCAATCCACTGCCCAATCATAAGCCCACCATTAACATGATCACATCTGAGGAGTCAACTCCCAAGGAAGCCCCTAAGCAGAAGACGACGGACCAACGGAAAAAGCAGTCCCGTCAAGTCCTAGAGAAAACCCCAAAGTCACATATCAAAAGAAGATGGTTAGTCGGAGACCCAACAGTCGGCACTTTAGGAGAATCACATGGGAGGTTTGAATACTTGGTGAACTATTCTTACACCCCAACTGAGTATGAGCCACCTAGCGGATGGGGGCTAGAATTTGAGAAAAAGGACAACCCGCCAAAGGAAGAGGAGAAGACTATAAACATGATCAATTCCCATCAGAAGCCTAGGGTTATAAAATGCTACGAGGGACAATCAATTGAGATACAGATCCCAAGGAAAAGATATGTATTTAATGTCCCGATACCGACAGAAAGTTATAAGGCTGCACCTTTTGACTATCGGGCCCTCGAACAAGAGTGACCTCCTATGGTGGGAGGAATCACCCGCTCTAGGAGAATATACGACCCAAAGTATAGAACCCCGACCAAAGAACCCAACATGGAGAAAGGAGAGGAAGAGGAAGAGGGACTCGCTGCGTTTACAAAGATGGTCAAGGCGAGTGAATACAAGATAATGGAACAACTAAAGAAAGTTCCAGCACATATATCACTTATGGGCCTTCTTACAGCATCTGAGCCCCACAGGGAAGCACCCTTCAAAGTGCTCAAACAGATTCAAGTCCCAGAAGGCATCGCTACAGACAAAATAAGTCACGTGGCGGATTCTATTTTCACCATGGACCAGATATCTTTCTCTCTAGAAGAGCTAGGGGAGGAGGGAGACCAACATACAAAACCACTGTTCATAGTGGTCAGGTGCAACGACACAATTGTCTCCCGGGTACTCATCGACAACGGATCGTCCCTCAACGTTTGCCCACTGGCTACCCTCGACCTATTGGGGGTCGATCCAAGCAATATAACACCTAGCTCAACGGTGGTCAGAGCTTTTGATGGGTCAAAAAGAGATATAGTAGGGGAGATAAATCTACCGGTGGAGATTGGTCTACAAGTATTCCACATATCTTTCCAGGTCCTCGACATCCCAAGATCTTTCAACCTACTCTTGGGAAGACCATGGATACATGCTGCTGAAGCCATCCCCTCTAGTCTCCACCAAAGGGTTAAATTTATTGTGAGTGGCTAGATAGTCACCGTGCTGGGCAAGCAGGATTACGCCATATACAAAGAAACTGCCATACCATATATTGGGGAGGAAGGTTCAAAAGACCTTGGTCTACAAATTTTCAATGAAGTGAACGTGGTGACCAGCAAGGAGGGCCTTCAGTTTAAAGAGGGGTAGCAAGGGACGTTTGGACTAGGGTACGTTCCCACAGCCGAAGAAGAAGTGCAAGCAAAAGGTGTCAAAGGCAGAGTGAAGGAGAAGCCAATCGACGCCCAGATGTGCATTCCACCTCTCCAACAATCTTTCCGAAGAGCAAATATTATTCAAGAGCCTCGGATAAACGAAGGTGATGTCAACAATGGGAAACCAACCCCCCGCACGTCCAATCAGCATCCGGCTCTGAGCAATTGGTTTTGTTATCCTATCAACAGTTCTAGGTCAGCTCAAAAATAAAATGATTATTGAACGAATTCTATTGAGACTCTTTATCAATTCAATTACAGTCTATTTTTTTTTTTCTTATATACATGCTTTCATCTTTACTTTACCCAGATCTCCTACCAGCGAACACCAGGGATATTTCGTGCAGGTAGAAAATAAAAACGCTGATATCGTTTCCAACGCTGCTGGGTTAGTTGTTGAAGGCGATATCCTTGACCACGAAATAATACAAGAAAATTGGCAAAAACATGAACAAAGCGGAATTTCGATCGACGAGCCGGTGGAGACAGTAAATCTAGGAAGCATGGAAAAACCTAAAAACCTCAAAATCGGGACCAGTTTGAGTGCCGAGCAAAAATGTGAGATAACCGAGTTATTAACAGAATATGCAGATGTGTTCGCCTGGTCATATGGCGACATGCCAGGATTAGACCAATCAATAGTGGTTCATAGGCTTCCCACAAGGGAAGATGTCAAACCTAAAAAACAAAAACTGATAAGATTTAGGCCTGACATCTTATTAAAGATTAAAGAAGAAGTCAAGAAACTATTAGAAGTAGGGTTCATCGAAGTATCCGATTACCCGGAATGGGTGGCAAATATAGTCCCTGTTATGAAAAAGAATGGAAAGGTACGCGTATGCGTAGACTTTCAGGACTTAAACCAAGCTACGCCGAAGGATAACTTCCCCCTACCTCACATTGATGTTTTAGTGGACAACACTGCGGGAAACCATCTTTTCTCATTCATGGACAGTTTCTCAGGATATAATCAAATAAAAATGACTGAAGAAGAGAAAACCAAAACGACTTTCATCACAACGTGGGGAACTTTCTGTTACAAAGTCATGCCCTCCGGTTTTAAAAACGCCGGGGCAACGTATTAGAGAGCCATGGTCGCGATACTTCATGACATGATGCATCGAGAGGTTGAAGTATACGTCGACGACATGATAGCCAAATCTAAGGAAGGAGAAAGCCATATAGATATCCTAAGGAAATTGTTTAAGCGACTGAGAAAATTCCAGCTCAAGTTAAACCGAGAGAAATGCACTTTCGGGGTCACAACGGGGAAATTGTTAGGGTTTGTTGTAAGCCAGGAGGGCATTAAAATCGATCCTGACAAGGTAAAGTCTATATTAGAGTTACCCTCCCCACGCTCCATTAAAGAAGTAAGAAGCTTGCTGGGAAGATTAAATTATATAGCTCATTTTATCTCACAGCTCACCGATAAATGCCGGCCACTATTCCGTCTGTTGAAAAAGAATGCCACCATAGAATGGGACGACGAATGCGAAGAAGCATTCAGGACGATCAAAGACTACCTTATAAAACTTCCGGTCTTGATAGTCCCGAAGCAGGGGAAGCCCTTATTCTTATACCTCACTATACTTCCTAAATCCATGGGTTGTGTGCTGGGGCAGAAAGATGAAGAGGGAAGAGAGCATTCCATATATTACTTGAGTAAGAAATTCACGGAAGGGGAACAGAGGTACTCAGAGGTGGAGAAGACTTGTTGTGCTTTAATTTGGGTCATGCATCGACTAAGGCAATATACCCTTTACTATCATATTGAGCTACTGACAAAACATGATCCCTTGAAATACTTGGCAGAGAAACCAGCTTTGATAGGGAGAATCTCTAAATGGAAAATGCTTCTATCCGAGTTTGATATCACATACATAAATCAGAACTCGATAAAAGGGCAAGCCTTAGCCGACCAACTAGCAGAACACTCCGTCGAGACAGATTCCCAAGAACTACAAGCCCAATTCCCGAACGAAAATATATTAATAGTGGAAGATATACCGATAGAAGACTTTGGGATAGAGCAGAACCCAAAATGGAAACTATTTTTCGATGGAGCCGCCAACGTATTCGGTTGCGGAGTTGGGGCAGTATTGATATCCCCAGACGGCACACAATTCCCTGCAGCGACAAGACTCACATTTCCATATACCAATAATATCGCGGAATATGAGGCATGCATTCTTGGCCTCAAAATGGCCTACCAAATGGAAATTCGTGAATTAGAAGTATACGGAGATTCGTCGCTCATCATACTACAGACAAGAGGGGAATACAAGACTAAAGACCCTAAACTGGTACCGTATCATCAATACCTGACAGAGCTAGTCGAAGAATTCAAGGCAATCACTTTCACATACATCCCGAGAACTCAGAATCAGTTTGCAGATGCATTAGCCACACTAACATCTATGATCCGGATAACAGGGGGAGTCGAAATCCAACCGATGAAGATAGACATCGAAAATCGGCCCGCCTACTGTTTAACCATTGAAAAAGTACAAGATGACAAGCCCTGGTATCACGACATCAGGACCTTTCTCCAAGAAAGTAAATACCCTGAAATGGCTAGCAAGAATGACCAAAGAACACTTAGAAGGTTAGCAAGCCATTTCTTACTAAGTGGGCTTATACTCTACAAAAGATCATCTGATACCACCTTGTTGAGATGTGTGGACAAAAATAAAGCATGCGAACTGATGAAAAAGGTACACGAAGGAGTATGTGGACCTCATATGAATGGCTAGATGTTAACCCGAAAAATCATGAGGTTAGGATACTATTAGTTAACCATGGAATCAGATTGCATAAAATATGTCAAGCACTATCATCTGTGTCAAGTATATGCGAACCGGATAAATGCTCCGCCCAATGAGCTATATTTGTTGTCAGCACCATGGCCTTTCTCCATGTGGGGAATCGACATAATTGGCCCAATCACTCCGACAACATCCAATGGCCACAGGTTTATACTGGTAGCGATTGATTACTTCACCAAATGGGTAGAAGCTTCGTCATATGCCAATGTCACCAAAGGGGTAATAGTCCGCTTCTTAAAAAGGGACATAATAGCCCGATATAGAGTTCCTGAGTCTATCATCACTGACAACGGCACCAATCTTAACAACAAATCGATGACAGGTTTATGTCAACAATTCCGCATAAACCATAGAAATTCAACTCCTTACCGACCTCAGATGAATGGGACAATAGAAGTAGCTAACAAGAATATCAAAAAGATCATCGAGAAAATGACAACCACTTACAAAGATTGGCACGAAATGTTACCGTTTGCTCTCATGGCTTATAGGACTTCAATAAGAACATCTACTGGAGCTACCCCATATTCATTGGTATATGGTATTGAAGCAGTACTACCAGTTGAAGTCGAAATAACATCATTCAGAATCTTGTCAGAAACTCAGCTAACCGAATCAAATTAGGTAAAGAAGAGGCTTGATCAGCTGAATCTGATTGATGAAAAAAGACTTACCGCACTATGTCATGGCCAGTGTTACCAACAAAGGATGGCCCGAGCATTTAACAAGAAAATGAGGCCCCGATGTTTTAAAGAAGGGGATCTGGTGCTAAGGAAGGTTCTCCCGAATGCCCTAGACTCCAGAGGGAAATTTACCCCAAACTATGAAGGCCCTTATGTGGTGAAAAAGGTTCTGTTATGAGGTTCTTTGATACTGACTCAAATGGATGGTCCGGAATTGAGAGACCCCATTAACACAGATGCTGTAAAGATGTACTATCCTTAGGCAAGGGAATTGAAATTTTGCCAATGTTTATGAAAGCCAATGTTCGATACAAATTTCGTTGAGTCGAGTTTTTACTTTTTACAAGCAAAGTTAATGTCCCTAAATGGTCAATAATCTCAATCGATTCTCATCGCAACAAATATTCCTAAACACATTACCCATCACTTCACCAATAAATGATAAACACTAAAATAATAATGAATCTCAATAAGTTTTGTAATATAATTCTATCTATTCTTGAGCATTAAAACTTAGTGCATTAGTAGGATAACACTACCGGAAAAAGAGCCATGCGCACAAGAAAGGAAGCACATCAAGATTTTCAACCCCGTGTCAAGATGACAAGAAGTGAAGTAGAAGCAAACCAGCACGAAGGTTCGGTTGTTTGGTTGCCATCCACGATAAATTGGCAAGCATATTAAAATGAATAACTATCATCATATCATGAAAAGCATCACATCATTTAGCTCAGTCAGTAGAAAGCATATTCAAAAAGCATAAGATGAGTTAGCCCATAGTGAGACATTTCCCCCCAGGGTCGTTAATCTAAGAAGACACGTCCCGCTATAGGTCAGTCAGCCCAAGAGGGGCACTTTCCTAAATATTTCGTCTCAAGGTCAGCCCATAGGGGCACTTTTTGAGACATTTCCCCCAGAGTCGTTAGTCTAAGAAGACACGTCCCGCTATAGGTCAGTCAACCCAAGAGGGGCACTTTCCTAAATATCTTATCTCAAGGTCAGCCCATAGGGGCACTTTTTGAGACATTTCCCCCAGGGTCGTTAGTCTAAGAAGACACGTCCCGCTATAGGTCAATCAACCCAAGAGGGGCACTTTCCTAAATATCTTGTCTCAAGGTCAGCCCATAAGGGCACTTTTTGAGACATTTCCCCCAAAGTCGTTAGTCTAAAAAGACATGTCCCGCTATAGGTCAGTCAGCCCAAGAGAGGCACTTTCCTAAATATTATGTCTCAAGGTCAGCCCATAGGGGCACTTTTTGAGACATTTCCCCCCAGGGCCGTTAGTCTAAGAAGACACGTCCTGCTATAGGTTAGTCAGCCCAAAAGGGGTACTTTCCTAAATAAATTGTCTCAAGGTCAGCCCATAGGGGCACTTTTTGAGACATTTCCCCCAAGGTCGTTAGTCTAAGAAGACACATCCCGCTATAGATTAGTCAGCCCAAGAGGGGCACTTTCCTAAATATCTTGTCTCAAGGTCAGCCCATAGGGGCACTTTTTGAGACATTTCCCCCTGGGTCGTTAGTCTAAGAAGGCACGTCCCACTATAGGTCAGTCAGCCCAAGAGGGGCACTTTCCTAAATATCTTGTCTCAAGGTTAGCCCATAGGGGCACTTTTTGAGACATTTCCCCTAAGGTCGTTAGTCTAAGAAGACACGTCCCGCTATAGGTTAGTCAGCCCAAGAGGGGCACTTCCTAAATATCTTATCTCAAGGTCAGCCCATAGGGGCACTTTTTGAGACATTTCCCCCAGGGTCGTTAGTCTAAGAAGACACTTCCCGCTATAGGTCAGTCAGCCCAAAGAAGGGGTACTTTCCTAGACTCCCTCGATTAGTTAGCTCAGAAGAGCACTTTTCGAACTCATCGATTAGTTAGCTCATATGAGCACTTTTCGAATCTATCAATTAATCAGCTCATAGGAGCACTTTTTCAAACTTCTAATAACCGATTAGTCAGCTTAATGGAGCACTTTTCAGAGGTATTTTTCCAAACAGCTGCTAGTCTAGTCAGACGCTTCTGTTGACAGGTAGCCAGCTCATTAGGGCGCTTCCTAAGATAATCTTCTTTTCAAGGTTGCTAGTTTAATAAGACGCTTCCTATCATCATTTATTCTACACTCCTAAACAATGCTTGAGATGTTTCCTATCGCTAATTAGTCAGCCCATAAAGCACTTTTTGGGAAGGAACATTACTCTAAATTGTTATGACCATTTTAAACTCGTGGGATTATTAGCTCTTGGAGCATTTTCCCACCAGAAACCAATTTTCAGATAATCAGCCAAAACAAGGCGTTATCTATTCAAATCAAGAGGCCAAAAATGGCGTCTTTCTTGTCTTTGTAGTTAAGTTTTTCAAACTTTACTACAAAAAGGAGCAGCTGTAAACACCCCATTTTTGCCCTAAGAATCAATAATAATCAATTTCCATTTTTTCCTAATTTTTTCCAATTTTTCTCTAATTTGGCAAAAATAAGAAAAATATTCAAAAAATAAAAATAAATAGGAAAACACATCAATTTTGAAAAATGATTTCAGAAATGGCAATAATAAGGAATAAATAATTTTTACAAATTTTTGAAATTTCAAAAAATACAAAAAAAAAATCGCATTGCATATATGCAATTTGCAAAATAAACAAAATCAAGAGATTGGGCTAGCTCAGCTGGTCCGAGTCTTGGTCAAGCGGGTGTGTGCGGGTGCGAGGTCAGGGGTTCGAAACGCGGGGGAAGCAGATTTCGCGTTTTGCAAATTTTTCATTTACCCGGGACATGTGGCAGCATCTGATTGGCTAGAGCGAACGCACGCGTCGGGCGCGTAATCGTCTTCAACCTCGATCCGAGATCACCGGCGAGGAGAAAAATTCAAATTTCGGCCGTTTCGATTCGATTTTTTGCACAAATCCAATAGATCTTCAATAGAATTGAGATAAACATCGTCCAATTGGAATCAAATCTCAACAAATCGAAGGATTTACACGAATCGGAGTTGGTTCATTTAACCGCAAATCCGTTTTACCTCGATCGGTGGAAATCCGAGCTTATCCAGCTCGATTTCAAGAGCCTATAAATAGAGGATGAAGTGAGGAAGCCAGAACAGAGATCAAAAGCGAGAGAAAGTGAGAGAAAAGAGAGAATCGAAGTCCACCGGAGGAGTTCGAAGCCGCGACCGCCGATTAGGAGTTGAGCAACCACCAGGAGGCGTTTCTGGAGCAAACCACCACCACCATTGGATTCCTCACCCTTGATAACCTAGGATTCGACACCTCAACCGCTGCAAAAAGGCCGTCGGAACGTCGTCAACGAGCACTCCCCGTCGCCATGTCCGACCGCTTCAACCCGATCGACCCGACCCGCGCACTGACCCGGATCCAAGTAAGGCGGATTTTCCGTTTTTTTTTTTGTTTATTTATTTGATTTATTTTATTCTAAATTGATTTATTAATTTTGTTATTAATTTGTTATTTATTTATTTGTTTATTTACTTATGTGATTATTTATATTTCAATAAATAGAAAAATGTTAGAAATTAGATTTTTTAGGAGTTAATAATATAAAAAATAATAAATAATAAAAAGAAAAAATATTATCAAAATAATAAATAATAAAAATGTAGAAAATAATAAAAATATTAGAAAATAATAATAATAAAACTTTAGATTTTGAAATAGGGTAGAACCTAGGAGGAAAATTTTTAATAAAACAAAAATGCACAAAAATTATGAAAAATTAATAAAAAATCATAAAAACTTATAAAGATTATAAAAATTGTAAAATAATAAAAGAATAATAAAAATGATAAAAAAATCATAAAAAAATTACAAAAAATAATAAAAATTCGAAAATTAAGAAAAAAAATGAGTTTTATCACTTAGAAAAATCATTTTCTCAAATAAATCCAAAATTGATGTTTTCCCCAAAAATTATTTTCAAAAATCAAATTATTAAGCTTAGGTTTAGATTTTTTTAGAAAAATCCCAAAAATGGTAAAAACATAAATCAAAAGAGATTTCAAAATTAAAATTCACAAACCCACTAAATCTTTCAGAAAAAGCGAACTACGGCTTGTTTGATCCTGAATAGCAGGTACGTAGGCACCCATTTGGGTCAACCCATAAAATGAAATAAAAAAATCATTTTTTTCAAATAATTCATTCAAGAACATAATAAAAAGCAATAGAAACAAAATAAAAGACATTTCTAGATAGAGATAATTTTAGGAGATTAGGTGGTAACCGTAAGGTTTTAATAGGTTAGCCTCCGAACTTAGAAACTCTGATTTTCCTTTTCCTCTTTTCACCAAAAACGAGAAGAGGAAATCACGACGACTAGTGGTCCAAATTAAGACTAATCTGCTGCTTTAGTCTTAATTCAATCTTTCCCAACAACAGTTGGGTGGCGACTCCAAAATTAAACGAAGTTCCTAACTCAAGTCAAGGATCTATATTAGATGAGCATAGGGTCTAGTTTAGATCGGATTGGGAATGGGAAAAATAAAAAATTAGACTCAACAATAGTCTAGATGATGGCCTAAAAAATTACTATAAATATATATTTATATAAAAGAATTACTTAGTATTATATGAAGGATTAATTTTACAATATCAATATTTATTAAGGGATATAAGTGTAATATTTTTATAATTGGAATACTTTTCCTTAACTTACCAAAATTAAAATTACTTTGTGTTTCATAAGTTAAATTTTAAAATCAACCAATTATATTCATCATTGTAGTGAATGGGTTGCTTTTATAAAAGCTACTTAAACCCCTATCTTAACTCATGTCAAGTCATCAAGATCAAGTGTGCATATTAACTGTTAAAAAATTCTCATGTTTTTTGATAGAGCATTCTAATGCATTTGACCTATGAAAGAGTAGAGTGTCTTTACTCCACATTCAAGCATTTAATAATAAAAAAAAATCCTAGCTTGGATATTTGAACTGCTAACAACTACTACAAAAGTTGCCCCTCTAAAATAGCTAGGAAGGTATGTTCCTATTGAGTAGCTAAAAGGGAACATTAGGCTTGAGATTCTTATTTCATTTGCTACTTAGATGGAGAACCCTAACCGCATCTCATGATACCATCTCATGCCTTAACATTATCATTTATCATCATCACTTTAGGTATTGCTTTAATTTAAAGATACCCTAGAAATTTGTCTAACTATACAACATTTAATAAAAAACACAAACCCAAACAACCAAACCAATTATTCACAATCCTAAATGACGAACCTAAGCATTTCTCTTGGTTCTAGCAAACTGCTTCTAACAATTCATGCATCTAAATTAAACCACTTTAAAATACTCAATTTGACTCAATTCTAACCACTTTTAGAGACATCTAATTGTTCATATTGTACTTCATTGTATATAATATATATTTAGCAAGGTAATTTTTACTTGTATAATTTGATGCAAGATTTTAAGTATAATAATAATAATAATAATAATAAGTAGACTGTAATTGCATATATGCGTATAAATATGAGAAGTACAAATAATAATTCCCTTCAAATAAGCTCTACCTGCTACTCAAACTAATCTTGTAAATTCCCCACTATATCATCCACATTACATAATAAGCAAGTGGAAAGGTGAAAGGGACTATATACTTGTAGAACATTGGGCCTACCAATATGTGTTTTAAGGAGAGACTATAAACGTGTACTTAACCTAAAATGGAATCACTATTCTGAGTTTTATTCCCTTTTCCATATTTAGAAGCACTTTTAAAAGCTGAAACCACGATTCTTTAGAATCAACAATTCTAATTTTATGGGGAAATTCGATTCTATCTTTAAGATGATAGAGTCGTGATTTCAATCCATTTTCATTGATGATAATTATTTAAATTATCTTTTTACTCATTGATATAATTTATTATATTCACTAATAAAAAATATATTTTATAAATATCATTTTATTCCATTCCATTCTATGAATATTTTCAAACATAGAAATAAATTTAATATTCTATTACCTATTCCATTCCTAACCTCTCTTGCATACAAACGTAACATTAGTGTATGTGCAAACTGAACGCAACAATTGTTTGACGTGGATGTTGGTGTGTGTGAGAGTAGAACGAATGAAGAGTAAAAGCGTTAAGGATGAGAGATTGGAGTAAATGACTTAAGGTTAGGGATGAGTTTCCCTTTTGTTTTCTACAATAAGAATTGTTAGGTGAGCCTATTTATTAATATTCAAAAAATTAAAATACATTGCTTCTTCTTTTTCTTTTTTTTCTTTCGATGTAAAAAGTTATTTGGTTTGGTTCAAACCTCAAAACCACCGGCCATATCAAAATATATATATATATATATATATAACTGTATCTTATAGTGCAACTTGGTTATATAAGCAGTTTTGTGATGCTTTTAGAGGTCCATGTATATGTGGATTTCAGGATTTATCTTATATATATATATATATAAACTGTTTCAAAATATTCCATTAGAAATATATTGTTTTTAATATAGCCCGCAGAATTGTTGTTCAAAATGTAATGAAGTAACAAAAGTTCCTTTCTTTTTATTATCTATTAATACTAAGTCACAGATTGGCAATATAAATTTACACAAATTTATTAGCCAATATCAAGTAAATTCCAATATGCCGTGATTGATATTAATTTATCCATTACTTAGAAATACTAGCACCTGTAGTCCATGTAAGATTTTTTACATTTCGATTGCAATAGAGATTTTATTCTAAGGTAAAGGCAAACATTATTAGATATGCATCCTCTATATTATTTTCAAAACTTCATTCTCCTTTGAACAGAAGGACCTAACGCTGACAAATTATTTGTAAAACGGGCTCCATATTTACTAATTTCCTCCTTCAAATAATCAAAATTTAGTTGGGGAAAGACTGAAAGTCGAAATTAGTTTTTTTTTTTAAGAAAAAAATAAGTTTTAATTCATCGAGTCAATCAACAAATACCTTTTCATCGACCCAAGCATAATTTTTGTGTCATTATACCATGTATAGAAAAGTGTATAGAAAATTTTTTGTTATAATGTATAAGCGTTTTGATAGTTTGAATGAAATATATGTCAATATATAGTGAGGTCTAAATCTCAAAGGATTGAGATTCTTGTAGCTTAGTGGTATAATACTGGTTTTTTAATGGGATAAATTAGGTTTGAATTTTCACTTTATATTGTAATTATTGAAAAATATTTATTTATTAAAAGAAAATTTTAATGACACAGTTTTTATAGTAACTTACTTCATATATCCACCTTATATAATATATAGGGGAAAGGAAACTTGAAGGAAACTTTTAAGATATATAGGTAGCATGAATTTGAATATTGAGAATACAAAAATTGGTAAAGGGTTAGGGTGAGCAAGTAATCATGCTTAATTGAGTAAGTTTTACCTTTAAATTTTTTAAATTTGCTCCCACATAGTAAGATATGGGTATAAAGATTTTCTACCATGTACCCACTTTATAAAAAATTATTAAATAATGTTAATAAGTAAATAATTAATAATAACATTATATTTTCAACAAATAGATGTTTTAGTAAAAAGAAAAACAAAAGAAGGGAAACCCACTACAATAATACAATTTAAAAAAAATCATAAAATAAGATATCCGAAAAACTTATTCCAAAAATAAGTTGCGAAGACGTGGACCGAGTCTACACTTTCAGCAATTTGTATTGAATGCACATCTAGATACGCACCTTCAATACAAATGTACTAAAGGCATATTCCCTGAATGCGCCTTCAATAGAACCTTTTTTTTTTTTTTTGGTTTCAATCCAATAGCTAGTAAACCATGAAAATATAACAATTTGACCCTCATAAAAATACTAAATGGTAACGCAGTTTGGTCTCAATTATAGTAGATTCAAAGTTAAGACTCTTCAAAATTGGAAAAGCAAATTGCATTAACATCATTTTTTTTTTTTTTTTTGCATACTATAAGATAAAGCATAAAGGGGTACGGAATTTTTTTTAATAAATTTTAAATTAAATTTTATATATTTTTTGTGTTATTCTTTATGTAAACTTTTAAATTTTTTTTTAAAAAAAAAAATTCCTTACATGATTTTTCATTAAAAAAATTCAATGATAAATTTTCTCAAATTAAAAAAAAAAATTGCGATATGTACTAAAGGCGCACACTCAATCTGCACCTTCACAACTTGTTTTTGGAATAAATTTTTTAGGTATCCTATTTCGCAATTTTTTTTAAATTACATTATTTTATTCCATTCCCCAATAAAAAGAGTTCAAACTTATAAATTAATAACCTAAACAACTAAACTAATGCTACCTCTGTTACGTTACGTTTTCCATTTTATTCTTTATTATTCCCCTTTTTTTTCCACAACTTCATGTTTTCCATTCTTTTGCCCTATTTTTTCTTATTTGTTAAGTAATAAAATCACATAAACTTGAAATACTGAAGAGAGGAAAAATTACATTTTTAATTTTATAGGTTTTGCTACAAGTTCCTTAGGTTTCACATATGAAAAACTTGTAATATCATATATAAATTATATTACTTTTTCAATATTACATAAACTTGAAATTTATAAGGAAAAAAAAAAAGGTAAAATTTATAAGTCACATAAGCTAACTTATACCTTATAAGTTTTATAGAGTATATGGTGGTTCAAATATATTACAAGATAGGTTTGTTGTACCTCATAAGATAGGATATGGATAGAATCACATATCCTACTCATTCTATAATTGCTCACTTCTAGAAAAAAAAGGTAAAACGAATTATTAGAAGTAAATAAGCATTATTTTACATATGCTAATATTGATTCTACATTTTAATTGCTAACTTCCTTGCAAAAATTGAGTTTATGTGGGCAAGAAAGATTGTTGCTTATGAGCTCTTCTCCTAAGGAGTTAAAGGATATTTTGATTTTAGATGTATTTGGGGCATATTTATTGGTCCTAGCTAGCCTTTTAATTTAGACTAACGTCTTGTTCATTTCGCTATAACAGGAATTCCATTATAGCCTTATTCCAAGTGAAATTAGTATTATAAGATTTAGTTGGTTTTTTTACCATGGAATAGTAACTCAGTATGGAATGACTATTGCATAAAATATGAAATTCCTATTCTTAAGTCTGTATACTAAATTGCAATTTAAAGGAGAAGTAAATTTTTTTCCCTAACTTACCCCCATTAAAACTAACTGTCGAGTCTAATTTTTTATTTCTCATTCCTAATTCGATCTATACTAGACCCTATGCTCATCTAATGTAGATCCTTGACTTGAGTTAGGAATTTCGTTTTATTTTTAAAGTTGCCACCCAACTGTTGTTGGGAAAAAATGAATTAGGACTAATTAAGCAGATTAGTCCTAATTTGGACCAGTAGTCGTCGTAATTTCCTCTTTTCATTTTTTTTTGTGAAAAGAGGAAAGGGAAAACCAGAGTTTCTAAGTTCGGAGGCTAACCTATTAAAACCCTAAGGTTACCACCCTAATCTCCTAAAATCTACTTTATCTAGAAATGTCTTTTATTTTATTTTTGTTATCTTTTATTGTGTTTTTGAGTGAATTATTCTAAGAAAATGATTTTTTTATTCTTTTTAAGATTGCCCCAAATGGGTGCCTATGTACTTGCTATTCAAGATTAAACAAGCCGTAGTTCGCTTTTCCTGAAAAACTTTAGTGTGTTTGTGGATTTTAATTGTGAAATCTCTTTTGATTTATGTTTTTACCATCTTAGTATTTTTCTAAAAAAAAATCTAAGCCTAAGCTTGATAATTTGATTTTTGAAAATGATATTTTTAAGGAAAAACCAATTTTGGATTTATTTAAGAAAATGATTTTTCTAAGTGATAAAAATTCCATTTTTCTATTTTTCAACTCATTTCTACTATTATAAACTTTTATTGAATTTTTATTAATTTTCATTAATTTTTTATTGAAGAATTTTCTCCTACATTATTTATTTATCATATTCTAAAATCTAAATTTTTATTATTCTTCTTTTCTAATATTTTTATCATTTTCTTTATAAATTTTTACATTTTTATTATTTATTATTATAATTATTTTTTTTATTATTCATCTTAAATTAAATCCTAAAAAAAAACTAATCTAAATTCCAACATTTTTTCTATTTTTGAATTAAAACAAATAAATAACTAAAGAAATTCAAAAAAAATAAATAAATACATAAGAAATAAATAAAATAAATACAAAAAATCGAAAAATCCAACTTACCTGGATCTGGGTTGGTGCACGGGTCGGGTCGGGTCAGATCAGACACGACGGCTGGGGATGCTCGTCGATGGCATTCCGGCGGCCTTTCGAAGTGGTTGAGGTGTCGATTCCTAGGTTTTTTTTAGTGAGGAACTCAACTGTGATGGTGGTTTGCTTCATAAATGCCTCCTGGTGGCTGCTCGACGCTTGATCGGTGGTCGTAGGTGAAGAACTCTGGAAAGGCTTCGATTCTCTCTCTTTTTCTCACTTTTGATCCGTGCCTCTGCCTCTCCACTTCATCCTCTATTTATAAGCGTAAGAAATCGAGTTGGATAAACTCGGATTTCCACCGATTGAAGCAAATCGGATTTGCGGTTAAAAACCCATCTCCGATTTGTGCAAATCCATTCATTTGTTGCGATTTGATTCCAATTGGATGATGTTTATCTTATTTTCGTTGAAGATCTATTGGATTTATCGAATCAAAACGGTCGAAATTCAGATTTTTCTCCTTACCGGCGATCTCGGACGAAGGTTGAAGACGATCACGCGCCCGGCGTGTGCGTTCGCTCCAGCCAATCAGCTGTTGACACGTGTCCCAAGCAGAGAAAAAAATTTTCAAAACGCGGATTCTGCTTCCCCCGCGTTTCGAACCCCTGACTGAGCCCTCCTGCACACGCACCAGACCAAGGTTTGGACCAGCTGGGCTAGCCCACTTTTGCGATTTTATTATTTTAGCAATTTGCATATATGCAATGCAATTTTTTTTATTTTTTGTATTTTTTGAATTTTCAAAAATTTGTAAAAATTATTTAACCCTTTTTATTGCCATTTTTGCAATTATTTTTCAAAATTGATGTATTTTTCCTATTTTTTATTTTTTAATATTTTTCCTATTTTTGCTAAATTAGAGAAAAATTGGAAATTAATTATTGTTGATTCTTATTGATCATTAGGGCAAAAATGGGGTGTTTACACTAACAAAAGATAGCCATTACCCTCATTAGATTAAAAAGGAAAATCAAAGACAAGTGAAGAAAAGCAACAATTGAAGCCTTTATCCATCGTTGTCTCCACCACAGGCAATGAAGGTGGTCACCAACTGTAAACAACACTTAGCTATCCAATGACCATTAGCGAAAAGCAACGACTGAATTGGTGCCCAACTTATGCTTCATCATCCTATAGTGCTCGCTATCTCCATCACATTCAACAAAGGCAGTCCTTAATTGTAACCATTGCTCAAGCATCTACTAATCATTTGTGAATCCGACGACCACAATTTACTCAAAACCGCAATACAAAAGTTTCGACAACTGGTTTCTTGACACAACAACAACACAATTGAGCATGTTAGAGCTCTACCCTTGACTTCTTCGACAATGCCACATTAGCTTAGGGTTGCTGATTATATCAAGGGGTGTATGGTTCAGGGATAGTGTTTGTGTTTGATTTCAAGAATTGTGGGTTTCCACAGTTGTTCCAATTTGAGGTTAAGGTTTACATTAAGGTTCATCCTATTTCTGCCTCTTGAATTTGGAAATGCATAAAACATGTTGTTGTTCACATGGACAATAATAAAATAGCACACAATTTATAAGGCTCATTTTCGCCTTTTCATTGGTTATTCCACATTTAACCCCTTACACAACTATTTCAAGTAAACAAAGCGATCTTTATTCTATAACAACCAAGTGAGTAATGTAATACACATTCTAATTCTATTATACTTCTATTAAATTCCTTGAGAATATCGATTTCATTCCTCCCTTATTCCATTCAGCGAAATAAATGAGTAGTAAGTGTTGATGTGTTTTGCCAACAACCGATAGCATAATGTTAGCTTGCTTGTTTAGGTAGGTTCTTGTTTTCTCTTATTACCCTTTAAATTTTGTGCCGGAATATAATGTTCTTGTTTTTCACAAAATAAATATTGCTTCTATCAATGCCAATTTTTTCAAAAATATTTTAACAAAGGATCATTATATTGTAAATGTAGGATATGCCACACATTAAAAGTAGGGTGATTCATCAAACCAAACCGAACAATAAATTGCGACTCTTTTATATTTTAGGTTAAGTCACAGTTTGGTTCAAAAAGGTTCTAAAGGGTTCACAATCTAATTCAAATAGTTAAACCAAACCGTTTAAAATTGGGTTAAACCAAACCAAACCAAACTAAATCAACTACATTTAAAGCAATTTAGTTCAAAATCCTAAATCATTAAAAGTGATTTGGTTCATGAAAGATTTAAATCAAATCATTTCAAATACAATTTGTTTCAATTCGGTTTAGCTTAATTAAATCAAACTATGAACACCCCAAATAAAAGGGATGAAATTGAGTTGGTTAATTTTCTAACTAAATTGAGGGGATCGGATCCATGAATCTCATGAATGATTATGGTGTAGAAAATGTTTGGCAAATTATTTTAAAACACTTATTAAGATACCAAATAAAAAATAATTTTACATTTTCATGTATCTATTTATAGTAAATTTTTTAATCGACATTAACACTATATTTAGACTAGAGGAAAGAAAGGGAGAGGGAAGAATTGGGAAGGAAACAAATCATTTCCCTTGTTCGGAAACAAGGGAAAGTGGAGAGAAGGAATATCTTAGCCAATTTTTTTTTGTAGGTCCCATAACAAATCATTCTCTCCAAAATGGAGAGAATTGGAAGGGAAAATTATCAAAATAATAAAATACCCTTAAACTAAAAAGATATTTTAAAATTTTAAGAACAATTTGATCTTTTTACAAGTTTAAAAAAATATTCAACTAACTTTCTTCCATAATTATCCCTTCCTAACAAAGAAGTATTTCCCTGTTAGGAGGGGGTGGAACTAAAAACACTTAAAGGCACGTGAGGAAATACTTTCTTTAAAGAGCTTTACAAATTCAACTTGAATTTACTAAGGATATCATAACTTTCCTATAATACAACTAAGTGTATATCAATAACAAGAGAAGCAATCTTTTTGTTTTTGATGATACACAAACTTACAAAATTTTGGAAGGTTGTTTTTAGTTGTATATAAGTATGAGAGAGAGTGAACATAATAAGAATGAGTGAAAATTCATGTAAAAAAGTTTGAAAATATCAATATATACTTAGACATCCAATCTTTAATTTCCATAAATTACAACTCTTCCTAAGGATATAATCATTGAAATCACTTATTTTTTTTCATTAGATTGAGTTTATAGACATCTATAGCATCCATCATGAAGAAATACAACTATGGAACCCGAATCATTGCACTTATTCACTTAAAACTTCAAAAGACATGAAGAAGAAGCAACACAATATTCAGATAGTGTTTGGATGCTAAACCTAGTGTCCATATGCCATGGTATCTAAAAATGATCAAAAGTCCGAATGCTAGGATGTCCAAAAGTGCACATAAGCTTTTTTATCATGGGATCCAATCACTAGCTCATCTAACATCTATATGCTATGTCCTTTGTTCTTGCAGTTCACTTCTAATTCACATCAAATGACACAACTTTATACTTTATTATCCATTACATTCTTTTATATTATCAGTTTTATAATTGGTAATCTATATAATATTCTCTCTATTTTTTTTCCTCCTTATTTCTTTTCTTCTAATTTTTTTTCTTCATCCCAAATGTAGTGTAATTAGGGAAAGTTTCATTTTTAAGAGTCAAATCTAGGCTTTTATTGATAGGATCATAACAATATGCCTTTTATTTAATTGTGTTTGACTTATATTTATTTCACATGGATATATTTTATAGAACACCAATATTAATACTATGTTTGGAATGTGGGAAAGGATAAGAAAAAAATGGAAGGGAAAGAATTAAATGTAATTTGATTGTTTTTCTATTGTTTAATGAGATAGAAAATCGGGAAGAAATGAAATTGGAGAGGAAACAAATCCATGAATCCTACCAAAACTTATTCCCTCTCAAAATGAGAGAAAGGAGAAGGGATTTGAAATTTGGACTAAATTTTGTATTTCTCTCCCCATAATAGATTAAATTATTAATTATTATAGGTATTTAGTAATTTATTATTATATCAATTTTTTTTACCCTTCATAATAATTAGTTTTCCTTTTTTTTATTTTTCTCTTCTAAATAAATAAATATAAATGAATGAAATACTCTAATTCTCTCCATCTTCCTAATTCCTTCCCTTCTGATTTCTTTCTTCCCTAACTTCCCTCTTGTCAAACATGGTGTAAATATGTAGAATTTATGGAAAGTTTTAATTGAAATTCTCCTCATTGAACGAAGGTTACTTGTGGGGAAGAATATACAAATGACAAAAGCCGACCACTAACAACCGGACCGGGGGGTGGTGAGAGATAAAAATTAAATCAAAACTCTTTAAGCCCATAAGTTGTTCCATCATGAATAATGATATGAGATGATGAGCTAAGCTTTACGTATGAACTGACATCAATCGTCACTTGATATGTGCAACTGGAGAACCCTCTCTTCTAGAAGTCCGAGTATTTTTCCAACATTACTGCAGTCAGCAGTGGACATTAAAATTAGACAAGTTTGGTGATAATAAGATGTTACATTGACGGATTCAAAAACTACAGTATCATCGTATGTTTTTTTTTTTTTTTACCTACCATTTAAATATTAGTTTTAAGAAATTATTTTATTACGAAATTCATCTTCTTTAATTTGTATTTTCACTAATAATACATATATATATTATCCGCGCTAGCATATTCAGACATATAGAAAAACAAAATCGCAGAGGGCCCCCAGAGGAAAAGGACGAGAGCCAACCCTATGTCGTGCATACACAGTCACGCACGTAAATCTAATGTCACAGAGAGTGCAAAATACACCATCTTAACATGGGAATAGTGCACTACCCAGCACTATTGAAATGACTGGCATTGCCACATGCCAACTGGCGTGATTATTAATTAAAAGGCAAAATACTAAGGTTGTATAAAGACACAAAATATATAATCTATATGTTACCCTTAAGGGTATGCTCTAAAACTTAAGGCTTGACTTAGTATGCTTGAGCATTTAAATTTAAACTTTATATAGTAAAATAAAAGATACATTACTTTCCTCTTTAGCATAGTAGGTTTATATAAACTTAAAACTTTATTATTCTTGACTCAGCATAAAAAAGTTATTTACCTTTTTCTTATAGGACTACTAAAAAATTATTTCACATTTAGAATTTTACTTAAAAATTACTTTAGTTTTTATCTTTTATCACAAATATGATAAATATAAGTTATTTACATTTTCCAATACATTAATATATAAATATCCAATTTTATTCTCCTTTATCTTATTTTAATTAATCATTTCTTTTATATTTATTATTTGCGCCCTTTCCTTTTACATCCGCATCTCTATATATGTGCCCCCCACCTTTTTCCACCTTCTTCTAAGCTGCAACGACTCCCGAGCATTCTCCCTCCTAGAAACGTCTCTCTCTCTTTCCCTCCCTCCCTCTCCCCTCAACCAAGCAAAAGAACAATGGAGGATAAGCAACCTCATATAGCTATCCTTCCTACTCCAGGAATGGGACATCTTATTCCCCTAGCGGAGTTAGCCAAACGTCTCGTCCACAACTTCAACTGCACCGTTACCTTCATAGTTCCCACCGACGGCTCGCCGATAAAGCAACAAAGGGCGGTTCTTGAAGCTCTACCTCCTTCAATCTCCTCCGACTATCTTCCTCCCGTTAGCTTCGATGACATACCACAAGACACCAAGATCGAAACTTTGATTTCCCTCACGATTGTCCGGTCGCTCCCTTCCCTCCGCGACGCGCTGAAGAAGCTGGCCGAGTCCAAGCGCCTCGTGGCGCTCGTGGCCGACCTCTTCGGTACGGATGGCTTTCAAGCGGCGAGTGAAGTTGGAATCTTGAAATACATATTCTATCCCGCAAACGCCACTTGTCTCTCTCTCTTCCTCTATCTGCCAACTCTGGACCAAGAGGTCACGTGTGAGTACAAGGACCTGCCTGAACCGGTCAAGATTCCGGGTAGCACTCCGATTCACGGTAGGGAACTTCTCGATCCGGTTCAGGACCGGAAGAACGATGCTTACAAATGGGTGTTGTACCATGCCAAGAGGTATAGATTAGCCGACGGAATTATGGTGAATAGTTTCGTTGATCTTGAGCCCGGACCGTTCAGGGCATTGCAAGAGAAAGAACCGGGAAAGCCACCGGTTTACCCGGTCGGACCGCTCGTGAACATGGAGAGGAAAGTTGACAGTACTTCTGGCGGCGGTTCGGACTGTTGTTTAAAGTGGTTGGATAATCAGCCAGGTGGGTCGGTGTTATTCGTTTCTTTTGGGAGTGGTGGGACCCTGTCTAGTGACCAGATTAGGGAGCTGGCCTTGGGTTTGGAGATAAGTGAGCAAAGATTCTTGTGGGTAGTGAGAAGACCCAACGATGAGGTAGCCAATGCTACTTATTTCAAATTGCATGGTAATGATGAGGCTTTTGAGTTCCTGCCGCAAGGGTTCCTAGAAAGGACCAAAGGGAGGGGTCTAGTGGTTCCATCATGGGCCCCTCAGGCACAAGTCCTTGGCCACGGTTCGACGGGTGGGTTCCTAACCCATTGCGGTTGGAACTCTACCCTGGAGAGCGTGGTCAATGGCGTGCCGATGATTGTTTGGCCATTATATGCGGAGCAGAGAATGAATGCCTTTGCCCTCACGGAGGATATTAAGGTTGCGTTAAGACCTAGAGTTAGTGAGAAGAGCGGGCTGGTGGAGAGAGGGGAGATAGCCACGGTGGTGAAGGGTCTCATGGAGGGCAAACAAGGGAAGAGCCTCCGCAACCGAATGAAGGACCTTAAGGAGGCGGCTGCTGCTGCGATGGCGCCCGGTGAGGCCTCCACTAAGGCCCTCGCGGAGGTGGTGTACAATTGGAGGACAAAAATGCAAAGCCATTCAATGGAAACATTGTATTAATTTCATGGTTTAATTTGACTGCCGTGCGAAAATTTGTATGTATATAACCTAAGTGGTGTGGAGGTTGGAAAACCAGAAAGAATAAAAAAATTAAAAAATGAAGAAGAAGAAGAAGAAATTGTGGTGTTAATTATTTGGGCATAAATAATGGCCCAGGGCAATCACTAGGCTAGACACTACTATTATGTCCGCCTTTTTCGTAATTATTGGTGTTGCGACCTTATCTTCATTAGTTTTTTTTCTATTATCTGTTGTACTTTATTAGACGGAGTTACCTTTTCTATTTCTCTACTCTCTCTTGTTTAAGACGTCTCCACGTGCAGTGGCATGTAGAGCGATATGTATGCGGGGGCGTGGGGTGGGGTGGGGAGGGGAGAGGGTGTGATGGAGTAATAGATTCTATATTATCGGTTTATGATGTTTATGGTTTTATTTTTTATATTATATTGGTTTTTATATCTTTATTAAATAATATAATAAGAATCTCAATGTATTTTTAATTAAAATTGGAAGAAAGGTGCTATCAAATCATTTGTGTGGGTAAGGAAGATAAGTGTATTGGCAGGCGACAGAGACATCGAGCCACTTGCAAAATGATTGATGGCGTGCTGTCATCGGCCATAAGAAATATTTTAGGTGCCTCCCATTGACATTTCAATATCACAATTTGACATGCAGGAGATTCACACGTGAACTGTGTCGATGAAACGACAGATATGAGAATTAAGTCATGAATTTGAGTACTTGACGGAGGGATATTTAAAAATAGTTTATAAATTACGAATAGTCT
The DNA here is from genome assembly GCA_037954665.1 of Laguncularia racemosa. Lineage (NCBI taxonomy): Eukaryota > Viridiplantae > Streptophyta > Magnoliopsida > Myrtales > Combretaceae > Laguncularia > Laguncularia racemosa. The sequence continues at coordinate 7,848,907 of JBBMOL010000016.1, forward strand.
TAATTAATTATTTTTTATTTATCTATTTGTCTAATATAGTTTCATATATATATATATATATATATATATTAAATGGATAGCAAATTTTTTCTTCTGGCTAACATCATATTTTATAGATGCTGGAAAGAGGAATAGTCAAGTTTATTCTTTTCCTCTCAACTCCTACAATTAAATCCGTAAGGAGTTCATCTCCATAAAGCTTGAAGTAACAAAATTTTTACTGGCTTAAATTGATTGTTTATTTAATAAAATAATAAATATGTAAAAGGTTTTTTTTTTTTCAACTCTCAACGGTTGCTTCCCATTATGATCATCTTCCTTTTTCTAAAATAAAGAAAGAAGAATAGAGTAATTAATATGATTTTATTTAACAACTTTGAACAGTATATATATACATGAGGATATAAGCATAAACTATAATTCCTTTTTATGGGATTTGATTAGCCTAAATCTGGAAAGTAAATAATGGTAATATATAGTTAATTATATACAGCTAATGTAATTAAATAATATATTTTCTAGCTTAAATCTGGAAAGTAAATAATGGTAATATATAGCTAATTATATACAGATAATGTAATTAAAGCAGTATATTTTCTAATACTTTTCTACACTTGTTTCTACTATATTCTTTTCTAGGGATTACAATTTTAACAAGATAACCTCAGGTAGTAGTAAAATGGCCGCTCAACTTTTCATTTGAATTATTTATCATTATCATTCAACTCTACTAAGTACTAACTATCCCCTGTGGCAAATTATCAAGTAGTGGAAATTTTTTAGTACAATTATCAATAATTAAAGCAAGGCAAACTAAATCAAGTTAAATAGGATCAAGTTTGATCTCGGTGTAAAAAATAAAAACTCAAGCTTAGCTCTTAGGAAAGGAAAAAAGAAAAAGCTTAACTCAAAGTGTTTTGAGTATGCTCAAGCTTGGCTTACTGCATTTGTTAACTTTTGCTATCATTCGACATATACACTTCGACAATTAGTGGTGTGGTAGGTAAAAAAGAGAGAGAGATGGAGTGGGGGGATGGTGAAGAACATAAAAACATTTAGGTAATATACAAACTAGGTTATATTCAAAGTACATTGAACATAGTATCAAAATTGAAATTAGTCTAATATCTACTCATATGAAAGTTCTAGTAGTAATGCTTATCATTTGTCATTGAGGATAGCGATTTAATGCACAAATCACCAATACAAAGATGGTATGATATGAGATTATGAAAGGATTCGGATTAAAAATATCAACATAATGAATGTTGGGTTAAACTCATTTGATCCAATTTATGTGTATGCCACATAGACTTGTTTGATCTAATTTACATATGTGCCTATGTTGGGGTCTAGCACCAAGCCAATTGATAGACTTGTCAACTCAATTTATGATTTAAATTATTCTAATATTTCTCCTAAATTTTATTTTGACTCTAGTAGAAATCTTGTATAGCGAATTATTGGGTGTCTTGAGAAATCTTATGTCTCTATTATCCATAATAAAAAAAAGGGTGTATTTATCTGTTCCATGATGCTATCCCTATTTCTTTTAAGAAGTTTGTACCACTAGATCAAGTTTGCTTATACATTCATGAAATTTTATCCTTAAACTTTCAAACTATACAAATAAATTTATTTTGCTTAAATAGAAAATAGATTTAAATGATTCACATGTGCCTTTTAGATCCAATGATTAGTTGATACAATTGATAGGCTTTGATGATATGAGAATTCTAGAAGAAAATATAAAGGGACTAAATTATTTTACTAACCTTTTTAGCACAAGCTAAAAGTGGCTTGACCTTATGGTTTCTAATAAGACTTTGGTATTGATGATAGAATTCGATGAACGATGGATTTTGGATGTTATGGACATATGGAATTTATATATTGGTGATAAAGAGGTCAATAGTCATTTAGAAAGGCATTTTTAGACTTAAGCAGTCAACTGAGATGATTGAGGTTCACCACCAAATGCTTCAAGACTATGCAGTCGAGTGACCCTTGTTGTACTCAATTGTTGGTTAATTTATTTAGTTTGCTTATGTGATGTTTCTTATCCTCTACTTCGTGTAGCCTTTGAAGATGCAACATCTCTATTGGTAAGCAACAAAAAACTTGATAATAGTTGGGGTCAAGCTGTAAATCAATGAGCAGCTTTGAAAGCGTAAAGACACGAGGTCAATTATAAGATTAAAACTCATGAATAACGAAGCAATTCTCAATTGCGCACAATTGAGGAAAATAGAGAAAACTCGTCTCTAGGCGTCTGTAATTTTATAAAAGATTCAAAGCTAACCCTAAAAATGACCTACAACTATATATAGTTCTTAAGGAAACAAATAAAAATGAAATATATATGTACACGTGGAAATAAATATATGTATACACGTCCGTCATCTGGTTTATACACGGCCGTGTATAAGACCATGTATGTCTCTATGGATCTTTCTGACTCAACACACGGCCGTGCCTTCTTACCGTATATAAGGCCGTGTATGTTTCTGGGAATCATCCTGACACAACACACGGCCATGCCTTCTAGCCGTGTATCAGGCTGTATATGTTTCTGGGAGCTTCCAGACACAATACAATGGTATGTCATCTGGATAGAAAAGAGATAAATCCACTACATTGAAAGTGCACGAGATGTTCATATCATCTGGGAGCTTTACAATATATGCGTTGTCATTGATCTTGCGCACTACTTCATAAGGGCCATACTTTTTAGTTGTAGTTTCCCATATCTACCCACAGGGAAACGTTCTTTCCGAAGGTATACCATCACTGATTGCCCACTTCAAACAATTTCTTCTGCCTATGTTTATCAGCACCCCTTTATACCTGGTATTAGCTTCTTCAATCTTCCATCTGACTTCTGCTGTGGTGACTTGGCATTGTTCAAGCCATATTCTTAGCAGCGATGTCACCCACCACTCCCTTGGGTAGCCTGATCAAGTCCAACGCATGTTGTGGCGTTTTGATATACACTACCGAGAACGGTGATCTTCCAATAGTTCTATGGGTAGAACTATTGTAGGCGAACTCAGCTTGAGCCAACGCTTGATCCCACTGCCCTGGCTTCTCACGGAAAATGCTTCTAATTAAATTCCCGAGGGTCCGATTGGTCACTTTTGTCTGACCGTTAGTTTGAGGGTGAGTTGTATTGCTGTAATTCAGGGATGAGTCAAACATGTACCAAAGAGTCCTCCAAAAGTAACTAAGGAACTTACTATCTCTGTCGGAGGTGATGGACTTTGGGACACCATGTAGACGCACCACTTCCTTAAAGAATAGTCGTGCAATGGCCCGTACATCAGCAGTCTTCCTGCAGGGAATAAAGTGCGCCATCTTGGAGAACCTGTCAACTACAACAAAAACAAAGTCAACACCTCGTTAGGTACGAGGCAAACCAAGTACGAAATCCATCGACAGATCCTCCTAAATGTTCTCAGGCACTAGTAGGGGAGTATATAGGCCAGTGTTTTGAGACTGTCCCTTCGACACTTGGCAGATATAGCACATTTCCACAATTCTATAAACATCCCTCCTTAGTCGAGGCCAAAAGTATCTCTCGGCAACTGTAGTTAAGGTCTTGTCTCTGCCCAGATGTCCTGCCAACCACCACCATGCAGGTCTCGAATAAGTTTCTCCCTTAAGGAAGACTCAGGAATACATAACTGATTCCCTTTCATTAAATATCCGTCGTGAGCATGATAATCATCACAAGACTCCCTGTTGGCATATTTACTCCATGTCTCTTTAAAATTTCCATCGGCTCTTCTACTCAGGGCAACAGCCACTTTGTTTTGCACACCAGACTTGTGCATCAATTTAAAGGGGAATCTCTGTAGGAACTCAATCCACCTCGCATGCATATCCTTACTTATCCGAGTCTGACTGCTCAAGTGTTTTAAAGCCCCACAATCCGAATATAGTATGAACTCCTTTCCGACCAAGTAATGCTCCCATACTTTTAGAGCTCTTATAACGGCATAGAACTCTTTTTTCATATGTCAACCAACTTCTCCTAGCCTCACACAATTTCTCGCTGTAAAACGCTATTGGCCTCTTCTCTTGTGACAACACTACACCAACCCCAACTCCACTGGCGTCACAATCCACTTCAAACAACCTGTCAAAATCAGGTAGCGCCAATACAGGGGCACTACATAATCGTCTTTTCAGGTCTACAAAACTCACTTCAACCTCTTCACCCCATCAAAATTTACCTTTCTTTAAACATTCAGTTAGTGGAGCGGCGACTGTACTGAAATGTTTAATAAACCTCCTGTAAAAACTGGCTAAGCCTAGAAAACTTCTCTACGCAGTGACGGCTTTTGGAGTAGGCCACTCTCTGATCACCTTCACTTTCTCATCATCCACCATCACCCCCTCACTGCTGACTATGAACCCAAGGAATAATAGTCGCCTCAACAAAAATATGCACTTCTTTAAATTAGCATACAATTTATTTTCTTTCAACACAGACATAACACACTTCAAATGTTCAAGGTGTTCTTCCTAGACTTACTGAACACCAGGATATCATCAAAATACACTACAACGAAGCAACCATTAAAGGGTTTCAGTACCTGGTTCATCACACGCATGAAGGTGCTTGGCGCGTTACTGAGACCAAACGGCATCACCAACCATTCATACAACCCCTCCTTGGTTTTGAACGCCGTCTTCCATTCATCTCCAGGGCGGATTCGAATTTGATGGTATCCGCTCCTCAGATCTATCTTGGAGAAGATAGTGGCCCCGCTTAACTTGTCTAACATGTCCTCCAGGAGTGGTATGGGGAATTTGTAGCCTATAGTGATCTTGTTGATAGCCCTGCTATCAACACACATTCTCCAGCTCCCATCTTTCTTGGGAGTTAATAATGCAGGTACCGCGCATGGGCTCAGGCTGTCCTGGATGAATCCCTTGTCCAATAGCTCTTGGACCTTCTCTTGAAGGATTTCAGTTTCCTTGGGGCTCATTCTATAGTGTGGCAAATTGGGGAGACTTGCCCCAGGCACCAAATCTATCTGATGCTGGATATCCCTCAAAAGCGGTAGACCCTCAGGTAGGTCATCAGGAGCCACCTCCCTATATTCCTCTAGCAAACTCTTCACTGCTTCAAGAACTTCCACACTAACCTCATCTCTTCCAACCGACACATCCTTCACTATTAGAGCATGAACCACCCGTGATTCCTTTAAATCATCAACCAAGTCCTTCTCTGACAGGGTGATAGTTAAGAAAGAACGACTTTCTATTCTCTTTTCCCTCAAATGTCTCTCCTTCTTTAGTGGCAACAACGTATACCTCATACCCCCTTTCTCCAACTGTACACATTCTCCTTTCCAACATGTTGTGCATTCACATCGAACTGCCATAGTCTGCCAAATAGGACATGACATGCATCCATGTCCACTATGTCGCAAAAAGCCTCATCACGGTACTTCCCTATTGAGAATGGTACTATACACCTTTCCTTCACCTCGATCTTCTCTGCTGCTTTGATCCACCCTATGGTGTATGGATTTGGGTATTTTTTGACAGGTAGCTGCAACTGCTTAACAACCTCACTCCCAATAATATTTTTGTAGCTTCCACTATCTACTATCAAATCGAACACCTTCCCACCAATGGTACACCTAGTGCGAAACAACTGGTGTCGTTGGGTAATCTCCTCCTTCTTTGGTGTTAGCATCATTCGCCTAATCACATAGGTCGGTTCTGCCACTTCTTCCTCGTCCTCATAGTAATCATCCTCTCCATCAGGCTCACAGCATACCTCATCTTCGTCTCCTCTATCAAGAATATTAACACTTCTCCTAGCAGGGCACTCATTTGACTTATGAGCAGGTTGATTACAACGGAAACACTTACCCAAAATCGGCTTGGCATATGGGTTGTTTTGTCTTTGGGTCTCCCTAGGCTCGATAGGTCTCTTCCCCTCACTCTTGTCTTCTTTCTTGGTGTTTTCTTCACTAGGCTTGTGTACAACACCTTTATTCTTCTCAAGCCCCAACTTACTACTACTGCCAACGACATCACTAACATACCCTTTTCTTCCACCTCCGTACCTATTACTTTGCTCCTGCAACATCAATTCAGCTCGTAGGGCCATGTTCTTCGCTTCGACCAAGTTCCTCACCATTGTGACCCCTATTTTATCCTTGATCTAGAGCTTTAGTCCTTCTACGTATCGTGCTACTTGTTGGCCTTCACTCTCCCTCAAGTCATTCCGTTCGCCAATCTCATGAATTCTACGGTATATTCGTGCACGGATCGCTGTCCTTGACGACACCGCTGATATTGTTGGAATAATATCTGCTCATAGTCTGGAGGAAAGAAATCATTTGCAACAGTTGTTTCATGCGATACCACGTCCTCACGGATGCCTACCCTCTCTCTGTCTCCTGTTTTGCAGCCTCTCCCACCATGCTGAGGCTCCACTCTTCAGCCTACATGCCACTAATCTAACCCGACGGTCTTCAAGAATTTCCATATAATCGAAGAATTGATCCACTTCAGCAATCCAATCCAGAAAACCCTCAATATTAAGACTGCCATCGAAACCATGGGATGTCGACCTTCAGGCGGTAATCTCCCCCATCTCCTTAGTCATACCCGCAATAATTTCTCCGATAACCACTATCCCTTTGGTTGTTCCTATACTGAATTGGGCGATAACCACCACCGTTACCACCTTGTCTTCGCTGTGGTCTACCTCCATATGGGACCTCGTATTCATCGCCAGAGTCATCAAATTCTACCCTTCCCCACTTATTTTCGACAATAGGTTGAACCAACTGTCCACCATAGACATCAGCTGTCTGCGGCTGATTTCTACCAACACCCTCAACCCTATTGGGGTCTACTGCCATGGCATCGAAATGCTCGATCAATTCCTCAAGGCGCCGTTCCATACACCCGACCTTTTGATTCATAGCGTCAAACTTCGCCCTCGGAACCCACTAATTGGCTCCTTGTGATCTCGCATCCTAAACACCGTCAAAAACACGACGCCGTCATCACCCTAATTAGTTAACATCTCCGTAGGAATTCGCCTTGCTCTGATACCAACTGACACGGCATAGAAAGCGTAAAGACATGAGGTCAATTATCGGATTGAACCTCATGAATAACGAAGCAATTCTCAATTGCGCACAATTGAGGAAAATAGAGAAAATTCGTCTCTAGGCATTTGTAATTTTATAAAAGATTCAAAGCTAACCTTAAAAATGACCTAGCAACTATATATAGTCCTTAGGGAAACAAATAAAAAGGAAATATATATGTACACGTGGAAATAAATATATGTATACACGTCCGTTATCTAGTTTATACACGACTGTGTATAAGACCGTGTATGTCTCTGTGGATCTTCCCGACTCAACACACAGCCGTGCCTTCTTACTGTGTATAAGGCCATGTATGTTTCTGGGAATCATCCTGACACAACACACGGCCGTGTCTTTTAGCCGTGTATGTTTCTGGGAGCTTCCAGACACATTACATGGCCGTGCATTATAAAAGACACGCCCAATCAACCCGTGTCAGCTACGATGCCTGCATCATCGTAGCAAGGGATAAAGGTTTGCAGAATAGGTCTCACTCCAAGTCCAAATATAGTAACAAGAGGATCGTTATTGTAAGCGGAAGCGACACATAAAGGTAGAGTGTTTTAAATTGTAAAATAAGACAAGGGGAAACAGGATATTGTTATAGCAGATGCTGATATTGTAGGGAATCGGCAAGGTAAGCATATTCTATTGGTAATTGAAGACAAACTAAGGCCCTGAGCATACCACATGTGTCGCAATTACAACTAGTTCAGCACTTACAATGATACTAAAACTGGAAAAGTCACTTTCAAGTAATAGCATAGCCTACAAGGCAGTAAGTGTTAGTATTGTGAAAATCAATATACTTGATGGGGTTATCACAACATTGTTTGAATTGGGGCATGTGCCAAAATTGAAGAAAAACCTTGTTTTACTTATTATTATAGACGTTAATGGTTGCATGATTATTATCTCACTAAATAACTTGAGGATCTCTAAGGTGCACTAATTATTATGAGAGACACTAAATTTATTAGTATTTATTTTATAGGAATTCACGATTTCAAGTGACACAATGATTTAGACTACCATATCAATGGTGGATATGTCTCTATGGTTTGGTATATGAGATTTCTTAGGCATATTAGTGAGAAAGGCATGTCATTACTAAGCATCAGAGGTTTAATTTTAGGTGAGAAAGTTGGTAAGCTAGAGGCATATGAGAATTATATTTCATAGAAGTATAAAAGAATAGCTTTAGTATAACAATTCAAAATACAAAGGGGACACTTGATTGCATCCATATAGATACTTAGGATCCCACTTTCGATGACTTCTATTGTTAGCTATAGGTATCTTGTCATGGTTATTAGTAGTTTCTCAAAAAAAAATAATAATAATAATAATTAAAAAAGAAAAAAGAAACTTAAGGTTTACCCTATAAGAGATAAGAGTTGAGTGTTTCAGTAGCTAAAAAATCAAAAACCATTGTTGAGAAGTAGATTGGGAGATTTGTTAGAGAGTGTTAATTCATAATGGTTTAAAATTTGTTGGATTACACTTAGATGAGTTTCACTCAAAAAAAGGACTGGTACGACACCATCTTACAACACCTCAATAATGTAGTGACATTGAGGGTGTATGTGTAGGAAGCTCATGGAGAAGGCCAAGTTTATGCTTTCAAATGTAGATTTGATGTAGGAGATTAAGCTAGAGCTATCAATAAGGAAACCACTTGATGAACATATCTCTCATCGATTGATTAGTTTTTAGAGTCTTAAAGAGGTATGTTTAGGTTTACATTTAGAGTATTCACATTTGTGCATATTTGGTAGTCTTGCATTTGCATATGATGGAAAGTTAGTGGCTAAGTATTTTTTATATGTTATGTAGGTACAAGGATCTAGTTGTAATGGTCACATGCATGTAGCTTGCATCTCGCATTACATGTGATCTCAAAAGAATTGCATAGAATGAAATATAAGAGATGACCAAAAGTGAGAGGTAGGGAGGAAGAGTATATAATCTTAGGGAGTTCAAATGCACTAATGATGGATGGAGGAGTTATAGAGCTTCAACCCTATAATTCTTGAAGAGTGGGAGTGTGTTCTTCTTTCTAAGATGTATTTGATTTTTTTGTAACAATAGTCCAATAGCATGACCTCGTTTCTATCAATTTCTTAATGGTCCAATGATGGTAATCTCGTTAGTATTTATAGAGTTTAACCATCAATGTTGTTTGTGGGATTGTATTGACAATTGAAAATCGAGATGTGTTATGCTCTTGATAGATCCTTACATGGTCTCCTCTTGAATCTAGGCTAAGTACATAAACTTTCTTGAGAAAGGTTTAGATTGGATGTGATAGTTTGGCAGTCTCTACTCCAAGTCAACCATGTAAATCTTTTGAAATTCACAAACTTGACTTCTCAAGCCTTGTCCCTAAACCAAAAGAGTTAAATCTAAGCCATTATTAGGCGTAAAGCCTAAAAATCATTTGTAGCCCTCTATAATTCTAATATAAATATCTATAGATCATACTTTCTTAAGAATCTAAAGTTGCTTAGTAGGAAGGATATGACTTTTAATGAATTTTTTGTTTTACATCTAAAGGAGCTCTTATGTGTTTTAATGCAAGTTTGAAGCATGCCTTGATGAAGGTGGAGTATAAACTAAGCCATTATTTGATCAAAAGAATTTGGTGATTTCCTCTACAAATGAGTTAAGTTAGAGGATGTTGTTTCTCCATGACTACAATACTGAGATCATAATTCTATAAGCAAAGATAGGAAGGAGAAACATTGAGTTGCCATATGGAATTAATATTGACATATTAACACATGCATTTAGTGTTTTTTTATTGGTTTTAAATCCCTTGTTTGTAGAGATGGCAGTTAGCTTGTGGAGGGACCTTTATAGGGAACAAAAGGTGTACATTTGGGCATTATGACACATTCACTCGAGGTACATGCCAAGATCAAAATTTGTTAGAAGTATCTTAATTAGTTGTTGTTTTGTATGAAACTTTAGCATTGATGTAAAACCCAATGTATAGTAGGTTTTAAATGTCTTGGATATATAGACTTTGTTCATTAATCATAAGAGGGTCGATCAAAATTTTTAGAGGCACATTCAAATTTACGTGGTCGACAGGGACAGTTAGCTGCAAGAGGCTCAAATACCTAGCACTCGATTGTCTCTTAGGTTGCTATTGTATTATAAAACACTTATCATGATGGGTCACAAATAGATCCTATATCCCTTGGTCTTAGGATGGTTGTTAAGGTATTTTAATTTTCTTTCTTATTCTATTATTTTTCTTTTCTCTTTTGTATTTTGTGTTATATTATTTAATTAAATATATTTAATAATATTATTTAATTAACGTAATTTTTTATTAACCAATCAAAAGTTGTCATATGTATATTTTTTTGTTCTCGGTTAGTGCAATAAGATATGTGAAATTTGAACTTAGTACCATCTCTATAAGACAATAACATTCATGCCATTTAGGCTACAAGAACTTCATATGGGTGTCCACTATTTTTTTTTTTTTACACATAAAGACTAAACATAGGTACTACACACATAATCTTATGTGTTGTTATATATTATATTTAAAAAATCGATAAACAATGAGAGAAGTTATTGAAGAAGTTTGCTCAAAATTATGTATTTGATAGAGATTAAATCATTTGTCCTTATACTATTTAGATAATCAAATTTAGAATATATTATTGATTTATTTTAAATTCTCGATAAACTTTCTGAATAACTTTTTTCATCATTTATCATTAAACATTACATTTATATTATACTTATAATGTCAGAGGCACCTTATAAGATGTATAGATGGTTACAAGAAAAGGATGACTAAAGAAAACTTAAATTATTTGGGTACAGATGCATGGATTTGTCAAGTGATTATCATGTTCATCCAACGTGAATCACGCTCTTCCTGTGACAAAAGATGAGTACTGCAACTTGAAATATCATGTCAAGTAGCGTGAAGTAGAAAGAGATTAAACAGAAATAGACAGTCTTAACAGACCTGCATATTGACATGACAATTGGAGGAATTGGAACACTTCAATTGTGCTTTATCTCTAAAGCATTGACAACTTCAATGCGAAAAAACGTTCGCTCTTCAGTATGACCTAATCTCTAAGATCTAAAGTCTAAGATTTGAGATTTGAGGCCCTCAGAGAGGAAGACTAGGTGATATTTATTTAACAATTGATGACCACTACTAGATTGTTTCGATAATCATCAAACAACATTGAAACAACTTTCTTGAGTTATTGATGGATTTTTAAAATATATATATATATATATATATATAATAACCCTTCAAGAGATATGATAAATACTCGAATCTTTTAAAAAAAATTAAGATTAGATAAGTCATTCTTAACAAATCCAGTTTTGAGCCATCAAATAAAAACTTCCTAAATCACCCAAATATGGGTCTAATTATTTAAATTATCATTTTGATCCCATTTGTAATCCAAACAATTAGCTCAAATTATCATTAGGCTTTATCCATTTTAATATATTTACATTTTTAGCCGCTCTATATTGAGTAACAAAAAAAAAAAGTAACGAAATTTGAAAAAGAATAAGGCACTCACAAATTCCTGATTTAGCCATATTAGCGTCTCATGGTCAACATTTTATCAACAGGCCTACTGGCTCTGCATTTGCACCCTCTATATATGTATCCTTTGGAAAGAGCCTTAGTATATATTTTCCTTTTTTATTTTTTATTTACAAAAACACTTAATGAATTATATACTTAAATAACTAAATAATATTATAAATACTTTTACTATATGCTTCTGAAACATGTCATGCGGTAAATTTGTTGTATTTATATTGCATCTCGCCACAATATTTTGTTCCAAAGCATTTCTTATCCAGCAATTAATAAAATTGTGCCATGAGGCCCGCTAAGAATAATAATAAAATTAAAAAATACTTTTATTATATAAATATATATTATGTTAATTTTATCTAATATAAATATAAATGAGTCAAACCCACTTATCAATGGAAAGAATTCAGTTTAATACTTGCTTTTAGTTCAACTAAGCCGTGGTTCAGTCAAGCCTAAAGTTACGAATCTCTAACATAGGTCTATCTCGATTTTACTGCCCTAGTCTGGTGGGTAGATGGCTGGTAAGTCAAATTGAAATAAATAGCTTTGGTGGCTTAGCTGTAGTTTGTCTTTGGTATCTGTTACTAAATATTCCATGCATTTATTGAAATATTAATATATAAACTACTTACATTTTTCCCCCTTATACCAGGTAAAGTTTACGAAACACATAGAGGGCATTCCTTCGAAAAAGTCTGCCTAAGTACTTCATGCATGCACCATGAGGAAAGCATGAAAATGATCCAAGCAATTAAAGAGAGAGTTCTTGAAAAAGGTATGGATAGTTATTACAAAATTTCTTATAAATAAACTAAAGTTCAACAAAGCTCCGAGTTATAGATATTAATAGATGGACACATACACATAATATGTGTATCATAATAATAAACATTTTCTACTTCCAAATCCTAATTTACCAAAAGTTAGTTTCTTTACTTAAAATAGAGAATGTGATTAAAAAAAAAAAAAGCAAGCTAATTCATTGTGATTAATTTTCAAATATTTGTGAGATAAAAGACATATTTTTAGTTTAAAGAATAATAAAAAATTATTGATAAAAATCAATTTTTAAGATGTGTAATAATGAAACCAACCCCTAAGACTTTAATGTTGTAAACATCAAAGTGAATGATGTGAAAAGGATGAAAGAGAGATATTGGTCGAATAATGCTTGGTTTTATATGAGCAAACAGAAAAAAAAGTCATAAACTATTTAGGGTTGTTCAACTAAAAGCATTTCCGCCCTTAATCTTAAGTGATTAAATGATTTCATAACATAAATTAATCTAACTGAGGTTTAAGTCATAAATGGCTCATATCCATTTCCACACTTGATAATGGGAAAGAAACGAATGAAGAACAAAAGCTGATATAGCTTTTGAAATTCCAAAATTTTCAGGCCTTACCGCTTTCTTTTCCTATTCATAAAAAAAAAAAAAAAGGCATAATCTTACTCCCAATTGGTACATTAGATGAATCAATTTATAAGGCTTATTGTTTATATAAGATGTCATAAAGCAATGGCTGTATACTGTGTGCTAGTCCACATTGTTAAGATCAAGGTACACCCTGCAGGTGAACTCATGAAAGAGCTCGTCTACTTTGCGTATGTGGTTTCGAAGTACTGTTGTGGAAGCTGGTGATTTTGGTTAGCCCCGGTTAGCTCGATGCTGCGGTTCAACGGCCCAAGTGGCGCCGGATCTTTTGTGTTGGTCAAATTGGTTTTAGTGTCGGCTTCCAGTTGGTTTGCTTGAACCAATTGATCTATTCTAATTTGATGTAATTGTGGTAAAATACTGAAGGATTTTGTATGTCTCGACAATAATAAAAACTCAACCCCATATATACAACCAAATAGATGAAAGTTCTAAAATCTAACTATATATCTCACATCCTAAGCCAAATTTTTTTTTTTTATCACTTTCAAGCCCTATATTGATCTTTTACTATAAATATATATGAATATATATTATGATTTCATGCATGAGCAATCATCATATGAAATAGATATCACTTGATCTTATTTAAATGAGTTTGATACAATGGTTTAAATAATTATCTATCAGTGCACTAAGGAACCACTAGTTTAATGTTCCTTTAGGTCATTATGACATAGATTCTAGAACTTTAGACCTCATCCATGTAAACACCAAAAAAAAAAAAAAAAGCAATATATATTCCATTTCATCAAGATTACAATATAATTTTCATGATGTATTCAAGTTGTGACTTGGCTATATAGAAATTATTGAAGCCCAAAATAGATGTCTAGCCTTTCTAAACAGTTACGTATGTATCATGTCAGCGGTTGCAAGGTATAAGGTACAGGTTAATTTGATTCCTAAGGATATCAGTTTAATTATTTTAATTACATTTACTGTTTGTATTCATGTAAATGCTTCTTCTTCTCTTTTTTTTTTTTTTTTCTCATAGTTACTAATAAAATTAACTTTGTAATCATTTCGTATAATGGTTTAAAATTTTTTTCATGTTGAGTACTAGAATTATTGTGGATGTTTTTGTTAACAACATTAATTTATATTTATATGAAAGATGTAATATGATTACGATGACAAATAGATATTTTTTCTATGAATAAGTTGGATATGGATTTATATAAGATAAGTTGTATCCCCATTATGTCGTTTGCGTCCGTCCCATGGAAGACATTTGAAATGAAATGTCCTTTCCATAACCCAAAGGATCAAGCTCTGCGCGATCCTCGACAGTGACGTCCAAGTGATGGTAAATTAAACAAGTTGGAAAAAAAAGGAGGAAGAGGAAGAGGAAGAAAACATTTTCACAAAGATTTTTTTTTTATTTCGGTCGTGTTTTAAAATATAATAACTTAATTTCTTATTCTTTAATTAATTAGAATAGCTTCAATGGTTGTGCCGCAAAAAGATTTTGTACGAATATCCTTAATAGATGGATATTTTCTTACTATAGATTCCACTAATTTAATAAATTATTTAAGCAGATCTATATAAGAATTTTTTTTTTTCAACTACTATTACAACTATTAAGAAAAAAAGAAACCTAATACATCCCGTTGAAAGATTGTTAATCATACCGTTGCTCCATAAGCACCTTCACCGGTTTGCATGAGTTGATGCATATAATATTATCATCTTTATTGGGTAGAATCCTATTTTGGTGATACCATTTAGACATAAAAATAAGCAACAAATATAAATCCATATGTCAAGCTTGTGTTCATTTGAGCTAGCTAAAAAATAAGTAGGATTTATTGTATGTAGAATTAAATATATTTTTTACTGATTTTTATATATATAGGAAAAAAATCTATATGTTAGGGATGAATAGATATAGGATAAGTAAGATATGAGGCTTTATTTATATCCTATCTTACGGATACTGGTTTTCAATTTGTGAAATCAAAACTTATTATGCAATCTCTAAGAATCATCATGGGATCTATATCTTGTAAAATCTATACATCTTTTTATTACCTTTTTAGCATTGAAATTTTGAGGTTAATTTCTTAATTTATCAATATTTTATAATTTTGTAACTCAACTAATACATTCATCAATTTCACATGCCATACTAACATAAAATTACCATCAATCACTTTTCTTCTTTTACTATGAGTAAGCTCGCAACCAGATCCTAATATCCTTTTTGTTGCTTCATGGAATTCTCATAAAAAATAGACTAACACGTGAGCATTTTCCCAATCAATATACAAGGGATATCATTACTAGGCTCGATTGTGAATAATGGTTCCTCCTCTTCCAGTATTTCAAAAGTTTTGTTAATTTTAAAGATTGTTTTTAACATAAGGCATGTAGAGTTTTATCTAGTAAAAGTATCTAGACACAAATATATCTCATAAGTAATTGAAATTGTTAGGATTCACAGCGAACTTCTCATATATCTTACAGCATTTCTAAATCAACTAATAAAATTTTGAAACTCAACTAACCCATCCTTCATGATTAAGTTCAATATATGAATAACACATCTCATTTGGAGAACTCCCCATTAAGCTAAGTATGAGCAAACCATCACATTTATATCTTTCTTTTAAGTATTTTAGGGCATGTCATTTAAAGAAGTATCAACAACAATAATGACAGAAATGTATTCTTCTAACCCCAACTTATGCATGCATTTTTCTTGCAATCTTGCCAATATCCTTATCCTTATGCTTAGGCTTTTATGCAATGAGGCTGGGAGAGGCAAAAAGCAAAAACTAGAAACTCTAGGAGAGTAATAAGGTTTCTAATGGTGATAGATGAGCTTGGGTTATATCGTTTTTTATTTTTTTTGTCCCCCTTCTAGTACAAGGCAGCAGTTATATTTACAATATTGTGGTATATTTAAAGTTATTAGTTAATAATTTTTATAAAATAAATATAAGATATCTAAAATCTCTATCGTATATATCGTATAGTACGCATTTGATGGTGGATTATGTGCTAGTCCACATTGTTAAGATCGAGGTACAACTTGCAGGGAAACTTATGAAAGAGCTCGTCTACAGTCTACTTTGCGGCCCGAAAGCGTATGTGGTTTTGAAACTGCCGTGGAAAGCTTAATTATTTCAGAAGCAGGTGATTTAGTTAGCCCCGCCTAGCTCGATGTTGCGGTTCAACCGCCCGGGCGGCACTGGATCTCTGCTTCTCCGGCTATATTAGGTGTTGGTCGAATTGGTTTTACCACCGGTTTCCAATTGGTCCGCTTGAACCGGTCGGTCTATTCCATGTTGATGTAATTGCTATAAGATACTGAGAGAGTAGTGAAAAATTCCAAGGCCTTAGCTACATAAACTGCTTTGTATTGTATTATTAGGCCATCGATGGAATTTAAAGATCCAGATCAGATCCCAATAAATTGATAGGAAAGTTTGTATGTCTTAACAATAATAAAAATTCAACCCCGTATATACAACAAAATAACCAAATGGATAAAAGTTCTAAAATCTAACTATTTCTCACATCCTAAGCCAAAACTATCATTATTGTTTTTATCACTTTTCAAGCCCTATTATTGATCTAATACTATGGATACGTATTATCGTTTCATGCATGAATAATTATCATATCAAACAGATATCACTTGAGCTTATTTAAATGAGTTGATACAATTGGTCAAATAATTATCTAGCGATGCACTCAGAAACCACTAATTTAATCTTCCTTTAGGTGGCACACTATAATATAACTTGTTATGCGATAGATTCTAGAACCTTGTATCTCATCTATGTGAACACAAAAAAAAAAAAAAATTAAAAAAAGAAATAATATATTTCATTTCTTCTAGATTATAAAATATTTTTCTTGTTGTACTACTTGGGTATATAGAAATTATTGAAGCCCAAAATAGGTGTCAAGCCTTCTTAGCAGTTATGATCTCCCTATCTCACTATTTGTATAATGTTAACGGTTGCAAGGTATTTGTTAAGAATAAATTAAAAAAAAATTCAG
Source organism: Laguncularia racemosa (assembly GCA_037954665.1). Taxonomy (NCBI): domain Eukaryota; kingdom Viridiplantae; phylum Streptophyta; class Magnoliopsida; order Myrtales; family Combretaceae; genus Laguncularia; species Laguncularia racemosa. The sequence continues at coordinate 7,866,087 of JBBMOL010000016.1, forward strand.
TTTTTTATATAACTTTTTGTTTACAATATCCAATAAGTGTATAAAGCATAAAAAAAAAAAAACATTTTAGGACTTTCATAGATGCTAGATGGATGGAAGACCATAGACAACTTTTAGGGGCTGGAAAGGGTTCCCACCTCTCAAACTAATAATAATAAAAAAAGAGATAATTATTAAAATTTATTAAAAAGGATAAAGTATATTATATTTATACTTTAAAGAGTAATTTCTCTCGTACTACTAGATATGGCTATACGATTAAGTATATGCCCTTACTATTGAGAATGGTGTTGATATCAATTGTGTGTTTCAAGACACGGCCGTGTATAGAGTCAAGCAACACACGACCAGAAGTACACGGTCGTGTATGTGGTAGGAAAGTGCATAGAACAGTGCACGGCCAAAGTACACGGTCGTGTACACGGCCGTGTATCTCATGCCAGAATGTGCACAGAAACGTACAGAAAGTACACGACCAAAGTACACGATCGTGTACACGGCCGTGTATCTCCTACCAGAATGTGCACAAAAACGTACAGAAAGTACACAGCCAAAGTACACGGTCGTGTACACAGCCGTGTATCTCCTGCCAGAATATGCACAGAAACGTACAGAAAGTACACGGCTAAAGTACACGGTCATGTATCCCCTGCCAGCTCTCCACGATTGTGATATCTGTGATCTTTGTAATTTAGGTAGATAGATATTGTAAATATTCTTGTTATTGACTTAACTAATTTGTAGGAGTTAGTTTAGGAAAGAATAGATAACATTCTCTTGTATATATATATTCAACGTGTGGAAGAAAAGATCAAGAAGAGAGAAAAGATTTCCTCAAAATCGGTTCTGTTTTTAACACTTACAATATGAGGTACAAGTTAATTTGATTCCAAACAATATTATTTTAATTTTTTAAATTATATTCATTATTTATCTCTCGGTAAATGGCTCTCCTTCTCTTTTTGATTTTTTTTGTCGTAGTTACTAATAAAATTAACCTTGTAATCATTTTGTATAATGGTTTAAAAGAGTATATTTGTTTCAACATTAATTTATAAGTATATATAAGATGCAATACAATTACAATAACAAATAGGTTTCTTTCTATTAATAATTTTAATATCGATTTATATAACGTAAGTTGTAACGTCAATTGCATTGTTTGCGTCCGTCCATGGAAGACATTTGAAATGAAAATGTTCTTTCCATAACACGGAGGACCAAGTTCTGTGCAATGCTCGATAGTAACGCCCAAAATAATGGTAAATTAAATAAGTTGGAAAAGAAAAAAGGACACTTTCACAAAGATTTGCACGTCATATTTTAAAATAGATAAATTTTAACGTGACTATATAATATAGTTACAGTATACTATTTAAAACTATAATATATAATATTTATTAATAATATAAATAAAATTATTGATAAATTGTTTGATATTATTGATAACTTACATAAGAAACTGTTAATAAATCTTATATATTATAGTTTAAAATAATATATTATGATTATATTGTATAATTATTTTTAAGTAATTATATCTAATAATCTACTTTTTTATTGTTTAATCAATTGGAACAATTCAAATGATTGTAAAAAATTATACGAATTTCTTTATGCACAAGCCACAAAGTCATCTTGAAATAGGTGGATATTTTCTTTCACTATACGATTCCACGGGTTTATAAATTATTTAAACAGCTTGTATGAGGGTTTTTAGTTTTTACTTTATTTTTCCAACTACTATTACCATTATCGAGAGAAAGCGAATCTCATGCATCATGTAGAAAGACCGATAGTTCTACAGTTGTATTATAAGCGCCTTAACTAGCTTCCATGACTCAACATATATAATATTTATTATTTTTATTGTGTCAGTATCCATTTCGGTGATAACATGTATATATAAAACTAAACAACAAATAAAAATTCTTGCATTGAGCTTGTGTTCATATGAACTAGCTAAAAAATAGGTAGGATTTTTTTATATATAATTAAATGTACTTTTTATTGATTTTTTAATACAAAAGAAATAGAATTCATATATAAATAGAATATAAAACTTTATTTGTATAATATTTTATAGGTATCGATTTTTAAATTTTAAAATTAAAACCAATTATATAACATGTACGAATCACCAAGAAACTTATATCTTGATTTTTTTTATTACCTTTTTAATATTGAAATTTTGAGATTTTCTAACAACTATCAATATTTTCATAATTGTGTAACTAGTATGTTCATCGATTTAACATACCATACTAACATAAAATTACAATATATTTTCTTCTTTCAGTATGAATAGGTTTAGAGTCAACGGCAAGTCGTGTTCCTAATATCCTTTTTATCGCCTCTTGGAACTTTTCAAATTATATATATATATACAGGTATTTTCCTAGTCAATATACAAGGAGTATCATTTCCAAGCTCGATCATAAATGACGGGTCTCATCTTTCAATTTTTGGAAAGCTTTGTTGTACTTAAAGGATTGTTTCTAATAGAGTTCCATCAAGTCAAAGTATCTAAATACATATATCCCTCATAAGTAATTCATTTTCGCGTCTCTCTAGCAAACACACTTCTCACATATCTTACAGCATTTCTAAATCAATTCATAGAATCTCGAATCTCAAATAACCCATCCTTTATGATTAAGTTCAACATATAAACAATCCATCTTCCAATCTTTGGAAAGGTTTGTTGAACTTAATGATTGTTTCTAACATAAGGTATATGGAGTTGTATCTAGTGAAAGTATCTAGATACATTTATCCCTTATAAGTAATTCGTTTTCACTTCATAAATAGTTGGAATTTTTAAGAACTAGCAAGCGAACCTCTTGCATATCTTACAGCATTTCTAAATCGAACCATAGAATCTCCAAATCTCAAATAACTCGTCCTTTATGAGTAAATTCATTATATAAATAGCACATCACATTTGGAAAAACTCTCTATTTAATATGAGCAAACCACCGTGTTTATATTTTGCCTTTAAGTATTTCAGGGCAACGTCATTTGAAGAAGCATTGTCAACAATATTGATAATAATGTTATCTTCTAACCCCCATTTATTATGTATTTTTCTACCATCATGCCAATATCCTTACCCTTATGGCTAGGCCTGATAATAAAGTTAACGATTCTTTTATGCAATGAGACCAAGAGAGGTGAAAAGTTGAAGCTAGAACTCCGAGAGTAATCAAGTTTCTAATGGATATATCATATTGGGTAATGTGTTTTTTTTTTTTCCTCCTTTTAGTTTATGTTCTACATGAAATTACAATGTTGTGGTATACTTAATATTATTAGTTCAAAATTTTTATGAGATAGATACAAGATACCTAGAAGTTATCCCATATATATATCCTACAATATTAGTTTGACGGTGAATACAAAAAGTAAAAATGTTATGCACATATCTTATTTTATGAGAGTAAATTTGAGAAAACTATATTTGGAATTTAACCTATATCCTTTAATAACCACCCAAAACTTACCTAATCAAATAAAGTAAAATAAAGTACATATTCTAATAGGATTACTCACTTACTTCTACCATATGCATTCTAATGATTTCATGTGTGATCTCCAATATTATATATGCCAAAAAGTGAATGGAAGATACATCTAATTCTATGTGTATCTAGTTGCACCACTCATAAATTTATTTGAGCATACATTTTATATACCAGCATAGGAATATATAAGGAAAATGCAAGGGGATTTTGAAGGAAATGTATATTAACGTAAAACCACATCATAGTTAAATAACATCGAACAACACCCCCATAGTGACGTTCTAGCCTTCTTTCCAATGGGTATGGCCTCTACTAAAATTCATTCATGTCAGCTGTGAAGCCAAATAGATTAAACTTTTCTTGTCGACTTGTTTCTTCAATTGAGTTAGTTGGATTTTTTTAGGTTACGCGGAGTTGTTTCTTTGTTATCTAAAGCTACTATATAATATATATGCAAATAGTAAATTCATTTCCGCTATTATAGGTTATACGTAAATAAAACCTCCAAAACTCCCATTTGAAAAAAATATATATTCACCTCCTTCATTGTTGACAAAGTATTTTCAAGACAATGATTATAAACAAATTGAGTCGAAACAATATAGTATTAAAAGATTCAATGCAAATTCAAATTTGATTTAAAATTCAAAGTTTGGACTTGATTGAATTTATAGTTTTAAACTTAAGCTTATTATTATGTCGAGTTGTATTATTTATAATTTTAAAGTGTAACAGATTAATTTTAAAGTCATACCTTTCAAAAGATTTAAATTTATTACCGATAAATTTCATTAGTTTCCCTTCAAGTTCAAAAGTATAATAAATAATTAAAGTCAATTCCAATAAACTAGTAGAGTTTCTTCACTTCAGACAGTTTCGTTATCCATATAAAAAAAATAAAATGCGTTTCATTAAATCATTATATGGTAATTTACATTTATAACATACGTTATGCTTAATCTTATAAGCACGAAAATTGAAGCAAATATCCAACTAGTATTTGCTAAAAGCACAAGGACTTGGTTGGTGTAATTAGATGAACATAAAAAACCTACGTTACTCATTTTCTTTTTTCATTTTTTTCCCCGTGAGCTTAAATTACTTAAAATATAGAGAACTTAGTTGAATTTTAACATAAATATAAAGATTCGATTGTCCAATTAAAAATTGAGAGAGGGAAAAGGAAGAAGAAGAAGAAAGAAAGAGACCAGGTATCAAATATGATGGTCACTCCGCAAAGTTCGAGTATCTCATGAATACAGCTGCCTAATCTGCTTCACTTAAAGACACATTTATATTAGCTTCGTATGAAACGAATTTCCTTCCAAAAAGTTACAGACAAGACAAAACTGGGCCGACATTGGCATTTCCAAATCTAAATCATACTTTCTGAAGAAAGGAGAAAAAAAAATCTAAAGAAAAGGTGGAGAGAATCATTTGTTCTCAGATTTCTGAGCTGCTTCAATCTTTCTCTTACGCTCCTTGAGAAGGCTAACCTTACCTTGCTTCCGCTCCTTCCCGATCTGCATAAAAACAAGGAAACGCTTGTATTGTAAGCATGCCAGAAAGAAAACAAGCATTTTTTGTATGGTAAACTTCAGCAGAGAACAATACAAAAAAAATCGCCAGAAGTAAACCTAAAACATTAACGATGATGAGGAAAATGATAACTAGTGCCTCCCAGACGCTTGTACGAGGACAGAAGGAGGACCTTTTATATTTTAGTGGAATGTGTAATTTAAAATCATCTGACAGACTTAGACGACGGATAAGACAAGAAAGTACCTGCATGGCTTCATAAAGCCTCCTCTTTTTGCGAGACATCACAACCATTGACATATTTTCCGTATCCTCAGCAATTTGTTGAACATTAGGAATGAGTTCTTCCCCAGCTCCGGTATCCTCAGCAGTACTCTGCTCATTTGATTAGCAATGGATGCAGAATATTGAGCTCCTTGGAGTTCCATTTTTAATTCATCGTGATACTGCTTTTCCAGGGTCATCATCTGCATATTTCCAATCATATAAGACTTTGGAAAATTTAAAGGAAAAACAGACAGCAATAGGCAAAGTTCATATAATCAGATAATTTGCTCAAGTCCTGGTAAAGAGAAGATACCTTGCGTTTTTTATCTGCTGCTTCACTAGCCTCAGTTCGATCGATGATACCCTCAAGCAAGAGATGTTGAGGATCTTCCAAGTCTTCTTTACCTGTTCCAGGCATTGGAAGGACTTCATTTCTAGCTGCAGCCTGCAGCCGCTTGATGGTTTCTGCATAATCTGGGGCGTAACCCTCAGCCTCGTTGTCAATAAAAGGTGAAAGGTGTGGTGGTGGAACTCTGGTTAGAAAAAAAATATGTCATATATCAAAGACAAAATGACAAGCAAGAAGCCATTCTCAGATTATCCATGAAGAAACCATTACTATACAAGTATTATCTTCAATCAAAGATGCATCTTTTGCTTGACCAAAAAAAAAAACAGATGCATTTTTTGTGTACTCGAAAATTTTTCAATGGGAAAGTCACCAATTTAGTATCTACATATGATTTAACTGGAAAAGCAATAGACAATATAATTACCAAACACAACTAACGTGGAAAGCACACAAGATGCTCTGAAAATTACACCATTTAAATGGAAAACAGTAAGAGTCGTATTTAACTCCACTATAATTACAAAAGAAAATTTGAAATGGTAAAACACATAAAAAATATTACCTTCCCACCAGATAATTTTCAGTTGGCAATATGATCCGTGCATTTACACAGTCATATATCCACTGAGGCTGAACATACTCTCTAGACAAGAAGATGTGACCTTGTGTTGATTTGTCAACAATCTGCACAGTGAAAGACAGCAACCAAGAATTAAAGTTCAATACATACTACAAATCATTGTTGGATCTAGTTTGGGAAACTGCACGGCCCACCTGATAAGTGATGCTCTGATCAGATTCCTTAAATGGCGCACCCTCTCCATCCCAAGAAACAATCCCTCCAAAAGCAGGAATGAGGAAAAGCAGTGATTCTCTGGGAACCTGAAAGTTCGACAACTTAGTAAAAGGACAACATGAACTTTTAATAGTTCTACTTTCTATGGCTACGAATATGGAACGATCCAAGGCTGCCAGCTGAAGAAATAGCACTCAATCATTAGTGATATTTTACATCACTAGATCAAAACTCAATGAGGATAGCCAACACAATCAACTTAAAAAGCATCTATTACACATCTACAAAGGAATTAATTAGCAAAAACCTTATCACGGATTTCCCTTACTTGCTAAGATTACCTACAATCAATGTCCACAAACACAATGCTATCATCCCTGAAACTGTTTATTAGATATGTAAAAAAGCTATAAACATAAGATAATTAGTGGTTCATTGCAAAACACAATGTCCCAATTGCCAACTTGCTTACAACACTTATCAAGCCAAAAGCCATAGCTAAAATGTTTGCCATCCAGATAACAAAATTATTTCAATTCATAGATGTGCATATTACCAAACTGACTAGGTCAAAGAAATATTTGATTGTCCAGAAGTAGACATAGTCCAGTGTGTATTCAAACAAGTCCAGTCCAACTTTCGACTAAATAATATAAATTTTCTAAACTGAAACTGGAATTAGGATACCAATGTGCCAAGATTTGCAATGCTGGCATTTTCCCTACAACTTCAAATTTCAGATTTTACTTCATGGAGATTGGATGACAAATCTAGCATCATGCAGGATTACATATTGTGTGCTTGGGATTCGTGACTCAAAAGCTCAATGCTTATCCAACTCCTCGAGAAATTCCATGGGAATGGAACTACCATTTGTTACTTGGAAACTCCTCAAATGAAAGATTGATAAGAGTGGAAAGAAAGATAAGACATAAAAAAAGTACAAGTACATTGTTAAATTATAGCCTTTACCTTGATCTAATTACACACGGCATTTTAATAAGCTAGAGATGTAGGAGTTGAATCATAATTATATTTACCTATATCATTCTCCTTGAAATCCCAACTGCAGATGCAGGAAAATGATATCTGGGTTTTACGATTAATAAGATACCTCACATCACCACATATTTTCTCCTCTCATTATAAACACGAGCAGATGTTTTGTAAACTGATTTTATGTTCTTACTCTTTTATCGTAAATTAAGACAGCTTGGCATGTGTTCAAATCTGTTAGCTACCAAGACACCTTTTATATATTGCTATTTTTCCAAATTAAACAGACCAAGGAGGAACTAACTAATGCAATAGGCCAGCCAGTGGTTAAGATCTAGGAAATCTCATGACAAATCACATGAGCTTGAAGTAGCATACTTCTTATGCTTATCTACACAGTACAAGCTATACTTGTGCAAGGGACTTGTAAGGTGGTTCATCTACCCAAAGATAGCCGATCCGATGAGGTGGCATCATTCACTCTTACTACTTTAGAGCTGGAGACAAGGAAAGGGTGGAAGTTCTATGACAAAGAAATCAAGGATTCCAATAATCTAAAAAGATGGTGCACCCACTAACCAAGAAGCATTAACTGATCTCACCTCACGACTTAGAAAGAATTTCATGTCCTTGAAAAGCTTTTTGCACTCCTTTGTATCTTCATCTTCCTCATCCTCACCGGTGGCATCTTCAACAAGATGCATAAGAGCCCCAGTTTCATTGTATGGAAGCTGATGTTGCAGTTGGGCAAGCCTTAGTTCAGACTCATTAGTCTGCTTCTCACTTGTTTCACTGTCCTCATGAGATGTACTGGCAGCATTAGACTCCAACACGGATGTTCGGGAACCAGCATCAAGATATCTGGACAATGCATAAAGATCTGCAGAAGTAAAATATGCAATATAAATGTTTTATAAAAACAGAAAATCACTTGATTAAACAAAAAAGAACATTCAAGCAGAATATACATGAAGCATTTCCAATAAACAGTAAAAAGAAATACCTGCTGCTAGAGCTTCCAGTCGAGGATCAAGGATGGGTGGGTACTTCACATTTAAGGAGTGGTAAAGCTTAAAGTTGACAAAAGCAAGAAGAGTCTGCATCCAGTTCAAACAAAAGCATGAAAACACTTAAAAATTCAAATTAAGTACAGTAAGCATCTCCACAAGGTGTTCTCACATTCATTACATTCACCACCCTAAGTTACTTTATATCTAGCTTCTTTTTTTTAGGGGGTGTACTGTCAGATAGCTTCATATCTAGCTTCATAAGTTAAAGTGCAATAAGTATGACTAAAGATACAAAAGCAGCCAACCCACCAAGAAAAAAGAAAAAGAAATAAATAGGAAATATGAAAAGGTAAGTATGCCTAGTGGAACGTGCTATTTTTGGATCCTCAACCATGGAAGGATGTCTTTTTTAGAGGAAAAGAGCTATTTCAAAAGTAAACACTTAGAATTTTTCTTTTCCCTACTCAACATTATTGTGTATTACGATAAGTTGACAACACTAGATAAGCTATACCTCAGGCTTAAAGCCTCCTAGCAAGAAAAAATAGAATATAGAGAGATTTTTTATGAAATTGTAATGAAGAAAATCTAAACATCAATAACATCACCTCATAAAATTCCAAAAAAGTTCGCATCACATTGAAGTCAACATCATCAGTCAGAACTTGCTGCAACATGTGAGGGGTTAACCACATAATTTTCTGGCCCTCGACTTCAGCCTTTGCAAAAAGAACACAGCATAAGCACAAATCTCATTGCAAAGAAAGTGAACATAATTCTATGTAAAAATGTGAAAGATAAGAAGATAATATAGGTCTTAATCAGTACCTGATAATATATACCTTTCACCGATACAAAAACTTTACGTAGCTTATGAGTGCGAGAAATGTAAGCTTGCCACTCATGACTTAACCTAAAAAGAAAAATTTTGGTTAGTAAGTGCATGGATGCTTCATGATATCACTCATCAAAATAACCAAAGAAGAAAGTTTACATAATAAAGAAATTTGGATGTCTACCTACGACAATTATGAATACGCTTCGGTTCAATTTTTTCTCTCTCTAATGCTGGCAATGCCGCAAAAAGATGTACCATCGTTAGACAATCATCCAAGTCCCTAAGTGCATCAACAAACTTTGGATACCTGTATTCAGACCGCAACAGAAAATCAAATCCCACCAAATGCATTATGGAAGTTCAATACACTAGAAGACATTAAAATTCACCAAACCTTTCACGTATAAGCCTATCAAGGGAGTATGTAGGCTTCCGAGTAAGAAGACGATGGGCAAGATCCTTATTCTTCTTCGCCTCAGCTTTCTTTATTTTCTTTTCATAAGCTCGTATCTCTCTAAACTTCTCAAGTAGTGGATCATGCAGCAAAAATGCAATATCCTTCACATGATAGTAAGTGTGGTGATTTCCCTTGACCTTCTTCTTGGGTTCTCGGGGAAAGACTCCCTTCAGAATGCATAGCCTCCTGTAGTTAATAATCAATTGACATGACCCTTTTCATAAGTATATGCTAACGACAAATGACCTTCCCTAAAACTTGATAAAGCAGAGAAATAGGGGGCATACGCCCACTGAAAAACCTCAATGGAACCAAACTGAGCAGCCCCAATTTCAGCCAATATAGCCTCTAACTTGAGCCATTGACATCAAAATGAAATAAAATTCAATATCCATCAATAAATAAAGATTCAACTTTATCCCTTTCTTACTTCCTTTCAACCAACTAATCTCAAGGCAAAATCAAATCCCAGCTTATATAATTACTACAACACGCGATAAATGCATACCAACCTAAATAAGCATATCAATACACAAGAAGACCTTAATATCGATTTTATCTGTTTTGTGATAGTTGAATATGAATAATTTAAAGGTATAAAAATAATACCTGAAAGTGGGAAGAGTAACTTGTAGCTGTTTCACAGCTGCGACCTAGTCATGTACTTGGCAGCATTACCCTCCTTTTTCTTGCCCTAAAAATCAAAACAATTAAGAATTACATCCCCATGAATTAATTCAAATTAAAACAAGTGCCAACAAAGTAACAATTTTGCTTATTCACGAAAGCTTAGAACTTTAATTGAATTTGAACTAACCGGTGGTCTGTAGTGCTTCGGCATGATTGCTGCGTGGGGACGTTCAACCACAGAGAGAGAAAGAAAGAGAGAGCACACGAGTTACGGAAAACCAAAACACGCAGAGAAGCAAGACCACCAAAGGGAAGATGAGCTGCTTGGTGGGTTTAGGGTTTAGGGTTTCCTGTCAAATGGCTTTTGTCCCAGTCTATTTCTCGTTAAGGATGACGGGTTTGGGTAAAATGCCTCGTTGGGCTGGGCTTAAAGATTACACATTGACAAAGTTTGGTTCGACAACCTGTGTCCAAGCCAACATGCCCTAATTATGTAATCACATGCCAAACGGTATAATCTATTAATAAATGATTTAGTTTATTTATGAAAATCTATTTAATGTAATTTGATAAAATTTTTTTCATTTCATATTTAAAAAATAAATGATATTTTTATAAATTTAGAGATCTTGATTTGATCCCTTATTAACTCTTGTATTACGTTTAGCATGAGAAACTGGTATAAAATTAAAATTGGAATGATAAATCTATTTTTATATTCAAAAATATCCATGAAATGAAATGTGCATATAATAGTATTAGTCAAAAGTGTTCATTTAATAATCATTAATAAAAGTAAAATAGAATCATGATTCCATTCGATAGAATCAATCACAATTTTATCTTTTAAATTTTTTTTCAAACATTAAAAATGGAATGAAACTCAAAATCACGATTCCATTTTGAATTCATCTTCAACATACCAAACATAACATACCTAACCTAAAGTTAAATTCTAATCTAGTTTTGACTACATTGGATAAAATTTTCTTACTTACAAAAAATAAAAACTCATAATACATACATACAAACATATAAACATATGTAATTAATGTTTCTAAAAATAGAGAGATGAAACATGATGAACGCCATAGGTTAGGTAGAATTGTTTTTAGCAAAAATATATAGTTATATAATTAAATGAAAATCGCACTCACAAAATGAAAATTAAAAAATGATTGACTTCTCCATAAATCATATGATGAATCAGCATTTAAAATCGTAAAGTAGTTGTTGAAGATAGAAGCATATAAAAAAACATATCAAGTAAAAAAAAAAAAGTTGAAAATTGAAAAAAAAAAAGAAAAATCAATTATTAATCGCCCCTATTGGTGCATTTTACTAGACTCATGTAAGCCATGTTGGTAGCTAAAGGAATCAAGTGGATAAAATGAAATTGCTATTCTATGTAAATAGATTAAGGCTGCAATTACATTTGGATTTTTTTTTATGCTTGATATATATTTAATTGGTAGAATAATTTTAAATAATTGAGCTAAATAATCGATAAAAGCATCAAAATATTCTTATATACAACTTTATATAAATTTATAGTTCTTTTAAAAATAACTCTCCTTTTGCAAAGTACTTGTAAATTTATATATAGAATAAATTTTGAATAAAAATATAATTGTAACATAAGGACATATATATACAATATTTATACCATATTGTTCTTAGTATTAGGGTAAATTGCAATATTTTTCTTTATATTTGCTCAATATCTACTTAGATCTCTTATTTTTAAAATTGAGCTCTTGAACCTTCAAATCTTCAAAAAATATGCTTTTAGACCCTATTTGACTATTTTACCTTAACTAAAATAGTTCAAAGAGTATTACAATAGTTTTTTAATTATTTTAGGGGGGAGGGGGTTGAGGGTTAAATGGTCATTAGGAAACCAAAAGGTATCCTCTTTTTTTAAGATTTTGAGATCTAAATACTTAATTTAAAAAATAAATGGGCTGAATCCATATCATTGCATAAGACAGTATATTTATAATTTATCCTTATTATTATTATTTGATATAGCTATGGCTAGTTTTTAATATGTATAATTATAAGTAATCTCTTTATTATTCAAATAATAGGTTTCACTAAGATAGTAATCGTATGAGTATTATAAATCTCCAAAGAGTAACATGTTTCATCAATCATTGATAAATCAATACCATACGAACAATAAAATTAACCTATTTTCCATCATTAATCAACCATTGGTTCCAAATAAATAAAACTCCATAATAATATCTCAATTAAGATAAACTAAAAGATGATGTTGTTTAATTCAATATGGTTTGTCCCCCTATACCAAACTAAAGTACAAAGTTTAATTTGGTTTTATAACCTTAGAAACTAACATACAATTTAGTTGGCAAAGTTTTTGAATAAAATAGCAAATCACTTCGATTTAGTTCATGATTCAAAGCATAACCTCAAGATTAGTAAATAAAATAACTTAAAATTTGGCTCACATTTTTTTAGATTTATCCATGTTTATTTAACCTGTATGAAATTTTAATTTATCCTGTAAGCTTCATGGCTATGTATACTACCCTTACAAGCCAGGATGTGAATTGTCGTCTGATATCACAATCATCGTCTCATCTCAAAGGTAAAGGAGGTCTTTTTGAATTAATTGAAAAGCAACTTGAGGAAAATGGCCTCGTGGTCACAGTGACAGTTGAAGTAACAAAGAGCTTGCAGTTCATGACTCATGAGGCAGGAAGATGCTTTAGGAAACAAACCATTTCAAGGTACCAGCCCATGGATATCGCATCAAATCCATGTTTTCTTAACACGATCTTAAGAAATTGAGATGAATAAAAATAAAAAGAAAAAGAAATAAAGAACAACAAACTTCTTCGAAGCCTTCAACCTTCACTTGGTGTTCCCAGTACCTTCCTTGCAAAATTCACTCAGGGTTCAAATGTGAGACTATAAAGGACAATAATTTATTCAGGATCTTTGAGAAACTTATGCAAAGCATCAATTTCTGTATTACACTTAACCCTTGGTTGCTTATATAGGAGCATTCAAATTTTCGAATCTTTCTATAACACACTTATTAAATGTTACACTCCATTTCATCCTTGAAAGTCTCACCCATATCTTACATTCCTGTTATCAGTGCTTTTAAGAGCAATGCAAACTCTCAAGTAGAGTCCTCATCGAGCACATATCTCCTTCTTTTTTGGGAAAGTATGAGCAATTCGAAAGGTCTCTTCCAAGCATGGAGGTGGCTACATCTCTTCTAGTGCATCATCTATTAGTTCCTCTTCCTTGTTTCGCTTCTCGACAATACCATTGGTTGTTTGTGCATCTTAACCTGTGGTTCATGATCATTTGCATAGGTTAATGATAGCTCGTCAAAATAAGTATAGCTACTTCTCCTAAATAAAGCAGCATCATTATGACTTTCTAAAAGTACATGGTAAGATTTATTCCAAAAACAAATATAATCATACAAAAATGATGCATCTATTTACTCAAAGACACATACAACTCTTAAACTTGATCTTTGACGATGATCAATTCACCACTGGATTCCATCCAAAGCTAATAGTGCAATATCCATAAACTAATCATATATTACTCTTCAATCCTTTTTTTTTTTTAAGTTTTCCAAGTGATCACGTGTGGTTTACCTTTTAATCCACAATTCGATAGCTTGGAACTAAGCATTCTTTCAAGCTCTTTAAAAGATCTAGTTTAAGAATCAATATATTCCCATTATGTGTCCCAAGATTATGTATGGATGCTCATTCTCTCTTACTTCCCTTAGATGCTTAGTTAATAATGGTCTTTAATGGTTGAATTCCACAATTAAAAAAAAATGATATTCCAATAGCCACATGGAAGGATCAACAAGTAAAACATTTAAGAACATTAATATCCATTTGCTATAACAACTTAAGAGTACATACTAGTAAGTAATAAATAATAGGAAAAACATAATGATAACTCATTGTATATAGAGGTTTCTCTTGAGTAGAACCCTAATTTTGATATATGTCCCATCTACATGTATGGATTTTGCATCTACTTAAAGAGATTACCAATTTGCATGCATATTTAAGTAAAAATTTATGAGCTTTGAGATAATTTGAATGTTTTATAGCATTGTTCAAACTCCTTGAGCACCATTATTAAATATCTTGTAACAAATTATCAAAGACGAAAAAAAAAAAAAACTTAATTTTACAGAAAAGATAGAATTGGCCTAAAAGCTTATAATTGTATAATCATAACCGAGAGGTGGTGACAATCACAAAAATAATTGGTTTGAAGATTTCAAAAAATGTAGAAATATGTTAGTTTTTTATGTTTATTAAGCCTTGATAGGTATACGTATTTGATAGGTTAGACATATGTATAAATACTTTTTGTGATTAAACTCTAATAACAAAACAACATAATACACTTCATTTCAATTTCTTCAAATGGTTTACTTGCTCCCTGCTTCCAATGAGTAAGTTTCGCATCTCCGTAAATTGTTTTGTAAATGATCAAAGTTTAGTTTTCATTATGGTATTAAAGCAGTTACTATCCAATTTTCTATCATTTTAATGATTCTTTTTGGTCAATTACAGATCAAAAAAAAAAACATGAATAATACAAATATTAGTCAAGCAAATTTAGGAATTATATCTCTTTGGTTCTTATAATCTATGAGTCATGACTACCAGCATGATCTTCGATGGCACAAATTTTCTTAGATGGAGTCGATCAATTAGGTTAGCTTTAGGAGCCAAGGCAAAGTTAGGTTTTATTGATGGCTCTTATGTAAAACTAAAAAATAATCAAGTTGAATTACAGAAATTGATTAAATGTGACCATTTGATAAGTTGTTGGTTGTTGAATTCTATGACAAAGGACCTTTCTAAAGTTTTCACATATGCTAAGTCATCTAAGGAGCTTTAAGATGATGTGAATGAAAGATTTAGTTTAACAAATGAACATCTATTGTATCAATTACAGCATAAAATAGTTAATTTCAAGTAGGGAGGTTCTTCAACTACCTCGTATTATAATAAACTTAAAAATTGGAATGAAATGGGTAGTCTCCGTATAGGAATTCAATTTACATGTGGTGCTTGTGACAATTGTACCTATGATTTGAATGGAAAGCTTCTTGATATGGAAAATAGAACCAAATTGTCAAAGTTCCTTATGGGTTTGAATGATATATATGAGAATGTGAAAAGTTGAATCCTGTTGATGGAACCTTTACCTAGTGTGAATAAAGCATACTATCCCGTATATCAATAGAAACAGATGAGTGGTTTGGTTAATTCTTATAAAGAAAATATGGTTTGTAATGTATGAAATCAATAAAGGTTCACAAGTGGTGATAAGAAAGATATAAAGGGAAAATTTGTCAATAAAGTTACTTATTCTCATTGCAAGAAGAGTGGCCATACTACAAGAAATGTTTTGAGATTATTGGATTTCTAGATTGGTTAAAGGGTCCAAAAGGAAAAAATAAACTTAGAATGGCTGCAAAGGTTGATTCAACTCAAGATTTTCTAAATACTCCTACTAAAGCTCTTGGTTCTTCAACATTGACAACTAATGATTCAGATTTAGTATCCAAGATTTGTCAAGAAGTAGTTAGAATGTTGAAGGATAAGAGATAGCCTGATGGGTTAAGGCATACTTTTATGGTGAATTTTGCAAGTATGCTATATTTTCTAGCTTCTTCTTTTTGCACTAATGATAATTCAAGTGACTGGATTGTTGATATACATGCTTTTGATTGCATGACCCCTTATTCTTACATCTTGATTGACTAAAAAACACTCTCAAAACCTATTAAGATCAAATTACCCAATGGTCAATTGAAAACTATTAACACAGTTGGTAATGTTTTCATTAGTGATGAAATTCTTTTCACTAATGTTCTCTTTGTACCTAGGTTTCATTATAATTTGTTGTCAGTCAATCAATTACTAAAACAAAATAAATCATATACTTTCTTTAGTCACACCAATTGTTTCTTTCAAGACCCGATTTCTAAGAAAGAACTTGCAAAAGCTGATGTTCAATTTGGACTTTATGTTTTTTAGTCCAAGCTAGTTTGAAATATAGTAACAAGTTTGTCTTCTTCTTTTTTATCCTCAACAAATAATAAGGATGTTACTTTAGTCAATTCCGTTTCCAATAATGAAATGTCTTTAGAACTTTTGCACAATCGTTTCGGTTAAGTTTATGTTTCCAAGTTACTGCACATACCAAACTATAAAGGTATGGATTTGCTCGATTTCTTGTGTAATACTCATCAAGCTGCAAAATTTCATAGGTTGCCTTTTAATTTGAGTACATCTAGATCTTTGTATCCATTTGAACTGGTGCATGTTAACATTTAGGGGCCTCATAATACACCCTCTATTTTTTGTGCCAAATTTTTCTTACCATAGTGGATGACATAACTAAATATAATTACACTTATTTGACGATTCATAAAAATGAAGCTATATCCATTCTTACAAACTTTCTACCATATTTACAAAATCAGTTCTAGACTTCTGTTAAAGTTCTTAGATTAGGTGATGGAAGCAAGTTTGTTTCTAAAGAATGTTAACTTTTATTTCATAAACATGGTATAATACATTAAAGGAGTGTCATCTACACTTCAACAAAACAGAGTAGTTGAGAGAAACACTGTCATTTGTTGCATATTGCAAGTGCACTTCATTTACATGCTAATCATCCTAAGATATTTTGGGGAGATTGTATTTGGTAGTTACAAATCTTATCGACTAAATGCCCATTAAATCCTTAAATTGGATGACTCCATATTACACCCTCTATTTTTTGTGCCAAATTTTTCTTACCATAGTGGATGACATAACTAAATATAATTACACTTATTTGACGATTCATAAAAATGAAGCTATATCCATTCTTACAAACTTTCTACCATATTTACAAAATCAGTTCTAGACTTCTGTTAAAGTTCTTAGATTAGGTGATGGAAGCAAGTTTGTTTCTAAAGAATGTTAACTTTTATTTCATAAACATGGTATAATACATTAAAGGAGTGTCATCTACACTTCAACAAAACAGAGTAGTTGAGAGAAAACACTGTCATTTGTTGCATATTGCAAGTGCACTTCATTTACATGCTAATCATCCTAAGATATTTTGGGGAGATTGTATTTTGGTAGTTACAAATCTTATCGACTAAATGCCCATTAAATCCTTAAATTGGATGACTCCATATTAGCTTTTACATTAAAAAAGAAAAAAAAAAGACCTTCTTATTCAAACCTTCAAATTATAGGATGTCTTTGTTATCCTTCAACTATTCCTCATGCATAAGATAAATTTGATGTTAGAGGGAGAAGATGTGAATTTTTTAGATACCTACCAATTCAAAAAGGATACAAGTTAGATGATATAGATAATCTTTAGTTTTTTATCAATAGAGATGTTATTTTCTATGAGCATGTGTTTCCTTTTAAATCTCATAATCCATCAAATTCACTGTGTCATAAGATTATCCTGTGTTTCCTTCTATTCTTGTTACTGAGTCTGATTCATCCAATGTTATTCCAAGTCCATCTCGATCATATTCTTTTGCTCCTTCTCTTACATCTGATGCACATTTTTTAGTTCAAAATCATAGAGAACTAGATGTATTCCCACCTTGTTGAATGGCTTTATACATAACGTTCAACATGATACATTAGCTAATGCAATTTCTTCTACCTCCTCCACATCCTTATATCTGCTTTTTCAACCTGATAGCTTTACCCTATTTCCAAGGGATTATATTGCATCACTAGCCAATGTATTGATAGTTCAAGAAGCTAGAAATGATCCTCACTGGGTTGAAGTGATAAATAAGGAATTTTTTGCTCTAGAATCTAATCACACTTGGGAATTGACTACATTGCCTTCGAGAAAAAAGGAAATTGGAAGCAAATGGGTCTATAAGGTGAAGTATAAATTAAATGGTTCCATTGAAATATTCAAAGCTAGGCTTGTAGTTAAGGGGTATACTTAAATTGAGGGAATAGATTATACTTACACGTTTTCCCCAATTGCCAAATTAGCTACTATTCGTATCTTATTAGTCGTAGCTTCTATTAAGCACTGGTTTGTAAATCAACTTGAAGTGAACAATGTTCTTCTTCATGGTTTGCTTGAAGAAGAAACGTATATGGAGCTGCCTAAACGATATAATTTGGCAAGTTCTAATCAAGTTTGCAAGATTGTAAAATCCCTTTATGGGTTAAAACAAGCTTCTAGGCAATAGAATAAAGAGTTTAGTATGTTTATTATCTCTTTAGGTTTTGAGTAGTCCAAGTATGATTATTTGTTGTTAACTAAATAGAAATGTGATCATTTTACGACTATTTTGGTGTATGTCAATGATGTGCTAATAACCAGAGATTCAATGGATGATATTTTGGAAGTTAAACAAAAACTTGATCAAGCTTTTACAATAAAAGATTTGGGTGAGGTTTGTTATTTTTTAGGAATTGAAGTTTGTTGTCTGTCTAATGGTTTTATGTTGAATCACTAGAAGTTCTTGCTAGATATTCTAAATGATGTTGGTTTGACAAGAGCAAAGCTAGGCATGGTTCCTTTTCCTTCATATTTAAAGCTTGACAATACATCTGAGCAATTGCTTTATGATCCCGCATAATATCGTCGAATTGTTGGTTGTCTGCTATATCTTACAATCACACGACTTGATTTGTCTTTTCTAATCCAACAACTCGGTCAATTTGTTGCTCAACCAATGACTTCTCATTTGCAAGTTGCCTTACATGTGTTAAGGTATCTTAAAAGGAACTTTTAATGATAGACTTTTCTTTCCTTCATCTAGTTCACTATCTTTGCTTGGTTATTTAGATGTCGATTGGGGGAGCTATCGTGTGGATCAAAAATCTTAGTTTGGTTATTGTATCTTCCTTAGCTCATTTTTAGTTTCTTAGCCCAGTTACGCATGTGTTGTTGCAAGTTGGGACATTTACTTTGTCCCACTTGAGGGAGGATGTAGAAATATATATATATTTATGTTTATTAAGCCTTGACACGTGTACATATTTGATAGGTTACACATATGTATAAATACTTCCAGTGACTAAACTCTAATAACAGAACAACATAATACACATCATTTCAATTTCTTCGAATGGCTTACTTGCTTTTTGCTTCCAATGAGTAAGTTTCACATTTCTGCAAATTGTCTTATAAATGATCAAAGTTTAGTTTTCGTTAAAAAAAAAAAGAAAGTAAAGGTTTGCTTTCTGATTCTAGTGATGCTTTTAAATTGGACGAGTACGAACTAAAAACACATAACAAATGAATAAAGACAAATGGAAAACAAAATCTATATATAGTGAATATTTTGCTTTCTGTTAATTTCTACTATGTTGAATTTTTCATTTCGATCTGACTAAAGTGGCCACTTAGCTAGGATTTTTGTCCTCACTGGTTAAAACAATCGTGTGCTATGGAGCCAATACCATTTTCCTTTACAGCAAGCGTAGCGATTCGTTCTAGTTAGCCCAAGTTGAACCGACCGGTCCGGTTAATCTAGTCTTGGCAACCAAGCTTTTGTATCGTTGCACCAATATGTTGAAGGATTATTATCAATCGGCCTGTGTCATATGATTAGGAAATTAATGACATAACAATTTAAGATACACAAGCATTGCATATTTTTATGCTACCGGTATTCCAGTTACTTTTTACATTTGTTTTAGCCAATTTTGTGTATAAATTTCATTATTAATAAGCAATGGTTAGCAGTCTGAACATTTGACAAATGTGAACTGTGTAGTCCTAATTCAAATGAATTAAACTCAACAAAAACAACTTGGGAAGGAGGAAAGAAAAAGCTCAATTTACTCATAAGTGTGACAAATAAGAACAATCAAAAAGCAATGATAGGAAAAGAAATTCATAATTTGTCGAAAAACAAAATGAAAAATTCACTTGGCCTTCTTTAGAGATTTGATCACCATACCAATACGTCATGGTCTGTTCTCATATATGTACAGTCTTGATCGATCTCTCTTATTCGTGAGACCAGGATCAACGAATATTTATTTCCCTTATAACACCTTGCTCATAAGAAGTCATTGGTCACAACCCTTTCAACGAGAAGTTTTCGGGTTGGTTGAACGAAAAATCGAAATCAACATCGTCGAATGAGAAATCGATGTGTCCTAAAGACACAGACAAGTAGTTGGACTCCGAGGTAGAAGGAGATGTAAAGTTTGAAGAATAACTATCCACGAAACTGTTGTCTCCCAAGGCATCCGAGAACATGCTGGTTTCCCCATTTACAGAACCAATTGGGGTCGTAGGGAAAGTGAAAAAGCTGAAAACCTCGCTGTCGCTAGTGTCCAAATCCTCTTTTTTGACACTAAATGCGCCTTGTGGTGATGTTTTTGGCTTTTCTTGGTGTCTTTGGACGTCTAAGGAATGATTTTTGTTTTCTTTTGGGGTTTCCTTTCCTAAAGTTTGTGATTGCTGGATGAATCTACTGGAGGCAACTTGATCTCGTATGCATGTGTGTCGGCCTCGATACGTCACCTCAAACATCGTGGGGTTTTCCTCGGATCTCTGAACTTGTTTAGTTGCTAAACAGCCTTGAGCGTGCTTGTAAGTGCACCTATAGTAGCTCCTGAAAGAATGATTCAGAGACCCATGGTTAGGCATCAAATATCAGTGCATGTGTTTTGTTCGTTTCTTAAATAAAAAACGTTTATGGGTATAATTTTTTTTCCTTGAGTTAATCAACGAAGTTGTTACGGATTAGTCTTATCGAGTAAACTATTCAAGTTCATTATCTGATCGTTAGAATTGTTATCAAACCGTAACAATACGTTTCTGAATGCATCGAACTGATAAACCGGACAGGCATATTAATGCAGTAGCCCACAGATCAAAAGCCGTATCACCCAGCATTAGGCTGGATATTAATAATCCCAAGTTGCTGCCGAGGTGCTGCCACCAAAGATAAGGTTTCTGCCAGTGTCAGCAGATGACCTAATCAAATGGATAAGTTCGATGGATCGTCGCAAAAAAAAAAAAAAAAAAAAATTATTTTGTCGTTTTTGCATCTTTTAGAGCACGGTTCAAGTCTCCTGATATTTTGCATTTTCATCTGTACCTATATACGACATTATTCGGGATGATAATTGCCGAAGGGATTGAGTAATTAGGGTTTCGACATCATACAAGAAAACGAAAAAGTTCATGCGTTTATAGAGTCATTATTCGCAATCTCTACCTAATTCCTGGTTCGTGTAAAAAGATTCTATGCAAGAATTCCTACTTAATTAAACGAAATGACATACTATTGACTCATATATTTATGTTAAAGATTGGGTTTGAATCGACAAAAATCAATATGATAATAATTAATTGTGAATTCGGCCCAAAATTAACTCTTGCGCTCAGTCTACTTACTTTTTAGAAACAGTGCTTTCTTGGTATGGTATTAGAATAAATAACCAATAAGTGATTAAAAAAAAATCGATTTAAACCACTACATAATTCATAAATTAATCTCTCTTTTCATTTTTTTAAAAATCTTTTTAACCCCTTTCCACTAAAAAATTGTGTGACACCAAGGCTTTCTTGGGGATATGATAATTAATTACTCGAACATGACAAAGCAGAAGTGTAGAGTAAGTTAGAAGGGAAAACTAGGGAAGAGTCACCCAATTTGAACTACTGTAGTACCGTTGAAGATGTCGACCCATTCATTAAATATGTCCACCAGTGATGTCCGTGCACCCATTTCATGTGCAAAAAGCGGATTATTGACTAAACTCATTTTCCTCAATCTCACTTAAATGATGGCAAATCACAATAATTAGTCATTATTCTAAAACACTTACTAAAAATATAAAATGTAGAGTTCTTTTACTTTTTAATGTTGATTATTTCAAAATATAGATATATAAAGAGACCATTGGTGTTTTTATCTAATAAAAATTGATCCTAAAGCATCCATTAACATTTTTTTAAAACAATTAATATCTCAATATTACCTTGGAAAGTTAGTTCCAAGTATCTCCTTTTGGCCATACTTTCTCCAGCAATATCCATCATCAACGGGTCCTTGAAGTCCCGCCTCTGAACAGACAAGGACTTGTTCCTCCGATTTAGACGTTGTTGTTTTCCTGCATTCAACAGATCCAAACACAGCCCAATTAAGGAACCGCTACATTACCATAAAAATTGCGAATTAAACATACTATTAACATCTGCCCTAAAAACGAAATGTAAAATAGACCCGATTTATGCAGGCCCTATTCGAGCAAGTTAGGGGAACCGTGTGTATCAGTGTATATACTTTAATCCAATTGAGTTCACACGAACCAAGTACACCAAAAATAAAAAAAAAAGAAAAATTTTCTTGAATGTACCTCTTCTTGTTCACATCCTTGTGGTATTGATCACTGAAAGCTTGGCTAGAGGAGTCATCCTTATGTCTTCTCTTATTGATGGCAACGGAATTTGGGGATTCAATAATTCTAAAGGGGTGTTTGGCATTTTTTGGAGAAGGATCACTCCAATTCAGTACAGAAAGAGCCTTTTCATAGCAACTAAGTATTTGTTCAGCCAAGAATTCGCGTGTTTTGGGGGAAGAAGAAGAAGGAGAAGAGTTAATGAAATGGCTCCTCAGCTGTTTTGCTAGCTCCTTGCCTTGTGCTAGCTCTTTGCTTAGGATGTTATGCTCCCAATTCTCAGCTTTCTCCATTTTGAAGTTACTATGGTACAAGAAAATTTTCTTAAAATTTGGTTGCTTGTGTGGTCCAAAACAGGGTAATAATGCATACAATAGCTAGTGTAGAAGGGATTAGTGGCAAAGAAAAATGTGAGAAAATTTATAAAACGCTTTCGGAATTATATATATATATATATATATATATACGGTTATAGTAATTGGGATTAGAGAGTGTTAAGATATGAGGGAGAAACCCTAATTATAGTTGTTTTGGCTGGGATGATATGGGAACAAAGGAAGCAGCTAAGTGAGTTGCAAAGAAAGTGCAGGGAGGGTAAGTGTAGTGAGGAAGTTGGGTGGAAGAGGGTAGATATAAAGGAGCGAAAGGGGAAGGAAAAAGGCACGAAGTTCTGACTAGGAAAAGCGTGTGGGATTTGGGTGTTTAGGATTAGGACTTTGTGGGGGCGTTGGGCCGGGTTATGGGAGGGATTGGATGGATTGCTGTTTTCGGCTTAGGACTTTGGCATTGTAATATAAGGAGACACCGAAAGCGTGGAGAGAGAGAGACGCTTGAATTGCTGACTTTGTCAAAACGCCAAATAGGGTTATATCGATCATGGAAAAGAATGATTGGAAAGTCAAAGAGGAGGCTGGAAGATTAAGCTGGAAAGGTTGAACCAAGGAGTATTATTTTGCTAGTAGGTGGGAAACAGGGTTTGGTAGATTTACTTGTTAAAAGATTTGGTTAAGATTTTTACAGTAAACCGTGTTTTGAATCGGTAAAACTGTAAAACATATATAGTTTTACATCAAATTGAAGTGTATAAAATTATAAAAAAATGATTTTTTAATTTTATCAAGATTATTTATTTAAATTATTTTATATACATTTTAGTTATAACCCATAAAATCATATAAATTAACTAAGGTTTTAAAATATTTAATGAGAAAAAAAAATCCCATTTATAATATATCAAATGGTGGTGGCAAAGAATCTTCAAACCTGTTTCCGCGTTATTGCTTTAGAAGTGCAGGAGTGGGGAGAGAACATTCAGAGACGTACGAGTGTGACGTAGGTTGTCATCGTCATGGCGGCCCCTGGCTTACGTTGATGGCCATGGATGTCCTCATGTGGCCTTTAAGCTATATGCATCCTTTCCTCCTCCTCCACCCCACAATTTTATATGACATGATAAATGGATCGTCGACGTCTCTTAGTTTTGGAACGGATAAATATCACCTTCGGGCATCTTAAAATAGTTTTATTTTTTTTATAGTTATCTTATGTTTTAAATTTTTAATTTATTTATTTTTTAATTAACTATATAAAATTTATTTATTTTTATAATAAACTATTTAATTTTTTATGATTAATTAGCCCATTTAAATATTATAAAATTAAATAAAATTAAAATACTAAATATAATATTTATCCTTTTCTAACATCCTCTTCTCAATTCATGCATGAGCTTCTTTTCAGTTTTTTTTTTTTTCCTTTCCATGAAGCTTTAATACAAATCACTTAAATCAATGGGATTTAATCGAGCTTGAATTTATTAGCTTTGACCTGGTTTTTAATTTTTTCGATATTATCCTTACATTGAATTAACTAAATGCACTAGCCACTACTAGCGCACTGAATCTCACATATTTGGTGTTCAGCCATTTAATTAAGTCTAATTAGCTGGGGAATCTGAATATATAGTCCATTATCAATGCAAGTGTAAATATTTTGCAATCATTTCTTTGTCCTCGGCCTTTGGAAAAACAAAAAGTAAATAAATAAATAAATGTAAAAATCATTGGTTTTATGGGTATGTGAAACAATTAAATTCACATGTCAGCAGTACATTTAAATATAGATAATTATAGATCTATTTGAAGTTTTATCTCGGCACATTAACATGATATATTAATAAAAATAGATAAATTGTAATTATATTTTTTATATTTACTTTATATGTGTTTAGTTTTTTATTTTTAAAATTAAATGTTTAAACATCCAAATCTTAAAAAAAAAAAAGTACTTTTAAACCATAAAATTATAAGAAAATACTCGTATGAAATAAATCAATAAAATTAATGGTAAAATAGTTATGTAATGATAAATACACTTTTCTCCCTAAAGATTTGGAGTTTAAAGATTCTTGGAGTAAATGGGCTAAATACACCAAAAGAAGAAGAAATATAAAGGGGTATGTTGTTTATCCATAAAAAATATTTAACAAATTTTTAATGTTACACCGTGTTTCTAATCCTTTTGCTAAAAACAGAACAATAGGAAAATGGTTTGAGGAAATCTTTTTCTCTAATTTCTTTCTTCTACCCGTTGAATATATATATACAAGAGAATGTTATCTATTCCTTTCTAAACTGACTCCTACCAATTAGCTAAGTCAATAACAAGAATATCTCTAATATCTATCTACCTAAATTACAAAGATCACGGATATCACAATCATGGAGAGCACAAGCTGGCCAGCAGGGGATACACAACCGTGTACTTTGGTCGTGTACTTTCTATACGTTTCTGTGCACATTCTGGCAGGGGATACACGACCGTGTACTTTGGTCGTGTATTTTCTATACATTTCTGTGCACATTCTGGCAGGGGATACACGACCGTGTACTTTGGCCGTGTACACTTCTGTGCACTTTCCTACCACATACACGACCGTGTACTTCTGTTCGTGTACTTTTCTATGGACTTACACGGCCGTGTCTTGAAACACAAATATACACAGTTGATATCAATACCCCCCCTCAAGTTGGCGCATGAAGATTCGAAGTGCCCAACTTGCATAGGAGACGATCATGTGGGACTTTTCCCAGTGCTTTGGTAAAGATATCAGCTAATTGATCATGAGTTGAGACGTGACACGGACGGATGTAGCCATCAACAATTGCATCACGAACAAGGTGACAGTCGACTTCAATGTGCCCGGTGCGTTCATGAAACACTGGATTTTGAGATATGTGGAGGGCAGCTTGACTATCACAATGAAGATGCATAGGAGAAGGATGAGCCACACCAAGACCAGACAATAGTTCCTTTAACCATTTCAGCTCACAAGTTGTCATTGCCATGGATCGATATTCAACCTCAGCAGATGAACGGGATACGGTCTGTTGTTTCTTAGTCTTCTAAGAGATGAGCGAGTGGCCGAAGTAAACACACCAACCTGTGAGTGACCGGCGAGTCAGAGGACAGCCTGCCCAGTCCGAATCACACTAGCCGGACAAGCACATGTTGTTCTCCCTATGCAGCAGAATACCTCGTCCTGGATGCCCTTTCAGATATCTCACAACACGTAAAGCAGCGTCCCAATGATCAACTCTTGGTTGGTGCATAAATTGAGAGAGGACATGAATGCTGTAAGACAGGTCTGGTCTTGTGAAGCTAAGATAAATGAGGCGACCGACCAATCGACGATATCTGGCCGGATCATCAAGCAGGCGTCCAGTAGCCAGCGCCAACCGATGATGTTGCTCCAAAGGAACATTGGTTGGTTTGGCGCCTAGCAATCCAACTTCCGAAATGATATCCAACACATACTTACGCTGATAGAGAAAGATGCCTTCAGAGCTGCGTGCAACCTCAACACCTAAGAGATACTTCAAAGATCCTAAATCTTTATGTGAAAACATTCACTAAGATACGTTTTGAATCTTCGGATAGCAGCTTGGTTGTTACCAGATATAATTAAATCATCGACATAAACCAGAAGATGGATGCAAGTATCACCTCGTTGTAGACTGAAGAGGGAGTAATCAGAATACAATTGCTTAAAACCATAAGCGACCAATGTAGCGGATAACTTAGTAAACCAACAACGAGGAGCTTGTTTCAAACCATAAAGGGACTTGCGAAGTCGACACACTTTCCCAGCACTTGAGACCTGAAAACCGGGAGGCAATTTCATGTACACCTCCTCTTACAACTCGCCATGTAGGAAGGCATTATGAACATCCATCTTATGTAAGTCCCAGTTTTTGGCAGCAGCAACAGCCAGAAACACACGCATTGTCACCATCTTGGCCACTGGAGCAAATGTGTCTATGTAGTCAATCCCTTCAATTTGATGATTTCCAAAGATCACTAGTCTTGCTTTGTAGCGTTCAACAGTGCCATCAGAGTTATATTTGATTTTATAAATCCATTTACATCTGAGAGCTTTCTTGTCCGGAGGCAAGCTGTCAATCACCCAGGTGCCATTATCCTCTAAAGCTTGTATCTCATGCTGCATAGTTTGTCTCCATCGCTCATCTTTCATGGCTTCAGAGAAGGTTAGTGGTTCACGATCTGCTGTAATGGTTGCAAGAAATGCTCGATGTCCCTTAGAAAATTTGTTACAGCTCACATAATGTGTTATGGGATATGGTGTACCTGAAGGATGCGCTGGTTTGGGTGAGGAATGAGACGGACTCAATTTCTAAAGTGTATGAGTAACATAATCACGCAAACGGACTGACACTTGCTTCTGACGATGTCCACGCCCCTGCTGCAGCTGCTCTTGTTCTTCATCTACTGTTGGATCTGCTGGAAGCTGCTCGCGGTCTGCATCTACTGCTGTATCTGTTGGAAGTCCTTCATCCTCTGATTCTTCTACTGTCGTTTGCACAGGCGCTTGAATGTGTATAGGAGCAGTGTGTTCTGTTATGCCCCCCCTGACTGCAAACATTTCATTCTCATTGAAGACATCACTCACGTGTACTGGTCTGGCAACATCGCTTTGGGATTTGGATGCGACAGAAGCAAAAGGAAACTCATTCTCATAAAAAATGACGTCTCGTGAGATGATGTATTTTTTGGTTTCTAAGTCATACAGTTGCCATCCTTTCTTCCCATAAGGATATCCGACAAACACGCATTGTCTACTTCTGCTTGCGAACTTGTCCATCGTCTTCCCGCGAGTGTGTGCATAACACAAGGATCTAAACACTCTTAAATGCTCATATGTAGGCACCTGATTGTATAAGATTTCATAGGAAGTTTTTCCATGCAAAATTGAGGATGGGGTGTGATTAATCAAGTACCCTACTGCCAAAATGCACTCTTCCCATAAATCAATTGGGAGACTTCCTTGAAAACGCAGAGCACGCGCTACATTCAAGATATGGCGATGTTTCCGTTCCACTCTGCCATTTTGCTGTGGTGTTCCAGCACAGGAGGTTTGGAAGACAATGCCTTGCTCTAGATAGTAATTTTTCATGCTAGTGAACTCGGTGCCATTATCACTTCGTACAATTTTAACTTGTTTGTTAAATTGCCTATTAACCATAGAGAAAAAATTCTTCAAGGTTTGAGACACTTCTTTCTTATCCACTAACAGAAAAATCCACACACCACGAGAGTAATCGTCTACTACAGTTAGAAAATACGAGGAACCACATGATGAGGGAGTTCGATATGGTCCCCATAAATCACAATGAATCAATTCAAAAAATTAGAGGCTCTATAATCACTAAGACAAAAATTATTTCTGGTTTGCTTTGCACGTTGACATACGTCACGGCACTTATTCATAACACTACTTCTATTCCTAACATCGTCTACTGGAATCAACTTGATTACTTTTGGAGAGGGATGTCCCATTCTCTTGTGCCAAAGATAAAAAACATTTACTCTATCCGCCTTCATAGCCTTTGTGCGCGGTATGTTCCAGAAATAATAGAGTCCATCTCTTCGTTCACCCGCACCAATCAGCATCTTGGAGGCATGGTCCTGAACAACACATAGATTATCAGAGAACAGTACAATGCAATCTAAAGAATCAATCATTTGTGACACAGAAATTAGATTGCAGTTTAGTCCAGGCACATAAAGAACATTTTTGAGGAAAATGTTCTCGTTAAGTTGAACAGATCCTTCTCTAGTTGCTGCAGTATTACTTCCATCTGGCAATCCAACAGGACATCTGGGAATTTCTCGCGTGTTAGATAAAATTCTCAAACTACCTGTCATATGATTTGATGCGCCGGTGTCAATAATCTAAGGAATATTGACATGCTTACCAATCATCTTTTCGTTCACCAATGATTTCTGATTTTCCAACATCTCCAACAATGTTTGCCACTGCTCCCTATTAAGCTCAATAGTCCCTCTTTTTTCTCCATCCTGTGCTGGCATTGCTGAAGAACTTCCTTCGGCAGTATGGACAGCATTCGCACACAAGAAACTCCCTCATCCTCGACTTCCTCCTGCACCGGTTTTCTGTTGTTGTTGTTGTCCTTTTCCCCGATTACTCGTTTTCCCATCTCCACGATGACGGTCTTCCCACCATTCAGGAAAGCCAATGATCTTGAAACAATTTTCTGTTTCATGTCCAACACGCTTACAATTTGAGCAGATCATGCTTTTGTCCCTTCCTTCATTGCGGCTGCAAATTGCATTTGCCCCTTGAACAGCAAAGGCCATGACATTACTTCGTTCTTCCTTTCCTCGAACGATTGTCTTCATTCATTCCTCTTGCACCAGGATTGAGTAAACCTTGTTCAAACTTGGTAATGGATCCTAAACTAGTATGTTAGATCTCATTGTACCATATATATCCTCATCTAATCCCATGAGGAACGGGTGTACTCTTTCTTCTTCTCGTTTCCTTTCCAGAATTGATCCAAGATCGCACCTGCACATTCCACACTTGCAGGTTGGCACTTGCTCGAAGTTAGCAAGTTCTTCCTAAAGTTTCTTCAGTTTTCCATAGTAGTCCACGATAACAAGTCCCTTCTGTTTACATTCTACAAGCTCCGCCCTTAATTGTTGTATCCTAGGTCAGTTTGCCACTGAGAATCTTTCTCTGACATCTGTCCACAAATCTTGCGCTACTTCCACATGCGATATGGTAGAACGAAGATTGGATTCAATGGTATTCCTAATCCAAGACACCAACAACGAGTTGATGGTCCACCAATCATCGAGATCTAGAGACTCCTCATCCGGTTGTATGATTTTCCCATCAACAAAACCGAATTTCTTTCTTGCTCTTAGGGCTGTTCGCATAGACCGAGCCCATTCATCATAGTTGTCGCCTTTCAACTGGACTTGTGTTATCACAATTCCAGGATTGTCATTGGACGTGATGTCATATGGAGAAATAGTCTTCCTCTAGTTCATTCCCTCACCGTTTGCGCTGCCTTTCCTATCACTCTCGGCCATGTCTGCCTCTTTGAATAGGGTAGCTTTAGCTTGGCTCTGATACCATGCTAAAAACAGAACAATAGAAAAATGGTTTGAGGAAATCTTTTTCTCTGATTTCTTTCTTCCACCCGTTGAATATATATATACAAGAGAATGTTATCTATTCCTTCCTAAACTGACTCCTACCAATTAGCTAAGTCAATAACAAGAATATCTCTAATATCTATCTATCTAAATTACAAAGATTACGGATATCACAATCGTGGAGAGCACAAGCTGACCGGCAGGGGATACACGACCGTATACTTTGGTCGTGTACTTTCTATACGTTTCTGTGCACATTTTGGCAGGGGATACATGACCGTGTACACAACCGTGTACTTTGGTCGTGTACTTTCTATATGTTTCTGTGTACATTCTGGCAGGGGATACACGGCCGTGTACACGACCGTGCACTTTGGCCGTGTACTCTTCTATGCACTTTCCTACCACATACACGACTGTGTACTTCTGTTCGTGTACTTTTTTGTGGACTTACACGGCCGTGTCTTGAAACACAAATATACACAGTTGATATCAATACCTTTCTTATTCTTTGGTTTTATCAATAGATTAAGTCGAGGCGTACATTATTTATCGATCGGATATTCTATATTATTATCTTGACATAAAACTTCAACCCCATCTAAAAAAAAATATTAAATGTTTCGGAAAAAATAAAATCCATACAAGAAGAATTCGTTCATATATAATAGAAAACATTTGAATGGAATAATATAAACTCTCGGTTGATTAAAACATGATTATCATTGGCAATAAACTAAGTTTGTCAGATCTAGAATTTAAAATATAAATACATGTTGCCGAAAACTCTACGCAACTTTCTTTCTTTTTTTCTTTTTTTTGGAAAGAAAAACCACCAAAGTAAATAAAATAAAAACTTGATAAAAGAATGAGTAGATGACATGCAGCCGAGTGGACTCGGCGTGTCCTCTTAATATTATATGTTTCTATTTCTGCGTTGCAACCTGGATTTGTAAATTATATTATAAATTGCTTAAAGTGCGCAAGAAAAGCATTTGATTTGTCCAAAACATGCAAGTGGCGTAACTTAATTCCTCCTTTTCCTTTCTTTTCTTTTCTTTTCTTTTTTTTTTTACAGGTTTTGCTAACGGGTACTTTTCTGCCCCCTATTATGAACAAAAAATATAAACGAATCACAACATTTAAAAAACAATTATATAATTCCAAAAAAAAAAGAAAAAAATATATCAAAAGATGCAAAGTTTCTTCATCCAGCTCATTGACCAGTGAATGGGGAAATGCAAATTGCCTTTAAATTTTGATAAATATTATAAATTATTATCTTAAATTTAATAAATTAATAAATAATTTTTAAAAATTATAAATAATCCTCTTAAACTTTAATTTTAATACAAAAATATCTTTTAAACTTATCAAGATTTGCTATAATACCTTTCAAACTTTGAACTTATATATTTTTTAAATAAAAAAGAAAATACTATTCACATTATGATTTATCAAATTTTAAGAAAATTATTTATAATATTTAAAAACATATATGAAAGTTTAAGAAGATATTTTTAATATAGAGAGAGAGAGAGGTGAGATGAGGGATGATGATTTTTTTTTTTTTTCCACATGTCAATTGTCAATTGCTCTCTTTAAAGTATGAAGGGCTTAATGCATACGTAAAGTGATAATGACGATATCTTGGGATTAAGATCGGACGGCCGCGTTGAACTGGATTACAAACTAAAAAACACGGCATGATCGTCGTCCCGCGTGAACGGGAGTGCCCGGATTACGGACACGGCTTGATGACATGACCGTACGTCCTTAGAAATTCATCACATAGATGCCGATTTCTCATCATTATTTCAAGGGCTTGTCGCAAGGCAACATTAGCAACCTGTACAACCCGCAGCTGGCACGTCTTGACTATAGAGTGTGTTGGCATGTTTTAAGGTATTGCATTTGGTTCGCAGAATTCCTAAATATAGTCATTTCCACAACTTATGGTGGATTGGCTTGGTTTGATTAACCATCTAGGCCAACTACTTCATAGTTTTGGGATCCATTTGTTTTATATTTTTTTTCTTTTTTTATGTCATTTTTTTTTTATCTTCATTCAAAAAATTTACTTACTAAAAATAAGATATCAAAAAGATAAAAATATAAATACATATATATTCCTCTTATAAAATTAAGTACTTAACAAATTTATATAGAGATTAATTTATCTATTCTTTATTTTATTTATTTTTATAAAATTTTTCTTCTTCAATGCATAAAGTATACCTATTTTTAAATATTTTTCCTTAAAAATACGTTATTTTTAACTAGCTTAATTTACATATCTCAATCACCAACTTCACCATATTTACAAAATAGATACAAACAAGATATAAATAACATAGTTTTCTAAATGTTAAATTTTAAAAAGATATAAATGAAATACAAATAATAAAATAACAATCCAAATGAATACTTAATTTAATAACTTGTGTTGGGTTGAGTCAACCTCAAAAAAGATGAAGATATTATCATTGAAACCTTTCATGAATAGCAGCCAACTATTATGATGATTTAGTAAAAGATTGATCCAAGATTATCATGAGTGATAGACTTAGTTACGATTTATGATGACATTTAAAAGATCTTATGTTAGTTTATGTTTCCTATACATTGTTCATTCACATATATAAATTGTTATATGGAGTTTAGCTAAAATGAGCTATTATTAGTTTTTAAGGCTATGTGAACTTACCTTTTGTAAGAATCAATAGATGTTGTTTTTATTTGAATTGTTTGTAAAAAAAATTTATCAATTTTAATTAAATGATCACTTTTCTTAAATCTCTTTTTTCTGATAAAGAATGTATGTGATGAGCAAAAATAATGTTCAATGAAAATAAAGAAGGCTGCGATGTATAGAACTTCTTCCTATTGAATACGTTATCTCTTCCAATTACATTGATAGGGATCCGATTTTCCACACTAGTTGTTTCATTAATTCAATAACTAAGAAATGTTATAAATCTCAATAACTCATGCTTTGTCTTTCTAGCCTATCACTCGGCTAAATATAGAGTAGAAGACTTTGTAACCTCATTTTCTTAAGCTAATCTTTACATAGAAAAGTAAAGAAAATTTTACAATAATGAGAAAATATAAATTCTTTAGTTTAAGTTTGAGAAAACAAAGAATTTAATTGTTTTTGTTTTTCAATCTATCTCTTCTTAATAATTAAACTTATATTAAATACATATAAAACTGTATAAGCTACATTCTTTAAACTAAAGTCTACAAACCAATATATCAAATTATTTGTTTAAGTGTCTACTGAAACGTCTAATAGATTATCTGTATGAAATTATTTATTTAAGTGTTTATTGAAACGTTTAACATATTGTTTAGTGAACTATTAGATAAAGTATCTATAAATTATTATCTACTTAATTGTTTGTAAAAATGAAAACTTTTGTTCTACTTACTTAAAGCATATTCATTAGATTTTATAATTTTTTTGTTATCATTAAAACTTATTTCAAATGACTCAATACATACCTTGTAGATGGACTAGTGACATGTGAGCACTACTAAAATTTTAATATGTGAAGATATAAATAATAGTTTTTTTAATATTTATTATTATTATTATTATATTTTAAATATTATTAATATTTGCGCACGCCAAATATATAGCATATTAGATATGGCGAAGTCTCTATAATAAGTAACAAATGGTTTCCATGAGTTTATTTGCAGTTACGTGCAGTTTCAGTGCATTGTTCACGGGTTATATGTATTTAATAATGATCGCGCAACATAAAATCATAGTGACAATTACAGAAATTATATCGATATTATAGAAAGAAATGGACATAGCTTAAAAATGATGAAAATAACTAAGATCATAAATAACTTAGAGATCGTCCATAAATTTATATATATATATATATATTGTTACATACACTTTTGTATTAAAATAAATTGGCATATGCTTCATTGATATTATTCTGTGTATAAACGTAAACTTACCTATATTATATGAGGAATAAAACATCACTTGGACATGATTAAAAAGTAGCTAAAAAAGATTGTTCATAGATTTGTATAGATATTATTATTTACACTCATCTACTAATATAGCTTTGTATATATAGTCCATTGATATTAAAAATTTAACATACTTGTATATTAATAAATGTCTGATGATTTTGTATTCCTTTTTTTTCTATATAAAAGACATTTAAATTCCTTGTTATGTATACCAAAAGAGATGTAATTTATTAATCCAAAAATAAATAGTAAATTATTCTAAATTAGATAACGTAATATGATAAATTTTATATATTTATAATATATAGTTTATTAGTCTAGAGAATAATTAAAAAGTGAAACCTGAGGCAAAAAAAGATGCAATACCATGAATCTATATCTATATTAGTAGGCTGCCACTTGATAAACTGACATGGACATAGTCAAAGCTGTATTTTAATAGATCATAAATAGAAGTAGATATAGACGTATGAATTAAAATATATATTTTATATGTTTTACATTAATTTGAATCATCTATCCCGTAAAATATTATTTATAAATTAATTAAGACAGATCAAAATTTCAACATAAAGACATAACTAATGAAATAATAATCGAAAAAAAAACATGTCTTATCTCTGCTCTCACTTTCTCCGAGTCCCATCATTTCATGTGCCCCCACTTCACTGTTTTTCCTTTTCTCCCATTAAGTGCCACGTGGCACTACATTAAATATTTTGTATGGGCAGATTATTTAAAGATCCCAAAGGCCATAACGTGTGGGGTTGCAAGATTATCGTCTCTTTTACTCCATTTTTTATTTTATTGAGTTAACCGAGTCAAAGAGAGTAGCACGTGTTTTGATGCATGATTTGGTCAGAAATTAGACATTACTCGAGATGGATATTTTTTTTTAATTTTTTAAATTTATAAATTAGTGATTAAAATTATTTTTAGATTTTTAAAATATTTCATAATTTTATTTTTTTTTATAATTTTAATTTTTAATTATACATGATAGTATTTTAAAAAATAAATATACATCCAATGAAAGACTTATATATTAGAAAAATATTAAAAGATAAAAAGACTTTTTCATCAATTATAAATGTATTTTCGTAAGATATATTATCAATATAGGAAAGTACAAATGTCTTTTGTATAATCTCCTCACAAGTTTCTTAAAAATACCTGTTAATAAAAGTAGATGTTAGATATTAAATGATATGCTGCATTTATTAGCTTATATTGCTCACGTATTGAAGAATGGAAAATACAAAGCTTAAGGCAGTGTTTTGGTTTGTATAAATTTAAGATTCTGGACCGATAAATATGCTACTAAACAAAAAACCTAAGGATTCCAAAAAATTTGAAGATTTTATACATCTATCAAGTTGTACTATAATCTTGTCTTAATAAAATAAAAGATTTTTTAAAAACTCTTAAACTAATTCTTTTATTTTCTAAAAATATATATACGAAACTATATTATACCATACTATACTTATTATATTATATTGTCTTATACCCCTTGTTCCATCCAATTGTTTGCCGTAACAAAGATGCTAAGCTGTATTAGATGCCTATTTCCCATGTGAGGATTGGAAATATAGCCGAACGCGTGAAAGGCTGGCTTCCATTCTCACTAAGATTGGAAAAATAGGTAAATCTGAGCTTTGATCAGGTAAAAAGGGCCAAAAAAGAACCCTGAGACTAATCGTTCTTTGGAAACAAAATGATCTCATCGTAGTATTATTAAAAGCAAACCTTATATCCTTTTGGAAGTGGAAAATTGAGACTAGAAGTTACATATAAATTGGAGCTAAATCCGAGCAATAAATAAGAAATCAAAGAACTTTTGAATCAAATGGACTAAATTATGCATCAATCTTGTGTTGGCTTAGCTTAACACTGTGTTTGGCTAACTTTTAGGTATTATTTGATTGCAATAATTTCAAGTTATAAAACTAAATGAATCTTTAAATATATTGTTTGATTTACATATTAGCTCAAGTTACTAAACAAAAGGATCTTTATAATATTAGATTAAAACTAAAAACTTTATATCATATATTTGATAGTATAAAAAGGTATAAAATAAATATATTTATGAAATTTTAAAAATAAGTCCACACCATATTTAAATGTATTATAAAAATCTATATTTAATACTGCATATATCAAATATGGTACATGGGAATTCTACTGTCCTAATGATGTGGATCAAATACATTAGCACTTAGCTTAAAGATGAGTCACGGTCCATGTTGAACCGAAATGGACCTAGAAGACCGGCCATGTGTTATGTAATTTGGACCCATAACCAAAGTGAGAGCCAGAGGACTACAGAACTTAGCATTGAGAATACTTTTTGAACAATTGGAACCCGAAGACATTCACATAGTTTCTTCATTTACTTTATCTAATTGTTTTGTATTTAATCAGATGCATTTGTCGGTATTACAAAATGACGAGTAAACACATTAGTGCTCGGTTTGTGGGTGATTCACAATCCATGGTGAACCTAAATGAATCAACAAAACCGACCTTGTATTGTGTTCTATTGACCGAGAAGAGCATCAAGAACTGACACCCTATGTAGCTGTTTTCCTTTTGTTATTTTTCATATTTAGGACAAGTATAAATACTTGTAAAAAGACAATCAAAAAACACTTTTGAGACATCATTTTTACAACTGCTATTCACGTGGAAAGGAGTCCTCTTCTATTCCATTCTTACTCTTATCAATTTCTACAATTAAGGATTGTAGCGAGCGGACTTGAAATTGTTGTGAGTTATATCAACAATTGCAAGTTGTTCCTAATTCAGCTAGTGTGTTATATCTGGTAAAGAATTGAGAATTTCATTTTATTCTTGTTACATGCAATTAGGGTTCACGATTAATTTGGAACATGCCAATTTCATAGACATTTGTTGAATTGTTTCGTCAATTAGCATTGTTAATTGGAATTAGATCTTGGCATATCACCTAATCTCTTTGTATTGTATTGTCTATTTTTCTTTGCACTATCATTTTCTTCCAACTAAATGCTATCTTAATGTAAATGGAAATTGAAGGTGAAATTAGTGAAAATGTGGAAATGAAAGGAAATTAGTGAAAATGTCTCCTTTTACCTATATTTGATTAATCGAAATGAAGTAAAAAGAAGAAAAATGAAACAACAATTGGTCTAAAAATTACCCTCTAGGATATAGAGAAAGTTTTCACATGTTGTTCTTTTGAAGGGTATTTTTGTAACTTCTCAATATTTCTATTTTTATTTATAGCATATTTGATTGATTTAATAAGAGTGGGATGAAACAGTTAATTCCTCCCCTACGTACATATTCCTATGTTTAATTGGCTGATTTGCTCTTCCACATAACTATTAAGACGATGAAATGAGAGAGTGCAATTCCCTTTCAAGACCTAGGATTTTTTTTTTCCAACATGTTTTAATATCTATCCATACAACATTATTGTTTTATTTCATTTTACAAACCAAACATACCGTCAATTAAGGTGAAATAAAAATACCTATATTGAGAAACATTTTTGTCAATTTCCATCCAATTTATCTTATTTTCATCCTTTATTAA
The DNA here is from genome assembly GCA_037954665.1 of Laguncularia racemosa. NCBI lineage: Eukaryota > Viridiplantae > Streptophyta > Magnoliopsida > Myrtales > Combretaceae > Laguncularia > Laguncularia racemosa. The sequence goes on from JBBMOL010000016.1 coordinate 7,904,008, forward strand.
AAATCCAAACACAATAGTTTCCTTCAATTTTCATTTGTTTCCTTAGATTTCGGCTAATTTTCACCAATCTAAATAATAGGCATATAATCCGACAAAGAACTGTGATAGCCTTTAGAGAGAAGGTAGTACGAATCCCGCCGAATTGCCCGTGGGAAGTGCAAAGGAACGGACCTAAGTATGAAGTGACACTGTCGAGTTGCATGCTTCAGGTAATGAGACTGTGACGTTCGTAAGTCCTTGAAAATGGAAAGTAGGATAACGAACCCCATGCGGATTGTACAAGAAAACTTATAATGACTTATCAGGTTAAAACTAATAAAACATAACATCAATCTTATGAGTATTGGCGTAAAGAGAAGGAAACCTCTGCAAATATGAGGACATCGTGCGAATTGGCCCACTATGTCTTTCATGCCTTTTTATAGGACTTAGGAGGCTGCCCTCTCTGGTAGACAGCACTTAACCCGAAGTTTTAGTAAGTTCTAGGACATTATACCAAAAGAATTATATGCTTTAACACTTTTTTTAATTTAGCAAATTAATATATGTAGATGATGGATTCTAATTGAGGTTTTCACGTGCATGTCGTAAACAAATTTTGTGTTATACTCGACTTCAAAGTAGCTATATAGAAATGATACGTAATGAGATAACTTAGAAAGAGTGATAGAGAGGAAGAACATACAGTCTTAGTGTTTCAAATACATAAATGACAAATAAGAGAGCTTAATAAATCCTTAGGCATTAGTCTTACAGTTTATACGATTGAGGTCTGTAATTGCCAGAAATCATTGCTTGATTTTTGAAAGTAGAGACAATATACTAAAATGTTGTTTCTTTAATTTCTTCTCAAAAATCTCAAATGAAGATAAGTAACTAGGTATTTATAGGCTTTTAGATTCAATAATATCTCTTCCCAATAGTTATCCTCATGAATATATAAGGTTGATTGAGAAAGGTTGGATATTAATTGGTCAGTTTAACGATTTCTATTTAAAGTCCATTAAGCTAATTTTTTCTAAATCATCTTAAATATTGACCGAACTCTTTAAACCTTATCACCTAGTTTAAGAAATTAAGTCTAAATAATTAATGAGTTTAAATTAGTAATTAACATGGTAAATATTAGCCCTTTACAATATCAAAAGGGAAATGGGAGGATGATATAAATATGTTTGAAAGCCATGCATACCAAAATGCAGAAGTCTCAAAGAACCTGATAGAAATATTTTTAAGCTAATACTTGCTGTAGCTGTGGGTGCATCTCTAGGAATAAAGTTAATTCGGACCAACATGTCATGACGTACAAGAAGAATAGCAGGAAATGCTCACAAGGTAGTTTTCGACTTTCAACAGCACTACATAGAGGACTCATAGTAAGAGGGTACACGAGAATGCTCACGTTCCTATTATTTATTGAAGCTCGTGACAAAGAGCATGGTAAGTAAAGTTATATGGTATATTAATAGTATTAAATCTTTTTTCGAAGTTTAGAGGTTATATCACTCTTGAACAGTTATCGCCTATGGGAGATCAGCAAGTGATTTAAGATTGCACTAGATCAAACACCCTCGAGAAGCATGTTTCCTCGAGATACCACGCGAGAAGAATATTTGTGGAAGATTAAATTGGTTATATGAAATTTTAATTTAAATCCAGTATTAATTTAGATTTCGTTTCCTACACTAATGACAAGGCTTAGGGAATCCAACCTATATCTTGAAATGACTTGGAGAAATTTGATTAATTGGAAGGATCATTAGATTGATTGGCCAGCTCTCAATCTTCATCAGGTAAGCTTATGTACTTAATAAGAAAAGTTATTATGTTGGGCCTTAATTGAAAATAAAGCCCTGACTATCAAAACACAAGAACAAAACTGTCCACACACTTGAGTAACCCTACTATCCCTTTTACATGGTCCGATGCTCCTCTCTCTCCTTTCTTTGTTTGCTTGCTTTAACGAAATTAAGGTTTACTATGTTTACTATCTAATTGCTTTTGTTTGACATTTTGTGATAGGGAAATGGGAACGGGACTACTTCGAGTGAGTCGTCAACTCTTGGGAAAAGCAGGAATGTCTCTTTTTCTCTTATTTCCTATATGTGATTATCTTCTATGTCAAAGTACAACTGTCATATAACAATATCTAACTATTTTCTAGTTATAATCTTTACTATTTTTACTATATCTATTCTATGTTGGAATTTGTTGTATTGGATTATCATGTATTTATGATTTTGTCCTATTAATGAGTTATATAGTCCTTATGCTACTTTGAAATCCTCTTATGTTGACTTGAATGTGTTGTAACATATTAACTTGGCATTCATAACAAACGCATCATGATAGCTCTTGATTGATTAGGTTTTATCTCATATGTCAATTACTAAAGCGATTTGATAGATGTCATTAAGTCCAAAAGTCTGTAAATACCTAGTAATGCCTCCTCTTTGAACAAATTTCGAAATAAGAGAAACAGTATTTTATGTAGGAGTTCCACTCTTAGAGATCGAACAACTATTTAGATTAAGAATAAGTTCAATTGATGAAAACTATAAGGTCAACACTCTAACGACTTGTTCACTTCACCTAATAGAATAAGCAAAGGTTAAATTGCAATTTAATAGGAATTGAATAAATACGTAATAGTTATTACATATTTATTATTTTATTTAGTTAACACAAAAATAAATAATGAATAAAACATTAATAAAAAATAATTGATTGTTATACCTCTAAAATCATTATTCTTTTTCCAATTTCCATACCTAATACAAACTCAACACAACTTACAATAATCATGGGTTATTAAATAGCAATTTATGAGTCAGGGATATGAATTGCTATTCAATATTTTGAGTAATAACAATTCATTGTAAATAACTATTCAGTATTTAAAATTTAGTTGAGCACCGTAATAACAATTTTATATAAAATATGGGGAAATGGAGTCATTCCCCTAAATGAACATGCAATAAGTTTTCTTATCTATCACTTATGAATTTGAGATGTAGAGACTCTTTATTCTTTCTCTCCATCATTCTCTTCAAGTCATCTCTCTACATAGAGGTAGACACAAATCGGACTAGTTTGGTTTTCTCTCCAAATCAAAATAAATCATAAAAATGCAATTTGGTTTTTTATTATTTCAAATCAAACCATACGATTCGATTTCAAATATTTTCAAATCATAAAAGTTTAGCTTAATTCGATTTGGTTTATAAATTAAATTATTTTTTTTCTAAAAAAATACATTTACTTAACATATAATCTCTTATAAGTAGTACTAATTTTGTTTAATAATAAAATATATTAATATCATATAAGAGATAAATAAAGTCAATATTTAAGTAACTAAAAGATTTTCAATATGTAATACAACTAATTTATTCCTTAGGTTAACATATAATATAAATTTTAAGTCAATATATATATATTTACTAAATTATAATAATAAAATTTAAATACATATATTTATCAATAAATAGAAAATAAAAATTCTTTTATATGTTATGTTACAATAAAGAAGTTATTATAGTTATAAGTAAAATATTATTATATTTTTTAAAAATGATTTGGCTTAACTTATCCCTTTAAATCAATAATAAATTTTTTGTTTGATTTGAATTGAAAATTTTTTAAGCCAAATTGTATAAAAAAAAACTATATTTTTAGTTTGATTTAGTTCAATTTATGGATTGATTTGATTTGATCAATTTTTTTGCCTACCTCCATCTTCATGTGCCATCACCACATTACTCCTCAAACACAATGTAAAGCGCACAACAAACACAACATGCATGTAACAATGATAGTTCAATCCCCTTATTTTCACAATTTTTTTAAGATTTTATTTTCTCTCTCTCTTTTTTTTTTTTAATCAACTACAATTACAATTAAAAAAAAGTGAATTTGATCTATTTTATTAGAAAATCGGTATTCATAAGGTTATTGGCCACAAATTTCTTAAAGTTGATTATGTAAGTTTTGCATTCCTACGCATTACACGAGTTCTTATCAAGTTAAATAGGAGAATGCATGAACCGTTATATTGCCACGAATGCCCATAAACAAGTTATATTCTGCCTCTTTATAATTTTGTATATGGATTTCCATTCATTAAAGCTAGACAAATGTAAAACATTTGCCATTTTCTTTTTTTTCTTCTTTTTTTTGTTGCTAAAATTCCATTATGTTAAATACTTTAGATTACTATATTATGCACCTAATACTTGCCCATCTTTAGATTCTGTATTACCTAAATTGCACATAATTAATTGCCATATTTGATTTTTTTTCTTTTTTCTTTTTTTAAATTTGAAACTGCTCAGCATATATACTTGCTTAATTACTTCCACAATAAATTATATGCCATCTTTTGCCCTTATTTGTTACCCATTAAAATCCACAGTATCAGTTATTGTCGTACACAATTAATCATCTTTGACCATGCAGCCATTTAAATATCTAATACAATTTTTAAATTCTTCCTTCTTTTTGCAAATTCTATATTTATAAGTTGTAAACACCTTTTTTTGCCCCTTCATCACAAATAATGTTTAATTTTTAATTTTTTTAATTTTTCAATTTTCCTCCTATTTTGCAAAAATAAAAGAAAAAATGTTGAAAAAAATAAAATAAATATCCCGATTTTGAGAAATGATGATGGAAATAATAAAAAAAGATGTAAAATAATTTTCGAATCGTGGGGGAAGCATTCCACGTTTTGCAATTTTTTTTCATTTGCCTAGAACATGTGTTAGCTTGCGATTAGATGGAGAGAACGCACGCGTAAGCTTGATATATGTAGAAGAAGAACAATGAACAAAAAGGATATGGAAGTTCATTTATGTAAGAGAATTAATCGATAGAAAAGTTGGATATTCAATCCTATTTCGATATAACTTGAGATAATAGAAATCAATAAGAGTGTAATTACATTACCCAATATGACTCACCAAATGAACTAATTGTAAAAACTCAATCAAAGTATTGATTAAAATATTCTATAGATCCACCAAAAGTGATAAAGGTTTTCAATTCAAAAAAACAAAAAACAAATTGATAACAACTTGTCTATCAACATGAAAAGAAGCCCTCTTAATAATCTATAAACCTAATAAAGAATAAAATAAGTCATAAAATAAAAATGAGACACGAATAGAAAGTAAATAAGCATAAAACTAAAAGTCTTTGGTGTACATAATAAAATGCTTCAGAACATGCATTAATAGTCCAAACTCTTTAGCTTAAGGAAAATATACTATGTCTATTAGTTACAAATGTTCCAAACCTTTTTGATAAATTCCTTGGCAAAAAGTTATGTTCTGCAATAGATGCTTCAAATCTTTTATTTTTGTAAAATTTTGCAACATCTATTGGCCTAAAAAACCTACTTCATCCCACCTCTTTTCTTCCCAGCTTCATTTCTAGGCAATCTTGGACCTCTAGCTCAATCCCTAGGACCTTGGTTTCCATCATTCTCCCTATGTTGAGAAGGACTCACCCTCTAATCTACAAATTTCTGTTTTGGCTTACGGAATCCAATTCTTGCAAATAAGCTTTTCTAAGTTCAATTAGGCTTCTCCCTTTTAGATTGTGCCCTTCACACCACAACACGACTCATGGGCAACAAGATAATCTCCTGACCATCCTTTAAAAAGGTATATGAGTTTTGAAACCCATTAAAATTCACTTACCAATTTGATTGCTATAGCCTTTCCAGTAAAACATCCACCACATCCATAGGCACCATTTCAAACTCCATATCATCCACAAATTCACCTGTAGTGAATGGTACCTTGACTTATTTTCTAACCTACACAACTCCCTTTATCCTTAACTAATGTAAGTGATAAGGTATTGAAAGTGGTGTAGTCTTCATCCCAAGACTATGAACAAAAGCAATGGAAACCAAATTAGCACAACTTCTACCATCAACTAAAAATGAATAAGGCTTTCCCTATACCGACCCTTAAGTTTGGAATAAGTTTTTTCCTTTACTCAACTTCTCTAGATTCATCAAGATTCACACTCGCTGTGCTATCAAAACTATAAGATCTCCCTCTTTAGCACTAAAACCATCATTCTCATAATCAGATTGTTTCATTGCCTCCTCAACATCCTTTACAACATCTCCATAAACCTAGTAAACCACATTGTCAGCTTTGAGCATTACAACCCCATGATTAGGACATTGAACTACAATATTTCCAAAACCTAGACACTTGTAACACTACACTTGCTTAATCTTCTATCGAGAGCTCTTTGCACCTTGTCCCCTTGAGTCACTGATAATATGATATTTACCCTTCTCTACAAATCTATTAACACGTTTCTCATCATCCCTTTCAACTATTCTATCTACCATGCCTTTATCATCCACCTTCTTATCAATGTCAGCAACTCGAGTAAAAGCAATGGATTAGAGGATATCTATGGCTCGTTATGATTTTGACATCTCTATTATTCCACTTTGATAGTTATCTACATTGCATCTTCCAAAGTATCTATCCTCTAAAGCTCAACTATATACAATATCTAATTACTAAGTCCTACTAAAACTTTGATATCGTTGTTCTAGAGGTTTTATCAAATTACACCTAATAATTAGCATTTTGAACTCCTTGATATAACTTTCAATGCTCATGCTACCCTATTTCAAAGTCTATAGCCTCATATACAGTTCCTATTGATAATATTCTAGCATAAATAATCTTTGATGCATTAAATCTTTCATGTACCTCCTTGACATCACTTCGCCATCTCTTATATGATTGCTATTACTTAAAACATTCTTCCATTACATTGCAACATACTAAGTAAATTCTAAGGAAACTGGCTTCAACATCACAATTATAATAGTTAAACAACCTCTCAATTTCATCCTCCCAATCAAAACATCTATCCATGATACCTATACCATCATAGGAAGGAACCTCTAGTTTAATAGACCCTAGGCCTCTCATTTGTCTTTGTCTCCTAATCTATAGATAGATCAAATCTTCTTCATCATCATCATCATATATGAGATTATTCATGACCTCTCTTTATGAAAAACCCCAAATTTCTAAATAAGGTCAATGGAATTAAGAAGAAAATTTTGAAGTCAATTAAGAAAAGGGTTTACAAAATTTATGGCCAAAATTTTCTAAAATAACCTTTTACCCTTAAACTCGATTTTAATGAAAATAGCTTTGAAATAGCATAATAGATATAGATTAAATTTCAAGACCCTAATTAAGTGAATAAAATTATTAAGGAATTATTTGTATTCAATTGGAAAAGAGAAAATTAAATTTAGAGATCAATTTTGGAAAATGATAATTTTGGCTCTTGAAGATAGTTTTAATGAATATAGACTCAAAATTTCTTAGAGACCTTAAATATAGCTCTAAGACTTTAATTAGGTGAATAAAATTAATTACAAAATATTTGGTGACAATTGGAAAAGAAGAAATTTTAATTTGGAGATCACTTGGGTAAAATGACTAAAATGCCCCTAAGCTTATTTTATAGAAGAGTAGCCAATTAATTTAAATTCCAAGAGTATTTTAGAAAAAAAAAAAGAAGTATCATTTTACAGCTAGACTAAGTGGAAGAGTTTAAGGGAAAAATAATACAAAATAGGCTAAATTAAGAAGACGTATGTCATCATAAGTTATAACCTACTAACTCTTATAAATCTAAATTAAATAGGTTATGCTCCTAAAGTTAAAAATTTGTAATTAAGATTAGTCTAGTACTTTAAGGGCTCCAAGTTGAATAAAACCAGGTTCTTTTTGATAAAAAGGGTAGTGGAAGTGATAAGGAGATAAATTGCTTTGGTTTCACCTAATTTGGGTTTAAATTGAATAAGTTATACTCTTTTAAAGTTAATGCCTTAATTTGTAACAAATTAAAATTAAGTTAAACAATGGTTTAATTAAATTGGATCAAGGCCAACATAACCCCAAGTAGGCTAAACCAAAATAGGCTAAGGATCACCATCTTACCCTCCATTAGGTGGCTCATGTAATTAAACATAATGTGTTTAAATGAGCTTAATTAACTAGACCATCCTAATTGGGTCGAAATAAAATTTGACATGATAATGTGAACTTAATAACTCATGGGCTCAAGATTCAAATTCAAAATGTAATTGGGCCTATTTCTTCTTAAAACTTATACTTAAAATAAGCCTTATAGAATAAATAACTCAATCGGGTCTTATACCAATTTATGACCTAAATTGAATTAATGAATTTAAATAAGCTAATGGGCCCAAGATCTAAAACATACTTGAACCTATTAATCTACAAAGCTTATACCCTAAATAGGCTCTAGTGAATAAATTAAACCAAAATGGGCCTTAAACCCAAGAAGACCTTAAATCGATTGAGGATTTAAAATGAAATGAAAATTGGACCTAAAAATTAAATGAGCCTAAAGCATAACAAAAAAGATTAATTAACCATAATGGGCTTAAGCTGATTAAAATAGATAGAAGTGATCTAAATGGATCGAAAATAGACTTAGTAACTATAACTAGACTCAACTAAAATAATTAGGGTTAGCGAGCCTAAATCCAAACACAATTGGGCCTACTATTTTAAAGAGCTCAAATACCTTATTTAGGCCTTAATCATAACTAAATTTAAAATTCCAAAAACTTAAAATTCAAATAACTTATTAGGTTTAATTAAATAAGCCTTAAATAGTTTAGGTTACAATTAACTAAAAGTTAATCAAGTCTAAATAACCTAATTGGGCTTGTAACTAATACAAGCCCTAAGTAGTCTTAAACTACTTTAGAATAGGTTTCAATCACTTAAAATAATCAATTGACTTACAACTTTCTATTTGATACATAAAACCAACTCAATTGACTTAATTTGGAACTCAAATTGTGATTTGGAGGTCATTGACCTTTCAAGTACGTAGTAACTTGTGTGTTACATGCTAAGATAGTATATTAAACCCAACTAATAATTAAACCATTTAAGTAAATACTTGCTACTTGTGCATGGTTACTTGAGTTAACAAGTGACAAACTTTGGATCAAGATTATGACTATGGTCACATACCTTGATATGATACAGTAGTTAGGCGCTTAGACTACTAAGGATAGCTCGATGGGTAGTTTCTAAGTGAAAACGCGTTGAATAACAGGTACTATAAGCAGAAAGAAGGTATACTAGGTGTAGTCTGGGGATATGGGTCTTGACGAACTATATGGTGTAGTTAGATTATGATCGATGGAGCCATATAATGGCATGTTCACTTAGATGAGACTACTTAAGTACATGGTTTTCGGCGATGTGAAGTTTGTCTACTTCTATCAACCCTTGATGTTTGCTATGGTGGAATCAAACCCCTTGTTCCCTATCATGATGTTCAAAGTCATGAGTATTTTTGTGTTGGAAGTTTACATAAAATAATTAATTAAGTTAAATGATTATTTGTTGCATTAGTTGTAGGCTTGCTTGATATGTGTGAATGTGCTTGTGTTATTGTGTACTGGACCTTTGTGGCTCACTCCCCCCTTTTCTTTTTCAGTTGAGGATATTTTTTATCCATTTTATGTTTCGATGGCATATGACTTCGAGGAGGAGTACTGGGATGAGACTATAGATTTAGATTACGTCGTCCATGATTATGATTGACTTTTGTTTCATTTTATAAACTATGTTTCTATATTTTAATTTATACTTAGACTATATTGGGAGCCACCTATAGCTCTATAGCCTATTTCATTTTATTTATATTTTGTCTATGACTTAGGCTATCTTTTCTTGCTTTACTACATGTTTTCACAATAAACAATTCATCAAATATTTTTAAAAATCCAACATTTCATCAATATATTTTCAAAATCTACTTAATGATTTTAGGGTACTAAAGCTGATTTAGAAACCCATTTAGTAATTGTAAGCTTATGTATTTTACTCAAGCAGGATATATGGTGAACTGTTAGTATCATAGTGGTTTAGGGTGTGACACTTTGACATACTTCCAACCTCACATTATCACCATAATCTATGTTTCTCTATCCAAATTATCCTAAATTCATCTAACGTCTCTTAGGTTATTATTACCAACATACTTACCATTATTACTACCTACTTTACAACCAACACCAACTTGTTCACCCATGGTATCAGTGACAATCTCTCAAGCAATATCCATAATTGCACCAATTGTTTAAGTCCCTATGTTATGAAAATTTTCATCTCATTCCATAAAATTTTGCATCAATATTATTGAACTCCGCTATATAACACTCCATAGGATTTTCTAACATAGTAATTCTTGCTCTTCTCTCATTATCCCTCTCATTAGTAACCTTTTTAATTGAATAGCTATTATCGGTCCTATAAATTTAGCAGCAATAAATCAACCACAATACACCTAATAACACAACCAAACTCCAAATTTACCAAGGCAAGAGTTTGAGACTTATCATGAATCTCGTAGCTTGCACCACATCTCTAATGCCAAACATGATGCGACACAAATCCTAAAAAGGAAAAGGATCACTTCTTTTTCGTGTAGCAATTGAAGAAAACAAGATTGGATTTTTTAGTGTTTTTGATGTATATGGAATAAGAAGAGATACGAATGTTTATTGATTAAGAGAATTAATTAATAGATGATATGGGGTATTGAATCATAATTTGATATGACTCATGAGAATAGAAATCAATAGAAGTATAACTAGACTACTCAATATGACTCACGAAATAGCTTAATTATTAAAATGCAATCCAATTATTAAATCAAATACACAATAGACTTGTCAAAGGTGATAAAAGGTTTTTTGATTCATGAAAAGGAAAGCAATTGATAACAGCTTGTTTGTCGATATGAAAAGAAGTCCTATTAATAGCTTATATACCAAATAAATGGTAAAATAGTTATAAAATAAAAATAAGATATGAATAAAGAATAAATAAACATGAAACTAAAAATTTATGATGTACATAACAAAATGCTTCAGAACATGTATTAATGGTTCAAACTCTTTAGCTTTAAGAAAATATACTATATCTATAAGTTACAAATACCCTAAACTTTTTTTTTTTTTGTAAATACTTTAGACCATTTTGATAAATTCCTTGACAAAAAGTTCTGCTTTACAATAGATACTTCAAACCTTTTATTCCTATAAAATTCTACAATATCTATTGGCCTCCAAAACCTCCTTCATCCTACCCTTTTTCTTTCGGTTCATATCATAACAGTTTTGCATTTTTATGTATCTATCTCTATTTTTAAGTAAAAACATCATATTTAACTCGACATCGTATAATCATATGGTTGCTTCTTTTTTTTTAATTACTGTCATTAATAGAAAACGAGTCATCTGGATAATGGTGACTGTAATAGTTTATTAAACTAAAACTTCTTATAAAGCAAATATCATACCTACGTGTAAATATAAAATAAAAAAATTAAATTGAAATTTTTGTTATCATATTTAGTTTTAGGCTCTTTTGTTTTCTTCGTTGCACACGCAACTAGGTAGGTTTGTATAGCCATTATCTATTATATTGTGTGTAGAGGGGATTTGGTAGAGCGTAATAGAAAGAAGTTATTTAATTAGGTGATTATATAAATATGTGTGCTCATTCTTCCTCGACAAAAAAAGAAAGAAAGTATTTTTATAAGCAATTCGATATGTAATTAATTTATTTAATTATTTATATCTTTTGGCACCCGTAATTAATCCAAAATAGAATCCGTCTTGAGTGATCATGTAATATCTAGATATTTTATACCTTGCCAAGAAAAAATCATGCAAATTGCATTGCGTGCGACAGCAACATTCGTGATGAATATCATTTTCCCATGGAAGACACGCTAGGGGCAGAAGAAAGTTCCTGTGTACTGGCTGGATCTTTACTTCGTTTTTCGCACAGAACATAAAACTAGAGGCTAGAAAAGCTTGGGGAAGCCACTTGGCCCATTTGACAAAATTAACGTGGTACTGTTGTTCTCATGCATCCACACATTTGACTACTAGTAAAGCCCTTGCTTAAATTCACCAATTTTGTCCTTGAGTCTCTTCCTCTCTTCCCTTCTGCTGCTGACTATAAATGCTGGTCCTTTGTTTGCTTTTGTTAAGCACCGTGAGCCATGTGACATGTGTGCAAGAGGGTAAAGTCGATTTCAATTTTTGTATTACGTCAGGTAAGGAAGAATTTTGGTAAACGTATAAAAGTATGGAATCCACTTATTTAAAAAGAAAACAAGTTAATAATGAGATGGCTATTTTAAAACCAAATTTTTTATTTTATATGTTCCCGTAAATTATAAATACATTTCCTAAATTTTTTATTAAATACAAATAATTTTTTAAAACTTTTATGATGTGATTTTACGTTTTATAACATTTGAAAATAATGCGGGTAACTCAAACGGTTGCTAAATTCTCACAAAGTCCAAATCATTGTTAGATTTCGTGTTAGTTAGGAACATTTAACGATGAACTTACGCTTTAAAAGAGCTTTTTACATTTAATCAATTATTTAAGAATACATATGAAATAACTATTCCTGCAGCATTTGTGTAAATTTTTTAACTATTTTAACATTTTTTTTTTATGGTCTCAATCATTAATCATACGTAAAGATAAATGAATGGAAATGGAGGGAGTAACCTCGTTTATAACCTCTCTGTAATATTATTCGAAGAAGCATCGTGAAGTTGGTGAGATTCATAGTCCACGTGATTAGATTCTCCAGCCAGCATTTATGCATTACACAAAGTGCAAATGCAACTGTGATTACGATATTTTTCAGTACTACACGTGAATCCGCATATATATATATATAAAAGACTTACATGTTTTACAAGCCAACAAACAAATACAAACATTCTGATTCAACCCAAATGCGAGAAAGTTTTGCCAATACGTTAGGTGAAGTTGGTGCAGCTAGGAAGAAAGTTTAATAATGTTGGTATAACAGGTTTCATTCCTTTGAGAACAACGATGAAAACATGATGATCAATCTCGTTCGATCGAATATAGTGGATGCTGCTGTCGGAGATCTTCGAGTCGAGGATTGATCATGTCGTATGGCTCTCCTCAATCAAAATAATTCGAATAAGCCAATTCATTTGGTAGCCTACGGAGAATGAACTTGAATCTCGCCCAAGTTGAATCCACTTGAATCTACAAGGTAAGTAAAGCTGTGTCTGATCTTATCTGTAATTACACAGTGCTCAGCGGAATTTACTCGCTTCCCATAGCTTTTCTTGATAGTTTGATCTTGTCCAGACGCTAGATTTTTATTTATTTTTTCCCTTCGACTAAGATAAGTCACAAGAATGTGGAAAATTCTAACATGAATCTGATCGTATAGACTTTGTAGTGTCGTGTTGGCTCAGGATGCTCATGTAGAGTGCAGTTGATTGTTGCGGGAAGGATGGAGACGGGGGAGGAAGAAAACCTTCGATTATACTAACACCTGACGTAGCATTTGTTTAGATATTATCAATATTTATTCATTATGTATATAAATCCGTATTATATTAATATTAATAAATCTTTTTTAATAGAAAAGAGCATATAGAAATGGTTTTTTTTTTAGTTGTGTGGACTTTACATCTAAATCCTCTATCTATTTTCTACTTCTCTATCTCACCCAAAGTTCCCTATCTTCTCAAAGTTCTACGAAAAGTCTTTGGGTCATGTTCGTTATTGTATCATTCTCTTGAGAAAAATGTCCATTTGATTACAAATGTTACTTGGACTAATAAATAAGTTTATGTTTACAAATTTTATTGGGATCATTAGCTAATATGATGAAGATGGAAGATTTTAAAAATAAAATATGTTGCGGAGGAGTTAAATAAAAAAATAGCCAATATAGACAACTTAAATAAAAATTTAAAATCAATAACTCAAATAAAATAAAAAGAAAGAAAAAACGAGAGAAAAACTTTCTTTTTTTCATTTTATTGTTTTATCTTTGTCTCCAATGTTTAATATATGATAGTAATGATAATTTTTTTTTAAATAAATTAAAATTAATCTTTTCCATTCCTTGTCTCTCTTTCCGTTTGTAGTTTCACAGGGAAAGAAAAAAAAAAGGAATATATCCGATGTTCCTTAGAGGATTAAGTACCTAATGTTGCTTAGGAACCATCCGAATCTATATCCTTCAAGGGTTATTAAGGATCGGTGCAAAATCAAAACTTAAAAAGTGTAAATTATGCTCTCTTGTTAAAAAAGTATTGAAATGATTAGATTAGAACACCTGAATCCAATATAACAATACTTTTTTTTTAATTATAATTTAAAAAAAAAAAAGCATTTTTCTCTGTTTGTTATAATTATAATTTTAAAAATATCAAATTCTTTTAGTAATCTCAAGATAACGGTTGATAAAAGCCACTAGTGACTGCAATATATTGAGATTAATCATCAATGGTGGCGATTAATTATCATAAAAATAATAATAAAAAACAAAAAAATGATTTCCTTATATTTTCTCCTTTCTTTTCAATACCATTTCTTGTGACTCTTGACCATTTCATCTAATGCCCAGCCACTACTTTCGTTTTCCACAATTCCTTACCACTAAAAGTCATTAGTCATTTTGACAATTTCAAATTTTGATTATAGCAAATGTGGAAAAGGTCTGAAAATTTTTTTCCATGAAAGAGACACTCCCTACGTATCAAACCTTCTAAGAGTGCATACTATAATTAACATTATCGAGTAGTTTTTTATTTTTTAATTTGTTATTAGTTTCTTTTTGGGAAACTTATTACGGCTGCAATAGTGTTCACGGATTAAGGAAAAAGATTGATATATGAGAATAATCTACCAACAATTTCACATATAAATAAAATCATGCAACAGTGTTTGCTGTAAAATCTTGGAAATCACTGACTAATATTTATGTAAAATGACTGCGTAAGCAGGGAACTTGAAGCCGTGAATGAACAAAGCATCTAGCATTTTTTAGCATGTTCTGGTCCATCTTCATCATGCGGATTGTGTGATTTTCGGATATTCGCGTTTCAGTCGACCTCTGTTTTTAGTAGAATTCCCACAATGACGACATAGTTTAGAATTAACGAACATGGAAACAAAGATGTTCGAAAATCACTATGTTTTGTTATAGGAAATGGCTCTAGATCAATAATATGACAAATTCAAGAGTTTAAACTGCATTGGTAATTTGACTTTTCTTAATGTAATGACGGATTTGGTCGTTGGAAACAAGGCATATGTAGTTTCCTGTGATTGAGGATAAAAGGTTGTTTACCGCAGGTTTAGTGGTCTTCAAGACAGCAACAAAGCACAAGGACTCGAGAGACATGCAGTGGGACATGAATTCTTTTTCATGACTGACAACCTCTGAGAACATTCTTGCAGGCAATTGGAAGCATTAGTGCCTAGCGGAGAGTATTGTTAACAAGAGGCCTGATAGCTTCCATGGCGTGCAAAAGCGTGACAGTTCTGTCCTCTCCGGTTTCAACGGGAACGAGCGGTTTTGGCAAGGAGCAAAATGGTTTTTGCCGATCACTGTCTGGCAAAGACCTCTCAAGGCGGGCCTTTCTTCACCGATCTTATTCAGAAAATCACCTTTGTCATTCCATCAGTTGTATCCGTGCTTCATCAACAAAACCAAAACTTAAGACTAGCCGCTCTGCAGGAACAATAGCTCCTCATCTGATATCTGACACAAATATACCAAGCTTGCTTCGGTCGTTCCTCTTTGATCCAGAGACAAGTAAAAACATGAGCATAGAAGGAGGTGATATTGAAATAACAGATGGAAACTCAAAGGAGATTGTTGACGTACAAGAGGATATCGATTCTGATAGAGTAAATTGGATTGCGAGGCTTTTGGAAATAAGGAGGCAATGGAGGAGCAGAGAGCAATTGGAGAGTGCAGATGGGGATCAGGGGGGGGAATTTGACAAGGATGAAACTAAGGAATGCACTTGCGATGATGGCATCCAAGGCGGTTGTGAAGTAGATTATGGATCGGAAGAAAATGATGTAGAAGAAGATCATGACAAAGTGAAATACGATCGTGACTCTTTTTCAAAGTTACTGGTTGAAGTCCCACTAGAAGATACCAAGCTATTTGCTCAGCTAGCTTTCTTGTGCAACATGGCTTATGTGATTCCAACACTCAGGGTATGTTGCTAATTTTCTCCTCTTCTTTCCCTCATCCACTTGATGGGCTCAAATAATGGCCAACAAATGCGAGAACTGTTTAGTAATAAATACAAATTCGCATGCTAAAATGATCAATTCAAACTTTTTGATCAGTTGAACATTGAGTTAAATTCAATCATTAGCCACTGTGCAATTCAATTTTCTTCAAGAAGATTAACTTATAAAATTAATTTTAACTCTTAACTTGTAGGAAGAGGACCTGAGGAGACACTACGGATTACGCTTTGTGACATCATCCATTGAGAAGAAAGCTGAGGTGGCTGCAATAAAGGAGAAGCTTGAAGAAGACTCTACTTGTGTTCCTGTCAGTTCTGAATCGGATACTCGCTCCTCCATGGAGAAAGTAGCTGACCCTATAACGAGACGTGGGATCCACCCAGCTCTTGCTTATGACATTGCTGCCTCAGCTGCATACTACATCCAATCTCAGGACAAGGAACTTTTGTCCCTTGGCTCGGATTTGCAGCAGGAAGGAAACGTTGCAAATTTTTATGAGCAAATGCAAGAGAAAGGAAGGAACTCTTCCCGTGCATACAAATCAGAAAGGGCTGCTTCTGTGGCAGCAAAAACCATAACAGCAGTTGTTGCAGCAGGGGAGAAGGAAAAGCAAGAGGCAGCAACAGATTTACAATCACTGGACTCAGCACCTTGTGAGTGGTTCATATGTGATGATCTAAGCACATATACCCGCCGATTTGTCATTCAGGTGCTGATTGTTCTCATCTAAACCCTAAATATAATTAGGATAGAAATACCACTTAAGGATGAGATTTTATAAACACTTGCTGCCATCATTCTTCTGGACTTACCATTTCTTTCAATTTGCAGGGATCAGATTCGCTAGCATCGTGGCAGGCAAACCTTTTATTTGAACCAGCTAAATTTGAGGTAATTAGACTATGATGAATTCTATCCTCCTATGAAAACTCCTTTTAATATCGAACTCAAGAGCAATGTTTTACTAAATACTACCTTTTTGTAGGAAACTGATAGCATTGTACACCGAGGAATCTATGAAGCTGCAAAGGGAATATATAAGCAGTTCATGCCAGAAATAATTGAGCACTTGAATAAGCATGGAGATCGAGCTAGGTTTCAGTTTACTGGTCATTCACTTGGAGGAAGTCTTGCTCTCATAGTCAGTTTGATGCTACTAGCAAGAAAGGTTCTGAAGCCCTTTCTCCTTTGCCCTGTTGTCAGTTTTGGCTCACCATTTGTGTTCTGTGGAGGCCAAAAGATACTGAAGCAGCTAGGTTTGGATGAAAACCATGTGCAGTGTGTAATGATGCATAGAGATATTGTTCCTAGAGCATTCACCTGCAGCTATCCCAGCCAAATAGCCGTGCTTCTCAAGCGCCTAAATGGATCTTTCCGATCACATCCGTGTCTAATTAGAAATGTGAGTAAGATACATCAAGCAAGTTCAGCAAATTGCAAATCCACATCCTAAACTCTCGTAAAGCACCTTTACCTCCTATAACTCCTCAAAATATCACATGACCCACAAACAGTTGCTGAAGGCCCAAAACTGCCAGCCATTCGCAATCCTTTTAGCATCGTTTTTGGGGGCTTCAACAACTGTTCGGGGAAACTGCATGTTTTCAAAAATTATGGGAGGCAAAAGCAAACTCAAACTCTTAACGTCTTTGCACAATCAATCAATAGCTTTTCGGGTGTATTTGCAATTTTATCAGAACCTAATCCATATTTGTATTACATGCAGAAATTACTGTATTCTACATTGGGAAAACTATTCATACTCCAACCAGATGAGAAGTATTCGCCACCACATCCTTTACTTCCCGCTGGCAGCGGCTTCTACGCTTTGGAAAAAAGCAAATGTCGATCATTTACAAGTGCTGTGAGAGCCTTTCTTAACCGTCCCCACCCCATACTAACACTGAGCAATCCAACAGCCTATGGTTCGGATGGCACGATCCTCAGAGACCATGATTCAAGCAACTACTTAAAGGCTGTAAATGGAGTTATAAGACAGCATACAAATATCCCAAGTACTGCGAATGAAGTTTTGAGACATCAGACGACAATACTAGGAAGTAAACAAAAGGACCAAATGAATCAATTCTGGCCATTGCTTGCTTCACCTTCCCCTCACTTGTGGAGTTATGACAGTAACTTCCCTCCTAGCAGGTTCAGGAATAAGGAAGTGATGACGGGAGTCTGAACCCTGAAGCATGATACAAAGGGGGAAATTTCAAATATTCAGTCTCCTGAGCCGTCAGCCGTCAACCGTCACCCTGATACAGAAGTTCTCATAAAAAAACAAAAGAAAATATTACCAGGTGGATGTTAAGACTAGGATTTTAGTTCCTTTTCTTTTTTCCTAGTTTCTTCATGAGACATGTTCATGTATATCTGTTGGACATCTCACGATACCTTTCTTTGTAATTGATCAGAAACAGCAAGTTAATAAAGAAAATTCTCGTTAAAATTTAACACGTGTTTCTTTCTCATTAGAATTTTTCATTTAAAATAATCTTTAGATTTTTTTTTAGATGGAGCATGAGGAGAAGGTAGCAAAGTTTGCGGTAATTATAATTTAAGTTTAAGGTGAAATCACTTAGTAACAAGCAAAATTTGTGGTTAGTAAAAGTTACTTTGATCGCGATCTTCTCAACCACAATTGGCGAGAAAGTCTTGTCTATAAACAAGAAGGCAATACTTTCCATTTCCATTTCCATTTTGTGTGCACAAAAGAAAAATAACTTGAATGCTTGAAGGAATTAGAAGAAAAGCAAGTTTTAAAAGAAGAATGGTGCCTGTATAAAAAGAGTGAAGATAGGTGTAGGTAAAAGTGGTTTTCTATAGAGACCATTGTTGGAGGATATTAGGTACGCCATGATGGGACCAAAATCCATGAAGACGTTTCAAAGGTCAAGATCGTAATCGAGATGGACCAGGGCTAGATGGTGGGCCTAGAAAGCATGCGAAAGAGCTGGGAGTAAGTCGGGCCGATGCCTTGATAAGCCAAGGCTGACCGGCCTAAACCGGACCTAGGTTGACCGGCCCTGCCCAAGGTAGGATCAACCATCCTTTTTGTGCAATTGTTTTATTTATTTATTTTGTTACTTAGCATTATTTTACGTTATTTTATGACATTTAGCGTTGTCCTATTCTGAGTCTTTAGTTATTTCAAGAGTTAATATTTTTTTTTATGGTTTATGTCCTTTTTAATCATTTTGTCTTTTAGGGTTTTAAGCCCATATGAAATAGGCATGGTTGTATTTTCCATTATTCTAACAATTGAGACATTCGCTATTGAATATCATTGCTTACTAAGAATTATTCTCTTTAGCTTTTTTTATTTTTTTTTATCAATCAGATACTAATTGTGGCGACCTATTAATTTTCTTGATCACGGTTAGTCATATCAATAATAAAACAAATCCTTAGATTATTCCTCAAATCATGAGTTATATCCTTTTTTGAATTAATCTCTTCCAATTCAATTCTACAATTTGTGAGTCACATCTAATTGTAGATTGTCCATATCCTTACTTTTCAATCCATATTATAAACACAAAACTCAAAAATATTTTTATTCCACTTGTCAACTAAATCAAAAACCTTAAAAACATTATTCTTAATATTGAAACCTACTAAAAACCTTAAAACCTTTAGTTGAGATTTCATTAGCAATTGGATTGGTTCTGACCTTTAGAATCTATTCGCATTATGCCACCATGCCTTCAATTGCTTAGGATGCATTAGCCTTAAGATATTCAAAAGAAATTATATGATACTACAATCATTAGAAAATGATTTACTAATAATAAAATGAGGAGACAACCAACATTTTACAAAGGTAAAATCAAAGTGTGAAGAGATATCTAAATTACATTTGCCCTCTATAATAAGTGAAAATGGAACAGGAAGAGCTATAATACATAGTTGGAGCCGAAGTATAAAGGATTTATTACGCCAGTCCAAAGATAGCCAACACCACCATCCTTAAAGGACATAGAAAATTTGTTAGCTAATCAAGAAACATGAGTTAAACAAATGGAAAATGATCTTGTAAAAAATAAAGAAAATGCACTCTATAGTAAAAAGGGAAAATGACATCTAAAATTAAGAAATTTGATAAGAATGAAGAAAAAAAATAGTACAAACTAGTAAAAGTAGGGGAGAAGAGGAGCAGTAGTCTCATCAAGAGAGGAGACTATGCAATGCAAGAAGACACATTAGCATGGTAAGGAGTGCTTCAACGATGAGAATAAAGGCCATTATGCACAAGTCTACTAGTTTAAGAAGAAGAGTGTCAAAGGAAATGCTCCAATCATAAAGTATAGCAATGTTAGGTTGTTGTAATTGCCGCTTATGGCTTCTAATCACTTACATTGGCAAAACTACAATAACTATGCTACTCAGTGTTGATCAAGTCTAACTCCAAAATATTTATCTTGTAATTGGAATCAAGAAAAACCCTCTATTCATAGCAGAACTAATTGTAGCAGGTAACTTTGTGGTTTTTACACCTAATGACATTAAAGTTTATCACGATATTGATAACAAGGACACCATTCTTGGAGGGACATAGGCTAGACTCCATATGTGCCATGTATGTTAAGACATCATACCTTAAATAAAGTCAAGAGAAGTAAAACGATTAATCTCTAGCGTGAGAGGCTTGACCATGTGAGCTATTGCAAATTGAAGATCATGATGAATAAGACAATGCTCAAGTGTCTCCTTCAGTTAAAAGTTCACATTAACACTATCTATGCAAGATACTAGTATGGCAAAGCACATCAGTGACCATATAAAGAATCCAAGATAGAGCTCAAGATGCGTTTGAGTCGATCCATTTAGATGTGTTTGGTCTAGTTAAGCATCCATTAGTTAAGGGATATTAATACATGGTAACTTTCATTAATGATTACTCCATACATGTTTTTATATATTTCATGAAAAAAAAAACGTTAGAAATATTAAAGAAGTTCAAAAGGTTCAAAAATATAATAGAAGTTGACTTAGAGAACAAGGTGAAGTGGCTACGCTTAGATAATGGAGGAGAATACACATCTAAGGAATTCATGGAGGACCATATATATTGCAAAATATGCAAACAACTAACATATCCTTATACACCCTAGCTAAATAATGTTACAGAAAGAAAGAATAGGCACTATTGTGCTAAGATTTCTAATAGTAGTTGAGATCACCTGCAAAAGAGGAAAAACATGCTATGAGGAATGTTGGAAGTGGTGCTCTAGCTTAACCCCTTTAATTCTTAAGTCAACACAAAGTTGTTAGATGTAAAGGAGCATAAAAGCTTGTAGAGTTGGAATCGTTTGTTTATTTATAGGGGACGAGACCAAGATTCATTTGGCAAGTGCATTTATGTTCTCTAGATCCATTTCGAATATTGTGAGGAATGAATCTTTAGCTGATATCTTTCCTTATTTGCGTAGAGTCCTCTAGGCTTTCCTTATTCAGTTTTAAGACGCGCATAACTAAGCTGACCTTAAGCTCGAATGTATTGATAGAGATAGACACTCTTAGGTTGTATTGGTTTGTTAGAGTTCAATCTCGACCTTTCGAGGTTGGACAAGGAACTAAATAGGTCGAATTGAGCCTTAGGTATTCGTGTCTAAAAAGTCCTATCAATAGGCACCTAGTAGAAATATGTTGAAGCATGCTTTTAGGCATGGAGTGTTTTAAGAAGATTTTAGGCTAAGTTCATAAAGACAATGTCTAATGCAGTAAATAGGTGTCCTAGAAGATGAAACCCACAATAAGTCATTTTTGCATGTTTAGATGTACGTGCTGTGTGTTCGCCCAACCATCTTTAAAGAAAGTTTGATAAGGAGGTCGCTAAGTGTATTTTTATTGGATATAATATAAATTGAAAGGGATTGAAGTGTTGTGATCCCACGATAAGCTGGTGCATTGTACCACAATGATAACGAGTAAAACTAAATGTTATTTTCTTAGCTTGAAAAGCACACTTGTATGCATTTTAATGAAGAAAATTATAAGTAGGGGATCAATGTTTAGGGTTCAAGTTCAAATAGAAAATCGAACTTTTGAATACTTAATATAGAGAATTAATATTATGTTAAGTGGTTAAAATGGAAGATCTCGTCATGATACCATTAAAAAAATATTAAATTGAGTTGATGTGTCACATTTACAAGATAGTGATGGGATCCTCAACTATTTAACATAATGTTAAGTCTTTATTTTACTTACTTGAAAATTTGATATCTTATTTTAACCACTTAGTATTACATTAATTTTTTTTTTAACCCATTGAAAATTTGATAATTTATTTAAACTTGACCTATTGATCTTTTAATGTGTTTTTATTATAAAAATTTATTAAAAATGATACAATGCACACTTAATAAGACACATGCACTATACTTAGAAAAAAGAATCAAAACTAAGGAGATTAAATAATTTATGTTATTTACATATTTTTATCTCGATATTATGTTATTTTTCTATATGAATTTTCGTATTTGCAATTGGAAAAGTGTACAAAATAGAGAAATACATACAATTCATTAT
Source organism: Laguncularia racemosa (assembly GCA_037954665.1). Taxonomy (NCBI): domain Eukaryota; kingdom Viridiplantae; phylum Streptophyta; class Magnoliopsida; order Myrtales; family Combretaceae; genus Laguncularia; species Laguncularia racemosa. Next base: position 7,926,731 of record JBBMOL010000016.1, read on the forward strand.
AAGTACAAAAATATATGAGAAAAAGAATGTGCTAGCCCCCCCACACCCCCCTCGTTTAATATTTTACATGCACCAGGAAAGTTGGACCTTGTTTTTAATTTCTCTCTTACCTTTGTCTTAAAAACGAAACATAAAAGAACATAGGAGTATAATTACGAGGGCTTCATTTTGATTTGACATTTTCATTTCAATGTTTTAACATTTTCTTTCATTATTTACGTAGGGAATGTTTCACACTTCAAAGAAATTGGATTTCATGCATGGAAACTTAAAGTTGATAATGAGTTAAATAGGTCCAAACATTTAAAAATTTAAGTTCACTTTTTATTTTGGATAAATGTCATATTTGATACCTCAATTTTGCTCTTTTTTGCAATTAACTATCCAAACTTTACAATTTTTTATAATCAACTATTTAAACTTTACTCATTTTTATAATTAATTACCTTATTTAGGTACTATAAACTACCTCAAAAAATTGGTTGGTAGTAAATCAATACTTTTAAACTTTGAGTTATTAATCGTAAAAATGGATAAAGTTTAGATACTAAACATAACATAAACTCTTTAATTTCATGTCTTAGCCCATGTGGATAAATGAAACAAAAGAAAAAGAAGGTCCAATTGATAGCCAGCCCATCCCCTTATTCAACTTGAGGAGAAATACATGCATAAAACGAGGATAGAATGACCACAGGGTCTTTATCTTTTACTTCCTCTTTTTCCAAGTTCTTAGTAGTAGCATAGGAGAGAAATGACTTCTTTTTTTTTTTTTTCCCTACTAACAAAGAGAGAGATAACTTGAGTTTTTCATTTTCTTTAGGTGTTGATGCCCATGAGCCTTGGCTCTAAATTTTTTATTTTTACTTTTTTTTTTAGCCTAGTTTGTTTTGTTGATGGATTTCACCTAGAAGCATATAGGGAATGCTATTTAAGCACAAATTTAGGAGCTAGATCTCCAATTGGGGTTTTTCCATTCCTTATCTTATATTCTTTGTTATGGATGTCGTTCCACGCAAGATTTTTGTTATATTTCATTAAGATTATAAATTGAACATTGTGGTTGGGATATTAGTTGGTGGATTGTGTTATTATTCTACTTTATGTTGTCGAATTAAGTTGTTAATACTTTGATTTAATTAGAATGCATGGAGGTTAGGATAGTGTTTAGGAAAACCTTTTCTAGTCAATTCCATAAACAGCTAACCAAAATTGTAGATAGTAATAGGGATATGTGCTTTAATTTAGCTAGGGTTTAGTAACTAAAAAGGATTAGACAATTAATATTCTTGCCTAAGAATAGGAAAGCTTAATTTAAGTAATCTAGATAATCATTTACTTTAGGAAAAGTGGTTCTTACCTAGGTCTTCACAGTTTGAAAACTAAACTAATTAATGGTTCAACACATGCAATTTAATGTAGACTGATATAGCATTATTGCAACACCAAATCCAATATTACGACCATTTGGTCCTTAATATACTCATGATGTTAGATGTTCCATTTTATTAGAGTAGCTTATTTTTAGTTTTTAGAAAATTAAAAGTTAAACTTTTCAATTTACTTAGCTATAAATGAGACTAGCATGGCTATAAGCTAACACACCATTCATTGTAGATTGAAACTTTGAAGTCTCGTTGCTAATTTATACTTGCTTGACCAATATACTTCGTGATAGCTTTTGCACTTCAACCCATTTTTATTAAAATTGACATTTATAGTTGTTTGACAAACATAAAATAACGAGAGTTTGCATATCAAGCACACAAAATATAACTCTTGACCGTAAATATTGAAATATCTATATAATTAAATAACATCACAAACTCCTTCTTAAAATTCACATTAACGAAATAAATGTTTGATATATAAAAATACATTAGATTAATATCACATCATAACTATATATATATTTAACATATGTTTTGACGACAATTTTTCTCTATTGAGCCATTTATAGCACATCAATTATAAAATAGATGTTGACTAGAATATATACATCTTTTTGACATGCCAAAAATGTAATAAATGTTCCGAAACATATTTAGTTTATCATTTGTCAATATTTTTTAATTTATCTCCAAAACATATAAAATATCAATCATATATGAAAAGATATTATCAAGAACACATATATATTCAATAAAATAAACTCTTTATGTAGATATCATGAATTAGCTATTATTGAGTACAAAATGAATATTCAACACTTCATCTTAACGATCCATAAAACATCAATAACATATATTTTCAACAACCAATCAAGCTAGATATCATATAAGCAAACACTATTTATCATATAAAAGCGTAAAGCAAATATATTCATATTCTTCACATGACATATAAAGCAAAAGTATTCATGTTCTTCACATGAAATATTAAGAACACATGGCATATTTTACATATAGCAAACACATATCACATTTATTTCATAAAACAACTAAAAAACTTATATTTATGGAAAAAGTCAATTTTTGGTCCTCATATATCACATATCACTTGTTTAGCTCCCCTAAGGCTTAGGGGTGGTTGAATTTGTCTTTTTGAACTTCTAGATTTTTTTTTTCTTTTTTCAAATTTTTTATTTTTTTATTAATTTACTTACATAATATGTAATTATATTATTTAATTAAAAAATTATTTAAACCAATCAAATTGTGCCACGTATCAAACTTTAACAAAAAAACTAATGGAGTGAGAAAAAAATCTAACGTTGCAAGGTTTGTTAAACACTTAGGACTCAAATAGGAAAAAAAAGGGGGACTCAATTAGAAAATAGTAAATCGTTGGGAGCTAAAAGTGCATTATCCATACATTTATTTATTAATTTATTAAAGTACAAAGTAATTATATAAATATATTATGTTTATTATTAAAGACTATATATAAGAAGCTATTACAAGATATGGTATTTGTTTATCATCAAAACTTCTAAAAGATTTACAATGCAGTACCACTATTTTGGATGGCCATTTAGCTATTCGGCTAGTTGAAAACCTTGTATTTCTACACAAGCACAAAACATGTAGAAATTCATTATTACTTCTCAAGAGAGAAAATGCTATAAGGAGAAATAAAGTTGCGTAACATTGGAACAAAATACTTGTTTTGACTTACTTTAGCTTTACCTTAGGTCCAAAAATAACATCATATTTTTAAAATGACATCAATTTCAATTCAAAAACCATGCCAAGACCTTGTGTCATGCCCCACAAGGTACCCAATTCGTGACAACCCGCTATGATTGCTCGGCTCCTACTAAGCAATCGTAAAGCATCTCAAAACAAGATAAATCAACCTATTAAATCATAATAAATTACTAAATTGAATGCTTTTAGCATTCCTTCATCTCAATAAAACCATTCCATATACAACAGAAGTAATACACATATAGTTTAGTAGTGGGTCATATCTAGGTCTCATAACAAAAATACAACTAAAGATTCCTCTATATTAGATTAAATATTTACAAACCTTCAATTATCTGAAACTATCAAGTTCTACAAAAATACTCATGCTATCTCTCCATCTTGCCTCTCTTTCCTAGAGTTCCCTCGACATTGTACTTACCTTAGTATAAAGCCCAAGGTGATAGTTTATATAGTCGCGTCCTACATTACAAAATTTATAGGAGAGTGAGGTAATAGCCCAGTGAGATAAGAGTGCAATTTTTCAATATTGTTACATACACAAGCAATTTCAAATAAGTTTTTATTTATATTCCATGCATTGGTAATTATATGAAATGTAGCATTACATGTGGTTTTTCAGTAACTAGCATGAAATCTAGGGTTTACACCCACTTAACCTTAGGTTAAGGATTCACATCACTACCATTAATGCTTAGGTCTCATAACCCAATTAATTTAATCTTATCTCTTTATTAAAAATTGTCTCTATATTTTAATCCCATGAACTCAAGTGTAATTAACACACCGAGTAATAAAAACTCTCAATGACAAATTGGACTCGAAATGTGCGATAATCCTTGAATCACATAGTTCAGCCCTAGGAATAATAACCTTACCCGATTACTTCCAATACACCTTGTAGCAGTGATGACTTTTAATCATATAATGTTTTGTTATATGTGTGTTAAGTTTTAATTTAAGTCATAATAATTAAATTATTGCTTTTTGGTGATCATGCAAAAATCAAGTACATCAAAAACAAATACAAAACACAATCATACAATTTTGATCACGAAGCAATACCTACAATATTAGAAAAAGGCAATTCACTAGATATTGGATTTTATCCGAAGTCATTTAATCACCATCCGTTCGTCTTTCGGTCTAAACCTATGGATTCACAATTACATATATATATATATATATATATAAACCATTTTGATAACTATTAATTTATTTATTTTATTCATTATTATTAGTATTATTATTATTATTATTTTATTTTTTGTAGTATATATATATATATATATATATATATACACTTATGAAATATGCCATCTTTGTAGCACATGACACCATATAAGGAATCAGGTGAGCCTCGAACAGCTTCTCTTATATATATATATATATAACATGCCACGCCCCCTATTCCTCTTCTACATCTTCTTGCTGGAATCGCGTCGCACCTAGGAAGAATCTTCATGTTCGTTGGCTTCCCTTTCATCCCGCACACCCTCGATGTTCATCCTACATGCACACAACACACACTCATGTACCAAATCACCTGCAAGCAGCTACACAGAGTTGCACACATTAGCACACACACACACACATAAAAATAAATCACACACGCACGCACACACAGGACTCTCCTCCCCCTCTGTACGCACACAATTTTCCCTTCCTCACGTTCACAAATTCACCTATACACACATGATTTCCCCCTCCCCTACACTCGCATTCCTCACTGGCCACACACACATACTCTTCCATTTCAGATCAATATAATCATATATACACACACAATTGAATTTCATGCATAGCCACAGGTTCACACAGACCCGTGTACCCTCTGTCATGCTCCCATACACACATCTGCACGCTCACGGTCCCACTTGCACTTGCATGCCACCAACACTCTTGTGGGGATCAGCAACAGCAGCATGATGGTTCATATAGAACAGCCATACGCTTTCCAATTCACACACACTTACACATGTAACCCTATACCTAACTCCACGCAAATATCTTACTCACACTTATGTCTCCAACACGGTCAGGCACAAAATAATCACACACACCACTCCATTCATGTGTAATATACTGGTCACACACACACGTTCAGCACTATTTGACCTTTCGCGACATACATCACTAATATATATATATGTGTGTGTACGCGCAAGACATATAAGACCGATGAGCCAACCAAATCAAGAATCAACTATATATATAACCATATAATATTAATATCATGCACAAATAACAATATATTACGGAATTTCTACTCACTTGGGTTTTATTTTCGATTACTTATAGTTATCTTCGAGTAAATATGCAGAATAATTTTTTTCTTGTAAAAACACAAAGACAATCACATTATTACATACTACTTATGACTAATATTACCTTATCTAATGTATTTCTAAATATTTTAACTATTTCTAAACTAAATTCTATTTTTATATATGTATTAAAAGTGTATTTAAATTCTAAAAATAATTTTTTTTTCCCATGTGGGATTAGTCTAGTTTTATAAGTTTCACCTTAAGGATCATATTAATGGTCCCGATTTATGATTTGGAAGACATACGTGGAAATTGTGTCATATTTTTGTCGCATTTTCCTTTTTCGCATTTTCCTTTCATAGTTTCCTTGTCTATCTTCATCATTTCTCTCTCTCTCACTTTTGGATAGCTTTTTGGTGGATTGTGGATGCTTTTAGAGGACTAAGTCGGCCAAGACATATATATATATATATAGGTAAATTTTTTATTTTTTAAATTCGTTTATTGCACGTGGTAATTTACATAAATTTAATAACTTTAGTGTTTTAATATGAAATTTTACAACTAAGCTAATTAAATTATTTCAATCATAAATATTTACTCAAAATTTTCCTTTGACTATCATAAGCCTATGATTTTAATTTATTTAAAAAAATTTCGCAGTTTACTTTTTACATAATTATTTCTTTCAATTTAAATTTACGCAGGATATAATTAAGACTTTTAATATAATCTTTTAACTAATCTAGTATTATTTTATACTAAATTCACGGGTTTTACACCTTGTAACCCAATTAGCATAAACACTTTTAATGTTTTATCCCTTTGAAATTGAATAAAATTTGAATCCCTCTCCCCCCATCAACAATATAATATGTCATTGGCTAAGGGGGAAAAAAATTCATATATACAAAGTTCAAACTTTAGTAGCAAAATCTAATTATCTTAGCCAAAAATTTATACAATGCATCATCTAGCTCAAGTCATGTACTTTTGACACTTTTTGCATAGATCTCCAAGACTAGGGAGCAAAAGTATTTCATATTCATGCATAAGTGATTACTAAACACATTAATCTATCCAAATATAGCAACAATGATTAAATTTAATTAGTGTAATCTAATTTTCAAAGTCTACATGTCAAATATTCATCAATTAGTTTCCACTTTACAATTTCAACATTGAACATTTTAGCAATGAAAATCCACAATTAAGAATGTTTTTAACTCTCAAACATGCACAAATAATCCACGAATATGTAGATATATTAGATTTTATCACAAATACTCCCAAAATTCTAGACTAAATTCAAAATTCCTCTAAAGAGCATATAATCATGCATGTAACTTCAATATTTTTGTATTAGATTATTAAAACTTACCTTAATCGATCTTGTTTCAAGACTAAAAACCACTAGAACTTCAAAAACTCTTAAAAAATGATTCATATCAGTAAAATTCAAGACATATTAGGTTTAGATATTAAACCATCTCTATTTAGCACAAGACTAAGCATTAGTGATGCTCACTTATTTGTACTAGTTATGATGATTTTATATTGAGTTTACATGTGTGAAGGCTATGATGGTTCAAGAAATTGCTTCTTTTTCTACTAAAGAGATGTGTAGGGTAGTGGTGTGGTGTTGTTATAAATAAAAACCAAGATCAATTGATGGTGATGATTGGTGTAAATTCTAGTGCAAGGGTTTATGAAGAAGATGGATATGAGATGATGGAGCTCCCCTCTTTTCTTACTTTCCCCTTTGACTTTGTAAGAGTTTCTAAGAGGGTTAGAGAATGAGAAAAATATCTACAACTATTGGTTGGAAATGAAAAATGAGAAAAGAAGATATCAAGCTCCTTACATAGCTTCTTGTACAATGTAATCGGTCCTTATTTATAGCTTAGTTCACATACATTGTTTCCTTCTCGGTGAAGCATAAATGGAGTTTAGATACAAATATTTGATATGAAGGGGACATGGAGGAAGATGCCAACATGCTACTACTATCATGTTCTAATTGATGAATAAAGAGATTACTCCACTTGACTTTAGATTCAAGCATTCATCTCATTTTAGCTTATGGTTTGGTTTATTAAATATTTAGTCTCTAAGGTGCTTGGTAGCATAGGTTTGGGACATATGATGCCATCTTTGATAGCTTCATAAGTGCCAAGTGCCAAGGTAATTTGTGAGAAAATAATTCAGGTTATGAAGAGGAAATATCTATATTTATAATATGGTATATGAGTATCCTATTTTTAGGAACAAAATGGATGTTTTGAATCCAAAACTTTATCAAAAAGAAAGGTCTCTAGTTCTCAACCACTTTGAATTAAACTATAAGATGTTAGGGATATTTAGGTAATGATTTCACTTAGTTTTGAAACAAAATAGGTAGATGAAAAAACACATTCACGGCTCAAATAAGGGGCAACAGTTTTTAAGGTTAGTTTAAGGCCCTCCTAACCATATTTTAAAATGAAATAATCTTTGGTTGTTAGCCAAAAAAAAAAAAAGAGGTGGAACTTCATTATTCCAAGGCATTTAATAATCAAAATGATTTTTACAAATTTGGTCAATGGAGCATAGACTAACTCCATGTTGTACTATACTATCTTTCTCATTGAAAATTTCCTCAAATTTTCAATAGCTTTAGTATAGCTTCTCAATCTTATTTTAAACTTTCATAAATCTTTACTACCATGTTTAATAATCTTGAATTTACCTTATTGAGAGTTCTCAAACTTGATCACTCATTCGAGCTCATACATCTTAAACGTGGTTTTGAGTTTTCAAGCTGAAAAACTAAAGATTATAATTTTTTTATAAGCCCATTTCATAAGTTTATGCAGTTAATAAAATTAACATTAATTATATTGTACCTACTAACCTAATTTACAAGTCTTGTTATTCTAAAAGGAATATTAAATAGTCTTAAGCTAATAATTTAGACTTATGGGGCAATAAATATGTCATGATGTTTCATTAATTTTACAATTGATTAATAATTTTAGAATTTTTGGCATAATCTTCTATGCACACTCCATTTCATCTAAGAGTTTGAAGCTACATAAACTTCTCTTATCACAACACAAACCTTAATTCATCAACCATTTTATTATCGCTATGTTCTAACCTTCTCCTCTCTATCTTTATGCTTCCAAGCTTACAACTCGCCATGCCATAAGCTGGTTATACTTAGTAAATGCTAAGGAGGCTAATCCAATTTTTGTTTGCTCATCACAATCATAACATTCAAGCAACTTTTCTACTCTCAAAACCTAATCTAGAAACTTGTTAGTGAAAAACTACCCTTAAAAATAGTAATTTGAATTTAGTATGCTTTGAACTCCTATTCAATCAGTCAAATTCAACTCTTCTCTGTATATTGAACTTATCATTAGTAAACCCCCCATATCCATTTGTCCCTCTATTTCCACTAAGCTCCCCCCATTCACCACGCAATTCCTTATGCTCCCCACCACTCAGTTAGTTGTGTTAACAACACATACAATTAATGCTCTACAATTGTCATTTGTTTCTCTAAGTTTCTCACATAAATACTCATGGAATTATTTACGTTCTCATGGAATCTATTAACAATTTAATTTAACTACAAGAAATAAATTAAATCACTACCTAACAATTAGAATCATGAATAACAACTATTTAATTACCCCAAACAATCACAAATTCTAATTCTCCTTATCTCAATTCAATAAAAATATCATGCAAATCTACTAAATGTACGTAATGCTCTAATACCAATAAAGATGCATCAAGAATGAAGATTTAATGTTAAAAATGATAAATAGATCTTTTGATATCAAACTTGCCACCTTAAGGAAGCCATGAATTATAAAAATAAGATTTATGGGTTTTTAGGTATTATGGAATTGATAAAATAAAATGATATAAATAGTTAAAGGGTTAAGTATGATGCATTGATCCCATAATCAAACAAGGGCAATTGCTTCCAAGATTAATATCATGCACAATCATAAAAATAAATAAGGGTAGTTAATAAGAAATTCAATGTAACACATGGTTTTTATTAGTGTTTGGTGCAATTTAATAGATCCATATGAATAAGAAGAACAAAGAGAAGATAGATTTTAATATTCAATGAAAACTTAAAAGTTTATCAAAGTTTGAATAATTTGAGTTAGTTATGAAATAAAATTGATGAACCCTAATAAATGACCCTAACTCATGCTAATAGGAGCAAATTAATAGTAAAAGTAAAATAATAAAATAAAACATGAAAAACTAAATAAACTAGTAAAAACTCAATTGGTATATAGTTTCAATCTAGTTGACCTATCTTGGCTAATCAAATAGAAGGTCATTTTTGTTAATCTTGAAGTAGAGTTAACTTGACTTGGTTTGTTTCTTCTTATTGTCTAGCCTTGTGGACAATATCTAGGTCTTCAGTTCTATCATCGATTTTTGTGCTAATTAGCTAGCCTTTAAAGATCAACAAGGTATTTTACAAGTACAATTGGGTCTCAAAGACCCTACCTCCTCTTGTGAATCTCCTAGTTGCTAATTAAGGCTCATTACACATGAATGTTTTGTTTTTGGATATTTATAGTACCTATTGCTTGTATTGTTGCTTCATCATCGAGTTTAAATAAACACTTTAATCTTAGTCTTTAGTTAGAAGAAAAAAATGGTTTTGAGATGATGCATACTAGTTTCATGGATATCCTTGCGTCGATGATTTGATATTCTTCATTAAACGCATTTTTTGCATCTCTTACGTCAAGGAAATTCTAATTTCAATGGCTAAGTTTTGCAAGACCAATTATAACTCTTAGCAAATTTTTTCCTTTTTTTTGGGGGGAGGTTAGATAAGGAAATGATTCTAACATGATATTGTATTTCGGTGAACATGACTATCATCCAAAATTCATACACCATAAAATCTTAAAAACAATGATTGATCTTAGTGTAGCTAATAATGCTTACACTAGCTCATTATTCCTTTAGTATTCTTAGTATGTATTAAAATCCCATTCTATACTACGTTTGCATTTTCTAATTCCATATGTGATCCATAATAATAACTAGAATATTAACATATTTCCATCTAGTTTATGAAGTATTTCTAGTCATTGATTTATATAGATTTACATATCTAATATACATAAGCAATTATGCACATGCATCATATGCAATGAGAAAACTTCAGTATCAAATTTAAGTTCAAGCAGTTTGTTGCTCTCGTTTTATATATTTTTCTTTTTTAACTTTTTTCATGGTCAAATGTCAAAAGTAAAGATCAAAATTTCTTAAATTTTAGAAGACCTATTTCTTTAGTCAATGACATAAATGGATTTATGAAGATTCACTTATAAAGATCATTTGATGAATAAAATATTTATCATGTTGCTTTTGATGATCACTTGATGAAGCATACATGGTTTTATCTAGAGCTGGTAAGTTCGCACGGGCGCAGGTTAGCCCACAAAAAAAAAAAAATTTCTATGCAACAATCGAGACAACATCGACGCATGTTATGACCTACGCAAACAGATATAGCCAGGAGACTTGAGATGACTCCTCGCAGGTAGCAGCTGAAGACTTTGTCGATACACTTCAATCACATTCGCACAGGCACAACAGATGAAGAGGAGGATGGACGATGGGATTGACATCAGTGCGGCGGCGGGAAGAAGGACGCGGACGGTAGCCACAAGATTTCAAGATTTTCGCATTTCGTCTTCTCACTTTAGTTTCCATCTTTCACTTCAGTTTCCGTCTTCCTCTCCTCTTCTACTCTTCTTTCTCAAGTTGTCCTCACGGTTTGAGATTTCCACTCTGCTGTCTGTCGGCCGCCTGTCCGCTGTCCGGTACCGCCTGTTCCATTTCCTTCATACCATTGTCCCCGTTAATTAAGGTAAAGAAATAGATTTTGTCCTTTTACTTTTATTGGAGAGTGGGATATGGTGTGGCCGTGTGGGGTGGGGATGACACCGGTGGCTTAGAGATTGTGGTGTGGTGCGGTGCGGTGTGGTCGTGTGGGGTAGGGGTGATGCTAGTGGCTTGGAGAATAGAGAGTGTGGTGTGGTGTGGAGTGACGACGGTCCAATGAAGAGTGTGGTGTGGTGCGACGTGGCAGTGTGGGGTGGGGGTGACACCGGTAGCTTAGAGAATGGAGAGTGTGGTGTGGTGTGTGTGGCCGTGTGGGCTAATGGTGGTCCAATGGAGAGTGTGGTGTGGTGTGGTATGGTGTGGCCATATGGGGTGGGGGTGACGTTGGTGGCTTAGAGAATAGAGAGTGTAGTGTCAGGTGTGGTATGGTGTGGTTATGTGGGGTGACAACGGTGCAATGGAGAATGTGGTGTTGTGCGGTGCGGTGTGGCCGTATAGGGTGGGGGTAACGCCGGTGGCTTGGGAAGTGTGGTATGGTTGTCGGTCATGGCTTAAAGTGTGGTCACGTGGCTGTTGGCCATGGCTTGGATAATGCTGGTGCAGTGGCCGATAGGGTGACTATATTTATATTTTATAAATAAGTGTACTATTACTAATAACATTTTTTATATTTACAGAATGGATCCTCCAAGTGATGAGACTGCAATGGAACCTATTAATGTGGATCATGTGTCTGAAAGTCGATGGGCATAAGAAGGCTGGAGTAGGTAGCTCTTCTTCTGAGGTTTGGGAAATATTTACAAAAATTGGTATTGGGAAGGATGGTAAAAATAGGGTTAAGTGTAAAGCATGTGGGAAGGAATATGTTATTAGAACACATTCACATGGAACTTCATCTTTACGTTGACATAGAGAAAAGTGTCGTTTGAGTCAAATTCTTAGATATAATGATGTTGGTGATATGATAATTGATCATGCTAGCAAGTTAAGATCATGAAAACCAGATCCTAAATTTGCTCGTGAGGTAATGGCTATGGCTATTATTGAATATGATTTTCCATTTTCATTTGTTGAGTATAGGGGGATCACATAGTTTATAAGGCTATATAATCCTGATTATAAGCCAATCAGTAGAAAAATTGCTACATCAAATGTTTGGAATTTATATTTGAAACAAATTTTGCAAAAAATTCCAGGAAAAGTATGTTTGACTTCTGATGTATGGACTGCTTCCACTAGTGAGGGATATATTTGTTTGATTGGACATTATGTGGATGACAATTGGAAATTGAATAATAAAATTCTTGCTTTTTGTAAAATGCCCCCCTCCTCACTCAAGGTTTGAGTTGTCGAAAAAAGTATTTGAATTTTTGAAAGATTAGGGCATAGATAGGAAGATATTCTCCCTTACATTGGATAATGCATTTGTAAATGATTGTATGCAAGATTTTCTGAAAGAACAATTAAACTTACAGCATAGTTTGTTATGTGGTGGTGAGTTTTTTCATATTAGATGTTGTGCTCATATTCTTCATTTGATTGTTAAAGAAGGATTGACTATAAGTAGTGAAGCATTGCATAAAGTACGGGAAAGTGTCAAGTATATGAAGGGCTCCAAGAGTAGAATGAAACACTTTTTGGAGTGTGTTGAACAGGTTGGTAACATTGATACGAATCTTGGTTTACACTTGGATGTAACTATTAGATGGAATTCCACTTATCTTATGCTTCATAGTGCACTCAAGTATTGATGTGCTTTTTCTTGCTTTCAATTGAATGATCGTCATTATAAATATTGTCCAACCATTGATGAGTGGGAAAGAGTAGAAAAGATATGCAAGTTTTTGAGCCCGTTTCGTAGTATCACCAATTTGATGTCAGGATCATCATATCTAACTTCAAACCACTATTTTTTGCAAGTATAAAGGATTGAATGTTTGTTGAATGAAAATTTAAGTAGTGAAGATCATGTCATAAGGGAGATGTCTATTAAAATGAAACAGAAGTTCGATAAGTATTGGAGTGATTATAGTGTTATCCTTGCACTTGGAGCAATCTTTGATCCTCGAATGAAGTTTGATTTTTTGAACTTCTGTTAAACTTGATCCCTTTACTTGTGAAGAGAAGTTGGCTCACATAAAGAGCAAGTTATATAAACTCTATGGAGAATATGAGAAGAGCAAAACATATCACATATCTAGAACTAGAAGCCATCAGGTTGGATCATCTTCCCAAGGACAAGACACATCTAGAGATAGCAGCAGTAAAGGAGCAACAACACATAGAGCTAGGAAGGGCTTAAAGATTGATTTTGCTACATTGATGGTAAGTTTAATAATTTTTTTAACTTCTCAATTATATTTTTTTCGTAATATATATTAGTATTTAATTAATTTTTTCCTTAATAATATAGGATTCCGATACCGTCAAGTAGAAGTACAAAGTTGTGGTAAATCTTTTTTGGATATTTATCTAGATGAGCCAGTAATGGATATGAACTTCTACTCAGAATTGCATGTGTTACAACATTGGAAGAGTCAAAGCCAGAGATATTCTGATTTATCTATCATGGCTTCCGATGTGCTTAGCATTCCAATTATTACTGTTGCATCAGAGTCAGCTTTTAGTATTGACGCTCATGTACTTAATAAGTATCACAGTGCTTCCAGCTAATGTAAAAGCTCTAATTTGTACATGTAATTGGTTACAAGGATTTGCATGTGAAGGTAATTTATTTTTGTTCTGTTGGTAATATTTTCTTTTAATGTATTGTTTCAAGCATTTATTGTCTAATTTAATTATATGTGTAATGTCGTAAATTGTAGATCAAGAAGAAGACAATGCGAGTGGGGGTGGGAGTGAGACTATTTTATCAAATGGAGACTCCAATTTGGTTATTGATGATAATGATAGTGATGACTGATGTGATGATTGATTTGTATATGTGATTTTATCTCCTTTATTATTGTCTTGTTTTCCTAGATAATTAGTAAAAAGTACTTTATGATAATTGCTATATTTGCTTAATTATTGTTTTAAGTTGTTTTCTTTTCTATTGTATTAGAATGAGATTTAAAAGTAAGTATGTATAAATTAAAGTTGTATAAGGAAAGTGAATGAAAAAAATTGAGCAATTGCAAATTTGTAATGTACCTAGTTTATTTAGACGTGAGAAACACTAATTTAAACAATTTTCAATACTTTTTTTTTTCTAACATATGTAATATAAATTATACTTACAAAGAAAAAAAAAGGTTTATCTTAAAAAAAAATAAAAAATTTCATCTAACATGTCCTACTCCTACATAATACACTCTAAATCTTTAATAAAAAATACTAAATAAAAAATAATAATTTTGCGGGTCGTCGCAGGCCAGCCGGCATTGGCTTGCGGGGTGAGGCGGGCCTGTCCATTTGACTTGCATTCCCGGCTCTAGTTTTATCCCTTAAGATAGCAATAGGTTATTTTTCAACTTCCTATTTTTATATGTTTTGAGATAAATTGCAAATATACTCCTCATATTTATTTTGTATGTTCTTAGCTTATATCTTTGAAAGTGGATAAGGAAATTTTGCTTATTAATACACTGATTAATAGGTGACAACAAAATGATTGTCATAAATGGATCATATACTAGAGTGGACATATGATGATATAGTAATATTTTTAATAATTTTAAATCATTTATATTTAATGATAAGTAACAAGCATGTGCTTGAGTCTCTCTTTCTCTCTTTGCCTAGAGATTGTTGTTTAGAGGAATTTTCATGCATGATTTGTTAAAAATAAGATATATCGATTGCCTTTCTAAATGTAATTTATGTGGCAAATTAGAGAACTCCACTAGATTTACGGTTGAAACTGCAAGCTGTATTTGAGATTTGGATTTTCAAAGTACCTAGGTAGTAGAGCGCTCCTTGAAAAGTGGTATTATTGCTTTAGTGAATCTTTATACGGAGGGCTCACTACCACAATTTTGTTGTTATGGAGATCAATAGCCTTGAAGTCATTTGATATTAAGTCATGACACATCCTTTCTCTCACTTTCTCCCTCTCTCTCCCTCCAACCCACCAAACCCACCATCCTAAAAAAAAAAAAATTGCTCTTGATGTTGAATATTTTAAATTAATATATTTTTTTATCTTTGGGTATGGCAAAAGACTATGGATAGGTTGTATAATGTGGTGAATTCACGTTGTAGATGCCAGCAATATGAGAGCTTCCAAACATGTCTATGCCACCCTTTCCCCTTTAGTGTTTGTGGATGCAAAATCTTACTTTTGTGAAGTAATCCTTGAGCTAATGCTAATGGCTTCCTTCATATAATTAGGCTTAGGAGATGGTGGCAACTAAGTTTGGCTATGATATCAAGAGCATACATGGAAGAAGAGAGCCAATAAAGTTGATTGATGCATTTACCGCTACACTAAAAGGAAGACACGTAAAACATAATTACAAATGCAATAATAAATAGGGTAAAAGTTGGTTTCTCTTAGTTGTAAGCTACATACTCTAATAAATGTAACAATGATGTCAAAAGAGATCTTGTATTTGAGCACTTTATAACTATTCAATCGGTCAAATTAGTGGTTCACAAACACTATTAAACACCCATCCCATGGGGTTTCACAACTCGGGCTTGATGGCGTGACATAGCTCAAAAGTTGGGGCTGATAGAGTGTTAATAGTTTATCACCAATAAAAGAAATGATGATTAAGCTCAATGAATATAATGATTTATGCATCCTGCTGTTATAAAAAGTTAATATGATGTGGAAACACCACAAAAGGAAACCGATGAGTACTTTGAGGCCTTATCATTAGCAAATGGCACTAGTATTTGACAATTTTGTTTGTCGAAAACTGAACTTACATCTAGCCAATTGATAATAATTCATAAAATAAATCTACTTGCTCATATGTCTTGAAATCCAATCGAGACATGCATGTATATATGAACAAGAGATGCTTGCTTACTGGGTCGGACCAACTTTTACTACGATAACCTCGTGTATCGATCAAGCATTTATTTTTATGTCTTTTTCTTTTTAATCTATAAAGTCGTGATAATAAGTAACCTCGAGAAGTAAGAACAAGAACAACCTTTATCAAGACAAGGATGTTCGCTGAATACGGAGGGAGGAAGACATATCCGGCCGGTGAACTTTCTGTAAGCCCAACCTTAACCTATGTTGACAAAATTGAAACTTTGTCCTTTTTCTTTTATTTTGTAGATTTACTTTTGGCTTCTCTCCCTATCTCTCTCTCACTCGCTTTTGCCAGATTCTCTCACTCTCTCAATAAGGAAGAAAACGCTTGAAAAGTGGGCAACGTCAAACCGCTTTCTCTTTCCTATCTCTCTTTATTTGTGAAAGTTGCAAATAAATGATGACCAACCTCAATAAATGAGCCGATCCATTCATTTCACTACTATAAGAAATAGTATGGTGCCTGGCCATCTTAGAAGGAAGCTGATAAGTATTGTTGTGGTCTCATCATTAATGAGCAATAACGATCTAGCTTGCATGAATATCACACGACATCAGTTTTTGACAATTTTGTTTGTTGAAAGCCAAATTCGCATTCAATATTGATACTGAATTGTGAACTAAATTAACTTACTCATATGTACTTAAATCCAACTGAGACAACTATCAAAACCCTATATATATATTATGTAGGTTTGTATTGATCAAGCATTTGTTTCCATTTTTTTTTTTGTTTTCTTTTTGTCTTTGTAATCTACCGTCATGCTCTTGATCATTGCTTATAGGTAAATTATGAATATAAGCAACATCTAGAGGAGTAAGAGAAGAACAACCTTGAACAGAGCAAGGATGTTTGAGGGAGAGGCAGAAAGAGATATATCCGGCGTTTGAACTTTTATCGTGTAAGGAAAATTGCAGAAGCAAGTCCAACGCCTACCAGTGTCGACAAAATTGAGATTATTTCCCTTTCCTATTTGCTTTTGTATTTTTAAATTTTCTTTTGGCTTCTCTATCTATTTCTCAATCTCTTGCCCAGATTCTATCATCTCTCTCTCCAAATAAAATTTTCATTTTGTGTTTTCTTGGTGCTGTGGAAGTTTCATTTTGGGTGATCTTTGATTGGAGCAGTTGATATGTTGCATGTTGTAGCTTGAATTTGGACGATATGGGGAGTTTTTTTTTTTTTTTAATCCTGGTATACAATAATCTGGAACTGAATAGTGAGTACTCTAGGGAAAGAATTAATTTTTAACTCTTTTTTATTGTGTTTTTTACTTAATAATGATCTTAGTTCTTTTAATTTGTGGTTTCAGATACAATTAGTTTGCTGAAGAAGTGGTGGTGTAGTTTGGTTGGCTGGGCCACTGGGGGAGGGGGGTTTGGTTTGTTGGGGCTTGGGATTGTTTGGTGGGGTGAATGGGCAAGCGTAAGGGCTGGGCACGGCCCTCATCTAGCGGGCTGCTTGTGCCTAATGGATTGTTGCCTGGTGAAGCCGCCTTGATTGCTCAGGTTCTCGATTCAGAGAGGTGGTTAAAGGCTGAAGAGAGAACTGCAGAACTCATCCCTTGCATTCAGCCTAATAAAGCCTCTGAGGAGAGAAGGAATGCCGTCACCAACTATGTCCGGCGTCTCATCATGAAATGCTTTCCTTGCCAGGTGGGACATGCGTTGGTATTGAATTTCATCATTTGCAAGAACTTTTGTGATTGATATTAAATGTAATTTGCACATTGATTCTGTGGGCTGTGGAATGTAGTTGTAACATTGAGAAGGCAGTATGTCTTAGCTGCATGATTCAACATGATGATGTCTGAATTTCTTCTGTTGCTTCTCCACCATCAACTTGTTTTGATGATTGTGGGACTGCTAGTGAGAGTAATATAGATCTTGTAAGGTGGTTTATGTGCCAAAGGTGGGCATTCCTAGTAGGTTGCTACCCCTCTATCAGCAATGAAAGGAAAATCAAATATTGAATTAAAAATATGAAATTCTCTTATTTTAGAAGTATATAGGAGATGTTATTTGTTTTACTTGTTGTACATATACATCAAGTATTTAGATTTAGCACACTTGTCTACAAGTAGTAGTATAAATACCCTCACTGTAACTTCTTTAACAACAGAAAATAACAAACTCCTCTTTACACTTTCATCTCCAATGTGCTCTCCACTTTCCTCATCTCCTTGTAAGTTCAGTCTTCAATTCCGTTTTGTTTCAGTCATTTCTTTTACAGATTCTTACTAGTTTAGTTAGTTCACATGGTAACAGAGCACTAAAGATCCAGTATTTTTCTTCTTTACGAACTGTACTAGTTACGATTACTGTAACTTTCATGGCTTGTACTGATTTGGGAATTGTTGATGTTGATCAGATTTATGATGATCCATTGTATGTTTCTGGTTCCGATAATCCTGGAACAATAATCACTAGTGTGATTTTTAATGGAACAAACTTTACTGGATGGAGTAGATCGATAAAATTGGCATTGGAAGCAAAATCAAAATTAGGTTTTATTGATGGTTCTTGCCCAAAACCAATTAATAATCCGAATGAAATGCAGAGATGGGTAAGGTGTGACTATATGATAAGAGGTTGGCTTTTGAACTCAATGTCAAAAGATTTATCTGTGGTTTTCTTGCATGCAAAGTCGTTGAAAGAACTGTGGGATGATCTAAATGAAAGGTTTGGTTTGACTAATGGTCCATTGCTGTTTCAGTTGCAGTATGATATTATGAATTCAAAACATAGTTTGAATGTTACTATGTATTACAATCAATTGAAGAAATTGTGGGATGAATGAAGTAACATTAGTAACATTCCTGCGTGTGTTTGCAGAGCTTTTGAAAATTATAACTGCGATTTGGCTGGAAAAATGCTTGAATTGGAAAGCAGAAATCAACTTATTCAGCTCTTGATGGTTCTCAATGGCATCTATGAAAATGTTAGAAGCCAAATATTGTCAATGGATCCCTTGCCGAATGTAAGCAAGGCATACTACTTGGTTTTTTAAGTTGAAAAACAGATGGTTAGTGGAGAAGAAGTTTCAATTTGTACTGTTAGAAATCAGATGACAAGTTATGATAAAAGGGACAAAAAATTCAGATGGGGGTTCAAGTTAGTGTGTACACATTGTAAGAAGTTAGGGCATTGTATTGAACATTGCTTTGAGTTTATAGGTTTTCCAGAATGGTATAAAAATTCAAAGGACAAGAATCATCCTAATTCAGCTGCTAATGTGATAGTGACATAAGGAATGGTTGAAACTTCTTTTGACATTCAAGGAAAACATGATGTTCATAGCAATGGAATGAATGATAATGAGTTGGTTTCTAAAGTCTGTAGTGAAGTTTTAACGGCATTGAAAGGGCAGCTAGTTGGGAATGAAGAACATAACCCGGCTGTCAATTTTGCAAGTACTTGTTGTGCTTAGTCATATTCTTCATTTTTACCTCTAATGGTAGTAATTTGAGTAATTAGATAGTTGATACTGGAGCTTCTAATCACATGACCCCTCATGATCAACTTTTCATTGAAAACATACCCTTTCACAACCAATTAAAATCAAGCTGCCTAATGTTAGAATGAAAACAGTCACACTGGTTGGAAATATAGTAGTTAGTGATCATATATTGTTAACTAATATCTTACATGTTCCAAATTTTCATTGCAACCTTGTGTCCATTAGCAAATTACTCACACATTCACGTTTAATTATCACTTTTACTTCTACCAAGTGTTTGTTTCTGGACTAGATTACTAAAGCCACAGTTGCACAAGTAGATATGTAAATTGGGCTTTATGTTTTAAAGCCTCAGCCACAAGCAACAGGTCATAGCTCATCAGTTTCTTCGAGTTTGTCACATAATTCCCAATTTCAGTCTACTTGCTGTCAAAATTCAGTTGTAGCTAATAATGAGTCCCTTGCATTGTTACATATCTGGTTGTAAAAACATTGATTGTTCAAATTTCTTGTGTGATACTTGTTATCATGCCAAGTTTCATCATTTGCCATTCCATTCTAGTTCATCTACTACTTTAATCCTTTTGACTTGATACATATTGATGTTTGGGGACCTTATAATACACCCACTATTTCTAGTGCAAATTATTTTCTCACAATAATTGGTGATATGATTAGGAGTACTTGAACATATTTGTTGAAACACAAAAGTGAAATTTTGTCAATATTGACCACATTTATTGCTTTTGTGGAAAAACTATTTCCATTACAAAAGTGAAACCTTGTCAATATTGACCACGTTTATTGCTTTTGTGAAAAATCATTTCCATTCCTTGCCAAAAATCATGAGGACTGACAATGGAACAAAGTTTATTTCAAAATAGTCAAGAATTGTTCAATAAAAATGGTATTTTTCATCAGAGTATCATTTATACTCCTCAACAAAATAGGGTAGTAGAAAGAAAATATAGGCTTTTATTGGACATTGCCCGAGGTATTAGAATTCTTTCAAATCTTCAAAAAAAATTTTGGGGAGAGCGTATACTTGTTACTACTACCCTTATAAATAAAATGCCAATTTAATCTTTGAAATGGTAAAGCCCATATCAACTCTTATACAATAAACCACCTTCATATAATGACCTAAGAATCATTGCATGTTTGTGCTATGCATCAACTATTGGACAACATAGAGATAGATTTGATGCTAAAGGTAGGAGATGTGTATTTTTAGGATACCCATCAGGTTAAAAGGATTATAAGTTGTATGATCTAGACAATAATCACATGTTTGTTAGCATAGATTTCTTGTTTTGTGAAGATGTTTTTCCTTTCCAACATCAACGTACTCCCACCAGTGATAACACATCTGATCACATTTCTCTGTTTCCACATATTCACATAGTGTCAGACAATGAGGTGCCTTGTCCTGTTTCTTTTCCACGACTAGACTTTGATCTCACACATAATACTGATAAATCACCTGTTATTCAGATATCTGATAGAGTTAAAAGACCACTAGTTTGGCTGTATGACTATATACATAATGTCCATGTTAATAATTCTGCTGTTACCAAACATTCTTCTCGCACAACGTATCCACTTTTCACCAATGATTCCTTTTCCCAATACCCCAAAGATTATGTTGCATGATTAACTCAAGTATTAACAATTCATGAACCTCAAACCTATCTAGAGGCTAAAAATGATCCTAAATGGGCAATGAACAAAAAATTATGGCTTTAGAATCTAATCACACACGGAATTTGACTTCTCTTCCTCTGGGAAAACAAGCCATTGGATGAAAATGGGTTTATAAGGTGAAATATAAATCAGATGTGCTTGTTGAAAGATATAAGGCCAGGTTGGTGGCTAAGGGATATAACCAGGTAGAGAGTGTTGATTATACTCATATCTTTTCCCCTGTTGCAAAGCTTTCTACCATACGGATTTTGTTAGCTGTAGCAGTTGTCAAACAATGGATTATTCATCAACTAGATGTTAATAATGTATTTCTTCATGGATATATCGAAGAAAAAATATATATGAAACCTCCAGATGATGATTCAAATGCTGCTTTGGGTAAAGTTTGTAAACTTGTCCGATCATTATATGGCTTAAAGCAAGCCTTGCATCAATGGAATAAGGGATTCACTAAATTCATTGTTTCTTTGGGATTTCATCGATCCAAAAATGATCATTCCTTATTGGCACGACAAGATTCAGATGGTTTCATTGCACTTTTAGTCTATGTTCATGACATTATGATCACAGGAGATAATTTGCATTCTATAGTTGCTGTCAAGCACATGCTCTTGATAAAGTTTTCACCATGAAAGATTTAGGTGAAGCAAGATTTTCTCTAGGCATCGAAATCTGTAAACTTTCTCATGGATACATGCTTAATCAAAGAAAGTTTTTGCTTAATATTCTGGAAGACATGGATTTGACGGCTGCTAAACCAATGAAGGTTTCTTTTCCATCCCACTTGCGATTGAACAATCATGAGGGTGTTCCCTTGACAGATCTTGGTATGTACAGAAGAGTTGTTGGTCAATTACTTTACTTGACTTTAACTTGCCCAATTCTTTCTTTTGCTGTACAACAATTGAGTCAATTTGTTTTTAGTCCTCACACTAGTCATATGACAGCCGTGTTACATGTCTTATGCCATTTAAAGGGAACAATTGACAATGGATTGTATTTCTCTTCTTCTGGTTCTCTTTCTTTAGTTGGTTTTGTGATGCTGATTGGGGTTCATGTCAAGTGGGTCGGGAGTCTTTATTTGGCTTTTGTGTGTTTGTAGGTTCTTCATTGGTTTCATGGAAGACTAAGAAGCAAACAACAGTTGCCACATCTTCAGCTGAGGTAGAATATCAGTGTGTGGCTCTAGCCACAAAAGAATTATTGTGGACATCATGTATACTTCGTGATTTGGGTCTAATTCTGGCACTTCCTGTTACTTTGTTTTTGGATAGTAGATCGGCAAGGTTAATTGCAAAGAATCCATGTTTTCATGGAAGAATAAAACATATTGAGGTTGATTTACATTTTGCCCGAGATCACAATCAATGAGGATTTCTTCAAATTCATTTTGTTCCTTCTAAAAGATCAGCTTGCAGTTTTGATGACAAGATCCATTTCAGAACCTCAACTGCATTATTTTGCATCCAAGTTGGGTCTTTTACATCCTCCAACTTGAATTGGGGGGTTGTAGAAGTATATCGGAGACATTATTTATTTACTGGTTGTACATATATGTCAAGTATTTAGATTTAGCACACGTGTCTATTAGTAGTAGTATAAATACCCTTATTGTAACTTCTTTCACAACAGAAAATAAAAAACTCCTCTTTACACTTTTGTCTCTGATATGCTCTCTATTTTCTTGATCTCCCTGTAAGTTCAATCTTCAATTCTGTTTTGTTTTAGTCATTTCTTTCATGTATACTTGCTAGTTTAGTTAGTTCACACATATGCATCTAAGAGTTTGCGATGTATGTGTATGCAAATCATGTTAATGTGCTCTCTGATACTGACTTAAAATGAATGTGATCACTCCAGCATTGGAAAATTGAGGAATTATCCTATTCCTGTAGCTTCTCTGATCAATTACGACTGTGGCCTTATTTGTTTTTGTGAAGAGGCTATGCTGTGTACGTATCATATGCAGTTATGCATGCACATGATTATGCTTGAGATTTTATTGATAAAAATAAGCTCACTTTTAAATTTTATCATATTCATATTCCATTTGTATATAAATATCAACGCTTCTTTTGTTTCAGGTGTTCACTTTTGGTTCTACGCCCTTTAAGACATACTTGCCTGATGCAGACATTGACCTAACAGCAGTCAGTGAGAACCAAAATCTGAAGGACACATGGGTTGATCAGGTTCAGGACATGTTGGAGAGTGAAAAGAAGAATGAAAATGCTGAATTTTGTGTCAAAGATGTTCAATGTATTCGGGCCAAAGTACGTTCTTAGGATCTTAGTATCTTTTGTCTCGAGATACTCATTTTATAGGAATTGCTGTTATTATGGAAATGCCTTACTTGATTGTCCCCTCATTCAATACCATGCCATACAATTTTTCTTAAATTCTTTTTTTATCTATGGAGAGAAATTTAAATTCAACTTTTTACCTCAAATAGGTTGATGGGGATTTTAATTGCTCTTAAAGTTGCTAGCTGCATCTCATTTTTAATCATGTAATTAACTTCATGTCAAGATGTGACGCAGCGCGGAAAGCGTAACGAAACGAATCCGAGATTGGATTGGTTTCACACAACAAAGAAACGATCTTTGATGTAAATCTGGTTGCGCACAATCCGGAAATTGGAGAAAACTCTCTCTCAAAGTGTATTCCAATATAATAATAAAACGTACCCTAATCTATCTGACAAAAGAGTATTTATATGTCCTTATAAAATATCTAAAAGGGAAAAATCTAAGCGTACACGTGGAAAGAAATAATAAAATACACGTATAGTACACGGCTTGATACACGGTCGTGCCTCTAAGCCGTGCATGTTTCTGGGCATGCGACACGCATAGTACACGGTCTCATACACAGCCATGCCTCTAGGCCGTGTATGTCTCTGGGCATGCAACGAGCATAATACACGGTCGAGCACACGGCCGTTCCTTTAGGCCGTGTGGGCTTCTGTGTATATGACGAGCATAGTACACGGTTTCATACACGGCCGTGCCTTTAGGCCGTGTATGACTCTGTGAGAATCCTGGAGCACACGGTCGTGTCGCTGGGCGTGCCTGTGCCCGTGTCAATGATACACGGCCCGGGTAAAATTATACACGGCCATGCCCTTGGGCCGTGTAAGCCGCTGTGCCCTCCACGATGTCCGCATCATTCTCTCCCACCAAGGTAGAACTCGACCCCGAGTTCGCTTCTGGATAAAGGGGTGCGTCATCCGTGTAAAATGGAGATAAATCCGCCACGTTGAAGGTCCGGGAGATTTTCATGCTTTCTGGAAGGCCAACCACATAGGCGTTGTCATTGATTTTGGCCACTATTTTGTAGGGCCCATACTTCTTCGGCTGCCACTCGCTATATGTACCCACGGGGAAACGCTCTTTCTTTAAGAACACCATCACTAGGTCTTCCACGTCGAATAACTTCTTCTTCCTATGTCTGTCAGCGGCTTTCTTATATCGCTCATTCACTTTCTCAATTTGTTCTTTGATTTCCGACGCCACTGTGTGGTACTGTTCCGCTAGGTGCTTTGCTGCTACGTAGGTCTTCTCACCTTTGGGTAAGGAAACTAGGTCTAGAGCGTGAGAAGGTGCCTTGGTATAGGCCACTGAAAAAGGTGATCTTCCAATAGTTCTATGGATGGAACGGTTGTAACTCTCCATGTATCTAGAAAATAGGTTCAACCTCTTCTTATTGGCAGCTTTAGAATTGATATCCAAATACTTTCCAGTTAATGATTTACCACCCAATGGAGAATAACAAAGGAGGCCTATGTTGCGAATTTTCAGGTGGCGTACTTCAACTAGATCCACTTCAAATCGGGTTCTAACAGGCAAACTATAGCTATTCTGTATGCTAACAATCTTTGGAACCCCTTCAACTTTAGAAGCTTGAACAAATTCCATTACTCCACATGAAGCCTCATTTGAAACACCAATGTAGCGATCCTTTCCTTCATTGATAACATCTTGTAGGGCCTGTAACTGCTCAACAAAAGGCACACTTGGCCGCCACTTTGAGAAATCATATGAGTACTCACCAAACAGTGGAACATAGCGATCTGGCCAATGAATCTGCAGCAAATCAATGTCGTTAGTGCCAAGTCTCTTAAGGCCTTTTCCTACACTCTCTTTGATGTTAGCAGCATCAACCCGTAAAACCTTTGCATTTTCACGAATATAGCTTGACCTTTCTGAATAATTACAAACTTTTGTTACCACAATGGCCTTGTCATGTGGCTGAGACTTTAACCAGCTACCAATATAACGATCTGTTTTTCCTTGAGTTTCTTTCTTCGTTGGAATTGGATAAGCTTCAGTAGTGTCCAAAGTATTTGTGCCACTCTCAAATGCATAACTGAGAATGTCATGAGCTTCTTTCTCTGTATTTTGTACTCCATAAGTCATCTCTAGCGCTTCCTCTGGTTTGAAGTATAAGTTTTTGGGTAAAACATTAAACTCTACATCCTTAATCTCCTCCGTTGGTGCAATGAATAAGCTCAAAGTTTCCTCAATCTCTGACTCTTCAGTAACCATCAACACCTGCTTGTCATTCAACAATGGCGAGTCCTCAATAGCTTCCTCACCAACACAATTTTCATAGGCTTCAATTGTTTTTCCACTGCCCCTACTATCAACAATCAAGGTACTATGATCGTTAAGGGTCGAGTTTTCCTCTTGTTTGACCATTTCTTCTTTAAACCCTTCCGGAATTAAATTTACTGGCTTAGGTGTTTGTGGAGTTTCTTGAGGGAGGATTCGCTCGTAATCAAGGGGAAAGAACTTTTGTTCTAGCAAGTATTGCATCATAAACCAAGTCCTCACCGGATCCTTACCCTCAAGGTGTCTTACTCCCCGAAGTCGTTCCCACCAATACAATGCATCACCCCACAAACGACTCTCCACTAACTCTATCTTCATTCCCTCTGAAACCCTCATATGGTCAAAGAATCTTTCTATGTCCTCTACCCAAACCCAAAACTCATTCAGACTCTCGGAACCATCAAACTCCGATACAACATATTTAAATTGAGAAAAGATTTCATCTTTATACCTGTAGTCACATCGGTTGTACCGTCTTATGTTACCATGGCCTCTTCTCCTAGGCAGATTATTGAAAATCTCGTCTTCATCATCCGTATCATAAGTAACAGAACTGCTCCTTGGATCGCCTTCCGGTCGTCTCCAATAGATCTGCCTGCTATCGTTGGTATTGGATCGATAGATCAGGGCCTCAAGACGCTGTTCCTCTTGTCGGATTTTCTGATCCATGGTCTCCTCTACCGCCCTTCGTATTGGTTGCCCGTAACGTAGGACTTACGTACCTCGAACACCGTCAAGAATACGACCGCCGTCGACACCGTCATTAGCCGACATCTCTGCAGGAAATTCTCCTTGCTCTGATACCAACTGACGCAGCGCGGAAAGCGTAACGAAACGAATCCGAGATTGGATTGGTTTCACACAACAAAGAAACGATCTTTGATGTAAATCTGGTTACGCACAACCCGGAAATTGAAGAAAACTCTCTCTCAAAGTGTATTCCAATATGATAATAAAACGTACCCTAATCTATCTGACAAAAGAGTACTTATATGTCCCCGTAAAATATCTAAAAGGGGAAAATCTAAGCGTACACGTGGAAAGAAATAATAAAATACACGCATAGTACACGGTTTGATACATGGCCGTGTATGAGACCGTGTACTATGACACGGCTTAGAGGCACGGCCGTGTATCAAACCGTGTACTATGCGTGTATTTTATTATTTCTTTCCACGTGTACGCTTAGATTTTCCCCTTTTAGATATTTTACGGGGACATATAAATACTCTTTTGTCAGATAGATTAGGGTACGTTTATTATCATATTGGAATACACTTTGAGGGAGAGTTTTCTCCAATTTCCGGGTTGTGCGTAACCAAATTTACATCAAAGATCGTTTCTTTATTGTGTGAAACCAATCCAATCTCGGATTCGTTTCGTTACGCTTTCCGCGCTGCGTAAAGATGGCTATATTTCTAATGGAATAATACAAAACTGAAGTTGGAAAGACAACATGGGACAGGTTTAATGATGTGATCACGCATGTTAGCCTAGGGATACTGAAAGGCAGGTCTATAATGCATGGAGATGGATGTAGTGGCTGGGATGGATATGATTGACATTCGTTGCTATTTCATCAGATGATCGGTTTATGTTAATCTTAACCAGTAATATGCCTCCGACTGGCACAAGCACGCATAGTGAGAAGTTGTATGCCTAATTATTCCGCTACAGCATTCCAAAAGTAAAATATGTTATCAGGTGCGAGAGAAATCTAAATGTACTCCTTCAACGGCAGATGATATAGATGCTTCATGTGAATGTTTGAGATGGTGAATTGAATATCTATTTTTTTTAGTCTATTGGTTTTTCTTTCATTGTTTGCCCTATCAACATTTTTTACAGTTGCAGCCGATTATTTGAATGCATCTTTGGTTCATCTATGATATTTGCTTTTCTTTTAAACCACTCTTCAGTTTGAAAATTTTATTTGGCTTTGGTGACTAATCATGTTGTCTACCTCTAATCTTTGTAGGTGAAGATTGTAAAGTGTCTTGTTGAAAACACTGTTGTTGATATATCACTTAACAAGATAGATGGGCTATGCACCCTTTGTTTTCTTGAAGTGGTGAGTTGTGCATCCATGATAATTCACCTGAAAGACTTCTATTCTGCTTAATGTGTTTTCTGAAGGAGAGCTGCTTCTGCAGGTTGACAATAAGATAATGCAAAATCATCTTTTTAAACGTAGCATTATCTTAGTAAAGGCCTGGTGTTATTACGAGAGCCGTATACTGGGAGCACAACATGGATTGATTTCAACTTATGCTCTTGAGACTTTGGTCCTTTACATATTTCATGTTTTTAACAATTCTTTTGCTGGACCCCTTGAGGTAATACCTATTCAAAGCCGCCGCCTTGTTCACCCCCCAGTACATTAGTCTGATCACTTTTCTTGCAGGTTCTCTACCGATTCCTAGAACTTTTTAGCAAGTTTGACTGGGATAAGTTTTGTGTTAGCTTGAGGGGTCATGTACCTATCAGCTCACTTCCAGATGTAACAGGTAATATTGTCTTTCAAAGGTGTTAAACGCCTGATAAATGGTAAATGTTTCTTCATTTTTTTCCCCTGTCAACTAATTTTACGTATGGTTATTTTATCAGCAGCCATGCCTCCTTGGAGAGAGGGTGGTGAGTTACTGCTGGACGAGCAATTTCTTAATGATTGGAGCTCTGGATATGCCATCTTACCTGGTGGTCAAGAGAACCAAGGGAAGCCCTTCATTCCCAAAAACTTCAATGTGATTGACCCTTTATGTGAGAACGACAATCTTGGGCGTAGTGTTAGAAGATGTAATACTCCTTTTCTTTTCCATCTGAGTTAAAGTATGTTGATCAAATTACAACTGAACCTCTGTTCTTAGGAATTCCACAAATGAAGTGAAATAGACTTTCTAGAGTCAGATTGTTGTGTGGCATGAGTTTCATGCTTAAGTAGATGTAAAGGTCATGTTTTTTCCTGTAAGGTGAGGATGGAATTGATATATTTTTAAGGCTTTGGAGGTGATTTTGTGGATCTAAATTTTATATGTATTGGTCCTTAAGAAAATGCATAATGACTCATAAAAGAGCCGCTTGCAAGAATTATTGACTATTACTGACTTTTTATTCAAAAAAGAATTTCTAGAAGTTGCTAACTCATTACCCCCTCCCCCACTTTCCCTTTTTCCCAAAAAAAAAAAAAAAAAGAGGGAGAGAGGAGATATTTGCCCAATTTAATTATTTAAAAGAGAATTCTTAACCACCGGAAAACCATAGAGCGAAGAGAAGTCTTGATATGCAGATGCTTGTTATTTTAGGATAGTCAAAATCTTTTAGGATTCCAGAGTGTTTTATAAAATGCTTTCTTCATAGTCATGAAATATTCAGCTGTGATCTATCGGTTTATATCATTTGTGTTAAATTTGGGCTGAATCTGATGAATTCAATAATCATGAATTTGGCCTGTTGCCCTCACTCCATTTGGCTTAATTCTTTTGGTTTCATTGGATGTTCCTCCACATCATGAGAGTTTCTTTTATTATAGTGATATTTATCCTTATCACTGTTTTGCAGGTAACTTTTTTAGAATACGCAGCGCATTTGCATATGGGGCTAAAAGACTCACAAGACTTCTTCATTGCCCCAAGGAGAACATTCTTCATGAAATAAATGAGTTCTTTACGAACACATGGGATAGGTATGGCAATGGTCATCATCCCGATGCACCAGAGAATGAGTTGTGGCGCCTAAGGCTGCCTATTACCAAGCAGGTATATGGGTCTGGAAATGCACGAAGCAGTCCAAGTAGCAAGAAAGATGAGAATTTTTCTAGTAATGAAGCCAAAATTGATTTTGGTTTGCAGAATGTCTCTTCTCCAGTTACCTTTACAATGCATGGAAAGAATAAGAGCTCATCTCACCAGTCATCCACACAGGCAGACAATGATAGTCGAGACTGGAATACCTTATCAACTAGTGGGCCTGAAGCAGCAGAAAGGAGCTTGGGACCTCAATCGGTTTCTTCTTTACCTGTTCCAATGCATTTGATGCCTGGCTTTGAATCAGCTCGGATTAGCAGGTCTGATTCTATGATGCCATTTCCTCAGGTTATATTAGGACCCAATTCGCGGCAAAGGCCAATGGACAGTTCTGAGGTAGTGTTTTATCCTAGATGCCCACCAGTTCCTATCGTTACATTTTCAGTTCCAATCCACAATGATAGCGGAAGCTCTAAGGCATCAAGTAGCCATTTTGGTGGGGAAGAAAGGTCCACAACCAGTGATTCTGGTGTCAGTTTTGAGATATTGAACAGATCCAATCCTTCAAAGGCAATAAATAACACAATGGGACAGGTTGCGTCTGTTGAGCCGATTGAACCAAAAAGTGATGTCCTCAATAGTGATTTTACGAGCCATTGGCATAATTTTCAGTACAGGAGATCCTGTCAAAACTCACACAATCCAGGTCCTGTGATTTATCCTTCACCTGGTGTCTTGCCTTCAGTTGATGTACAAGGCTATATACCATGGGATGGAACTGGAAGACTAGTCTCGAATGTGAGTCTCATCTCACAGCTTTGTGGACCTCGTCAGGTTCCCATTCCCCAACTCCAGCCTGTTTGTAATGGGCCTACTAGTGTTTATCATGTTGATGGAATGCCAAGATATCAGACTGGAACTGGGACTTATCTTCCAAATCCTGTAAGATATATTTGTCCAGTGATCTTTCATTTATTTTTTTCTCCTGGTTCATTTGTTCACAGTATCATCCAAATAGCTGGTTTCTTTACGTTTGAATTCTCCTCCTTCAAATAGACTCATTAATTTGTAAACAAGATAGATTAATGTCGTTAGGAGTGGATGTTATTTTTTGTCAAAATGGTAAA
Organism: Laguncularia racemosa; assembly: GCA_037954665.1. NCBI lineage: Eukaryota > Viridiplantae > Streptophyta > Magnoliopsida > Myrtales > Combretaceae > Laguncularia > Laguncularia racemosa. The sequence goes on from JBBMOL010000016.1 coordinate 7,957,667, forward strand.
TATGAACCCCTGACTCCTTACACCTGGGAATTTGATATCTTCCCAGCTATATGAAGTCATCATGTTATGGTTGCCAATTTTCAACAAGGGGAAAATAATAATTGCCCTCCTAAATTTTGATCTAAGTGTAGATATTACCTCTCGACTTTCAATTATTGCAAATAACCCCTTCAAACTTTGATGATTAACAAATAACCCCTTTAAACTTGGGTCAAGTGCAGAAACACCTCACAAACTTATCAAATTGCACCTTAACACTCTTCAAACTTTGATCATGGTGTGTTTTTTGAACTAAAAAAAATAGTATCCTCTATGTTGCTAATTTATTAAAGATTGAAGAGGTTATTTATAACCTTTAAAAGTTTAGGGGTATATCCATGCATAAATTAAAACTTAGGGGGCTTATTTACAAATTTCACATCAAACTATGTAAGTCAAGCGCTTATGTTTTGTGTTTCATATAAGGTCTCACGTAGATGTTGATGTCTCACATTGTCTTGTTTGCTTTTCTATTTTGATACTTGTGCATATTTTAGTTGATTAAAGCATCTTCTAGGGACTCGCTTGTGGGCTACATGCACCATAGCTTTTGTCATGCCCTTGTCTTAGGGGACAAATATACATTTAGGCTTCAACTTTTACTTGTTTTTCTATTTCAATTTTTAATATTTTGTTTTTCCTATTGAAGCCTTTAACATTTTCAAACTTTTACAATAGAACTTTTATTAGCTCATTTAAATTTTCAAACCATTCTCAATATGCGCTAGCTTTTGATTGGCTAGCCAAGGCAACTAGGGTATGCACAATTTTTTTGTTTTTTGACATTTTTGTTATTTTTTATTATAAATTAAATATATTTTATGTTATTATTTTATTAAATTAATTATCACAAACCAATCAACTTATATGTTTCAAAGATAGATGAAAAACTTAATAAAGTTGGCATAAGTCTTATTATTATAAAAAAATTGAAAATGTTAACTGGCTAGATTTTTATTTATTCTGTTTTATTAAAAAGATTTATAATTAATATACTTTCCTAAATTAAATATTTTTCTATATTAGAAATTTTAACTTTTTTAAAATAGACTTGTAATTTCTGTATAAATATTCCTATACATGAGATGTAAATATTCATTCAATGGAAATAAGAATTCTATTTTATGAAAACTCACATAGTACCAGAGCACTCTTGCTGCCTTTGAGGTGATTTTATTCCCGCGCAGCGTTAAGGTTTCTTATTTCCCAAAGAGGTCGAGTTTACTCCCTCGTATTTTTTTTGTTTTTTTTTTTCATCACCGCCACTTTCCTAAGGCCGACCACCTCCAATTGGTCGTCCCTTAAAGTCCGACCACCACCTAAAGCCGCGCGTGAGCTCACGCACCGATCGTAGATTTTTAGGCGTTCTTCATTCGTTGACGCATGGAGGTGCATGAGGTCCTTGCCGACCATCCTTGGCTTTGTTCCACACTTAGAACCTTGCCCCGTGTCATCTGACCACTATTCTCCGGCCACGATCGTCCAATAAGAGGTCAGATTTTTTTTTTACAGCTTGTTTTCCATCGTTTTGACCAATTATACTACATTTGTGTCTATGGAGGATACTAAGGCAGTAGATAATGGGTTAATCTCACAAATTAGTGTCGTGAAACTTGATGGGGCAGGTACGTATCTTGCTTGGTCTCGTGCTATTTATTAAATTCAGGAGGTTGCTAGGATATATTACTAGAGAAATAAAACCTTCTAAGGTGTTTGATGCTACCTATGCCCAATGGGATTTTGAAAGCCCACTTGTTATGACATGGCTTTTGAATACTATGCATCGTCGAATTTCTAAACAGTATTTATTACTTGACACTGTTGAGAAAATTTGGAACTTAATTAAACGCATCTATTCTCGCAAAGGAAATGATGCCCAGATTTTTGAAATCCAGAATAAAATCCATGGTATAAAACAAGGTGAGTTAACAATCATTGAATATTATTCTGAATTAAGTGGGTTATGGTAGGAGATAGACTATTATCAGGATCTCCAAGCACATTCTACGGAAGATACTATTCTATTTCAAAATTTGGTTGAAAAAGGGTATGATGTTCTGGCCGGTTTGAACCCAGAGTAAGATTAGATAAGGGTTCAAGTTCTTGGTAAAATTCCTTTTTCTTCTCTTGAGGATGCATACTCTCATGTTCAACAAGAAGAAAGCTGACGTGGTGTCATGCTTTATACAACACCAATCGAGAAGTCTGGATTAACTATTTCTCATGAACAGTTGCAACCACTTCTGATAAAGATCACTTGCATTGTGACTATTGTGGAAAGCCAAGGCATACAAAGGAGACTTGCTGGACATGGTCGACCAACTAGAGGTCGGGTGGGAAAACAAGTTAGTTCATCAAGAGCTCAAGCAAATATGGTAGAATCTATGGCAGCATCCAAGGAGACAAGCTCTAGAGAAACTCTGTCTTTTGATGAAATTTAGCATCTTCATCACCTTCTGACCGAACTTGAGTCTTCCACCAGTGCCACATCCAATTATGTGCAATCAGGTACTGCCTTTACTGTTTACCTTAATTCTTAGATTATTGACTCTAGTGCGAATAGACACATGACAGGCTCTTTAAAATATCTTCAAAACTATTCTTCATGTAAAAGGGAGAGTGTCAAAATAGCCGATGGCTCCTTAACTCCTGTCTTAGGAACAGGTTCTATTATTTGTACTCCTACAGTTAAACTTTCATCTATTCTTCATGTACCAGAGTTTCCAGTTAATCTTTTATCTGTCAATACCATTACCAAATCTCTGGACTGTAAAATCGTTTTCTTCCCTAATCATTTTGTTTTTTAGGATCTTCAAACCGAGAAGAGGATTGGCAGTGGTAGATTGCATGATGGTTTATATATGCTTGATGGACCTAAAAACTTAGGACGAGCCTTTTTGGGAGATAATAAGGATGTAAACCAAAAAATAATACAATAGCATAGGCAGTTAGGACATCCATCATTTTTTGTTTTAAAGAAGTTATATCTCAGTTTATTTTCGAGAACTCAGTCTGAATCTTTATTTGTGATGCTTGTGAGTATGCGAAGTATACTAAAAACTCTTATCCTTTACATAATAATAGAAGTACCATTCCTTTAATGACTATCCATTCTGATGTATTGGGTCTTACTTAAACAACTTCTTTGTCGGGTAGTCGTTGGTTTGTTACTTTTATTGATTATTGCACTCGAATAACATAGGTATATTTGTTAAAAGCAAAAAAATGAAGTTTTTTCTTGTTTTAAATCATTTCATAAGATAATCTATACTTAATTCGATGCCAAGATAAGAATCTTGAGAACTGACAATGACACCGAATACATAGATAAAAACTTTGGATTTTATTTGGAATCTAATGAGATAATACATCAAACCAGTTGACTTTACACTAGTGCATAAAATGGGGTTGTTGAAAGGAAAAATAGGCATTTGTTAGAAGTGGCAAGATCTCTTATGTTTACTATGAATCTATCAAAACCTTATTGGAGAAATGCTATTCTAGTAGTTACTTATCTTATTAACGGAATGCCACTTAAAACCCTTGATTTTCAGAGCCCACTTGAAGCCTTAAAGGGTAATAATGAATATACTATTCCTCTAAAGGTGTTCAACTGTGCTTGTTTTGTTCACACTAGAAATGCTAGGAAACTTGACCCTAGAGCACTTAAATGTGTGTTTATTGGGTATTCTCCTATACAGAAAGGTTATGAATGTTATCATCCTCCTTCCAAGAGATTTTTTGTCAGTATGGATGTTACCTTCCGAGAATTTGAGCCTTATTTTAGCAATCCCTCATCACCTTTTTAGGGGGTGAGCAATAAGGAGGAAGAGGTAATTTCTCCTAGCTCTAGTATTGTGGAACCTCTTAATGATGACATAAGGAAGGGTAAAAGTGGAGAAAGAGTTAAGGGGGAGACTATTGGACGTTTGGATAAACCTGATTTGTTAAAGTATTCAAGGAGAAACAAGGCAGAAGAAGTCATCATGCAATCTACAGAGTCCTCATCTACTGGTGAGTTATCTACTTTTCCTAATGAGCTAGATTTGCCTATCGCTCTTAGAAAAGGAGTCAGGTCTTGTACTAAACATCCTTTATCTAACTTTGTCTCCTATGATTCATTGTCATCTCTCTTAGAAAAGGAGTCAGTTCTTGTACTAAACATCCTTTATCTAACCTTGTCTCCTACGATTCATTGTTTCCATCATATAGAGCCTTTGTTTTGTCTATTTCCTCTGTGTCTATTCCATAAAATTGGAAAGAAGCATTCACAGATCTTAAGTGGAAGGAAGCTATGATTGAAGAAATGAAGGCTTTATCCAAAAGTGAGACTTGGGAACTTGTCACTCCTCCACCAGATAAGAAATTGGTTGGTTGTAAATGGGTATTCACCATAAAACATAAAGTTGATGGTTCAATTAAGAGATTCAAAGCTAGATTAGTGGCTAAGGGATTCACTCAAACTTATGGAATAGATTACCAAGAGACATTTGCCCTGTTGCTAAAATGAACTCTATCAGAATCTTGTTGTCCTATGTAGCGAATCTTGATTGGGACTTACAACAGTTTGATATGAAAAATGCATTTCTTCATGGGGACTTGGAAGAGAAGTGTATATGGAGATCTCTCCTGGATTTGATAATGAACAAAGTCAAGAAAAGGTGTGTAAATTGAAGAAGGCTTTGTACGGACTCAAAAAATCTCTTGGAGCTTGGTTTGATAGATTTAGCAAAGCTATGATTTCCTTTAGCTACCAGCAAAACAATACTGATCATACCCTCTTCATAAAACATAAAAAAGGGTAAACTCACTCTTTTAATAGTTTATGTTGATAACATAGTAATGACAGGAGATAATAGAGAAGAGATGAACCAATTGAAAAAGTGACTGGCACGAGTTTGAGATAAAAGATTTGGGAAAATTGCAGTACTTATTGGGAATTGAGGTTGCAAGATCAAAAAAAGGAATCTTTATTTCTCAGAGGAAATATATTCTAGATCTCTTAAAAGAAACGGTCATAACAAGTTGTAAACCAGCTGAATCGCCCATTGATGGTAATCACAAGATACAAGCAAGGATAAGAGAATCTATTGGTAAGGAGAGATATTAGAGATTAGTTGGAAGACTCATTTATCTTTCTCACACTAAACTAGACATAGCTTCTGCAGTCAACTTGGTGAGTCAATTCATGCATGAGCCTCGAGATTCGCATATGTAAGTTGTCTTTCGCATTTTGAGATATTTGAAGTCTACTCCAAGAAAAGGTTTCCTTTTCTCCAAGCATGGTCATCTCCAGATAGAAGCCTTTATAAATGCAGATTGAGCTGGGTCTTTAGATGATAGAAGATCTACATCCGGTTATTGTACATTTGTAGGAGGGAACTTAGTTACTTGGAGAAACAAGAAGCAAAGTGTAATGGCTAGATCAAATGCAAAAGCTGAATACAGAGCTATGTCTCAAGGTGTCTGTGAACTCCTTTGGCTTAAAAAATTACTAGAGGAATTAAGACTGGCTGAAAAGGGGAAACTTTTCTTGTATTGTGATAATCAGTATAGTCTACAATCCAGTTCAGTATAACCAAACAAAAAACATTGAAATTGATCGACACTTCATCAAAGAAAAGATTACAAGTGATATATTAAGTCTATTTCATGTATCATTTGAAAAGCAGCTTACTGATATATTTACAAAAGGTCTCAATAATCGGATTTTTCATACACTAGCTTGCAAGTTGGGCATGTGTGACATCTTTACACCAACTTGAGGGGGAGTGTTAACTAGTTAGATTTTTATTTATTCTAGTTTGTTAGAAAGATTTGTAATTAATATGCTTTCCTAGATTAAAAATTTTCTTAGATAGAAATTTTAATTTTCCTAAATTAGATTTGTAATTTCTGTATAAATATTCCTATACATGGGATGTAAATATTCATTTAAGTGAAATAAGAATTCTATTTCGTGAAAACTCACAGAAAATGTTAGGAACTTAAATAAACAAAATAAGATGTTAAGACTCTGTTATAGGATTGAGTATAGACCTCATAATTGGACGATTCACAATAATATTAGGTTCACTTAAGAATATCAACGTCTTCCTACCTCGTTTCCCTATGATTAATTAGTGTTTCACCAACATTCTCTGGTTTGCACCAATGTAGAAAAGGAAATTCTTGACACTTTCATTCTTAGAGCCGTGGCTCTATTTTACTACAAGTTACAGCAGTTGGAATGGCATAACTGCTACACTTTCACTTTCACTTCCACCACTTATACACCCGTAACTGTCCACTACTAGAACCCTGACCCCTCTACTGGACAGACTTACACTACCCAACAGCAGCAACAATTACAGGAAAAACAGACTGACACCATACAACAACCAAAACAATTACAGTAAAATTGACAGACTATAATAAACACACACACATATTCAAACATTGCATATATGCACCCCTACACTACCCTACATGACCTAACACAAAAGAAGTCAAACAAATACTTTCTAAATATTTTTTTTGCTCCTGCATGTATAAACAAGTTTGAAAGGAGCAACTACAAAATGTTCACGTGAGTTGGAATCATGCGTAACAGACTCATAAAATAAATAAATAAAGTACTAAACGTTGGAACTAAAACTATAATTCTCCCTCATCTTAATTAAGATGCTGAAAATACTATGCTTTCCTTTTGTGTTTTAATATTTATTTTTCCCAAATACATTGCCAGTTATAATCTGGCTGTGAAACCTGATTGTCTTTTTTTTTTTATTCATATTCAATACAACTCATTTATTTACCAACAGATGTTGAGGTATTGGAGAATGAATTCTTCTTCTGAAATCCTTAGTGGAGAGAACTGATCACAGCCTTTGTATGCATCAGAAGGTTTCTTCATGGGAAAGGCATTCTTCTACCAGACAAGGGAACTACAGCTATGATAGACGCAATCACCATGGCGATAGAGATGGTCATTGGAGTGTCAACTCAAAATCTAGAGCATCTGGGCGAAGTCACAGTAGCAATCAAGCAGAAAAGCTAGTCTCAAGGTCTGATCAAGTTACAGCGGGTGATACCCAGGTGGAAAGAACATGGAGCCCATATAGGCATGGCTCATTATCTTCATACAACTCTCAGACTAGCACTATCCACTCTAATACAACACCAGCCAGTCCAGCCAATATGGCATATAGCATGTATCATCTACCACCTGTGAATCCAAGCATGGCATCGCCAAGTGGGCCTGCTCTTCCATCTATTGGTATGCTCTATCCTTATGATCATAATGGTGCTTATGGTATACCTTCAGAGCAACTGGAATTTGGATCTCTTGGGGCAGTGGGTTTGTCTGGCTTGAATGATGTCTCACAACTCAGTGATGGAAATTGTTTAAATGGTGCATTGGAAGAGCAAAAGTTTCCTGTGTCGCAAAATTCACCAGAGCAGCCCTCCTCACCACATCTGAGGAGGTGACGATGGTTTGTTCTTTGCAGATGCCTATTCACTTGCCAAGTACCTGCAGCAACTCCATGTCCAAGTATCCCTTTTGTCATGGTCCATTTGCTGGTAAGAAAATTGCTTGAGCAAAGCATTTACGATTATTCTTTATTTTATTAGAGGAATGGGAGGCCTGAGATTTTCATTCCCCTTGCAAACTTTTATCCTCTACAGAATCTGTGATTTCTTTCCAGGAGTGTGTTGTCATCCCTTCATTTCTTTTCATCAGGGAGTTTTATAGCGATCCAGATTGAGGGCATGAAAGAATTTAGTTGAGAGAAGATTATCAACCTGCAATCCTGGTTGGGGGTGGAATTGATTATTGGAGCTGCAGGAAGAGTAATTTCCAGTCTTTGCTGTATGAAAGGGTATGTTCAACACTCTGCATCTGAATTTGATTTGGTCGCTTGCACATCTTTTATTCCTTTTATGATTATGCCAATCTTGAGCGAATTTCGTCTTGTACTGTGTGCTCATGAAAGGCACAGAGGAGATGAAAATTCTTCTCTCCTAGATTCTGGGTGGGGCAGGCAAGAAGTCATTTTGTTCACAGCTCTGTTGGAGTTATTTGATAATGGGGCTGGGCAAGCACTGGATTTGGTGGCAAGTTTTCAGTCTAGGGTTACATGATTACAGTTTTAGTTTAATAGGATCATAAATTTGCTCCATGCAGATTGTCCTTATGGAAGAGTACAAGGCCCTCAAGTTGTAATCTTTGTATTTTGGGAATATGTTGGCTAATCTTGACAATGTACCATGTTGCTGCAGTGGGCAAAATTTAGATCACATATCCTTTGTGGCAATTTCCCCCACATTGCATCTGGAAACAACAATATGGCTGAGTTATGTGAAGGTGCGTTATCTAGGACATTTTTAGATGTGCAGTTACCATGGTTAATTAGGAAATGGTTCCTTGCATTTATATATGCATGTATGTTCGGCTGTTATTAATATAATTGCTTTTCAAAATAGCAGTATAGCCAAAAGTTATGGCAAACTTTCGAAATTATTGATTTTTTAAGTAACAAGAGCCAATCATATTCTAACAAATGTGATTGTGACCCATGTTTCTAATGGTGAAAATGAATCTGTACTAACTGAAAGGTTTTATTAGATGGGGTGACAAAATGAACGGCACTTGAATTAAAGATTAGTACATCCATCTATTTTTCCCTTAATTTCTTTTTGTGACTCAGAAACTTCTTCCTCTATTCAGTCTGATTCTGCGGGTGAATGGATGCGATATATTATAGCCAGTATCTCCAATCAAAGCATGGTTTTGGTCGATAGAGTTTGGTCTCGATTAGCTACCGTCTACTAAGTTTGGTTGACCAGATCCTACTTCGATCGATGGAACTTGGAGTTGGTCGATTGTTCTCGGCACTTCTCACTCCCCTGCAGTTGGGAGGACTGCCTTCCAACTGAACCTGAACCCTAATATGACGGAATCTATCTCTCCTCTGTTTTAAGGGTAAGTCCAAAGAAAATCTTCACAATCTCGTTCGGACAACCCTTGAGAACATATAAAAACTTTAATTGCAATTAACTCTCCAAAACCCCTAGATCAATTCGTTAATCCATTCCCTTACACGCTGATTCAGTCCTCAATTGGCTTTCTTTGTAGATTCAACCAGAGCAATATTATGATTTTGGAGGATTACCTAAATGAAGTTAATCGAATCCACAAGCGCATTACTTGAGCTTTTCAAGTCTTGCTCTATACCCCCCAACTACTACTCCAATTTATCTCGTCCTATATCTCTCTCTAACTCACTTGCTCACTAGATTGTGTTAATCAATTGCTAATTCTATTTCCAGAATGATACTGAGGAATTTATACATCTTATTCATCAAATCTATTCATATTCGGGGAAACTTCGTAAACAAGGAATAGATCTTCTTCATCCTTTGTATTAAAATCACGACTCTTAATGAGCTTTTTCCGTAATCGTGATTCTTCAGGAAGAGCTTTCTTTCGAGTAGGATTGAGAAGGCTCTGGAGTCGGGACATTTGAGGTATTTGGCAACAGCAAAATGGAAGTTTCCAAATTTAAAACAAACTAAAAATTTGGGGACTCGAACGAAAATGACTTTTTTTTTCTTTTTTTTTTTTCCATATCTTTACATGCATCACTTTTAATACATAACTAGGTAATGAGCCTGTGCATTACATGGATAAAAATTTAAATTATGATTATAATTTTTTTAAAACAATAAATGTAAATATAATTTAATGTTTTATTTATTAAAAAATAATATTATCTAATGAAATATTTAATTTATATACTAAATTACATTAATTAAATGTTTCATTCTTTTACAAATGAAATATGTAATTCTTTTCTAATGGACCTTAATGAAATATTTAATTTATTTACTAATAAATAGTATAACATATTATAGAAAGCTTTTGGAAATGGATGATTCATATTGTCTTATAATTTGACTATTATTTTCATGGCTTGTAAATAGTAAAATGATAGTATATTTAAACTAAGGGAAAAAAAAGCCTAATATAAAAAGTACTTTTGATCTAATACTCATTCTATGTTTATTCTCTTAGCTATGTGTTTAGATGGCTCTTCATCTATAACACCATAATCTTTATTCATCCATTCAAATTATTTGTATTGATAGGTAATCAACTGTGGATAACAATTAAAATAATGACAATAACTTAAAAGTGATGGATATTAAAAAAAATGAAAGATAAATTTACCAATTTCGAATATTATAATTACAAATAATAGCAATAATAATAAAAGTGATTAATTTAATGGTTACTTACATAATAATAATAACCATTATGATGGTTACAAATATTACTAATATCATTTGTTTTCGCTCAAAATTTGTACATTAAGTGTCATTATCTCGTAGTTGCAATATATACATATTTAAACACATGAGATGACAATTTATGATTATTATGTTTTAAATAATATTAATTTTCTTTAACAATTACTTCTATAATTATAATGACAAGATAGTAGCTTTTAAAAATGTATTTAAAATGTAAAATATGGAAATATATGTGAAAAAATAAATCTTTAACACAAAGCATAAAGTAATGATAATTTAAATCGATGGGTGATGTATGATTTTGTTAGAAAGTCAAATTTTCATTTAATGCCATAATTACTGATTGTTAAAAAGACTTAAACAATTTTATTTGCTTATAATGTAATATTGGTTCGTGCATTTATCATAGGAATATTAAAATGATACGATAAGGAAAATAGATTGTTACATTTTTATGGCAATTTGGAGAAATAAAAATGCAAAATATTAAGATTTGAGATAATATAATTTATGATAGCAGATAATAATGTTGAATATTGAAAGGCAAAATTATATATCATGAAGTTCAAAAATTGGTCAAAGTGAAAAGAGTTATAAACTTGGTTGTTTTCTAATTTAACATTACCATACGGTAGAGATTATACATGAAATTATTCAAAATAAGAAGAAAAAAAACTCTCAAATTATATGGTAAGATAAGCTAATATATCAATAACCATGATAATGGCTATAAATACCACTAATATCATTTGTTTCACTCAAAAGTTGTGTGTTAGGTGTTATTATCTTATAGCTGCAACACATTAATATATATGTATTTAAATATATAAGACAACAATTTATGAATGTTGTGTTCAAAATAATATTAATGTGCTTTAGCGGTCACTTATATAATTTTAATTATAGGACAATGGCTTTTAAAAACGTATTGAAAATACGAAATATGAAAATATTTTGATAAAGATAAATATTTAACATGAAGCATATTTTTACATAAAATAGGGCATAAAAACTTAACGTATGGTGTAATTGAAAATGATAATGTAGAGTAAATTTATTACATAATCTTACTATTTCCATGAATAAAAATTTATTATTCTTTCACTTTGTATGCAAATCTTTCCTTAACTAAATGATGTAAATATACGTAATGATAAATTTTAAATAATGAAATATAGTATGATATTGTTGAAAAATCAATATGTAATTTAATGCTAGATTCTATTTATTTATTGAATTCCTACACTAACTTTTAATTAATTCATTATTATAAATATAAAATGGTACAACAATAATATAATTGTCATTTTATATTTAATGATATTAGCACCAAATCGCCATTAAGATATACTTACTTTCCAAATAATAAAAAGATTGTTGTACTTATCGTAAATACACAAGTTGTTAATAAAAATGTCTCCTTTAATTTTCTTAAAATGCCATAAATGCTTTTTTGATTTTGTATAGTAAACTTTTTCACCCATAATAAAAGATAATTTTTTATTAACGGCAATGTATGCCTATTATACTTACCAAATGTAAAATGATTTTGTAGGTATTAAGAGAAAAAAAAATGCAATTAATGCCCTTATTAAAATGAGAATTGAAAGTTAGGTTGCATAATAACATTTTATAAATTATCAATATCCTTCATTCAAGTTTTATTTTTGTCCTAAAATTATTTTTGGATGAGCATTAATAGTTGTCAAATGGAGTCAAGTATAATGATTTTTTCCCATAAAAACATATTCTAATAAAGGCAAATAGTAGTTTGTATTTATTTTCATTATATTTTTTTTTCATTGAAAACCATTATTATAGTTATGAAAATCACTGATACCAATATTAAAGTCTTGAAAACTATTAATACTATAAATGTATTTAGAAATAAAACTATGGAAATGTTAAAAGTGCATGATAACAATGTGATGATAACATGTTACATTTTCTATGTTATCATCTTTTATATCTTTTCCACTAATACAACTCTATCTCCACGAATTTTTACTAGTATATGTGCAATTATTATTTATAAATTGATTACTACAAATTCCTATATCTCTTTAATGAAATAAAAAATTTCCATCTCAATTTACTTTTGACATCTAAATTTGGTTCATATACTATCATTTCTTTAGATGCTTAGTAATACACACATAAATTATTGATATTATTTATTCTACCTAGTTACTTAAATTCTACTGTTAATTAACATTGATATTATTTATGTCATTAATTGATGTTAATAATCTAATGAGTTGACATAATTTAAATCTTTTTATAAAACCAATAAAATATACATAACTAAAAGAAAATAATTTTCAAAAGTGAAAAGATCAAAATGACAAAATGGGTAGTGCATATTTACAATATGTGAAATAAAACAGTTTTGTTATTTCATATTAACTATTAAGTCATGCGAAAAATGAAATTTATTTAATATTCTATATTTTTATCCATTCATTCTTTTTCACTACTACATCATACTTCCCATAAATTTGTGCTAATATATATGACATTAATATTAATAAAGTAATTATAGTAAATTCTTACGTCTCTTTAATGCAATAGAAATTTTCTAGTTGAAATAACTTTAGACATTTAAAATTTGTTTACGTCCATTTATTTTCTATGAAAAAATAGAAAATCATTTAATATTCTATATTTTCGTCCGTTCATTCTTTTCTTATACTACATCTTAATTTCCATAAATTTGTGGTAATATCTATGACATTAATATTCATAAAGTAACCATATTGAATTCCTATAACTCATTAATATTCATAAAGTAAACATATCCAATTCCTATAACTCTTTAATGCAATAGAGATTTTCCTTCTAAAATAACTTTTCACATTTAAAATTTGTTCTTGTCCCTTATTTTCTATACAATCACAAATAATTGATATTCTCTTCTTTTTTTTTGTGTGGCCAAAATTAGTATTCTTTATCTTACTTTATTAACAGTGTCATTATTAAATTTTCTTATATTTTTTCATAAAATGACATTGATCATCGTTAAATTGAATGAACCTTAAATTATAACACTAATTGACATTGATAATATCGAAATGGAATTGCCATAATTTATATCTTTTTCAAAACCAGATAACTAATAAAAGATACATAAGCAAATGATAATAGCTAGATAAGAACAAATAAAAGAAACTTTGAAAAAATAAGAATGAAAAAATTAAAAATAGAAGCATTTTATAGATTAAATACTATATATTATAATTAGCATTTTTACGATGCATATTCATAAATAGTTAAATATAACGATTTCTTTTTTTTGTATTTGCATCTAACACTTCTTTTTTCATTAATAAATCTCCATTTCCATAGATTTTTTTGCTAATATGTAATTAATATTAATAAAGTAATTAGTATAAATTATTATATCTCTTCGATGCAATAAAAACTCTTTTTTAAGTTTTGACATTATATTTTGTTTATGTCCCCTAATTTTCCATAATGTATAGTAACTTAGCCATAAATTATTGGATTACCCTAAATTCTACCACTAATTGACACTAATAATCGTCAATGTTAAACTAAACCAACCTTGAATTTTGTCATTAATTGACATTGATAATTATCAAAAGATTTATCATAGCTTACACCTTCCTTAGAACTAAATGGCCAATAAAAGATACAAAATTAAAAGAAGAATTTTTAATATTGAAAAGATTAAAATGAAAAATGAAATATATAAATATTCTATGAATTAAATACAATATGTCATAATTAACATTTTAACAATGTTATTCATAAAACTGTTGAAAATATTTTATTCTTTATATTCATCGATTACATATTTTTGTTAATACATTAAAATCTCCATAAAGTAATTACAATAAATTTCAATATCTCTTTACTACAATAAGAACTTTTGGCCAATTCAAATGTATATATAGATGTGTAAGGCAAATTTAATTTGAAATCAAAATTATACTCAAAATTTGGTAGAATATTGCATAAATAAATGAATTTCAATGCCTAAAAGCCAAATAGAATATATATATATATACACACACACACACTTCTATTGTGCTAGATTTATGTGGGTAGTTGAATCACTTGCAAAAGAGAGAAAATCAGGTTATAAAGGGTGTTGAAAGTTGCTTTGATACTTAAGTCAACACAATGTCTAATAAAAAGTAGAGATGAAGAGTTGGAAGTCTAAAATCCTTTATCCGGTATAGATGAGGGACAATCTTGATATGGAAAGTATATTAATGCCTAAGATTCTTTTTGGATTTTGTGGAGGGTGTATTTTTCATTGACTCCTTCCTTATTTATCTAAAGCCTTCCATACTTATCCATTTTAAGGATGTGCATAGTCAAGCTACGTAGAAGGTTGGGTTATGTAGATTGAGTCTTGACAGTTCTGTGTTATAGCGATCTAGGAGAGGTCAACTTAGGCGTGTAAAGCTCGAATGAGAGTCTAAGTTGGTCAAGTTAAGCCTCGGGGATCCATGCTCAAAATACTCTATCAACAACTTCTATATCTACTTCTTTCCCTTTACAATTTTCATCACCCAATTTGTATCTCTATGTCATCTTCACACTCCATAAATCACACTTATGACAAGTACATGTAAAATTTAAAAGGCCACTCAATACATAAATGGCGGTTTAAAACATTACATTCATTACATACAATTTGAGTGGCAATTTGATTAAAAAAATTCAAGGAAATGAATTATAAAATTAAATCAATGAATTTCTATATTAGCTTCTCTATCTTTGTAAGTTTCCTTCCCCTAATTCACCTCCATATTTCATTTTCATACTTCATAAATCAATTTCTTCAACATCACCTATATGACAAATACATATACGAAAGTTAAAAGCCTATACATTTGCATAATAAAAACAATAATATCATATCTACATATAACATTACATATTTCACTTGATCCGTCTCCATATTTCATCTCTACACTTCATAATTCATTTCATCATCACCTATATGACAAAATAAATGCAAAGATTAGGATTTAACAATTAATAAAAAATATATACAGAGAAATAATAAGTAAAAAACAAATACAAAACAAATTCATACATATAACCAAAAAAAAGTAGTTGATAGAGAAAAGTTAGATAATGCAGCATGAGGATTATGACAATTGCATATGAGCACGTGAAAATGAAAAGTGCATTTATATTGAAGAGCAAAGCATACATCATGATTGGTTTATATGGAAATATATATATATATATATAATATTATCGAAATTTCCAAAACTATATAAGGTCAAAACTTCTAAAATTAAATATCATAATATATAACATTATTGCAAAGGTAAAAAATTTATGGACATATATTAGTTATACCATAAAATGATGGAATACAAAAAAGGAAAGAGCTTTTAAAACTATATATTATAATATGATATATATTTGTTTCATTTACCAATCAATGGCATTTTCAACAAATACAACTATAATATATGAATAAAATCAACAATCTGTCAACACTTCCAAACATATAATGGATTTGTCATTCCATTCTCGATTCCATTACCTTGTATTTCATTCCGGTCTACTCAATTTTAGACTCTCTCTATATTCAAACATGATATAAGAGTTAAAAGAACTCATAGAAGAATGGTGTAAGTTTAATAGCTTCTTTTATATTTTTCTCAAATTACTAACATTATAGATTTGCTCATATAGGTTTAAAAAAAAGGGGCCATGTATCATCTAAGAGATTTTACAATAGCCAAGTCCCCTTTGGTCTTGTAGAAAGAAGTCGCACTAACTTAAACAATTTAAAAATCTATACCTATCTATAACTTAAGGCTTTGGAGCAGATTTTGTGAATCTAAATTTTATATATATTCATCCTTAAGAAAATGCATAGCAACACATAAAAGAGTCGTTTGCAAGAATTATTTACTGTTATTGACTTTATTATTCAAAAAAGAAATTTTGAAAATTGCTAACTCATTATTAACCAAAACTCTCGACTACCCACCTCTTTCTCAAAAAAGAGAGAGAGAGAGAGATTTACCCAATTTAATTATTTAAAAGAGAATTCTTGACCACTAGAAAACCATTAAGTGGAGAGAAATCTTAATATGCGGATGCTTGTTATTTTAGGATGGTCAAAATCTTTTAGGAATCTACAATATTTTATAAAATGCTTTCTTCAGAGTCATGAAATATTTAGTTGTGATCTATCGGTTTATAGCATTTGTGTTAAAGTTGGACTAAATCTAGTTAATTCCATAATCATGAATTTGACCTATTGCCCTCACTCTATTTAGCTTAATTCTCTTAGTTTCATTGGATGTTCCTCTACATTATGAGAGTTTCTTTTGTTATAGTGATATTTATCGAGGAATCTACTTAAATGTGTCAATTTCTAAAGTTAAACTTAAAAAGGGACATTTGGAAAAATGATTCCTAAAATAAGTGATGAAGGTGCATATAGAGAATGCACCTTCAATGCATTTCTACTAACAGCGCATTTCTTATATGCACCCTCAGTTGAAACCCCTACCCATCAACAAAGTAACAATAGACTAAGTCCCAAAATAGAATCATACATCTCAATACATCATCTATCCACAAAGAATAGTAGCAAAAGCCAAAATATTTAAACTCCAAACCTAAACTCCACACTCCATTAATTCTCAAACTCCATGAATCTCAAATACCATAGAAATCACAAATTCAAATGTGAATTCCAAAAGCATATATTCCAAAGCGAGCTTTGGAATTTAAGAAGAACTATATGTAAAATGTAAAAGCACAATAGGAAATAAGTACCCGATATTGAATGGAAGAACAATTGAAAAACTTAAAGTACTTAATATATAGATGAGTTTCAAATATTGATGAATTTTTCCATATCAAATCATATACAATACAATGCTATCATCTCTAGTTTCTTCTCCTACCAAAATATCATGTAACTTACAATAATGTAGAGCTATACTCTTTAGTTAGCCTATGATCTTGAGTAGTAGAAGCTTGTAACTCTTGTGTTGGATAGTGCTGAGGGACATCATTGAAATAATGAAGAGGCACTAGACTCCACTCTGTACTAGGTTGTGAAGTCTCACTCACTTCTACTATCTACTTACTTTGACATCTCTTACATTGAACAGGTGGTATAGGGAAAGGACCACTAATTGAGTGACGATGTGAGATTACATAAGTGCTAGGGACTAGAGTTGAATGGTCTATCTCCTCCTCAGTTAGAGGCTGTTCAACCTGTAGTGTATCTTCCTGATATTGAGCCTCACTACAAGGTCATCTAAGTCCTCTAGTTTTAGTTTGTGTAGAAGGCGGCTACTACTATTGCTGAATGTGAGTGTACTCTTTTTCTACCTTTTTCTTAGGGTTTGCTCCTAGTAAACCTACGAGTACAATATTAACCTACCGCGATCTTGTAAAAACTATAGTCCATGATTAACTAAAGCAAATATTATGGAAGGTATCAACTTGCACCCAAAAAATACATAAAATGAGTTAGTATTAGCTATACAGTATATCATTTAATTGTATAAACACCTTACTTACTAGATGTCCAAGAATAGATCCTATATGACTTACATGTTGATGATTGATACTTCTAAACCATTTCATGTACCCCTACTCGACCCTAAGAGAACCATGTACATTAACCAACTAGTCTAATTGCTCGTCCCATAAGACAATGTAAGGTGCATGTTGGGTTGACTAATTAATATCCACCTTCCCATGCAAGTTGATTTAATGGAGCTTAAGTTATGTGTAGACAGGTTATGGGATCCACTACCAACCCTCGAACTGTCAAGCAACGAGATTTAGAAAATGCTACTACACTATATAAAAATATATGATTGGCACCCAAGCAATCCAAATGTATCTCCCTCTTATACAAAAGGGAGGTAAGATGATAATGAGCTCCTCTACGTAGGGCTCCCACTTAACTTGAAGGTAATAAGTAAAAGTTAGATGTAATAATACATATAATCAAATTGAAAGTTAAAAAAAATCTTTCAACAATATCTAAGTGGAAGTTTGCCTATTGAGTGTATCCCAACAAATGGTAACAACATGAGTTAGGTGTTACTTAGTGTCTCAACTTGTCATCCATCGAGCGGTCACGAATAACCAAACATCTATGAAAAGACCATGGTAGCTCATGGACACGATGTATAGGAATCTATTCCATGCCCAAACTTGAAGAAAGATCATTGCCTCTCCCATCTTATGTACCGTAGAGGCAACTACAAGACACAACTGTCAATATAATCAAGTTAAACAAACGAACCCCCAGTTATACATACTTGTTGCATTAAACTCCTCCAATAAGGATAGAAACATACCGTGAACAAGGGAGCTTGATTTATCTACAAAGATGAATCTTCCCATTAGCTGCAAAATGTAAAAGCAGGCATGGTGCTTAACTTGGTTGTCATTTATATCTATTAGCAAGATTAGAACTCATCTTAAAGCCACATCAAACTCATACAATCGACCTTGCTGCCTAAACCTAGTCTTGTGTCAAGCAATCGCTCACATGTAGCAATCCAATCAAAGGAATTACTTTTAGTGACTACCTGACCATCAACTAGGAAGTCTAACTATGTCTTCATGTATTAAAGAGTAATGGTAGCCTCCCTAGAGGCCATGTGAAATGTATGTCTCTAACTTCTACCTCTCTACAAAGGCAATGATCATATGCTAGTAAAGCTTAATAAAAGGTAAGTGATTCACTCCTAAGAAATCTACCTACTGCAGATATTGGTTCAATATGCGTATGAAGCAGTATCCTATTCTCGTTGCACCAGAGCAATAACTTTCAATGCTAAACAACAAGCTAAGATTTATCCTAAAGGCAAACAAGTGAAACATATAAGCAAAGATATGGTAAGCAAGGTTATCCATTTAAGAAGAGCATATGTATTACATCCCCCCCCCATCCTCAAATGCCCTATGAAAGGTGTACGTCCTATTAAGTCAAAACCGATTGATCAAACAGTTTAAGCTTCATCTAATATTCACAATAGAACACAAAAATAGTTAACATTATACAATATATGGTTCGACAAAATATACATGTATGGCTCAATTAATGGAATATTTATTTATATGTTCAATGTTCCACTAATTACCACTCTCGTTTCTACATGGGCACATTCTTCTATTATGTCATTTCTCTCAACAAAGTCCACATGTGATTATGTTTGGACATTCCCTAATATCTATCTCCATGTGATATCTTTTCCTCCTAAGTTTCCCCCTTTTTCATAGAAGGTTTCCTCTAGGGTGAAGCAATGGAAAGTCTACCTCCTTCTGATTGAGCTCATCGCCTATAAGGAGGAAGTGGGTCCTATATGCCTACTTGTGATACATCCACTTATACCACTCTGAAATAGCTAACAACATGTCAAGCTTAAAAGACGTTTTTTGCAACAAATGCGTACAAGCATGAGATCCAGTATAATTGCCATTTTTACAAGTACATGTGTAATAAGCGAAGTCAACAATGTGGGTCCTCTCTCCTCCCTTCAACCAGTTCACTACATGATGGTTTCTGATTAACACCTTAAAAATTCTTTCCTTTTTACCATAAGTGATAACGCCATGGCACTAGCTCTTGAACTCTATTCTTTAATCATTTCATAGAATATTTAGTGAAAATTATATTCTTTACTATATTCTTAAGCACTTTTATATGCTTTTTAATAATGTAGCCCACATTGTTATATAAAGTCTTCTTTATAAGAGCTACTATTGGTAAGCCTTGAGCTCCTTTTAAAATCAAATTGTAACTTTCAATGATGTTTGAGGTCATATAGCCGAAGCGATAGCAACCATCATAGGCTACAGTCCACTTACCTATTGGGATGTTGAACTAGGACAGGACATCTATCTTAATTGTCCTCACCTGCTTCATGAAATAATTTAGCTTTCCAGTTTATGCTTGCATTCTCGCATAATTCACTAATTTCTTACATTGCATATTCTTTTGAAATTTTTAAAAATTGCTCACAATGTGCTATATACAAAACCTCCAAACTTCATCCATTAAAGGCCTCATTGATTGTAGACTTTATGCTAAGGTATATGTCTAAAATAAGACAAATGGTTTCTTAAAAGCCATTCCTATGTTTCATCCAACTCTTCATCCACCAAAGCAAAGGCCAATGGGAGTATGTGGTTATTTCCATCAATGCCATAGGTAATCAACAATTTGTGAATATACTTACCATATAAAAAAAGTGCTAAAAGTAGTCACTATGGGTCTACAGAATTTAAATGCCACCACATAAGGCCTGAACACTTAGAAAAACCCACTTTAGGATATACTCCCCAAGGGTTTTTAATCTTCTCCACCCCCAAGCAACTGATGTTCCTAGATTACTAATTTTGATTGCATTCAACTACTTAAGAAGCTCACTATAAAGTTTTTCCCAATTCCTATAGACAATCTCAATTGCCCTTTTCTTGCCCTCCCACATCCTTCTATTAGATATTTTATAACTAAATTCTTGTTCAATAGTAGAGATGAGCTCGGCAACCTTCATATCAAGATTATCATTAATAAAATTTAGAAACCGGTTAGTAAGAACATTACAATCTAACTGTAGGTGATCCTAACTTATCATCAAATTAATGCATGTGTATGGTCCTTTAAATTTGATTACAGCAAATAGCCCTTCTAACTTCTTCTTACAAGCTTGAAGCCCCCACTTACAACCGTTTCCCCTTTTTGAACAATAAACCAACCATAGGGTTTTAATATATTCATCAACACTAAAGTTATAGTGGTTCTTGATATGATATGTCTCAACAACTTGAATAAGATCTACCTTTGTGTTGAATATGATGCCCTTCTTTAATTCTTCATTGCTACTCAAGTTACTACACATTGTGTTTTATTTCTCTTGAAAATATATGTAACCATTGCCATTGTTAGTATTGAAAAATGGAAAAGGATCCCTTACTATCATATTAGTGGACTCATTTTACACCGACTGTTTCGATGCTTGCATAGAGTGCTTTAGTGCAATTGGAGAATCTCTTGCAACCATATCATCTACTACATTTACATTCGCCTCCTCATCTGATAGAGCCATTTTATACTTAATCTTTGTAGTATAAATTGTGTTAATTCATTATTGATTTTATAGAAATCATAAGGAAATGGTACTTTAATTCTATCATCGTGATAAATCAGGTTAAATGGAGTCAAGGATGCTAATTCAAGTATTTTAGAGAAGTCATCTACAACTTGGATCAAGACAAGGAATTACACCACCGGAGGAAGCACGGTTTGAGGCACGGCCAAGGTTCAAACCGTGTTACACACTGGACAAGAAGACGGAAATGTGGACTTTGAACAGAGAGAGACACGGCTTAAGGCACGGCCGTGGTGGCAGCCGTGGGAGAAACCGTGCTTGGAGCCGTGGTGGAAGCTAGACATGCCAAGGAGAAGAAATTGTGGAACATCAACCAGAGGATGGCACGGCTTGAAATCTGGCCGTGGGTGTAACCGTGGTACACACTGGGCACGGATGAAGACTTGTTGATTATGCACAGAATAAGGCACGGTTGGAAATCTAGCCATGGGTGGAGCCGTGGTACACACTGGACACGAAAGATGATACATGAAATATGCACAGAGGATGGCATGGCTTGACCCACGGCCGTGTGTTAGGGCGTGACAAGCGGACGAACATTTACTTCTCGAAATCTACTTGGAAAAGGAAAGATATTTTCGTATCATGCTAGCAAAAGATCACATGCCATCTCCCTAACAATATAAATAGAACCAACCCTAGAGGGTTAGGAGAACTTTTGAATCTTGGGATCTTGAAGAACTTTGGATCATCTTGGAGGCAGAGCAGGCAACCGGGTTCATCATGTCTCTACTTTTTATTTTCGTTTTATTGATGAACATGAGTAGCTAAGCTACTTTTCTAGCTAAAGAGTCATAGATGTTTAATTCTCCACGAATTGTGAGGTCTAATTGACTTGTATTTATTCTATTCTTTGCTTTCGGGTATTCATATATCTTCTGATCGTTTTGTCATTATTATCTTTGTTGATTGGTATGAATAGAGCTCTTATACTCAATTAGCAAGTTAATATATTATCAACTAGCACGTCAAATCCGTAATTGTTTGATTGTTCTAGTCTTAGTGATGCAATAACATGTTTGGTTATAAAAGAGATGATCGAATTCATGTTATGGAGGTGTGTGATCATGTTTAAATAGGTTATCTTATAATTTGCTGGCATGAATTGGTGGTCTTTCTAGATTTTAATGCTATTGGTAGATTAAATCCTAAGCGCTTGTCTAGGATTGTCTAATTGATAAGAGAAATAATCAAAGAGCTTCTCTTGGTTATCGAGGAAGTACGGAGAGATAGGTTGTTAGAGCTTGTTAATAACCATAACCAGTTTATCTAGGAACAAGAATAGAGAACATTTGCATCGATGATCAATTCCTTGAATTAAACTATCTTGATTCCTTTGGCTAGGCTTTTATCAATATTCAATTTTCTTATCTTGTTTTAACTTTATTCGATTCACAAACCAAACCCCCCATTTTCCTTTTCCTTTTTATTCTCCTTAGATAGAAATAAATTTAACCAATCTCTGTGGATTCGACCCTACTCACCACTATATGCAAATCATATAATTGTCTAAGAGTAGGTTTTATTTTTGTTGGATTCGACACCCATCAAATTTTGGCGCTGTTGCCGGGGATTGGTGTCAAATTTATTTCTATTCTTGTATGACTCGTTCTTCTCAGACAGGTGAACTAACTTATAATCCGGAGATTGAGAAGACTCTAAAGAGGTTGCGATAAGAAGCTAGATCATCCACTAGACTGAACTTAGCATTAGATCTGTTTGATTCATCCCTTGATTCTGAAAAAGAGGACAACATGGCAAATCTCGAGAGAACCTTAAGGGAGTTGACTGCACCGGATGTGAATCAACAACCACTTTGTATTCACTATCTCGAACTAGCTGTGGAATTCGAATTGAAATTTGGGTTGATACATCTGCTACCTACATTTCATGGTCTTGAGAATGAAGATCCTCACAAGCATTTGAAAGAGTTTCATATAGTGTGTTCTAGTATGAGGCCGCAAGGAATAACCGACGATCAAATCAAGCTACGTGCTTTTCCATTTTCTTTAAGTACTAAAGCTAAAGATTGGTTGTTTTATTTGCCTCCAGGTTTGATAACCACTTGGACAGATATGGTCAGACTCTTCTTGGACAAATTCTTCCCCTCATCCAGAGCCGCTGGTATAAGAAGAGAAATTTGTGGTATAAAACAGAGGGACACCGAGACTCTTCATGAGTATTGGGAGAGGTTCAAGCAACTTTGTGCAAGCTGCCCACAACATGGGATATCTGAACAACTCCTCATCCAATACTTCTATGAAGGTTTGCTTCCGATGGAAAGAAAGATGATGGACGCTGCAAGTGGAGGCGCCATAGTAAACAAAACCCCTAGTTAAGCTAGGGAATTGATCTCCATTATGGCTGCCAATTCGCAACAATTTGGGTATAAGCATGATACATCTTCAAGGAAGGTAAATGAGGTAAGTGTGTCTAACCTTGAACATCAAATTTCTAATCTAACCTCCCTTGTGCAGCAGCTAGCTCTTGGAAAAACACAGCAGGTGAAGGCTTGTGGAATTTGTGCTGCTCCTAATCATCCGACCGACATGTGCCCCACATTGCAAGATGACAATCATGAACACGCCAATGCTGTAGGCGGATTTCCAGGACAACCGCAGAGGAAGTATGATCCCTATTCAAATACTTACAATCCCGGATGGAGGGATCATCTTAACTTCCGATATGGCAATAACCCACAAAGTTTCCAACAATTCCAGCCTAAGCCATCACACCAAGTATCACAGGCTCCTTCCACTTCAGGTATGTCCCTTGAGGAAATTGTTAAATCGCTTGCCGTTAATACAAAACAATTTCAGGATGAGACAAAGCAGAGCATCCACAACTTGGAAAATCAGGTAAGTCAACTTGCTTCTGCTGTGAATAGGTTAGAAACTCAAGGTAAGTCACCTTCTCAGACTATCACAAATCCGAAACAAAGCGTTAATGTAATTACCTTGAGGAGTGGAACAGCATTGCAGGGATCAAATAAGAAAGGACACCCATCTACTCTTGAGGAGGAGACCAAGAAAGAGATTTCGACTTCGAGCCAGCAGGGCAACCAGATTAGTAAGTCTCTAATTGAGCCATCAAAGGTCACATTGATACCACCTCCTTTCCCCTCCAGACTGGCAAAATCCAAGAATGAAGCGAAAGAAAAAGAGATTCTGGAAACTTTTTGCAAAGTTGAGGTAAATATTCCTTTGCTTGATGCAATTAAGCAAATACCGCGCTATGCTAGATTTCTCAAAGACTTATGCACTAACAAAAGGAAGCTGAAAGGCAATGGAAAGATTAGTGTGAGTGAAAATGTTTCAGCTATTATTCAGAAGAAGCTTCCTCCTAAATGCAAGGATCCAGGTATGTTTACTATTCCTTGCAAAATAGGTAATCTTGGAATCGCTAAAGCCATGTGTGATTTAGGAGCTTCTATCAATGTCATGCCTTTGTCTATTTATCAACGTTTAAATGTTGGTCCCTTGAAGGAAACGGGTGTCATTGTTCAACTTGCTGACAGGTCCAATGTTTATCCTGAGGGAGTTTTAGAGGATGTTTTAGTTCAAGTCAATGGGTTGGTCTTTCCAGTTGATTTTTATGTGCTGGATATGGACGATAGTGATTCTCATACTTCATCACTGATATTATTAGGGCGACCATTCCTTAAGACTTCTAAAATGAAAATCGATGTAAATGATAGCACCCTCACTATGGAATTTGATGGTGAAGTGATTAAATTTAACATTTATGATGCCATGAAACATCCTAACGATATTTCCACTGTTTTTGTTGCGGATGTTATTAACCCATCACCACAGGCACCCAAGCTGGAATCAAAATCCTTATCCGAACATCCAGCCAGGAACATCTAGCCAAAGACGTTAAAGAAAGGCGCTTCATGGGAGGCAACCCATGTTAAAAAAAAAAAAAAATTCTTTTAGTTTTGTTTTGCTTTAGTTTTGTTTTGTTTTAGTTTAGTTTGTTTTGATTTTAGTGTAGTTTTGAACTCTTTGGATCAACTGCAGCAAGGATACACATAATCAGATGACACTTTCCAGAGCTTAAGGGGAAAACTCCAATACCAGGGAAGTACCAGTATTTCCTTTCTCTTATTCTCTAATGTTCCTTGAGTTGTTAATTCCTTTTCAATTGTGCTAAATTAGGAACAGTGAGGACACTGTTCAAGCTAAGTGTGGGGGAGAGGATAATAAAATATAGAGAATAGAGAACTAATTTATACTCTGAATGTTTGTCCTTAAGCAATTTTAAGCCAAATTTTTTCAAAATTATCATGAAATCTAGAGATTGTACTAAATGTTGTAATAAGCATCTACAAAATGTGAAATTGACTTGTTCAAATGTTTTACTCACCCACTGCTGTGATTAGAATACATGGTTAAAATTAAGTAGTGAAATCTTTAAGAAACAAATTTACCTTGTATTTAGCTTTAGAATTGGAAGTCTAAGAGTAAGTCGAGTCCCTAAGTGAAAAATAAACAAGTTTACTTCTAGGTTATATTAGCTACTGTATACTCTTTGAAGTTGTTTGTAAAGCAATCATAACACTTAGTGAAAAAAAAAAAAAAAGAATCAAGCATAGCCATTACTCCAATGATTCAACTAATTGAGTTAAAAGTATTCAAACTTGAATGTTAGAGTGAGGAAGAGTCCGTAGGGGTATCTCAAAACCCGGTCACTTGAGTGATGAGCTCGGGATGTGCCGACTCAATGAACTCACTATAACGATAAGGGCGAAAAAGGCAAAAGTTCATGAAAAGAAGCGGGCAAAAACCCGTCAAAATAGATGCTTGAATAAATCAAAAGAACATGAATGTAAACATTCATTGAATAAAACAAAGATGTATAAAAGGGAGAATATCTAGCAAAGAGCTTATACCATATGCTTTTACTTTATACTGCAAGGATTATATGCTTGATAATATCCAATGAAGTTTAATTGGGTGTTTTTCCTTAGTGGATTAAGTATTTACTTTTGGAATAAAAATTCTTTTGCTAAACATGAGAATTAAAGTTTGTTTTGTTTAGATTAGCTATTAAATTTTGTCCATGGTAATTTGATCATAGGAAACCAGTTTGGTTGAAGTAGTAGACATTAAACTACAAGTCATGAATTACAAATGAATAGATGCTTGGAATGATGAAAAGAAAGTTTGTATAATCAATGATAGATTTCTCAATTGATTTGATGCAATTGCTTGAGGACAAGCAAGAGTTTAAGTGTGGGGGAATTTGATAGAGCCATTTTATACTTAATCTTTATAGTATAAATTATGTTAATTCATTATTGATTTTATAGAAATCATAAGGAAATGGTACTTTAATTCTATTATCGTGATAAATCAGGTTAAATGGAGTCAAGGATGCTAATTCAAGTATTTTAGAGAAGTCATCTACAACTTGGATCAAGACAAGGAATTACACCACCGGAGGAAGCACGGTTTGAGGCACGGCCAAGGTTCAAACCGTGTTACACACTGGACAAGAAGACGGAAATGTGGACTTTGAACAGAGAGAAACACGGCTTAGGGCACGGCCGTGGTGGCAGCCGTGGGAGAAACCGTGCTTGGAGCCGTGGTGGAAGCTAGACGTGCCAAGGAGAAGAAATTGTGGAACATCAACCAGAGGATGGCACGGCTTGAAATCTGGCCGTGGGTGTAACCGTGGTACACACTGGGCACGGATGAAGACTTGTTGATTATGCACAGAATAAGGCACGGTTGGAAATCTAGCCATGGGTGGAGCCGTGGTACACACTGGACACGAAAGATGATACATGAAATATGCACAGAGGATGGCATGGCTTGACCCACGGCCGTGTGTTAGGGCGTGACAAGCGGACGAACATTTACTTCTCGAAATCTACTTGGAAAAGGAAAGATATTTTCGTATCTTGCTAGCAAAAGATCACATGCCATCTCCCTAACAATATAAATAGAACCAACCCTAGAGGGTTAGGAGAACTTTTGAATCTTGGGATCTTGAAGAACTTTGGATCATCTTGGAGGCAGAATAGGCAACCGGGTTCATCATGTCTCTACTTTTTATTTTCGTTTTATTGATGAACATGAGTAGCTAAGCTACTTTTCTAGCCAAAGAGTCATAGATGTTTAATTCTCTACGAATTGTGAGGTCTAATTGACTTGTATTTATTCTATTCTTTGCTTTCGGGTATTCATATATCTTCTGATCGTTTTGTCATTATTATCTTTGTTGATTGGTATGAATAGAGCTCCTCTACTCAATTAGCAAGTTAATATATTGTCAACTAGCACGTCAAATCCGTAATTGTTTGATTGTTCTAGTCTTAGTGACGCAATAACATGTTTGGTTATAAAAGAGATGATCGAATTCATGTTATGGAGGTGTGTGATCATGTTTAAATAGGTTATCTTATAATCTACTGGCATGAATTGGTGGTCTCTCTAGATTTTAATGCTATTGGTAGATTAAATCCTAAGCGCTTGTCTAGGATTGTCTAATCGATAAGAGAAATAATCAAAGAGCTTCTCTTGGTTATCGAGGAAGTACGGAGAGATAGGTTGTTAGAGCTTGTTAATAACCATAACCAGTTTATCTAGGAACAAGAATAGAGAACATTTGCATCGATGATCAATTCCTTGAATTAAACTATCTTGATTCCTTTGGCTAGGCTTTTATCAATATTCAATTTTCTTATCTTGTTTTAACTTTATTCGATTCACAAACCAAACCCCCCATTTTCCTTTTCCTTTTTATTCTCCTTGGATAGAAATAAATTTAACCAATCTCTGTGGATTCGACCCTACTCACCACTATATGCAAATCATATAATTGTCTAAGAGTAGGTTTTATTTTTGTTGGATTCGACACCCATCATCATCCTCTTTGAAACTTTCATCCTCTTTAGAACTTTCCTCCTCAACACTCATTCTCCTTTCCGTGTCTGTTTCCCTTTTCGCCCCCACATGCACTATATAGAGATCAAGTATAACTGGTTGTTAGAGAACCAGAGTAATTACTCTATCTATTTCATCTTCAACATTGCAAGGGGGCTCTTGCATAGAAGTTGAATCATATGCTTCATACACCGACGGTTCAATCATCATCTCTTTCCTATGTGGTGTTGAATGAGTATACTGATGTGCTTCACTTGTTTATTGCAATTAAACAATAACAAATGAAGAATCATACAACAAACCACAAGATGCGTGATTTCAACAAACTCACTAAAATCCTTAAAACTCAAAGGGCTTCCATGGAAATGAGGATAAGCTTCACTTGTAATTGTAATATATATAAAAGATGGCACAAATAAGAACCAATTCCAATCAATTAAGGCGTGACCCTAAATTGAAAATTGGAACCCTAAATGGTGTGTTCAAGAACAAGTAACCAATTTCAATCATACACTAGATATAATACACTAGCAACAATTGGAAACAACTTAAGAAATATTGATTACTCACAATAATCTTTAAGCCACTCGCCACAATTCCAATGATGAAATTGATAAGAGTACAAGACGTGAAAGGGGGTAGCTTTCCACGGCACAAAATTCAAATTTGTGAAATGTTCAAAAGTCCCTTACAAACCCTACTTAGCAAGTATTTATACTTGCTCCAAATAGGGTTAAAATGTCTAAAAAAATTATACCTATACCACTAAGTGGCCAGTTCTAATTCAACAAAATACAAACAAATAAAAAAATGTCCCAAAAATGATTACAAAGTGACTGGTTCAATAATAAAATAACAAGTAAAAAGATGGTCTTCAAAAAGCTGATTCTTCAAGCCAATTGAGTTCATCGAGAGTCATTGGATGTGAGTTTGATGATGTTCCCAATTTGATCAATAGTGTAGGTTATTTGGCATCCTGTAAAGACTGATCACTGTACCTACTATAATGCAATTCAAACATTATTAGATAAGGAAATGGATACATGTGAGCAATTTGGATCATACATCCAAATCAGGTTCCCTGACTATTGGGATCGCAGAATAGATTCCCATCTTATACCTATTCCCATGGAATGTTTTCTATTCAAAAGAAGTCTCCAATTCTTCAGATATCTTAACATACAATTGTTATATGCTAGACTCTCCAAATTATTTACCCATTTCGATTAAATTTTCCACATCATCATCATTTTTTATTGCCATCAATGCGCAAAATACACTACCCTCATAGAAAATAGAGTGCCTATGTATTATCTTAACCTTCACTACACTTAAATTGATTTTAATACTCCCACATATTCTATGTAAGAATTCAATGTAGTTGACATTCTTCTTCATTTTCAGTTTTTTAATTGCATCTCTATCTTATTCCAACCCTAAATTACCATTTACAATATTTTCAAAAGAGTAGATAAAAAATTTTATAAAGTCACCAATTCTTATCCTATTCACAACATAAATAAACAATCAACTCAATTACAAAAACAATTAACAACGGTTACTTAACATTCACACCGCATCACAATGTTTATCTTTTGGGCATTTAACATTCTTTGAGACATTTTAACAAACACATAGAGTATGCAACAATTTAACAAACTAAGACAAGAACTATCACATATTATGTGCTACAAATTTACATAGATCAACTATAATACACTATAATCTAACAATAGGTAGCAACCATTTGTAAAAATTCCACTATAAACAATTATAACATTAATATTCTAGAGTTTTCTAAAATGAGGAAAAAGAATATAATGTGGAGAAAAATTGAGTTGGAAAATAGAATACGTACCAAAATGCTTTTTGGTTGAGTTATTAGTTAAGGAAATTGAAAGATTTGAGTCATTTGAATAGAGGAAAATGATAGAAGAAAAATTATGTTTAAAGGTGTGGAGAAAGTGTTTTGTAGAGTTTGAAATCATGAAATGAGTGGGTTTGTTTGAAATCATTTTGATATAGGTGCAATGGTGCAAGCACATATCGGGAATGCACCTTTAGTTAGTTTTCTTGAAGGTGCATTTTAGATATGCACTTTCACCACTTATTTTAGGAATAAGTTTTATAAGTGCCTCCTTTTAAGTTTAATTTTTCAAATTGGCACTATTTAAGTAGATTCCTCGATATTTATCCTTACACTTGTTTTGCAGGTAACTCTTTTAGAATATGTGGTGCATCTACATATGGGGTTGAGAGACTCACAAGACTTCTCCATTGCCCTAAAGAGAACATTCTTCATGAAATAAATGACTTCTTTACCAACACATGGGATAGACATGGTAATGGTCATCGTCCTAACGTGCTAGAGAACGAGTTATGGCGATGAAAGTTGCCTAATACGAAGCAAGTAAATATTATTTCTTTATTTTGAGACTCTAATCACCTTTAAAAAAGAAAGAAAGAGAGAGAGAATTTTAACTCATTCACAATATCATTAAATGTATCATACATTTGCTATGCTTTTTCTCCTAGATTAATCTTGAACAACTCATAAACTTGTATAAAACTAATTCGAATAATGTCTTATTTATTACCTAAACGTTAAGTGATTTTTTAATTAAATACCTAAATTGTTCAATTGTTTGTTTGTTTAGTTGGCATTTTTTACCAATAGTAGCTTGACATGTGTCCCGTTTACTAATAAAAACTCTTAAAATTGCCACAAGTATTTTCTTATTTAAATGAATTAACTTAGAAAAGAAATTAATAAAAATTCTCACGTAACATTAATAAAAAACTCATACTAAGCATTATTATCGAAGATCCAAACTCAACCTCTTCAAGCCCTATTCTAAAACCCCTAAAATTTAATCTTAAGTTGTCTCTTCTCCTACCCATCCAATCTCTTCGCTTAATTAATGACAAGTTCAAAGAAGAGTGCGAAGAGTTCGATGATGATGACTTTAAGCTTCTACACTTTGCTTCCTCTAGTGTAACTCCTTTATCTCTACTGAAAGTGTCCTCGGAGATGCAAGAGAATAGCTTAAGGTTTTTATAATTATAGATAAAAATTAGGGTTTGGAATTGTAATGCCAAATTATTTTTTCTAAGTTTTTCCTTTTTTGGTATTTTCTAGCCAAGATTGGATTTTTATGTGTGGAGTCTAATTTTTAAATTTTTCATTATATTCCTAGTCTGATTCATCTTAGATCCTATGCTCATCCAATATAAATCCTTGACTTGAATTGGGAATTTTATTATTCGGATAGAGTCGCTACCCAACTGAAGTTGGGAAAAATTATTGAATTAGAACTAATTGAGTGGATTAATTCTAATTTAGACAATTAGTCGATGAAATCTCCTCTTTTATTTTTATAATAAAAAAGAAGGAAGAAAAATCAGAGATTCTCGATTGGGGGGTTATCCTATTAAAACTCTAAAGTTACTACCTTATCTTTATGAAATCTGAGTCATGTTCTAATATCTTTTTTATTATTTTATTTTTTCTTATAAAAAAGAAGATGTTAAAAATTACACTAATGACGATTTGGAAAATAATTTTTCTTTATTCTTTTTAGAGTTGCCCCATAAGGGTGCCTATGTACCCACTATTCGGGATCAAACAAGCCGTAATTTGCTTTTCATGAAAAAGTTTTAGCGGGTTTGTTTAAATTTTAATTATGAAAACACACCGGGTTTACATTCATTATCATTTTCAAGATTTAAAAAAAAAAACTAAGCCTAAGCTTTATTATTTCATTTTCTAAAAGTCTTGATTTAAGGAAAACCAATTTTGAATTTATTTTTAAAAAAGGATTTTTCTAAGTGACAAAACAATTCATTATTAATTTTTAATTCACATTATTAATCTACCTAATTCTAATTTAATAAATAAATTTTTATTTATTTTATTTATTATTATTTTTATATTAAATTAGACATATTTATTTATTAAAATTCTAAAACCTAATTAAAATCTTCTTTTTTTTTTCAAAAAAATAACCTAGATGCGAGTCGTGGGTCGGGTCAAGTCGATCAGAAGATCCTCGTTCGAAGGCGGTTGAAGGCTACTTCTAAGCTTTCTAAGGGTAGGTAATTCAATCGTGGTGGTAGATTTCTTCATAAACGCCTCCAAGTCGTGGTTCGTAGCTTGGTCGGCGGCCGCAACAAAGGGGAAACTTCAACGAGCTTCGAAACATCTGATTTTTCACTCTTTTCTCACTTTTGATCTGTGATCTAGCTTTCCCACGTCGTGCTCTATTTATAGGCACCAGAAATCAAGCTAGATAAGCTTCGATTTCCCTCTGATAGGCACGAATCGTATCTTTGGTTGAAACCCAAATCCAATTTGCTCTAGATTCGTTTAAATATTCGATTTTGTTACGATTTATGTTAATTGGATGATGTTTATCTTATTTTTGTTAAAGATTTGTTGGATTTGTGCAAAACGATCGAATTTCGTTTTTTCCCATGGCCGATGACCGATTTGGACGAAGGTTGAAGACAATCATGCACCCGATGCATGCGCTCCCTCCATCCAATCACAAGCTGACACATGTCCTCGGCGAAGAGAAAAAATTGCAAAACGCAGATTACTTCCCCCATGTTTCGAACTCTTGACCAAGAAACCCCCCCCCATGCGTAAGGCCGAAGCTCGGATCAATTGGGCTAACCCAATTCTCATATTTATTTTACATGCATATTATATATAAGCGTGGTGATTTTTATTACTTTTATATTATTTTGAAATTCTAAAAATTTGTAAAAATTATTTAACCTCTTTTATTATTATTTCTACCATTATCTTCCAAAATTGAGATGTTTTTCCTATTTATTTTATTTTTTCAATATTTTTCCTTTTTTTTGCTAAATAGAAGAAAAAAAATAAAAAAATTAAACATTATTTATGATTAAAGGGCAAAAATGGGGTGTTTACAGCTACTCCCTCTTTGTAGTAAAGTTTGAAAAACTTAATTATAAAGACAAGAAAGACACCATTTTTAGTCGATAGACCAAGTGGATAATGCCATAATTGGTTGGTCATCTGAACCTGGTTCTAGTAGGAAAAATGCTCCATAAGCTAATAATCCCATGACTATGTTGTGATGATTAATATTGCTTAGGGAGTGATCTTAAACAATCTAACAACCTAGAGTAAAGTATCATCTAGAAAAGTGTTTTATGGGCTAACTAATCGACGATAGTATATATCTCAAAGATTGTTATTGTAAGTGACCTAACTGATAATATGAAGCGTCCTACAGGACTAGCGACCATAAAGAAGAGATTGTTTATGGAAGCACTCTTATGAACTGGCCACCTAACAACAGAAAGCGTCTTACTAGACTAGCGACTATTGGAGAAGATATGTTCTAGAAGAGAGCTCTCATGAGCTGACTAATTAATATTAGGAAGTGTCTTATAGGACTAACAACCTTAGAGAAGGAAATTTCTAGAGAAGTGCCCTTACGAGCTGACTAATCGATAACAAGAAGTGTCTCATGGGACTAACAACCCTTAGTAAGGAAATTTCTAGAAAAGTGCTCTTACGAGCTAACTAATCGATGATAGAAACGTTTCACTAAACTAGCGACCTTAAAAAAGATATTGTTTAGAAAAGTGCTCTTATGAGTTGATTAATCGACGATTAGGAAGAGTCTCACTAGACAAGCGACCTTAAAAAAGATATTGTTTATAAAAGCGCTCTTATAAGTTGGCTAATCAATAATAGGAAGCGTCTTATTAGACTAGCAATCTTAAAGAAGTGATTGTTTAGGAAAGTGCCCCATTATGGGCTAACTAACTAATAATGAATTCCTAAGTGAGAATCTTATTTTTCCAATAATAGTCAAGAGTTTAGGATAACTTAAAACTTTTGCACAAACGATAACTAAAGCTTTTCTAAAAATCTTCAAGACAATTGCTCTTTTAAACTTAAGAATAAGGTGACAAAGTATTTCCTAGCAAACTTTGAAAATTTTCTCTTTCTTCTTTAAAAGAAATATTTATTTTTTATTACTATTATTATTTTTTTTTAAGCATTGCTAACAAGTAAAGACTTTAACCAGGGCTCCTAAAAATACAAATAAAGGGAAAGCCCAACCTATTACTCAATAATCACTTACTCTTTTGCCTCATTTTACTTGGAGGGTTTGGTTTAATCTTGAAAAAGTGGTGTCTTGGCTTAATCAATCACCTCTTAAAGGGTTTCTTGCAATTAAGACTCATATCTTCTTCTTGGGGGCATCAATATTTGAAATTTAAGCTAAACAACGCCAATGAGGAATGACTTTAAATTCCTTCATTCTATTTGGAAATAGATATCTCATTCTTGATTGGTTTAATCTAAGAGGACTTCCTTACAATCTTTCGGTTTAGATGTTACTCTTGACTTTTATTCCAAAAATTATGATCTTTCTTGTAAGTAATATGCTTTAATCCATCTATTAGGCCTTTTTGAGACTGGTAATACAATATAGGCTCTTGGTTATTGGTTTCAGAAAAGTATTAATGTTAAGGTCTAGTTTGAAAGAATCATCATTTCAACCTAGGTTTACAAGTCAAGAAACCTTGAGAAAAAACTAGAATAGCACTTGCCTTAGTAATTTTTGCTTAAAATAAATTATTTTCAATAATTCGGAGAAGTCTTCAAAGAAGGGTAGTATATCTTTGAATTGTAATGTTTGGGTTCTTATATTTGGCCCCGGGTATTTTCAAGTATTGTTGGGCTTTTTTATTGTATATAGGTTTAACTACATTATTGGGCTTTTCTCATTTCATTTCTTTCTTTTTCTTTCATTTTCTTTTTCCATCTTTTTTCCTTTTCTTTTGAACCCAATAGTGATCATCACTTGTGGGTCATATGTGTTTTTTTCAAAATGTAGACTTTTCTTTACTAAAAGAAATAAATTATCCATGGCAAAAAATTACCCTTGAATTGTTGTAACTAGGGCAAGCACTATTTAGTTAATTCCCTTTTTCTTTATTAGTGTACTTATCTTCTTAATCATCTAATTGTAGGGTAGTTTAAGACATGGTTAAATTTTGAAACTCTCTCTTTTTTTTATTATTATTATTATATAAGCTCAAATGGGATTGGCAAAGGTTTATTATGTTTAGGATAGTAAAAATGAATGCCTAACATTATTTTGATTAACGTATCAAATTCAAGATAGACCTCCTTTAAGGAATGAGTCAAAAACCTTACATTAATAACACTTAACTCTCGAGTCTTTAAAGGTTAGTGTTTGGGATGTGGTTTGCCTCTTGTCATCCTAAACCACTCGAATAAATGAGATGTCCTTCCATTTTACCATATTTGCCCATATTCACCATGTCTCATGATGTCTTTAGGAGTTATGTGCCCCTATCAAGTGATTTAGTCTTAACTTGACTCTTTTGGGAAGCTAGTTAGGATAGTCTTCTCTATGCCGTCATTAGTAATTGACCATAGCCACTTCGAAAATGTGCCCCAAAATTAATTGTCTCTATGTCTATTTTATATAACTCCTGATTGAGAGAAAGTTTAAGAGTAACCCTTAGGATTGGAGAGAGTTGGAAAGTTTTGTGTTTCGAGGTTAAATCAACATATAAGGAGACCTTTTGAAGTGAATTGAGTCTTTCAAATTGAGAGTAGGTTATAGAGTTCTTTGGCTTTATGTTCAAAGTAAGTAACTATAAGCCTTGGGTTAAGCTAACCATTTAAAAGCAACTTTTAGGACCTTGAAAGGATCTCTTATTGTTAGCAACTTTTCAATTTTCTTGGCTTTGTTCTTTTCTTTATCGTTATTATTTTTTAATAAATATGCAAACAAGATGCTCACACGGATGCAAAAGAAAAGGGGGTAGCATTTGATTAATGATATAATGCTGAAATTTTATTAATATTGCAAACTTGGAGTTCGATACTTTGAAAACATAAAAAGAAAGATACAATCTTTGTTTATTTTCTAATTCCTAGACTTCTTCTTTTTCGGCTGCGTAGGCGCCGGTTCTCTATCGATGATGGCCTCTAATTCTTTAATTTTTGCCTGAGTCTTCTCCAGTTGAGCTTCCAAAGCTTTGTTTCTCTGGTTAGACTTCTTGAATCTACTTTTCCAAACGTCCTTTTTGTAGTCTGCAATCTCAAAGTGGACTTTTATCCGAGCTCTGACCTACTCCATATAGGTTTTCATTTCTGGACCTATGTTGTTCGGCACAGGTTAAGTGACATCCGGGACTCAATACACCCTTTCTCCTTGTCGAGTCTAATTTTTGAATTCCCATTCCTAATCCGATCTAGACTAGACCCTATGCTCATCTAATGTAGATCCTCGACTTGAGTTAGGAATTTCGTTTGATTTTTGGAGTCGCCACCCAACTGTTGTTGGGAAATATTGAATTAAGACTAAAGGAGCGGATTCGTCTTAATTTGGACCACTAGTCGTCGTTATTTCCTCTTCTCGTTTTTGTAAAGAGAGGAAAAGGAAAAACCAGAGTTTCTAAGTCCGGAGGCTAACCTATTAAAACCTTACGGTTACCACCTAATCTCTTGAAATTGTTTCTCTTTAGAAATGTGTTTTATTGTGTTTCTGTTACTTTTTATTATGTTTTTGAATTATTTCAAGAAAATGATTTTTTATTCATTTTATGGGTTGACCCGAATGGGTGCCTACGTACCTGCTACTCAGGATCAAACAAGCCGTGGTTCGCTTTTCTGAAAACCTTAAGTTGGTTTGGTGAATTTTAATTTATGAAATCTCTTTTAGTTTATGTTCTTACCATTTTTGGGATTTTTTTTCTAAAAAACTTCTAAGCCTAAGCTTTGATTTTATTTTGAAAATGATTTTTTTTTTTGAAAAAAACATCAATTTTGATTTATTTGAAGAAAATGATTTTTTCTAAGTGCTAAAACTTATTTTTATAATTCTTTCATAATTTTTGAATTTTTTATTAACTTTTATGATTTTTTATGATTTTTATGATTTTTTGTTATTTTTGTGATTTCTGGGAATTTTGTTGATTTTTGTGATTTTTGGGAATTTTTGTTGATTTTTGTATCCTAAGTTTATTATCTATCCTATTTTGACATCTAAAATTTTATTATTATTTTCCTAATATTTTTCTTGTTTTATTCTTTTTTATTTTTTATTTTACATTATTAAATCCTTAAAAAAACCTAATTTCTACATTTTTCTATTTATTGAAAATGGAAACAAATAAATAACTAATAACTAAACAAATAACAAAAACCAATAAATAAATAACTAAGCAAATAACAAAAACCACAAATAAATATAAATTAATTCGGAACAAATAAATAAACAAAATAAGTAAATTAAATAAAAAAATCCGGAAAATCCGACTTACCTGGATCCGGGTCGGTGCGCGGGTCGGGTCGGTCTGGTCGAATTGGGTCGGGTCGGATCGATCGGACACGGCGGCGGGGAAGGCTCGTTCACGGCGTTCCGGTGGCCTTTTGCAGCGGGTGAGGTGTCGAATCCTAGCTTCTCGAGGTTGCTGAATCCAATGGTGGCGGTGGTTTGCCCCCAGATCGCCTCTTGGTGGTGGTTCAACTTCGGCCGGTGCTTCACGGTTTTGGGTCTCCTCCGATGCTCTCCGATTTGCACTCTTTCCTCACTTTCTCTCAATTCCGATTCGTGTTTTGGCTTCCTCTACTCCTCCTCTATTTATAGGCATCCGGAAACCCTCTTGGATAAGCTCAAATCGGTCGATTTGGATAAATCCGAATTTCTTCCGTTTTTAGATTTGATTTTATCCCGGCGATTTGATGTTGATCTCTTGTTTTTCTTTGATTTATCTTATGGATTCGGCTTTATCTTGACAATAATCTAGAAGATTTGAAAAAAAAATGATCGATTCCACCTTCGTCGGACTTGCTCCAGCTTCTCCTCGCGTCTGTCTGGGTGAGGAAGACGATCACGCGCGATGCACGCGTTTTCTCTCGGCCAATCACACGCTGCCACGTAGCGGCTCCAGGGAAAAGAAGGAAAAAATTTTGCCGAGCGCATGCGGGGGGATTCGAACTCGCGACCTTCAGCCTTCACACGGTCCCAACATGCACGCACGAGCCAGCTGAGCTGGCCTATTTTCCCGATTTTCTTTGTATCGCAAATTGCATATATGCAATGCGGTTTTTCCATTTTTTTGTATTTTTTTTTTGAAATTTCTAAAATTTGTAAAAATTACTCAGCCTTTATTATTACTATTTCCGAAATCATTTTTCAAAATTGATGTGTTTTCCTATTTATTCTTATTTTTTTGAATATTTTTACTATTTATACTAAATTAGGAAAAAATTGGGAAAAATTAAAAAAAATTGAAGATTATTGAGAATTGATTTTTTTTTTTTTGAGAATTATTGACTCCTAGGGCAAAAATGGGGTGTTTACTAGCTGCCCCTCTTTATGGTAAAGTTTGAAAAACTTAACTACAAAGATAAACAAAAGACACCATTTTTGGCCTCTTGAATTAGGTTTTGGTAGGAAAATGCTCCAAGAGCTAATAATCATACGATTGAAGATGTTCCTAACAATTCAAGGTAATGTTCCTTCCCAAAAAGTACTTTATGGGCTGACTAATTGGCGATGGGACATGTCTCCATCATTGTGTAGGAATGTATGAGAAATGATGATAGGAAGCGTCTTATCAGACTTGCAACCTTGGAAAGAAAATTTACTCAGGAAGCGCCCTTATGAGCTGGCTACCTGTCAACAGAGGCGTCTTGTTAGACTTGCAACTGTTTGGGAGAACATTTCCGAAAAGTGCCCCGAGAGCTGACTAATCGGGAGAGTTTAGGAAAGTGCCTCTCATGGGCTGACTAACCTTTGAATTGAATGCCTCAAAAAGTGCCCTCTATGGGCTGACCATGAGGACAAAGATTTTTTTTTCTAGGAAAGCCCCCCCTATGGGCTGACTAACCTTTGATGGGATTGTCTCAAAAAATGCCCTCTATGGGCTAACCATGAGAACAGATTTTTAGGAAAGTGCCCCCTATAGGCTGACTAACCTTTGAATTGAATTTTGCCTCAAAAGGTGCCCCCTATGGGCTGACCATGAGAACAAAGTTTTTTAGGAAAGTGCCCCCTATGGGCTGACTAACCTGTAATTGAATTTGCCTCAAAAAGTGCCCCCTATGGGCTGACCATGAGGACAAAGTTTTAGGAAAGTGCCCCCTATGGGCTGACTAACCTAGGATTGAATTGTCTCAAAAAGTGCCCCCTATGGGCTGACTAACCTGGGATTGAATTGTCTCAAAAAATGCCCCCTATGGGCTGACCATGAGAACAAAGTTTAGGAAAGTGCCCCCTATGGGCTAACTAACCTGGAGTTGAATTTGCCTAAAAAAGTGCCCCCTATGGGCTGACCATGAGGACAAAGTTTTTAAGAAAGTGCTCCCTATGGGCTGAGTAACCTAATATAAAAATGATATCTAGGAAGGCGTCTTTATAGACCGACCTTGGAAGAGATCTAGGGAAGTGCCCCTTTTTGGGCTGACTACCCTATGATGAAAATGATGGCTCAAAAGGTGCCCCATGTGGGCTAACCTTGAGAGATCTAGGGAAGTGCCCCTTTTTGGGCTGACCATCCTATTAAAGGGCATGTTTAGACAAGTGCCCCACTACGGGCTAACTCATCTTGTACTTTTGAATATGCTTTCTACGGCCCGACCTAAATGATGTGATGCCTTTCATGACAGTTATTATTTTTTTAATGTGCTTGCCAGTTTTATCGTGGATAGCAACCAAACAACCGAACCTTCGGGCTGGTTTGCTTCTGCTTCACAGGGTCGGCAATTTTGATGTGCTCCCTTTCTTTATACACAACGCTCTTTTGACGGTAATGTTATCCTAATAACGCGCTCAGTTTTAATGCTAAAAAATAGATAGGATTATATCACAAACCATATTAAGATTCATTATCATTTTGGTGTTTATCTTTCATTGGTGAAATGGTGGGTAATGTGTTTAAGAATATTTGTTATGGTGCGAATTGATTTGGATTATTGACCATTCAGGGATATTAACTTTGCTTGTAAAAAATAAAAACTTGACTCAACGAAATTTGTATCGAACATTGGCTTTCATAAACATTGGCAAAATTTCAATTCCCTTGCCTAAGGATAATACATCTTTACAGCATCTGTGTTAATGGGATCTCTCAATTCTGGACCATCCATCTGAGTTAATATCAAAGCACCTCCTGACAGAACCTTTTTCACCACATAGGGGCCTTCATAGTTTGGGGTGAATTTTCCTTTGGAGTCTTGGGCATTCGAGAGAACCTTCTTTAGTACCAGATCCCCCTCTTTAAAGTACCGAGGTCTCATCTTCTTGTTAAATGCTCGGGCCATTCTTTGTTGATAACACTGACCATGACATAATACGATAAGTCTTCTTTCATCAATCAGATTTAGCTGATCAAGCCTCTTCTTTACCCAGTCTGATTCGATTAACTGAGTTTCTGATAAGATTCTGAATGATGGTACCTCAACTTCAACTGGTAGCACTGCTTCAGTACCATATACCAATGAATATGGGGTAGCTCCAGTAGATGTTCTTATTGAAGTCCTGTAAGCCATGAGAGCAAACGGTAACATTTCATGCCAATCTTTGTAAGTTGTTGTCATTTTCTCGATGATCTTTTTGATATTTTTGTTAGCTGCTTCTACTGCCCCGTTCATTTGAGGTTGGTAGGGAGTTGAATTTCGGTGGTTTATGTGGAATTGTTGACATAAACCTGTCATCGATTTATTGTTAAGATTGGTACCGTTGTCGGTGATGATAGACTCAGGAACTCCGTATCGAGCTATTATGTCCCTTTTTAAGAAGCGGACTATTACCCCTTTTGTGACATTGGTATATGATGAAGCTTCTACCCACTTGGTGAAGTAATCAATCGCTACCAGTATAAATCTATGGCCGTTGGATGCTGTTGGAGTGATAGGGCCTATTATGTCGATTCCCCACATGGAGAATGGCTATGGTGCTGATAACAAGTGTAGCTCGTTGGGGGGAGCATTTATCCGGTTTGCGTAGACTTGACACAGATGACAGTGCTTGACATATTTTATGCAATCCGATTCCATGGTTAACCAATAATATCCTAACCTCATGATTTTTCGAGCCAACATGTAGCCATTCATATGAGGTCCACATACTCCTTCATGTACTTCCTTCATCAATTCGCATGCTTCATCTTTGTCCACACATCTCAACAGGGTGGTATCAGATGATCTCTTGTAAAGTATGGACCCACTTAATAGGAAATGGCTTGCTAACCTTCTGAGTGTTCTTTGGTCATTCTTGCTAGCCATTTCAGGGTATTTACCTTCTTGGAGAAAGGTCTTGATATCGTGATACCAGGGTTTGTTATCTTGTATCTTTTCCATTGTTAAACAGTAGGCGGGCCGACTTTCAATGTCTATTTTCATCGGTTGAACTTCGGCTCCTCCTGTTATCTGGATCATAGATGCTAGTGTGGCTAGTGCATCTGCGAACTGATTCTGAGTTCTCGGGATGTATGTGAAAGTGATTGCCTTGAATTCCTCAATTAGCTCTGTCAAGTGTTGATGATATGGTACCAGTTTGGGGTCTTTAGTCTTGTATTCCCCTCTTGTCTGTAGTATGATGAGCGACGAATCCCCGTATACCTCTAATTCGTGGATTCCCATTTAGCAGGCCATTTTGAGGCCAAGAATACATGCTTCATATTCTGCGATATTATTGGTATAGGGAAATGTAAGTCTCGTCGCTGCAGGGAATTGAGTGCCGTCCGGGGATATCAATACTGCCCCAACCCCACAACCGAATACGTTGGCGGCTCCATCGAAAAACAGTTTCCATGTAGCATTCTACTCTACCCCAAAGTCTTCTTCCGGCATATTCTCCATTGTCAATATATTCTCGTCTGGAAACTGGGCTTGTAGTTCTTGGGAATCTGTTTCGACAGGCTGTTCCGCCAATTGGTCGGCTAAGGCTTGCCCTTTCATTGAGTTCTGATCCATGTATGTGATGTCGAACTCAGATAGGAGCATTTGCCACTTAGAAATTCTCCCTATCAAAGTTGGTTTCTCTGCCAAGTATTTCAAGGGATCATGTCTTGTCAGTAGCTCAATATGGTAATAAAGGGTATATTGCCTTAGCCGGTGCATAACCCAAATTAACGCACAACACGTCTTATCCACCTCCGAGTACCTCTGTTCCCCGTCTGTGAACTTCTTGCTCAGATAGTATATGGAACGCTCTCTTCCTTCATCATCTTTCTACCTCAGCACACATCCCATGGATTCAGGGAGTATAGTGAGGTATAAGAATAAGGGCTTTCCTTGTTTTGGGACTATTAAGACTGGAGGTTTTATAAGGTAGTCTTTGATTGTCCTGAATGCCTCTTCGCATTCGTTGTCCCATTCTATTGCGGCGTTCTTCTTCAACAGATGGAATAGTGGCCGGCATTTGTCGGTGAGCTGTGAGATAAATCGAGCTATGTAATTTAATCTTCCCAGTAAGCTTCTTACTTCTTTAACGGAGTGTGGGGAAGGTAACTCTAATATAGATTTCACCTTGTCAGGGTTGATTCTAATGCCCTCCTAGCTTATGATAAACCCTAACAATTTCCCCGTTGTGACCCCAAAAGTACATTTTTCTAGGTTTAACTTAAGCTGGAACTTTCTCAGTCGTTTGAACAATTTTCTCAGGTTACCTATATGGCTTTCTCCTTCTTTGGATTTGGCTATCATGTCGTCGACATATACTTCAACCTCACGATGCATCATGTCGTGAAGTATGGCGACCATGGCTCTCTGATACGTTGCCCCAACGTTTTTTAAACCGAAGGGCATGACTTTGTAACAGAAAGTTCCCCACGTTGTGATGAAATCCGTTTTAGTTTTATCTTCCTCAGCCATTTTTATTTGATTATATCCCGAGAAACCGTCCATGAATGAGAAGAGATGGTTTCCCGCAGTGTTGTCTACTAGAACGTCAATATGAGGTAGGGGGAAGTTATCCTTTGGCGTGGCTTGGTTCAAGTCCCGAAAGTCTACGCATACGCTTACTTTTCCGTTCTTTTTCATGACGGGGACTATATTTGCTACCCATTTTGGGTAGTCGGATACTTCAATGAACCCCACTTCTAGTAGTTTCTTGACTTCTTCTTTGATTTTTAGTAAAATGTCAGGCCTAAATCTTCTCAGTTTTTGTTTTTTAGGTTTGACATCTTCCCTTGTGGGAAGCCTGTGAACTACTATTGACTGGTCTAGCCCTGGCATGTCATCATATGACCAGGCAAACACATCTGCATATTTCGTTAATAGCTCGATTATCTCACATTTTTGCTCGACACTCAAGCTGGTCCCGATTTTGAGGTTCTTAGGGTTTTCCATGCTTCCTAGATTTACTGTATCCATAGGCTCGTCGATCGAGATTCCACTTTGTTCATGTTTTAGCCAATTTTCTTGTATTATTTCGTGGTCTAAAATATCGCCTTCAACAACTGACCCAGCAGCGTTGGAAACGATATCAGCGTTTTTACTTTCTACCTGCGCGAAATATCCCTGATGTTCGATGGTAGGAGATCTGAGTAAAATGAAAGCATATATATATAAGAAGAAAAAAAACAAACTGTAATTGAACTTGATAAAGAGTCTCAATAAATTTTGTTTAATAATTTTTCTCTATTTTTGAGCTAACCTAGCGCTACTGATAGGATAACAAAACCAATTGTTTAAAGTCGGATGCTGGTTGGACGTGCGGGGGGTTGATTTCATTTTGTTGTTGTCCTCTTCATTTATCTGAAGCTCTTGAATGACGTTTGCCTTTCGGAAAGATTGTTGGAGAGGTGAGATGCACATCTGGGTGTCGGTCAGCTTCTCCCTTATTCTGCCTTTG
Source organism: Laguncularia racemosa (assembly GCA_037954665.1). Classification (NCBI taxonomy): domain Eukaryota; kingdom Viridiplantae; phylum Streptophyta; class Magnoliopsida; order Myrtales; family Combretaceae; genus Laguncularia; species Laguncularia racemosa. The sequence continues at coordinate 8,001,935 of JBBMOL010000016.1, forward strand.
ACACCTTTTGTTTGCGCTTCTTCTGCGGCCGTAGGAATGTACCCTAGTCCAAACGTCCCATGCTACCCCTCTTTAAACTGATGGCCCTCCTTGTTGGTTACCATGTTCACTTCATTGAAGATTTGCAGCCCCAGGTCTTCTGAACCCTCTTCCCCAATGTAAGGTATGGCAGTCTCCTTATATATGGCGTAATCCCGCTCACCCAGTACAGTGACTATCTGCTCGTTTGCGATTGTAAACACCCCATTTTCGCCCTAGGAATCGATAATTTTAAAAAATAATCAATTTTCAATTTTTCCCAATTTTTTTCAATTTTTCTCTAATTTACCAAAAATAATAAAAATATTCAAAAAAATAAAAATAAATAGGAAAACACATCAATTTTGAAAAATGATTTCAGAAATAGCAATAATAAATAATAAACAATTTTTACAAAATTTGGAATTTTCAAAAAATACAAAAAAATAGGAAAATCGCATTGCATATATGCAATTTGCGAAATTAGAAAAATCAGGAAAGTGGGCTAGCTCAGCTGGTCCGGACTATGGGCTAAGGCGCGGTACGGGTGTGAGGTCAGGGGTTCGAATCGCGAGAGGAGCAGTTTCCGCGTTTTGCAATTTTTTCACTTATCCAGGACACGTGGCAGCATCCGATTGGCTGGAGGAAACGCACGCGCCGGGCGCGTGATCGTCGTCTACCTCGGGTCCGGGATCGCCGGTGAAAGGAAAAATTCGTATTTCGGCCGTTTTGATTCGATTTTTTGCACAAATCCAACAGATCTTCAACATAAATAAGATAAACATTATCTAATTGGAATCAAATCGCAACAAATCAAGGGATTGAGACAAATCGGAGTTGGTTTTTCTAACCGAAAATCCGATCAGCTTCAATCGGAGGAAATCCGAGCTTATCCAACTCGGTTTCAAGTGCCTATAAATAAAGGAGGAGTAGAGGAAGCCAGGGCACGAATCACAATTGAGAGAAAGTGAGGAAAGAGTGCAAATCGGAGAGCATCGGAGGAGACCCAAAACCGCGAAGCACCGGCCGGAGTTGAACCACCACCAGGAGGCGATCTGGGAGCAAACCACCGCCACCATTGGATTCAGCAACCTCGAGAAGCTAGGATTCGACACCTCACCCGTTGCAAAAAGCCACCGGAACGCCGTGAACGAGTCTTCCCCGCCGCCGTGTCCGATCGATCCGACCCGACCCGATTCGACCCGACCCGCGCACCGACCCGAATCTAGGTAAATCGGGTTTTCCAGATTTTATTTATTTTATTTATTTATTCTGAATTTATTTATTATTTGTTATTTATTATTTTGTTATTTCTTTAGCCATTTATTTATTTGTTGATTTAGGTTTTATTTTCAATAAATAGAAAAATGTAGAAATTAGGTTTTTTTTTAGGATTTAATAATGTAAAATAAATAATAAAATATAGAAAAATAATAAAAAATATTAGGAAAATAATAATAAGATTTTAGATGTCAAAATAGGATAGATAATAAACCAAAAATCACGAAAATCAATAAAAATTCCCAAAAATCCCAAAAATCAATAAAAATTCCCAAAAATCACAAAAATTCCCAAAAATCATAAAAATCCACAAAATTCTTAGAAATCACAAAAATAACAAAAAAATCACAAAGATCATAAAAATCATAAAAAATTTTCAAAAATTATAAAAGAATCATAAAAAATGAGTTTTAGCACTTAGAAAAATCCTTTTCTTCAAATAAATCCAAAATTGATGTTTTTCCCTAAAATTATTTTCAAAATAAAATTAAAGCTTAAGCTTAGAATTTTTTAGAAAAATCCCAAAAATGGTAAGAACATAAAGCAAAAGAGATTTCAAAATTAAAATTCACAAACAAACTTAAAGTTTTCAGAAAAGCGAACTACGGCTTGTTTGATCCTGAGTAGCAGATACGTAGGCACCCATTCGGGTCAACCCATAAAATGAATGAAAAATCATTTTCTTGAAATAATTCAAAAACATAATAAAAAGTAACAGAAACAAAATAGAAACACATTTCTAAAGAGAAACAATTTCAAGAGATTAGGTGGTAACCGTAAAGGTTTTAATAGGTTAGCCTCCGGACTTAGAAACTCTGGTTTTCCCTTTTCCTCTTTTCATAAAAACGAGAAGAGGAAATAACGACGACTAGTAGTTCAAATTAAGACTAATCTGCTCCTTTAGTCTTAATTCAATTTTCCCAACAACAGTTGGGTGGCGACTCCAAAAATCAAACAAATTTCCTAATTCAAGTCGAGGATCTACATTAGATGAGCATAGGGTCTAGTCTAGATCGGATTAGGAATGGGAATTCAAAAATTAGACTCGACAGGATGGCGACTCCACTGGGGAAGCATGTCAGTAGGCTAGCCACCTGAATCTCTTCGAATTGTTCTCTTTAAGAAATGTGTTTCAATTATTACTCTGTTACTAACTTTTCAGGGATTAGTTAGATTTTGAATTTTCTTTACTATGGGGGTTTGAATGCATACATATGTTTGTGTGAGTAGATGCGGTTGAACCCGGACCATCCTAGAAACCTAAGACGGGGAGCCATTGTGTAGGTTTCGGGCGAAGTGAGTTGATTCACTGTTCGGGACCGATTAGGCTACCCCACCCTATGCTTCGATATGGCCTGAGATCCATTTCTTCGAGAATGCGGGAGGCTATAGAGCTTGGGAACCAATTAGAACCAGCCTACTTGCATACATAACATCATAAGGGGTTGACAATTGAATGACAATGTAATGGTTTATTATTTTGTCCTTGGAGTTTAGGACCATTTCCCTGTAATGTTTTTGTAGTTCTGTTTGTAACTAGGCTATTTCTTATTGTAATAGATGGCTAGCAGTGCGGTCGACCGTCTCTTCCGCAAAGAAATACGGGTGTACAAACTTTTGGACCCGAAGTTGGTACTGGGCCATTGGTTTACTTTATACAACCCGGAGGAGCAGACCTTCATCCAGCAAAAGATCAGCCCCATACTCTCACTGACAAAGATAGAAGTGAATTTGCCTTTAGTCCGGGCCATGCTCCAATTATGGGAAATCGAGCCTGCTGCTTTCTTTATCGGACCGCATGAGATCACCCCTACCTTGGAGGAGTACACCCAGTTGCTACAGGCTCCAGCACTAACCGATCAGATCTACATTCCAGACCTAGAGGCCGGGCCAGCCGATACCTTCAGCAGATTATTAGGCATCCGTAAGTAGGGCCGGTAATGCGGGCCAAATGGGCCGGCCCACCCCGACCCGCACCTGCCCACGGGTCAGGAAAGTCTGCTCGCCCTGCCCCGCGGGCCATGCGGGCTGGCCCGCGGACTAGCAAATTTTTTTTTTTTTTAATGTAAAACAGGCTGCCGCGGCCTTCTTCAGCAACGGACGGCAGTGCCGTCACTTTAGTCGACGTCGGCATCGTCAGTCACGGTCCTCGCAGGTCGCGGTCGTGCTGCACAGTAGTCGCCAATCGCCAGTCGTCAGTCGTCGGTCGCGGTCACGGTCACGGTCGCAGGTCCTCAGTCCTCAGTCACGGGTCGCGGTTGCGGTCACGGTCGCAAGTCCTCAACCCAATTCCTGGAGGGAAGATCCTACATCCCGGCTCTACTGGCTGAACAGATCCGGAATTTAAACTTCCTCAAGAAGAAAGGCCATGGGATCCTTCGCTCCAGCCTCAACCTTCTGCTAATATGGTTTGTAAGCCACCTCAAGTGTTTCGGGTTGAACATGGTCAGGAAAACCCTAGCCCAACAGGTGGATCTGGTGGATTCATGTGTAGAAAAGGTAAAGCTACCCGACGACCTTACCAGCCACAGTTGGGTAGAGCTGCTTAGGAGCTTCAGTGCCGAAGATATTCTATGGACAGCCAGGTGGAGTTGCTGTAACAAAATCATCTTGACCTGCAGAAACTTCCAAGCAGTGCCTTCAATCAGAATCAGCAGATGTATCGGATATCACCCAAACTCAGTGGTCCGCCAGTTCGGCACTATCCAAGACATAGTTTATCGGCCCTCGGTACAAGCAGTTACCTTTGATTATCAAGATCCGAACCTGTTAGTAGCTGAGAAGTTTGTAAAGCTGGCAGAGGTCAAAGCACTTTGGGAAGCCAGAATTGAAAGCTAGAATGTGGACCTCGGGGAATTAGATGGCGAAGTGGGAAAGCACCGAGCCACCAGAGAATTTGTAATCCACCAGCTATACCAGACAGGGGAAAGAGCGTATCAGGTTCTAGACGTCACCCAACCAAGACCAGACAAGATTAATCCAGAGACAGAAGTATACCTGGAACAGGTCAGGGCCCGAATGGAGGTATACTTTGAAGCTGCGGATCATAAGAAAGACATCTGGAAGGGACGTTTCAAAGAATCCGATCGAAGGAACAAGGCCTTAGAAGCACAATTGGAGAAATGCCAAGCCAAAGTCAAGGAATTGGAAGCCGTCATCAGTGGGAAAACTGAGCCTCCACAACAAAGGACTAGAAGAACTAGGAAGTAGATCTTTATTTGTAATATTTCATTTTGAACTCCAGAATATTAATAAAAGTAAATTTTCAATATTACATTGTCAATCAGTTGTCAACCCTTTTACTTTTAGCATCTGCGTGACACATGCATATCATTCGTGCATTCATTACACTAAAAGCAAAACAAAATGCGAATCCAGGTATCAAAATAGCTTCCAAACAATCGAACCCTCCTCGAAGCCCAGTTCTCACGCGCTCAAGAACAAAAATGGCCAACAGCAGTGACAACCGCAACAACACCAATGCTGAAGCTGCCTCGGACTCTAGGATCATGTCCCTAAAACAAACAGTCCAACAACCGGCTGCCCAGGTTCACCTCTTAACTGAAAGCATCGGCCTCCTGTGCAACACTCAGCCAACCCAGGAAGAGTATTCAGGGGCCAGAAAGGGGAAAGCAGTGGAGGGACAGCCTCCGGAATATGAAGAGATCAATTCCCACCTTAACCCGGCCTTTGAATATGAGCCAAAGGTCAATCAGGGGCCGACCTCTGATGACTTGAAAAAGGAGATGGAAGAGAGGCAGAAGGAGATGGAGAAATGACTCTTCCAGCAGCTCCATGACAAGATGAGAACCATTGAGGGCCCTGACGGTTTTGAACAGGCCGGAATCACCAACCTGCCAGCATACAGAGAAGAGGCATACCCCGAGAAGTTCAAGACCCCAGAGTTCGAAAAGTATGATGGGACCGGCTGCCCCAAAATGCATACCAGGCTATATGCCCGGAAAATGAGCAAGTATGCTCAATACGACTAGCTCATGCTTCAGACATTCCAAGACAGCCTCACAGGCCCTACACTGGTCTGGTATGCCCACCTGGACTTCAACATTGTCAACACTTGGGAGAAGCTAGCCCGGGCGTTTTATAACCAATATAAGTTCAATATTGAAGTCGCCCCATCTGTAATCGACCTGGGAAGTCTCCAGAAGAGAAATGCTGAGTCATTCAAGGAATATGCTCAGCGCTGGAGAGCCCAGGCCGCTAGGGTAGCAACCCCGATGTCGGAGAAGGAATTGACATCCATATTTGTCAATACCCTGGACAAGACCTACTTTTTACATCTAGTAGGCCAAACCTCCTCCAGTTTTGCAGAGTTGGTGGCCGCGGGCTGTAGGATTGAGAACGCCATCACCACCGGTAGACTCCAAACATTGGAGCCTCCTAGGGTCACACCGACACAATGGCCTGTGGGAGGAAACAGAGCTAAAGAGTCCACCGTCAGCACGGTCCACTCCGGTAAAGCAGAAAAGGCCAGGACTCGTGTTACATTTCAGACCACGAGTACCCCAGTCCAGCAACCCATGACGGGTCAAACTCAGGCTGTCAGGGTCCTAAGGCAGTTCACTCCAATCCCCATCCCACTCAGTCAAGTCTTCGCTCGGTTGAGGGCAGACAACTTGATTAGTTTCGAGATCCCCAACGACCGGTACAAGCCCAAGAACTTTGACTCAAATCTCAAGTGTGACTACCACATGGGTCAGGAGGGGCATTCCACAGATAGGTGCTGGAGGCTCCGACACAAAATCCAAGATTTAATTGATGCAGGAATCATACAATTGGATTTCGTGAACACCCCAGCACCCAATGTCAACACCAACCCCCTGCCCAATCACAGGCCCGCCATTAATATGATTACATCTGAGGAGTCGGTTCCCAAAGAAGCCCTGAAGACCGAGCCACAAAAGAAGCAATCCCGCCAAGTTCCAGAAGAGACTCCAAAAGCACACATTAAAAGAAGGTGGTCAGCTGGAGACCCAACGGTCGGTACTTTGGGGGAATCACACGGGAGATTTCAGTACTTAGTGAATTATTCTTACACCCCGACTGAGCAAAGGCCACCTAACGGATGGGGACCGGAGTTTGAGAAGGAGGACAACCCGGTAAAGGAAGAGGGGAAGACTGTCCACATGATCAACTCTCATCAGAAGCCCAGGGTTATACAGTGCTATAAGGGACAATCAATCGAGGTACAAATCCCAAGAAAAAGATATGTATTCAATGTCCCGATACCGGCAGAGAATTACAAGGCTGCACCGTTCGACTATCGGGCCCTCGAACAAGAGCGACCTCCTATAGTGGGAGGCATCACCCGCTCTGGGAGATTATATGATCCAAAGTATAAGAGCCCGACTGAAGAGCCCACCGTGGAAAAAGGGGAAGAAGAGGAAGAGGGACTTGTTGCATTCACGAAGATGGTTAAGGCCAGTGAATACAAGATCATGGAACAATTAAATAAAGTTCCAGCGCAGATATCGCTCATGGGCCTTCTCACAACATCCGAACCTCATAGGAAGCACTCTTTAAAGTGCTGAAAAAGATTCAGGTCCCGGAAGGTATCGCTACAGACAAATTGGGTCACGTGGCGGACTCCATCTTTGCAATGGACCAAATATCCTTCTCTCCGGAAGAGCTAGGGGAAGAGGGAGACCAACATACCAAACCACTATTCGTAGTGGTCAGGTGCAATGACATCATTGTCTCCCGGGTACTTATCGATAACGAATCATCTCTCAACATTTGCCCATTGGCAACGCTCGACTTATTGGGGGCCGATCGAAGCAATATAAAACCCAGCTCCACAGTGGTCAGAGCTTTTGACGGGTCCAAAAGAGACATAATAAGGGAGGTGAGCCTACCGGTGGAAATCAGTCCACAAACATTCCACATCTCCTTCCAGGTCCTCGATATCCCAAGATCTTTTAATTTGCTCTTGGGACGACCTTGGATACATGCTGTTGGAGCCATCCCCTCTAGTCTCCACCAAAGGGTCAAATTCATCACAAACGGGTAGATAGTCACTGTACTGAGCGAGCAAGATTACGCCATATACAAAGAGACTGCCATACCTTATATTGGGGAAGAAGGTTCAGAAGACCTGGGGTTGCAGATTTTCAATGAAGTAAACATGGTGACCAGCAAGGAGGGCCATCAGTTTAAAGAGGGGCAGCATGGGACGTTTGGACTAGGGTACATTCCTACGGTCGCAGAAGAAGCGCAAACAAAAGGTGCCAAAGGCAGAATAAGGGAGAAGCTGATCAACACCCAGATGTGCATCCCACCTCTCCAACAATCTTTCCGAAAGGCAAACGTCATTCAAGAGCTTCGGATAAATGAAGAGGACGACAGCAAGGGGAAATCAACTCCCCGCACGTCTAACCTGCATCCGGCTCTCAACAATTGGTTTTGTTATCCTATCAGTAGTGCTAGGTTAGCTCAAGAGTAGAAAAAGATTATTAAACAAATTTTATTGAGACTCTTTATCAAGTTCAATTACAGTTTGTTTTTTCGCTTACACATATATATGCTTTCATTTTACTCAGATCTCCTACCATCGAACATCAGGGATATTTCGCGCAGGTAGAAAGTAAAAACACTGATATCGTTTCCAATGCTGCCGGGTCAATTGTTGAAGGCGATATTTTAGACCACGAAATAATACAAGAAAATTGGCTAAAACATGAACAAGGCGGAATCTCGATCGACAAGCCTATAGAGACAGTAAATTTAGGAAGCATGGAAAACCCTAAGAACCTCAAAATTAGGACCAGTTTGAGTGCCGAACAAAAACGTGAGATAACCGAGCTATTAACGGAATATGCAAATGTGTTTGCCTGGTCGTATGGTGACATGCCAGGGCTAAACCAGTCAATAGTAGTTCACAGGCTTCCGATAAGGGAAGATGTCAAACCTAAAAAGCAAAAACTGAGAAGATTTAGGCCTGACATCTTACTGAAAATCAAAGAAGAAGTCAAGAAACTGCTAGAAGTAGGGTTCATTAAAGTATCCGACTACCCAGAGTGGGTAGCAAATGTAGTCCCTGTCATGAAAAAGAATGGAAAAGTACGCGTATGCGTAGACTTTCGGGACTTAAACCAAGCCACGCCAAAGGATAACTTCCCCCTACCTCACATTGATGTTCTAGTAGACAATACTGCGGGAAACCATCTCTTCTCATTCATGGACGGTTTCTCAGGATATAATCAAATAAAAATGGCTGAGGAAGATAAAACCAAAACGACCTTCATCACAACATGGGGGACTTTCTGTTACAAAGTCATGCCCTTCGGTTTGAAAAACGCCGGGGCGACGTATCAAAGAGCCATGGTCGCTATACTTCACGATATGATGCATCGAGAGGTTGAAGTATATGTCGACGACATGATAGCCAAATCCAAAAAAGGAGAAAACCATATGGATATCCTGAGGAAATTGTTTAAACGGCTGAGAAAGTTCCAGCTCAAGTTAAACCCAGAAAAATGTACTTTCGGGGTCACAACGGGGAAATTGCTAGGGTTTGTCATAAGCCAGGAAGGCATTAAAATCGACCCTGACAAGGTAAAATCCATATTAGAATTACCTTCCCCACGCTCCGTTAAAGAAGTAAGAAGCTTACTGGGAAGATTAAATTACATAGCTCGTTTTATCTCACAGCTCACCGACAAATGCCGGCCATTATTCCGTCTGTTGAAGAAGAACACCACAATAGAATGGGACGACGAATGCGAAGAGGCATTCGAAACAATCAAAGACTATCTTACAAAACCTCCGGTCTTGATAGTCCCAAACAAGGAAAGCCCTTATTCTTATACCTCACTATACTCCCTGAATCTATGGGATGTGTGCTGGGGTAGAAAGATGACGAGGGAAGAAAGCGTTCCATATATTATCTGAGCAAGAAGTTCACAGATGGGGAACAGAGGTACTCAGAGGTGGAGAAGACGTGTTGTTCTTTAATCTGGGTCATGCATCGACTAAGGCAATACACCCTTTATTACCATATTGAACTGCTAACAAGACATGATCCCTTGAAATACTTGGCAGAGAAACCAGCATTGATAGGGAGAATCTCTAAGTGGCAAATGCTCCTATCCGAGTTTGACATCACATACGTAAATCAGAACTCGATGAAAGGGCAAGCCTTAGCCGACCAATTGGCGGAACACCCTGTCAAGACAGATTCCCAATAACTACAGGCCCAATTTCCGGATGAGAATATATTGTCAGTGGAAGATAGGCCGGTAGAATACTTTGGGACAGAGCAGAACCCGAAATGGAAACTGTTTTTCGATGGAGCCGCCAACGTATTCGGTTGTGGGGTTGGGGCAGTATTGATATCCCCGGACGGCACTCAATTCCCTACAGCGACGAGACTTACATTTCCCTATACCAATAATATCGCAGAATATTAAGCATGTATTCTTGGCCTCAAAATGGCCTGCCAAATGGGAATCCGCGAATTAGAGGTATATGGGGATTCGTCGCTCATCATACTACAGACAAGAGGGGAATACAAGACTAAAGACCCCAAACTGGTACCATATCATCAACACTTGACAGAGCTAATTGAAGAATTCAAGGCAATCACTTTCACATACATCCCGAGAACTCAGAATCAGTTCGCAGATGCCCTAGCCACACTAGCATCCATGATCCAGATAACAGGGGGAGCCGAAGTTCAACCAATGAAAATAGACATCGAAAGTCAGCCCGCCTATTGTTTAACAATTGAAAAGATACAAGATAACAAACCCTGGTATCACGATATCAAGACCTTTCTCCAAGAAGGTAAATACCCCGAAATGGCTAACAAGAATGACCAAAGGACACTCAGAAGGTTAGCAAGCCATTTCCTATTAAGTGGGTCCATACTTTATAAGAGATCATCTGATACCACCCTGTTGAGGTGTGTGGACAAAGATGAAGCATGCGAACTGATGAAAGAAGTACATGAAGGAGTATGTGGACCTCATATGAATGGCTACATGTTGGCCCGAAAAATCATGAGGTTAGGATATTATTGGTTGACTATAGAATCAGATTGCATAAAATATGTCAAGCACTGTCATTTGTGTCAAGTCTATGCGAACCGGATCAATGCTCCGCCCAACGAGCTACATTTGTTATCAGCACCGTGGCCATTCTCCATGTGGGGAATCGACATAATTGGCCCTATCACTCCAACAGCATCCAACGGCCACAGATTTATACTGGTAGCGATCGATTACTTCACCAAGTGGGTAGAAGCTTCATCATACACCAATGTCACAAAAGGGGTAATAGTCTGCTTCTTAAAAAGGGACATAATAGCCCGATACGGAGTTCCTAAGTCCATCATCACCGACAACGGTACCAATCTTAACAACAAATCGATGACAGGTTTATGTCAACAATTCCACATAAACCACAGAAATTCAACTCCCTACCGACCTCAAATGAACGGGGCAGTAGAAGCAGCTAACAAAAATATCAAGAAGATCATCGAGAAAATGACAACAACTTACAAAGATTGGCATGAAATGTTACCGTTTGCTCTCATGGCTTACAGGACTTCAATAAGAACATCTACAGGAGCTAGCCCATATTCATTGGTATATGGTACTGAAGCAGTGCTACCAGTTGAAGTTGAGATACCATCATTCAGAATCTTATCAGAAACTCAGTTAACCGAATCAGACTGGGTAAAGAAGAGGCTTGATCAGCTGAATCTGATTGATGAAAGAAGACTTACCGCATTATGTCATGGCCAGTGTTACCAACAAAGAATGGCCCGAGCATTTAACAAGAAGATGAGACCTCGGTACTTTAAAGAGGGGGATCTGGTGTTAAGGAAGGTTCTCCCGAACGCGCAAGACTCCAGAGGAAAATTCACCCCAAACTATGAGGGTCCATATGTGGTAAAAAAGGTTCTGTCAGGAGGTGCTCTGATATTGACTCAAATGGATGGTCTAGAATTGAGAGACCCCATTAACATAGATGCTGTAAAGATGTACTATCCTTAGGCAAGGGAATTGAAATTTTGCCAATGTTTACGAAAGCCAATGTTCGATGTAAATTTTGTTGAGTCAAGTTTTTACTTTTTACAAGCAAAGTTAATATCCCTGAATGATCAACAATCAATTCGCACCATAACAAATATTCTTAAATACATTACCCACCATTTCACCAATGAAAGATAAACACTAAAATGATAATGAATCTTAATATGGTTTGTGATATAATCCTATCTATTTTTTAGCATTAAAACTGAGCGCGTTATTAGGATAACATTACCGTCAAAAGAGCCTTACGCAAAAAGAAAGGGAGCACATCAAAATTTTCAACCCCGTGTCAAGATAAGAAGAAATGAAACAGAAGCGAACCAGCACGAAGGTTCGGTTGTTTGGTTGCTATCCACGATAAACTGGCAAGCATATTAAAATAAATAACTATCATATCATCACATCATTTAGTTCATGCTGTAGAAAGCATATTCAAAAGCACAAAATGAGACAGCCTATAGTGGGGCATTTGTCTAAACATTCCCCTTAATAGGATAGTCAGCCCAAAAAGGGGCACTTCCCTAGATCCCTTCCAAGGTCAGTCTATAAAGGCACCTTTCTAAATATCATATTAGGTTAGTCAGCCCAAAAGGGGCACTTTCCTAAAAATTTGTTCTCATGGTCAGCCCATAGGGGGCACTTTTTGAGACAATTCAATTCCAGGTTAGTCAGCCCATAGGGGGCACTTTCCTAAAAACTTTGTTCTCATGGTTAGCCCATAGGGGGCACTTTTTGAGACAATTCAACTCCAGGTTAGTCAGCCTATAGGAGGCACTTTCCTAAAACTTTATTCTCATGGTTAGCCCATAGGGGGCACTTTTTGAGACAATTCAACTCCGGGTTAGTCAGCCCATAGGGGACACTTTCCTAAAACTTTGTTCTCATGGTTAGCCCATAGGGGGCACTTTTTGAGACAATTCAATTCCAGGTTAGTCGGCCCATAGGGGGCACTTTCCTAAAAACCTTGTTCTCATGGTTAACCCATAGGGGGCACTTTTTGAGACAATTCAATTCCAGGTTAGTCAGCCCATTGGGGGCACTTTCCTAAAAACCTTGTTCTCATGGTTAGCCCATAGGGGGCACTTTCCTAAAAATCTGTTCTCATGGTTAGCCCATGGGGGGCACTTTTTGAGACAATCCCAACAAAGGTTAGTTAGCCCATAGGGGGGGGGCTTTCCTAAAAATCTACCTCAAGGTTAGCTCATAGGGGGCACTTCCTGAGGCATTCCACCCAAGGTTAGTCAGCCCATGAGGGGCACTTTCCTAAACCATACCGATTAGTCAGCTCTCGGGGCACTTTTCGGAAATATTCCTCCAAACAGTTGCTAGTTTAACAAGACACTTCTGTTGACAGGTAGCCAGCTCATAAGGGCGCTTCCTGAGTAAATTTTCTTTCCAAGGTTGCAAGTCTGATAAGACGCTTCCTATCATCATTTCTCATACATTCCTACACAATGATAGAGACATGTCCCATCGCCAAGGAACATTACCTTGAATTGTTAGGAACATCTTCAATCGTAGGATTATTAGCTCTTGGAGCATTTTCCTACCAAAATCCATTCAAGAGGCCAAAAATGGTGTCTTTTGTTTGTCTTTGTAGTTAAGTTTTTCAAACTTTACCACAAAGAGGGGCAGCTGTAAACACCCCATTTTTGCCCTAGGAATCGATAATTCTCAAAAATAATCAATTTTCAATTTTTCCCAATTTTTTTCAATTTTTCTCTAATTTACCAAAAATAATAAAAATATTCAAAAAAATAAAAATAAATAGGAAAACACATCAATTTTGAAAAATGATTTCAGAAATAGCAATAATAAATAATAAACAATTTTTACAAAATTTGGAATTTTCAAAAAATACAAAAAAATAGGAAAATCGCATTGCATATATGCAATTTGCGAAATTAGAAAAATCAGGAAAGTGGGCTAGCTCAGCTGGTCCGGACCATGGGCTAAGGCGCGGTGCGGGTGCAAGGTCAGGGGTTCGAATCACGAGAGGAGCAGTTTCCGCGTTTTGCAATTTTTTCACTTATCCAGGACACGTGGCAGCATCCGATTGGCTGGAGGAAACGCACGCGCTGAGCACGTGATTGTCGTCTACCTCGGGTTCGAAATCACTGGCGGAAGGAAAAATTTGTATTTCGGCCGTTTTGATTCGATTTTTTGTACAAATCCAACAGATCTTCAACATAAATAAGATAAACATTATCTAATTGGAATCAAATCGCAACAAATCGAGGGATTGACACAAATCGGAGTTGGTTTTTCTAACCGAAAATCCGATCAGCTTCAATCGGAGGAAATCTGAGCTTATCCAACTCGGTTTCAAGTGCCTATAAATAGAGGAGGAGTAGAGGAAGCCAGGGCACGAATCACAATTGAGAGAAAGTGAGGAAAGAGTGCAAATCGGAGAGCATCGGAGGAGACCCAAAACCGCGAAGCACTGACCGGAGTTGAACCACCACCAGGAGGCGATCTGGGAGCAAACCACCGCCACCATTGGATTCAGCAACCTCGAGAAGCTAGGATTCGACACCTCACCCGTTGCAAAAAGCCACCGGAACGCCGTGAACGAGCCTTCCCCACCGCCGTGTCCGATCGATCCGACCCGACCCGATTCGACCCGACCGACCCAACCCGCGCACCGACCCAAATCCAGGTAAATCGGGTTTTCCAGATTTTTTTTATTTTATTTATTTATTTATTTATTCCGAATTTATTTATTATTTGTTATTTATTATTTTGTTATTTCTTTAGCCATTTATTTATTTGTTGATTTAGGTTTTATTTTCAATAAATAGGAAAATGTAGAAATTAGGTTTTTTTTTTTAGGATTTAATAATGTAAAATAAATAATAAAATATAGAAAAATAATAAAAAATATTAGGAAAATAATAATAAAATTTTAGATGTCAAAATAGGATAGATAATAAACCAAAAATCACGAAAATCAATAAAAATTCCCAAAAATCACGAAAATCAACAAAAATCACAAAAATCCACAAAATTCTTAGAAATCACAAGAATAACAAAAAAATCACAAAGATCATAAAAATCATAAAAAAAATTTCAAAAATTATAAAAGAATCATAAAAAATGAGTTTTAGCACTTAGAAAAATCCTTTTCTTCAAATAAATCCAAAATTGATGTTTTTCCCTAAAATCATTTTCAAAATAAAATTAAAGCTTAAGCTTAGAATTTTTTAGAAAAATCCCAAAAATGGTAAGAACATAAAGCAAAAGAGATTTCAAAATTAAAATTCACAAACAAACTTAAAGTTTTCAGAAAAGCGAACTACGGCTTGTTTGATCCTGAGTAGCAGGTACGTAGGCACCCATTCGGGTCAACCCATAAAATGAATGAAAAATCATTTTCTTGAAATAATTCAAAAACATAATGAAAAGTAACAGAAACAAAATAGAAACACATTTCTAAAGAGAAACAATTTCAAGAGATTAGGTGGTAACCGTAAAGGTTTTAATAAGTTAGCCTCCGGACTTAGAAACTCTGGTTTTCCCTTTTCCTCTTTTCACAAAAACGAGAAGAGGAAATAACGACGACTAGTAGTCCAAATTAAGACTAATCCGCTCCTTTAGTCTTAATTCAATTTTCCCAACAACAGTTGGGTGGCGACTCCAAAAATCAAACGAAATTCCTAATTCAAGTCGAGGATCTACATTAGATGAGCATAGGGTCTAGTCTAGATCGGATTAGGAATGGGAATTCAAAAATTAGACTCAACAGCGATGAATTTGACCTTTTGGTGGAGACTAGAGGGGATGGCTCCAGCAGCATGTATCCAGGGTCGTCCCAAAAGCAGGTTGAAAGACCTTCGGATGTCAAGGACCTGGAAGGAGATGTGGAATATTTGTGGACCGATTTCCACCGATAGGCTCACCTCCCCTACTATGTCTCTTTTGGACCCGTCGAAGGCTCTAACTACCGTGGAGCTAGGTTTTATGTTGCTTGGATCGACCCCTAATAAGTTGAGTGTCGCCAATGGGCAAACGTTGAGGGATGATCCATTATCGATAAGTACCCGGGAGACAATGGTGTCATTGCACCTGACCACTATGAATAGTGGTTTGGTATGTTGGTCTCCCTCTTCTCCTAGCTCTTCCGGAGAGAAGGATATTTGGTCCATTGCGAAGATGGAGTCCGCCATGTGACCCAATTTGTCTGTAGCGATACCTTCCGGGACCTGAATCTTTTTCAGCACTTTAAAGAGTGCTTCCCTGTGAGGTTCGGATGTTGTGAGAAGGCCCATGAGCGATATCTGCGCTGGAACTTTATTTAATTATTCCATGATCTTGTATTCACTGGCCTTAACCATCTTCGTGAATGCAGCAAGTCCTTCTTCCTCTTCTTCCCTTTTTTCCACGGTGGGCTCTTCAGTCGGGCCTTTATACTTTGGATCGTATAATCTCCCAGAGCGCGTGATGCCTCCCACTATAGGAGGTCGCTCTTGTTCGAGGGCCCGATAGTCGAACGGTGCAGCCTTGTAATTCTCTGCCGGTATCGAGACATTGAATACATATCTTTTTCTTGGGATTTGTACCTCAGTTGATTGTCCCTCATAGCACTGTATAACCATGGGCTTCTAATGAGAGTTGATCATGTGGACAGTCTTCCCCTCTTCCTTTGCCGGGTTGTCCTCCTTCTCAAACTCCAGTCCCCATCCGCTAGGTGGCTCTTGCTCAGTCGGGGTATAAGAATAGTTCACTAAATACTGAAATCTCCCGTGTGATTCCCCCAAAGTGCCGACCGTTGGGTCTCCATCTGACCACCTTCTTTTAATGTGCGCCTTTGGTGTTTCCTTTGGAGCTTGGTGGGATTGCTTCTTCTGTTGCTCTGTCATATTCCGCCTTGGGGCTTCTTTAGGAGCTGACTCCTCTGACGTGATCATGTTGATGGCGGGCTTGTGATTGGGCAATGGGTTGGTGTTGACATTGGGTGCTGGGGCATTCATGAAATCTAATTGTATGATTCCTGCATCAATTAAGTCTTGGATTTTGTGTCGGAGCCTCTAGCACCTATCTGTGGAATGCCCCTCTTGACCCATGTGGTAGTCACACTTGAAGCTTGAGTCGAAATTCTTGGGCTTGTATCGGTCGTTGGGGATCTCGAAGCTAATTAAGTTGTCTGCCCTCAACCGAGCGAAGACTTGACTGAGTGGGATGGGGATTGGAGTGAACTGCCTTGGGACCCTGACAGCCTGAGTTTGACCCGTCGTGGGTTGCTGGACTGGGGTACTCGTGGTCTGAAATGTAACACGAGTCCCGGCTTTTTCTGTCTTATCGAAATTTACCATGATGACTGTGGACTCCTTAGCTCTGTTTCCTCCTAAAGGCCTTTGTGTTGGTGCGACCCTTGGAGGATCCATTGTTT
This sequence comes from Laguncularia racemosa, assembly GCA_037954665.1. Lineage (NCBI taxonomy): Eukaryota > Viridiplantae > Streptophyta > Magnoliopsida > Myrtales > Combretaceae > Laguncularia > Laguncularia racemosa. The sequence continues at coordinate 8,018,678 of JBBMOL010000016.1, forward strand.
GGAGTCTACCGGTGGTGATGGCATTCTCAATCCTACAGCCCGCGGCCACTACCTCTGCAAAACTGGAGGAGGTTTGGGCTCTCCAACGCTGAGCATACTCCTTGAATGGCTCAGCATGTCTTTTCTGGAGACTCCCCAAGTCGATTATAGATGGGGCGACTTCCATATTGAACTTATATTGATCATAAAACGCCCGGGCTAGCTTCTCCCAAGTGTTGACGATGTTGAAATCCAGGTGGGCATACCAGACCAATGCAGGGCCTGTGAGGCTGTCCTGGAATGTCTGGAGCATAAGCTGGTCGTATTGAGCATACTTGCTCATTTTCCGGGCATATAGCCTGGTATGCATTTTGGGGCAGCCGGTCCCATCATACTTTTCGAACTCTGGGGTCTTGAACTTCTCGAGGTATGCCTCTTCTCTGTATGTTGGCAGGTTGGTGATTCCGGCCTGTTCAAAACCGTCAGGGCCCTCAATGGTTCTCATTTTGTCATGGAGCTGCTGGAAGAGTCGTTTCTCCATCTCTTTATGCCTCTCTTCCATTTCCCTCTTCAGGTCGTCAGAGGTCGGCTCCTGGTTGACTTTTGGCTCATATTCAAAAGCCAGGTTAAGGTGGGAATTGATCTCCTCATATTCCGGAGGCTGTCCCTCCACTTCCTTTCCCTTTCTGGCCCCTGAATACTCTTCCTGGGTTGGCTGAGTGTTGCGCAGGAGGCCGATGCTTTCAGTTAAGAGGTGAACCTGGGCAGCCAGTTGTTGGACTGTTTGTTCTAGGGACATGATCCTAGAGTCCGAGGCAGCTTCAGCATTGGTGTTGTTGCGGTTATCACTGCTGTTAGCCATTTTTGTTCTTGAGCGCGTGAGAACTGGGCTTCGAGGAGGGTTCGATTGTTTGGAAGCTATTTTGATACCTGGATTCGCATTTTGTTTTGCTTTTAGTGTAATGAATGCATGAATGATATGCATGTGTCATGCGGATGCTAAAAGTAAAAGGGTTGACAATTGATTGACAACGTAATATTGAAACTTTGCTTTTATTAATATTGAAGTTTTAGAGTTCGATAACCAAAATAAAAGATTACAAATAATGCTCTACTTCCTAGCTCTTTTGGTCTTCTGTTGTGGGGGCTCTGGCTTCCCACTGATGACGGCTTTTAGTTCCTTGACTTTGGCTTGGGACTTCTCCAACTGTGCTTCTAAGGCCTTATTCCTTTGGTCGGATTCTTTGAAGCGTCCTTTCCAGATGTCTTTCTTATAATCTGCAGCTTCAAAGTATACCTCCATTCGGGCCTTAACCTGCTCCAGGTAGATTTCTGTCTCTGGGTTGATCTTGTCTGGTCTAGGCTGAGTGACGTCTGGAACCCGATACGCTCTTTCTCCTGTCTGGTATAGCTGGCGGATTACAAACTCTCTAGTGGCTCGGTGTTTTCCCACTTCGCCATCTAACTCCCCGAGGTCTACATTCGGGCTTTCAATTCTGGCTTCCCAAAGTGCTTTGACCTCTGCCAGCTTAGCAAACTTCTCGGCTACTAACATGTTCGGATCTTGATACTCAAAGGTGATTGCTTCGAGCAAGAGCCGATAAACTATATCTTGGATAGTACCGAATTGTCGGACCACTGAGTTGGGGTGATATCCGATACATCCGCTGATTCCAATCAAAGGCATGACTTGGAAGTTACTGCAAGTCAAGATGATTTTGTCACAGCAACTCCATCTGGTTGTCCATAGAATATCTTCGGCACTGAAGCTCCTAAGCAGCTCTACCCAACTCTGGCTGGTAAGGTCGTCGGGTAGCTTTACCTTTTCTATACATGAATCCACCAAATCCACCTGTTGGGCTAAGGTTTTCCTGACCATGTTCAACCCGAAACACTTGAGGTGGCTTACAAACCATATTAGCAGAAGGTTGAGGCTTGAGCGAAGGATCCCGTGGCCTTTCTTCTTGAGGAAATTCAAGTTCCGGATCTGTTCAGCCAGTAGAGCAGGGATGTAAGATCTTCCCTCCAGGAATTGGGTCACCAGCTCTGCAACCCGGTAGTGAATATAGAAGGTCCCGGTGGGGAGCAGTATGGTGGCGAAGGCTGTCAGGATGAAAGCGTTCACCCTTCTCTGTCTGTAAGTCTTAGGGTCCCCACATAAGATGTCCTTTCTATCCCCATTGTCCTCTCGGGCGATGAACCAGGCTTCTAAATCATCCATGCGTATGCAATACCCATTACAGTTTGCCAGGGCTTTGTTGACTGCCGTCTTCCGGATGCCTAGTAATCTACTGAAGGTACCGGCTGGCCCGGCCTCTAGGTCCGGAATGTAGATCTGATCGGTTAGTGCTGGAGCCTGTAGCAACTGAGTGTATTCCTCCAGGGTAGGGGTGATCTCATGCGGCCCAATAAAGAAGGCGGCGGGCTCAATTTCCCATAATTGAAGCATGGCCCGGACTAAAGGCAGATTCACCTCTGTCTTCGTCAGTGAGAAGATGGGGCCGATCTTTTGTTGGATGAAGGCTTGCTCCTCTGGGTTGTACAAAGTAAACCAATGGTCCAGTACCAATTTTGGGTCCAGAGGTTTGTACACCCGAATTTCTTTGCGGAGGAAGCGGTCGACTGCACTGCTAGCCATCTATTACAATAAGAGATAGCCTAGTTACAAACAGAACTACGAAAATATTACAGGGAAATGGTCCTGAACTCCAAGGACAAAATAACAAACCATTACATTGTCATTCAATTGTCAACCCCTTATGATGTTATGTATGCAAGTAGGTTGGTTCTAATTGGTTCCCGAGCTCTATGGCCTCCCGCATTCTCGAAGAAATGGATCTCAGGCCATATCAAGCATAGGGTGGGGTAGCCTAATTGGTCCCGAACGGTGAATCAACTCACTTCGCCTGAAACCTACACAATGGCTCCCCGTCTTAGGTTTCTAGGACGGTCCGGGTTCGACCGCATCTACTCACACAGATATGCATGCAAACCCCCACAGTAAAGAAAAACTGAAAATCTAAATAAACCCTGAAAGGTTAGCAACAAAGCAAAATGGAACACATTCCTTAAAGATAACAATTCGAAGAGAATCAGGTGGCTAGCCTGCTGGCATGGGTCCCCAGCGAAGTCGCCATTCTGTCGAGTCTAATTTTTGAATTCCCTTTCCTAATCCGATCTAGACTAGACCCTATGCTCATCTAATGTAGATCCTCGACTTGAGTTAGGAATTTCGTTTGATTTTTGGAGTCGCCACCTAACTGTTGTTGGGAAATATTGAATTAAGACTAAAGGAGCGGATTAGTCTTAATTTGGACCACTAGTCGTCGTTATTTCCTCTTCTCGTTTTTGTGAAGAGAGAAAAAGGAAAAACCAGAGTTTCTAAGTCCGGAGGCTAACCTATTAAAACCTTACGGTTACCACCTAATCTCCTAAAATTGTTCCTATTTAGAAATGTGTTTTATTGTGTTTCTGTTACTTTTTATTATATTTTTGAATTATTTCAAGAAAATGATTTTTTATTCATTTTATGGGTTGACCCGAATGGGTGCCTACGTACCTGCTACTCAGGATCAAACAAGTCGTAGTTCGCTTTTCTGAAAACCTTAAGTTGGTTTGGTGAATTTTAATTTATGAAATCTCTTTTAGTTTATGTTCTTACCATTTTTGGAATTTTTTTTCTAAAAATCTTCTAAGCCTAAGCTTTGATTTTATTTTGAAAATGATTTTTTTTTGAAAAAAACATCAATTTTGATTTATTTAAAGAAAATGATTTTTTCTAAGTGCTAAAACTTATTTTTATGATTCTTTCATAATTTTTGAATTTTTTATTAACTTTTATGATTTTTATGATTTTTTGTTATTTTTGTGATTTCTGGGAATTTTGTTGATTTTTGTGATTTTTGGGAATTTTTGTTGATTTTTGTATCCTAAGTTTATTATCTATCCTATTTTGACATCTAAAATTTTATTATTATTTTCCTAATATTTTTCTTGTTTTATTCTTTTTTATTTTTTATTTTACATTATTAAATCCTAAAAAAAAACCTAATTTCTACATTTTTCTATTTATTGAAAATGGAAACAAATAAATAACTAATAACTAAACAAATAACAAAAACCAATAAATAAATAACTAAGCAAATAACAAAAACCACAAATAAATATAAATTAATTCGAAACAAATAAATAAACAAAATAAGTAAATTAAATAAAAAAAATCCGGAAAATCCGACTTACCTGGATCCGGGTCGGTGCGCGGGTCGGGTCAGTCGAGTCGAATCGGGTCGAGTCGGATCGATCGGACACGGCGGCGGTGAAGGCTCGTTCACGGCGTTCCGGTGGCCTTTTGCAGCGGGTGAGGTGTCGAATCCTAGCTTCTCGAGGTTGCTGAATCCAATGGTGGCGGTGGTTTGCTCCCAGATCGCCTCCTGGTGGTGGTTCAACTCCGGCCGGTGCTTCGCGGTTTTGGGTCTCCTCCGATGCTCTCCGATTTGCACTCTTTCCTCACTTTCTCTCAATTCTGATTCGTGTTTTGGCTTCCTCTACTCCTCCTCTATTTATAGGCGTCTGGAAACCCTCTTGTGTAAGCTCAGATCGGCCGATTTAGATAAATCCCAATTTCTTCCGTTTTTAGATTTGATTTTATCCCGGCGATTTGATGTTGATCTCTTGTTTTTCTTTAATTTATCTTATGGATTCGGCTTTATCTTGACAATAATCTAGAAGATTTTTAAAAAAATGATCGATTCCACCTTCGTCGGACTTGCTCCGGCTTCTCCTCGCGTCTGTCCGGGTGAGGAAGACGATCACGCACGATGCACGCGTTTTCTCTCGGCTAATCACACGCTGCCACGTGGCGCCTCCAGGGAAAAGAAGGAAAAAATTTTGCCGAGCGCATGCGAGGGGATTCGAACTCGCGACCTTCAGCCTTCACACGGTCCCAACATGCACACACGAGCCAGCTGAGCTGGCCCATTTTCCCGATTTTCTTTGTATCGCAAATTGCATATATGCAATGCGGTTTTTCCATTTTTTTGTATTTTTTTTTTTGAAATTTCTAAAATTTGTAAAAATTACTCATCCTTTATTATTACTATTTCCGAAATCATTTTCCAAAATTGATGTGTTTTCCTATTTATTCTTATTTTTTTTAATATTTTTACTATTTATACTAAATTAGGGAAAAATTGGGAAAAATTGGAAAAAATTGAAGATTATTGAGAATTGATTTTGTTTTTTTTTTTGAGAATTATTGACTCCTAGGGCAAAAATGGGGTATTTACACTCCTGTCTGGTATAATTGGTTAATCACGAAATCCCTTGTGGCTTGATGCTTGCCTACTTCACCATCCAGGTCTCCAAGGTCTATATTGGGGCTCTCAATCCAAGCTTCCCATAAGGCTTTAACCTTTGCCAGCTTAGCGATCTTTTCAGCTACTAGTAGACTTGGATCTTGGTATTCGAATGTGATTCCCTCCAATGATGGCCTGTAGACTATATCTTGGATAGTACCAAACTGACGGACCACCGAGTTCAGATGATAACCTGTGCACCCACTGATACCAATCAATGGAATAGCCTAAAGGTTCCTACATGTTAGGATGACCTTATTGCAATAGCTCTACCTAACAGTCTAGAGGATGTTGTTGTCACTAAAACCTTTGAGTACTTCCACCCAACTATGGCTGGTAAGATCATCGGGCAGCTTCATCCTCTCTATGCAGGAATCCACAAAGTCTACCTACTGGGCTAATGATTTCCTAACCATGTTCAACCCAAAGCATTTGAGATGGCTCACAAACCAGATCAGGATGAGGTTAATGCTTGAGCGAAGAATTCCATGACCCTTCTTCTTTACAAAATTCAAGCTCCAGATCTGTTCATCCAATAGAGTCGGGATATAAGACTTTCCTTCCAAGAATTGAGCCACCAGCTCTACAACTCTATAGTGGATATGAAAGATCCCAGTAGGGAGGAGTATGGTTGCAAACGCTGTCAAGATGAAAGCATAAACCCATCCCTGCTTGTAACTCCTGGGATCTCCGCACAAGATATCCCTCCTACTTCCATCATCATACCTGGCTATAAACCAAGCTTCTAGTTCATCCATTCGGAGGCAATATCCATTGCTATTTCCCAATGCATGGTTGATCACTGTCTTGCAAATGCCCAAGAGTTTACTAAAAATACCAGCCGGCCCAGCTTCGAGATCTGGCACATATACCCCGTTGGTAAGTGATAGGGCCTGCAGAAGTTGGGTATATTCTTCCAAGGTTGGTGTAATCTCATGTGGCTCAATAAAGAAAGTCGTGGGCTTAGTTTCCCATAGGTGCAAGATAGCCCGAATCAGAGGTAGGTTGATTTCCATCTTCATTAATGACAGAATGAGCCCTATCTTTCCCTGGATGAAGGCCTGTTCCTCAGGGTCATACAAAGTGAACCAATGGTCCAATACCACTTTTGGATCCAAAGGTTTGCAAACTCGAATTTCCTTACAGAGGAGATGATCAATTGCAGGACTAGCCATCTATCATGATTATAACAGAAATTTCTAATTACACGTGAAATCTTTTACAAAAAATTATTGATTCTGTTATAAGTAAATGTATCTGAACTCCAGAAAATGAATAAAGGAATTATATCATTAATCATTTACCAGCCCATAACTTCATGTATGGAGATAGGTGGGTTTTAACAGGTCCCCAAGCTCTATGACTTCCCACATTCTCGAAGAAATGGATCTCAGGTCATATCAAAGCATTAGGTGGGATAGCCTAATCAGCTCCCAACGGTGATCATATCACTTTGCCCGAAACCTACACAATGGCCCCCTGTCCTAGGATCCTAAGATGGCCTAGGTCTGACCTTATTTAATCACACAATTGCATGCATGAAAACTCAATGATAAAAAATAAAAATTAAACTCCATCAAATCCCTGAAAAAAATATATTAGTACTAACAATATTTCACAATGTAAAAGTTAAAAGATATCTAGAAATGGTTACTTCAGAAGGTTCAAGTAGCTAACCTAGTGTAGTCCCCAGTGGAGTCGTCATCCTATAGAGTCTAATTTTTAAATTTTTCATTATATTCCTAATCCGATTCATATTAGATCCTATGCTCATCCAATATAAATCTTCGACTTGAATTAGGAATTTTATTATTCATATGGAGTCGCCACCCAATTGAAATTGGAAAAAAATATTAAATTAGAACTAATTGAGCAGATTAATTTTAATTTAGACAATTAGTCGATGAAATCTCCTCTTTTATTTTTATAATAAAAAAGAAGGAAGAAAAATCAGATATTCTCAACTCGGGGGCTATCTTATTAAAACTTTAAAGTTATCACCTTATTCTTTTTAGAGTTGTCCCATAAGGGTGCCTACATACCCGCAATCCGGGATCAAACAAGCCGTAATTTGCTTTTCATGAAAAAGTTTTAGCATGTTTTTTTAAATTTTAATTATCAAAACACACCGGGTTTACATTCATTATCATTTTCAAGATTTAAAAAAAAAAAACCTAAGCCTAGGCTTTATTATTTTATTTTCTAAAAGTCTTAATTTCAAGAAAACCAATTTTGAATTTATTTTAAAAAAATGATTTTTCTAAGTAACAAAACAATTCATTATTAATTTTTAATTCACATTATTAATCTACCTAATTCTAATTTAATAAATAAATTTTATTTTTTTTTATTTTTTTTTTATTATTTTATATTAAATTAGACATATTTATTTATTAAAATTTTAAAACCTAATTAAAATCTTAATTTTTTTTTATTTTTGGATTACTATTCAAAAAATTATTTCTAATAAATGAATATCTAAATTAAATGGATAAATAAATGAAATAAAATAAATAAAAATCGGAAAAAACCAAATAACTTGGATACAGGTCGCGGGTTGTGGGTCGGGTCACATCGATTAGAGGATCCTCGTCGACGGCATTCCGATGGCTTTCGAAGGCAGTTGAAGGCTGCTTCTAAGCTTTCTGAGGGTGGGTAATCTAACCATGGTGGTGGATTTCTTTAGAAATGCCTCCAAGTGGTGATTCGTGGCTTGGTCGGTGGTCGCGGCAAAGGAGGAACTCTAGCGAGCTTCGAAACCTCTGATTTTTCACTCTTTTCTCACTTTTGATCCGTGATCTAGCTTCCTCACGTCGTGCTCTATTTATAGGCACCAGAAATCGAGCTAGATAAGCTTGGATTTCCCTTTGATAGGCACAAATTGTATCTTCGGTTGAAACCCAAATCTAATTTGCTCTAGATTCATTTAAATCTTCAATTTTGTTATGATTTGTGTTAATTGGATGATATTTATCTTATTTTTGTTAAAGATTTGTTAGAATTTTGCAAAAAAAATCGTATCAAAATGGTCGGATTCCATTTTTTCCTGCTGCCGGCGATCGATTCAGACGGAGGTTAAAGATGATCACGCGCCTGGCATGTGCATTCCCTCCGTCTAATCACAAGCTAACACGTGTCCTAAGTGAAGAGAAAAAATTGCAAAACACGGATTGCTTTCCCCGTTTTTCGAACCCCTAACCGAGCGCTCCTCCATGCGCAAGGCCGAAGCCCGGACCAGCTGGGCTAGCCCAATTCCCAAATTTATTTTACACGCATATTATACATAAGCATGGTGATTTTTATTAATTTTATATTATTTTGAAGTTCTAAAAATTTGTAAAAATTATTTAACTTCTTTTATTATTATTTCTACCATTATATTCCATAATTGGGATGTTTTTTCTATTTGTTTTATTTTTCCTTTATTTTGTTGCTAAATAGAAGAAAAAAATAAAAAAAAATAAAATTTTTTTGAAAAATTGAACATTATTTATGATTAAATGGCAAAAATGGGGTGTTTACATTATGTTTTAATTTATGAGATTTTGATTTTTTTTTTTTGTAAATTTCTTATTTTTATGATTTGGATTTGTGTAGATTTAGAAATAAAGGGGATAATAGTTGAAATTATGGGCTATTCTTGTTCTTTTTTGAATCTAAGCAACAATGTTAAAAAGATGATGAGGACTTTGATTGTGTAATTATTCTACAATGTTTAGAACAATGGAGCCATTATAACCATTAACGGAAAAGCAAAAGGAAATAGTTCAAAAATATTTGAAATCCATAAGAAGGATGAAAATGGAAGAATATTAAACAGTGAGTATGTTGATTTTCTCTTGATCAAAAAAGAACAAACCCTCTTTGAATTGATAAGCTTTTTCAAGAAATGGGCAAGAATAAAATCATCTTTAATGATAAGAAATATTTCACTCTTTGTGGTAGCTTCCTTTAAAATAGTTTGATTAATGAAATAAAATCACATTAGTCTAGATCTACGTTTTGTATACAAATATTAATAATATAAATTTTCTAGGGTTTCAAATTTTCTAGGTTTTTTTCTTTTTCCTCTAAGTTGTCTATGATGATGATGATGATGAATGACAGATTTTTTCTAACTTTTTTTGTTTTATTTGAATTTAGTGAAAATAAGATATTGTTTGTATATGGAGTTATGTTTGCAAAATATTGTGTTTGCTGCCTATAATGCCATATAGGCATCTAAGTGGGCTTCTCTTTTAACATTAAATTAATTCTTTAAGATACACGTTAGGCTACTATTGTTTGAAAATGCTAGATAAATAGACGGATTTTAACACAATTAAGTAAGCTAGTTTTACTAACATTAAAAAGTTCAATTGTGTACTAAAATTGATAATAAAAAAAAAAAATCCAAGTGCTTAATTGAAAAATCACTTAAAGTTCATATATCAAATGCAACATTATGTCAAAATATTTTTCTCTCTTTCTTTAACACATGAATTTTCTTCATGTGTTGCAAAAAGTCTATCCCAAATTTCTTTGCCACTAGCGCATGGAGAGATTTTATTAAATTCTAATGAACTACAAGCATAAAATAACTTGTACTTATTATTAAAGTTGAGGGAAATCTTCTTGTTGTCTTCAGTATCATGTTCTTCTTTCTTCTTTGGTTCAGAAGTTGATTACCTTACCAGAATATAATTTCGTTTCATGACACTTGGCTAAACATTTGGTGCCATTATCCTGATAAAGGTTTCTATCCCATATTTTCGATATGCAAAGTTAGCACCATCAAACAAAGGTAGATGTGAGGTAGATTGTCCTTCAAGTAGACAAACACTATTGGTTGCCATTGATCTTTTGCTCTGAAAGTAAACCCTCTTCCTAAAAACATGAGACTTAACAAATGATATCAAGTGAGTATTAAAACTTTAATACCAAATGTAAGTCCCAAATAGGTAACCAAGAGGGGGGTAAATTTGTTGTTTAATAAAATTTAAGTCTAAAATCGATTGATGCCTTTTTAAAAAAAATCATGTTATGGAAGTATAAGATAGAATTAGAGTTTAAGCGCAAATGCTTCTACTTAGATTTGCAAGTTCCAACACAAGTATAAAATAAAGTGATAAGCAAATTTAATAAATAAGAGGAAGGGAAGAGAGAAAGCCCAAATATATAGAGGTTCAACCTTCTACCAATAGCTTTTTTTGTCAACATTACCAATTTAACTTGACTTTAAATTTAAGCATTCATCTCATCTTAGCTTATGGTTTGGTTTATTAAATGTTTAGTCTCTAAGTTTGCTTAGTAGCATAGGTTTAGGACATATGTTGCCATCTTTGATAGCTTCATAAGTGTCAAGTGTTAGGCTAATTTGTGAGAAAATGTTTTGGGTTATGAAGAGGAAATATCTATATTTATCGTATGGTTTATGAGTACCCCATTTTTAGGAACAAAATTGATGTTTTGAATCCAAAACTTTATTAAAAAAAGAAAGAAAGAAATGTCTCTAGTTCTCAACCACTTTGAATTAAACTATAGGATGTTAAGGATCTTTTGGACTTAGTTTCACTTAATTTTGAAACAAAACAAGTAGACAAAAAAGAAAAAGAAAAAGAATCTAAGGTTCAAACCAAGGCAACACTTTCCGGGGCTAGTTTAAGGCCTTTTTTACCATGTTTTGAAATAAAATTTTAAAGGAATAATCTTTGGATATTAGCAAGAATTGAGAGGTGGAAGTTCATTATTCTAAGGTATTTAATGATCAAAATGATTTTCACAAATTTAGTCAATAAAACATAGAATAACTCCATGTTGTACTATATTATCTTTCTTAGCTTTAATATAGCTTCTCTAGCTTATTTTGATCCCTCGTAAATCCTTACTTCCATGTTCATTAATCTTGAATTTACCTTATTGAGAGTTCTCTAACTTGAATGCCTATTAGAGTTCATACATCTTAACTGTGGTTTTGAGTTTTCAAGTTGAAAAACTAAAGATTATAAGATTTTTATGATCTAATTTTGTAAGTTTATACAATCAATAAATTAACATTAATTATATTGTACCTAGTAACCTAATTTACAAGTCTTATTATTCTAAAAGGAATATTAAATAGCCCTAAGCTAGTAAGCTAAACTTTTAGGGCATTAAAAATGCTATGGTGGTTCATTAATTTCACAACTGATTAATAGATTCTTAGAATCTTTGATATAATCTTCTAAGCACACTCCATTTCATCTAAGAGTTTGAAGCAACATAAGCATCTCTTAACACAACACAAGCCTTTAATTCATCAACCATTTCATCAATTGCTATGTTTTAACCTTCTCCTCTCTATCTTTATGTTTTCAAGCTTAAAACTTATCACATCATAAGCTGGCCATACTTAGGAAATGCTAACAAGGCAAATCTAATTTTTCTTTGCTCATCACCGTCATAACATTTAATCACCTTTTCTACCCTTGAAACCTAATCTAGAAACTTGTTGATGAAAAACTATCTCTAAAAATAGGAATTTTCAATTTAATATGCTTCAAGCTCCTATTCAGTGGGTGAAGATCAACTCTTCTCTATATATAAAAATTATAATTAGTAAACCCCCCATATTCATTCATTCCTCTATTTCCACTAAGCTCCCTCATTCACCTCACAACCCCTATGCCGCCCACTACTAGATCAATTGTGTTAACACCACCTATAACTAATATTCTATAGTTGTCATTTGTCCCTCTAAGTGTCTCACATAAATACTCATCGAATTAGTCACATTCTCACAGCATCTATTCAAAATCAAAACCCAACAACTAGAATCATGGATACCAACTATTTAATTTGTCTAAACAATCACAAATTCTAATTCTTCATCTCTCAATTCAATAAACATATCAAGCAAATCTACTAGATGTACTTAACACTCTAATACCAACTACGATGCATCGAGAATCAAGGTCCAATACTAAAAACAATAAATAGATGTCAAACTTGCTACATTGGGGAAGTCATGAATTATAAAAATAAGATTTATGGGTTTTTAGGTATTTGTAGAATGGATAAAATAAACTGATATAAACAGTTAAAAGGTTGAATATGATGTACTGATCTCATAATCAAGCAAGGGCAATTACATTTAAGATTAATATTATGCACAAGCTTAAAAATAAACAAGGGTAGTTAATAAGAGATTCAATATGATAAATGTTTTCTATTAGTGATTGATGTAATCTAATAGATCCATAAGAAGAACAAGAGAAGATAGATTATAATTTTCAATGAAAACTTGAAAGTTTATTAAACTCTTGAACAATCTAAGTTAAATGAACCCTAATAAATGACCTTAACTCATGCTAATTAGAGCAAATCAATAATAAAAGTAAAATAATAAAATAAAACATGAAAAACTAAGCAAGCTAGTAAAAACTCTATTGGTATATTGTTTCAATTTGATTTACCTATCTTGGCTGATCAAGTAGAAGGTCGCTTTTGTTAATCTTGAAGTAGAGTTGACTTGGTTTGTTTCCTCTTGTTCTCTAGCGTCATGGACAATATCTAGGTTCTTTATTCCTATCACCAATTTTTATGCTAATTAGCTATCCTTTGAAGGTCATGAAGGTATTTACAAGAACAATTGGTTCACAAAAACCCTACCCCCTCTTGTGAACCTCTTATTTGCTAATTAGGTTTCCTTATTTCATGAATGTTTTGTTTTTGGATATTTTATAAGACATAGTGATTGTATTGTTGCTTTGTCATCAGGTTTGAATAAATAGTTTGACTGCAATCTTCAGTTGAAAGAAAAGAATGGTTTTAAGACGACGCATACTAGTTTCACAAATCTCCTTACATCAAGGGTTCTATACTCTTCATAAAATGCTTTTTTTTTTCTTTTTTTTCTTTTTTTGCATCTCTTATGTTAAGAAAGTTCTAATTTCAATGGCTAAGTTTTGCAAAATCAATTATAACTCCTAACAACTTTTTTACTTTTTTTTTTTAATTTTTTCGAGAGAGTAAATAAGAAAATTATTCTAATGTGAGATTGTGTTTGGATGAACATCACTATCATCCAAAATTTATACACCATAAACTCATAAAAACATTGATTAATCTTAGTGTTGCTTATGATGTTTACACTAGCTCATTTTTTTTAAGTATTTCTTAATATGCACTAGAGTCCCATTCTATACTACATTTGCATTTTCTAAGTCCATAAATTCCATATGTGATCCATAATAATAACCAGAATAATAGCATATTTCCATCTAGTTTATGAAGTATTCCTAGTCATTGATTTTACATATCTTATATACATAAGCAATCATGCACATGCACTGTATGCAATGAAAAAAAAAATGTAAGTATCAGATTTAAGTTAAAATAGTTCGTTACTCTCATTTTAAATATTTTTCTTTTTTACAAAAACTTTTTTCATGGTCAATTATTAAAAGTAAAGGTCAATTATTCTTAAAATTTAGAAGACCTATTTCTCTCATCAATGATATAAATGGATTTATAAAGATTCACTTATATAGATCATTTGATGACTACAATATTTATCATATTGCTTTTAATAATCACTTGATGAAGCATCCATGGTTTTACCCCTTAAGATAGCATTAGGTAATTTTTCAACTTCCTATTTTTATATAATTTGAGGTAAATTGCAAATATATTCCTCGTATTTATTTTGTATGTGCTTAGCTTATGTCTTTGAAATTGGATCATGGAATTTACTTATTAATACGCTGATAATAGGTGACAACAAAATGAGTGCCATGAATGGGTCATGTGCTAGAGTAGACATATGATGATACAACAATATTGCCAATAATTTTAAATCACTTATATTCATTGAGAAGTAACAAGCATGTACTTGAATCTCTCTCTCTTTTGCTCTCCCTCTCCCTCTTTATCTCCCTTTTTTGCCTGGTCATTGCTACTAAGAGGTATTTTCACGTATGATTTCTTAAAAACAAGATATTTTGATTGCTTTTCTAAATGTTATTTATATGGTAAATTGGAGCACTCTACTAGATTTATGATTGAAACTAGAAGCTATATTTATGATTTGTATTTTTAGAAGTACATACGCAGTGGAACACTCCTTGAAAAGTACTATAGCTACTTTAGTGAATCTTTACATGGAGGGTTCATTGCTACAATTTTGTTGTTATGGCAGACTAGTAACCTTGAACTTATTTGATATCAAGTCATAATGCATATTCTCTCTCACTTTCTCCCTCTCTCTCCCTTTAACCCCTTTCTACCTTGATGTTGAATATTTTAAACTAATGTATTTTTTTATCCTCGAATATGGCAGAAGACCATAGATGGGTTATACATTGTAGCTAGCAGTGAATTCACATTGTAGATACCAATAGTATGAGAGCTTCTAAACATGTCTATGAAGCCCTTCCCCTTTTAGTGTTGGTGGATGTAAAATCTTACTTCTATGGGGCAATCCTTAAGCTAACGCTAATGGCTTCCTTGATATGATTAGGTTTAAGAGAAGGTAGCAGCTAAGTTTGGTTGTGACGTCCATAGCATATGTAGAAGAAGATGACCAATAAAGTTGTTTAATGCATTTACTGCTACAAGGCAAACACGTAACATAAAATTATAAGTGCTATAGTAAGTAGGGTAAAAGTTAGTTTCCCTCAGTTGTAAGCTACATACATTAGTAAATGCAACAATGATGTTAAAAGAGATCTTATATTTGAGCACTATATATCTATTAAATCGGTCGATTTAATGTTTCATAAACACCATTTAGCATCCATCCCATGGGGTTTCATAACTTTAGCTTGGTGGCATGACATAGCTTGAAGGGTAGGGCTAACGAAGTATTGATAGTTTATCACCAATATAAAAAGTGATGATTAACCTCAATGAATGCGATGATTTATGCATTCTACTATTACAAAAGGTAATATAGTGCCTAAACATTATAATAGGAAACTAATAAGTACTTTAGGCCTTATCATTAATGAGTAATGGGGGTCTAGTCTGCATAAACATCATTAGCAAATGACATGTGTATTACAAGACAATTATGTCTTGTAATTATTGCCATATATAATGTCATGATTGTAAGTAAACTCTTAGGAGTAAGAGCAAGACAAAGATGTTTGTTGAATGCTAAGGGAGAAAGATGTATCTCGCCTGTGAACTTTTGTAAGCCCAACCTTAACCTGTGTTGACAAAATTGATACTACCCTTTTTCTTTTGTTTTTTAAATTTTCTTTTGGCTTATCTTCCTATCTATCTCGTACCCACTCTCAGTAGATTCTCTCTCTCTCTCTCAATAAAGAAGAAAACCCTTGAAAGTTAGCAACATCAAACTCTTTCCTTTCTCTCTTTATTTGTTAAAATTGCCTCCTTTTTCTTTTTAAATGAACACAATCCTTATTCCCATTCTATCCTTGAGTTTAAAATCCTACATCATTAGTCCATACTTTTTCCTCATTTTAACCTAACATTTTTTTTTTGTACTTTTTTAACGAAATTAGTGCTACAAGGCAAGCATGTAATACATGATCATGAATGTTGTACCAAGTAGAGTAAAAGTTTTTATCCCTAAGTTGTAAGCTACATGCCCTAATTAATGTAGTAGTGATGCTTAAAGGATTAAGCTTATTTTTGATGTAGCAATTCAATAACTTGTAGATAGTGTTAACCACCTATCCTTTACAGCATCATAGCTTGGCCTTGGTGGTGCGAGGTGGCTTAGAGGGTGTGGCGCAATGAAGTACTTATAGTTTGTCATTCTTATAAGAAATGATGACCAACCTTAATAAATGCATTGATGCATGTATTTGGCTACTATAAGAGCTAGTATGGTGCCTAGCCATCTTAGAAGGAAGTTGATAAGTATTGTTGAGATCTCATCATTAATGAGCAACGATGATCTACCCTACATGAATATCATACTACATCAATTTTTTATAATTTTGTTTGTTGAAAGCCATATTTACATCCAATATTAATAATAAATTGTGAACTAAATTTAACTACTCATATGTATTTAAATCTAATGAGACAACTATCAAAACCCTTTATATATGTAAGTATGTATGTAAGTAAGGGAGATACTTGCTTGGATTTACTTATACCCCAATAACCCTATGTATTGATCAAGCATTTTTTTTTCACCTTTTTGGTTTTGTAATCTACCTTCATGCTCTTGATCATTGCTCATAGGTAAGTTTATGAACACAAGCAACCTCTAAAGGAGTGAAGGTGTAAGAGAAGAACAACCTTGAACAAAGGCAAGGAAGGATGTTTGAGAGGGAGGGGGAGAAAGAGATATTTCCGGCCCATGAACTTTTATCTTATAGGGGAAATCAGCCCAACGCCAACTAGTGTTGACAAAATTGAGATCATTTCCTTTTTTTTCCCTATTTGCTCGTGTTTTTTTTTTAAATTTTCTTCTGGCCTCTCTCTCTCTCTCGTGCCCAGATTCTATCGTCTCTCTCTCCCTCTCCCCCAGTAAAATTTTCTTTTCCATTTTACATTGTTTGCTTGTTGGGATAGAGACACAAAGAAAATAAAGAAAAAAACCCTTGAAAATTGGGCGACGTCGAGCCAATATTCTCTCCCTCTATCTCTCTCTGTGAGAATCGCCTCCTTTTTTCCTTTTAAACGAACAAAATCCCTATTCTCCACTCACCACTTAATTTCAAAATCCTGCATTTTTTTTTTTAATTTTAGCCTAACATTTTTCGTGTTTCTCGTTTTTGTCTAATTGGGATACAGATATTCCACGTTTCAACTTTGCCCTCATTCTCTATTAGGGTTTTGATAGTTTTTAAAAATCTAACCTCCACCGCCAAGTTTTGATAATATCCATTCCCTTTTCTTTTCTCCCTGGTTTTCTTTTTCTTGGAATAACATCTCAAAATATTTGATTTTGTGGGTTTAGTTTAGTTTTGTGTTCTCTTGGTGCAGTGGAAGTTTCATTCTGGGTGATCTTTGATTGGAGCAGTTGATGTGTTGCATATTGTAACTTGAATTTGGACGATATTGGGAGTTTTTTTTATCCTGGTATACAGTAGTCTCGAACTGAATGGTGACTAATCCAGGGAAAGAATTCGTTTTTAATTCATTTTTATTGTGTTTTTTACTTAATAATGATCTTAGTGCTTTAATTTGTGTTTTCGGATACAGTTAGTTTGCTGAAGAAGCGGTGGTGCAGTTTGGTTGGCTGTGTGGGGGTGTTAGGGTTTGTTGGGGGTTGGGATTGTTTGGTGGGGTGTATGGGCAAGCATGAGGGTGGGGCACAGCCCTCATCTAGTGGGCTGTTTGTGCCTAATGGATTGTTGCCCGGTGAAGCTGCCTCGGTTGGTCGGGTTCTTGATCCGGAGAGGTGGTTAAAGGCTGAAGAGAGAACTGCAGAGCTCATTGCCTGCGTTCAGCCCAATCAACCTTCTGAGGAGAGAAGGAATGCTGTTGCCAACTATGTCCGGCGTCTCATCATAAAATGCGTTCCTTGCGAGGTGGGACTTGAGTTGGTATTCAATTTCATCATTTGCAAGAACTTTTGTGATTGATATTAAATGTAATTTGCACATTGCTTCAGTGGGCTGTGGAATGCAATTGTAACATTGAGTGGGCAGTATGTCTTAGCTGCATAATTCAACTCGATGATGTCTGAATTTCTTCTGTCGCTTCTCCTCCATCAACTTGATTTGATGGTTGTGGGACTGCTAGTGAGAGTAATATAGATCTTGTCATGTGGTTTACGTGCCAAAGGTGGGCACTTCTATTAGGTTGCTGGCCCTCTATCAGCACTGAAAGGAAAATCAAATGTTGAAATGAAAATATGGAATTCTCTTATGCGTCTAGCAGTTTGTGATGTGTATGCAAATTATGTTAATGTGCTCTGTAATATTGACTTAAAAAGAATGTTATCACTCCTGCATTGGAAAATCAAGGAATTGTTGTATCACCATAGCCTTTCTGATCAATTACTACTGTGGCCTTATTTGCTTTTGTGAAGAGGCTGTTCTGCATACATATCATATGCAGTTATGCATGCGCATGATTATGCTTGAGATTTTATTGATAAAAATAAGGTCATATTTAAATTTTATCTTATTCATATTCCAGTTGTATATTAATATCAATGCTTCTTTTGTTTCAGGTGTTCACTTTTGGTTCTGTACCCCTTAAGACATACTTGCCTGATGGAGACATTGACCTAACAGCATTCAGCTGGATCCAAAATTTGAAGGACACATGGGCTCATCAGGTTCGGGACACGTTGGAGAGTGAAGAGAAGAATGAAAATGCTGCATTTCGTGTCAAAGAAGTTCAATATATTCAGGCCGAAGTATGTTCTTAGGATCTTAATATCCTTTTTCTGGAGATACTCATTTTTTAGGAATTGCTGTTATTGTGGAAATGCCTTGCTTGATTGTCCCTTCATTTGATACCATGCTATGCATTTTCTCTTAATTCTTCCTTGTCTATTGAGAGAACCTTCAGTTCCCTTATACCCAAGCCATGCCTTAGATATTTTGGATTTCTTCAATTCAGTGAGTCCCAGGTTACCCTTAATTTGGAAATTAGCTTCTTGTTTTGTTATCTACTATGTATGGAATGAAAGAAATGAAAAAAAAAGAAAGAAAAAAGGACTAGGATTGAGTACTAGAACAATTGTGGATGTAACCTGCACTATTCTTTTTTGTCTAGCAGCTATCTCAAACTCCCCTTAATTGTATAGCTAGTCTCTTGACCTTGATACCCCTTTTATTTATACAGGTATAAACTTTGACAGCTTAGGTCCCCTTGGGAGTTCTCCTCTTTCGCTGTATATTCTTTGCCTTGTAACCCTTTTATATTGAAATATATAAATCTGACATTTTATCCAAAAAGAATAAATAAATATAAATATAACTATTGACCTCATAAAGGCTGATGGGGATCTTAATTTCTCTTAAAGTTGCCAGCTGCATCTCATCTTTAATCCTGTGATTAACTTCATGTCGAGATGGTTGTCTTTCTGATGGAATAATAGAAAACTGAAGATGGAAAGAGATTGTGGGACAGGTTTAATGATGTGATCATTCATGTTAGCCTAGGGATACTGAAAGGCAGGTCTATAATGCTAGCATGGAGATGGATGTAGTGGCTGGGATGGATATGATTGACATTCGTTGCTAGTTCATCAGACAATCAGTTTATGTTACTTTTAAACCGTAATATGCCTCCTACTGGCTCAAACACGTGTAGTGAAAAATCATAAGTTGTATGCTTAATTATTCTGCTACAGCATTCCAAAGGAAAAATATGTTGTAAGGTGTGAGAGAAATCTAAATGTACTCCTTCAATAGCAGAGATGATATAGATGTTTCATGCGAATGCTTGAGATAGTGAATTCTATTTCTATTTTTTTGAGTCTACTGGTTTTTCTTTTGTTGTCTGTCCTATCAACTTTTTTTATGGTTGCAGCCGATTATTTGAAATACATCTATGGTTCATCTATGATGTTTGCTTTACTTTTAAATCACTCTTCAGTCTGAAATTTTTATTTGGCTTTGGTGACTAATCATGTTATCTACCTCTAATCTTTGTAGGTGAAGATTATAAAGTGTCTTGTTGAAAACATTGTGGTCGATATATCATTTAACCAGCTTGGTGGGCTATGCACCCTTTGTTTTCTTGATGTGGTGAGTTGTGCATCCATGATAATTCACCTGAAAGACTTCTATTCCACTTAATGTGTTTTCTGAAGGAGAGCTGCTTCTGCAGGTTGATGATGAGATAATGCGAAATCATCTTTTTAAACGTAGCATTATCTTAGTAAAGGCCTGGTGTTATTATGAGAGCCGTATACTGGGAGCTCACCATGGATTGATTTCAACTTATGCTCTTGAGACTTTAGTCCTTTACATCTTTCATGTTTTTAACAAATCTTTTACTGGACCCCTTGAGGTAATACTTATTCAAAGCTGCCTTCTTGTTCACCCCCGAGTACATCAGTCTGATCATTTGTCTTGCAGGTTCTCTACCGATTCCTAGAATTTTTTAGCAAGTTTGACTGGGATAAGTTTTGTGTTAGCTTGAGGGGTCCTGTACCTATCAGCTCACTTCCAAATGTAACAGGTAATATCGTCTTTCAAAGTTGTTAAATGCCTGATAAATGGTAAATGTTTCTCTATTTTTTTCCCATCAACTAATTTTCCATATGGTTATTTTATCAGCAGCCATGCCTCCTAGGAGAGATGGTGGTAAGTTACTGCTGGACAAGCAATTTCTTGATGAGTGTAGCATTAAATATGGCAGTGGTCAAGAGAACCAAGGGCAGCCCTTTATTTCCAAACACTTCAATGTGATTGATCCTTTACGTGTGAACAACAATCTTGGACGTAGTGTTAGTAGAGGTGATACTCTCTTTCTTTTCCGCCAAGTTAAATGAGTTAAAGTATTATGCTGATTAAATTACAACTGAGCCTCTGTTCTTAGGAATTCTACAAATGAAGTGAAATAGACTTCCTATAGTCAGATTCTTGCATAGCATGAATTTCATACTTAAGTATATGTAAAGGTCATGTTTTTTCCTGTAAGGTGAGGATGGAATGGATACATATTTAAGTTGTGGGTTTTACAGTAGTCAAGTGACCTTGGTCTTTTAGAAAGGAGTAGCATTGACCTAAACGATTTAAAAATCTACACCTATCTATAGTTCAAGGCTTCGGACAGATTTTTGGATCTAAATTTTATATATATTGCTCCTTAAGAAAATGCATAGTGGCTCATAAAAGAGCTGTTCGCAAGAATTATTGATTGTGAATGACTTTGTTATTTAAAAAGAATTTCTGAAAATTGCTAACTCATTACACTTCCCCCTTCTCTTTCCTCTCCCCCTTTCTCCCAAAAAAAAAAAAAAAGACGGAGAGAGATATTTGCCCAATTTAATTATTTAAAAGAGAATTCTTGCCCACTGGAAAACCATTGGGTGGAGAGAAATCTTGATATGTGGACGCTTGTTATTTTAGGATTGTCAAAATCTTCTAGGATTCCACAATGTTTTATAAAATGCTTTCTTCATAGTAAGGACATATTCAACTGTGATCTATTGGTTTGTATCATTTGTGTTAAATTTGGGCTGAATCTGGTTAATTCAATGATCATGAATTTGGCCTGTTGCCCTCACTCCATTTGGTTTAATTCTTTTGGTTTCATTGGATGTTCCTCCACATCATGAGAGTTTCTTTTATTATAGTGATATTTATCCTTATCACTGTTTTGCAGGTAACTTTTTTAGAATACGCAGCGCATTTGCATATGGGGCTAAAAGACTCACAAGACTTCTTCATTGCCCCAAGGAGAACATTCTTCATGAAATAAATGACTTCTTTACGAACACATGGGATAGGTATGGCAATGGTCATCGTCCCGATGCATCAGAGAATGAGTTGTGGCGCCTAAGGCTGCCTATCTCCAATCAGGTATATGGGTCTGGAAACGCACGAAGCTGTCCAAGTAGCAAGAAAGATGAGAATTTTTCTAGTAATGAAGCTAACATTGATTTTGGTTTGCAGAAGGTCTCCTCTCATCATCTTAACTCTTCCTTGGAGAGTACTTATCACATCTCTGGCTCTAGCTTGTCCCAGCAAAGCCAAAAAAATTATGGAAATCTTAGCAATTCTAGGTCCACAAATCAAAGCCGCCGGGAAGTGAGCTCCAAGCAACTTGGAAATGCCGATAGAGACCATAGAAGTTCTAAACCAGATAACATGGTGAATGATGTCAAGGGAAGATACCTTATTGCAAGAACACATTCTAGTCCTGAACTCACAGATTCATCCAGTGATGTTTCTTCTCGAGTAAGGCAAAACAGAGTGCCTGAAAGTGGTAAAAAACAGAATGCTTCTGCAAGAACGGATATTAGTAGGAGAAAGACAACGGATTATGACCCATCAGCACCAGAGATCCGGTCTTCAGCAGATGCACAGCCGTTTGGCAGGCCTATAGCTTCTCAGCAAACCATTGATGCTGCTGATACAAGCAGTGCTTCGAATAGCTATCATGAAGATGATGTTCGATTAGGTGTTCTCAGTGAAGATTTTGCATCCATTTCAGGAGTGCAGGGAATGCATCAAGCAGAGCAAGATATTGTCAATGCTATAACTTCTTCTCAGGTTCATGGTTTTAATGGACAGGTCCAAATACCAATAAGTTTACCTCATGGCCAATCACCCTTCAGTATCTTTCCTATGGGTTATGCTCATACACATTGGAGACCAAACATGCCATTTCCTCATGGACTGGTTTCTCCTACATTAACACATTATTTCCCCAACACTGGTTTTGCTTCAAACTCAGAAGATTCGGTTGAACCTGGGGATCAGAACTTTGGTCCCATGGATGCAAATCCGGGTGAAGTGGAGCAAGACTTTTGGCAAGGTCAGGACGGGGGCTCAACTGGAGGGTTTAATCTTGAGAATGGGAACTTTGAAAATGTTAGATCAGATGATCAGCCTCAGTCAACGATGATGCCACATAATCTTTCTCCTTCATCTAGGGTAGTAAGTTCTGGTGGTTATAGTAGAGCCCATCGGAAATTTACTAAGGAAAATCAATTCTTGTCTAGGGAAGACCATGTGGAGGCAGGAACCAGAGTGAATGAAGGTTACTTGGATGAAAGGCCTACAAGCTCGAGGTCCCTGTGGACTGCTCATAGTGGTTCACTTAGAAGTAAGACCTCGCCAGAGAGTTCCTGGGATGGATCTTCGGCGAAGTCATCAAAACCACTCAGAGAGAAAAGGGGTAAAAAAACTGGTTCTTCTGCAGTTACCTCTACAATGCATGGAAAGAACAAGAGCTCATCTGACCAGTCATCCACACAGGCAGACGATGATAGTCGAGACTGGAATACCCTATCAACTAGTGGGCCTGAAGCAGCAGAAAGGAGCTCGGGACCTCAACCTGTTTCTTCTTTACCTGTTCCAATGCATTTGATGCCTGGCTTTGAATCAGCTCAGACTAGTGGGTCTGATTCTATGATGCCATTTCCTCAGGTTATAATAGGACCCAATTCACGGCAAAGGCCAATGGACAGTTCTGAGGTAGTTTTTTATCCTACAGGCCCACCAGTTCCTATTGTTGCAATTTCAGTTCCTATCCATGACGATAGTGGAAGCTCTGAGGCATCAATTAACCATTTTGGTGGGGAAGAAAGGTCTGCATTCAGTGATTCTGGTGTCAATTTTGAGACATCAGACAGATCTGATCCTTCAGAGGCAGTAAATAACTCAATGGGACAGGCTGTGTCCGTTGAGCCAATTGAACCAAAAAGTGATATCCTCGATAGCGATTTTGCTAGCCATTGGCATAATCTTCAGTATGCGAGATCTTGTCAAAACCCACCCAATCCGGGTCCTGTGGTTTATCCTTCAACTGGTGTCTTGCCTCCACTTTATTTACAAGGCCATTTACCATGGGATGGAACTGGAAGACTAGTCTCGAATATGAATCTCATCTCACAGTTTTGTGGATCTCATCTGATTCCCATTCCCCAACTCCAGCCTGTTTCTAATGGGCCTACTAGTGTTTATCATGTTGATGAAATTCCAAGATATCGAACTGGAACCGGGACTTATCTTCCAAATCCTGTAAGATATACTTGACCGATAATCTTTCATTTATTTTTTCTCCTGGTTCATTTAGTCACAGTATTGTCCAAATAGCTGGTTTCTTTAAGTTTGAAATCTCTTCCTTCAAATAGACTCATTAATTTATAAACAAAATATATTGTTGTTAGAAGTAGATGTTATTTTTTTGTCAAAATGGTAAATATGAACCCTTGACTCTTTGCACCTGGGAATTTGATATCTTCCCAGCTATATGAAGTCATCACGTGATGGTTGCCAATTTTCAACAAGGGGAAAATGTTAATAACCCTCCCTAAATTTTGATCTAAGTGTGGATATGCCCCTCAACTTGCATTGTTGCAAATAACTCTTTTAAACTTTGATAATTGGCAAATAACCCCCCAAAATTTGTAAATAGCCTCCTTAAACTTGGACCGGTGTAAAAACTCCTCTCGAGCTTATCAAATTGCACTTTAATACCCTTTAAACTTTGATATTATCATGTTTTTTGAACTAAAAAGGTAGTTTCCTTTATGTTGTCAATTTACCCAAGTTCAAAAAATTTATTTACAACATTTGAAGGTTTAGAGGCATATCTACACTTATGTTAAAGTTTAGGGGGCTTATTTGCCCATTCAACTATGTAAGTCAAGCACTTATGTTTTGTGTTTCATATAAGGTCTCATGTTGGCGTCTTGTGTTGTCTCATTTGCTTTTTTATTTGGATACTTGCACATATTTTAGTTAATGAAAGCATGCTGTAGGGACTCGCTTGTGGGCTAAATGCACTGTAGTTTTTGCGATGTCCTTGTCTTTGGGACAAATATATATTTAGCTTTCAACTTTTACCTGCTTTTTTATTGAAGTTCTCAATTTTTTTCCCCTATTTAAGCCTTTAACATTTTCAATCTTTACAAAATAGAATGCTCGTTAGCTCTTTTAAATTTTCTGTCCATTCTCAATATGTGCTGGCTTTTGATTGGCCAGCCGAGGCAGCTGGAGTATGCACATTTTTTTTTAAACTTTTTTTTTGTATTTTTATTATATGACGTAATTAAATATATTTTGTGATTATTTTATTAAATTAACTATCATGGACCGATCAATTGATACGTGTCAAAGATAGATGAAAGAACTTAATGAAGTCTACAAAAGTCCTATTATTATAAAAAATTGAAAATGTTGAGAGGAGTCAAATAAATAAAATAAGACGTTAAGACTCAAATAAAAAAGCAAGTAAATGTTGGGATTAAAAGTATATTTGTTCATTGTCTTAATTAGGATGCTGAAAATACTACTCTGCTTTTCTTTTGTGTTTTAATATTTAATGTTTTTCCCTGATATATTGCCAGTTATAATCTGGCTGTGAAACCAGATTCTGTCCTCTTTAATTCATATTCAATACTACGCATTTATTTACCAACAGATGTTGAAGTATTGGAGAATGAATTCTTCTTCTGAAATCCTTAGTAGAGAGAACTGATCACAGCTTTTGTATGCATCAGAAGGTTTCTTCACGGGAAAGGCATTCTTCTACCAGACGAGGGAACTACAGCCATGATAGAAGCAATCACCATGGTGATAGAGATGGCAATTGGAGTGTCAGCTCAAAATCTAGAGCATCTGGGCGAAGTCACAGTCGCAATCAAGCAGATAAGCTAGTCTCAAGGTCTGATCGAGTTACAGCAGGTGATACCCAGGTGGAAAGAACATGGAGCTCATATAGACATGGCTCATTATCTTCATACAACTCTCAGACTAGCACTGTCCGCTCTAATACAACACCAGCCAGTCCGGCCAATATGGCATATGGCATGTATCATCTACCAGCTGTGAATCCAAGCATGATGTCACCAAGTGGGCCTGCTCTTCCATCTATTGTTATGCTCTATCCTTATGATCATAATGGTGCTTATGGTATACCTTCAGAGCAAGTGGAATTTGGATCTCTTGGGGCAGTGGGTTTGTCTGGCTCGAATGATGTCTCACAACTCAGTGATGGACATCATCTAAATGGGGCACTGGAAGAGCAAAAGTTTCCCATGTCGCAAAATTCACCAGAACAGCCCTCTTCACCACATCCGAGGAGGTGACGATGGTTTGTTCTTTGCAGATGCTTATTCACTTGCCAAGTACCTGCAGCAACTCCATGTCAAAGTATCTCTTTTGTCATGGTCCAGTTGCTGGTAAGACAATTGCTTGAGCAAAGCATTTACGATTATTCTTTATTTTATTGGAGGAATGGGAGGCCTGAGATTTTCATTCTCCTTGCAAACTTTTGTCCTTTACAAAATTGATGATTTCTTTCGATGAGTGTGTTGTCATGCCTTCATTTCTTTTCATCAGGGGGTTTTATAGCGATCCAGGTCAAGGGCATGAAAGAATTTAGTTGAGAGAAGATTATCCACCTGCAATCCTGGTTGGGGGTGGAATTGATTATTGGAGCTGCAGGAAGAGTAATTTCTAGTCTTTGCTGGATTCAAGGGTATGTTTGACACTCTGCATCTGAATTTGATTTGGTCGCTTGCACATCTTTTATTCCTTTTATGATTATGCCAATCTTGAGCAAATTTCGTTTTGCACCATGTGCTCATGAAAGGCACAGAGGAGATGAAAATGTTTCTCTCCTAGATTCTGGGTGGGGCAGGCAAGAAGTCATTTTGTTCACAGCTCTGTTGGAGTTATTTGATAATGGGGCTGGGCAAGCACTGGATTTGGTGGCAAGTTTTCAGTGTAGGGTTACATGATTACAGATTTAGTTGAATAGGATCACAAATTTGCTCCATGCAGATTGTCCTTATGGAAGAGTACAAGGCCCTCAATTTGTAATCTTTGTACTTTGGGAATATGTTGGCTAATCTTGACAATGTACCATGTCGCTGCAGTGGACAAAATTTAGATCGCATATCCTTTGTGGCAATTTCCCTCACATTGCATCTGGAAGCAACAATATGGCTGAATTATGTGAAGGTGCGTTATCTAGGACATTTTTAGATGTGCAGTTACCATGGTTAATTAGGAAATGGTTCCTTGCATTTATATATGCATGTATGTTCGGCTGTTATTAACATAATTGCTTTTTAAAATAGCAGTACAGCCAAAAGTTATGGCAAACTTTCGAAATTAACAAATTTTTAAGTAACAAGAGCCAATCATATTCTAACTAATGTTGTGGCATCTGCGGGACTCCTGAAGAGCAATATTTGTGATTATGACCCATGTTCCTAATGGTGAAAATGAATCTGTGACTAACTGAAAGGTTTTATTAGATGGGGTGACAAAATGAAAAGCACTTGAATTAGAAGGTTAGTACATCCTTCTATTTTCCCCTTAATTCCTTTTTGTGACTTAGAAACTTCTTCCTCTGTTCAGTCTGATTCTGCAGTGAATGGGTGCGACATATTATAGCCAGTATCTTGATACAGTATCTCTAATCAAAGCATAGTTTTGGTCGATTGAGTTTGGTCTCGATTAGCTACTGTCTATTAAGTTTGGTTGACCAGATCCTACTTCGATCAATTGAACTTGGAGTTGGTCGATCGTTCTCGGCACTTCTCACTCCTGCAGTCGGGAGGACTGCTTCCAACTGAGCCCTAATACGACGGATTCTATCTCTCTGTTTTAAGGTTAAGTCCAAAAAAAGTCTTCACAATCTCATTCGGACAACACTTGCATGACGGTTGTAGGACATACAAGAACTTTAATTGCGATTAACTCTCCAAAACCCCTAGATCAATTCATTAATCCATTCCCTTGCACACCGATTCAGTCTTCGGTTGGCTTTCTTTGTAGATTCAAGCAAAGCATATTATGATTTTGGATGATTACCTAAATGAAGTTAATCGAATCCACAAGCGCATCACTTGAGCATTTCAAGTCTTGCTCTATACCCCCAACTACTACTCCATTTTATCTCGTCTTACGTCTCTCTCTTACTCACTTGCTCACTAGATTGTCTTAATTAATTGCTAATTCTATTTCCAGAATGATGCTGAGGAATTTATACATCTTATTCATCAAATCTATTAATACTCGGGGAAACCTCGTAAACAAGGAATAGATCTTCTTCATCCTTTGTATTAAAATCACGACTCTTAATGAGCTTTTTCCGTAATCGTGATTCTTCAGGAAGAGCTTTCTTTCGAGTAGGATTGAGAAGGCTCTGGAGTCGGGACATTTGAGGTATTTGGCAACAGCAAAATGGAAGTTTCTATACATTGACTTTGTATGAATTAGCTATATTTAACATTGAAATAATAATTGTATATGATGAAATAGTTATGATTGAAATTGAAACTACGGACCAATAAATATATGTAAGGTTGTACCTTTTTTATGAAAAAGAAAAAAAGAAAAAAAGATGCAACATCGTTTATGGATTAACTTTTGTCCATCGTTTGAGAAAGTTAGAAAACCCAAATATAAAAGAAACTAAAAATTTAGGGACTCGAACGGAAAAATAATGTGGCCGGTGACTTTTTTTCTTTCTTTCTTTCTTTTTTTCACTTTTTAACCAAAATAAAAATGTAACATTGCGGACCATAAACTCTGCCTAACATCCACTTAGAATATCATAACAAATTAGCTTTCTTATGTACTTTCAGATCTCATGAGAAAATGGAAAAAGTGTATTTGGCTTTTTAGTGAGAAAATGCTCTCTTTTCTCTAGAATACTATCTAAACTACCCTAAGCAATTACTTTTTTAAGTAATCCAAAATCTTTTCCAACCATTTTTGTATTATCCCAAATCTAGAATCCATTTTCTTTTCTATCTTCCCTTTTATATTTCCTTTCACCATTGCTGAGTCTTGGCCAAGCTAGTCTAATGAGGGGTGGCCTGAGCAATCATTTGAGCACAACTGTGAAGGAAAATGGTGCATGTTGTGTTATGTTGGGGGAGCACTTCCCATTGGACTTCTTTGAATTACTAAGGGGCAATAAGATTGACACATTTCTAAATGTGGTTTCCAGGGACGCTCTAAAAGGTGAAAAGGAAAAAGTTACTTTGGCCAACTAAGGAAGCTACCGGAAGACTTGTTAAAAGAAGTGATTTGGAGCCTTGTGCTAGAGGAAAGGACCTCTCTGAAATGTGAATAGGAAAGAGGGAAAGGACAGAACAACCCAAATGCCAACTCACTAGCGTACCCTTTCCTATGTGCTTCCTCTTTGGGAAATACCACCCTTAAGGAGGTCAACTGTTTGTTGGAGGAAATACAAAAACAAAACCACTTAGCTGAACCACCCAACCCAACAAAAACCACCAATGGGAATGTACATGGAACTAAATCATATGCCAATGCATGCACCCCCAGTGATCTTGTACACGAACTAAACTTCAAACTCCATTTCTTCCCTCTAGCTAGAAAAGGTACTATCCCTAGAGTTAAAATCCCACAAGATGTGGAAGAAGATGGAGTAGAACATCGGCATTCCACACTTGTAGGCTTTTTTCTTGGTCTTAAGATGTTGTTGGTGTTGGTCTAATTCACCACATTCTGTTTATGGAAAGACCTAGGTCTCCTAGAGGTGTTGGGGAGTAAGGAAGGATTTTTTTTTTTTTTTTCAGGTTTGCCAAGGGAAGAGGCCTGAATCTAATACTCAAGAGGACCTAGTACCTTGCACAAAGATTCTTGATCCTTTAAAAATGGAAGAAGGGTATGTCCCTAAACAAGCCTCAACCAACCAAAATGAGGGAGGAATTAGCTACATTGTTAGTGGTGTGGGTTATCCACTTAAAGAAAATGCCTTAACAGCCTCTAGGTAGTGCACAAATAATGCAAGGGTGTTGGTGGAGATAGATGCAATGGAGGAGTTAATCACTCAAGTAGGAGTGGAGAGAAATGATGGGTCGGTTGCGACAATACCTGTTGAGTACCAATGGCTCCCCTTTAGGTGTAGAATCTATAACGTATTCGACCATAGGTATAGTCCAACCCTAAAGGAGAATACTCAAGCAAATACTAGAAACTCTAAGGCGAAGGCTAATGAGGAGCAGTGGATTCCTATGTAACATGGAGATAAGAGAAAGAAGAAGATGCATGAGGAAAGTAAGGGAGCGAGGTCTAGCCCTATAACTTAACGCTATCAATTTAGAGGGGAGGGGAGTGAGGAAGTCCAATCCCCTCTTAAGTAGAATTGTGAAGTAAGCGAAGTTGCAAATGAAAATTGACCTCTACCCAAGTAGAAAAGAGAGCAAGTTAAAGAGAAAGGGATGGAGGCGAAGGAGGAGGTTGTGGTCGAGAATGTGGCCGAGTTTGAACCCGAGAATGAAGCCATCGATGTAGTAATGGACTTAGAGGATAGGGAAGAGAAAGAAGCATCTAATTTGTATGTAAATCTTGGCCTAGAGGATGATCATGATACCTATGCCTACTTGTGTTTTAAAATCAATGGCCCAGCATGAGGACCCTCCCATCTAAGACCTTTTTGTCACTCAATTTGACCAACGGGGAGTGACAATAACGAGGAGATTAAGGAGTATGAAAATACTCCACTAAACAAATTGTTGATCTAGATGAACCAAGGCTTTGGAAGTAATTCTAAGAGAGTGAAAGGGGGTCTAGTTCTTCTAACCGAAGGAAGAAAAAGCTGAGGAAGAGGAGGAAAACGTTCACCTAGTAGTGAGGCCTTCTTGTTAGAGCATCATAAATATAGTAGTTTGGAACATTAGGGGGATTAATGACCCCATCAAAGTGGCAAATGTTAGAAGAGTTTTCCAAGCTCATAATATAAATTTAATAGGTCTTATTGAAACTAAGGTGAACCTTTCCAATGAAAAGAAAATTCGAAATGTCTTGGGTCCACATTGGCAAGAAAAAATCAATTTTGCAACTAAGAAGCGATTGTGGTTAGCTTGGAATCCTAGTGTGTGGGTTGTTTGAGTGGAGATCAAGCATATACAGTTTATATAATGTGTAATAACCAACTTGAGATCTAATTTAAAAATCTTTGCAACTTTTGTCTATGGATCAAATAATGATAAAGTAAGAAGAGCTTTATGGAGTAGCCTTGAGGCCCTAGCTCGGTCACTAAACCATAATCCTTAGGTGGTTCTTGGAGACTTCAATATCACAAAATCTCCATATGAAAAAATTGGTGTAAGAATGCATTTAACGAATGCCATGGTGGACTTCCAAAATTATATTGCACATACAAAATTAGAGGACTTGAGATATGTAGGGGATTTTTTTACTTGGTCAAATAGATAAGATCATAACCTAATATTGAGAAAGTTGAATAGGATTATAGTAAATCACCATTGGTTAAGTGTATTCCCTTGAACACAAACAAAATTTATGTCGCCCATTCTCTCGGATCATTCTTTAGCAATTACTTGCATGGATTATAGTTCAAGGATTCGGAAGACACCCTTCAAATTCTTCAACTTCTGGAATGAACATAAGAATTTCAGACTTGATGATAAATACCTAGAAGAAAGAAGTTAGGGGATCTAAGATGTTCTAAGTTGTTAGGAAACTAAAGTTGCTTAAGTAAGAATTTAAACACTTGAATTAGGATACATATTCCTAACTTCCCAGATGGGTGCAAATGGCCAAGAACAGACTACTTCAATTGCAAACTTCAATTCATGGGATAGGAGACACTTTTCATATGGAAGAGGAGAAAGTAACTTATAAAGAATACTATTTGCTCAGGAGGGCGAAGAAGAGCTTTTACAAACAGAAATCAAGGACAAATTGGCTAAAATTGGAGGATAAGAACACCCCTTACTTCCATAAAGCCATAAAGAACTTACACAATAGAAGCTCCTTATAACGCTTGTCAAGAGAGGACGGAAGTGAAGCAATTGGTGATGATGAGGTCAAAGCCTTAGCAATGGCTTATTTTCAACAACTTTATGAGAACCCTAATGCTCATCTCAGTCTAAAGGAAGTCTACAGCCTGGTGATCTGGAGATTAAGCAAGCAACAACAACTTGAATTGGATGCACCTTTTATTGTTGAAGAGATCAAATGGGGGTTCTTCTCTCAAGCAAATGAGAAAGCTCTATGACTTAATTGGTTTTCGGCCAAGTTCTTTAAGGAAGCTTAGAAAGTTATTGGAGTTGACCTAGTTGAAGCAACCAAAGAATTTTTTATGTCCAGCCATTTACTAAGATTAATGCCACCATTATCTCCTTAGTCCCCAAAGTGGCCAACCCATCTAAGCTTGGAGAGTTTTGCCCAATTGCATGTTGTAATATCCTATATAAGGTTCTATCCAAAATCCTTGCAGCACGTATTAAGAAGATTCTTCCCTCATTGGTTGGACATAAACAAGTAACTTTCATCCCTAGGAGGAGAATAACTAATAACATATTCATTACCTAAGAGTTGATGGTGGGCTACCATTCACAAATGGGAGCATTGTGTTGTACATTAAAGGTAGACCTACAAAAGGCATATGACACGATTCGATAGGACTTTCTACTAAAAGTACTGAATGCCATGCAATTTCCCCAACACATCTGTACCCTCATAGAGCAATGTTTGTCCATTCTGAAATTCTCCATTAACATTAATGGATAATTGACGGATTATTTTGCAAGTTATAGGGGGCTGAGACAAAGGATCCCATACCCCATTACCTATTTGTAATAGGAATGGAAGTACTCTCCACTCTATTGAGAAGGCTACATGTGAACCCCCAATTCTCTTTTCACTAGAGGTGTAAGTTTATAAAACTAACCCATCTTTGTTTTGCAAGTAATCTCCTCATTTTCACGAAAGGAAATATTGAATCTATGTCCTTGATTAAAGAAACTCTACAATGTTTCCACTCAATCTCAGGAATAGTGGCAAATAATAGCTAGAGCAATATATTCTTTTCTAATGACCCCGTGGGAGTGAAAGAGGACATTAGTTCTACCTAGTTCCAAGAATGCAAACCGCTAGTGCATTACCTAGGTGTACCATTGATCGCCACAAAGCTTAAAAAAGAGGATTGTGATGCCCTACTAGAAAGGATTTTAGATCACATCAACTCTTAGACCTCTAAATACCTCCCCTATGCGAGAAAGTTGTAGCTAGTTAAGTCAGTTCTCTTCTCTATGCAAGTCTATTAGAGTTATATCTTTTTATTGCCTAAATCTATCATTAATGAAGATGGACTAGCTATTTGGGAATTTTTTATAGAGTGGGAGACCAAATATATATTCCAAGGCTAAAGTATGGTGGAATGACGTTTGTAAACCTTTGAGATGTGGTAGCTTAGGTATACCCAACTTATGTCATTAGAACAAGGTTATCTAACTTAAACATATTTAGCATCTATGTAAGGAAGGCCTTAGGAGTTTATGACTGGAATGGGTTCATTCTATACTATTGGAAGGAAGAAATTTATGGTCATCTAGAACTCTTGTCGCATGCTCTTGGTCCTAGAAGAAGCTATTTAAGCTTAAAGGCCTAGTCCGAACTAGTTTCCAATGGGAACCTAACAATGGACTAATCATATCACTCTAGGCTGACTTTTAGCTTCCAACTGGCCCACTTGATACAATATTTAGTGCTTGTGAGATGGGTAGCACTAGTTTCCCACCTACAACAAAGCTTTGCTCCTTAATGGAAGACAGTGAATGGTGCTTACCAAATGGCCCATTTTGGACTAACTTTCATATCCCATCTTCTCTTCGTCCTAATGCCTCTTGCTCTACATACTAGCATAGGAGAGTACTTTTCTAAATCCACCAGGCACCACAATCCCATGGTACAAGGTGATTTAGAACAAAACTTCATCATCAAGACACTCCTTTATCTTATGACTAACTTGGTTAGGTAAACTATCGACCCTTGATAAGCTGACATCATGGGGAGTCACCATATCTGCAACCCATTTCCTTTGCCAGCAAGGCTTGGAAGATCATTCCCACCTATTTTTCAACTGTAGCTATACCTCCTAGATTTGAAGCTTGGTTTGTGACTAGCTTTAATGCCTGTCTTCTTTAAAAAAACTAGTTGGGTGCTACTACCTCTTTAGCGGTTGTAGCTGCCTCCTCATCTCCTACACTCCAAACATGGAGAGTAAGACTAGCTACAATAGTTTACTGCATCTAAAGAGTACGCAACAAAGTACATCTAAGGGATAATCTTCCAAATATGGGTTCTATAACAAACTAAATTAGAGCTTATGCAACTTTAATGTAATTTAAGGAATTGTTTTCCATGTATTTTGTACTTTTACTTATGCTATTATGATGTAAACTTACTCATATTTTTACGATTGTATAATATTTCGGATCAATAAAGTTAAATTATCCAAAAAAAAAACGTAACATTGCCAAAATAAGGATTAGTTCCACCTATTTTAAAAAGTTAGTGGAATTAAATAAAACAATCAGTGGCATGTTTGGTACGTCATGATGAAACCAAAATGGAATAAGGTAGAATGGTGATTTCTTGGGAAATTTGATTCCACCTTTAAGAAGGCAAAATAGATTATATTCTATTCTTATTAATATAAATTTACAAAAATAAACTTTTAATACATAATATATATTTGTTTCATCTATGAATGAAGGATACTTTTTACAAATACAATTGTAATACATTAATGGAATCAACAATTCCGTCTTTTTGTAAACTTAGATTACATATGTAATTCCGTTCCCAATTCCATTAACATTATATTCCATTTCAATCCATACATACCATTTTAGATAATTCCCACATCCCAAATATGACATAAGAGTTAAAGGACTCATAGAAGAATTGTAAAAATTTAATAACTTCTTTTATATTTTTCTCAAATTACTAACGTTATAGATTTGTTTATATAGGGCTTTTTTTTTTCTCTTTTGAATTTTGGGCCATGTCTTATCTAATAATTCTCTTTTGTTTTTCCACAAAGTAATTCTATTTTGTTTTTGCATGAGTCATTACATAAATAAGAAGGCCGTTACATAAAGTTTTCCATCGTCTAGGAAGTCTTTGGAACCCAAACCTTATACTTTTAGGGGCATTATGCTTTGGGGATTTCTGAGAGATAACATTGAACCATTCTATTCGTATCATGTTCATGTGGTAATTTAAGCTACTCAGTGGACAAAGCACATGTTGTGGCAAGGCCTCCCTATGCAGACCAAACATATATTCATACTAACAACCAGATGGTTCCGTCAACATAAGGGATAGAAAATTTTTTGTTCCTAAATTTTGGTTTTTGTGATGTGATTCGTATCCCATGAATCATTGGGGACCCAAAACTCATAAGAGGGACATCACATGATGTGAATCATGATATTTTATAATTTGAATCATGACATGTAAGACATGGACTGCGACATGCAAAGCTAATTTTCGAGAGGGAATGTTTCACTCTTTTTCTACAACGAAATTATGTATAAAGGCTCCAAGCTTTTAAAACCATTGGTAAGTAACAAGAGTACTATTTTATATGCGAAACTAAATAGATT
Source organism: Laguncularia racemosa (assembly GCA_037954665.1). NCBI lineage: Eukaryota > Viridiplantae > Streptophyta > Magnoliopsida > Myrtales > Combretaceae > Laguncularia > Laguncularia racemosa. The sequence continues at coordinate 8,053,997 of JBBMOL010000016.1, forward strand.
TATATATAAATCTTAATACGTAATATAATCTATTTATTAATTAGATTTGAAAACCTAAACTCATAACATAATTGATTTAATAAATGTATTTCTTATCCAGGTTCAATATATTTATCGGTTAAAAAAATCTAAAATGACCATAGAAGAACAAGTTTTCAGTATCAAGATTAATTTATTTTAATGCCTATAACAAAGCTATATTGAAAAATATTCTAAAACTTGCAAAAATAACTTTCTATTTCTAAAATAAATGTATGGATAAATCCAATAGAAACATTATGTGGTTAATTTAAACAAAAACTAATTAATATATTCAATTTGACTTCACTAAATAGCAAATGGTTTCATTAATGAGATTGAGACTTTATAAAGTATCACTGAATGGGTGGGTTTTTTTTTTTTTGGTAATTTGGTTTGGAAAATTTTCAATCCGAGCTAAACTAAAAATTTATATTTGATTTGAAAGGATAATTTGAATAAAACCATTTAAAAAATAATGATATTCTACTTATAATTAAAAAAAATCTTTTTTATAACATAATATTTAAAATAAAATTTAGTTTACATTTATTGAAAAGTATATGCATTTAAATATTATGACCATAATTTAACAAATATGTATATAAATTGATTCAAAATTTATATTATATGTTAGCTTGATGAATAAATTACTTATATCATACATTTGAATTTATATATATATATATATATATATATTGATTTCATCAATCTTTTATATAATATTTATACATATTATTATTAAATGAATTGCTTATATAAGATTACATGCAAATATAATTTTTTAGAAAATGAGATATGGTTTAAATTGTAAAATAAATTGACTCAAACTAAAATTTTATGGTTTGGAAAATTTTGAAACTAAATTGTACAGTTTCGTTTGAAGTAATAGAAAACCAAACTGCATTTTTATGGTTTAGTTTAGTTGAGGGGAAAAATCAAGTCAAATCAAACCATGCCCACCCCTAGCGACAATTAGCGAGGCTAATGATGAAGTAGTAACAATGGATCTCGCGAGAGAGAAAAAGAAAGAGGGGTACATAAACAAATAATAGAGAAGATATTAGAGTAAATAAATAGTGTGGTTTAAAATTAAATTATAAATACTAGAAATTTTAATCTTAAACAAGTTTATAGCTCAAACTCAAATATGTGTATGGGACCTATTTATTAAATGAGCTTATAAACGGATTTAGATACTGAATCCGAACTTAGATACAATTATAAATGAGTCTAAAAAGGCCTAAACCATTTATTTGTCATATAAAAATTATGTTGTGTCATGTTTGAGTTGGTGGTCAGATCGAATATCAAATTACTAGCCTTGTTGACAAGGTATGATCTTCAACTCTTAATGTGTGCCTTTACTTCCCATGACTTTACATATATAAGTCCAAACTATTATTAAAATCTGAAAAATATTCCAAAAAGGACAATTATTAGCAATATTTTTAAAGTTTTAGCAATTTGGAATATATATTCATTTCTACTTAAAATTATGAGGAGGTAAAAACACACTTGAAGAGTTTAAGGAATCTATTATACTTGACCAATGTTCAAAGCATGCATTTGTAATTAGCTCTAATAAATTGTCTACAAGGTGGTTTGAAAACACTTGTTAATTAGTTCCTTTAAATTTTAAACCTGTGTGGGAGTAGAAACAAGAATGGCAAATAGAAAAATATCGATAGATATCTTGAAAACACTTCTTAAGAAGTTAGATAAGGAAAATCTGTACTTTCGATATGCTTTTTTTTTTTTTTACAAAGCACATAGCAAAAAATTAAAAAAAATATATAAAAAATTTCTTTCTAAATCATTAATAAATGTATTAAAGAAACTGTTTATGACAACCTAGCAAATAGATTCGTTCCTTCAAAAGCCTTTTTCAACTTTTTGTCTATTGACCCTCGAGGACACAGGAGTGGTAAATATAAGTGGAAGGAAAAAGGGTGGCTATTCGGCACAACAAAAGGGCAACCTGAGAATCCAATCCATGACAAGACAATTGATCATTAAGAATGGCTTCGTCGTGGACTTGGATAGCAACTCCCGGTTCCATGGAGGCCTTTCATCAAGTATTCTAGTGGACCAGTCTCCCACCTTTTTTTTTCTTCTACCAAAACCTAAAAAGACATCCACACTCTTTGCCATTTTCCTTCTAGGGTTTCTTGATATTTATGTATTCCTCAATACCAAAAGGACTTTGCCATTAGGTGGATGTGTTTTCTCATACGGGGCATCCTATGTGATGTAATAGCTTCAAATCATGGCAAAGTGTGTAAACAACCAATATCAAATTTAATAGGTTTAAACTTTATTATAAGATGATATGATCTAACTAATTTAATATAAATATTTAAATTTATAATTATTTAACAAAGCTGGTTAATATGTGTAAAAACGCTACGTCAACATTATTATTGTTTTATTCTCACTAAAGCTAGCCATATGAATCTTATTTTGCAATGGCACATGATATTTTCTTTTAAAACCCTAAACAAACACTATCATTTTATTTGTTTCTATTCACATCTTTTTTTTTTTTCTTTTTAATCCTTATCGCTTTTTTATTTGAGTAGTCTCTAAGATATCACTAGGTCTTACAAGTACCCCTATTGCCTCACTACATAGTAAAACTATTTGAGTGTGCTACTCCTATTTTCATATTGATGAATATTGCTTCAACTTTCTATCTAACACATTCATATCATATCTTATCCAATCTCATACGTCTGTACATCCATCTTGACCTTCTATTTACATCACTTTTATCTCCTGCTCATATCCGTAGTTTATTCTAAAGCATTTGACATAGAGTATCATCAATCATATAGTCGTCCAAATAGAACTTACCTTTAAGCTTTATTGGCTCTTTATGGTTGCATAAAATACCTCAGGCATATGTCTATGTCATGTACTGGATTCTATTTGTCGCATATGTGACACCTTAAATTCGAAAAGCATTAAAGTCGATAACATACCCATGCATGGCACGCAAGGCTCGATCTTACACTCTCCTATTCTTCATGTCCTTTTTAGGATTACTTGGAAAAGATTTCGTCCTCTGAACTTGCCAAGGTAAAGGGGCAAATGCAGGTTTTTGGGTCGTCTACCACCATATCCAACTTCACGTCCACCTCTATCTATATCTCAAGCTTCGCCTCCAATAAATTAGGCTTAATTTTTCTTTTTGGGTTATTTTAATACGTACCTTTTCAAATTGTAATTTTTCCTATAAAAAAATGTAAATTTTGAATTTGATAATATATATATATATATTCGTATTTTTTACTCATAATGATATAATAGATTCATACAAAATACATAGTAAACTTCTAACGCACGCAAGCCGACCAAGTGTTGTTGTACGCGAATAAATGGGAGGCACAAAACATTGTACACAAAATAAATGGGCCTGAAGACATGAAGCACACTAGGTTCAAGATAGACATGGGCATACAATCGTTTAAGTACGTAGAGGCATGAACACTGATAGACATGGGCATGTAAAGGCATGAAGACGACGACGTATTTTAACACCTTTGCTAATGTCTATTAACACTTTTGTGAGACATTCACTTTTTAAAATCCTTAGCGGCATTTACAAATACTCGATAGGAGCTGAGCAAGAACATGATACGTAGGTTGTAGGGTTATATCATTACCTTAACTTAGCTTATTGATATTGGTTTTTAAATTTTATAATCGAAACCTATCTTATAACTGGTAAAATATAAGATATTCCATGGAACCCATAAGATTTTTATTATATTCTTATAAGATAAAATTTTGAGATAATTTTTCTTCGTATTTATAACTAATATACTCATCAATTTAGTAATCTCTAATAATTTAATTATATATTTTTTAATCACGTATTTCTCATAAAGACATACATCATGAACCTAATAATATAACTCTAAACAATTTATCATGGAATACAATCACAAAATTGCAATTTATTATAAGGTATATATCCACTTGTTTAGAATAAATAAGAGTACCAAATTAATAGTAACTTTAATAATAGAAGAGCATCCGATGAAGAACATAATACAATAAAATAAATTAAACTTCAAACAATTTTGAGCGTGTCTTGATTCAAAAATACTATAATTTGTTATATTTAGTGTTATTAATTAAGAATTTTATGAAATAGGTATACGATACTTGAAACCTATATCTTATATATTTGGAATACTTATTTTAAGGTGTTTGCATGAATATATAGATACTATACTATATATTCTTTTTTTTGTGAGAATGAATTATAAAAAATTAAACTGAAACTTATCTAGTAACATTCAATATGATGCAATACCTAATCTACCCATTTTGAGCAGAGAAGATTTTCCAGGTTTCACAAAGATCACCTGCTGAACACTGCCTGAATAGTATAAGGGGTTATGTTGCAACCACTTCAAGCTACAATCAATATTTACTGTGATTGGTGATTCAATTACTCATCTTATTTTCGAGCGAGTTGGTCGAGGGATCAATCCCAATAGCCTCCATCCTGAATACACGAAATTCTTCTGGATATATCTAGATTATATCTTCTCCTTTATGTATTTTGTTTGCATCTATTAATTTGAAATTTGCATAAACTATCTGTATATGAAATGATATTATTATTATTATTATTATTATTATTATTATTATTATTATTATTATTATTATTATTATTATTATTATTATAGTGAATATCATGACTAAAAAATGATATTGAAAAATAAATATTTTAATCAAGACCTTTGCGGTATAATTGCATAAACACCGATTTTTCAATAAAATGAATTGATGAATATTGTTTCTAGTATTGTTTAAATAATGAATGTTCCAACTGCACTCACTGCACAAATCTACAAATACAAATTAAGATTCTTAAACTAGCATTATTCGAAAGAGGAAGCATAATAAAACAAATCTTAATAATGGCCGAGATAGATGCCTAATCAATGATAAAATCCTCAAATCCCCGTAGACAATAAATAAACCAGTTTCCACCATTTGTTTTTTCATAAGGGAATAAGACAGTGGTCCTAGGTAATGTTACATAAATATGAATTATGAAAGAGATTTTAGGTTGGAAAAGGAGGAAGAAGTCGTTTTAATGGAAATTCAAAGGATCGGCGTTGATGGGGATGATGGAGATCTGGTCTGGAGCTGGACCACCCACTGACACGGACACGGACCCCTCCCCAGCACCATAAAAAAGATTAATTCAAGACCATAACGCTGCTTGTGGTAGGTCAAGATTCCCTCCCTCCCTCCCTGTAAAACAACAACCAACAACTTGGACATGTATATGCAGTGCATTACATGCAACCCTTTTCGTCATTTTCTTTATCTCTCTTATTAATTAATCATTCTTTTTCTTTGTCTGGCAAGCAGGTAATCGGGCAAATCAAACACAGTCTGTCCATGCTCGGTTTAAGAGATTTATCAAGGAAGAGGACTTCCTTTATTTTCGCTTCTTATATAGACCGAAATCGAAAATGAATTGTTTTTAACTCTAAAGTAATACCCCCAACGTTTAAGAATTTAAGATAGGTCATTATAGGTTATTGTTAATAATTATTCCATTTATATTGGTTTAATAATAAAACATTTATCACTCTCTCCAAAATATGGAGATTAGTCTGGCACTGACATCATTGTTTCCTTTCCTTATTAATTTAAAGTTGAAAAGACCAAAAACTGATGCAGCAAAGTGGTCATACTAAGTATAAATAATGAGATTCATATACCCTTAATATTTGTATATAAAACACAGTGCAACTTTGCAACCAATAATCAGCTTGCTTTATTACCAAACAGCCAAACAGTTTTCTTTTACATAATTACTTACCTTTTATTACGTTTTTTAACTTTTATAAAATAAAATTTCCATTGGCTCTATTGAATTTTCTATCCACTCTTAACACTTATCAATTTATAATTGATTTAGCCAAAATAGATAGGGTTCGCAAGATTATATAGGCTTAAATATAAAGAGAAATAGGTCAATACAAACATGACATAATTAATAAATAAATATATATATATATATATACATTTAGTCATTAACAATATCTACTCTCTTTTTTTTCTTTTTCAAGTTTTATAAAAATAAAACTTTCATTACTTTCATTAAACTTTTGATCATTCATAATATGTATTAGCTCTTATTGATCTTGGGGTTGCTAGTCATGGTAGTTCTTTTTCTTTTTTTCTTTTATATGTTTTAATTATATTATTATTTTAGTAAATTCATTATCATACAAATTGTTGACAATGATACAAGTTCTTGCACAGTTGCACTCTATTTTCATTTATTATCCCCTTATGAATTTCATGAGTAAAAATAGTAAGAATAGGAGGAGGCATTTTACGATATCCCATCAATTGGATAAAGTGTTGATACTATCTGAAACATCTTCCAAGACATGAAACTGGATTACTATTAGCTTGATGATTATGTCGGTGTGTTGTGAGGAGTCTTTTCGAAAGAAGCATCCTATCTTCCAAGTGTGATTTAAACATTAGTCCACATGGAGAACGTATATGTGCTGCACAGAAGCTTATGCTGAAGATTGAAGTAATAAGCTTTGTTACATCAATTCGTCTTTTCCCCACTTTTCCTGCTCCAAACAGAACACAAAACAAAACCCTAACCTAGTTGTGGGGCTAGTTCTGGGTCATCGCATGTAACCTAATTGGTGAATAGGTGCGGCTGTGTTCACATCCATAATAACTGTCCATCTATTTTTAAACCCATTGTATTTTAAGGAGTTGGTTATATATTCTTTTTGGTTTTATTCATAACTCGAATCAAGCTGATCAATGAATCAAGTAGAATAAAATGAAAAAAGAAACAAAAAATAACAAATCTTCAGTTGTTTTCGCCATTTACTTTTCTTTAATAGGATAGTACTTACATGAGTTAAAATCATAACTAGTTATAGTTTTGATTTTTTGATGATTATAATAGAAAAAGAAAATTTGAATTTATACCATTTTTATAAATGAAAAAACTCATACAATTAAGCTATAAGTTTTTAAAATAAGTGACAAGTAATTACGATTAATAATTTAAGACAAAACAATAAGATAGATTTGTCAATGCATATTTTGGTTGAGCAGGTTAAAAAATTATCAAATATCCAAAACAGATTTTGAACCAATCAATTTGAGACAGGTGTTGAGCACAATCATTTCAACAAAATCTAGGAAATACAGATTTGCTGGGGACCTAATCACTTCACAAGAAAATTGTTGATTTGGTCAATTTTTTTGGATGGTCCTTATCTTATCCCCAGTCGTATATGATCGGATTTATATTGTATGGGATAAGCTTGAGAGTATGGACTTTCTATTTTGGACACTGGCAATATCTATGACAGGATATGGATTGGTTAACTTGATGAATACATTTATCAATGCCCAAAGTTGAACCTGAATTTGACTTCTAGGTTTTTTTTTTTTTCTCTTTATTTTCCAATTCATAAAATGAGTTTTGTTGATCATAAAATTCATATCTAACGGTGACTATATACACTACATTGAAATGGAGTTTTAATTCCTTTTAAGTGAATATACCAATTAGGATTAAACAAGTCAATTAGTATTCATCCGTTCAATAAATAGATGAGACGTACAATCCAATCCTACACACCATCAATTAGTTGATTCAATGGCAAATTCATCAACTTCTAATTAAAGAAATATAGGTTACAAAATCTTACTTTTTTTTTTTTTTTTTGGGGGTATGTATGGCCATATGTCCTTAGCTCTTGGTCTCAATTTTTTCATTTAATTTTGTTTAACACCTACACTTCTTAGGCTTCTCTAATCCTAATATCATGTGACACCTCATCTCCACTATAGGACTCCGATTTTCCGTCATTTGGGCCCATATACTAATGCATCTTCCACACCGCTTCTCCCTTAGCATTCAACAATAGTAGAGAAAGCACCGAATTAACAACTCAAGTTAAATTATGATCGGGCACTTCTAAAAGCAAATTGCTTTGAAAACTTTTTTTTACCCCATCTTGGTCATATATATCTATATATATATATTGTTAAATTTCTTATCGTACTAATGATATTGGAATGATTATTGAAAAACTATTAGGTTATGATAAGTGGTTTTCTAAAATGATTAAAACCAAACTAAATCAAGTCAAATTACCATTTATATTACTTGATTCAAAACTTCAAATTGTTAAAAATAATTCATTTTTAGTTGGGATTTAAATCGAATTGCTTTAAATACGATTTTGTTTAATTCAATCCTTAAACAAAAACAAATTGAACCATGAACAATCATAATATAAGAGATTAGTGATAAGAGATTAGGATGGTGATCATGTTGAATTTTTCTTTTTTTTTTAAATTATCTTTTAGATTGAGATGTATCTTTACTTATTCAAAAAATGATAATATATTAAAAAATCTATGTCAATTGAAAAAATTTTAAAAATTAATTTATGTTATTATTTTCTATATAGTGTCGTGATAAAATTACACTTGCAATAGTTATGTCATGGTAAATTCATTGAAAGTTTTAACTCTATAAATAATTTTTCTAGTTAAAGTAATTTTAAACATAACATGTTTTGTATAGGATGCCACCTATTATATGATTTTGTTTTGACTGCTAGTAGTAGTATATCGATTAATAATTACCGCACGCAGCACGAGTTACGGGAATAAAAGGATTTTTTCTCTTCTTCTTCTTTTTTTTTCTTTATTATCCAAATGACTTTGTTCCTTTTAAGTTTGAAAAGTAGGATGTAAAATCAGTAAATGCTTTTTGAGCAAGAAAAAAAAAAGGTTGTCACGTCTTTTACGAGAATTTACCAAAAGAAAATTAAGAAAAAAGAAACACGGAGCACACGACACGACCTCCTCGTGAGCGCCGCTCTCCAACAGCGCAGAGCATATCTAATCTTGAAGACGGACCAGTCCCTACCTAGCTCTTGTCTGCTGTATTTATTTCAGGTCAGACAACAACTGACTCTACCTAAATTTAGTCACCAAATAGTTTATATATATATATATATATATATATATATATAAACCATAATCAAATTTAAATTGGGTTTAAGCCTTATGTAAGGTTTATTTGTTTTTTTTTAATTTTTTTTTTAGTATCTGTTTTATATTTATTTAAACATAAGTTTTTGGCTACAATAAAATGGGATTCAACCGGAAAAAAAAAATAAAAAATAAAAAATACAATTATATATATTTTTATTTAAAAAAGCAAATTTCTACTATATCTCAATACTTAAACTTTTATTCATCATCTTTATTATTATTTTTATTATTATAGATCAAATAAGATAGTCTATCCAAACCCAAATTTGAAATAAAAATAAATCATATACAAATCAAACAATTTATTTAAAAGCCAATTTTCAAACAAATGCGGATCAATATAAATTAAATACAAATTAGATTCAAGTAATATACAAACAAAAAACAAACAATCCAAACAAGTCTCTAATATAAAAGAGTCGGATCAATATAAATTAAATACAAATTAGATTCAAGTAATATACAAACAAAAAACAAACAATCCAAACAAGTCTCTAATATAAAAGAGTTTAATTGAGTCAAGGTTGATGTCATTAAATACTATTTCGAGTTAAGCTTGGATTTGAAATTTTAAACCTAGTCGAGCTTAAACCAATCAACAAAAGCATAAAAAATAATTTTATTGAAAATTCTTGTTAATGATTAAAATTAAAAATAATCAACTTTTTACATACATTTATTTTTTTAATAAAATATGTAATCAACATGAAAAAAGTTAAAAATGTTTATTTTTGGACTTTTACATGGTATTTAATTGTAATGGGTTGCGAATTTTTTTCCTCTTAAGTTTTTAAATAACAAACAATGTTATATGGTTAAGACATTATAGTGTGTTTAGCAAGAACGCCAGTTGTCCACAGGATAATACATGTTCCAATTTCCCTTACCTCATTCTAATTAAATAAAAAAAATGTTATTTAAAATTTATCCTAACTCTTTCTAAACTCTTTTCAATATGTTAATTCTCAAATTTTCCTTTCTTTCCCCATACTTCTAGCTAAATATGTAAATGAATCGTGTTAGATTTTCGATTGTAAATGATGAGAGTATCTTGATTAAGTGAAGAGAAAAAAAAAAAAAAAAGATAGAGTGCAAGTGATAAAAAATGGATTTTCTCAAATCTCGGGCATTAAACATAATAAGATTTAGAAATGAGAAAAGAAAATTATAATGTTTTTTATATCCAACAATAATTTGGAATGAAATGTACATAACTAAATGGAATGACACGAAGTCTAAAAATCGAAAAAATATTTTAATCTTATTCTTGATTATGACTATTAATCTATATATATATATATATATGAAGATATCTCTGTAAAATATAACGTGTACATTATTATAATATACATCGTAGTAAATATTGTAATAAAATTGGGGCTAAAAGGAAATTTTATTTTTCTAAAAGTTTAAATGACTTGTGGTTTTTCCGGAGTACTGGACTAATGTTCTGTTTATAGAACGAATAACCAATCCCATGAAATTGTATCTAAAAGCAGATAGATATTGTATCTGGAATTGTAATTCTATTTTTGGAATTATAATTTTATTTTAGAATCATTTTCACATATCAATCATATTATTATTATTATTTTCGGTAAATACTGTATTATTACATTTTGTCAGGGTGGGAATGTTTGTTAGAGAATTGAAAACTAATTATGAAGATAAATTTTCAAATGATGAAATAGTTATATAACTTTACCTTGAAAATACAAAAAACTAATTTCACTATAATTTTGATGCCTCTCAATAGTCTTTTCAATTGGGAAATTTTGATTTTGGAGGTATTAATAATACCTTTTGCTCCCACAGAATGCAATGGTTTGAAAATGAAGGTGATGTGAAAAGAAAATTGTGAAATTCCTTAACGACCCTCTATGTGTTTCATTGGCAGTGTAATTAAGAAAAAAAAAGATTATTATTTTCACACCATTATCAATCTTCCTTACCATTTTCTACATCCTCCTTGTCCAAAGGAATGTGGATTCTTCTTTTTCCCAACATGATAAAATTGATTTGACATTAATAATAACTAGAATTACACATATCATAAAACATATGACTCAAAACAATGCACATGATTACCATATAAGAAAAGAACCATTTTAGTGATGCAAGTGTGGGGGCTCCTATAAAATATCTGTTCCGATTAGACTTGATATTTGCACAATAAGGTAATATTTTATAGGGTTTAAAATAAATTTTGAATATAGGATTTCAAAATAGTCTCCAAAACAAAATTAATACTTGTTAGGAATGAGTACTAGCTATTATTTATTATTTTGGACCTATTAGATTGTTTGTTTATAATATACATTTTATCTTCTTATTTGTATTTGATCTACGTTTGATCTGTATTTGACTTATATTTGTTTCAAAATTAGTGTATTGATAAACTATTTGATTTATATCAATTCATTTATATTTCAAAACAAGGTTTAGAATAAGGATATATGTGTAATTATATCTTTATCATTTTTTTTATTTGGATTCTATTTTCGAATAGATATAAAATGAATTTCAAACGAACAAAAATAAGACAAACTAAATAAGCTATTTTATATTACTTTTACAAATGCATTTTTTACATTCAAACACACTAAGTTCTAACTATTATTTAAGTAACCCTATTCATGTTCGCATTCACATTCACATTCACATTCACTCAACCTGAAGTATAATCCTAGCTTCTATGTCCCTCTCCTCAACCTCACCCTAAGGGGAATTGCGTAAGGCAAGTGGTGGTTATTGTTGACTCTTTTCTTTTCTCTTGAGCAGCAGTCACTCTCATAAACTTGATGAGTAATTAAAAAGCAAATGCTACTCCCTCTTTTTTTTTAGATAAGAAAAAAATTTTGCTCATTTACTTTTACCCATAGTAATGTATCCTTCTTAGCAATTGCTGATGCTTTCTTTCTTTAATCTTTCCTCTTACTGATGTAGGGATTGTATTACCCTTATAGAAAATTTTCTATACTCCAAGTTGAAGTGTATCAAGGCAAAGCCTAAGGTTGCTCAAGTTTTGGGTTTTTGCTATTATCGATTCTTAGAAGTAGTGTTAATTTTTTTTTTCTCCTAACAAATTTTTCATATGCTTGTAAGCGACAGCAAGTGTAAGGTTTTTTTTTTTTTTTTGTCAATTCATTTTTTAGTGGCTTCAACAATCCTATTAGCAAAATTATTTATCCTATTACCTAACCATTTAGGTGACTCTAAAGATTAATGTAATAGAAATTTAAATTATCATATCATAAATTGGACGTTCTTCTAATGAGATAGTAGGAAAACTCCTTTGAATTAATCCTTGCAACATCTTTGTTCTTTTGAAAGATATCACAATCAACTTTTTAGAAATTTCAAGAAATAAATATCATAATATATTAGGTAGTTGTGGATACATTATTACACTATTGAATAGGTTTTGTGTTTTGACTTTTAAGCACATAATTCAAAACCCTATAAACTTTAAAACGAAGCATATCAAACATATTCAAATTTCATATATTATGTTTTATTTATGTTATGCTTATATCCCTATCAATTACTTTCTACATTTATATTTTTTTTTCCTTTTAAATTCATATTCACATATTATATACTATATAGTGTAAATCCAAATAATTAATTTTAGGTAACTATTTTGAAAAAGTCATCACTATCTTAAAAATCAACGATCTATCTCTAACCCCAAAATGGAAAGAAGAAAACATAGAGAACAACTAAATTTTTTTATAATCCATAAAGAAATTAGATAAAAGCTTTTAAAATACTTATTAAAAAGTCAAATAAGAAATTATTATCTTTTTACATATTTACGTTTTCATAAAATTAAACAATATTGAAGATTATAAAAATTTAGATTTTTTTTATTAAAGTCTGAATTGTACGATATGATCATGATATCATCCATGGCTTCTCATATACTGTGTAAAATCTCGTGAAATTATTATAAAAATAAGGTATGGTGCGAAACATTCTTCTTAAATTGTCTTAAAATTCTAGGATATATATATATATATATATAGTTTTATATTTAAACCTTTTACAGTAATCCGAGGGGATTTTACCGGGAATCGAATATTCACACGGTGTGCGGTGAGAGCAGGTGAATTGCCCGTTACGGTGACGCAGAGAAGAATTAACCCGGATCGTGGAACTGAAAAGCCAATCTCAGACAAGCATCTCAGATACTTTGGAGTGCAAAATAAGCGTAATTGGTTGTAATCTATCTCTCTACATTCTACAACTTCTTTCTCTTTCCTCGTTTTCACCAAAATGTCACAGCACCAACACCAACATCAAAACCCTTTCATCAAGTTCCAACTTCAGCCTCCGCTTTTCTGAAAAGCTCGTTCTCCCACTCACTAGATATTTATGTTACAGCCTCTCCTTTCTTCTTCTTGCTGTAGTTGTTGATGTTGTTTCTGTTGTTGATGTTGTTGGTGGAGGTGGTGTTCTAACTTCCAAACCCACACTCTCTTTCTCCATACAAGCTCCAGTACTACCTTAAAGTTGGCTCCTTTTTAATATTCTTATGAGCTTTAATGCTCCTTACTTCTTTTAGTACGCTGAGTTGAAGTTTCCATTTTTATACACATCCTCTGCTTTGAACAGCGCCCCACTTCTTAAATTCGTCGAAATAAACCCTTTCTTTGACTGGGATCTTTTTATAGTACCAGGTAATTAATTAATTATGGGTAGATCTTACTTGCTTGGATGACCCTTTTATTTCCTATACACGAACCGGTGTTTCTTTACAGTAAACATGCTTTTAATTGCCATACTGTACGTATTTTCTGAATTAACCATTAGGTTACGGTGAGAAAGTGTATGCGTATCAGCTGAGTAATATCGGAGTATAATTGCGCGAATCTTAAGCAAGGAAGAACCTTGACTTTGTCTTTGTCTTTGTTTGCATCCTTTACATTATGGTTTGCTAGCTTTGTCCTTGATGGTTTTCGAGAACCCGGTGTCGATTATAATTGTAATTATCATGAGAAAGATAAGCTTAGCCTAGACAAATTGCAAGAGTGCTCTCTTGAAGGACAACAGTTTCAGGTGTTGGGTACAGGGATTAGAAGAGAAGCATCTTTTCTGCTGATACTTTTATTTTTGACAACTTGTATGTTGGGTTGGTTTTTCTAGTTTTCATTATTGCTTTGCCTACCGTATGATAGTGTTTTCAAGGGAAGCATTATCTAAGCATATCTCTGTTTTAATCAATCAAATGAAATTTTTATGATGATTCACCTAGTTTAGGAGGCATATGATGTCTGCATTTTTTTTTGTCTTAATATTTATTGGAATGGCAGTCGGCAGGGCGGTTATTGTACAGCGACGACTTTATCCAACAACAGAAAGAAAAAGAGAGTAAATCTTCTAGGTATGCAGCTTAGGCAACAGATAAATGATTTGTTTTGTTTTTATTTTAGGCAGAGTATCATTAGGCCATTTAGCCAGATATTATTACGAAATTCTTTATCTTTTATTTTTGGAAAGTTAAGATTTCATTTTGTTATTCCAAAAGAATCGAATTGCATGTTATGCTTCAATAGCTCTTTCAGAGGCAAAACTTTCATCGAATTGGTGTTATACTGACATCACTGCGCTGCAAACAGGAATTTGCTTGTGAAGAGATGTGGTCAGCTTGCATTGTAGTGTGATGAAGATCTCACAGGTTTGTCAGCAGTTATTCATCTAGCATTTTTCTTTATATATGATGCCATTGTTCCTAATGATCACACTTGCTTCAGAATCAAGTTTTGGAAGTGCAAATTCTTCTCGAGCTAATACCTTTAGCATCAGATCATTGCTTTAATATCATTTCTCAATCCTTCACCATTTCAAATCCTCTTGATTAGTCATGGCCAACATCTTGGCTTCTGAACTATTTTGTTTAATTAGCAGGTTGTTGTGGCTATCGACCACTGTCATAGGAATTATCTACTGTTGGGTTAATGGATGTTTGCCTGTCCTCAAAATTTTTTACTTGTATGATATAGGACTTTACATACTAGAAGAAATATATGCAATAAAATGTTATTGGAGGATAAAGTACGATTTTTATATGCTCGTTATTTGCTAATTAAAATAGAGTGGAAGAGGCAACATTTCGTTTTGCGTTTTACTCCTCAATAAGAAAGTTTCATGCTTTAAAATAGGGCATGCAAGAAATACAGTCTTCAGCTCAAGCTTCTCATGATTCGCAAAGTGACCAGCAGAACAACCACACTGCAGAGGCACCATTGCCGGACTCAAGTTCAATATCTACTTCAAGCAATGAAGGAAAAAAGGTTTCACGCCAAGATATAGAACTTGTAAGAAAATCTTGTCTGTTATTTATCTCTTAAAGGGCTGTAATATTTTATCTTTGTTTCTAGTTGATTATTAAAACTAACAATTTTGGTGCATGTTATGATGATGCTGATGTAGGTTCAAAATTTAATAGAGCGGTGCCTACAATTATATATGAATAAAGATGAGGTGGTCAAGACTCTCTTGACTCGTGCAAGGATAGATCCTGGATTTACAACATTAGGTGGGACATTGTGCAATCATTTTTCTGCTTTTTATTTTCATCTTCAGATATCTCATAGGAATATCCATACAGCATGTATGTGTCTTGCTGAAGATGATTATTTTGACTTCATAATGGCACTCTTTCTGATGCTGTTGCAAAGCAAATATTCATTGAGCAGTTCTTCTAGCAATTCTACATTTTAATGCATGTCTTGTCTTATTTATTTCTCTTCCTTTGAGTTTAATCTTTCATTTTTCTTTTTTCAGTATGGCAGAAGTTGGAAGAAGAAAATCCTGAATTTTTCAGGGCATATTACATAAGACTGAAATTGAAAAAGCAAATCCTGCTATTCAATCACTTGTTGGAACATCAATATCATCTCATGAAGTACCCTGTGCAACCCAAGGTTCCGCTTACCCCCATACAGAATGGCATACATCCCATGCCTGGTAAGTCCTGAGTTTGTTCTGATGTCTAGAAAATTTTTCTTTTATTTTTTTATTTTTTCAACATATTACACTGAATATATTAAGCATTGAATATATGCTTATTTCTATCATTGAGTGCCAAACTTTGCATTTTATTATTGCTTCAATATGATATTGTCAGCTAAATGTTCCTAAGAAGATTATTGTCTAGCACTTAAATTGGGTTGTTTTTTTCTTTCCTTTTTTTTTTTCTCCGGGAGGGAGGGGGGGTGGGTATTGAGAGAACCTTTCTGACGCTGTGCTTTTGAGGTTCATATTGGTTTACTAGCTGCAAATAGATATTTATTTGGGACTCGTTTGTGAGATATGAATCAGGAAGACAATTTCTCTGTTTCTCTAAGATAACTGTCATGCACTTTGAAGTAGAAGACACAAAAGTGATGCTTGATGCATAGCATTTTATTCACCAACATTCCTCACAGTTGCTATCTTAAGTCTGCCAATGTTAGTATCAGCTTTTGGTTAAGAGAAACAAACTTTCACTGTTATGATGAAAAGAGTTGAGAATTGCATAGGTTTTCCTGAGCATTCCAGTTGTTTGCTCATCTGTCGTTGGGTAATATAGACAGTGCTTTGTCCCATTTAACTTCTCTGGATGCGTATGCTATCACATGCTTGATGCTACCTCTAAATGTATTGAGGAAGATCAGTCATGCATTGTTCAAGTATGATAATTGCACATACTTAAATGTGGGCATGTCCATTTGTCCATTTAATGAAGTTAGCTTGGAAGGACATTTGCTGTATTATAAATTGGATTGTTGCATTATTACCATCAACTATTATTCAACTCCACTTATTTGCAGTGCAGTTAACAACTTACCTATGGGGTACCCAGTCCTGCAGCAACCTCCCATTCCCGCAACTGGTCAACCTCACATGAATCCTATGGCTGGAATTTCTAGCTGCCATGTTGTGAATGGAGTGCCTGCCCCTGGCAATTATCATCCCATGCCAGTGAACTCTGGGCATGAGTGAGTGACATCCTCCTTTTTTTTTTTGTCATTGACAAGTAAAAATTTCATTAGAAAAGGAAGGAGATTCTACAACCGTCAAAAGGACAAGAAAGGTTTACATAGCCAATCTATCTTTGTATAAGAAAAAGAGTATACAAAAATACTGTAGGAAACAAGAATAAACTCATAACAAGCTATGATTAAGCCTAGAGTAAGCTAGAACTTGGTTGACTAAGGAGCTCAGAGGAGTGACTTGCTTCCCAAGGTGAACACTATTTCTTGTTCTTCAAATGCACTAAACTCCAGCTGCGAGGGAGTCTCTCTACATGCTTCTGGTCAGACTTCAAGCTAGCTGTAGCAATTAGACTACTTGTAACACCTGACTGGTTGTGGTGGGAAGAGGGACAATCCAAAGCTCACATACTTTCACCACATTTGGGAAGAATAAGAACACTCAAAAAATAAATGGGAATGGTCTTCAAGCCCTGGTGTGCACAAGTAACATGTAGAAGAACTCGCTATTCCTCATTTTTGACTTTGCATTTCTCCTATTATGATTTCAAAGCTTTTGCCAGGGATTTAGGTGGTTGCTCTTTCTATCTTTTATATTAGGATAATTGGACGTTGTAGCAAGGGCACATCTTGTATTGTATGACATTTGCTTTTGTCTTCAGTAATTTTTGGCCCAATTTTAAATGGAAGCTGAGTGTAACTTGTTACAATCTTCCAAAGAAATGCAAGGTCAAGATAAGCGTTTTTAGTGTAATGAGATAAGTAGAGGGGGATGGGAGTGTTTTTTATAGTGAGTCAGCTTATTCTAGAAGTTGAGTGATCTTCATTTGTATACACATCTTTAAGCTAATGGAAGTTTTCCTTGATTTATTCAAGAGTCTCAGGGCCTAGTAACACTTGATGTATAATAAGATATGTTGATACGTAGAGTAGCATGGGAGTTATTTTCTTTGAGTCAGATCATATTATTGGAGTTGAGTCATGATTATTTGTATTTAGAATTGGAAACTACTGGAACTTTTCCATGGCTTGCTTGCTTGTCTTAGGGCCCAGAAGTGCATGACATATTACAGTGTGTTTATCTTTTGCTGATACATGGTTACAGCTATGATTTTGATGCATGTGGAGATTCTAGGTACTTGATTCGGCCATTAAACTTCTGTCTCCTTTTGAAAGAATATCTATTGAAAAAGGTGCTTATACAAATAAATCTTTCAATAACATATGTCAATATTTAGACATTATGAACCCTTGTCTTAACCAATGAAATAATGCTTTAGTCTGAAATTCACTCAGCTTGTTACTGTTTGATCTTATTCAAGGGGGAAAAAAAGCCGTAATAGCTTTGAAAATCTTCTGCATAATTGTTGACCTTCTAGTTCTATGCCTTATTAACTGTTTTTGTTCCTGTATTGGGCTGTTTCTGTCTGTATTTAAAATGACTTTGTTCTAACAATGAAAAGTGATGGTTGTATAGAATTACTCCTTTTATTTGCCGGGTCTAAAAATGGGATGCCTATGGCATTCTTAGGCTCTTAGATTCAGTATAGTTTGCGCTGCATAGGGTGACCCCAAGAAGTGTCTTTGGTGGGATTTGAACCCATGCTGGCCAAAAATATTTTACATGTCGGGATGGTGAAGTTTTTGAAGATAATAGGCTGGAAATATAATGGTTTTTCCCAGCACATTTTACTATTGCCTCATTTCAATCAAAGGAGTAATAGGTATAAATTTTTTAACTTCCTGATATAAATAATAATGACATAATATTTAAACCATACTATTATGCATTCAATTTATATGTTAGTACGAGTGGCATATACATTTTGAAGATAGCACTATTCACCAATTCAAAGTGATTGTGGTACTTTTCCTCATAATTATCAGTGACATTCTTTTGGATCAAATGTTGGAATATTTTTTCTCCCATGATCACAATTCATGCAAATCGAAAGTTGGACTTCCTTGTCTATGCTATTTCATTCAATAGCTATTCCTCTTCCATGTCTATTCCCCGTGGTGAACCAATTGACCCTGTAGTTGTGACCGAACTCTTTTACCATATAACCTTCTAGTAAAAATGCATAACCCATTCTTTTTTAACAAAGGACTAGTCTGTTCCAAAAATAGGTGAATCAGAACTCAAATGATAGGATTTTTCTGCAAATAGTTCCCCGGTTAATTTGCATCTGTCTCTTGAATGACAAATTTGCATGTTGTGCATTCATTTGCCCCTCCAAATTTTTTCCTCATCTATGGAAATTTGAACTTGCCACCTCATTCTTATTGTTATAGATTTTCCCTAATTACCATAATTTTTTTATTTGTTTAGTATGGTGATGGATGGCAGTGCAGCTGAAGCAACTCCTGTTATTCCTCCAAATGGTGCAGTTTCATCCATGTCAGAGATGCCTGTGAGTCCTACATCTGTGGTATCCAGCAGTCATTTCCCATTCTCTACCTCTGAAATATCTGGAATTGGAGTGGATACTTCAGCACTTGATACGGCATTCACATCTGAAGTTGCAAGTTCAGTTGGTCTGCCACTTGTGCCTGATGGTGTAAATGGAAATGGAAGAGATTCTCTTCGATCACTGGATCAGATCCCATGGAGTTTCAGCCTCTCTGATCTAACTACAGACTTGTCAAACTTGGGAGGTGTGTTATACTTTTTAGCAGTTTCTTTTTTGAAATGTTTTAAACAATGTTGATTTAAGTACAAAGTTGCATCAAAACCACATAATGATAACAACCTCACATAAAGTTTGTGTTTATATCCAGCTTTTGTTATAGCATGCACCTTACATGATTCACGTGTCATTTTGCAGATTTAGGACCCTTGGGAAATTATCCTGGTTCACCATTCCTGCCCTCAGATTCTGAAATTTTGCTTGATTCTCCTGAGCAAGAAGATATAGGTAAATGATTCCTCATCCATTGCATCTTTTGCTTGCTAATAGTGCATTATTGTTAATCTGGCACACTTTTTGTTAGGATAACTTAAGTTAGGGCAACTCTTGAAGTAGGAAACTGAAAACGAGGAATGAACCACATCAGGCTCATCTTTTTATCAGTTTGCACATTTTGACCTCTCATAGTAGTCATTTTGGTCATGTCATAGCCATTCACTATGAAACATGGGACCTGTCTTCCTCTCAATCTGGAAGAGCAATCAAATGTTGGAAGAGGGTCATTTAGAACGCTGAACTAGAATACCATCTTGGCTTGTATATTTTATCCCCATGAAAAGTGTTTGCGAGTTGTTAGTTTTTCATTGTGACGTGGATAAGACCATCTTATCACAAGGATTAGACACTAATCAGTTTGATTGTTTCTACAGTGGAGGAGTTTTTTGTGGATTCTGTGCCACCATTATCTCAGTCGGATGAAGAGAGGTCCTAAGAACATGTGAGGCGTATGTCATCACTCTTTGAGTAGTGAGGTATCATGATAATTTAATAGAATAAGTACTTGTAATCTATTATTAGAAATTTAGAATTCTGTTGACAGATAGGGATACATTTTCTTTTTATTTAGCTGCTTCTGTCATCATT
The DNA here is from genome assembly GCA_037954665.1 of Laguncularia racemosa. Taxonomy (NCBI): domain Eukaryota; kingdom Viridiplantae; phylum Streptophyta; class Magnoliopsida; order Myrtales; family Combretaceae; genus Laguncularia; species Laguncularia racemosa. The sequence goes on from JBBMOL010000016.1 coordinate 8,074,638, forward strand.
ATCATGAGAAGCAAATTGCAATTATAACTTATGGCTTTAAGTGTTAAGTTCATTGAATTTCTTCAACCAAACTTTGAACCTTTCTTTCTTATCTTCTCAAGTTTTTAAGCAGTTGATGTGTTTGGCCTTAATAATCTCTTGGGACACTTTAAGATTCTTGCCGTGTTTCACTATACGTCCCTGAGCTCACATTTAATGTCGAGCGCACGAGAAGAAAAGGGAACTAACAGCAGATGCTGTTTATGAGCTATATCTGCGCCGATTCAAGATTACTTGCATTAAGTTCGTTCTGCTACCTGGAAATAGTACATTCATGGAAGATAGTACCTCATAGCTTAGCTTAGTCATTTGTTGGGTGATCCAGATATTGACAGTACTGACGAATTATTTTCCATGGATTGTGTTTCATCAAATTGGGACAAAAGGAGAATCACTAAAAATTAATGCCTAATACCAAACCATAGACAAGATCCATGAAGGACTAATCAGTATGATCTACCATATGCTAAGCAGCGACCTGTTAAGCATCTGGTGCAACAAGAGTGCATTTAAATAACAACGGCATCATTTAGAAAGGTGAATTGTATTCGTCTCTTTTTTTAACATATGCCCTTTTATTTAAAAAAAAAAAACTATATGCCTTTTTACACTCAGCAACTGGACTGGACTGGACTTGTCTTAGATCTTTTAGTGGTTCTTTGAGGAGGTAATTTCCAAGGCCAGATTTAACCCTAAATGCTAAATGTAGTATTTAGAATAACCATTGTTAAGGAATATTAAGGGAATAAGAATAAATGAAAATTTAGTTACTTTCAATTAATTTTGGAGGATTAGAAGTAGCTTTGGATCATTTTAGATGATTTTGTCTTTTATCGTCTTAGTACTAAACATTTCAAATGCTGCATTTAACGTATGGAATCAGAGATAGTCTAAATTCATTTTATGCGATAACTAGGAGGTAGGTAAAATGCTATTTGATCCTGAAGGTCAAACTGAAGCCGAACGGCCTTTTACAGCTCAGTCCGCAACCCCCTTGCAAATCGAACCGGTTCAAATGGTTTGATTCAATTTCGACTTTGATTCCTTTTTGAAGCACATAGTTTCCCTTCCTTTTCTTTTCTTTTTTGTTTTGTTTTTTCCCATTTAACCATTTCTTTTATGATTTAATTTTGATCTATACTATCTTATTTACATTTGAATTGAATCTTTACCTCTCAATCATGCTTTATTTTAAGAAAATGCGTATACTTTTGCCCAACTACATAAATGGTAATAAAGTAGAATAAATTAATCAAAGCAAAATGAATAATATAGATGGTATTATAGAGCTCTCTCACATAAGTTAGCAATTCGTTTCTTCTTCTTCTTCTTTGTCCCTTTACTTAAGTAATTTATTTTGGCTCAATTTTATTCAAATCGATAAACTACTTAAATGGTTCAATTGTTTAATCCTAACCGCATTGCGTTGTGAAAGAACCACAGTTTTGCAATTTGGTAACTTGGTGATACGAAGGTAAATGACAAAGGTGAAAGTAATTAAACATTCAAGTACTTATTTTAGGTTACAAGATCGTGAATACCATTCTTTCATTGGGATTGAATATGTTCCATCTCCCTTACCAAAAATATAGTAGGCCACATACAGGGAAAAAAGAATGGATACATGGTCTTACATCTTATTAGAGATATTAGGTTTATTTTGATAGAGCATCCTCCTTACAAAGTTTTCGAAGTCATCTCTACTCTTGAAAACAATAAAAATCATTAAATTCCCAGCCAATATACAATACGTACTTGGAGTCAAAAGACCAATTAATTGATGAAAGGGTAAATATAAATCCTAATTTGATGGAATTAAGGTCAAAACACTCAAACAATTAGGAAAATTGCTTCTTTTATAAAGCTCACAACTCCACTCACTCTACACTAGAGAAATATGAAAATGATTGCATACTCTCACTACTATTCACGCGTATTGGTACTACTATTCTTATATTATGTACCACATGACAACACCTTATTGGAATCCTTGACTATACTATTATCAATACCAACTACAAATATTACTCCTAATTATATTATATCTGGTACCTAACAATAACACCCCCTTAAAAATATTTTATCCTCAAGACGAGCAAATGGAACTTTTCAAGTGATGGCTTCAAATAGCTGTGGTTCACCGTGGATGGGCAGCTGAAACTTACCATGCATAAAAAATCAACAAAATAAGCCACAAAACTTCCCCAATCAAAGATAAATGGATAGCCAAAAAGTGTAGATGTGTAACTCATCCTCCTCTTCGACTCCTCATCCATGTCCTTCAGGATTGCTTCTAAACATATCTCTACCAATAAAACGTTGAGCCCCTTTTGAACCAGCTTGACCTTTTCCCCAGCTTTCTTCTTCTTTTTTGCCCACTTATCTAATTTGTCGAATCCTGATTTCAATGCATTTTCTATTGCCAAAACTAAGCTCTTTCACTGAACTTTTCTTCTTCGCACCCGCACCTTACACGGAGAATTCTTTTTTTTTTTTGGATAAATTCAGAAAATTCATTAATAATAAAAGTAGAGCTTTACAAAGGTATAGTCTACTATACAAAACAAAAGAAGACTAACTTGAGTGTTTCTTCCTGAGTACTGGTACACTAGAGTTAAAAAAGGTGCTATGAGCAAAAATAAGCTCGAAGAAACTGTGTACCCCCGAGGCCCTGATAGCCATCTAAAAATTACAGTTCAAAGCTCACATCTGATAGAGTTGAGAACTTTTCTAGGAACTCCAGCCACCAACGATCCTTATAGGCGCAGGCGTTTCGCGTTTCTTTCTTGCCATGGGTAGTAACGTATGATTGCACAAGCTTTCAGGACTCGTAAATCCGAAGGGTAGAATTTTGCTTTATCTGGGTCGACGTCGACATCAACGTCTTCACTTTCTTTTAATGGTGGCTGCCAAACAAATGGAACCCAAGGTTCTTCCTCTTCATAGAAATATGGATGTTAATGAGGATCGCCATGTTGACCCCTCCCTTCCCTAACTAATCCCTTAGGTTTGTTGATGGACATCAGAACCTTCAAAGCAGCTTCTTTCCTGCAAAGTGTCTCAAGAATGAAAGTCCCAATCTCAATAATAGCCTCAACTTCCCAAGGAATTCCGATCTGTACTGCTCATCGGACTGCCCTCAGTAATGTTTGCAATTTTGATTTGCCCACTTGATGATGCGATCCAAAACGCTTCTCAAACGGTTGTCATGTATCTTCCATTTTAGGAACTCTCCTATAGGACTCTGCCTATTCACTAGTCGCCTCGAACAAGAAGCTTCTTCCATGGGAATTTTTCTGATTTTGCACCACCGAAAACCAACTCCGACGCCATTTTGGTTGTTCTTTTCGATTTCTTCTTATAGTTGTTTTATGGCCTTCTCCATGAGTCAGCCACTGTATTTCCATAATACATTTCTACGACAGAAAACGCAATATTGCACTTCTATAACGAAATATGAGCAATTAAAAAATATATATATATACTTTCTATAACGAAATATGTGCAATTAAAAAATATATACATATATATTCGCATCTAACCTAGTTTTGTACATTAGTTGAAACGCCCTGCTGCAAGAGGTTGCAAGTAAAAGGGATTTCTATGCTACCTTTATGTACAAGATTCAAGGAAATATCGTGATTGTCAATTTACTGAGATTTGATGTTAAGTCCTCTTGGGATACAAAGCATTATTCTGAGATACGGTTCCGGAGTGCGGCTGGAAGTTGGTGTTGCCGATAAACCAGTATAAAGCCCACTTCAAATTGCAGAGGGTATATTTGAGAGCTTTGGTCCAGTTCTCGTGCTTATTGAAGCTCTGTGTGATGGAGTAGTTTTCAACTTTGTCGTTCTCAATCCTGCCAAGCCATGAAACCCATGATTAGCCTTAAAACTTTGTGAAAGTTTATATGCACCCCACTACACGTATACATTTAACGGTGTCACTAGCAGTAAATTAAGATGATAGGAAAAGTATTGATCGTATTGATCACCATTCGTTATATCTGGAAAGCTGAATTAATCTACCTGGTTGAATAAATAATGTTATCCACATTAATCTAGAGAAAATTCCGCTTGTGACAGCACAAAAGTGGATTGAAACATGTACTTTACAACTAATGCTTCAAATTGGATAACAAGGTAAAACTTACCTGTATGGCAACTTGAAACATTTTTCTGGTGGAATGTTATTTTCTTGGTCCTTTGAGTATGCAAATTCAGCAAAGTCCTTAAGGCATGTCAAGAAAAGTATCATTGCTTTATCATAGCGAGTACTCCAAAACAAGTTCACGGGGCCAAACCTACATGTTGATAATCAAGTTTAGAGCTTATAATAAGGCAATAAAAAATGCTGAAAAGAAAAGATGTGCAATGTAGACAATCAAAGGGGTCCAACTTGTCCTGATTATCTCCATATTTGCCAGTGCACTGAAAGGTGACAGACTTAAAGAAGGCCAATATGTTCAAATGCACATGTAGCTGGACTGCTGGAGTTGGGTTGGTTCAGTTTAATTTTAGGCAAAATATATCCTCAAACTGATATGGAGCCTAATCCAAATAAAAAAGAAAAGAACAGGGGCGGTAATCCAAAAGAACCTGCATTTTAGTTTATGGGCATCGGATTCCATTTAGACAGAGCAGCAAACTAAAAGAACTTAAACTTTCACTAAATTATTTTTTAAGGATACTCGAGTAAAATTTGGTCTTATAAGTAACGACAGTAGTTGGTCAAAATCATACAGAAACTAACAATATTCTGAATAACCATAGCATCAACTGCATTATTGACTGAGACATTAGAAACTTCTAACAATGTTTATTATGGAAGTAAAGTAGGGACTGAAAACCATATAATGGGATAGGATTGAATTGTATGTGAGGATTGCACAAGATTAACAATAAGTACAATCTCCTTGAATCTTTTACTTTATCAAATGCCAGGCCATAAAATGTAAAACCAAAGCTTCTCTCAAAACCACGGAAGGGCAAGAAAAAGATGATTTGTTTGGCTCAACCCCACGATTTTGAATGGATCTACAATGACTACAGAATAATAAAACTGCTAGGCAGATAATACTGAAACATTGTGGAAATCCAGAACTTACAACTCATAAGTATTGTCACCAGTGTCCACAATCCTGGGGTAGCTTCCCATGGGAATTATTTTAATTCGATATCTTGCAAGAGACTTAAGGAAAAAGAATGGGGAATAAATTTTGTGTATGCAAAGTCATAATGCCTGGCCATATTGTCCTATATGGGAAAGGAGAAAAAGAATCTATTCTCAACCAGGCTACACTGAATAGCCCCAACAAATTGTTCTCAACTAAAAGACAGGGTTTTACTGCAAGATTCGCTTTAAAACCAGCACTCAGTTCAACAGACATCATCACACCATTAGAAGGAAGTGCAGAAATATAATAGTGTAAAGTCTGCATAATTTCAAAGATAAGAGAACCCCAGAATCCTTGCAGTGTGGTAAAGGGGCAGAGAGCAGCAATTGCTGATAATGACATTTAATGCAACTCCAACATGAACTTATCTCTGTAAAGTTCTCCTGAAAGGCACCATAAATTAATACGAAAAAGCTAACAAATGCTCATAAAGCCTGGAATGCTCAGACATTGATTAAGAAGGAAAGCAGAGAAATTTCAATTAATGATGTTGATAAAAAAGCCACTCAAAACTTCCCAGTAAAAGGATACTGGAACTTTGGCCGGAAATATTGGCACATTGTGTGCAGAAGTAGGCAAGCTTGTCCCCAAGCAGCATTTATCTCATCCCATTCAACCTAAAAATTTCAACAGAGGAATCATTGGAATAAAAATCAGTTACAAAAGGAATAGCTATAATAGATAAGATCAGCACAAGAGTTGCATTCAGAAAGATCCATTACATTGATTCACAAATTACCAAATGAAGAAAAGGTAGTGTAAGGACATTTGTGAAGGAGAGGCTATGTGAAGAATAGAAAACAAAATTTGTCAACTTATACAACTTATATATTAGGGAAAGGTAATTCCTCTCTGCTAAATGAGGAAAAAGAAGCTTACAAGAAATTCTATCTCCTAACAGGTATGGAGGAATCTTTCTTCGAGCAAAAGTCTAGAATTAAGTGGTTAAAATTGGGTGATAAGAATACTTCTTTCTTCCACAAAGCCATAAAAAATCTCCATAATAGAAGTGCTTTATATCGTCTTCTCACAGACGATGGTATCAAAGTGAAGGTTGATGTCCAGATACATGAGAAAGTGATCTCTTACTTTAAGCAATTATATGGGGGAGTGAACCAGTTAAATCAGCTTGATGAGGTTCAAAATCTTGTTGCTTGGCAATTAAACCAACAGCAAATTGAGGACCTTAATGGATGAGGAAATCATGAAAGCATTTTTTCCCAAGGTAATGATAAAGCTCTAGGTCCTGATGGATTTACGACTAAATATTTTAAGGCAGTGTGGGACATTGTTGATAAGGATCTTATAAAAGCAGTAAAGGAATTCTTAATTTCAAGCCATATACTTAAAAAGATCAATTGTACAGTTATCTCTCTTATTCCTAAAGTGGCCAACCCAACAAGAATTTCTAAATTCCACCCAATATCATGCTGCAATGTCATTTACAAAGCCATTTCTAAGTTGCTCGCAATTAGATTGAAGACAATCTTATCCTCCCGGTGGGTAGAGAGCAAGCTGCTTTTGTACCGGAACATAGAATAAATGACAATATTTTTATTGCCCAAGAGCTCATCACAGGTTATAATATCCAAAAAGGAGCCCCAAGGTGTGCATTAAAGGTGGACTTACAAAAAGCTTATGATACAGTTAATTGGGAATTCATCCTTAAAGTTCTACAGTGTATGCGTTTTCTGAATTACTTTTGTAACCTCATCAAGCAATGTATTTCAACTCTAACCTTTTCTATTACGATCAATGGGGAATTAAGATATGGATGCCTTTCTTGGAAGGCAATATCATAGAAAGAAATCAGCAATAATAAAGGGAAAAGCATAACTGTGATAGCTTTTTTATTTTGTTTCCTTTTTCATTTTATTTACTATACTTACATATCTTAGACTAAAGATTTACTTTCCATTATTGTGTTACCTATATAAAGGGGCTTATTATTCAATAAAGGCAGCAAGTTTTTATTCCAAAAAAGTTAGTTTAGGAGGGGGCTTAATAGAAGACAAGTCTGTCTCCATTCGTTCATCATAGCTACTAGGAAAGAATTATTGGTGTCTAAACCTATAACTAGATTCTACGCCAAGGAACATAACATCTTGGTATCAGAACTGGAGTTATGGGTGATAGGGATAATTTAGTAGCCAAATTGGAAGCTTTTATGAAACAAATGGCTATGCGGCAACAGCCGTTGAAAGAATAGGTGGCCGAAGCTATCGATGTCGATCAAAGACAAAGGGAAGGAACCTGACCGAGATGCGGAAAAGGGTTAAAGCAGCAGCAGTCATGCCAGAAACCACAATGCGGGTTCAAGAGACAAGTTAGAGTCACAAGGAGGAGGCTCTATGGTACCGAGGTACTCCAAGATGGAATTTCTAACATATGATGGCACTGATGATCCTTTCGGGTGGCTAAAACGATGCGAGAAGTTCTTTGTCAATTAAAAGACAGCTGAAGATGATAAAGTAGGCTTAGCCGCATTCCATCTTCTGGGCGAGGCACAACTTTGGTTTGATCAAGTTGAACAAGAATAGATTGATATGACTTAGGAACGGTTTAAGGAGCATTGTCATGTGAGGTTTGGACCACCAATTAACCATAGCACATCAGAAATATCATAAACTTCTTCTGAAGTACTTTGGGCCTTTTCGTATCATAGCCAAAGTAGGCCATGTTGCTTACAAGCTTGAACTTCTAGCGGGTAGTCGCATACATGATGTGTTCCACGTGTCTCTCCTCAAGGAGTTTAAAGGACCTCCACTAGCTACTGTGAGCACTTTACCATCAATATGCGAGGGCAAGGCTTTACCAACTCCTCAAGTTGTTCTTCGCAACAAACTCAATAGAGGCACAAGAGAGCTATTAGTCTAATGGGCAGGAGGTGCTCAAGAAGATGCCACTTGGGAACACATTGCTAACTTCCAAGAAGCTTATCTAAAATTTGAGCTTGCGGACAAGCTCAAGAACGAAAGGGGGACTAATGATATGGATGCCTTTCTTGGAAGGCAATATCATAGAAAGAAATCAGCAATAATAAAGGGAAAAGCATAACTGTGATAGCTCTTTTTATTTTGTTTCCTTTTTTGTTTTATTTACTATACTTACATATCCTAGACTAAAGATTTACTTCAATTATTGTGTTACCTATATAAAGGGGCTTATTATCCAATAAAGGCTGCAAGTTTTTATTAGGAAAAAGTAAGTTTAGGAGGGGCTCAATAGAAGACAAGCCTGCCTCCATTCATTCATCATAGCTTCTAGGAAAGAATTATTAGTGTCTAGACCTATAACTAGATCCAACGCCAAGGAACATAACAAATTGCTAGGTTTCTTCCCTAGCAATAGAGGCCTTAAACAAGGAGACCCCATATTCCCTTCCCTCTTTGTACTAGGCAGGGAAATCCTATCCTCCATTTTAAGGAAACTTACTTCACATCCTAGGTTTTCTTTACATTGAACGTGTAAGACTAAACATCTAACTCACCTTTGATTTGCAAATGATCTATTAATTTCCTGCAAAGGCAATGTGGAATCGGTTTCCCTCATCTGTGACGCATTATAGCAATTCCACTCTCTTTGCGACTTGTTTGCCAATAAAAAGAAAAGCAATATATTCTTTTGCAATGTCCAAAAAAGAACCAAGGATAATATTTTGCATATAACCCAATCCCGAGAAGGTTTCTTACCTGTAAGATACCTTAGTATTCCTCTCCTTTTGACTAAGTTGAGAAAAGAAGATTGCGAGGGTCTCTAAGACCGTATTCTTGCCCATATTAATTCTTGGACATCAAAGTTCCTCTCCTATGCTAGAAGATTGCAACTTATTATATCAGTTCTTTTTTCTATGCAAGTATTCTAGAGTTTAGTTTTCATGATTCCAAAATTTGCAACATTAAAGATAAAGAAGTTGATTAGAAGTTTTCTTTGGAGTGGCAAACCCACTATCTACCAAGGCTAAGGTGAGATGGGAAATGGTTTGTAAGTCGAAGAAAAGTGGTAGGTTAGGCATTGCAAATCTCCATCTATGGAATAAGGCTGATCAAATTAAACATATTTGGTACCTATGTAAGAATGGCTCCAAGGGTCTATGATTGGATTGGGTGAATTCCACCATTTTGATAGGATGTAATTTTTGGACGGTTAGAACACCATCTATTTGCTCGTGGTCTTGGAAGAAACTTCTGAAGTTAAGACTTATTGTTCAAAGTAGCTTTCAATGGGAGGTTAATGATGGCTTATCTATTTCCCTCTGGTTTGATTTCTAGTTACCAATAGGTCTTCTCAACTTGGTGCACAATGCTCAAGTTATAGTTAACACAAGGCTCAATTTAAGTGTTAGATTATGTTCCATCATGGAGGGATAGAAATGGAACTTTCCTTTGGGTCCGTTTTGGTTTTCCTTCCAAATCCCTCCAAATATAAGGCTTAACCCATACAAACCGGATAATCTACGGTGGATCCATGCAACATCAAGAGACTATTACATTGGCGGTGGTTATGTATTCCTCTCTCTACCTAGAGCTTCTATTCAGTGGTACAAAGTAACTTCCAACACTTGATAGAATGTGCAGCTAGGGCATTGCGGCTCCATCTACTTGCTATTTATGCTTAGTAGGCATTGAAGATCACTCCCATCTGTTCTTCGGTTGTAAATTTGTATCCCAAGTGTGGATTATGTTTTGTAACTATCTTGGCTGCCCTCCTACCTTCCTAAATTGGTAGGGTGTTACAACGGCGCTCATTGCTTCAACAAACTCTAATGCAACCGTCTTCAAACAATGGAGATCCTCCTTTTCTGCTGCTGTCTATTGTATTTGGAGAGTTCAGAATAGGACACGTCTTGGAAATTCTATCCATACTTCTAGTTTCGTAGTCAACAAAATTTTAGCTTACTCTAATGGCTGTTTAGATTCTTGAAGAGTTCACTTTATTTCATGCACAGTATTTTTGTTTACTCTTTAAAAGTGTAGTTGTGCTTTTTTGGATAAGGTAAATTTTATTGATATCCAAAGGTGTACAATTGTAAGCCGGGAAAATTTACATCATAGTCATAAGGACAAAGTAAAGCAAAAGCGAAGATAAAGAGCTACATGAGAGTGTTACAAGACGGAGGAATAAGCTCTAATTTGATTTACAACAGAACCCCAGCTAGGGATAAGTTACAAAGAGTAGTTATGCTTTGTAAACCTTCCCGTCTTTTTTTTGGATAAGTTAAGTTTTATTGATATCCAAAGGTGTACAACCGTTAGCCGGGAAAATTTACATCATAGTCTTAAGGACAAAGTAAAACAATGTAAAGATAAAGAGCTACATGAGAGTGTTACAAGACTGAGGAATAAGCTCTAATTTGGTTTACAATAAAACCCCAATTGAGGATATGGTTCCCTAGGCGTACATTGTTACGCACTCTCCAAATACAATACACTGTCGCAGCTAGTGCAGCACATCTTCTATTGAAGTCGGGAGAGTTGGAGCCAGTTGAGGCCAGTAGTAGAGATGTAGCCCCTTGCCAGTTTCTGAAGTGTGCCGAGCAATAAAGGTAGTCACAAACCGCGATCCATATCAAGCGAGAATAACTGCAATTGAAGAAGAGGTGGGTGTGGTCTTCCTGACTCTGTTGGCACAAGAAGCACGTAGTAGAAGTAGTCATGCCCCATGCTTCCAACTTGTCTAATGTGGTTAGCTTGTGTAACCAGGCTAGTCATAAGATAAACGAGTGTCTAGGGATTGAGTATTTATTCCAAATCACGTTAGCCCAAAGGACTTCACGGGTTGAAGGGATGAGGAATGCATACCCACTCTTAGTTGTGTATTCACCCGTGGCAGAATGGATCCATCTGAGGCGGTCATTGACTGATGCATTAGGAAGGAGGGAAGTGGGGATTTGGATATTCATATTCAGCATTACCTCAGGTATGCACCATTCGTTGCCTTCCACGAGGAAACAAAGCTTGGTGGTAGGAGGGAGGCTGGTGCTACCCATCTCACGTGCACTGAATAGCAGATCCAAGGGACCTATTGGGAGCCAAAGGTTTGACCAAAGGGAGATGGTGAGACCATTATTAGGGATCCATTGAAAGCAGGGGCGGACTAAGCATCTAAGTTTAAGCAATTTCTTCCATGTCCAGGAGCATATTGCAGGTGCTTTTTGTGCCCAGAAGCTTCGACCTTTCAAGAAAGTGGAGTGGACCCATTTAGGCCAGAGGGTTTTCGGTCCGTCCTTGCATAGGTGCCAAATATGCTTTATCTGGATGGCTTTGTTCCATTGGTGAAGGTCTGGAATGCCAAGGCCCCCACACTTAAGTGGTTTGCAAACTTCGTTCTATCTAACCTTGGCCTTAGTGTAGGTATGAGGGTTCCCGCTCCATAGAAAGTTCCTGAGTAGGCTGTCCATCTTCCTAGTAACATATTTGGAAAGTAGGAATACATTGCTCCAATGGACTTGAAGGGAGATGAGAACGGATTTGATTAATTGCAGTCTCCCTGCATAGGAGAGGTATCTAGACATCCAAGATGAGACCCGAGATAACATTCTCTCTAGCAAGGCATCATAATCTTCTTTACGCAGTTTGGAAGAAGAGAGGGGGATCCCAAGGTAGCGTACCGGCAGTGAACCTTCCTGGAACTGGGTCAAAGATAGGATGGCCTCCTTCTTAGTTGTGGGAACATGAGAGAAGAAGATATTACTCTTGTTATTGTTGAATTCCAAGCCTGACATAGAGTGAAACCGCTGAAGTGTTAGCTTAATCAAGGAAACTGATTAGAGGTTACCTTTAGAAAAAATGAGAAGATCATCTGCAAAGCATAGATGAGTTAATTTCTCATTCTTGCATCTCCAATGGAGGGTGAATTGGGGGTGTTCAGTCAGCCGTCTCAGTTGGGTAGACAGGATCTTCATTCCCAACACAAAAAGGTAAGGAGATAACGGATCACCTTGCCTAAGCCTTCTCCTACTAGAGAAGTAGCCCGTGATCCCTGTTGATGTTGATGGAGAACTTTGGGGTGGAGATGCATTGGTGAATCAGGGAGCATAAGTGGGGAGGAAAGTTCATAGCGTGAAGAGTAGTCATCAAAAAGTCCCATTTAATCGTGTCAAAGGCTTTCTGGAGGTCCACTTTAAGGGTACACCGAGGTAAAGTGGATTGAGTACGATAGCTTGCCATCAATTCTTGAGCAAGGAAGATGTTGTCAGTGATTCTTCTTTCAGGTATGAATGCCGCTTGCTCTCTACCCACTAAGGATGGAAGGACCCTTTTGATATGCTCTGCAACGACTTTAGAGATGGCCTTGTAAATGACGTTACAGCAGGCAATAGGGCGAAATTCTCCAAGTCTAGATGGGTTGGCAATCTTAGGAACCAAGGAGATGATGGAAGAGTTAATCTCTTTGAGTAGGTGTCCAGTTGCCAAGAATTCTTTTGATGCTTCCAAAAGGTCCTTACCAATGATCCCTCATGTGGCTTTGAAGAACTTGGCGGTGTAGCCATCAGGCCCTGGGGCTTTGTCATTTGCTTGAGAGAAGAACCCCCATTTAATCTCATCATCAGTGAAAGGAAGAGCTAGTTCGGTTCGTTGCTGGTTGCTCAGCCTCCGTGTGACCCTATCGCTGACATCTTCTAAAATAGAATCGGAAGGAGGACAATCATAAAGTTTCTGGAAGTGTTCCACTGCAAGTGCCTTTACCTCCGCATCCCCAAAGACCTCCCTCCCGTCATCTCTAAGTAGATGGTGTATGTGACTACGGTTATACAAGTTCCTCACGATTTTGTGGAAGAATGAAGTATTCCTATCTCCCAATTTCAGCCAGTGTGCCCTGGATTTTTGTTTATAGAAACTTTCCTCAGCTCCTCGTAGAAGGTAATAGGCTTTATATGCTTCTTTTTCCTCTTCATCAAGGAAGTATTTCCATTCCCATGGACAGTAGCTTGTAGAGCCTGGAGTCTAGTTTTTGCCATCTCAACCTTGATAGGGAGGTGAGCAAATTCATTCTTGTTTAATTGCCGGAGTTCTTGTTTGAGAATTTTAAGCTTTCGGACGACTTGGAACATTTTGGACCCAGCAATATCCATACTCCATGTATTGCTCACAATGTCTTTGAAGTTCTTGTGATCAACCCAAAAGTTGAAGAACTTGAAAGGAGACTTCTTGGCAGCTAGGGCAACGTCAATGTAAGTAATGGCAAGGGAATGGTCCGAGAGGGTTGGGGAAGCAAACTGGGCATGAGTTCTGGGCAACAGCTGGAGCCATTGTTGGTTTACCATGACTCTATCCAATTTGCGTAGGATAGGGTTGCTCACTTGACGATTAGACCAAGTGAAGAAGTCTCCCACATAATTCAAGTCCTCCAACTCCGCTTGTGAAATACAATTTTGCAGTTCAACCATTTCATCAGTGAGGTGCATTCTCCCACCCAATTTCTTTGTGGGGGATATAGTGGTGTTGAAATCTCCAAGAACTATCCATGGAAGGGGGTATGTGGATGGCGCTTTATTCACAATATTGCACCAAAGGGACCTTCGTTCCCTTCCATTGTTGGAGGCGTAGATGAAGGTGGCAAAGAAGGTGGAACTAGATCTCGTGTTGACTAGTTTGCAATGCATGAATTAGGAGTGCTCCGATTCTATGCTCACGACCCATTCACTAGGCTTCCAAGCTAGCCACATTCGCTTTCTATCCATCACATTAATTCTAACTTGCCAAGCTACACCCAATGCATTCTTAATAGGTGCTTCGTTCCGTGGATTGACCTTGGTCTCAAGCAAGCCAATGCAGCTTATCTTGTGATCATTGCAAATCTTTTTAACTTCAGTAACCTTAATGGGATCATTTAGGCTCTTGACATTCCAAGCAGCAATATGCATTGGGGGATGTAGGTAGGTGGCTAAGTGAAGAATCTTCTCCTCTTCCGCGCCTTCTTCTTGCGCCTATTAGAAGAGGTGGAGCCCTTCGGATTGCTGCCTTGGCCGGGGTGTAGATGGGGGATTATCTTGCAAAGTGGAGTGTTTTCAAAATCATCTGCTGCAAGGTCATCTTTGGGTGGAGCTGCGTCCTCCTTTCCCAATTCTGTCCTACTGTCTTTTCCCTTTGGCATGACCACACACGACTCCATTGCGTCCTCCTTTGCTGATGCAAATAAGGGGTCCAATCCAGATTTCCCCATCTCCTTTGGTGTGGTGCTTGTTTCCACCTTGGAGGTATCCTCGTCCGTTCCTCCCCTCCTCTCTTCACACCGCTCACTGCTACGTGGAGTTTCTGCTCCCACCGAATGTTCCTTCCCTTTCCCCATATCTTTTCCTAACCGGCGGCTCTGTTTCCATTTCTCTTTGTTGGCCACATGCAGGTCAGTTGTGGCTGGCTGCTACTGCTGCTACTGCTACTTCATTAGAGGAGCTTGGCTGCACTTGTGGCCAAAGACATGACACTCACCACACCTAGGGGGAAGCCATTGGTATTTAACTCGGACCAACGCAGTTCCACCATCAGCTCTTTCCACCTCCACGGTGGTTACAAGCTCCTCCCGCGCATCACTCTAGGGTGGTTTGCCCTCTGACGTGACATGGTGAGGGTGTCGGCTTTGAGGGGTACTCCTACACCACTCGCAATATAGCTTATCCCATCCGCACTAAGGAATTCGCAAGGGACTCCGGTGAGCTGCGCCTAGATCGGCAACTTGGTTAGCTGGGGTTTATCAAGTGGTAGTCCCCTCCTCCATTTATGTAGCATGAGGAACCTCTGAGCAAAGTGCCAATGTTTCTCCAAGATGGGCGTGAGGTCCACCCCTGGTCCGAACCTAAAGTAGAAGACACCTTCCTTGTTGCCTAGGACCTCTGCCAGTCCAAAGTCTTTCCACAGCCGGAATGCAATGGTTTTGACTAATTGGTATGGTATCCTCCGGCCTAGGAAGTAGCCTACGAGGGTGGTCTCCCAATAATTGGCACCATGGTTCTCAACAGCTAGAGTAATGGTTACTCGAGTAGTGGGGCCCTTACTCGCCGGAGGAATGAACCAGAGTGGGAAGTCATAGGCACCAGCGGTGGAGCCAGTAGCAGTTGGCTTGAGTTGGTCTAAGGCACAGGCAGCCGCGTAGGACTTTGGATAGGTGGGGGGGGGGGGGCACGGGTCGAGTGGCCGATGAGTGGTGGTTTCCGGTCACTTGGTTGCCCTGGGTGCTTGAAGCTTCTCCCAAGGTGGTTTGGGTGACAGACGTGACAGAATGTGGCAGTGGGTTGTCATTGGTTGGGTGAGCTGACATGGCGGGACAAGCTAGCTGCAAGGTGGCCTGGGTTGACTTGGCGCAAGGCTCCATGTTTCCATTTTCGTCTTTGTTCTCCAGGTTGCTTTTTGATGGAACAAAAGTAACTTTTGTTTTTTCCTCTTTAAGGCAGATGTTGCAATCCACCTCTGGGGACGTGCTATGGGTTCCGGATTGCCGGTTTCCAAAGGTTTCCATTTTGGGGATTATTTTTGTGGAGGGTATGGACAGGTAAGGGTTGTGTATGGGGTATTAGGGAAATTTTTTGTCACCTAAAGGAAGTGGTCCTCTAGGGGTGTGGGTTGGGGCGTGGGTTAGAGAGAGGAGAGAGCATTTTCTCACTCATCTCGTTCCTGCATACTAGTTGTTTTACAGTGTGTGTTATGATGCAACCTTCCTGTCTTTGATGGTTATATATTTGTGATTAATTAATGAAATTATTTACTTATCCAAAGAAAAAATTATACAACTTACACAAACAGTGATTAATAGAAGATAGTCACTCAAGTAAAGATATCTCTATGGGTCAAACTAAAAAGAATGGAACCAATGGGTGTATCATGCAACTGACATTTTCTACAAGTCATGCCCTATTAATTAGGAAGGGAGTAAAACTAAATAAATGAATAAATAACCAAAAGCTAAATCAGAATTATGCATCACTTTCAAAAAAAAAAAAAATTATGCATCACTTTCAAAAGCCTGTCATTTAGATACTGATTCCTGGCATTCATCAGAGAAAAATAAAATGGATGTTCTAGATACAACTCCCACTGCTAAACAGAGGATAATTATGTCTCACTTTCTTTATAATATTGTTTTACCATAGAACACAAGCAAGGAAAACTGTAAGAGACACCTCATCAACAATCAACTTAAAAGATTAGTCTTTGCTTACAGGAATTTTAGGCAAACGTCCAAGGCGGAAATTATTTATGGTTCCAAATTCCCCATCATGCCATATGGGAAAGGCTTCATTCAAGACATTTGTGCGCTTCAACAACTCTAAATGTGCCTGTGAAACTTCGATTTTAGCCAAGATTGCATCTCTCTCTTCCTGTCATATCAAGAAGACTATATTATCAAGGGAAGAAAATGGTTAGAGAACAAGAATATACCCAATTGTAAAAGAGCATATCTTGAGCATAGCCTTTTTAAATAATGAGCTTCAATAAATTAACTTCTATCAGATATCTAGCTGACATGCTTTTGGCTGAAAGATAGAATACAGAGGAAGTGAAAAAAGTTATCTCTGCAACATATTGTCAATCAATCAACTAAAACTATCCCAAAAAGTGAGGCCATATCAGTCAAGGGACCAGACACTTAATTTCTTGTATTTATAAGAAACTTTTTGTACAACTTTATATATATATAATATATTTACAAATAATTTCTGGAACAACTTTTTCATCTTTGAGAATGTATCAAGAATTACTGTCTTAAGCCATGTGAATGTAAGATGTACCTGATGTGAAATTGACTGAAACTGAAAATTGTTGAACTCATGCCAATACCTGATGCAGATAAAAGTTCAAAACGCTGATTAACAAGAATGTAAGCAGGACACACGAATGAGGTATTTCGACTTTTGTCTTTCACAATGGAGGAAACACTAAAGATACAGTCAGGGTTAGGAGGATTACATTTTAACATCAAATGACATGCATGGTGGATCAATGACTGGTACTATAGTCTATGGACTGTTTTCTGAAAACTATAGGATTACATTAATATTTTGCTTTAAGAAAAAATTTCATTTTTTTTCCGTTCAATTACTTTAAGCCCAATATTTGCCTTACTGATCCATCAGGTTAGTAAGCATATTCTGATAAGGACCAGACAGGCTTAACACCTTTTGCAAAAGTGTACAAGAGGCGCCCATATGTCCAGCAGAGAATTAGGAAGTGTATTAGTGGGTCTGTGTAGTTAGGAAGGGAAGATGTGTAAGAGGATATGCAGGGGGATGTCTAGGATATCTAGAAGTAGTGGGCATAGAATTAGGACATGATAACAATGTAACCAACAAACTGATCTATTGTACTACTTAAAGTGGAAACATGGAATGAGAACAAGCATCAGATATCAACAAAAACTTTTATCCCACAAGGTTCTTGGGTTTTGTCGGACGAGCCCAAAATTAAGAGTTAATAATAGGAAAACCAGATTATAAATCGTACAAACAAAATTTAAATCCTCCAAATGACTCAAGTTGTCTGAGGACAGGATCATAGACGCTTACCGCTAACACTTTGGTATCAGAGCAAGAAGAAATGGAAGACTGGAAGAAGGTTCACCAACAGTTGGAGGCATTGTTGGCCATGCATCAGGACAACAGACCCCGCTTGGAGCAGATGGAAGCTTGGCAGGACAGATTGGTGGTCCAATTGGAAAGTTTGATGCATGAAGGAATGAACCAAAAGTCCTTAGCCCCGGTTGATGAAGAGGTGGGCAAAAACCAGACAAAAAGCGGGAAATCAAACCGAGGCATGTCTGTCCCTAGGCTCGCCAAGTGGGATTTCCCGAAATACAATGGCAATGAGGATCCCCTAGGTTAGTTCAACAGGTGCGAATAGTTCTTTGAGCACCAATCTGTAGCCGAGGAAGAGAGGGTGAAGATAGCCACATTTCACCTAAAAGGAGACAGCCAGCTATGGTTACTTAAGTTGAAGCGAGAGCATCCCCATTTGAGTTGGTCAGAATTTAAGACTTTTTGTGACCTTTGATTTGGTCCTCCAATTTGGAGCAACAAAGTCAGCAGGTTATCTAAACTGTGCTAACTGAGCACTGTTGAGAGCTACTAGCAGAGATCCAAACAATTAGCTGCCCAGGTGATGGATCTAGCGCCAAAGCATGAGATAGCCATTTTCATCAGTGGATTGAAGGAAGCCATAGCAACCGAGGTAGAACTTCACCACCCAACCAGTCTGACGTAAGCCATGAGTCTTGCCAGGCTGTATGAATAAAGAAGCATGCCCTGCAAGGAGGAAGGAGAGAGTAGGAGGTGGACGATGACATTAGTAGCCCCCCATAATCGACCAGCCTATGCTAAAAAACTAAGTAGAGTAGAGATGGATGAGAGATAGAGTTAGGGGCTGTGTTTCAATTGCAAAGAGCCGTTCACTGTAGGCTACGGATGCAAGAAACCGTTCTAGCTGGAATGGGAAGAGATAGAGGAATGGGAGAGTAGTGATGGAGGAGAAGGGAAGGAAAGGGAGTTGGAGATATCCTTGCATGCAATGTTGGGGTTTCCCCAATCTCAGACCATGAAGGTGTGCAAACACGTCAAGGGGCACCCAATCGTCGTGCTAATTGACTCGGGTAGCACACATAGCTTCATGTGTGCAGACTTGGTCTCTAACTTAGGCTTGCCACTGTTTTCAAGGGAGAAGTTGCTAGTAGTGGTAGCCAATGAAGAGAGGATCAAAAGTGAGGGGTGTATAAGGGGGTTCCATTGGAACAAGGAGGAAGGAATTTTATCACGGACTTATATTCCCCACCATTGTGTGGAGTGGATGTGGTGTTGGGTGTCAACTGGCTCAAGTCACTAGGACCCATTTCCTAGGACTTTACTACCATGAGGATACGTTTCATGCAAGGTAGGGAAAGGGTGGAATTGCAAGGCGACATCACGACTTCGGCTCCACCAGAAATTGCTACCATGATAAAGGAATTAGGGAAGTGCAGTGACTTGCAGCGCCTACTAGCTGAGTTCTGGGACATCTTTCAGCCATTGCAGGGGCTACCTCCAGCTTGTACTTGCGACCACGCCATCCGGTTGCAATAGGGAACTTCCCCGGTGGTGGTACGACCGTATAGGTATCCTCACAGTAAAAAAGATGAGATAGAACACCAGTGTGATGAGATGCTCTAGAGGGAGCTAACACAACCCAAACAATCGCCCTTTTCATCTCTTGTGCTCCTAGTGAAAAAGCGCGACAATTCCTAGCGTTTTTGCGTGGACTATAGACCCCTCAATGAGAAGACTATCAAAGACAAATTCCCCATTCCCATAATCAAAGAGCTCCTTAAGGAATTGTTCGAAGCTTGCTATTTTTCTAAATTGGACCTATGTTCTGGGTATCAATAGGTCAAAATGAGGGCCGAGGATGTGGAGAAGACAGCTTTCAATTCGAGTTTTTCATCATGCCCTTTGGGCTCACCAACACCCCCTTGACATTCCAAGCACTCATGAACGAAGTGTTTAAGGAACACTTATGGAAGTTTGTCCTTGTCTTCTTCGACGACATCCTCGTGTACAATAGGACGCAGGTGGAGCACCTGCAACACCTTAGCAAAGTATTCTCCCTGCTATGTCAACACCACCTTCACTTGAAGGCGTCTAATTGTACCTTTGCACAAAGACAAGTTGCTTATTTGGGACACCTCATTTCAGAGAAGTTAGTAGAAGTAGATCCACAAAAGATAGAGGTTGTATTGAATTGGCCAAAACCTACGACCATCAGAGCACTAAGAGGATTCCTTGACCTCACCGAATATTACCGGAAGTTTGTTCAAAATTATGGGATCATTGCGGACCCATTAACCCAAAAGTTGAGGAAGAACAACTTCGTGTGGACTCTAAAATTAGAACGGGCATTTGATTCTCTCCGAAAGACCATAACACAAGCTCTGGTCTTAGCCCTGCTTGACTTTGATCATTCCTTTATGGTGGAATGTGATGCCTTAGACAAGGGCTTGGGAGTAGTCCTTCAGCAATGCGAAAGGCCCTTATCTTTTTTTTAGCAGACCCCTCACATAGAGGCATCTGAAATTGGCAACCTATGAGAAGGAACTCATCGAATTAGCCAAGGCCGTCCGCCATTGGCCAACTTATCTATGGAGAAAGAAGTTCACGGTTAAAACTGACCACTACAATCGCAAGTTCTTGTTGGAACAAAAGGTGTCAATGTTGCCTCAACAACACTAGATCAGGAAGTTACTAGGATTCAATTTCAAAATTGAATATAGGGCAGGAAGGGAGAACAAGGTAGCCAACGCATTGTCTAGAAAAGATGAAGAATCTACTGAAGCCTTCACGCTTTCTTCACCCCAACCACAACTGTTTGAATTAGTGAGAAGAGAGGTAGAAGCATCCCCTGAACCGCAGAAGCTCGTGGCTTAGATCCAAGCAAATGAATTGGGGATAGATTAGACATTGGAGCAAGGGCTCATCTTCTTTAAAGCTCGGATTTTCCTAGAGACCCATTTCGAGTTGTGTGCCACCATCATCCATGCTATTCACGACCAGTGGCACAAGGGGTACCAATGGACTCTACTGAGTAACGAGAGACTTCCACTGGAAGGGGATGTGCAGCCAGGTTAGGGGAATTGTGAGAGCATGTCGCACATGACATAAATCGAAACACCTTCAACCAGCGGGTCTTCTTTCACCACTCCCCATTCCCAGCCAAGTCTGGTACGATATCATCATGGGTTTTGTAGACGGACTCTCGAACTCCCACAAAAAATCAGTCCTACTATTAGTTGAGGACAAATTGTTCAAGTACGCTCACTTCACCGTCATGAGTCATCCTTAATCTGCAGCCACAGTTGCCAAACTCTTTTACGACACCATTGTCCCATTACATGGATTGCCGGAGTTGATTGTGAGTGACCACAATGCCACCTTCACCAGCGCATTCTAGAAAGAGCTGTTTAGATTACATGGCACGAAATGGTCGTTCTCCTCAACCTATCACCCCTAGAGCAATGGACAAACGGAGGTGGTCAACAAAACTTTGGAAATGTATTTAAGATGTTTCATCAAAGATCACCCGAAGAAGTGGGCCAAGTGGGTGGCATGGGCGGAGTATTGCTACAACACAAGCTACCAATCATCGCTTAAAACCATCCCCTTCAACGTGGTATATGGTCGAGCTCCCCCGCAATTGCTATCCAATGTTCCCAGAAAGACCAAGCTAGATGCAATAGAGAAGGCTTTGCAAGCTAGAGATGCAATGGTGGCAGAATTGAAGCTCCAATTGGAGTAAGCCTAGCAGGTGATGAAGAGTAATTATGATGCCAAGTACCGGTACATTAACTTCGCCATTGAAGACTTGGTTTTACTCAAACTCCAGCCATACAGATAGACGACACTCAGCAAACGACGATCGCCCAAGCTAGCTCCCAAATTTTACAACCCTTTTCAAATTGAAGAATGCATCAGACAAGTGGCATATCGACTGATCCTACCTCCGGAAGTCACCTAGTTTTCCACATCTCCAATCTAAAAAAAATTATTGGAGACCCTCCATCACATCCTGATCTACCAATAATCAACTAAGGTCGGCCAATTCCAACACCACAAGCAATCTTGGAGGCACGAAGGACAGATTCACCAGTTGAGGCATTAGTCCATTAGAAAGGCTACTCGCCAACTGAGGCCATGTGGGAGGACACCACAATGATGTACCAATGTTATCCCTCATTTGCACACAAGGTTATGCACATGGTTGAAGGGGGGAGTGATGATAAGGACCACATAGGCGTCACACTTTTGCAAAAGTGTACAAGAGGCACCCACGTCCAATAGAGATTTAGAAGTGTATTAGTGGGTCTGTGTAGTTAGGAAGGGAAGACGTGTAAGAGGAGGTGTAGGGGAACATGTAGGATATTTAGAAGTAGTGAGCATAGAATCAGGAGGACATGATAACAATGTAACTAACAAATTGATCTACCGTACTACTTAAAGTGGAAACATGGAATGAGAACAAGCATAAGGTTTTATCAACAAAAACTTTTATCCCATGAGGTCCTTGGGTTCTCTCCGAAGAGCCCAAACTTAAGAGTTAATCATAGGAAAACTAGGTCGTATATCACACAAACAATATTCAAATCCTCCAAACGACTCAAGTTGTTTGAGGACAAGATCACAGACACTTGTTGCTAACATATTCAAGAAACGGTACCTTCATGAAATGAAAAAATGACCAAATGGGAAACTTAAACTATGAACAAAATTCCTTTTCTTTTTTAAAAAAAAAAAGAAAAAAGAAAAAAAAAACACAAAACTAAAAGGTTTAACTACAAGAGCTCATGGAATTAAAGCTGCGTAGGATATAAACAAAACAGACATTAAAAGTAGGGATGGAGCCATCACTAAAAGTAGGAGAGTCTAATGTGCAATTAATTTATGGAAAATGATAATGGGCTAATATAGTCCATTCATTGGTATATGGCTCAGTTATGCTGGTGAGAAGACTTATTAAACATTAACCAAAACTTATACCAAACACTTCAGTATGATAGGGCATTATTAAGGAATACAAGAAAACGGTTTATATAGTATTAGTGAAGATGCCATTGACAAAGATAAAATACAGAACCATGGATTTCTAACACTTATTATTAGTTTCTTTATATTGTGTAAGTTACAGAATTAAAGTTTTAAATAAGTATGTCGTGTCTTCATTTAAAATATAAACAATATTAGAGCAAAAAGTCATAACTCCTAAGTTTACATCCTAGTGCTATTGTTTGAGTCCCTATTTCGTTATTCTTATTAATGGACAGTTAGTGTCTCAGTGATGCAAAATATAAAATAACACATATCTACAGGTTTAAGTTTTTGGATTAGTCGATTGTGGCTCTATTCAAAGTATAACATATGTTCTGCTAATTTCCATACTACCGGCCATACTAAATCTCCAGCAGCTACTCCATTCACAACAATTTCAGGAATATTGCTAACAAAATAGTTTACTGTGAAGTGAATACTTGTATTAATGCACCAAAAATGCATAAACTAGAGGCAAACAAAGCATACTTCTCCTCCAGTTCTTTAAAGCGGCTAGATTTTACTTCCAGTTCCTTTTGTTGTGAGCATACTTCTGCATACTTTTTCTCTGCTTCTTCAGTTGCTGCTTCGAGTTTCCTTTCCTCTTCTTCAATCTTTAATTTCTCCTTTAAGAAATCAGCCTCGTTAAGCACATTAAGTGTTTCACCTTCCAATTTCTGAAGACAGGCTTCATATGCTTCAATGTCCCTGTTCACATCTTCAACCTCTTGATCAAGTTTGTTAGAGAGCACCCTCATGCACTCAAGACATAAAGGTTGCTCAACCTACATATAGCATACACCAATGCACAAAACAACCCAACAAGAATTTCATTATGAGTAACAACGAGAAGCCAAAACCACACTTTCAGCTTTGCTTATCATTACCTGAGTCTGGGTAGTGGCGAGTTCAAAAGCACGTTTGAGGATAGTTATTGTAGCATTAAATCCAGAATTGTTGGGCTGCAATGGGACCCCATTACCCCCATCAGATACAGGTAAGTGGGCAGCTCCTTCTAAGGCAGACTCATTATTATATACAACTACAAAGGACTCGTCCATGGCCTTCCCTAATAGGCTGGCATCAGGGTGCCCTGGATGACGAGGAGGATGAGTCCCTTGGGGTAGAGGAGGTTTTTGCTTGGGAAGCACAACAAAAGAATTGTCCATGCGAGTGGAACCTATTACACTACTGGTCCCGTGAACTGACGAGGCATGCATTCCTCCTGCAAAATCGTTAATCCAATGGGGCACGGTTCCATTAACTAAAATTCCATATGCATTTACACAAACTAATCAAAATCATGATCCACTGATGCGATGATCAAAATTTTCTTTTTTTCTTTTTTTTTTTCTTTAATGATATACTAATGAATTAATTCAACGGAACAACGAAAGGAAAGCATAATTCGCGAATTTTGATTGGTGAGATCGTAATCAATGGAGAGAAACCCTAACCGGAGGAGTTCAAGTACTTATCAGCGTAGGAATCGACGCCGACGATGGAGAGAGGATGATGACAGTTCTGGCATAACCATCGAGGGAGATTCGGGTCCCCGGCGAAGGGATAGTTCCCTTCCTTATCCTCCGCCGTCTTCGCGTTTTTCATCATCGTCTTCGTCTTCCGCTGCTCTACTTCGACTCAAAGAAAAGACCTTCCTTTTCCTTAAATAAATCTCGCGTTGGATTGTAACAAACCGCACCTGATCCGATCACAAATATAGCCAAATCTTTATTTAAAATGGTTACCATTATTCATATCTACATCTATTGTATTTTAAGGTAATTCCTTGTGGGTGGATGATTATTTAATCCATCATCTACTCTCCAGATAAAAATTAAATAATTAATTATATCGATTTAAATTTTTCAATAGTCAAATCAAACGATAATTAGATGATTCCACCAAAGAGATTGGAATCGTAAAATAATCTATATTTCTCGTTACTATTTTGTGTTTTTATTTAAAATTTATTACATTTATATTTATTATAATTTTTACTTACAAGTAATATTAATGTAATAATATTTCTAACTTGAGAACGAAAAAAAAAAAAAAAAAAGGTATTGTTGCTGCGGATTTTATATCCTACCGACACTTACTAGTACTTACGCACAGTCATTTTTATTTTTGCATACACTAATTTTGAGAACAAAAATATTTGTATAATTGGATAATAAAAATTCTCATTTGGATAAACCTTGCATGGTATTGTCATGTGCTTTATGTCCCAAGACACTTGACATCGACAACACTATCGTGTATTCCTATGCATGATAAGAACATATGAGCCATAAAACTTATTACTACAATTCACAACATATATAGTAAATTATATATATTTCTCTTCCAAATTCCAAATAATAATCATCTGCCTCTAAATACAAATTTCTTATTAAATTATAAATAAAAAAAATCCTAAATCTAATTCACACTAACAATTACCAAAATTGTAATTCAATTAAATATTAATAATTTTCATAACTCGATATCATATTCTTCTATAATCAGAAATCATAAAACCAACCATGGTTGTATGTACTCACACTAAATATCATATTCTAGATAGTTGTAGTATCAACTTTTCATAAATAATCTACACCTAAATGTAAATATCCACACATAAGTGAGATATAAAGCATGTTAGTGAGAAAACCTCATACACACAATACATTGCATGCATATCTAAATGGATATATATTAATGCAACAAACTATACAAAGAGCAAGTTTAGGCTTGGTTAATAATCTTGTTTAGGTTAGCAGTATCAAGTATAAACAAATCTAGTGTCCCTAGAAAAACTAGAAAGTTAAATCTGGATCTTTATATCCCAATAGTGCAAAAGTCAAATTATCTTATTTTAGATTACCACTTGTATTAGTCACAAGTTAGCCAATTTACTGTTACTTTCACAATAGCATCTCATTTCACTAGTATAACCCATAAACATCTTCTCTTTAAAAGGTTCGATCTATATCAAAGAAGTTTGACATATTGACAACTCACTTGCCCATAAGCTTTGATTCAACGTATAAACTATTAGTCATTCAATTAAAAATATGCTCAACTTTCAATAGATGACGAACATCTAATCCATGACTTGCTTATTCAATTGGGCAATGCTACTGCAAACAACAGACACAATTAATGGTCGAATAGTTACTTGGTTGCCTATCTAATTCTCCACACACAAGCAACAAACAAAAATAGTCTATGTACTTAGAATCAACTTAACAATTTGCAAACAATTCAACTTTGATGGAAATCTTACAATTATGCACAAAACAATAAATTAATACCTTAATTATATTAAGAGATTGCGATCCTCGCTCTAAAATCCCATGATAGCTTAAATTAGTTAGCTACAAACAAATTAGTCAACTAGATCTTATGCAACACAAAGTGGCCAACCACTTTTTAAATATAGTTGACCATTTTTTTTTTCCAATTTCTACTAGTACCATCAAATATGACAAAAAGTAAGGGAATTAAAGCAACAAAAAGAGCTTATTATAAAAATAAGGAAGCTCAATTTTCCATCTAATAGTCCACTTCAAAGGTATTCCTTTGTTTAAGTTAGATATGGTTGTTGCAATTCTAGTAATGTGTTGTATCCATTCTTTATAGTATTAATAAAGTGAAAACAAGACATTAAAGAGCCAAAACACTAATTGTGTCTATCTCATATCATCTATAATATGATTTTCAAACCCAAACTTATACATTATAGTTTAGTCATATCCTAATAGTTTGGTCAAGGTTTTTATCCCCCTTAAGGGTATGTATGATTTGTGTCAAAATCTTCTTTGAACTTATATGATGAATATGAATAATAAAGTGAGAACCCAATATATATTGGCACCATCTATGTAGGGCTTCAATAATAACATGTAACTCACAAGCATAAGCCGAAGTTAAGTGTAACTATGAGGCCGAAGTTAAGTGTAACTATGGAGGGCAACTTCTTAGTAAAGTAAGGCATAAAGTGATTAGATTGTAATAAAACTACACCAGCTCTAGTACCTGATGGATTTATTTCTATCATAATCCTTTATGAAAATTAAAATAAAAAAACGATTATATAGGGGCATTATTTAATGGGCCTTTAAGCTTTTCAAAAGTAAAAATAACATCCTCATTCCAATCAAAACCATCTTTCTATAACATCTTTTCTAAACTTGCAATAAATGCATAGTCTTTAGAAGGTGTTAATAATAGCTTGATAGTCCCAATAAAGCTTTCAACTACTCCATTGTATTAGGAAGTGGCCAATCACATACTAGCTCCACTTTGGTTAGTTTAAGAGATACCACTTGTGTGAAAACAATGTGACCTACATATTCAATTATTTCTTGCCTAAAATAACACTTTGCATTCTATCAGATAAAATAAATTGTCCAATAGTGCTTGAAGAACAATAAACAAATGTTCATCATGCAACTTAAAGTAAGGTTATAAATTGTTATGCCATCAAAAAAATACAATGACAGACTTCTACAAGTATTGTTGGAAAACTTTGTTCATGATAGATTGAAATGCAATTGTTGCATTACTCAATTAAATGGCATTACAAGAAATTTGTAATGTCCTTTATGTGTGAGAAAAGCAGTCTTTACTATGTGTAGGAAATCTAAACACGTGTTTCCTTGCATTTTTCCTTGTCCATATTTGTTAGTTTGCTAATATGTGTATTTTTTTTTGTTTTTCATTGTATTTTTTGTATTTATCTTAAATTATATTAGATTAGTTACAAGTTTTTTCAAGTTATATGTAGATTTATGTTAGTTGTTGTTTTTTAGGAGATTAGATATGTTTCAAGATGGAAACTCTTGTATTTATTTCAAAGTTCTGCAACAAATAAGATAAATGAATTCTTTACATTTTTGTATCATTTCTTTATGGTATCAAAGCTCAAGTTTATTTATATTGACTAGAACTAACTCACTATGAGCAACCCCGTCTCAAATCGAGCAAGAGGAATCTCAAGGAATCAAATACTAGTTTGGTACATTCCTAAAATCTTAATTGATAGGAGCAGAAGTGGGTCTCAAAACCCAATGTCCTCCTTAGTTTATCATCACAACCTTCATATTACACAACACAAATCAAATGGAGCAAATTTTTTATAATAGTTTCAATAAGTGAAGTTAGTGAAACGTAGTCATGGGAAACTTGGGTACTTGACTAGCACCAGTAAGGCTTCAAACACCAATTCTAAAGAATTTATAGTTTGGGAGGCTGAGAATTCACTTAGAATGGTTGGGCTCATAAACTTAATGGAGTTAAGGATTAGTAAAATATATCTATTCTCTGAAACGGCTAAGGAAATATGAGAGAATGTTCAAGAAGTCTATTGTGACTTGGAGAATACTTCCCATTGTTTCGAAATTCAGTCAAAATCATGAACAACTACCTAAGGTAATATGAATGTCACTAAGTACTTTAACATTTTTAAGGAATTTTGGCAAGAAATGAATATGTTTTATGATTTTGATTAGAAATGCAATGAATATAGCATCAAATATAAAAAGATGTTAAAAAAATGATAGGATTTTTAATTTGTTGCAAGGCTTAAATGTTGATCTTAATGAAGTAAAGGGTTATCTTTTGAGAAAACAACCCTTACCTAACCTTGAGGAGGTTTTTGTTGAAGTAAGAAGGGAAGAAAGTTGACGAGGAGCGTCGGTGTCCCCCCCAACCATAAGAAATGAGTGCATCTACATTAGCACTAATGATGGAAAAATTAAAAGACACACACTCTAAGCAAAAACACTACTAAGATCTCTGTCTTTAATAAAACCACACTAGGGAAACTTGTTGGAAGCTACATAGTAGACCTAACCATCCAAAATTCTAGCAGAAAAGAGTGAATCAAACTCAAAAAAGAACACAGATTGTTGAGGCAAATCAAAATCAACCTTACAATGTGAGTTTTGATGTAATGTTCTCCTTTGATTAGATTGCACTCCAACAACTTCTTGGTTAGGTGCAAGTCTCCTCAAAAGAAAGTAAGGGAAGTGAAATTTCTTTAGTTGCCACTACAAAAAAGGTAGCTTTGTTACTATACCCCCAAATGCTAGATGTAACTATTGGATTATTGATAGTGGAGCCTATAACTACATGTGTAATACTATCTAGTTGTTTGAGTGAACTAGCCCTTATGATAATTTTGAAAGAATATCAATAGCTAATGGTGAATTTGTGACAACTAAAGGCAAGAGTATAGTGAACTTGGAAAATTTAATGCTAATTGATACTCTCTTTATTATAAGCTTCAATATAATTTATTATCTATCAATAAATTGGCTAGAGATTTGGATTACCGAGTAATTTTCTCTTCTACTTGCTGTGTTTTGAGGACCCGTCTTTAGGGAGGATGATTGACAACACTAAAGGAACTAATGGCCTTGTCTATATCTCAAGATTAAGATCTAAGGTAAAAAAAAAAAAAAAATTAGAGTCTAGGTCTCTTATGTCAATTTCAAGTGAGTTAAACGTATTGCTATAGCATAAACATCTTGGACATCTAAGTTCTATGTATTTAAGTTACTTGTATCTTGATTTACTAAAAAAATAAAATAGTTAGTGATTTCCATTGTGACACTTGCATCATGGAAAAACTATTAAATGATTCTTATCACATCTAACTTTACAAACCATCTAGACCTTTTTATTTAATTCATAGTGACATTTGGGATCCATCTTGCATCTTAACACATATTGATCACGAATGGTTTGCAACTTTCATCAATGATCATTCTCATGTTTGTTAGGTATTTGTTCTTAAGAAGTAAAAAAATTGCCAATTATTTAGAAACTTTCATAAATTTGTCTCTACTATGTTTCAAGAAACTATTTAGATACTTTGAACTGATAATGGGAAGGAGTATTTCTCTAATGAGTATAAATAATACCTTAGAGAAAATGGGATAATTCACCAAAGTTCATATACTTATACTCCTCAACAAAATGGAGTAGCTAAACCCAAGAATATGCATCTCCTTGAAATTGCTAGGTCCATAATGTTTGAATATTTTGTTCCAAACTACCTTTGGGAGGAAGCAATGTTAACTGCTATTTATTTAGCAAATACAGTTCCATCTAAGGGCTTGAACTTCATAACACCTTTAAGTGTTCTTGTTAAGTCTCATCCAAAGGTTAATCTTCTCAACTCTCTCTCCCTTCAAGTCTTTAGCTGCACATTATTTATCCTAAATAATACTCCTAACAAACAAAAATTTGATTCAAGAGCTCTCAAGTGTGTTTTCATTGGCTATTCTTCCTCTTAAAAGGGATACAAATGCTACTATCTTCCTATAAAAAAAAGGGGTTTTGTTACTACTTATGTTACATGGTTTGAGGATCGACCAAGGGGAGTCAATGGGATCGAGTAAACAAGAGGGTTTATACCTTTTACCAGATTACTAGCCTACACACATCTCTATAGGTCAGACCTATTTTAGATGTATTAGATGAAGTTAGCCTAGATTATATAGGTAATAATTCTTCTCAAGCAATCTACAACAATCCAAAAACTATTTTGAGTTAAAGTCTTTACCAACCTTAGAAAGTGTTTCAAACTAACCCCACCCTAAGGTAGATGATCTACCAATTGTGTTGAGGAAAGAGAGAAGGGGATGTGCAAAGGTGACGCAGCGCGGAAAGCGTAACGAAAAGAATCCGAATATAGATTGGTTTCACAACAATAAAGAATAACTTTTTGATGCCAACTCTGATTGCGCACAACCGATGAACGGAGAAAAAAATCTTTCTCAAAGTGTATTTCAACGTATAATAAAACATAACCCTAAAATAATCTGACATCAGTATTTATACTACCCTATAAAAATACACGAAAAGGGAAATATACATGTACACGTGAAAATAAATATTACTATACATGTCTATTATCTATCGCGTACACGGCCGTGCCTCCCAGCCGTGTATGATTCTGTGAATGTTCCTGACCGAATACACAACCGTGTCCTTGGCCGTGACTCCCACTGTGTATGATTCTGTGGGATACCTTGATCGAGTACACGGTCGTGCCTCAGGTCGTGTGTAGAGACCGTGTATGCTTCTGTGAGTTCCTTTCACTCATTACACGGCCGTGTAACAAGCCGTGCATCAACCCGTGTCTCCTGTATCTCCATCAAAAGGGATATGCCAAGTATCCGATTTCTAACTATGTGACTTATTTGAGATTATCTTCTAATTATAAAGCTAGTTTAGCTAGAGTGGATGAGGAAGTAATTTTAAGAGACATTTGGGAAGCAATGAAAAAACCACAGTGGAGAGAGGCTATTTTAGAAGAAATGAGGGCTTTATATCAAAATAAAACTTGGGATGTTGTGAATTTTTTGACCGGGAAAAAGATTGTTGGAAGTAAATGGGTTTTTAATATCAAACATAAATTTGATAGGAGTATTAAGAAATATAAAGCAAGGTTAGTTGCTCAAGGTTATACACAAGTATATAGCAAAGATTATGAAGAAACATTTGCTCTGGTAGAGAAATTAAATTCCATTAGAATGATATTGTCTCTTACAGCAAATTTAGATTGGCAATTACATCAATTAGGTGTGAAAATTGCATTTCTTAATGGGGACTTAGAAGAGGAAATCTACATGAAGATGGCACCTGGTTTCACTTAAGGAAGTAAAGTGTGTACGTTGAATAAATCCCTTTATGGGCTAAAATAGTTTTCTAAGGCATGGTTTACTAAATTAAAGAACATAATAGTTTGGTTAGGATACAAACAAAGTGAAGCTAAACATACGTTGTTTATTAAAGTGGGAGCAAATTAACTAAAATCTATTTTAATTGTGTATGTGGATGGCATTATTATTATAGGAGATGATGTTGGGGAAATTGCTTGATTGAAGAGAAAGATCAAGAAGGAATTTGAAATCAGGAATAGGGAATTAAAGTTCTTTCTAAGAATGGAAGTGGCTAGGAGTATGCGAGGTATTTTCATTAACTAAAGGAAATATGTGCTAGATCTACTAAAGAAAGTAGGTAAGATTTGCTATAAACCAACTAGTACTCCCTTAACCTCAAAATTGGAAATTTTGTGTGATAGAAGAAGCTCCTCTAGTAGATAAAGGCTAGTTGGGAGACCGATATATTTATCTCTTACCCATCTTGTCCTAACCTATTCTATCAATCTAGTCAACTAGGCTATGCATGATCCTAATAGACATCTCTTGAATGGAGTGAATCATATCCTAAGGTATCTCAAGGGAAGCTAAGGAAAAGGTCTTCTTATTTAAAAGACAATAAATAGAGACCTTGAAGCCTGGTGGATGTTAATTGAGGTGGTGATATATTTGATAGTAAATCGACTTCTAGTTATTGCAACAAACTATGGGGCAATCTTGTAATTTGGAAGAGTAAAAAGTAGTTAATGGTGGCCTAGAGGTTAAATATAAAGCTATTGCTTGAGGAATATGTGAAGTGGTTTGGATTCAAAGATTGTTGAAGGGATTTAGAAGTTGAAGCTGCAAATGTACAACTATATTATGATAGTAGATCGACCTTAAGTATTGTGAAGAACCCAATTCAACACAAACACATGAAACATGTTCGACTTAATTGAAAATTCATAAAATTAGAAATTGAGAAATCTAAACATGTGTTTCCATGCATTTTTCCTCGTTGTATTTGTTAGTTTGTTGGTTTGTATATTTTTCCATTTTTCTTTTCTTATCTTAGATTAGATTAGTTACAAGTGTTATTAGGTTATATGCAGATTTATATGAGTTGCTATTTTTTAGGAAATTAGATATGTTTCACCGATAGAAACTTTTGTATTTATTTTGAAGTTCTACAACAAATAAGATGAATGAATTCTTCCCATTTTTTTTATCATTTCTTCGCTGTCTTTGGAAAAAATGTGTATGCGTTAATATCTAGTATGCAAGTCCAATTTTGAAAATATCCCTTTTAGTTCATTGAGCAATTCATCAATTATTGGTATAAGAAATTTACTCTTAAGTTTTCACAAGGCTCAAGGCATGATAGTCTGTATAGAAACAACATATTCCATTCTTTTTCTTAACCAACAAAACTAGCAAAGAAAAGGGATATGTGCTATGTTGGATAATCCCAATTCTAAACATATCCTTAACCTATTTCTTCATCTCAACCTTTTATAAGATTTAACATAATGGGAGAGGCACTACTAAAAAGATGGGTATGATGTTGTTTATTTTAGTGGTACCTCAAATACATAAGAATATTTGCTAAAGGCTTGTCTGATAGCAATATTGTAGGTAATATTCTCAAAATGTGTCAGCATGGG
Source organism: Laguncularia racemosa (assembly GCA_037954665.1). Classification (NCBI taxonomy): domain Eukaryota; kingdom Viridiplantae; phylum Streptophyta; class Magnoliopsida; order Myrtales; family Combretaceae; genus Laguncularia; species Laguncularia racemosa. The sequence goes on from JBBMOL010000016.1 coordinate 8,107,692, forward strand.
CGTCCTTAGCCAATCAATGAAAACACGAAGCTATACCGAAGGATTCAACTTTAGTTGAAAGATCAGTCAATATAGTCATTACTTGTTTAACCATTTCATCGGTTGCAGGTGGCCACGACAAGAGCATCGAATTCAAATGCTACCTGCCCAGCCCATCTTAATATATTCAGTCCACTAACTAGCCCCAGTTTTGAACGCTAACTCGCGTTAAATAAACAATCCTAATCTTCCGAATTCTCTCAACCCACATGTACGAATTATCTTTTTCTCTCACTCCTTCACTGTACAGTCAATAAGTTTTGTGTTTAACTCTTGATTTATTAATCATTTTTATGATCTAATGCTTGGTCACGTGTCGAAAAAGTTTTCAAAATAAAGAAGAGGCACTAATTTTGGGTTTGTAAAAGACGTCCTCTTTTTCTTTCTTTCTTTCTTTGCTCTTTATACGTCAGTGATAAATTCTAAGAAAAGTTACAAAAGTGGTTTCCGCAACTACTTTTCTCGCTAGAATTCTGTTACGGATGATTACATTTTTACACATATGTAGATGTTATTGCATAAATATTTATATAGATGTTAAAAGTTTCATCCGGAATTTTTTCACATCTATCATTCACCATTTATTTATTTATTTCATCAATCGTCTTTTGCAAACCCAAACGGCGTAATTCAAGTCTACCGACCACCGAGTAGTTCAGCTGCGGGATTCGGAATACATTATACAGTATGGATTTTATAATCACCACCAATCCTCATACGGTAAGACAATGAATAGTAAGAAAAAAAATTGAAAGTCTTAAAAGAAACATTTTCATGTGTTTAATAAGGATTGATCGTTTATCTTACACTGTATAAATGATAAAATATAAAATATATTATTGGTTTTAGTCTAAATTCTTAAGAACTTTCTCAACTTTTTTTTTTTTTGTTTTTTTTTTAAACTGTTCATCATTTCTCAATAAAATATGATGTTCTTTTCCTTTTGGCTACTTCGTTGTGTTTATCATCATTCCTTTCTCTTATATCGACCATTTTAATCACCATCAAGCAATAATATCTACGCCTCCTACTGTCACGACATTCCATTATGTGTGAAAAAGAGAGGAATTGTCACCAAAGAATAAAAATTCTGTATATCGGTGCTTGCCTTGTCCCTTTAATGGGTGATAAAATCACAAAATCAACAATGTTTCGTCTATGTTGCATTTTAGTCATCCGCAGCTATGTTCTGGAGAATTATATTATGTATACCAGTGGAGTTGTGTTTAATGAAATTCTTCTTGTCGTGTGGTGTTTGGACAAATTTACAGAAGCTGCTGAGAGATTCTGATTGAAACGACCTCTCCATCTGCTCCAGCTCTCATGATTTGGAATTTAACATGGATGCCTGATTCATATATAAATAAATGTTTTAGACATTAGCAATAATATAAATTAATTACTTTCATATAGTTTTCTTATTTAAAGCGACTTTATGAGATTTGTTATATGATAATAGATGATAGAAATATGTAAATAAACTGTTTTTGACATCAACAATTGGTTACAAAAGTCGGTTACAGAAGTCAATAAATTTTTAAAAAATATTTGTAAATTTTAATCAAAAGATTTCAAACGGTAAAAAACTATGTTTTTTAGGAAAAAGCAATCAAACTTCATCAGATTCAATTAGGCTCACTAGCGCAAAGGAATGTTAGGCCTGCACGGACTTAGGCAAGGGTCGAAGGAGCTCAAGACCTAATTCAACATAACCAGCCCTGCCCAAGCCCGCCCAGCTATCACCTTTTTTGACTGTCATCAAACAGTTCATTACTAATTTAGGTGGTACCTTCATTCTTCTGTAGATTAGTATTGACTGCACAAGCATGGAAAGTAAGCATGGCCTTCGGCTGCCAGTCATCTGGATTCCCCACCCACTTCTTCAGATGGAAGATTTCTGAAAAGAAACATAAAAGTTAGGAAGATAGCCCTGTAAGTAACATTTAGAACAGCTAGTGGCTGCCATGGCTGTAAAGCCTAAGTAAAAGGTCACTCTGGCATGGCTTAATACTTAGTCTCTTCAGGAGAGCTAAAGGGCTCTCCATTGGCAAGCTTGAACGCGAAGGCTGGATGGATAACTCAGGAGATATATGAACTTTTTTGGGTAAAAGGATATCAACAGAGATCATTAGCTCCCAAAGTCACCTGAGGTTGAAGAGTCATTAATATGTTTGACATCCAAAATAGCTGCAGAAGCTCCATCTATGTCCTTTTTAATATCATGCGATCCTAAAACTTGAAAATCCCAGCTTCCGTCCTGGTATCCCTTGCATAGAAAGAGCTCTATATGCCTTGCATCCAGTGTCTGCATTGTTCCTGAGTAACAGAAAAAAATTTCTATGGTTCATTAGGGCCTACGTATGAACGGTTTCAGATAATTTTCTGTTTGTACTATGCAAATCTTCGCATACAAAGGAGAAAATCACATAATACAATTAGCTAGCCTAGATTGAAAGCAGATAGATTAAACATCAGAAGGCTGTTCATAAAATCTCTGAGCAGAAGATTATCGCAACTTTAATGTCTGATTTGGTGAGAGGTTAAGCTTAGTGACTTTGCATGTCTTCGTGCACTTTGTTTCTGAGTGTCCTTAAAAAATCTAAAAGATATAACACCGCCGTGGTAATTTGACCAGAAAGTCATACAAATCTTGTTGTTTCCGGGACGCAATCTCATACCTTCACATGAACTTTGGTCACAAACGGGACAACGAACAAGCTGCAAGTCTGGATTGACAGAAAAACAACAAGATGGTGGTGTTAAAAGTAGCAATAGCAAGAAATTTGAGAAAAAAATTTAGAGTACCAGCTATCCATATTCCAGTTTTGATGCCCTTCAATAAGAAACAGCCCTCGGGCACCGACGTACTCTCAGTATCCTTTCCCTTCAAAATCTCGGAAATCGGCTTCAGCCTCTCGGTCAAGAGTGCTACAGGTGACTCGAAAGAAAATGCACCAATACGCATCCAGTCTTGTGGTGTCCAAATTGGAAACAGTTACATAATCAGCAATGCACTTCTTCAGATATGAATGGCAAAACTAACGATACTAGATTAGTAGATTATCCTGTACATCAAAATTTATCTAAGCAGCAAGAAAATTCATCTACTCTGTCTTGACAGGACAGCTTATCGTACTCCATTTAGACCATTACAGCACAAATGTATCTTTCTATCCATTCCTTTATTTTACAAATTACTTTTTTTTTTCCCTATTTCATTAAGCGAATTAGATCAAGTTACATTCTTTCAGTTTTTCTCGCGGTGTTATGGTATGCTCGATAGATCAAGTTATAATTCCATATATGGAAGCAGAGTTGATATGTAATGTCTCAACAATTATAAATAAACAGATATCTGATTTCTGCAGTTTTTTATTCTATTCTATTTTAGTTTCCTTAGATCCGCAAATGAACCAAAACGTGTTATTCAAGCAACAGAAAAATATCTCCAACAAAATAAGAGAATGAAACACACCAATATGTTTCTCCCGTTGGCGGAACGAGTAAGAGTGAGTTCCATCTGTTTAGAAAGAAATGAAATTAGGCAGCTCGGTCGGATTTAAGAAATTAGAATTAGGTCAAAGTGAATTGTGGGATAGATATACCGAAGGCGGATGCATAGAGCTTGCTCCACTTGAATGAGACCTGGTGCTTAGGAAGACGGACTTGAAGATCACGCAGACAAGCGAGCTTCCAGATGCTGTCATCCATGAGATTCTCGTAGAACCACTTGCTCGTCGTCGCAAGCATCACTATGGATCTTCCGTCGAGGAAAGCAGCAACTGCTGTCCAAACATCTAGTTCGTAGCTGGTTTAGTCACATTACGAGCTCATCTAGTAAGTCGCTATTCATCATCTTTAATTCAAATTGAAAATTGAATAAAAAAACAGAAAGAACGAACAGAATCTTCTACTATGCTTAACAGCAATAACAGTTCAAAAATGCTCGTGCGTTTGTTCAATCAGCTCGTGAAAATGTTCGTTAAATGCTCTGATTACTTCGCACAGCTAAAATTAGTCGGAGAGAAAGGCACCGAATTGAATCGAAATCACTAGATGAAGCTGACAGCCTAAATTTGATGCAACATAACGCATTCTTCAGTTTAAATGCTTTGATTTGATCTCGAACTCAAAAGTTAAATTGACAATCCGATTAAAAGAAGAACGCAAAACGAGTACGAACCAGTAGAAGGAGGAGTGAGGAGCAAGATAGGTGGAACGAGGAGAGATGCAATTGCATATTGATTTTACTCTCCTCAATCGTTTTCCCATCCCTCTCTCTCTCTCTGTACCTTTTGTATGTGTTGTGCTGTGTTCTTTTTAAACGCGCGAAACACACAGATCTTTGAAAACAAAAGGCTCCATTAGTGAGATGACGTAAACTCAACGAATTTTCAAATTAAATTTGATCGACGAGACTCCAACCGGATCTGAGCTTATTAATTGGGCCTTTTACCTTAAAAGCCCAATTATATCACGATATTTTAATTAAACAGTTATATTACTTTGAATTCTAGGTTTATGAATTGGGCCCTCACCTTAAAAGCTTAACTAGATCTAAGCTTATTAATTGGACCTTCATTTTAAAGATTCAATTATATCACAACACTTTAATTAAATAGTTACTTTACTTTGGATTATGGACTTATTAATTAAACCTCACCTTAAAGGCCTAATTATATCAAGACACTTTAACTAAATAGTTACTTCGCTTTGAGTTCTCTCTCTCTCAAATGTTAATTTGTTGGCTAAAAGGAATACTTAAAATAACGTATATGTAATTATATGTTGATTAATTATATTAACAAATAATAATCATGTCGAATGATGGATAATATATATATATATACACACACACTAACAGGTAATGTAGCTGCATCGTACATGTGAAAATAACTACATACAAAATTCTAAGTAATATGAATACCTTTAAAAATATGAAAGAGTTAAATAATTAAAAATTAAATAGTTATTCTTAATTTTGCAAAATTGTAAAATTTATAGATTCTAGAAGAAAAATTGTTATTATTTTTCGGATCCAAATTATGGAGAATAGGTCACAAAAGTAGCTGTTTAAGTGCTTATTCATTTTAGAGGAAGTTAGAGTTATTTGGTAAATCCAAATGTTACACCAAAATCATCAATACCCCTTATAATGTTAAGTTTTTTATATTATCTATAATATTAAATTGGAAAGTCTCACTTTTGGTGTCTTTGGTACTTTTATTTTTCTTCTAATTATTTATGTTATCAAAACACCCCTCCAATATAAACATTTATTGCCCATTTACTCCATTAAATGAAATAAAGCATTAATGTAATAATTATTGCTAATGGAATAGAATTACAATAAGATTCTTATTTATTAATTTTTATTTTAATGATGGTATTTTAGGAAAAAAAATATAACCCCAACATTGAATTGCTATTTATAAATTTAAATAATAAATGATTATTCAAAGTGAATAAACTAAACTATATTTTTCTTGAGTGTGCAATAGATGAGTTTGGAATAACCATCTCTTAATAGTCTAGTTCAACTATAAGCCTAAACCCGATCCCAACCCATATTCTATTTGACACAAAAAGCTCGGTCATGAGCTCATTTGAGACCTTAGCCTATGAGTTACGACTCCTTAACTCGATTAAATATAGAAAGGGCATGTTGTAGAACAAGTTGTCCACTCTCTCATTACTTAAGCACCCGAACGTGTAGCCACAAGCGCATCCCATGTTCTCCAAAGATAACTGCACATTAGTACTCCTATAAAAGGCTCAAAGCTGCCTACTAGTAAAGAGATCGAAACCTTTGAGCCTCTTTACTATCCTTTTAACCATCTCTTAATCTCAGTATTCTAACTTGAGCATTGGAGTGACAATGTTGAATAGCCTTGGTACCCCCATAGCTTATACTTCCCTTGCGCATTGTAAGCTAATCCACCCTCTATTGAAATCAACAAACAACATTTGGCACCATCCATTACTAAACTACGACCATGACTAGCAATACTAGATCCAAATCCAAAAACATTGAATTCACCTTCCCAAACACTCTACCAAACTAATCCTTTAAATTCACAGTAGTGAAACCCCTAGAGTAAAGAAGACAGGTTGACTCATCTTGGAACACTCAGCTCCATGCACGAGTAGACCAATTGCAACAGCAACAACACTATCTTCCACATGAACACCTAAGGGAGCATGATGACGGTTAGGCATCCACCCAATCTCCCCTACTTGCCCTACAAACAGCCACCTAGAATGCACCACCACCTACAGTGCAACCACTACTTGATCCCATTACCTCGCATAGCCGAGCAGTATCCCCATGCTAACAACTACTGCTATCTAAGGTGTACTCCTATCATTCTCTACATGAGGTTGGTGTCAAAGAGCTAGAAGACATGATTTGAAGACTTTCAGATTTATGTAACAAGAAATCTGATTTATAGAATCAGTTTTTGTTCACCAAATCTCCATTCACACAACGATTCAAGATGAAGTGCTTCACCCTCACATTCATAGCCCAATGCTCGAATTTTATGTTGGTATCATCAATCTTAGGGATCATGTTAGCTATTTCATGTCTCAAGTGAGCCTCTTAGAATGTAGTGATGCAATTGCTTGAAAGGCTTTCTTGGGTACTTTAAAGAAGTTAGCTCAGACTTAGTACAACCATTTGAAGTCGAACTCTATCTCTAGTTTCAAAGAGCTCAGCAAGTAGTTCTACCAGCATTTCTTGGCAAGCAAAATGCTAGTAAAGGATTCCTCTAATCTTAATCTTATTCGCTAAAAACAGGATAAGTCTATTAGAGACTACTTGTCCAAATTCTTGGCAGCTATGCTTGAGATTCCCAATCTTGACATGTAGGTCACCCTCAATGCTGCCATTATGGGGATGCGACCTTCGGGACACTTCTTCCTATCCATTTCCAAACATAAATTCAAAAACTTCAATGAATTTTGTAAACAAGTTGCAAAATTCATCACCATGGAAGACAATATCAAGGCTTGTAAAGAGGTTAACTAAACTAGGTTAGATAAGAAGAAAGATGACAAAGACCGACCCGCCATAAAAGATTGGCTTCACTTTAGGAATGACAAAGATTCAGCTTATGGACAAAATAACGGTCAGCATAGTTTGAAGCACACCATTCCATTTATGTGAACCACACACCCTTTAACCAATCCACAGGCTAAATACTCCTTAAAGTATGCAACATGGGTATTTGGCTTGAGAAACTCCAAGGACCCCCTTCTAGAAGGAACATAGATAAATATTGTGAATTCCATAGAGATCTAGGATACAACATGAAAAACTATGTCTAATTAAAAAACGCTTTAAAAGATGCCATTAGAAGGAGGTACCTTCGTGAGTACATCAACAACCGCCTTAAAGAGGTTGTAAGACTAACTCAAAGGAGGTGAGCCGACCTTGATAACAAAGCGATCATTTTTTGCTCCAATCAAGGCAATAAGGCCCATAACGATGTAGTTAACATCATTGTTGGGAGACGTTCATTAGAGGGACAACCTAGTTCTAGCAACAAACCTTACGCCCGACTTTAATGGGTGATGAACCTATATAATAAGAAACCCAAAGTGGATAACTCCATTTCCTTTTTGATGGAGGGCTTGGAGGGTATTCAGAGTCCATATGATGATGCACTAGTCATATCAGCCCGGATTGATAGCTTTGAAGTCTAGAAAATGCTAATCGACACCATCAGCTGAACAGACATCATATTTAAGTCAGCATATGATTAAATGAAGCCAAAGCTCAAGACAAAATTGAAGCCATATAACCAGGATTTATACAACTTCAACAACTAACTTGTTCGAGCTACCAAGATAATTCCACCCCCCTCCCCCAATAGAGCTCAACGATGACAAGAACGTCGTCGAACAACTCATTAATTTCTTTGTAGTAGACTGCTCGTTTCCCTATAATGTCATAGTAAGGAGACTAAGTTAGAATGCCTTTAAGATGGTCTCCTCCATGGCATATTTGAAAGTTAAATTTCCTACCAAAATTAGGGTTGGCATATGCAAAGGAGACTAGTAGTTAGCAAGATTGTTCCACTTACAGGCATTGATGAAGGGGAGGTTCTCATTATCGAAGCTAGGCTGACGGAAAAGTCAGGCAATAGGGAAGAGCCAACCAAGGAGACCAAGATCGTCCAACTTGGTTGCAGACTTAATAGACCATATAGGTGGGAAAGTTAACACCTCTTAAGCTAAAACAACACCTCATCCTCTTCCTCCAGTTAAACAAAGATGTTTTTGCCTATTCTTCATTATACATGCTAAGCATCCCTCCAGAGATTATTATGCATTACCTCAACATTGACCCAACCTTCAAGGTGGTAAAATCTAATATGATTGTTAAGAGTAAGTAGCCCAATAACCATATTGAGGATCTCTAGAAAACCTTTGATACCTTAAGGGAGTACAACATGAAGTTGAACTCGCACAAATGTGTATTTGGGGTTATTTCAGGAAAGTTTTGGGGTACATGGTTACTGTTAGAGGCATAGAGTCAAATCTGGAAAAGATTTGATCTATCCTAAAGATGTAACCCCTGAGAACTAATAAGGACATCTAGTGTCTTACAGGGCGAATTGCTGGTCTAAGTAGTTTTCTATCCAAGTAAACCGATAGGTGTATGGAGTTCTTCAAAATTCTAAAGAACCCGTTAAATATCCAATGGAGGGAGCCAAGCATCATTGAAAGATTTGAAAGTCTTTTTGACTACTCTGGTATTATCTAAGTCGGTCCCTAAAAAAGAGTTGTATTTATACTTGTTCATGAGTGAATAAGCCCTTTTTATAATTTTAGTCTAAGTTGATGGAAGGCAGCACAAGTTTATGCACTATGTAAGCTATGTTCTTTAATGACCTAAATATTTGTCTTGGCAATGGTGATATCTGTAAGAAAGCTTCAACCTTATTTTGAGGCCCATCAAGTGGTCATCTTAAGGGAGGAGTGGAGTAGGACTGGTTTTAAGAGGGCCATATGGGATAAAGTACATTACACATTGAAATTCAGTCTCTTCGCTGACAATAATGTAATAAAAAATGAAGCCCTCATTGGAGGGATGAGGCTAGTGAAAGAGGTTGGAAGTATTCTCGGACTCCTAGTTAGTAGTTCAACAAGTAAGAGGAAACTATTTAGTTAAGGATAATAGTATGACCAAGTACCTAAAGGTCGTATAGGTTCTTGGAGCGAACTTCTTAGCTTAGAATATCATGAAAATTTCATGAGCTGAAAACTTCGAGGCAGATGTGCTGTCTAGACTTGCTTCAAGCAGCTTCTTTAAGCTGGATAGAAAGGTGTTCATTGAATACCTGCTCGACAAAAGCATTGACTAACCACTACATCAACTAACCAATACATCAATGCCATGAGGTATGATTGGCATCCACTTAGCATTATTGGATGGACTTATTTGTTGCATATTTGAAGGATAGCATCATTCTAGGTGAAAGGAAGGAGGTAAGGAAGTTTTTACACAAAGGAGCTTGATATATACTTGTAAACACCCCATTTTTGCCATAATGATCAATAATAATCAATCATAATTAATTTCCAATTTTTTCCATTTTTTCTGTAATTTAGCAAAAATAGGAAAAATATTCAAAAAATAAAATAAATAGGACAAATACATCAATTTTGGAAAATAATTGCAAAAAAGGCAATAAAGAGGATTAAATAATTTTTACAAATTTTTGAAATTAAAAAAAATACAAAAAAATAAAAAAATCACATTGCATATATGCAAATTGCGAAAATAATAAAATCACGAAAGTGGGCTAGCCTAGCTGGTCTGGACCTTGGTCTGGTGCGCGTATGGGAGGGCTCGGTCAGGGGTTTGAAATGCGGGGGAAGCATAATCCGCGTTTTGCAAATTTTTTTCTCTGCTTAAGACACGTGTCAGCAGCTGATTGGCTGGAGCGAACGCATGTGTTGGGCGCGTAATCGTCTTCAACCTCCGTCCGAGATCGCTGGCGAGGAGAAAAATCCAAATTTCAGCCGTTTTGATTCGATTTTTTGCACAAATCCAACAGATCTTCAATAGAAATGAGATAAACATCATCCAATTGGAATCAAATCGCAACAAATCAATGGATTTGCACAAATCGGAGATGGGTTTTTAACCGCAAATCTGATTTGCTTCAATCAGTGGAAATCCGAGCTTATCCAGCTCGATTTCTTACGCCTATAAATAAAGGATGAAGTGGAGAGGCAGAAGCACAGATCAAAAGTGAGAAAAAGAGAGAAAAAAGAGAGAATCGAAGCCTTGCCGGAGTTCTTCACCCGCAACCACCGATCAAGCATCAAGTAGCCACCAGGAGACGTTTTTGAAGCAAACCACCACCACAGTTGAGTTTCCCACCCCCGAAAACCTAGGAATTGACACCTCAATCGCTTCGAAAAGCCGTTGGAATGCCATCAATGAGCATCCCCAGCCGCTGTGTCCAATCGACCCGACCCGAACCGAACCGCTTCGACCCGATCTGACCCGACCGACTCGACCCGCGCACCAACTCGGATCCAGGTAAGTCGGATTTTCTGATATTTATTTATTTATTTATCTATTTTATTTATTTCGAATTTATTTATTTACTTATTTGCTACTTATAATTCAAAAATAGAAAAAATGTAAGAATTTAGATTATTTTTTAGGGTTTGATTTAGTATGAATAATAAAAATAAAAATAGTAATTATAATAATAAATAATAAAAATGTGAAAATTTATAAAGAAAATAATAAAAATATTAGAAAAGAATAATAATAAAAATTTAGATTTTAGAATAGGATAGATGAAAAATCTAGGTGAAAATTTTCAATAAAAATTTAATCAAAATTATAAAAATTAATAAAAAATTATGAAAATTAATAAAAATTATAAAAAATTTATAAAAAATCAATAAAATTTATAATAGCAGAAATGAGTTGAAAAATAGAAAAAAAAGGAATTTTTATCACTTAGAAAAACATTTTCTTAAATAAATCAAAAATTGGTTTTTTCCTTAAAATATCATTTTCAAAAATCAAATTATCAAGCTTAGGCTTAGATTTTTTTAGAAAAATACTAAAATGGTAAAAACATAAATCAAAAGAGATTTCACAATTAAAATCCACAAACATACTAAAGTTTTTCAGGAAAAGCGAACTACGGCAAGTTTGATCCTGAATAGTAGGTACGTAGGCACCCATTTGGGGTAACTCTAAAAGAAAAAAAAAATAATTTTCTTAGAATAGATTATTCAAAAACAAAATAAAAAGACGACAAAAAAAATAAAAATAAAAGACATTTCTAGATAAAGTTAAGATTTTAGGAGATTAGGGTGGTAACCTTAGGGTTTTAATATGTTAGCCTCCGAACTCAAAAACTCTGGTTTTTCCTTTCCTCTTTTCACAAAAAAAAAGAGGAAATCACGCTGACTAGTGGTCCAAATTAGGATTGATCTGCTCAGTTAATCCTAATTCAATCTTTCCCAACTACAGTTGGGTGGCGACTCCAAAATAAAACGAAATTCCTAACTCAAGTCGAGGGTCTACATTAGATGAGCATAGGGTCTAGTATAGATCGGATTAGGAATGGGAAATAAAAAATTAGACTCGACAATACTCATAAGGGATCAACTTTATTGATGGGGATTTAGTCTTCCCTATCTTTGATGTTTAAGGCTAGAGGAATTCCATCACGTATTAGATAAATTGCACGCCGACATATACAGTAATCATATTAAGAGTCAAGCCTTATATGCCAAAACTCTCTGCCTTGATTATTATTGGCCTACAATAAAAAAAGATGCTAAGAAGTTAGTTGAGAAATCTGTCAAATGCTAGAAATATGTCCTTGTAGATCAACTTTCCAGCAGTAATCTCCTGCCTATCATGAGTCCTTGACCTTTTGCTCAATGGGGGGATCAATATCCTAGGTCCTTTACTGGAAGTCACCGGCTAGCGATAGTACATTATCATAATTGTTGATTACTTCACTAAGTGGATGAAATTATAAGTAGTGGCTAAGATAACCAACAAAAGCATGGAGAATTTTGTTCTTAACAATATCCTCAACAAGTTCAGTATGCCATACGCCCTAATTGTTGATAATGCAACTCAGTTTGACAATGGGAAACTCTGATAAAGAAATCAAAATCCACTACACTTCAATGACTTACCTTTAGTCTAACATCCAAGTTGAAACAATGAATGAGACCATTTTGAATAGTTTGAAGAAAAGGTTAAACCACAAAAAAGGAAGGTGGACAGATGAACTTTCCTATATCTTATGGGGATATCAAACTACTCATAGAATGGCAATAGGAAAAACACCGCTCAGCCTCACCTTTAAATCAAAAGCAGACCTATTAATTAAACTAGAACTTATTAATGTGTGCACACTAGCAATAGACATACTGATGAATGAAATCAGTCTATGAGCAATTTTAGACCTGATTGAGGAGGCTCGAGACTTGGCAAACTCTTAGGTGGTAGCTTATCATCAAATGGTAGCGTGATACTACAATAATAAGGTAAAATATAAGGTATTCAAGCCAGAAGACTTGGCATGTAGGAAATTAGAGACCATAGGGTTATGAGAAGGGCAGGGCAAATTGGCATTTAATTAGGAAGACCTAGTTAGAATTGAGGAAGAAGTTAGCCATGGCATATATAGATTAGAAAGATTAGATGGATAACTAATTTCTAAGACTTGGAATGCTATCAATCTTAAATTGTACTTTCATTGAAGTTCACTAGTAAATGAGCTATTAAGAAATGAAATATTCATATTTATCTCTATTCAATAGTTCAGTTAAAAAGAAAGTTATGCTTAGATGCTTAAAATGTATCTAATGAGCTCTCTAAAGCCTTCAATATTATTAATTTCGCAAAGGGTAAACTATCGGCTACGTCTCCATAGCTCCTTTTGAGAGAAGAAGGATGACTAGCTTTCCTAACCTTTTCTAAGGTGACGAATGACTTCGCCATAGGTGGTTGAATGAGTCAACCCCATGTAAGGCTAAGGCAAGTTAGTCTCGACTAGACTAGGTTTGCCAAGGTAGACAAAACTTTAAGGTACTTTTTCAATCAGGCTTGGCCATTGACATCTAAAGTATTATGAATAGAGACAAACATATCATGTAATAGACTAATAAATTAAATAGAGAAGAACATAAGAGAATAGTAATGGTAGAAAGGAGACATAATATTAGAATTGAAACAATGATTTTATTCAATAAAGGGGTCGGCATACCAATAGAAACAATGTTTTTGTTCAATTTACAAGGAAATAGGTCAGCATACCAACCTAGTAGATTACAAAAGAAAAGCAAAAATCCCTACAAATCTAGAAAGGTGAAAAATTAAGATTGCTGGTCAGAAGTAGGAGCAGGGGGATCATTTGAAGCCTTAACTACTCTAACATCCACGACCGACCTAGGAAGTTCAATAGGTACCTCTCGAGGAGGAGTAAGATCCTCTAGAGGATCAAAGCTAGGAGGTGGGGAGACTTTACCACTAAAAGCACCACTTGGCCTCATGTTCACCTCAATGGCATCATCCACAATGCCAACAGGGACCTCAGACTCAACGAGGGTGTCGTCATCATCTTTTAGCCTATTAAGATTCAACTCTAGGTGATGCTTGAGAACAACTGCTTTGACTACCTTGAAACTGTTGATATATATCTCCGCTTGTAGCTTCACTCATTCATCTCTATTCATGATCTCTTCATCGCGCCTAACTCCTGCTCGAACTCTTCGATCGGATCTCGGTGACACTCGAGGATATCTTTTAAGTTTGTGATCTTCTTTTTATATCCTCTCTCCTTGCCCTTGAAGGACTTAGACTAAAGGTCTCAAAACCGTTAGTGCGCCTCAAGCTCTAAACGGTTGCTTGGAAAGGCTATTAGATTTCTTTAATAGCTCTTTCCTCTCCTTCTAATTGTCATTCAGCTCATCTTAGAGGGCATTGTTCTTGCTGACAACAACCTTAGTTTGGCATCTCAGCCCATCCATTTGGGCCTGGTTCTGCTTGATTAGCTCTTTTAAGTCATCTACCTTCTTCTAGTAAGACGCCTTGATGTTCTCAGCATCTTGGGCCCTTTGCAATCGGCCCATAGTCTAGTTAAAGAACTACTACTTCTTCACTTGGACATCTTCATAGTCTGCATGAAGAGCACATACCTTCTTTTTCTCTTCTTGGAGGGCTCAGTAAAGTATGGACACCAAAGTGTTGGTTTACGAAACAACATAAGAAAATATTAGAACAAATTAAAAGACGATAGTGGAAAGAAAGAAAATGATAGAGATAAACCTTTTAAGGGCGGGTCACCAAGCTTTCCACATTGTCATGTGTAACCATGCAATCTAGCACACTAATCTCACCACGATCCAGTAAAAGCATCGCATAGGACATGACCTGGTCACATAGCTCTAGGTTTCCTACAGCTTTGTCACTTTTTCAGACATCCCAATTCAGGATGTACAATGGCCCCCTTGACAAAGCATTGTTGTTGAGGGGTAGACTTGTGAATTGTCGAACTAGGAAGATGGCTTCCAAAGCCCCTGACCAAATCTAATGGTTTGGACAGTTGTACTAGAACCAACCTCTACCTTTTGTCTTTAAGTAAGGCTGGCCAATAGATCTTTAGGCACATCCTCATCGATCAGCACATGCTGACCAGCTCCAGTAGTACCCTCTTCACCTTTACGGCTAGCAATAGGACCTTCCTCTTGATCTTTATTCTCCTTTCCTTTAGTTAAGAGGGGGTAGCCTTCTCAACTTGACGTTAGTTGTCCTTCCTACTTTTGGTTATGGCTTTGGTCTAGGCGCGGAGTTGAGCAATGTTAGCCTTTTTCAACTGCATTTCTATAAACACAAGCAACATTGAGTTTGAGTGAAAGGATAAATAGAAGTAAGTGAAAATAAAGGGAAAAGAGGTATTGTGCTAAACATAAGCTGATAAGAGCTCTTTCCTCACGAAGCAATGAGTAAGCAAATCTCCTTAGCTCAGTCAACATCAGCACGATGGTAGAGTAGTGAACAATATGTTCACCCTCCTCTTCATCCTCATCTCCCTCAATTGCTTCTTCCTTCTCTTTGGAGGGAGCTTTCTCTCTTGTTTCTTTTAGGATGGCCCTGATTTCAAATCGAATGGCGACAATTATCTTAGCATTATAGTACTGCATTGGCTTGCTTAATTGTCTCAACAAAAAATCGATAACCTACCTATCATTGTCCAATAGCTCAATGGGTCCCATCTTGATTGGCTTGACCCACCTAGTCCAAAAATCAAGATTTAACTTGACTTTGACAAGCTTATCTTTCTAACTGTGAATGGAGGAGGTTAGACCTTCGAACAGCTTGCACCTTGGTCTACAAGTTTGGTAATACTAGCCTACTACTGACTCGTTCCCTTTGATAGTACAAAATATCAAAATATCTCTAGCATGGGTCATATCCTATGATCTATACAAAGCACCTCAAAGGCCACCGGGATTCAGAATGAATTGGGGATGAGCTGGTAAGGGCTAATTCGGTGGTAATTGAAAAATAACTTCTGGAACTCTGTAAATGACAAACAGACCCCAAACTTAAAGCGCTTATAGTACATGAAAAACTCCCACTCTACCGCCAAACTAACCTTGTCAAGCGGATCTAGCTTCACCACTTGCCACCCCTTTAACATAGGCTTGAAGTACAAGGATGCACTCGTGATGTTGTTGTCGGAAATTTTGCTCTAGATACCATTTGGCTTGTGATTGCCAACTACAGTGCTATTATATAACAGAACTAAATGCCTCTTGCTCTCGCTATTGTCATCATAAACATCCCTTGACAACTCCTCGATAACTAGTTTCCTACCTACTTCCATCGCCGCCACTGTGCTAGTGGACCCAACATCTTCATTTGCCATCGCCGTCGTCGCTTCTAGGGGGGAATGGCTCTCTTAAGCTCCAGTATCAACACAAGCCTATGCTCTGTGATAGTGAGTAAGGAATTTCACCAGGCCCCTTGACCTAGTCAATTGCAAAAAGGACACGCTGTAGATCAAGTCACTCACTCTTCCACTATTTGAGCACCTCAAACATGTAGCCATAGATGTGCCCCATACTATTACTCCCTATAAAAGCCTAAAGCTACCTATTGGTAAAGAAATTGAAACGTCTAAGCCTCTTTGCTATCTTTTTAACCATTTCTTACTATCAATATTCTAATTTAAGTATTGAAGTGGCAATATTAGATAACCTCGACAACCCCATAACTCATACTTCCCTTGTGTATTACAAGCTAATCCATTCTCTATTGAAATCGATAAACAACACCATCCTATCTAGTTTATAAATATGATGCACTCTTTGGCTTAGCCAAGTTATGTTAGGCTTGATATTCATTTGAATCTAATTCAACTTAGCTCAAATTAATTAAATATTTTATAGGATCAAGATTTTACAATATTTAGCTCAAGAAGCTTTCGAACCTTATCATATCAAACATATATATTAATCAAGTTTAACAATCGAACTTAATGAAATGAAGGTCAAGATTGTCAAGTATTGCTTCCAATTGCATTCAAAGCTTTGTCGAGCTTTAATTAAGCTTAAACTTTGAATTTTCAAATCGACTCATACACTTCCCCAATCGAAGAATCATTTTCTCCCAGCCAACCCAGATAGGAAAACCATCCCATTTGGTGGCGACTTTCATGCGAAAATTAGCCGCCCTACCAAGCTCATGCTTCCGAAATTGTTGAGAATGTATACACCTATATACACCAAATTCTTTTTAGAAAAGAATCACTAATAAATAGCCGGTGATTCGACCTCTATATTATTTGCAAACTAGCAAATAAAAATAAAAAGGCCTCAATGAAAATTAAACATACATATATATATATACAAAGATCATAACTCTTTGTTTGGATAAATTAGAGGAAGGTAAAGAAATGAAGAGAATGAAAGCTAAAGGAACGTTTGGAACAGGGAAATATCGAATATATACTAATATGATTTTCAGCCTTCAAAAAATGCTCAAATAAAAATCAATTATCGTAAGAACAATAAGGGAATTGAAGAACTTTTCCTATAATATGACTCCAATTTGGAGTTGGTTACGTTATGTTTGCCAAAACCCAAAAAGAAAAACAAAAAGACTATTTTCCATCCCTTCATCTTTCTTCTCAAAACGAAAGAAAGCTTTTGATTTCTCTTCCTATCCAAACAAAGGAAGGAAAGACCGAGAAAGCCTTTCCTTCCTATATAATAATGAAACCACAAATAAGATCGAAATGGCTACTGGGGAAGAACTCTTCTTCAATTCATGAACTTCCTGCAGTTAGGAGCTTTACACAGACATGGCACCTTCAATTCATCATGTTCGTCCGGATCAAACAAATAATCGTACCTATATACAAATAGTCCACACATTAACAACTTTGATTTAGCAACATCCAATTTTAGCCACATACCAGCCAAACTAAGACTACTCTCACAAGCATTTGTGTGTGCACGCACGCATGTGTGTGTGTGTGTGAGAGAGAGAGAGAGAGTGAGAGAGTCTCACGTTAGCTCATCACCAGCAGAAACGTTTGTCTTTGCAATAAGCACGATCCGGCTCTCATCGTCTCCTACACTCATGATTCTAGCATAGCAGTTGGGCATGCACTGTGGATCCATAAAAGATAAAACGTCAAGCATATTGTAGAAATGCATACCAGCGAAATTGGTTCAACATATATAAATGCTTACTTATTAAAGAAAAAAAGGCACTGAAATGCAAGAAACCACTAATCAAATAAGCCAAGGGCTAAAGCTAGAGCCTAATATATGGAAAACACAGATCCATTCCCATTATCTCACAAACCACCGCAGGCTTTGGCTAAATGCAGTTTATGAATGAGGTACCTAGGATATCCGGCAATTAAGGTCAGAAGACTTGTCTCTAATAAAAGGGCATCGGTCACTCCGACCAAATTCAGTTTCTGAAGTAGATTTGCACTGCAGATTTTTCCTTTTGTTCCATTAATCAAAAAGCATTTCAAATGGCTATCTTGGGCAGACTTATCACTATGCCAATTAAGGAAAGACCTTAAACAGGTGCAATGAATGATATGCTGTGGTCAAAACCTACCGAATGGTTAATCAGGCGGGCAATATTCCCCTTGTTCGTAGCATCAATTACCACTTCCTCACTGATCTTGAATAACTGTAAGAGACACTCAACATTAAGCACACATATTAAGAGTATGATCCAGGGGATAACCATATGGAATCAGAAAAGAAAAAAGAGGCAAAATAATTTTTTTTTGGAACAAGATAGATAATTGAGATATTTGCACCAATTAAATCCATTGAACAAGCAAGATTCAAGGAGTTTGTAAAAGACTCTAATTCAAAGCTCTATATCTACATAGATTCGTATTCTTATATCAATTTTCTATAACGGAAAAAACAGAAGATAATTTCCATTGCTAACAGTGGATCATATGAAAGAAATCAAATCTTTGATTAGACAAGCATGAATACCATTGATAGTCTTAAGATCTACTCCAGATACTACACTGCAAGTCGATCCAATTCAATTTTAAAGCAGACAGATTCAATTGGTTAATTATGATTGGCTTGAAGGTCAAATGCAATTGACAACCATGAGCCCCACCAAAATATAAGAAAACATGATAAAATTATAATAAAACTTTTCCCTTATAATTTCGAAGGGCATAAAATATGGCCATTGGATGATGACATCAACATAGCATTTGTCTGATTTCAAGAATGCCACATACAACACATCACCTTATAGCTTTTATTTCTGCTTCCTATCATCCAAGTAAGCCTTCCCACCAGAATAAGTTTAACTAGACGTGAAATTCAAGCTCCACTAGGCATGACTTATTAATAGTGATGTGAAACGGGAGGGCCAAATTTGTTTGCCAGGGGCAAACCCTAGCCCAACAATAATAGAGGGTTTGGTACTTTACTACTGTCAAGGAAGGATATTAGTAACAAGCTTACATAGCAGTCTTTGCCCTCAGCACGATACCGTGCTTCTCTCATATCTGCAACACTCCTCCTCACCTGCTCACCACGGTACTCAACAACCTACATAAAAGCAAAGAAGCCATTTATTGAATCCCACTTTTAAGTAAGAAAAACACTAATTCAACTTTAAGGGGAACAGCCAACACAAACGCAAAGCAATGTCTTTACAAATATTTCCAGAAAAAGGATGTCATGTCAACCATAACATTGTATAGTTAAATTTATATACAAAAAACATTACATCAAATTAGTAAGATCTTGATTCAGAAGTGGTGGCAATAACATCATTCTTAAAGAAAGTCCCGGATGACAATCTGAACATTTCTTAAACAGCTTCCACAAATAGTAATTAGGACAAGTATGTTAGGTCCTCATTTGTTTTTATGAGTTAAATTAACAAACACAAAAGTTGTCCTATTCAACCAAATAATGATCCCAAATCCAGCAGAGAAAAGTCATTTAAATTACTTAATTATTAATTTTTTGGTTTATTTGCAAGAAAATCTAAATTCCTGATAAAATGTAATTCTACTTTCAAAAACTGTAATTCTCCTTCCCTATGGGCTACAGGCTTCAACAAAAAACAGGAATTATCTTCCCATCACTTGGATTTCGCCAACCTACCAAATACCAAAGATGGGTACAAAGGAAGCATAGAGATACAACCTAATGATATGCACATGTATGACTTTGTGCTCAGGAAATAAATATCAATATTTCTCACATAATAGATACCATTTCTCCTTCTTGAATGTTTCTACGTGCAAAAAGACCCCATCCATGAATGCCCGATTTACCAAAACAAACACGATGCTTTTCTATTGTCTGCAGAAAAGGGGAAAAGAAAAGTACTCATAAGCAAAAATTTGAAGATCAAAGCTTTAACAACAGACAAGATGAAGTCATATTTACTTGTAAGTGGTGGAGCCGTTCCTTAAATGTAGCAAATGTTTTACAATCTTCTGATTCCTAAAAAAAAAAAGTCAAGCATTAAACTTGGGGATTGAATGAAAATTAGCTCAAGTAAACTCTCCAATAAAAGATTTCTGTTCATAATACCATTACATTGTAGTTTCTCAAACTGAGTATTGCACTCAAAGAGTGACGACTTGGCCCCATAAGCCGGTGAGAAAATGGCTCTTCTGTCCTCTGTCAAGCAACAGAGATGGTCATAATTAGATAGTTGACTTGATATCAACTGAACAAAATGTTAAATAAATCATCCATTTCCACAAGCATCAAGATTGAGTATAAGAAATACTAAAAGGAAACGGAGGTTAAGTCTAAAAAATGTTATTATAGTTTACCACTTTATTTGATCTTCTAAAAATATGACATCTGGCAGCAGAGAGCAACTCAAGTTCACTATCCTCGTCAGCTGAAGACTCAATCTGTTCCTCCCTAGAGGAAATCATCCTGGTACCCCTGAAGCCACCTTGTTGATTCTGCACTGCGCTTCTGGCAGAGAAAACTCCCAATGGAGTGTGCACAACTAGAACAGAGTCTGGGTTCGGAGTCCTAAGCCAAAGCAAATTATGAATTGATTAATGCCCAAAGCAATAGAAGTACCTCCACAAAAAGATGCTAGCTTAAAAACAAAATGCACCCTACTCTCCCCAAAAATCTTACCAAAATTATAGCTCATCCAAAACTCCTAAAGATTGCAATTATAGTGAGATTTTAATGGTTGAATCTAAGTTTTCACAAGCATCAGATGGTATGAGGTAAAAGCAAACCACCAGATGCTTTACAATTTCAAAACCTATATTAAAAACATACCAATAATCACAAAAAACAAAGAGACAGCAACCCTAATGACACAAATACACCAAGTCCTGCTCAATGCAGCTTCTGTGACAGAAATTGATATTTAATAAAACGGACCAATTTTAGTAATCAGCTTTCCCTATAATCCAAATCTTGACATCAACTAGCTATTCATAAGACAAGGCTACCACACTACTGAGGAAAAGGACAAGCAATATACTGAGAGAGTAAAATAAATTAATATTCGATGTATTATGTTGACTCCCTCGACCAAATTCAAAATGCCACCTGAATATTTCAGAGAGAAACAAGTGCTGAAATAAAAAAGAAGCTTAAGGTAATTTGTTTAAACAGATCATAAGATCATTTCAAAAGGCATAATAATTCTGTGTAAAAATTTCACCTAGTTTGAAATGAGTGTTTGATGTAGGGAAAGTTTATAGTAATAAGCGAATAAAAGCAAGAATGGTGAACTCCAAGCTGGGATCACAGACATCAAAGTCTTTCCTCGATGAGAAGAGCTGCATATCATCTGCAGCAAGCACTGCATTACTTCAAACGTTTGACCCACATTCCATGCACACCCAGCTACACAATCAATCCCTGCCATGCAATAGGAAGAAAAGTACAAGTACAAAAAATCCTCTTTTTTCCTATAGTATGTTTCCAAAAGATGAACTAAATAAGATGACATTTCACAATGACTATAACAAACCACAGGTAAGATTCCATTGGCAAAACTAACAGCTAAGAAAAAAAGAACACTGACAACATGCGAAAAAGGCCTAACCTGTGAAAAGCACAATATATCATCTTCTTCGTTATTTGTCTCCCATTCTTCTCCATGCAATGCAACTGTTAGAATGACCATTTAAATAAATACTTATTTAGGACAATTCATCAGCATGCAATTTTGTATCGGTAACCAGCATCCAGTCATAAAGAGAATTAGCTCCTCAGTGTCAAATTTACATGTAGAATCCAGGACAAACCAAGGGGAAACTAAAAAGGCATTTAATTACACTAAGACTTACTTCCATAATGTATCCTGCTCTTGATGCACACATTGCATGGAAATATGTTGCACACTTGCAACACTGTGCACAGGAACCATGATTCTGCTTGCAGATCACACAAATCTGCATAACATCCAAAAGGAGGGAGTTTTAATAAAACTACTTATTAAGTAATGAGACTTAAAAGCATGAGGCTTTGATGTCAACATGAAAATCTGTGCATCCCTGCCAGGTCTCTATAATTGAAACAGCTGGAAGGGTAAAAAAAAAGAAAAAGAAATCAAAGACTCAGCACAGTTTCTAAAATATTTTTCATCAAACTAATGATCTTTCCCCCCCTTAGCTGGCTGTCACACATACCAAACGCAATGAATTCTAGCATAAGAAGCTCAAATAGCTCCAAAGGTTAATACCTTGGAAAATGAATTGGGAGGAATTCGAAGAATTCCAGTTGCAGGTTCCATCTTCTCATGATCCAAGAAACCGACTTCAGGGTGAAACCAAGCACATGTAACATGAACCCAGAGTCCACCAACATCAGTAGGCTTCAAAGCTCCACCTGGACAGCACCAACATTAGTACTTAAACAAATAAGAAAATAATGATCCCGACAACAGAATAATCATGTACAAACAACATCAATGTAGACCTTGAAGAAGTTCTGCAGACCAGATGATAGAAAAAATATATCCATGGGGTAATTAGGCATCTTAAGCGAATATAACTTGAAAGCGTCCCAAGATTATACGATGTATTTTCATAAGAAAGTCAAGAGTGATAGTTAAAAGGCACCAGATCTAACCTTCAACAGGACAAAGGCAGCAACTCCTTTTCACCTCAGGTGTTTCACATACTCTGCAGACCCAGGATGTCAAGTCTCGAACATTCTTTGCCCCATAGCATTCCTGATGGACAGCTATCTGACACCTATAAAATAGATATTCCGGTTGAATATAAGTTCAAGCCCACTTCAAACTGGGGAAGAAATAAATGAAGCTTATATTCTAATATTGTAAATATTCTGCTCTGATAAAACCTGTTGCATATTATGATTTTGTTGTCATCCCAATCTTCAACCCATCTACATATAGCACATCTTTCAGTTGTCCATTTTAACAAAACTGGCTTGTATTTCCCTATTATGGAACAACAAAATGACATTGGCATACATACTGTTGAGAACAATTTGGTAACCCCTTAAAAAGGAAAACTATATAGGATACTTCTGAGAAGTTACTTGTCATACTAAATAAACAAAAAATTGATGAATAGAACAAGATAACACAAATTTTCCATGAAAGATCTGTAACAAAACATCCAAGTTACCTTTCAAAAAATCATTTAACTGCTGGATATCCAAAGTTGGGGTAGCTAAACTGATTGAATTGTATTCTGCAAGCTGAATTAACTGTTAAGTTAGTAAGAAATCAATGGGCAGTGCCCATAGATGATGGATAAATGAAAAAATGTGTTGATGGTATGCACTGTTCACACAAAAAAGACGGTGCAGGAACAGCAAACAATATAATGAACTCCACGGGCATGTTACATATACAGAGACATAAGGACTCTGTCAATTTTCTGGTTAATGGAGGGGCATGGCTGTAATTGGATGAGCTACTCTGGGCACAAGAACAAACCCAACAACTGATTAAGAATAGTTTTCACTATATAGACAGTCCCAAAAAGTGTCCTTAATGGGATTTAAGCCCATGACTTGATGCAAATTATCATGAGAGATTTACCACTATGCCAAATTCTTAGTATCAACTATGTCAAAATTGAGTAAGAGTGATGAAAAGGCTGTAGAGCAACTTAAACAATAACAACAACAAAAAGATCAAGAAAAAGGCACAAAGGTCAGGCCATGCCGTAAGAAAATAATGAGCATGTATACAGACCCATTTTTCCAATGGTTCCATCGTATCCATGACTTTGACACTATACTTCCATTTTTTGGCTCTGGAACCTGTGTGTCGCTCCCATTCGCTGGGTGTCTGCTTATTTGATCCACAACCACACTTGCAAAGAATTCTAAAAGACAGAAAGAAATCCAGGTATCACCCTCCATTTTAACCATTCATACCATGTGGACTTCCAACATGATTGTAATTGAAAAGGCAAACAATTAAGAAAAATTATTTTCCTGTGACAACATGCAATCTAAGATTTAAAATTATGTTCATCAAAAGAAGCTAATTCTTGAACCTCCAAAAGTATGTTGTAAAGACAAAATAAATTGATTTTCTCAAAGTATATATACAGTACATGTTAACTTACAGATGAAGTTTGGGGAAGTACATTCCTTTAATGCCATTGCACACAACATTTATCTTCTCAGGAAGAGAAGCTTCTCCATTTTGCACAGATCTATACAATAAAGTTCCATACAGTCATGTAAGCTCCTGAAAAGTACTATTTAGAGAGAATGTATCAGAAAGATATGACGTATAACTTTGACTGGGAACCATACTTTGATTTTGGTGGTGAACTCTCTAAGTGTGCTTTCTTGGAATTGAACTTGGCCAAGCAATCAGGGCAATAATAATTAGCGTTTTCCAGATCCTTCAGAAATATTGTCTCATATAAGTTTCTGTAGAAAATTGCAAATGAAAACCAGAAAATGCACTTCGCTCCAGAGTCCAGACTAACCTTAAATAATTGGCTGGAAATTCCAGCACACTCAGCATGCACCCATACATCACAACTATCACAACACACCTGAAAAATAGAATCATTTGTTTACAAAACATATCATCCTGCTGAACTTTGCAATAAAACAGCAACCAAATCAATAATATGGAGATTAGCTCACCCAATTTCCACCATCTGAATGGTGCCAAATTTTCTTGCATATGCCACAATACTGCTTGGATTTCAGTAACTGCAATAGAATGATACATGCATATTTTTAAAACAGTATATGCTAAGTGATCATATAAGTGAGGAAAAAAAAAAAAAGCACAGCAATGTGCATAAACAGAACCTTAGCACAGTGTTTACATAATGTCTGGGCTTCACCACTTGGGCCTTTCATTTTCTTCATACTTCTACAGGGAAACATCAGGCCACAGCTGTCACAGGCCTGGGTATCCTTTAGAAATGGGTCCTGCAACAAAAGTGACAAAAGCTTGATAAAATGATGCTAAATGGATGTCCAAGTTTCATTCAGAATAACATATAACGAATCATAATTCCAAACTAGAATTTAATTGCTAAATGAATTGACTGATCTCCAAAAAAAATAAAAAATAAAAAATTAACAGCTTAAATAAACATAAGAGATTTTCCGATAAGATACTAATCTAACTAATGTGACTTACTTGATCACCTTAGACCCTCTCACTAGTCAAAGAATCATCATGCAATTAGTGAGGCAGCTAAAGGTTCGTATGGCTTGAATGCAAAAAGAACAACTACCACATTACTCATCTTAACCAGAAAAGTTGAATGGCAAGTGAGAGACATGAAAGAAACTAAAAAAACACGATAAACTCTCAAGATTTCAAGTGAGGGAGGATTGAGCAAGTATTTTGATCTCATCATAAGTAGCCAGCACGAACATACCAAAATCTGAAGGTGGCTAACAGCTCCTTGAACCTCACAAGCATTGGCTTCTAAATAAGCTACCTGCCCATTACCATCGCTTGTATCTAGATACCCTTCTTCTGCTAAAAGTGCTTCATCAACGGCCAACTGAAAATCACTGGGTGTGCTCTTATGAAGCTGAGTCTGATTCTGAAATCTGAAAAAACAACATACACCAAACATTTACACTATTTTTCTTAATGCTTTCTAAAAAGGTAAAACAGGTCAATGTCCGCCGCTGACGCTGACACTAACCTTTCCATGTATTGTGCAAAAGGAAATATCATCCCTTGCTTCACCCAACCATAGTCCCTTTGTTTTCTTTTCGAGTACCCAAAAAACATAACGCAGATAGCACCAGCAACACAACAACTCAGCACCGATTCGGGCGCCTGAGACAATGGGTCAATCACAATAGCAGGCCAAGCGGGATATCTCTTCCCGCATTTAGCCCAAACAATATCTCCTAATGTAAAATCCTCCGGCCTATACACATCCTTCCTCTTTACGCCTTCACTTTTCCTCCTCCACTTATTAATGCCTTTATAACTGAAACCCGGCATATACCCTACGCTATCAATAGAAGATGGCGAATTCACTTTGCACACCAAGGAAGAATCTGTCGAACCTAACCGCCCATTACTATCATATGTAATATCGTAATCTGTACAACGCACTTCAACTTCCTCCGATTTCTCGCTTCGGCTTATCCCAGAATCATCTTCCAACTCATTGTATTTAAGAATTTCACGGTTGATCCTATCCTTCTCTTCCTGGAGCTGCCTCATCAGCCCCAATTCAGTAGACTTAAGTCTTTCTTTCACATAATCAAAATCCCGACATCCCTGTGACAATGTATCCTTCAAGCGCGACGCACGAGTGCGAGTGCGCGAGTACGTGAGCAAGGGGTCTCGAAACCGTTCCGCGGGATACACGAAATTGGGACTTGAAGCGAGTTCGACTTCGCTAGCCCAATGAGAATGAGAGTGAGAGTCGTTGCTGCTATACAATGAGCATGAAGGAGTGTCGTTTTCAACGGAACAATTGAAAATTGTGTTGGTTTTGAGTTTCTTGGAAAAAGAATCGGGTTGGGGCTCTTCGAGCTTACATCGTTTCAAATTGGGCATCTCGAATTTGGTAGGACGCTTCGCGATCATCTTATTACCATCTGATTAAACCCTAAAATTCCATTCCAAGAAACCGGGAAAAGAATCAAACAACCAATGAATCGAATGAAAAGGAATGGAATTGGAGCAACCTAATTTCAATTGCAGGTTGCAAGTTCGATTAGAAAGGAATGGGAAGTTCAAAACCCTAACTGGAGAGAGAAAGAGCGTAAAAGGTTAGGAATTGGAGGTTAGAAGAAACGCAGTTACGGACAGCGATTAGGAAGTTACTCTACGGGTAGAGTAAAGGAAAAGGAAGGTGCATGTGAAGAAACGGAGTTTCAACCGAGCTTCAAGGAATTGTATGTATATGTTTTAACGGTGTGTCTTGTTCTGAAACATCCCAACCAGACAACGAGGACTAGGAATTTGAATTCGAAGAGGAAGAGAGTTTTGGGAGTATTGTCGAATGTAATGTGATGTGTAACGTCGGAGAAAGGAAAAAAAATTATGGGACTTTGGGGAAGTTTCGATTCCAATAGAAGAGGAAGAGAGAGAGAGAGACCCGGAAGTGGGACCTACTTATATTATATTATATTATATTATATTATATTATTAATTAATTAGGTCGGTTGTTTGGTGCTCGGGGCAATTAAGTTTGAGACGAAAATTTTTTGATCCAACTAATCGAGTAGTATAGCAATTTTTTTTTTGGTTTACTACAGTAATATCATTTTAATTATAATAAAATAAAATATATTAATAGTAAAAAAATTATTGATAGCCATTTAAAGATTGATAACTGTCGACAATTTTCTTTTTTTAAACTGTAAAGCACTTTAATAATAATAAAATAAGAACTATTTACAATAAAAATTAATTATAAATCACTTTTAAGTAATTAGATTTCTATTTTGGATTATACACACTTTCAAGATGATGTATAATTTATTAGAAAATATTAACGAGCATTTAGATGTAAATAAATATTATTTATATATTTACATATTTCGTTAAATATGTAATTAATTTTTAAAAATAAAAAATTTATGTTATACATAAATAGTCTTTATAGTTGTGAGTGTATGAGTTTGAGTGCGAGGGTCACGTGCGTGCTACGTGAGAATGCACTATAAGTGACCTAATAAGAGAAATGATATATATGAGAATAATCGAGAGTGAATGAGATGGGAAGGGAGAGTAAACAATCTTGAATAAGGCTCAAGTACTTTAGTGATAGGTGAGTAGTCTTTGATATATTGTGGTTTTGATATTTCGAGAAGAAAATTCGATAAAATAATGACATTTCTCCTAAAAGAATTCCCCCTTTGAATAAGAATGCCTTAAGTATTTGTAAGGTCTAACTATAGATCTCATTTGTCAAATAGTGATAGGGATTGATGGTCATGATTGAATGAGCTCCTGTATGGCCCTCTCATGAATTCAGACCCATTAAAGGTCGTTAATGCACAAGCCTTATTGAGAAAAATTGAATCGAACCAACTTATCTAATGGGCTCTACTCCAAGCTTACCAAGCCAAATTTTTCTTGATCATCCCAAGTCATAGGCTTAACTCTTTAAGCCTTGTCACCTCAATTCAAAAAGCTAAGTCCATTAAAATATTAGATTAAAAGCCTATCAATTAAATTCAGCCCTCTACATTTTGCCCCATGAGCAAGCCATTACCTAACTATATGTGCTTCCTATTAGTTGTACTGCTGCCAAATGTATTTATGTGATTAATGATACAAGAGTTTGGCGTCTATGTTGCATATAATTTAGGTTATTTTCAGTGTGCAGGTTTGCAATATTATTCAATTGTGCGTGTTACCATGAATTTGTTGAGAGTGAACATTACCCCATGATAACAATTTAGACACTTTATTTGTCTTACATAAATAACCCTTTTTGCTGAGTTGATGTTCATGAAGTAACTTTGTATTAGTAATTTTGAACCATTTAATGATGAAAAGTTCTATAATGGAACTTGATAGGAATCAAATTCCTACAGGATCAATCACCAGAGCAAAAGCTAAGGGATTGCAAAATCTAGCGATGATGGTCCTTCTTGAACAATTAGACTCTGAGGATGTTGGTTTAGTATCTTCTTTTCCATTATATAACTGTTGTGCATTGCAATAGGTATACTTATCGGTTTTACAGGATGGTAAATAAAAGGTACTAAAGATCAATCGTGGGACATTCTTGGACTTACATCCATGGTCTACAATGTGTTATATTGAAGTGAAGAACCAACCATTTGAAGACTTATTTGTATTTGTAATTTTATGTTTAAGAACCAATCATTTGAGTGGCTTACTTGTAATTTGTTTTTTTTTTTTTTACCTTAATTGGAGCAAGTATAAATACTTGCTAAATAGGATTAAAAGGGAGCTTTTTGAACTTGAACAATATACACCTTTTGCTATGAGGAGAGTCTTTGCATGCAAACATTTCTCTTATCAATTTCACTTGTGAAATTGTGGCGAGATTAGTTTGAGGAGATTATGAGTAATATCAATCCTTCTCTAGTTGTTACCAATTGTTTTCTAGTGCATCATATCTAGATACAAATTGGTTGTGTTACTTGTTATCTTTCACATGAATTAGAGTTCTTATTTTTCAGATTTGATTCAAGTCTTATTTGAGTGGAATTCTATTCATTTATATTGTTATCCTTTACTTATTATACAATTACGTTGTCCCTCATCACAATTTAGCATCATTGCCATTTGAATCCACGTGAATTAAGGTTCAAGAACTTCTTGTTGATCTCGCCTTTGTTGGATTGTTTTGGTGATCACGCATTTGTATTGGTGTATTTGCAATTGGAATTGTAGGGTACATCATAATTTTTGGTATCAGAGCAAGGTTTAGAGAAGAGAATTTCATGAATCACAATTAGGATTTAGGGTTCTTGATCCTTTAAGACTGAAATTGGATTGTGTGAAGGGAAATTAGAAATCTTGTGTTGAATTTGATCTTGAATTACTTACTTGATATTTGATTGAAGTTTTGTAAAGTGTTGCATCCTTACCCTGATTGGATTGAGAGTAGAAGAAGGGGGAAGCCTTTGAATTTGAATTTCAAACATTAGAGTAGTGTTGATTGTTGTAATGTTCTTTCCTTTGCAAGAATTCGGAAATTGGAGTTCATTTTTCAGAATTGTATCCTTGCCGTGGATAAATAGGGAAACAATTTAAATTAAAAAACAAACTTTAAGTTTAAGAGTTATTGTGCATTGTTGATCTTAATACACTTTGACTATTTTTGAATTGTTTTCTTACCATTTGGAGAAGCCTTCATTAATTGTTCCATTGTTGTTGTTGCCATGAATTTGGAGTGTATGTATGTGTTATGATTCTAACTTGCATTGTGGTGGAGTAGTGTATGGTGTGGTTGTGTAATTGAAGTGTGGGAGTGTGTTGGTGTGAATTTGTTCAAGTGGTGTGTAGCATTGTGGGTGTGTGAAAGTGTGTTGTGTTAATCGAACCGTGGAGGTGTTGGTGTGTGGTTGTGTGTATGTAGAAGAGTGTGCATTGTGGTTAAATTTTGAATTTCAAAAGCAATCATTAAGTGTGGGAGTTATTATGTATTGATCCTTTAAACACACTTTGATTAGTTGGAGTCATTAACTTACCATTTGGAGAAGTGTTCATTATTGCTTCTATTTGTATTGTTGCCGTGATTGTAAGTGTGCTGTGGGTGTATGAAGCTTAAGTGTAGTGTACTTTGTGACTTGAAGTGATTGAGGACATGAAGTAATGACTGTTGTTGTGGCGTGAAAGAGTGGTTGTTGTGAAGGGGTGATTGTGGGATATACTACACTTGCTTTAAATTGTCTTTGTATTTCAACAAATCAATTCAACAGGCATGTCTAATGTTATTGTAAATGGGGGATTTGTAAATGAGGCCAATAATCAGGAGGAAGGTGATTTGTATTTATCTACTAATGTACTGTGACGAGCTTTGACTTCATTTCCTACTATTGATGATGAGTAGAGAGAAAACTTGTTTCACACTTCTTGTAGGATACAAGGTAATTCATGTGCTATTATTATTGATGGCAATAGTTGTACTAATGTTGTGGCCGCATCATTAGTATCGAAATTGAAACTTGTAACTACCTTACATCCAAAACCCTATAAATTTCATTGGTTGAGTGAGTAAGGGAGTCTCCATATTACCTAGAGGGCTAGGGTACCTTTTAGTATAGGGGATAAATATCACGATGAAATTGTATGTGACATTCTTCTTATGTGTGCATTCCATATATTGCTTGGCAAGCCTTGGTTGTATGACAGGAGGGTTTTACACAATGGCTTCAGAAATACCTGTGTATTCAAGAAAGAGGGCAAACGTACCATATTGAACTCAATGTCACCTTTAGAGGTTCAAGAGGTTCAGAGATAGATCAGAGAGGTCCAAGAGGTTCCAAGACAAGTCAAGAAAACTGGGAAGAAAAAGATCTTATTGATGGGATATTATGAGTTGGAGGAGGCCATAACAGATGAGAGACCAGTATACTTATTGCAGATGAAGTATGCCTTAGAGATGGAGGGGCGTCAGCATCTACCCCCTATGGTATCTCAGGTATTGGATGAGTACAATGATCTTTTTACTAACGACTTGCCAGAGGGTTTACCACCTTTGAAAGGAATAGAGCATGCCATTGACTTTTTACCTAGGTCAGTTTTACCAAATCGACCTGCATATCGCATGAATCCCGAAGAGGCTAAGGAATTGAAACTCTGGTGGATGAGCTAGTAGAATAGGGTTTTGTCAGGAAGAGTCTTAGTCTTTATCCCGTTTCAACCCTTCTTGTCCCTAAGAAAGATGTTACTTAGAGGATGTGCATTAATAGCCGAGCCATGAACAAAATTACCATCAAATACAGGTATCCTTATCTTAGACTTGATGATATGCTAGATGAACTTTATGGTGCACAGGTGTTCTCTAAGGTAGACCTTAAAAGTGGATATCATCAAATTTGGATGAGAGAAGGAGGTGAGTGGAAGATTGCTTTTAAAACATGCCATGGACTGTATGAATGGATGGTTATGCCATTTGGTCCGAGTAATGCTCTTAGTACATTTATGAGATTAATGAATCATGTAATGAAGGAGTTTCTAGGTAAATTTGTCGTTGTTTATTTTGATGACATTTTGATATATAGCAAAAGCCTAGAAAACCATGTAGAGCATCTTCAGGTGGTATTTTCAATCTTGAGGGCACAACAATTATTTGCAAACCTCCAGAAGTGTTCCTTTTACCAAACTAAGCTAACATTTTTTGGATTTATTATATCTGGTTTTGGTGTCAGGGTTGATGAGGAGAAAGTGAGGGCAATTAGAGAATAGCCAACACCAAAATCAATTGCTAAGGTAAGAAGTTTCCATGGACTAGCTTCTTTTTATAGACGGTTTGTACATAACTTTAGTAGCATTGTCGGTCCATTAATTGAACTGACAAAGAAAAACATTCCTTTTATTTGGGGTGAGAAAGCCCAAAAGAGTTTTGAGGAGGTAAAGGTAAAACTCACTAGTGCTCCAGTATTGGTTTTACCTGATTTTGATAAAGTTTTTGAATTAGAATGCGATGCCTCTAGGATAGGAATTGGTGCTATATTGATGCAGGATAAGAGACTTATTGCCTACTTTAGTGAAAAGTTGAGTGGTGCAACTCTAAACTACTCGATATATGATCTATTCCTTAGTGAGGGCATTGATGACATGCTAGCATTATCTCCTTCCAAAAGAATTCATTATCTATACAGATCATGAGTCACTAAAACATTTCAGGGGTCAGCAAAATTTATCAAAACGCCAAGCCAAAATGGTGGAGTTTCTGGAGAGTTTTGCTTATGCGATTAAGTACAAGAAAGGTAACTAGAATATGGTAGTTGACGCTTTGTCACGCAGGTGTGTACTTATCACTTCTCTTCAATCGAAACTTCTTGGATTTGAATTACCGAAGGAACAATATATGCATGATGATTATCTAAAGACAATTTTTGAGAAATGTTCTAGGAGAAAGATATTTTAGGGGTATTACATGATTGATGGATTTTTGTATAGAGCTGGAAAGTTGTGTTTACCTTGTGGGTTTGTGAGGGAATTAATGGTGAGGGAAGCATATGTAGGAGGATTGTCTGGTCACTTTGGTGAGAAAAAAACCCTAGCCATGATTAAAGAAAATTTTTATTGGAGGGGTATGATAAGGGATGTTCATAAGGTGCTGAAAAGGTGTGGAGTATGCAAAAGAGCAAAAGGGAAGCAAGGGGTTTAAGGTAAATGTATGCCTTTGCTTATACCTAGTAAACCCTGGATTGATATCAATATAGATTTTGTTTTGGGTCTGCCTATGACTCAAAGAGGAAAGGATTCTATTATGGTTGCTGTTGATAAATTCAGCAAATTGTCCCATTTTGTGCCTTGTCACAAAATAGATGATGCACTTTTTATAGCTAACCTTTTTGTGTAGGAGATTGTAAAATTACATGGTGTTCCACACAGTATAGAGTTTGACAGAGACACTAAGTTTCTTAGCTTCTTCTGGAAGACACTATGGAGAAGACTTGGTACTAAACTTATGTATAGTACCTTTTGCCACCCACAGACTGACGGCCAAATCGAAGTTGTTAATCGTACTCTTGTTACATTACTAAGAGTAATGGTTGGAAAGAATCTTATTAATTAGGACTTGTGTTTTCCTATTGTTGAGTTCGCTTACAATAGGTCTACTCATAGTTCAACCAGTAAGTCTCCCTTTGAAGTCGTGTATGGCTATAATCCTACTCTTCTATTGGATCTTCTAGTAGGGCCGACAACAAAGGAAGAGAACCTAAGTGGAGTGGAGAGAGCCAAGGAGATTTAGAAACTTCATCAGAAGGCAACCGAACGTCTTTAAAAAACATAAGGGCAATAGAAACTTTAGGGAAACAAGAATAGGAAAACCAGAATTTATAATCCAGGTGATCTAGTTTGGATTAATCTTAGTAAAGACAGGTTTCCTCATAAGAAGTCACAGAAGCTATCACTCAAAGCAGATGGACCTTTCACAGTTGTTAGACGTATCAACAACAATGCATACAAAATAGAGTTGCCAGGAGAGTACAACGTCTCTGCTACCTTTAATGTTGCATATTTGTCACCATATTTGCCAAATGATATTCATGAAGACTTATCATATTTGAAGGCAAATCTTCTTAAGGCTCGAGGAGATGATAGGAATCAAATTCCTATAGGACTGATCACCAAAGCAAAAGCTAAGGGATTACAAAATCTAGTGATGAGGGTCCTCCTTGAACAATTAGATCCTGAGGATGTTGGTTTAGTATCTTCTTTTCCATTATATAATTGTTGTGCATTCCAACAAGTACGCTTATTGGTTTTACAGGATGGCAAATAAAAGGTACTAAAGATCAATTATGGGACATTCTTGGACTTACATCCACTGGTCCACAATGTGTTATATTGAAGTGAAGAACCTGCCATTTGAAGACTTATTTGTACTTGTAATTTTATGTTTGAGAATCGATCATTTGAGTGGCTTACTTGTAATTTGTTTTTGTTGTTTTTATCCTAATTGGAGCAAGTATAAATACTTGCTAAATAGGGTTAGAAGGGAACTTTTTGAGCTTAAACAATATATACCTTTTGTTGTGAGGAAAGTCCTTGCATGTAAACATTATTCTTATCAATTTCACTTGTGAAATTGTGGCGAGATTAGCTTGAGGAGATTGTAAGTAATATCAATCCTTCTTAAGTTGCTAACAATTGTTTTCTAGTGTGTCATATCTAGATACAAATTGGTTGTGTTACTTGTTATCTTTCACATAAATTAGGGTTTTTATTTTTTAGATTTGATTCAAGTCTTATTTGAGTGGAATTCGGTTCATTTATATTGTTACCCTTTATTTATTATGTAATTGCATTATTCCTCATCACAATGTAGCATCATTGCCATTTGAATCCACGCGAATTAGGGTTCAAGAACTTGTTGTTGATCTCGCCTTTGTTGGATTGTTTTAGTGATTACACATTTGTATTGGTGTGTTTGCAATTGGAATTGTAGGGCACATCAGAACTTCACAATATGAGGAATCAACTGGTTCCATCGTTAATGAGAGAGTTAACAAGATTGCTAAAATAAGTGATTATTTCTTGACTTGTGTAGGTTTCTACATTGCCATCCATTGCCTACATTGAATTGAACATCTGATTAAAGTGCATCGAGTTAATCTTAAATCTAGACTCAAACTTCTTGATACTTAACCAATATTTTACAAACACGTGTGTAGGTTTTGTTCATCTTCACAAGAGCCTAGACTTTTGCTAACGTTGCTTAATGAATGAATAGTAGGTTACTTCCATTGTAATATATGATGCTTTAATTGTCATAGATATGTAGATGTCACCTAAGTCATATTTAACTTCCATATTGAACCGAATAGTAACTTGTTGATTAATTAATTAGTTACAGATATGTATAAACTTCTACTTGTGAAATTAAGCTTTGGGCTGAATTCACAGATGACCCTTGCTTATTGAACCTTGCATATTTTCCCTTTTATTGTGCAACAAAGTTATTAGTTTGTCATACATTTTCAACTAATGTTGCAAATGAGGCTAAAGATAGATTCTCTAAAGGAATAGCATACTTAATAAGATTCCTTAAATACAAATTTTCACCAACTCCCTTTCATCACAAATATCTTGAATATCAAGTGAGAGTTCTTTAAATCATTCCATATAGTCCATGAAGTCTTGTCTTGACTTTTGACGAATCCTTTCCATGTTAATGAGGGTTACACTTTCTTTAGTTGAGAAATTTTTTTCTAAAAACATTTTGTACATATTTTCCCATGAGTCCACTAACCCTAGAGGAAAATTGATGCATCGTGTATATGCCTTTTCTATAAGGAACTTTGAGAATTCCTTAAGTTTTAGATCATCATCCAACCCATAGACCTCTAGTGTCTCAATAAACTTTAACAAATGCTTCTTAGCACTTTCCTTCTTGTCATTAAAGAGAATGAACTTAAGACTCATGTTGTAAACCTTGAAAAATTTTAAATCAAGAATTAGTATGAAGGAAAAATCTTAAGAAATACGTCAGAAAAACGAAT
Source organism: Laguncularia racemosa (assembly GCA_037954665.1). Classification (NCBI taxonomy): domain Eukaryota; kingdom Viridiplantae; phylum Streptophyta; class Magnoliopsida; order Myrtales; family Combretaceae; genus Laguncularia; species Laguncularia racemosa. Next base: position 8,143,395 of record JBBMOL010000016.1, read on the forward strand.
AAGAAAAATTGACTATGAAATAGGAGTCGCTTAGTGATACACGGACAAATAGAGTATCAAAGTCAAAGGAAGTTGAAACATAACCAAACCCCGATGATAGAATATCACCTTAGGAAAACTAAACTTGAATTTGGACATTCAAAAAGTCCAAATTCAATTTCCAAAGTCTTAGGACCAACCGTTGATATTAAGATTTTCTTCCAACTTAAGAAAAACTAACGTCGAGCTCGAAAAAACCCGAGCTTCGATTCAAATGAGACTAAAATTTAGACAATGATAAATTACCCTATAATTAATATGAGAATACTTAACATTTGATCAAATCAAACTCTACTGAATAATCAAATTGGGCAAAACAAAAATTAGAAAACATGACCCCTAACATTCTCACCAATGGCGTTGGAATTAAGAGAGATATGTCAACATTTAACCCATCAAATGACCAGATTAAAGGCTCAAATTAAATATGGAATTTCCCCCATATGAGCCCTATTTAAAGCCCATTTAATCACTAGAAAACAAAAGGAATTGACCAGCTAAACCAACCCTCCAAATCTGCTGCCTGGAATGTGAACTAGCTAGGAAGCAATTAGGGAGTAACCAAGGGAGTAACTATATTGAGCTTAACTAAATTAAAGGGGAACTAAAGGCTAACTAAAGGGCAACCAAAGGGGGTGAATTTGATGCCTAACCACTCCTTAGTTGTAGGTATGATTTCCTAGGACTTAACCTTCTACACATTGGATAAGGCATTACCTTATGAACTCATGCTAATAACCAATAGATAATTCCCTAAACTAACTACCCAACCATTGACCTGACACCTCCCATTCCAAACCCCCTACGTGAACACACTCTCTTCTAGAACAAATCCACCCTAAAAGCCCTTAAGGAGATCAGCTAAACACAATCAAGAAATTTTTCAAAAATCGCACTGGGACTCTCAAAACAACAATGTTCCAGCCACCTTCCTCTTAGTTTTCCTTCTAATTTCATCACCCTTAGACCTCCACAAGAAGCCCCTACCATTCTAGAACATTAACACAAGGAAAGGACTCCTAAGAACCTCCTAAAAATCCCTAAACATCAACAAAAAAATCGAGTTACAAGAGGAGCCCCCAAGATGTCCCTTATTTTATCCCAACTGTGCACCCTTTGATTCAACCTCCTAAACATGCCCTTAACTACCTCCAACCAAGCTCATTTTGCTGGTAGTATCTACACTCAAAGGGCTATAAAGGGAGCTAAAAATCCTAGAAAAATTGGAGCTTAAAGCCACTCTAAGAAGTAAGAAAAGAAGGGAGAACTTCAATACCTAGAATTGCAACAAGTAGGATTCTTTACTTTTATGTTGATGCTACTTTCTCTCCTTGTAATAATTCTATTCCACAACTTAGAATAGGGTTATATTGCCTTGTTTTTGTAACTTTCCATGTGTATTGAAGTATATTTAGCTTAGGAAAAAGATTAGAAACTATAATCCCCCTTTGAGATGTAAAACCGTGGAGCTCACCTTTCCTTTGTAACTTGTAAATGGAAGCCTTTAGAAAGAAATAAATGAAGATTAGAAATTGAGGATCCCTTGCACTTCTAGACAAATGAGATAAGGATCTAATTAAGTATATTTTGGATGTATCTCATGCTTCTTAAATGGTGAAAAGGTATGGATTTTAAATAGACCTTCTAAGAGTAGAAGAATTGATAGGAAGTGCAAGATAAACCCAAGAACCTCAAATCGTGACTAAGACCTGATTAAATATGGAAACTTATTTATTTCTAGAATCTAAACATGGCAAAATATCTTTAGAAAAATTATGAAATTAAAAATGCTAAATGAAAAACACAAACGAGCACCAACTGAGAGAGAATAGTCTAATTGAAGCATTGAAAAAGGACATCCCGAGTGCTGGTCCTAAACTTTGGAATTTCTAGCAAGAAACAAAGGATAGACACGCCATTTGAGAGTCCCAAGCATGCTCCAAATGGTTAGGGTTAATTAATTTAGGTTAGAAGGTCAAATTAGACCAAAAAGAGCCTTGAACCAAATACATACTGGGCGCAACTAAATTGTTCAGGCTCTAGCGCCATGTTTTGAAGTCCAAATGATCAAATGACTTTAGAAATGGAAAGAACATTTGAAACCCTTTAAAACAACTAGAAATATACAAAAAAAAAAATTAAAACAAAAAAGTTACGAAGAAAATACTAAAACCTTCAAAACTGAGAAAACCAACAAAACTAGCCAAATTAGTATAGGTTAGTTTTGACCTAAACTTATAAAGACATTTGTCTTAACAGGTGACGTGGTATTCAAAGAAGATCTACTGCTTGAATACTACGATTAGGGACCACATGGCCAAGTGAGTGACAATTTGATGATTACTACTCCTTGCTTGTGTTTGTAGTTAGCGCACTTATGTGTCTATAAATATCTGATATGTGAATTTGGATTTGTATGCGGGGGTCAATTGGGTTCTTGTATGTGCTTGAATGTTATGATTGAGTGCCAATTTATAATAATTATGCCCGACTAATTGATAATTGCTTTCCCTTGCATTTATATGGTAGATTTTGCGATTGTTTGCTTAAATTGCCGTGAATGCCAAATAAATGGACTTAACACTATTCGACCTTAAACGAAAAAAATCACGCATCATGGAGTCCTACATGTAAGAAGGCCATTGGCATCACACGGTGGTATAGAAAGGCCCTATGGAGGTCGTACTCCATAGGCACACCTTGTCTCCACCTTTAGGAACTAAATAGAACTTGGGAAATGCTACCCTTTAATTGAGACCTAGGAATTTCCTAGTCCAGGGATTCATCATTTAGGGGTGATTAACTTGTGAGCCATTTACAATTTATACCCCATGGAAGGGCTAAGTATGTATATATGCATTTTCAAAACTATGAAAGTATATTTCAAAAGTATATATAGACTATATGAATTATCTTGAGAGACAACTTGGGGTCATTGGAGCTTGAGTCGACGTATAGTTCGTGATTTCTTAACCTGTGGCAATGGAAGGTGTAAATCCTTGCTACATGCAGTGTCCGGTAAACCGTGTATATTGTTACATTCATGTGATTGCTCATGTATGGCATATGTGTGAATTAAATGACTTGCTTGTTGGTTCAGTAAGAGGATTTAGCTCACTAAGCCTTACAGCTTACATCCTAATGGACTTCCTTTATTGCAAGCACCCATCTAGTTAGAGCTTAGCCGCTAGATGTTAGAGGTTAGTACGGGATGCTAGGGAGCCGTGGAGGAGTTGAGTAGAGAGATCACTTTTATAGATGTATTTAGTTTAAGTTCTTATTTTAAATTTCATTTACTTAGCCTAGACTGATATGTAGTAGGATTATTAATCCTTGAACTTATAATTATGTACCTATGGACTGCATGAACATCGTTACTCTGAAATATTATGTATATATCTCTATATTTCTTGAAAAATGTTACACCATAATTTAGGAATTTTGGATGTGAGTATGCCTTGTACGTTGTAGGATAAACTCTTGGATAACAGAGGGGTTATCCTTAGGTTTCTATGTAGTGTATGGCAGAAACTGTACGTCCTAAGGGCTCACAGGGCGTGACACATATAGTTCTTTGGGTCGGGCTTTGCAGTGATACGCTAATGATATGGGAGTTTGAGTTTTGGCACTCCTATAGTGGATTTCATTTGTATCTTTTTCAAATATGTATCCAAATCTTCCTCAATAACAAATGAATCCCTTGGAGTAGAAGTTCTAACCTCTAATGCTATAACAAAGACAAGGTTAGGGTGATTTGCGGGTTTAGCAACTAATGAATCTCTTGCTAGATGTTGTGCAAGTGGAGGTTCTTGTGTAAGAGCCCGCTCTTCAACTATAACTTGTTCATTAACAATAGGAGAGTCAATCTGCTGAGATGCTTAAGGCATGCGTAGCAATGTAACATTAACAGGGTTTAGCAAAGCCATACCCTAATGCACAATAGCGATAGTGGCTATAGCAGAAATGAATTAAGTCATCATTGTGATAAACAAGTCCATCTTTCTATTAGTTTTTTTGACTTGCTTGCATGACTTAAACATTGTCAAGTACACCCTTTTGCATAGTGTTTCCTTGGTTTGCATCACTAAGGGTAAGCACATTTTTTTCAGTAAGTTCAACATTAGCGTCAAGTTCTTGATTATTACCATCAGTAGAGTCGGGTACTCTTCTCCTTAGAGGTACAATATTGTCAGCTTCTCTTCCTCAATGGAGTCACTAAGTAAATGCGGGTGTGTGTGTCCAAGTGCAAGGGTCGCGTGCATGCTGCGTGAGAACACACTACATATAACTTAATGAGAGAAGCGACATGTATGAGGATTATTAGGGGTAAATGAGATGGGGAGGAGGAGTAGGTGATCTCAAATAAGGCTTAAGCGCTTTAGTGTCAGGTGATTAGTTTTTGATCTATTGTGGTTTTGATCTTTTAAGAAGAAAATGTAATAGAGTAACGCCATTTCTCCCAAAAGAATTCTTCTTTTAAATGAGGATGCCTTGGGTATTTGTAAGGTCTAACTATGAATCTCGTTCGTTAGATAGTGATAGTAATTGACGACCATGATTAAATGAGCCCCTATATAGGTCTCTCATGAATCCAAGCCCATTAAAGATCTTTAATGCATAAGCTTTATTGAGAAAGGTTAGATTGAATTGATTGATTTAACGGGCTCTATTCCAAGCCTACAGTGCCAAATCTCCCCTGATTATCCTAGGTTATGGGCTTGACTCTCTAAGTCCTGTTATATTAGCCTAAAGAGTCAAATCTATTAAAATATTAGGCTAAAAGCCCATAAATCAAATTTAGCCCTCTACAGTAGTAAATTCTACAACTTCCTTTTTATCATCCCTATATTTTTATTTGGTTGTATAGATATAAATAGTTGGATTTTTTCTTTCTGCTTTTTACCACATATCTTGTTGTTAAAAAGGTTAATTAAAGATAACTTGTTCTTATTACTGTTAATACATTATTTATGCATGTACTTAAAAAGTAAATACTTGAAAATAAAATCACTTAAAAATAAAAATCAAAATAGAATAATTATTCATAAAGTTGTGTGTTAGTGGTGTAAAAGAAAATTTTTTACACACTAATATTATTAATAAAGCCCTATAAACAAGGAGTTTTATATGATAAATATAATATATATATTAGGTACTTAGGACACAAAAGGATGATTTACACTTTCATGTTTTATATAACAACATATGTTAAATAAAATATCCCAAATAGTCTTGGTTAAATCATATTAATCTAAATGGGAAAATTGTAAATGAGTGGATTAATATTTAAGATCAAGTGCAAATAAATGATTGAACTTTTAAGTGTTTAAAATAAATGATTAACGTTACGCTAAATAGCTCAAACTAGGGATCTCATTATAACATAGTTACAAATGGTAGTAGATTTTCTTTTTGAACCATTTAGCATGATTATAGGATAATAATTGATTTTCTATTCGAACCACTTAGTATAACGTTAATTTTTTATTTTGATCACTTAAAAGTTTAATAATTTATTTTAACTACTTAGTATAACGTTAATCTCCTATTTTAACCACTTAAAAGTTAGATATTGTATTTAAACTTAATTCCAAGTGTTAACCCTTCACTTGTAATTTTCCTTTTATTAAATTGGTTGCTCTTTTTAAAATATAATAAGTTATAACAATTACTTTCTATAATTCAAATTAAAAAAAACAATAAAAGGTTTTCATACTTTTATATAATTTTACAGCTTAAAATATTTATAAAAATGACAATAAATATTTAATATTTAATTGTATAATTATTTTCTATTTTTAATCACTTATATTAGGTGTACTTTTGATTTTCCTAATAAGTTAGATAAATGTCCAATAAGACAAAGTTAAATTAATTATGGCTGGTGGGTTCTTATAATTTGCTTGCTGATGTGAAGAATAAAATATAAAAAGGTTAATATAAATAAACTATGTGGTAAAATTGTACAGACAATACCAGATCAAGATGGCGTACCTTTTTTGGCTTCATGTAGCGAGGAGAAGGCTTGAATTAAAAAATTCAATAAATTTGGTAGGAAACGAGTGGCCCTACTGCCACTTGGATTGGACCCCATAAAACTTTTAAGTATTTATTTACTTTTAGGAGAAATATTGAGAACTACTTTAAACTCTCACATTTTTCCATGTAAGGGATTGATTTTAGTATCCAACCTCTAAAAAATTAACTTCCTGTCAATAAATTTTTCAATATTCCTTCAAATTAAATGCATGTCTCTCACCCCATAAACTACCAAAAGTTACTTATAAACTAGTAAATTCTTTTTGCTTTAGCTCATTTTATATTTTTATATATCGCGTTCTCTATTTTAAGTAAAAAAAGAAAGAAAGAAAACTAAACTCTAATAAATCAAGTTACAAAGATTAGAAGGTTTTCTTAATCCTATGCATTGATTATTGATTTGAGAGATGTATTCTAACCTGCAATACACAAAAAAGTAATGAGTTTAAGACCGCTAAGGCTATTTGATGCGGGCATCGTAGAGAACACAGAAGCTTACACGGCCTAAGGGCACGGCCGTGTATGCAACCGTGTATAACTTACACGACCTAAAGGCACGGCCAGCGACACAACCGTGTGTTCCAGTAGAATTCTCACAGAAGCTTACATGGCCTAAAGGCACGGCCGTGTATGCGACCGTGTACTGTGTTCATCACATGTCCAGAAACATACACGGCCTAGAGGCACGGCCGTGTATGCGACCGTGTACTGTGCCCGCTACATGCCCAGAAACATACACGGCCTCGAGGCACGGCCGTGTATGCGACCGATTATAGACGTGTATTTTATTATTTATTTCCACGTGTACGTATAGATTTTCCCCTTTTAGATATTTTACGGGGAAGTATAAATACTCTTTTGTCAGATAAGCTAGGGTTACGCTTTTACCACACTTTGAATACATTTGAGAGAGAATTATCTCCTTTACCGGTTGTGTGCAACCAGAATTTGGCATCAAAGAATATTTCTTTGTTGTTGTGAAACCAATCCATATTCGGATTCGTTTCGTTACGCTTTCCTCGCTGCGTCAGTTGGTATCAGAGTAAGGCAATTTCCTGCGGAGATGTCGGCTAACGGTGGTGTTGATGGCGGTCGCGTCCTCGACCTTGATCGAGATGCGGAAGTCCAAGGAGCCAATCAATGGGCTCCGAGGGCAGTGGTTGAAACCATGGAGCAGAGGCTTGGGCGTGTAGAACAACGCCTGGAGAATCTGGTGGCGTGGGTCGACGCCATGGTGATGGACCACGACGGTCACAGAGGTGTTGTTGGGAATCGACCGGGGGTAGCAGCTGCTCGCGGCGGCCTTATCAGTAACTTTGTTGCCGGAAACCAATGGAACTAGAGAATTGACGGAAGCTCCTCTAAGGAAGAGGACAGAATTTTGTAGAGGAGGGAACAACCACTGAGAAGGGGTGGTGTCGCTGGCGGCGGAAGATTTCGTGGAATGGATGACCGGAATGAACTGGCCTATGGTGGTGGATATCGACGCAATTACCAAGGGTTCGACCATGCTGATGGCGGAGACTTCCGTCTTAAGGTAGACATCCCTTCTTTTAATGGCAATTTGAATATAGAAGAGTTTTTGGATTGGCTGGCGGAGGTCGATAGGTTCTTCGACTATATGGAAGTTCCTGAGGAGAGAAGGGTGAGAATGGTTGCTTGCAGATTGAAAGGCGGGGCGTCTGCATGGTGGGATCGATTGCAGCACCGTAGACAAAGGGAAGGGCGGCAACCTATTAGGTCATGGTACCGCATGAGGAATCTGCTGCAACGGGATTTCTTGCCACCCGATTACGAGCAAATTCTTTTCCAACAGTATCAGCGGTGCCGACAAGGGCAGAGGTCGGTACATGAATACACTGCGGAATTTATGAGGTTAGCGGAGAGAAACGATTTAAGGGAAACTGAGGGTCAACAGGTGGCACGGTTTGTAGACGGGTTGAAGCCTCAGATAAGAGATAAGATAGGAGTGACGGTGTTCCGAACCGTGAATGAAGCAAAGAACTTGGCTCTCCGAGCGGAAATGATGATACAAGAACAGAGCGTAAGGTTTGGAGGTAGTAAAAGGACCTACACTTACGAAAGTCCTAGTAATAATAGTAAAGGAACTGGTGAGAGACCTAGAGGAGTGGTTGAGAAACCAGCGGGAAGTATGGACAGGAGAGAAGACAAGGCGGAAGGAAAGAGACCGGTGGAGAATAGAGACACCCCTAAGCAAAACAATCCATATACCAAGCCGATACTGGGAAAATGTTATAGATGTAATCAGCCGGGGCATCGATCAAATGAGTGCCCAAATAGACGCACCGTAAACATTGTTGAGAGGGAAGAGGAGGAAGAAGTGTGTTGTGAACCAGACGGTGGTGAAGAGTGCTATGAGGAGGTTGATGACGGGGTAGAACCTAATTACGTAATTAGGAGGATGATGTTAGCACCGAAACAAGAGGATAGCTCACAACGACACCAATTGTTTCGCACTAGGTGCACGATTGGTGGGAGAGTGTTTGACTTGATCATCGACAGTGGGAGTTGTGAAAACATCATTGGGAAGGAAGTCGTGAAAACATCATTGGGAAGGAAGTCGTGAAGAAGCTCCAATTACCTACAGAGAAGCATCCGAGTACGTACACCATCGGATGGATCAAAGCGGCATAACGAATAGAGGTGAAGGAGAGATGTAGAGTTCCTTTCTCGATCGGCAAATATCGAGATGAAGTGTACTGCGACATCGTCGATATGGATGCTTGTCACTTGCTGTTCGGGCGTCCTTGGCAATTTGATGTAGATGCCCAACATGCAGGGAAGGAGAACAAGTATAGGTTGGAGAAGGAGGGGGTGAAGTATACACTAATGCCACTAACGGATAAGCGACCAAAAATCCAAAAGGTGGAAGGGAAGTCCTTTCTTATGATCACCCAATCAGAAAGGGAGATGACTGAAGACATCAAGGAGTCCCGCTTGATGCATGCCCTAGTAGTAAAAATGGCGGGAGAGGACATGAGTAACGCGGAGATGCCGGAAGAAGTGAAGAAATTACTAGAGGAATTCAGAGAAGTCGTTCCGGAAGACTTACCGGAGGGATTACCTCCATTGCGAGACATCCAGCATCACATTGACTTGGTGCCGGGAGCTAGTCTTCCCAACCCCCCTCACTACCGGATGAGTCCCAAGGAAACGGAGATCTTATAGGAAAAGGTCCAGGACTTGCTCGATAAAGGATTCATTCGAGATAGCTTGAGTCCCTGTGCCGTACCAGCATTACTAACACCTAAGAAGGATGGGAGTTGGAGGATGTGCGTGGATAGCTGAGCGATCAACAAAATCACCATTGGGTACAAATTCCCAATACCTCGCATTGAGGACATGTTGGATCGGCTGAGTGGAGCAGTGGTGTTCTCCAAAATAGACCTTCGAAGCGGGTACCATCAAATTTGGGTCAGACCCGGGGATGAGTGGAAGACCGCCTTCAAGACGAAAGAGGGACTATACGAATGGATGGTCATGCCGTTCGGGCTCAGCAATGCACCGAGTACCTTCATGCGCGTGATGAATCAGGTACTTAAAACCTTCATAGGCCGATTTGTTGTTGTATATTTTGATGACATATTAGTATATAGCAAGACTCGGGAGGTACATCTAGTGCATTTGAAGGATGTTTTGATGGTGCTGAAAGGGAACAAACTATATGCTAATCTCAAGAAGTGTGTGTTTATGTCATCAAAGCTGTTATTTTTGGGATTCATAGTGAGTGGGGAAGGAATCATGGTGGATGAGGATAAGGTACGAGTCAGTAGAGATTGGCCTACACCTAAGAAAATCACTGAGCTGAGGAGTTTCCTAGGGTTAGCAGGCTTCTACAGACGTTTCATACAACACTTTAGCACGGTAGCGGCTCCCTTAACCGAATGTTTGAAGAAAGGGCAGTTTCATTGGGACGAGGAAGCTGAGTCGGGATTCGCTGTGCTCAAAGAGCGACTATGTAGCGCACCAGTGCTGGCCTTACCGGACTTCGACAAATTATTCGAAGTTGATTGTGATGCTAGTGGTGTGGGTATTGGGGCGGTAATCTCTCAGGAGAAGAGACCTGTTGCGTTTTATAGTGAGAAACTCTGTGAGGCCAGGAGGAAGTGGTCCACATATGACAAGGAGTTTTACTCCGTGGTTAGAGCCTTGAGAATGTGGGAGCATTATTTGGTGGGCAAGGAATTAATACTGTATTCTGATTGCGTTGCCTTGAAACACTTGAGCAATCAGACCCGCATATGCAAAGACATGCACGCCCGATGGATACAATTCTTGCAGAAGTTTCCGTTTCGTTTGATGCATAAATCCGGGGTGCAGAACAAGGTGGCCGACGCACTAAGCCGAAGGGCGGATTTACTAGTGGCTTTGAGAGCTGAGGTAGTGGGGTTTGAACAGTTGAAGGAGCTGTATGAAACAGATGAGGATTTTGGAACTACCTGGAAAAAGTGCACTAACGAGGAACCCAATGACAGTTATTATATTCCGGAGGGTTATCTGATGAGGGAAAACCAACTATGTATCCCGGCATCCTCCTTGAGAGAGAAGGTGATCCGAGATCTCTATGGAGGGGGACTCGCCGGCCATTTGGGGCGGGACAAAACACTAGCAGCAGTGGCTGCAAGATATTATTGGCCTCAGTTGCGTAGGGATGTCAGTCGGATAGTGCAACGCTGCTACATCTGTCAAACATCCAATGGGCACTCTCAGAATACGGGACTCTACACTCCCTTACCCGTACCTGAGAACATTTGGGAAGACCTATCCATGGACTTCGTCCTAGGTTTGCCTCGTACCTAACGAGGTGCTGACACTGTTTTTGTAGTTGTGGACAGGTTTTCTAAGATGGCTCACTTCATCACATGTAAGAAGACGGCGGATGCTCAGAATGTAGCCAGATTATTCTTTAAGGAGGTGGTCCGATTACATGGGGTTCCCAAATCCATCACTTTTGATAGGGACACCCGATTCCTTAGCCACTTCTGGAGGACACTTTGGTACATGTTCAACTCGTCCCTCAACTTCAGCAGCACAGCCCACCCACAAACCGATGGACAAATCGAAGCGACGAACAGGACCTTTGGCAATCTGATAAGAAGTATCTGTGGAGAGAAACCAAAGCAATGGGACTTAGCATTGTCTTAAGCAGAGTTTGCCTACAACAACTCGATCCACAGAACTACCGGTAAATCTCCTTTCTCAGTGGTCTACAACAAGGCACCTTCTCACGCTCTGGACCTAGTTTCCCTACCCAAAGGTGTGGAGGCCAACATAGCAGCAAAGCACCTGGCGTCAGAGATCAAAGAACAAATTGAGAAAGTGAATGAGCGCTATAAGAAGAAGAAGTTGTTCGAGGTGGGAGACCCCGTGATGGTGTTCTTAAGGAAAGAACGCTTCCTCGTGGGCACATATAGCAAGTGGCAACCGAAAACGTATGGGCCCTACAAAATAGTGGCCAAGATCAATGACAACGCTTATGTGGTTGGCCTCCCGGAAAGCATGAGAATCTCCAAGACCTTCAACGTGGCGGATTTATCTCCATTTTATGAGGATGACGAACCCCTTTATCCAGCAACGAACTCAGGGTCGAGTTCTTCCTTGGTGGGAGAGAATGATGCGGGCATCGTGGAGAACACAGAAGCTTACACGGCCTAAGGGCACAGCCGTATATGCAACCGTGTATAACTTACACGACCTAAAGGCACGGCTAGCGACACAACCGTGTGTTCCAGTAGAATTCTCACAGAAGCTTACACGGCCTAAAGGCACGGCCGTGTATGTGACCGTGTACTGTGTTCATCACATGTCTAGAAACATACACGGCCTAGAGGCACGGCCGTGTATGCGACCGTGTACTGTGCCCGCTACATGCCCAGAAACATACACGGCCTCGAGGCACGGCCGTGTATGCGACCGATTATAGACGTGTATTTTATTATTTATTTCCACGTGTACGTATAAATTTTCCCTTTTTAGATATTTTACGGGGAAGTATAAATACTCTTTTGTCAGATAAGCTAGGGTTACGCTTTTACCACACTTTGAATACATTTGAGAGAGAATTATCTCCTTTACCGGTTGTGTGTAACCAGAATTTGGCATCAAAGAATATTTCTTTGTTGTTGTGAAACCAATCCATATTCGGATTCGTTTCGTTACGCTTTCCTCGCTGCATCACTATTCGACGTAATCACTCAAATACTTAAGTTAAAGTTTGGATGTGTGCGAAGAAAAGTAGCTTAAAAAAAGTAAAAGAGCTTATGGTTTTTCAATCCTTTCACCTATAGATGATCATTGGTATTTATAGAAGGTGATACCGAATAGTTGGGAGTAAAGAATGTGAAGCATGTCTCTTGTAACACATTACATCTGGGTAGTGGAGGAGTAGGTCGTTATGATCGCTAATGGCCTATTGTAAGCCTTATCTAGAATTAACCAAGTCAAAAGGCTAGATGGGAAGAGCAACTAAGCTGTCATTTGGGCTCATGACTTCACCTATAATATCGAGCCAGACTTAGCTTGGAGCTGGTTTTGGGCCTAAGTCGAAATGACCTATTAACACTATGATAGTTTATAATTGTAAACAATGAGAAAGAGATTCAAAATAAAGGTTTCCTATAAAAAAAAGTGGAAAGTGATAATTAGCTTGAACTTAGGTTAGTGAGAGAGGAGTAAGCGAGTGTATGAAAAATACTATTGTATCATGTATTATGTGTTAAAACATGTAAACACCTCATTTTTGCTCTCTTGTTTAGATTTATTTAAAAAATTTATATAAATAAATAAATAATAAAATAACAAAATAATAGCAATAATAAAAAGTTTGGTTTACAAAAAAAAAATATATATATATAGACAATAATATAAAAAAAGAAAAAAAATTAAAAATGATACAAAAATAATAAATAACAAAATTAATAAAAATCGTGAACATTTTTAATAAAAATAAGGAAATATGAGACTTTAAATTAAGTTTGAGAACCTCAAAATCAATAAAAAATAACCAAGACCATTAACTCATATGTAATTTAAGTGCAATAATAAATTGAGAAATGGGCTGGCTTAGTTGGTTCGTGTGTTGACTTGGTGCATGCGGGGAGGGCTCCAAGTCACAAGTTTAAATCCTGTTTGAAGCACTTTGTGCCATTTTCATTTTTTCTCCAGACTACCATGTGTCAACCTCTGATTGGTTGGACTCGATTACGTGCTCAGCACGTGATCGTCTTCAACCTCCAGCTGACAACTTTAGAGGAGAAAAACGATTGGATGATGACAAATCCAACCCCTCTAAACTGATTTTTTCGTGTAAATCCGCCAACATTCAACAAAAAAAAAATCGATAAACATCAATTTTAATAAGAAAAAAACAAACAAATCAAATCAAAATGAAGTTTATCCTCTACTTGGATTTGATTTAATATAAGCCATCTCGAGCTCATTTATAGATACATATAAATAGATCAAGGTGCCATAACTTCAAGAGGCTGGAAAAATCACGAAAAAACACACCCATACGCTTCAATCGTGAGCTTTCTCTCTCTAGGAATACCCATTACCGATCGCTACCTTCTCTTTAAGATTTCACCACTTACACTCAACCTCGAGCTTAGATTTAAGTGCCATTAGTTCCCTTAGGTTGTGAGTAAGAAAAGGCTGATTTCATGGATTGAGGAATTGCTAGAGGTTCGGATCGAAAAACCACCATAACCATCACCGCCGGACACCTTTGAAACACCACCTAGGCTAGCTTTTAGGAAAAAAAAAAAACCACCAATCACTTCCTCACCCCCAAAAAACTTAGGAAAGCACCAATCAATCACCTTTAACAACCGTTGGATTGCCATCGACGAGGAGCTCCACCACTATGACCCATGACCTTCGATTCGACCCGCACCTATCTAGTAGTCCGGCTGGTTTTTCTTTTTCTTTTCTTTTATTTATTATTTTTAGGACATTTTAGTTCATTTTTTTAGCTTATCTTTAATTAAAAATATATAAAATAATAATATAATATAATAATAATAATAATAATAATAATAATAATAATAATAATAATAATAATAATAATAATAATAATAATAATAATAATAATAATAATAATAATAAAAAAAATAAAATCTAAAAAGATATAAAAATAAAAATCTTTAATATAAGTTAAGGTCTTAGTAATAAAAATATAAAAAATTAAATTAAATAAGTAAAAATCTTAGTATAAATAAAATTTTAGGAATAAGTGAAAATGATAAAAATATATAAAAATAAAGTTTTTTTTTTAGTTTAAGGTTCTTAGTTAAATGAATAGAATAAGAATAAAGAATAAAGTATAAAAATACATAAATTTTTTTTTATTAAAATTTAGTATTTTAGGGTTTTATTACTTAGAATTTTAAAAGAAAAAATAAAAAATTTAATATGAGGTTTTTTCCAAACTTAGGTTATCTTAGACTTTTCAAAAACAATCATCTAATAATCTAGGCTATTTAGGTATTTTCTTAATAAAAATTAATATGATTAAATAACGTAAACCCGATGGTTTTTATTAAATAAAATTAACTAAAAAATTAAAATTTTTATAAAAGAAAAGCAAACCATGGATAGTTTGATCCTAACTAGCAGGTACGTAGGTACTTAGGGCAACCATAATAAAATAAAAAATTTAGGTTAGGAAAAATAATCACAATAAACTAAAAACTTTAGGTTTAGAAAAATTAAATAAAAATAATAAAAAATAAAAAAATAAAACAAAAACTTCAGAAAAATCAAATGAATAAAAACTTTAGGTTATTAACAATAAAAGCCTTAGAAAAATTAGTATAATAAACTCTAGACTTTAGGTTTTCTTTTAACATAAATTCAAAATCTTATAAAAATATGAAAAGATAAAAAATAATAATAAATAGCATATTATCGTAGTAGATAAATAAAAAAATGAAGAGTAAAAATATAAAGGCCTTTTAGTAGATATTCTTGAAAATTCTACACAGTAACTATTTAGATTTTAATAAGTTAGCTCCCGAATCCAATATCTTTGGTTTATATTTTTCTAAAATATTTTTTAGGAAAGTTTGCATACTAGTAGCTTGTTAAGATTAATCCACCCAATTAACTTTTACTTTATTTTCCAACTTAGGTTGGTGGCGATTCCTTTTAAAAATCGATTTCTTAATTTAATCGAGTAATTTATGTTAAATAGATAGGATTTAGTATACATTAAAATTAAGAAAAATGATAAAAAAACACGTCTTGACAAAACATACAGTTTTATTAATCCAATACATGGATATTTATGTAATTTTAAATGAAAACAAAATTAACTACATCCCACAAAATTAAGAGGGCCCATTTTAGTTATAAATAATAATAGATTAGGTAAAGTGCAAAGATACTCTTGACATTTATTTCATGTGCACTTTATTTTTACATCTTCAAAATTAAGCATTTTGACTAAAAAAAATTACGCTAGAAAATAAATAAATAAATACAAGACTTGAAAATTTATAGAGTATGCTCTCAAACGTTATTTTGCAATACTTAATGTTTTCTTATGTTTTATTTCTTCAAATCTTTAATGATTTTTTAAAGGGTAAAACAATCATATAGAAGTTTGAATGCTTTTTTTTTGAAGTTTCAAGATTTAATAGCTCAATTTATAGATAATAGGTTGCATAAATGTGTATAATTTAAATATAAGATGGTGCATATGTAATTTACCTAGCTTGTTTTATATAGGGTAAATTCCATATACACCTCCGAATTTATTATAGCGTAAATAAACCACACAAACTCCCAAAATACAACTTTCGTTTTCCATAAATTTTAAATATGTGCATATAGGTAGCATTTGATTGGTAGAACTAGACAACACAAGGAGTATGAAACAACACTATACAAGAAGAATAGTCCAATTTGATACTCTTGAACTATGTTCAGGTTGTGTAGTATTGAATATAAACTTTTGTGATGATATAAGGTTATTTTGGCATCAATGTTGAAACTCATCAAAAGAGCTTTGTCATTGACATAATAACAAAAAGAATAATAATGATATAATGCTATTTTTTAAGTTTTGAAAAATACTTATTTTATCTAGTAAAATAAATTTCTGTATAATAAAATATACAGTAATTTTTTTTTAGTATCTTGAAATCCCTTTTGTTTAGTGATTTCATTTAGTATGCAAACAAAAATAACAAGATTAAGGATTTTATGCAATTCAATACTATAAAACAATAAAACGATAAAATAATGACAATTAAATACTACCATGTACTTCAAATTGTCATGAAAGCCCTAAAAGTGTCCACACTTTTATTTCTTCAATCATAATTTTGGGGTTTTACAATGATTTTTAGGGTTATCTATATGTTTTAAAAGTTTTATGAAAGTAAAATCATACTTTAAGAATTTACAAGGCTTTTCATTGTCCAACTAATGGTTTAAGCCTTTAGAGATGTATTTGTGGTTATCCCTATATATTATGACATATACATAATCTATCATGTATGCACTATATAATATAATACATATCGATATAACATGCACTTAGAAAAGGAGTGTCAATGTGTTATGATTGAAAAAATAAAGTAATCACATTTATAATGGAGAAGCAGCATTGATTGAAAACATCACCTGATCACAAATGGGAACTACGCAACAATAATGATTGCATTTTCATTCTCCTATATATAGTCTTACCATCCAATTTTAGAGGAATATATAGAATCACAATTTCAACCTCCATGTCTTGAAGTAAAAATTTTAAGAAACAATTGAATGCCCATTCCTATGTAATCACATTTTGCTTCTTAAAATTGCTTTCAAGCATGAAAAAGGAAAATGATAGTTGAAATCATGATTCCATTCTGAATTCATTCTGATGTGTTAAACATGCCTAAAAGTTCATTATAAAGGAAGTCATTGTTTGAAACTCCCTATACGAGATCCAAATAAAGTCCTTTTGAGAGATTGAAAAGAAATAGCTGAAGATGCATGGACAAAGTTTATGAGGTCATAACGGAGCTTTTGTTTGTAGTATGTGGTTTTTGATTGATTGAATGTACAATTTCACGTAGTACATACATAATTTATCAATATTATAGGTTGTAATATATTCTCAGTTAAATATAATCATTACAAATAACTTTTGAGAATTAGATGCGATAATTATGTTCCTTAAAAAGGAAATGAACTACCGTGTTACTTGCAATTTTCTTTAAATTAGGATTTGGCTAATTTGCAAAAATTATCATTACAAACTTTGTAGATATATTCACTTTCTCTATCATTGTATAAGCTCAAGTACCAAAATCTTGGTTGAATCTAATGACTAGAAACAACTTTTGAGGATTATATTCACTAGCTATGATCTTCAAAAAAGACATGAATTGTAAATACACGTTTTTATATATTTATATTTATTAATTAATTAATCTAATTTAACCCAGGGTTAAACAAATAAATGATCAAAAGGAGATGGGGGCCGTTTAGTCCTTTTCGGGTCAGAGTATTTAAATGTCTTTTGACCTAGCTCCTCTTCTTTTCCCTCATTTGAACAATTGCAAACACCCAAGAGACCTTATCAGAGACTCACAAGGTAACTTAGTGAACTCCCTAAGACCAATCCAATTTCATCAGGTAAGAGTTATAATCAACAAGATGATTCATTTTGATGATAGATGAGTGGGCCTAAATAATTTGTTGACATATTGTTAGGGTGTGAAACAAGAGCGAGAAGGAATAGGTATAGGATCAAGCAAATTGAGGATTTGAATCATTAATGAAATCAAGTAAGTGCACAAATTTGCATAATGTATTTAGATTAACATAATTATAGAATCAATTAGACTTAGGATTCGAGAAATTAGGCTTGGGAACAAATTGGAGAATAGGAAAAAAGGATTCATGATAA
Source organism: Laguncularia racemosa (assembly GCA_037954665.1). Classification (NCBI taxonomy): domain Eukaryota; kingdom Viridiplantae; phylum Streptophyta; class Magnoliopsida; order Myrtales; family Combretaceae; genus Laguncularia; species Laguncularia racemosa. Next base: position 8,161,402 of record JBBMOL010000016.1, read on the forward strand.
ATAGTGTAGTACACGTTTAAATACATGCTTGTGTACTTGCCCATGTCAAAACACGAATGTGTACAGAAAAATACACGATCAGTAGACATGCTCGTGTACTTGAGCATGTCAAATTATAAAAATTCACAGAATGGTACACAACTAACTACATGATCGTGTATTTGGGCATGCCGAGATGATAATTTAGACAAAAAGATATATGGCTACTAGCACGGCCGTGTTCTAGCCGATGTTCCTCTACACAGCCTTTCACATGATCACATTGTTTTGGAACTCTCTCTATTCATTTCTATTTCATTATATTACAATTCTAAATTACGATTTAAGTATACCAAGACATCGGGGAAGGGAATTCTACAATCAGGATATGAAATTAAACAATTAGTTAACCTAGATTAAATTGTAGGATAGAACTAAACCTAGTCCTTTATGTTTGATAGGCCTATATCCTTTTCTTAGAAAAGTTAGAGCTAACCACGGGACCAATTCTCCAAGTACATGTTTACCATGTTTGTTGTTTATAATTGTTTACGTAGTATAAATGATTTGAATTGAATATTAAGTTTAAGTATGTGTATTGTTTGTGCTTAGCTTGACTTAGGGGCTAAAGGTGGCAGATCCTTAGGAGGCAACCCGATGATCAATGTGTCTTGTTATTTTTAGTGGAGTTGTGTAGCGAAATGATTTAAGATAGATTAGGATTAGACAGGGCCTGCAGTAGCAGTTTTCATTCTAGGAATATATATATGTAAATACTATATGGTGTGATAAGGTCATAAGTACCCTTGTGTTGTATGTTGGTTAATTGAATATAATAACCTGGCGATTTGATATATACCTTTGTTGCATTTACGTTTGTTCATATTGTTGTTTGTATGACATGTGCATGTCTATGTGGTACTCAAGTACTAAGCTTAGGGTCACTCAACTTATTTTTTAGCTACAAAAGAATATGATGAACATATCGAATATGATGAGAGCGAGAAATTAGTGGGTTATTATTAGGATGAATATGGAAGGGATCACCACTATTATTATGATGAAAAATAATGTCAAAGTCAATGAAGAATTCATTAATAGAACTTTAGGTTATTGATTTGAGATTATGGAGATAGTTATTTAGACTTTTGTATATGTTAATTATTATATGTTGATAGACGTTTACTCTAGCTTTGGAATTAGAGTTTAATGTATTTGGTTGAAGTAATGATGATTGGAATGATTCATCTGAGAGTCATTCATTTCTATTATTAAAGTTAAAAATGATATTATTTTATAGTGGATATGAACAGGTTGAAATTGGAATTGAGATCTAGAGCCTTAGCGTGCTGTTACTTAGTAAAGACGCATGGTAAGTTGTAGCATTTTAGGTTATGAGGCGTTATAGCTTATGTGGTATCAGCACTTAGGTTTACTGATCTTTAGAGCTTAAGTTTGATCAATAGAGTATAGCTTTATGATTTATAGAACTTAGGTATGAAGACCATTAAGTTCTAAGTTGTTAATCATTAAGTACAAGCTTAATCAATAGAAAATAAGGTATGATCTTTAGATGGATTAAGCATTGAAATCTATAGAACAATAAGAGATGAAGAGAGGGTGAATTACGGGACGATTGTTTTTGTATAATAATTTATTTATTTAAATTATTATCTTTAGTTGTATTATTTTTTAAATTTCTATTTTACTTATACATATAAGTGTACATATGTGTAGACATAGGTATACATAGAGGTATACTACCACCAACTCCTTAAACTGACTCTAACTTTGGAACTGCTCGGTTATCTCATCTCAAACAAAATGTCTCTTAGAAGAAACACCAAACAAGGATCATTTGGCATTGGATGGGGTAGAGATGCTCTAGAAGAAAGGTATCCTCTAGTACTGCCTTAATAGGGAGATTTAGCTTAAGCTAACATCATTAATGCTCAATTACTAGAAACTGTAAGTAACCTAATAGGGATGATAGCATAATGGCAACAACAGGCTATGAGACTTGCTAGGCCTATAGAAGAACCATGTGGATTAGATAAGTTTATCTAGTTGACAAAGGAGTTTCATCTATGTTTTGATGACCCAATAGAAGCTGAACATTAGACATTGAAATTGAGAAGATGTTTGAGGCCTTCATGGTGCCAGAAGATAGAAAAGTGAAATTCCCAACGTTTATGTTGAAGAGGTTGATTGTAGACTGGTGGACTAGTATGTTTAGTTTAATAAGAGCCTCTATTTAGTGGCAAAGGTTTAAAGAGCTATTATATGAAAAGTACTTTTTTAGTAGCATTAGAGACTGGATGGAGGCATGGTACTATAATTGCCAGTAGGGCAACCAAATTGTAGAGGCATATGAAGCAAAGTTGAACCACTTGATTAAGTTCTTACCTAAAGTAGTTCGTATTGATGATGCCTTTAGGGCAAGAAGGTTTATAAGAGGCTTAGAGCCTAATCTCTTGCATGAGGTAGGGTTTTTCCAATTACCCACTTATGTAGAGGTTGTCGATAAGGCAAAGTTTTTCAAGTAGAGTAGGAGGAGAATAGGGGAACAATTATCCAATCAGTTAGGAATCACCTTAAGGAAAAGACCTGCCTTAAGTATGTCATATGTTGATAAAGGAAAGAGGCTTATAGTATATCAAGTCAGACCTGTGGCTTTTGTGCCTAAACCTCTTTATATTAGGCTAGTGCCTTTAGCATTACCTCCACCACCATAGGTAAGACAAGGGAGAGATGTTAAGTGTTTGGGACCACATGAATTGCATCAATGCAATTTGCTTAAAGGGTATGTTTTTCCTATGGCAAGATAAGACATCCTAGTAGAAATTTAACAAAGAAATCAATCCCATAGACATTTTGCTACACTTGTAAGCAAAGGGGGCATAGATCTTTTGAATGTAATGTTGCCTATAACCAGACGACTATAGTACCTTAACAATTTTTAGCATAGTAGCTAATAAGACCTTCATCTAGAGGATCAATGGGTAGACCTCAAAACCTTGGACCAAGATAGAGAGCACCTGGTTGCATATTTTCTTTATAGCAACAATGGTAGCAGGATACTCCAAATCAAGACACTATTGTAGGTATACTGCTTATAAATTCAAATATAGCTTATGTATTATTTGGTATAGGTGTGACACATTTATGCATATCACTTATCTTCATGCATAAGTGTGATTTAAAACTTGTACTATTAAATGATGCTATAGTTGTTAATACTCCTTTTAGAGCTGGTGGAAGATTAGGTCAAATGTGTAGAGATGTGAGAATCATAATATAGGGAAAGGAAATGTTAGTAGATTTGTTTGTGCTAGAGATGATGGAATTTAATATGATTTTAGGGGTAAATCGGCTGTCTAAGTGTTATGCCACTATAGAGTATCAAAATTTAGTAGTTTGTTTTAATTTCTTTAATGAAGATCCAATTTTGTTCAAGTTGAATGCATAGAGGCCTGCAACTCTTCTTACATATGAGTTGTGGGATAAGGGTAGGATATTAACATTCTCGGTGGAGACTAGACCAATTATAAAGTTAGAAGATGTATATGTTATGAAAGAATACGTAGATGTCTTTTTAAAAAATTTGTCAAGCTTACCTCTAATTAGAAAGACAGAATTCTATATTAATTTAGTACTGGAAATAGCATCGATATTTAAGGCTCCTTATAGAATGGCACCTACAAAATTATCTTAATTAATGACCCAATTTCAAGAGTTGTAAGATAATTGGTTCATCAGGCTAAGTGTCTTGGCATAGGGTGCTCCATTACACATTGTTAAGAAGAAAGATGGGAGCATGAGATTATGCATTGATTATAAGGAGTTGAATTGAGTTACGATTAAGAATAAGTATTCTCTCTTTGGAATAGATGATTTATTTGATCAATTATAGGGATCTTAGGTCTTCTCCAAAATTGACTTGAGATCGGGGTATCATCAATTAAGGATCAAAGAAGAAGACATACAAAAGATTGACTTCAGGACTCGATATAGACATTATGAATTCTTTGTAATGCCTTTTGGGTTGACAAATACTCCGGCTACTTTCATTGGTCTGATGAACAAAGTGCTTAGGGACTTGTTAGATCAGTTTGTAGTGGTAATCATGGATGATATTCATATCTATTCTAGGAGCAAGGAGGAAAATGAGACACATATAAGAATAGTTCTAGAAATACTACGTGAGGAGAAGTTATATGCAAAGTTTAGTAAGTGTGAGTTTTGGCTGGAATAGGTATTTTTCTTAGGACATGTGGTAAACAAGGATAGCATTTCAGTAGATCCTCAGAAGGTAAAAGTAGTTATTGATTGGCAAGATTGAGAATTGTGATAGAGGTCAGAAGCTTTTTAGGACTAGCGAGCTATTATAGACGTTTTGTGGAAGGTTTCTCTCGCCTAGCAACTCCTTTGACCCAACTAACTAAGAAGAAGGTCAAATTTATGTAGAGTGACAAATGTGAAAATAGCTTCACAACACTAAAGAAGAAATTGGTGACTGCTCTAGTTTTAGCCTTACTTAAGATAGGGGAAGAGTTTGAGGTGTTTAGTGATGCATTTACTCAAGGTTTGGGATGTGCGCTTATGTAGAATGGAAGAGTCATCACATATGCCTCTCGCCAACTAAAACCATATGAGAGGAACTACCCTACACATGAATTAGAGCTAGCGGTTGTAGTTTTAGTTCTAAAACTGTGGAGGCATTACCTATATGGTGAGAAGTGTAAAATTTTCATAGACCACAAGAGCTTGAAATACTTACTCACACAGAAGGATTTAAATATGAAGCAGAGAAGGTGGCTAGAATTTATAAACGACTATGATGTGGAGATTCATTACTACTCTAAGCTAAATGTTGTTGTAGATGCCTTGAGTTGGAAGAAACAAACTAACATTGCAACTCTAATCACCTTTTAGAGATAGATATTGAAGACATATGTAAGTTAGAGTTACAAATGATGACACATGAAGTGGGAACCAGGTTTGCTACTCTTTGTATTTAACCAAGTCTCCTCGATTAAATTAAGACAGCATAAATTGGACATCTTGGAATTCAAAGGATTAGAAGTAAATATAACAGGGTGAAACCATTGAATTTAATGTAGATGCTGGAGGAGTAATTAAATATGGCATGAGATGGTATGTTCCAAAAGACATGGAATTGAGGGAGATTATGAAAGAAGCCCATTATGTAGGATACATAGTACATTCCAAAAGCACTAAGATATATAAAGATCTAAAGAGTCACTATTAGTGGAGAAATATGAAATAGGAGATAGCGGAATAGTATCTAAATGCCTGACATGTCAACAAATTAGGATTGAACACTAAAAATTAGTTGGTGAGTTACAACTACTTCCTATACCTGAATGGAAGTAGGAACATGTAAATATGGACTTCATAATAGCCTTCTCGAGAACCAAGGAGAAACATGATGCAATATGGGTGATTGTAGATAGATTGACCAAATCCGCCAATTTCCTACCAATTAAGGTGAGCTATAAATTAGAAAAGCTTACTCAACTGTACATTAAAGAGATTGTCAGATTACATGATGTACTGGCCACTATAACTTTCAATAGGGATACTCGGTTCATGAGTAGGTTTTGGAAAAGTTTGCATCAGGCTTTGGGTACTAAATTATAGTTTAGTATTGCTTTCTACCCTTAAACATATAGGTAGTTTAAAAGGATAATACAAATTCTAGATGACCTATTACAAGCATAAGCTTTGGGTTATGGGGGTAATTGGAGTGATCACTTACCTTTGGTGGAATTTGCATACAATAATAACTATTAGGCTACTATTCAAATGGCTTCATATGAAGCACTATATGGCAAGAAGTGCAGAACTCCCTTACACTAGGATGAAGTCGATGAAAGACAGATAATCGAGCCATAGGAAGCTATAGATAAAGTGAGGGTGATAAGGTAACAGATTCTTTCAGCCTAAAGTCACTAAAAAATTTATGTAGATAAACAACGATGACCTTTGGAATTTCGGGTGGGGGATAAGGTTTTGTTGAAGGCATCTCAAACTAAAATGGTAATAAGATTTTGTCTAAGAGAGAAGTTAAATCCAAGATATGTAGGTCTATTTGACATTTTGGAAAAAGTTGGTACTGTTACTTACAGGTTGGCTCTACTACCAAGTTTGGTTAGGGTACATGATGTATTTCATGTATCAATATTGAGAAAGTTCGTACCAAATCCAGACAAAATAGTGGCTTTGGAGTCTTTAAATGCACAACCTGATCTATCATTCATTGAATGACTTGTGAGAATAGTTAACATTAAGGAACAAGTCTTAAGGAGGAGAGTGACTCCTTAAGTCAAGGTATAATGGACAAATTAGATAGAATGTGAAGTGATGTGGGGATTAGAAGAAGACATGTGAAGGAAGCATCAAGAACTCTTTCTAAAACTAAGTAATTTTTTAGGACAAAAGTTTTTATGGGGGGGGAATGTAAATACACGTTGTAAACACCCCAATTTTGCCCTAGGAATCCACAATAATCAATAATAATCAATTTCCATTTTTTTTCAATTTTTTCCAATTTTCCCTTAATTTAGCATAAATAATTAAAAATATTCAAAAAATAAAAATAAATAGGAAAAAACATCAATTTTGAAAAATGATTTCAGAAATGGCAATAATGAATAATAAATAATTTTTACAAATTTTTGAAATTTCAAAAAAATACAAAAAAATAAAAAAATCGCATTGCATATATGCAATTTGCGAATAAAAGAAAATCAGGAAAATGGGCTAGCCCAGCTGGTCCGTACCACGGGCTAAGGCGCGCGCAGGGGGGCTCGGTCGCGGGAGGAGCAGTTTCCGCGTTTTGCAATTTTTTCACTTATCCAGGACACATGGCAGCATCCGATTGGCTGGAGGAAACGCACGCGCCGGGCGCGTGATCATCGTCTACCTCGGGTCCGAGATCGCCGGCGGAAGAGAAAATTCGAATTTCGGCCGTTTCGATTCGATTTTTTGCACAAATCCAACAGATCTTCAACATAAATAAGATAAACATTATCTAATTGGAATCAAATCGCAACAAATCGAGGGATTGACACAAATCGGAGTTGGTTTTTCTAACCGAAAATCCGATCAGCTTCAATCGGAGGAAATCCGAGCTTATCCAACTCGGTTTCAAGTGCCTATAAATAGAGGAGGATGGGAGGAAGCAAAAGCACGAATCACAATTGAGAGAAAGTGAGGAAAGAGTACAAATCGGAGAGCATCGGAGGAGACCCAAAACCGCGAAGCACCGGCCGGAGTTGAACCACCACTAGGAGGCGATCAGGAAGCAAACCACCGCTACCATTGGATTCAGCAACCTCGAGAAGCTAGGATTCGACACCTCACCCACTGCAAAAGGCCACCGGAACACCGTGAACGAGCCTTCCCCGCCGCCGTGTTCGATCGATCCGACCGACCCGACCCGCTCACCGACCCGAACCCAGGTAAGTCGGGTTTTCCAGATTATTTATTTATTTATTTATTTATTCCGAATTTATTTATTATTTGTTATTTATTATTTTGTTATTTCTTTAGCTATTTATTTATTTGTTGGTTTAGGTTTTATTTTCAATAAATAGAAAAATGTAGAAATTAGATTTTTTAGGATTTAATAATGTAAAATAAATAATAAAATATAGAAAAAGTAATAAAAATATTAGGAAAATAATAATAAAATTTTAGATGTCAAAATAGGATAGATAATAAACTTAAAATCACGAAAATCAACAAAAATTCCCAAAAATCACAAAAATCAACAAAAATTCCCAAAAATCACAAAAATCAACAAAATTCTCAGAAATCACAAAAATAACAAAAAAAATCATAAAAAAATTCAAAAATCATAAAAAATGAGTTTTAGAACTTAGAAAAATCCTTTTCTTCAAATAAATCCAAAATTGATGTTTTTTCCCTAAAAATCATTTTCAAAATAAAATCAAAGCTTTGGTTTAGAAGTTTTTTTAGAAAAAAAATCCCAAAAATGGTAAGAACATAAACTAAAAGAGGTTTTCAAAATTAAAATTCACAAACAAACTTAAAGTTTTCAGAAAAGCGAACTACGGCTTGTTTGATCCTGAGTAGCAGGTACGTAGGCACCCATTCGGGTCAACCCATAAAACTGAATAAAAAATCATTTTCTAGAAATAATTCAAGAACATAATAAAAAGTAATAGAAACACAATAAAACACATTTCTAAAGATGAACAATTTTAGGAGATTAGGTGGTAACCGTAAAGGTTTTAATAGGTTAGCCTCCGGACTTAGAAACTCTGGTTTTCCCTTTTCCTCTTTTCACAAAAACGAGAAGAGGAAATAACGACGACTAGTAGTCTAAATTAAGACTAATCCGCTCCTTTAGTCTTAATTCAATTTTTCCCAACAACAGTTGGGTGGCGACTCCAAAAATCAAACGAAATTCCTAACTCAAGTCGAGGATCTACATTAGATGAGCATAGGGTCTAGTCTAGATCGGATTAGGAATGGGAATTCAAAGATTAGACTCGACAGGATGGCGACTCCGCTGAGGACCCATGCCAGTAAGTTAGCCACCTGAATCTCTTCGAATTGTTCTCTTTAAGAAATGTGTTTCAATTATTACTCTGTTACTAACTTTTCAGGGATTAGTTAGATTTTGAATTTTCTTTACTGTGGGGGTTTGCATGCGTATGTGTGTGTGAGTAGACGCGGTCGAACCCGGACCGTCCTAGAAACCTAAGACGGGGAGCCATTGTGTAGGTTTCGGGCGAAGTGAGTTGATTCACCGTTCGGGACCGATTAGGCTACCCCACCCTATGCTTCGATATGGCATGAGATCCATTTCTTCGAGAATGCGGGAGGCCATAGAGCTCGGGAACCAATTAGAACCAACCTACTTACATACATAACATCATAAGGGGTTGACAATTGAATGACAATGTAATGGTTTGTTATTTTGTCCTTGGAGTTTAGGACCATTTCCCTGTAATGTTTTCGTAGTTCTGTTTGTAGCTAGGCTATTTCTTATTGTAATAGATGGCTAGTAGTGCAGTCGACCGTCTCCTCCGCAAAGAAATACGGGTGTACAAACCTTTGGACTCGAAGTTGGTACTGGGCCATTGGTTTACTTTGTACAACCCGGAGGAGCAGGCCTTCATCTAACAAAAGATCGGCCCCATACTCTCACTGACAAAGATAGAGGTGAATTTGCCTTTAGTCCGGGCCATGCTCTAATTATGGGAAATCGAGCCCGTTGCTTTCTTTATCGGGCCGCATGAGATTACCCCTACCTTGGAGGAGTACACCCAGTTGCTATAGGCTCCAGCACTAACCGATCAGATCTACATTCCAGACCTAGAGGCCGAGCCAGCCGGTACCTTCAGCAGATTATTAGGCATCTGTAAGACAGCAGTCAACAAAGCCCTGGCAGACTGTAATGGATATTGCATACGGATGGATGATTTAGAAGCATGGTTCATCGCCCGAGAGGACAATGGGGATAGAAAGGACGTATTGAGTGGGGACCCCAAGACTTACAGACAGAGAAGGGTGAACGCTTTCATCTTGACAGCCTTCGCCACCATACTGTTCCCCACCGGGACCTTCTATATTCACTACAGGGTTGCAGAGCTGGTGACCCAATTCCTGGAGGGAAGATCCTACATCCCGGCTCTACTGGCTGAACAGATCTGGAATTTAAACTTCCTCAAGAAAAAAGGCCATGGGATCCTTCGCTCCAGCCTCAACCTTCTGCTAATATGGTTTGTAAGCCACCTCAAGTGTTTCGGGTTGAACATGGTCAGGAAAACCCTAGCCCAACAGGTGGATCTGGTGGATTCATGTGTAGAAAAGGTAAAGCTACCCGACGACCTTACCAGCCACAGTTGGGTAGAGCTGCTTAGGAGCTTCAGTGCCGAAAATATTCTATGGACAGCTAGGTTGAGTTGCCGTAACAAAATCATCTTGACCTGCAGAAACTTCCAAACAGTGCCTTTAATCGGAATCAGCGGATGTATCGGATATCACCTAAACTCAGTGGTCCGCCAGTTCGGCACTATCCAAGACATAGTTTATCGGCCCTCGGTACAAGCAGTTACCTTTGATTATCAAGATCCGAACCTGTTAGTAGCTGAGAAGTTTGTGAAGCTGGCAGAGGTCAAAGCACTTTGGGAAGCCAGAATTGAAAGCTCGAATGTGGACCTCGGGGAATTAGATGGCGAAGTGGGAAAGCACCGAGCCACCAGAGAATTTGTAATCCACCAGCTATACCAGACAGGGGAAAGAGCGTATCGGGTTCCAGACGTCACCCAACCAAGACCAGACAAGATCAATCCAAAGACAGAAGTATACCTGGAGCAGGTCAGGGCCCGAATGGAGGTATACTTTGAAGCTGCGGATCATAAGAAAGACATCTGGAAGGGACGTTTCAAAGAATCCGACCAAAGGAACAAGGCCTTAGAAGCACAATTGGAGAAATGCCAAGCCAAAGTCAAGGAATTGGAAGCCGTCATCAGTGGGAAATCTGAGCCTCTACAACAGAAGACTAAAAGAACTTGGAAGTAGATCTTTATTTGTAATATTTCATTTTGAACTCCAGAATTCTCAATATTAATAAAAGTAAAGTTTCAATATTACATTGTCAATCAGTTGTCAACCCTTTTACTTTTAGCATCCGCGTGACACATGCATATCATTCGTGCATTCATTACACTAAAAGCAAAACAAAATGCGAATCCAGGTATCAAAATAGCTTCCAAACAATCGAACCCTCCTAGAAGCTCAGTTCTCATGCGCTCAAGAACAAAAATGGCCAACAGCAGTGACAACCGCAACAACACCAATGCTGAAGCTGCCTTGGACTCGAGGATCATGTCCCTAGAACAAACAGTCCAACAACTGGCTGCCCAGGTTCACCTCTTAACTGAAAGCATCGGCCTCCTGCGCAACACTCAGCCAACCCAGGAAGAGTATTCAGGGGCTAGAAAGGGAAAAACAGTGGAGGGACAGCCTCCGGAATATGAGGAGATCAATTCCCACCACAACCCGGCTTTTGAATATGAGCCAAAAGTCAACCAGGGGCCGACCTCTGACGACCTGAAGAGGGAAATGGAAGAGAGGTAGAAGGAGATGGAGAAACGACTCTTCCAGCAGCTCCATGACAAGATGAGAACCATTGAGGGCCCTGACGGTTTTGAACAGGCCGGAATCACCAACCTGCCAGCATACAGAGAAGAGGCATACCCCGAGAAGTTCAAGACCCCAGGTTTCAAAAAGTATGATGGGACCGGCTGCCCCAAAATGCATACCAGGCTATATGCCCGGAAAATGAGCAAGTATGCTCAATACGACCAGCTCATGCTTCAGACATTCCAAGATAGCCTCACTGGCCCTGCACTGGTCTGGTATGCCCACCTAGACTTCAACATTGTCAACACTTGGGAGAAGCTAACCCAGGCGTTTTATGACCAATATAAGTTCAATATTGAAGTCGCCCCATTTGTAATCGACCTAGGAAGTCTTCGGAAGAGACATGCTGAGTCGTTCAAGGAATATGCTCAGCGCTGGAGAGCCCAGGCCGCTAGGGTAGCAACCCCGATATCAGAGAAGGAATTGACATCCATATTTGTCAATACCCTAAACAAGACCTACTTTTCACATCTAGTAGGCCAGACCTCCTCCAGTTTTGCAGAGTTGGTGGCCGCGGGCTGTAGGATTGAGAACGCCATCACCACTGGTAGACTCCAAACAATGGAGCTTCCTAGGGTCACACCGACACAAAGGCCTGTGGGAGGAAACAGAGCTAAAGAGTCCACTGTCAGCACGGTCCACTCCGGTAAAGCAGAAAAGGCCGGGACTCGTGTTACATTTCAGACCACGAGTACCCCAGTCCAGTAACCCACGACGGGTCAAACTCAGGCTGTCAGGGTCCCAAGGCAATTCACTCTAATCCTCATCCCACTCAGTCAAGTCTTCACTCGGTTGAGGGCAGACAACTTGATTAGTGTCGAGATCCCCAATGACAGGTACAAGCCTAAGAACTTTGACTCAAATCTCAAGTGTGACTACCACATGGGTTAGGAGGGGCATTCCACAGATAGGTGCTGGAGGCTCCGACACAAAATCCAAGATTTAATTGATGCAGGAATCATACAATTGGATTTCATGAACACCCCAGCACCCAATGTCAACACCAACCCCCTGCCCAATCACAGGCCCGCCATTAATATGATTACATCCGAGGAGTCGGTTCCCAAAGAAGCCCTGAAGACCGAGCCACAAAAGAAGCAATCCCGCCAAGCTCCAGAAGAGACTCCAAAAACACACATTAAAAGAAGGTGGTCAGCTGGAGACCCAACGGTCGGCACTTTGGGGGAATCACACGGGAGATTTCAGTATTTAGTGAACTATTCTTATACCTCGACTGAGCAAGGGCCACCTAGCGGATGGGGACCGGAGTTTGAGAAGGAGGACAACCCGGCAAAGGAAGAGGGGAAGACTGTCCACATGATCAACTCTCATCAGAAGCCCAGGGTTATACAGTGCTATGAGGGACAATCAACCGAGGTACAAATCCCTTGAAAAAGATATGTATTTAATGTCCCGATACCGGCAGAGAATTACAAGGCTGCACCGTTCGACTATCGGGCCCTCAAACAAGAGCGACCTCCTATAGTGGGAGGCATCACCCGCTCTGGGAGATTATATGATCCAAAGTATAAGGGCCCGACTGAAGAGCCTACCGTGGAAAAAGGGGAAGAAGAGGAAGAGGGACTTGCTGCGTTCACGAAGATGGTTAAGGCCAGTGAATACAAGATCATGGAACAATTAAATAAAGTTCCAACGCAGATATCGCTCATAGGCCTTCTCACAACATCCGAACCTCACAGGGAAGCACTCTTTAAAGTGCTGAAAAAGATTCAGGTCCCGGAAGGTATCGCTACAGACAAATTGGGTCACGTGGCAGACTCCATCTTTGGAATGGACCAAATATCCTTCTCTCCGGAAGAGCTAGGGGAAGAGGGAGATCAACATACCAAACCACTGTTCATAGTGGTCAGGTGCAATGACACCATTGTCTCTTGGGTACTTATCGATAATGGATCATCTCTCAACGTTTGCCCATTGGCAACACTCGACTTATTGGGGGTCGATCCAAGCAACATAAAACCTAGCTCCACAGTGGTCAGAGCCTTCGACGGGTCAAAAAGAGACATAATGGGAGAGGTAAACCTACCAGTGGAAATCGGTCCACAAATATTCCACATCTCCTTCCAGGTCCTTGACATCCCAAGGTCTTTCAACCTGCTTTTGGGACGACCTTGGATACACGCTGCTGGAGCCATCCCCTCTAGCCTCCACCAAAAGGTCAAATTCATCGCAAACGGGCAGATAGTCACTGTACTGGGCGAGCAGGATTATGCCATATACAAAGAGACTGCCATACCTTATATTGGGGAAGAAGGTTTAGAAGACCTGGGGCTACAGATTTTCAACGAAGTGAACATGGTGACCAGCAAGGAGGGCCATCAGTTTAAAGAGGGGCAGCACGGTACGTTTGGACTGGGGTACATTCCTACGGCCGTAGAAGAAGCACAAGTAAGAAGTGTCAAAGGCAGAATGAAGGGGAAGCTGATTGACACCCAGATGTGCATCTCACCTCTCTAACAATCTTTCCGAAAAGCAAACATCATTCAAGAGCTTCGGATAAATGAAGAGGACGACAGCAAAGGGAAATCAACCCCCCGTACGTCTAACCAGCATCCGATTCTGAACAATTGGTTTTGTTATCCTATCAGTAGCGTTAGGTTAGCATAAAAGTAGAGAAAAATTATTAAACAAATTTTATTGAGACTATTTATCGAATTCCATTGCGGTTTGTTTTTCCTTCTTATATATATGATTTCATTTTCTTACTTAGATCTCCTACCATCGAACATCAGGGATATTTCGCGCAGGTAGAAAGTAAAAATGCTGATATCGTTTCCAACGCTGCTGGGTCAGTTGTTGAAGGCGATATCTTAGACCACGAAATAATACAAGAAAATTGGCTAAAACATGAACAAAGCGGAATCTCCATCGACGAGCCTGTGGAGACAGTAAATCTAGGAAGCATGGAAAACCCTAAGAACCTCAAAATCGGGACCAGTTTGAGTGCCGAGCAAAAATGTGAGATAACCGAGCTATTAACGGGATATGCGGATGTGTTTGCCTGGTCATATGGTGACATGCCAGGGCTAGACCAATCGATAGTGGTTCATAGGCTTCCCACAAGGGAAGATGTCAAACCTAAAAAACAAAAACTGAGAAGATTTAGGCCTGACGTCTTGCTGAAGATTAAGGAAGAAGTCAAGAAACTGCTAGAAGTAGGGTTCATTGAAGTATCCGACTACCCAGAATGGGTAGCAAATATAGTCCCCGTTATGAAAAAGAATGGAAAAGTACGCGTATAGGTAGACTTCCGGGACTTAAACCAAGCTACGCCAAAGGATAACTTCCCCCTACCTCATATAGATGTTCTAGTAGACAACACTGCGGGAAACCATCTCTTCTCATTCATGGACGGTTTCTCAGGATATAATCAAATAAAAATGGCTGAGGAAGATAAAACCAAAATGACTTTCATCACGACATGGGGAACTTTCTGTTACAAAGTCATGCCCTTCGGTTTGAAAAACGCCGGGGCAACGTATCAGAGAGCCATGGTCGCTATACTTCACGATATGATGCATCGAGAGGTTGAAGTATATGTCGACGACATGATAGCTAAATCCAAAGAAGGAGAAAGCCATATAGATATCCTGAGAAAATTGTTTAAACGACTGAGAAAATTTCAGCTCAAGTTAAACCCAGAAAAATGCACTTTCGGGGTCACAATGGGGAAATTGTTAGGGTTTGTCATAAGTCAGGAAGGCATTAAAATCGACCCTGACAAGGTAAAGTCCATATTAGAATTACCTTCCCCACGCTCCGTTAAAGAAGTACGAAGCTTATTGGGAAGATTAAATTACATAGCTAGATTTATCTCACAGCTCACCGACAAATGCCGGCCACTATTCCGTCTATTGAAGAAGAACGCCACAATAGAATGGGACGACGAATGCGAAGAGGCATTCAGGATAATCAAGGACTACCTTATAAAACCTCCAGTCTTGATAGTCCCAAAACAAGGAAAGCCCTTATTCTTATACCTCACTATACTCCCTGAATCTATGGGATGTGTGCTGGGGCAGAAAGATGATGAGGGAAGAGAGCGCTCCATATATTATCTGAGCAAGAAGTTCACAGACGGGGAACAGAGGTACTCAGAGGTGGAGAAGACGTGTTGTGCTTTAATCTGGGTCATGCATCGACTAAGGCAATACACCCTTCACTACCATATCGAGCTGCTGACAAAACATGATCACTTGAAATACTTGGTAGAGAAACCAGCCTTGATAGGGAGAATTTCTAAGTGGCAAATGCTCCTATCTGAGTTCGACATCACATACATAAATCAGAACTCGATGAAAGGGCAGGCCTTAGCCAACCAATTGGCAGAACACCCTGTCGAGACAGATTCCCAAGAACTACAGGCCCAATTTCCGGATGAGAATATCTTAACAGTGGAAGATATGCTGGTAGAAGACTTTGGGATAGAGCAAAATGCTAAATGGAAACTGTTTTTTGATGGAGTTGCCAATGTATTCGGTTGTGGGGTTGGGGCAGTATTGATATCCCCGGACGACACTCAATTCCCTGCAGCGATGAGACTTACATTTCCCTATACCAATAACATCGCAGAATATGAAGCATGTATTCTTGGCCTCAAAATGGCCTGCCAAATGGGAATCCGCGAATTAGAGGTATACGGGGATTCGTCGCTCATCATACTACAAACAAGAGGGGAATATAAGACTAAAGACCCTAAACTGGTACCATATCATCAACACTTGATAGAGCTGATTGAAGAATTCAAGGCGATCACTTTCACATACATCCCGAGAACTCAGAACCAGTTCGCAGATGCACTAGCCACGCTAGCATCTATGATCCAGATAACAGGGGGAGCCGAAGTTCAACCGATGAAAATAGACATCGAAAGTCGGCCCGCCTACTGTTTAACAATGGAAAAGATACAAGATGACAAACCCTGGTATCACGATATCAAGACCTTTCTCCAAGAAGGTAAATACCCCGAAATGGCTAGCAAGAATGACCAAAGAACACTCAGAAAGTTAGCAAGCCATTTCCTATTAAGTGGGTCCATACTTTACAAGAGATCATCTAATACCACCCTGTTGAGATGTGTGGACAAAGATGAAGCATGCGAACTGATGAAAGAAGTACATGAAGGAGTATGTGGACCTCATATGAATGGCTACATGTTGGCTCGAAAAATCATGAGGTTGGGATATTATTGGTTGACCATGGAATCAGATTGCATAAAATATGTCAAGCACTGTCATTTGTGTCAAGTCTACGCAAATCGGATCAATGCTCCGCTTAACGAGCTACACTTGTTATCAGCACCATGGCCATTCTCCATGTGGGGAATCGACATAATTGGCCCTATCACTCCGACAGCATCCAACGGCCATAGATTTATACTGGTAGCGATTGATTACTTCACCAAATGGGTAGAAGCTTCATCATATGCCAATGTCACCAAAGGGGTAATAGTCCGCTTCTTAAAAAGGGACATAATAGCCCGATACAGAGTTCCTGAGTTTATAATCACCGACAACAGTACTAATCTTAACAATAAATCAATGACGGGTTTATGTCAGCAATTTCACATAAACCACAGAAATTCAACTCCCTACCGACCTCAAATGAACGGGGCAGTAGAAGCAGCTAACAAGAATATTAAAAAGATCATCGAGAAAATGACAACAACTTACAAAGATTGGCATGAAATGTTACCGATTGCTCTCATAGCTTACAGGACTTCAATAAGAACGTCTACAGGAGCTAACCCTTACTCATTGGTATATGGTACAGAAGCAGTGCTACCAGTTGAAGTTGAGATACCATCATTCAGAATCTTGTCGGAAAATCAGTTAACCGAATCAGATTGGGTAAAGAAGAGGCTTGATCAGCTGAATCTGATTGATGAAAGAAGACTTACCGCATTATGTCATGGCCAGTGTTACCAACAAAGAATGGCCCGAGCATTTAACAAGAAGATGAGACCTCGGTACTTTAAAGAGGGGGATCTGGTGTTAAGGAAGGTTCTCCCGAATGCCCAAGACTCCAGAGGAAAATTCACCCCAAACTATGAAGGCCCCTATGTGGTGAAAAAGGTTCTATCAGGAGGTGCTCTGATATTAACTCAGATGGATGGTCCCGAGCTGAGAGACCCCATTAACTCAGATGCTGTAAAGATGTACTATCCTTAGGCAAGGAAATTGAAATTTCGCTAATGTTAATGAAAGCCAATATTCGGTGTAAATTTTGTTGAGTCAAGTTTTTACTTTTTACAAGCAAAGTTAATATCCCTGAATGATCAACAATCAATTCTCATCACAACAAAGATTCTTAAACACATTACCCACCATTTCACCAATGAAAGATAAACACTAAAATGATAATGAATCTTAATATGGTTTATGATATAATCCTATCTATTTTTGAGCATTAAAACTGAGCGCGTTATTAGGATAACATTACCATCAAAAGAGCGTTGTGTATAAAGAAAGAGAGCACATCAAAATTGTCGACCCTGTGTCAAGATAAGAAGAAATGAAGCAGAAGCAAACCAGCCCGAAAGTTCGGTTGTTTGGTTGCTATCTATGATAAAACTGGCAAGCACATTTAAAAAAAATAATAACTATCATGAAAGGCATCACATCATTTAGGTCGGGTCGTAGAAAGCATATTCAAAAGTATAAGATGAGTCAGCCCGTAGTGGGGCACTTGTCTGAACATGCCCTTTAATAGGGTAGTCAGCCCAAAAAGGGGCACTTCCCTAGATCTCTCAAGGTTAGCCCACATGGGGCACTTTTTGAGCCATCATTTTCATCATAGGGTAGTCAGCCCAAAAAGGGGCACTTCCCTAGATCTCTTCCAAGGTTGGTCTATAAAGACGCCTTCCTAGATATCATTTTTGTATTAGGTTAGTCAGCCCATAGGGGGCACTTTCCTAAAAACTTTGTCCTCATGGTCAGCCCATAGGGGGCACTTTTTGAGGCAAATTCAAATCTAGGTTAGTCAGCCCATAGGGGGCACTTTCCTAAAACTTTGTCCTCATGGTCAGCCCATAGGGGGCACTTTTTGAGGCAAGTTCAAATCCAGGATAGTCAGCTCATAGGGGGCACTTTCCTAAAACTTTGTCCTCATGGTCAGCCCATAGGGGGCACTTTTTGAGGCAAATTCAAATCTAGGTTAGTCAGCCCATAAGGGGCACTTTTCTAAAACCTTGTCCTCATGGTCAGCCCATAGGGGGCATTTTTTGAGACAAATTCAATTCCAGGTTAGTCAGCCCATAGGGGGCACTTTCCTAAAACTTTGTTCTCATGGTCAGCCCATATGGGGAACTTTTGAGGCAAATTCAATTCCAGATTAGTCAGCCCATAAGGGGCACTTTCCTAAACTTTGTTCTCATGGTCAGCCCATAGGGGGCACTTTTTGAGGAAAATTCAAATTTAGGTTAGTCAGCCCATAGGGGGCACTTTCCTAAAAATTTTGTTCTCATGGTTAGCCCATAGGGGGCACTTTTTGAGACAAGTCCAATCCAGGTTAGTCAGCCCATAGGAGGCACTTTCCTAAAAATTTTGTCCTCATGGTCAGCCCATAGGGGGCACTTTTTGAGGCAAATTCAAATCTAGGTTAGTCAGCCCATAGGGGGCACTTTCCTAAAACCTTGTCCTCATGGTCAGCCCATAGGGGGCACTTTCCTAAAACTTTGTTATCATGGTTAGCCCATAGGGGGCGCTTTTTGAGACAAATTCAATTCCAGGTTAATCAGCCCATAAGGGGCACTTTCCTAAACTTTGTTCTCATGGTCAGCCCATAGGGGGCACTTTTTGAGACAATTCAATTCCAGGTTAGTCAGCCCATAGGGGGCACTTTCCTAAAACTTTGTCCTCATGGTCAGCCCATAGGGGGCACTTTTTGAGGCAAATTCAACTCCAGGTTAGTTAGCCCATAAGGGGCACTTTCCTAAACTTTATTCTCATGGTCAGCCCATAGGGGGCACTTTTTGAGACAATTCAATCCCAGGTTAGTTAGCCCATAGGGGGCACTTTCCTAAAACTTTGTCCTCATTAGTCAGCCCATAGGGGGCATTTTTGAGGCATTCAATTCAAAGGTTAGTCAGCCCATGAGGGGCACTTTCCTAAACTCTCCCGATTAGTCAGCTCTTAGGGCACTTTTTGGAAATATTCTTCCAAACAGTTGCTAGTCTAGCAAGACGCTTCTGTTGACAGGTAGCCAGCTCATAAGGGCACTTCCTGGGTAAATTTTCTTTCCAAAGGTTGCGAGTCTGATAAAGACGCTTCCTATTATCATTTTCTCATACATTCCTACACAATGCTTGAGATGTGTCCTGTCGCCAATTAGTCAGCCCATAAAGCACTTTTGGGGAAGGAGCATTACTCGAAATTGTTAGGACCATTTTCAATTGTAGGATTATTAGCTCTTGGAGCATTCTCCTACCAAAAATCCATTCAAGAGGCCAAAAATGGTGTCTTTTGTTTATCTTTGTAGTTAAGTTTTCCAAACTTTACCACAAAGAGGGGCAACTATAAACACCCCATTTTTGCCCTAGGAATCCACAATAATCAATAATAATCAATTTCCAATTTTTTCAATTTTTTCCAATTTTCCCTAATTTAGCATAAATAATTAAAAATATTCAAAAAATAAAAATAAATAGGAAAAAACATCAATTTTGAAAATTGATTTCAGAAATGGCAATAATGAATAATAAATAATTTTTACAAATTTTTGAAATTTCAAAAAAATACAAAAAAATAAAAAAATCACATTGCATATATGCAATTTGCGAATAAAAGAAAATCAGGAAAATGGGCTAGCCCAGCTGGTCCGGACCACGGGCTAAGGCGTGCGCAGGGGGGCTCAGTCGCGGGTTCGAATCGCGGGAGGAGCAGTTTCCGCGTTTTGCAATTTTTTCACTTATCCAGGACACGTGGCAACATCCAATTGGCTGGAGGAAACGCACGCGCCGGGCGCGTGATCGTCGTCTACCTCGGGTCCGAGATCGCCGGCGGAAGAGAAAATTAGAATTTCAGCCGTTTCGATTCGATTTTTTGCACAAATCCAATAGATCTTCAACATAAATAAGATAAACAATATCTAATTGGAATCAAATCGCAACAAATCGAGGGATTGACACAAATCGGAGTTGATTTTTCTAACCGAAAATCCGATCAGCTTCAATCGGAGGAAATCCGAGCTTATCCAACTCGGTTTCAAGTGCCTATAAATAGAGGAGGATGGGAGGAAGCAAAAGCACGAATCACAATTGAGAGAAAGTGAGGAAAGAGTGCAAATCGGAGAGCATCGGAGGAGACCCAAAACCGCGAAGCACCGGCCGGAGTTGAACCACCACCAGGAGGCGATCAGGGAGCAAACCACCGCCACCATTGGATTCAGCAACCTCAAGAAGCTAGGATTCGACACCTCACCCGCTGCAAAAGGCCACCGGAACGCCGTGAACGAGCCTTCCCCGCCGCCGTGTTCGATCGATCCGACCCGACCCGATTCGACCCGACCGACCCGACCCGCGCACCGACCCAAACCCGGGTAAGTCGGGTTTTCCATATTATTTATTTATTTATTTATTTATTTATTCCGAATTTATTTATTATTTGTTATTTATTATTTTGTTATTTCTTTAGCTATTTATTTATTTGTTGGTTTAGGTTTTATTTTCAATAAATAGGAAAATGTAGAAATTAGGTTTTTTAGGATTTAATAATGTAAAATAAATAATAAAATATAGAAAAAGTAATAAAAATATTAGGAAAATAATAATAAAATTTTAGATGTCAAAATAGGATAGATAATAAACTTAAAATCACGAAAATCAACAAAAATTCCCAAAAATCAACAAAAATTCCCAAAAATCACAAAAATCAACAAAATTCCCAGAAATCACAAAAATAACAAAAAAAATCATAAAAATCATAAAAAAATTCAAAAATCATAAAAAATGAGTTTTAGAACTTAGAAAAATCCTTTTCTTCAAATAAATCCAAAATTGATGTTTTTTCCCTAAAAATCATTTTCAAAATAAAATCAAAGCTTAGGTTTAGAAGTTTTTTTAGAAAAAAATCCCAAAAATGGTAAGAACATAAACTAAAAGAGGTTTTCAAAATTAAAATTCACAAACAAACTTAAAGTTTTCAGAAAAGCGAACTACGGCTTGTTTGATCCTGAGTAGCAGGTACGTAGGCACCCATTCGGGTCAACCCATAAAAATGAATAAAAAATCATTTTCTAGAAATAATTCAAGAACATAATAAAAAGTAACAGAAACACAATAAAACACATTTCTAAAGATGAACAATTTTAAGAGATTAGGTGGTAACCGTAAAGGTTTTAATAGGTTAGCCTCCGGACTTAGAAACTCTGGTTTTCCCTTTTCCTCTTTTCACAAAAACGAAAAGAGGAAATAACGACGACTAGTAGTCTAAATTAAGACTAATCCGCTCCTTTAGTCTTAATTCAATTTTTCCCAATAACAGTTGGGTGGCGACTCCAAAAATCAAACGAAATTCCTAACTCAAGTCGAGGATCTACATTAGATGAGCATAGGGTCTAGTCTAAATCGGATTAGGAATGGGAATTCAAAAATTAGACTCGACACACGTTTCTATATATATTTATTAAATAATTAAACTAATTAACCTAAGGTTAAACAAATAACTAATCAAAAGGAGATGAGGGTAGTTTAATCTTTCAGGGTCAGAATATTTAAACGTCTCTTGATCTAGCACCTCTTCTTTCCCCTTATTTGAATAGTTGCAAACACCTAAGAGACTCTCTTATAGGCTCATAAGGTGACTTAGCAAACTCCCCAAAGACCAATCTAATTCATCAGGTAAGAGTTATAATAAAAGGATGATTCATTTTGATGATAGATGAGTGGGTTTGAACAATTTGTTGACACATTGTTAGGGTACAAAATAAGAGTGAGAAGGAACGGGTGTAAGATCAAGCGAATTGAGGATTCCAATCACTACCGTAATCAAGTAAGTGCACAAATTTACATAATGTATTTAGATTAACATAATTGTAGAATTAATTAGACTTAGGATCTGTGATGGGAATCAAATCATGGTTCATATAAAGTTATTCAATGCGTGACGCAAAGCGCAATAGCTGGAGGTAGACACTCTTAGGCCAGCTAAAAAGGCCAGCGGCTTACCTCTTAGATTGACCTCAAGGCTGACGGTGTGGGAGATAGGCCGGTCATCTAGGCAAGCGGTGTAGCCACTTAAGCCAGCCCTCAAGGTTGGCAGCTTTTCTTCTTAAGTCGGCTTTCAAGGCTGGCAACCTATCTACTTAAGCCAACCACATAGGTCGGCAGCCTAAATGGCAAAGCTGGTGGCTTACCATACAAGGCCGGTGGCCTTTATTCCAAAGTCGATGGCTTATGTAGGCGAGTTGGATGAAAATTTGTGACCTTTCGCATTTTGTTTTCCTTTGCTATATATTTTGTTATTTTGTAAGAGTTGAGGACTTTTGAACATTTGAGAAAACACTTTGTGAAGTTTATTCTTCAATTTACTCTTATCAATCTGTGGGATTGTAGCAAGTAACGGTATTGGATCGTTGTGCGTCATATCAACAAATCTATACTAGGATTACTCTCTTGCTGGCGTGTCATATCAGGTAAGGGTTTAGGGATTTTATTGTGTTCTTGCTCGTTATCATTTGTTAATTGGATTGTTAGATTCGATTATCGTTCATTGTTGCCTAGGAATTGGAATCATTTGATCCGATCATCGTTTTAGGCACATCATCTTTTGGTATTAAAGCTTATATTAAGATTAGGGATTGTGTCTATTGGAATTCCTTTGAGAGGTTAGGGTTTTGATATTATGGAATTGTGTTACGATTTGGTTGTTATTGAATTGAGATTATACATGGACTATCAAATTGGATTGTGTTGTTGTTGTGCAATTCAATTCGGGTTATTTGTGGAATTCATATAAATTGAAAATTAGGGTTCTTCGTTGTTGTTGTTGTGGGTTGTGCGATTTTTTTGTTGTGGGTTGTGGATTTCATTGTTAGATTGATTATAGAATGATGGGAATCTACCCTATGGTTCTAGCAGTGAGGGAACTTGATTTGGATGTATGATCCAAGACATCCACATATGTTCACTTTTTATCTAATAATGTTTGGTTTTGTACTATAGCAGGTATATTGATCGATTTTACAGGATGGCCAAATAACATGCACTAATGATCAACTTGCGGGACATTTTTGGAGTCACACCCAATGACCCACAAATTACTCAATTGACTTGAAGAACCGGCCACTTGAAGAACATTGTACTTATAATTTTCGTTTTGAGAATTGGCCATTTCATTTAGCAATTGTAATTTGGAACCGGCCACCTAAGTAGCTTATTTGTAATTTTCATGTTGTTTTTAATCCTAATTGGAGCAAGTATAAATACTTGCTAACTAAGGTTTGTAGGTAGCTTTTAACATTTTGAACAAACACTTCTTGTTGCTGTGAGAGTGAGGAGTCCTTTTGCTAATATACATACACTCTTATCAATTTTTAGTAAATTGTGGCAAGTGAGGCTTATAGTATCTTGTGAGTAATATTAAGATCTTCTAACTTGCTTCCTTGTTATTACTAGTGAGTAATATCGAGTGATAATAGGTTCTTTTCCATTATTTGTTGTTCACGCAATTAGGGTTCATATTGCTTCAATTTTATAAGATTGGAGTTGCATGTTACATGTAATTTGATTGGTGTTGGAATTTTTGTAATTCATCCAATTTGGATCACGCCAATTGGGTTCACATGATTCTAAGCATCACGCTAATTTTATGTTTCATTGAGCATTTGTTTAATTGAATTCTTCAATTGGTGAATTCGTGTGCTTAGTCTTTTTTTTTAGCACATCATAATTTGGTATCAGAGCACAGTTTTGAGAAGGGATTTTGTATTTGTTAATTTAGGAATTTAGGGTTCTTGTTCTTCCATTTCATACTTGAAGTTATTTGAAGAAGAATTGAAGTAATTGTGTGTGAATTGTGCCATGAAATACTTCTTATTGTAGAATTAGGAGTAGATTTTCAGATTTGGTCTTTAGTGATCAACATCTTGCTGTGAGCTCCTTATATGTAGAAGAAAGAGAAGTTATTTGAATTTGAATTCCATAATTTGAAGAAGTTATGGAGTGTGCCATGTGTTTTCCTTGTGCATTTCGGAAGTGGAAGTGTACAATTTCCAGATTTGAATTTGCGTGGAAAATAGGAAATCATTTGAATTTAAACAGATCCATTAAGCTTGAAGTAGTTATTGAGTGGTATTGATTGCATTTCATTTGAATTTGAAATTAACTCTTACCATTTGTAGAGAAGGTTGCATTAAGGGTGTAATTTTGAATTTGTTGCCGTGTTTATGTGTGTATGTGTGGCGGTGTAAGTGTGTATTGAATTGAACGGTTACAATGTGTAGTGTTGAGGTAAGGAAGGTGCTGCACTTGAAGTTTTGTTGTAGGTTGAAGTGAGTGCATTGTGTATGTGGCGGTGTGAGTGTGTTGTGGAGAGTGTTGTGAATTGTTGTGGAGTTGTGTAAGGAAGCTGATGCACGTGGAGATAGAATTGTATGTGTGCCGTGACTAGAAAAGGGAAGTTTAGTAGTAAAGTTTAAATTTCAAAACAAGCATTTAAGTGTGAAAGTTATTAAGTATCGATACTTAAACATTTTCTTAGTTGAATTCAATAACTTACTACTTAAAAGTGTTTAATTGTTGCTTCAATTTATTATTGCTATAATTAAAGTGTAGGGAAGAGTGTGTTACATTGGTGGCTTGTTGCACCGTCAGTATACAAGTGTGCGTATGTTGACGTAGTGTGTGAAATTAAATAAAGTTGTGTTTATTTTGTAGGTGATTTGATTATTATGGCGGGTGAAGTATTGTGTAGTGAAGGGAGAGTGCTACAATTGTTTTAAACTATTTGTACTTCAGCAAATCACATCCACAAACATGTCGAATGACAGTGTGAATGGGGGCATTGGCAATGAGGCCAATAGCCAAGTTGGTGGAGGATAGGGTCATCATATTGCAGGTGGGAGAAATTTGGAGGAACAGCTTAAGGACCTCACCATCATTGTTGCTATACTAGCAACAAGGATTGATAGGATGATAATGCCACAACCACTAGTGGCGAATCCTTAGGCATCACCACCTAGAGTAGCTCCTCAAAACGTTTAAAGAGAGGGAGCAGTAGGAGGAGGAAACATGAGAAAGAGAGTGGAAGGAGATCATCATGCATTTAGGGAGGAGAGGGATGATAATTTTGGGGTCAATCCTTACCCAAACAGGGATTTCAGGCTACTTAGGGATCTAGAATATGTGAAGCTGTAGATGCCTTCATTTGATAGCAGGGGTTCAATAGATGACTATCTGGATTGGGAGGATAAGGTTGAGGGCCTTTTTGAGTGTTATGAGATAGATGATAACACTAGAGTTCATCTTGCTGCTGTTGAGTTCATAGGGTATGTCGCCTTGTGGTGGAAAAATTTGGTGATTAGCAGGCGAAGGGATGGAGAGACATGAAAATGGTTCTGAGGAAAATGTTCATTCCTGAGCATTATAGGCAGGAATTGTTTATGCGTCTACAGACTTTGAGACAAGGAGGCAGAATAGTGGATGACTATGTCCAAGAGTTTGAAACTTTGATGATCAGATGTGGGTTAATAAAGCCTCCTAAGCAAACCCTAGCATGTTTTGTATCTGGGTTAAAGTATGAGATAGTCTGTGTTGTTGAGCTTCAAAGGTATAGTACACTTGATGAGGCTATACAATTAACCTTGAAAGTGGAAAGACAGAGGCGATCCAATCCATTCCGGGCTACTAGTAACAAGCCTAGTACTACTACTAAGCCCATGGGGGCTGATGGTTAGTTGAGTAGACCAAAGGGAGCAGGTGAGCATGTCAGGGCAGTAGATAGAGTTACCCTTAGCATAGCTAAAGAGAAAATGATTTCTAGGAAGGGAAAAGAGGTAGTTGAACCTGATGTTAGGTAGATAATACTAGGGTCGACTAGTGGGAAGATACGCCAGATTAAATGCTTCAAATGCATATGATTTAGATATATGGCTGCATAGTGTCTCAATAAGAGAGTAATGATAATCATAGAGGGCACCAAAGAAGAAGATGAAGAAGAAGCTGCCGAGCCTACAGATCTGTCCATGGGTTTACAAGAGTACTATGATGATCAACATGCTGAAACACATGAGGATAAAACGGTGAACATTACTTACCTATTGATGTGTTGCATAAGGTTTTGACTATATCTCCAGATGCCAGGGACAAACAGAGGGAGAACCTATTCCATGCACCTTGTTGGATTCGAGGTAACCTTTGTGTGCTATTCATTGATAGTGGTAGTTGCACTAATGTCATATCTGCTGCATTAGTAAATAAATTACAACTAGTCACTAGCCCGCATCCTAGCCTTTATAAATTGCATTGGTTGGATGACCGAGGTAGTCTGCATGTTACACAAAGGGCAAAGGTGCCAGTTAATGTAGGAAAGAAATACCGTGATGAGATTATCTATGATGTGCTTCCTATATGTGCCTTTCATTTATTGTTGGGTAAGCCATGGATGTTTAATAGAAAGTTATTACATGATGGGTTTAGAAACACTTGCATGTTTCGAAAGGATGGTTTACGGATAGTCTTGATGCCTATGTCTCCATCTAAGGTGCACTCTTTCCAAGAACAAATTAGAAATATCTTTGGTTTTTCTAAAATTCAAGCAAACAAAGACATCGAGTTTTAGTTCAAGAGATGACCCCTTAGATTTGAGGGCAAATCTTTCAGAGGCCTAAGGAGATGATGGGAATCTACCCTGTGGTTCCAGCAGTATGGGAACCTAATTTGGATGTATGATCTAAGACATCCACACATGTTCACTTTTTATCTAATAATGTTTGGTTTTGCACTATAGCAGGTACATCGATCGATTTTACAGGATGGCCAATTAACATGCACTAATGATCAACTTGCAGAACATTTCTGGAGCCACATCCAACGGCCCACAAATTGCTTAATTGACTTAAAGAACATTGTACTTGTAATTATTTTTTTGAGAACCGGCCATTTCATTTAGCAATTGTAATTTGGAACTGGCCACCTAAATGGCTTATTTGTAATTTTCATGTTGTTTTTACCCTAATTGGAACAAGTATAAATACTTGTTAACTACGGTTTGTAGGTAGCTTTTGAAATTTTGAACAAATACTTCTTGTTGCCGTGAGAGTGAGGAGTCTTGCTAATACACACACACTCTTATCAATTTCTAGTAAATTGTGGTGAGTAAGGCTTGGAATATCTTGTGAGTAGTATCAAGATCTTCTAAGTTGCTTCTTTGTTATTACTAGTGAGTAATATCTAATGATAAGAGGTTGTTTTTCATTATTTTTTGTTCATGCAATTAGGGTTCATATTGCTTCAATTTTATAAGATTGGAGTTGCATGTTATATGTAATTTGATTAGTGTTGGATTTTTTGTAATTCATCCAATTTGGATCATGCCAATTAGGTTCACGTGATTCTAAGCATCACACCAATTTTATGTTTCATTGAGCACTTGTTTAATTGAATTCTTCAATTAGTTGAATTCGTGTGTTTGGTCTTTTTTTTTTAGCACATCATAGAATCAGGGTTGTTGTTGTTGAGTATCCTTGTTGTATTATTGTTGTGCTAGGTTTGAGTTAAGGATTGAACGAAGGTGGTAATTGAGATTGTGCCGATTGGAGATTGTTGGAGTGTGTGATTGTGATTGAAATTCCTGTGTTGAGTGGCAATTCTATTGAGTATGTCGAACGATAGTGTCAATAGAGGAATCGGGAATGCGGCCAACGGTTAGGTAGGAGGAAGAGTACAGGGTCATTGTATTGTAGGTGGAAGAAGAATTATAGAATAGCAATTGTAGGACCTAGCTACTATTATTGCTAATCTAGCAACATGGGTCGATCAAATGACCTTACCCCAATAGCTAGTGGCAAATCCACAAGCACCTTCACCTAGGGTAACCCTTGATGTTGTAGGTAGAGAAGGAGCAGTAGGAGGAAACAGAGGCAGACAGGTTGGAAGACAGTACCATGCTTATAGAGAGAAAAGGGATGACAATTTTGGGGATGAACATTATCCTAACCATGAGTTTAGACCACCTAGAGGTCTAAAGTATGTAAAATTGTAGATGCCTTCATTTGCTGGAAGGGGTTCTGCAGAAGATTATCTTGATTGGGAGGATAAGGTTAAAGGACTCTTTGAGTGCTATGAGATTAATGATCATGCGAGAGTTTGTTTAGCAACAGTTGAATTTACAGGTTATGCCGCCTTGTGGTGGAAGAACCTTGTGGCCAATAGGAGGAAAGATGGTGATGTTGAGATTCATATTTGGCAAGAAATGAAAAGGGTGTTGAGGAAGGGGTTTACACTAAAACATTACGGGTAGGAGTTATTCATGCATCTCCAAACATTAAGACAGGGAGGCAAAACAGTGGATGAGTATGTCCAGGAGTTTGAGACACTAAGGATCCGATGTGGGACAGTTGAACCTCTTGAATAGATCATGGTGCGATTTATGTCCAGGTTAAAATATGAGATAACATGTATTGTTGAGCTGCAAAGGTATGACACTCTTGATGAGGCCATCCATTTAGCTTTAAAAATTGAGAGGCAGAGGCGCTCCAATTTATACAGAGCATCGAGTAACAGCTATGGATCCACTACTTAGTTATACGAATTAGATAATTAGCAGGTTAGAAAGGGGGGAATTAATAGGACTATGGAATCAAATGCAACTGTTACTAATAGAGAGAGGGATAGTTTTAGAAAAGGCAAAGCGGTTGCAGGGACTGATATCTGATAAATAGTATCGGGGTCATCAAATGGAAATATTTGTTAAACCCAATGCTTTAAATGCATGGGCTTTGGACACATGGCTGTTCAGTGTCCCAACAAAAGGGTGATGGCTGCTATGGAGGTGGAAAATGAGGGTGACAAGGAAGACATACTTGAGCTTACAGATTTATTAGCAGTGCTAAAGGAATATTATGAGGATCCAGATGCTGAGGTACATGAGGACAAGGGCAATGATCAATATCTAACTATCAATGTACTGCGCAAGGTAATGACTACATCTCAAAATATTGAGGACGTGTAGAGGGAAAACTTATTCCATATTCCTTGTAGGGTCTAAGGTAATCTTTGTACCCTTTTATTGATGGTGGTAGTTGCACCAATGTTATAGCTGTTACATTAGTGAATAAACTGCAACTAGTCATTATACCTCATCCTAGGCCCTATGAATTACATTGGTTGAGTGAGCGAGACAATCTGCATGTCACTCAAAGGGTTAAGGATCCAATCAACATAGGAAAAAATTACCAAGATTTAATTGATTGCGATGCTTTCCTTATATGCGCATCACATATATTACTAGGTAGACCTTGGTTATCTAATAGGAGGGTGCTGTATGTTGGGTTTAGAAACACTTATGTGTTTCAAAAGGATGGTAAATGGGTTGTTTTAAATCCTATATCATCAATTGAGGTACGCAAAGCCCAAGAGCAGATCAATAAAGTCAATGATAGGAAGTCTTTGTTACTAAAGAGGAAGGGACTGGGGGACGACCTGAATAGAGTGAATTAGATACAGGTGATTCATAAGCCTTTAGGACTACAGGCACTTGCAGACTAAGATTTTCAGTCTAGGGGATTCTTATAAGTGTATAACAAAAACAAAGGA
Organism: Laguncularia racemosa; assembly: GCA_037954665.1. NCBI lineage: Eukaryota > Viridiplantae > Streptophyta > Magnoliopsida > Myrtales > Combretaceae > Laguncularia > Laguncularia racemosa. The sequence continues at coordinate 8,191,358 of JBBMOL010000016.1, forward strand.
ACTATTAGATTTGAGGACAAATCTTTCATAAGTCCAAGGAGATGATGGGAGTCAAATCACAATTCTTACAAAGTTATTCAACACAGGACGCAAAGTGCAAGAACCGGAGGTGGACACCCTTAAGTCGACCAAAAAGGCCGGCGGCTTGCCTCTTAGACTGGCCTCAAGGTCGGTAGTGTGGGAGATAGGCTGGCCATTTAGGCTGGTAGCTTTTCTTCTTAAGTAGGCCTTCAACACCAGCGGCCTATCTACTTAAGCCGGCCACATAGGCCGACGGCGTTGAATACCAAAGCTAGCCATCTAAGCTGGCGACCTTTATTCCAAAGCCGACAGCTTATGTAGGTGAGTCGGATGGAAATTTGTGAATTTTTACATTTTGTTTTCCTTTGTTATATATTTTGTTGTTTTGTAAGAATTAAGGACTTTTGAACATTTGAGAAAACACTTTGTGAAGTTTATTCTTCAATTTACTTTTATCAATCCATGGAATTGTGGCGAGTAATGGTATTGGATTACTGTGCGTTATATCAACAAATCCATACTAAGACTACTCTTTTGTTGGTGTGTCATATCCGGTAAGGGTTTAGGGATTTTATTATGTTCTTGTTTGTTATCGTTCGTTAATTGGATTATTAGATTTGATTATTGTTGATTGTTGCTTAGGAATTTGAATCATTTGATCTGATCATCATTTTAGGCACATCAATATGAGAAATTAGGCTTGGGAACAAATTGGAGAATAGGAAAAAGGGATCTTGATAAATAGTATAGTACACTGCTAGATACACACCTGCACACCTGTCCGTGTTAAAACACGAATGTGTATAGAAAAGTACATGGTCATCGGAGATGCCCATGTAATTGGGTGTGTTAACTTATAAAAATTTATATAAAGGTACATGACCAACTACACGATCGTGTTCTAGCCCATGTTCCTTTACACGGCCTTTCACATGATCGTGTTGTTCTAGAACAGTCTCCATTTGATTATATTTTGTTATATTACAATTCTAAATTACGATTTAAGTATAATAAGACATCGGGGAAGGGATTTTGCAATTAAGATATGAAATTAAACAATTAATAAGACTACATTAAATTATAGGATAGAATTGAACCTAATCCTTTATGTTTGACAGGCCTATATCCCTTTCCTATACAAGTAAGAGCTAATCGCGAGACCACTTCTCTAGGTACGTGTTTATCATGTTTGTATAGTATATAAATGATTTGAATTGAATATTGGGTTTAAGTATATGTACTGTTTGTACTTGACTCGGCCTAGGGGTTGGAGGTGGCAAATCCCTAAAGGGCACCCCAATGATTAATATGCTATTTTATCCCTAGTGTAGCTATGTATTGAAATGATCTAGGATAGATTATGATTAGATGGGGCCCAAAATGGCAGTTCCCATTCTAGGAATACATACATACATACATACATAGTGTGACGAGGTTATAAGTACCCTTATGTTGTATGTTGGTTAATTGAAGATGATAACTTGATGATTTGATATATACCTCTGCTACCTTTACATGTGTTGATATTGTTGTTGTCTGGTATGTACATGTCTATGTGGTATTCACATATTGGGCTTAGGCTCAATCAACTTATTTTTCAGCTGCAGGAGAATATGATGACTATATCAAAATGATGAGAATGGGAACTTAGTGGATTATTATTAGGATGAATATGGAAGAGAGCACCACTATTAGTATGATGAAGAATAATGTGAAAGTCAATGAAAAATTCCTTGATAGAACTTTAGGTTATTGATTTGAGTTGTAGAGATAGTTACTTAGACTTTTATATATGTTAATTGTTATATGTTGATAGATGCTTACTCCAGTTTTGAAATTGAAGTTCAATGTATTTGGTTGAAGTAATGATGATTAGAATGATTTAACTGAGAGTCATTCATTTCTATTATTGAAGTTAAAAATGATATTATTCTGTATTGAATATGAATAAGTTGAAATTGGAATGTAAATTTAAAGCCTTAGTGTGTCGCTACTTAGGAGTAACACATGGTGGGTTGTAGCGTTCCCAGTTTTGGGGCGTTACATGAACTATTTTGTTGCTTGGAATTTTCTTAAAATTATAATTTGTTAATGTGTAGAGAATTATCATGAAATTCATGCAAAAATCTGCTTTCTCCATCATTGTCTAAACCCAGAAAAATGCCAAGATTCAAAATCCTATAAGTGTGGTACACAAGAGCAATAAGATTGCTACTTATTATTTATGAACCTAGTTGTATCCTAGAAGTTATATGCTTTAATAACCTTATCTCACTTTATGCTCGAGGTGTAAAACTCTTTAGGAAGAGTGATTTCACATGTCTCTAAGTTTACATTTTTCCCTTTTTCTTCTTGAGTACAAACCTAACATAAAGGTGGGGTTATTGACCAGTTCGTGGTTCATTTGGGTCAAAAATGTCAAAAGAAGTTGCTAATTGGACTTGGGCATCATATAGGAAGCGAGTGGATAGTGTTAGTGAATTGAACTACTAATAGATAGATGTAGGTGGAGACATTAGTATTATACAATCACTTCCATTATTTTAGCATCAAGACATATTAGTATAAGGGACAATAGATGGGTTGAGAATCGACTATTGAGACCAATTACAGATTGAGAACTTAGCTAGAATAAACTTTTGTCAATTATTGTGATGGCTTAAAAGTACATGTTATGAATTAGGATTTCTTGTTTGATTAGTTGCCGCATCACATTATTTAGTGTTGTTATGTGCATTGTGTGTATGTAGGAAGACATTATTTTTACTTAGGATAATAGCATGCACATTTGTGGGAATTTTTCTTAACAACATTTCAGATGGAGAGTACTTTCGAAAAGAAACTAGGATGTAGGTATTCCAGTCTTGGTTGTGAATTGTGAATAAGTGAGGAGAGTGACAACGGCGACCCCTTATTTTGTGACTATTGAAGATGAAAAATTGAGCTGTCAAATACTTGGAGGAGACTTAGTTAACGACAAGGTTTAATTGACTTTTTTGAGAACTATGTACCATTATATTTCATTATTTGGTGAACCTACATGTTACAAAATTACCCATGATTTGATATTGAGAATGTCTTACGAGGAATCAACATAAATTATGTTTTTTTTTTTTTTTTTATAGTACTACGCTATAGGATGCTTGCATACCCTTATTTGTTACTAATGGTATGTGGCAGATACATTTCAAGGAGTTTGGGGCATGACATAAATTTCCCATGATTGATTAATGAATAAATAAAATAATTCTTTTATTATAAATTAGTGATAAGTACTTTGATGCTTTTGTTTTAATTGAAAATTAATCTATGTATCGTATTAACCTAAATTGCAAAGGAAAAGCAGTGACAATGGTATGATATACTAAATTTATAATGAACTCTTATCGAACTAGGAGCAAACACGGTATTGAGAAAATCAAACCACAAGAAATTAAAACAATTCTCCTACAATAAGACAAGTGATCTTACATAGTACTTCGTGAAACAAAAGAAAATAAATGAAAAAGGAAAGAAAAAAAAAAAAAGAGATTCCAATCCCTTTTAATAACTAGAAGCCATTGTATTCAATGCTATGACACGACTATTCGAATTAGGTGTGACTTACACAAACATGGCTTGGTCTAGGGCTATATTAAGACACTTCTACAGACTCGAGTTTAAGCTTTAATTTGTCTCTCTCTGTATCATGACATTTGGAGGGGTTGGATTATTGAAACTTGAAACTACACAGAAGAGATATATTCGCAGACAAAGTTCCTAACCCAGCAAGATATTAGGGGGTTAGAAATTCAGAATGTGAAAAAGCCAAACAATTGAAGATGAAGTAGATACCAATTTATGGTATAAGTTATTACTTTAAATTATGGATAGGAAGCAAGTAAGCTGAGAGCTTCTTGGGCTATCTCCTGTACAACCTGCACTTGGCACAACATATTCAATATTAAACCATGTGGAGGCTATTTTAAACTTTTTATGTAACCATTTATTTGCAGTTCAAAGGGTATTTTCATATCAACTGGTGTGGTGATTGATGCAACTTGGGGGCTTGAGATGAGGGGTCCATGAGCATCCACCACTACGCGTATGAGACTCCATACTACCCCTTTAAAAGCTGAAATCGGCTCAAATAAAGGATGAAAGTTTACCGGAGCAGTGAATGCTCATGGTTTTACTTATGAAATGTTGATCTCTTTACCCTAAATATGTGTTCTTCGCCGCTTTTTTTGTCTATCTTAACCACCCATTTGCCATTTCCTCTCTTCTTAGCATTTCTCTCGGTTCCTGATCTGCCATTAGCTCCTTGTTCTGTATGGTATCTCCTTTCGATTTCTTCAGGTTTAGTTATCATGGTGATTTCCATCCCTTGTCCTATAGGATGCTTCATTGACCTCACAGCGACCTCCTTCGCAACCTTTACTTGCCCTTCCAACCCTTTCTTTTCACCAACTAGGTTGTTTGCAACCACAACTGATCTTGCAGGATTGACATCCACAAACTTCAGAAGATCAGTGTTATTATCCTTATTGCAATCGACAAGAGTGAAATCAATGTTTTTGTAATCTTGCAACACCGCACACGGATCTCCAGTCTTAAATTCTACCATCTCTTTGAGTCCTGACTCCTTCACCACTTTGCTGGATTCATCAAGAACTTGCTCAGGGACAATGCAAACCAGCCGCCCTCCGGTTTGTTTTGCAGCCGCTGCTAGTGCTACCGTTGATGCTGATGCACCGGATGCCACCTCCACCATGAGTTTTGCTTTCACACCTGCTGCCAAAGCTGATAAGAACTCATTGCAGCCGAGTTCTTTCGTCTTGATGGGGTTGCAATTTGTCTTAGGATCACTACACTGTTGTCCAAAGGAAACTCAATCAATAAACAAGATGAAAAGGATCACCCAAGAACAAGGGCGACGTAGTTAAACTTCTTATCAACATGAGGAATAATCTACATGATATTGTTTCTTCAGAATATAAACATTTAAGCAAAACTGAAAAATCTAAATTTAAACTTGACCAGAGTAAAAAAGAAGAACGTATATCTAATTATGGAATGAGGGTTTTGGCTTTCATAATCTTGTGTGAAGTTTAGTCATAGTTTATAAGAATGTTCTGCTGTGTTGTCGTTGTCAGCCATTGGAAAATTAATCCTAACTGTGTAAAAGGATAACTAGAAGGAAGATAAAACCATCCAATATTAAATTAAACTATCATCGTCTCCATTAACTTTGTAATTTACCCGTGTTTCGGGTATGGTGTGGAGTCTGATAAATTATTTTGACTTAATAATATAGACGATACGAATATTAATCCAAGAAAACGAATGGATGCAGGTTGGTCTAATTACCACAGAATCCCAATACATGCTATAGAATATTTATCAGCATATGGAATTACTCTGGAAATTGGAGGTGATTAATCATGTTCCATTGCTTATGGAGAAAAACCTGTCTTCAGGGAAATATACATGCATGAAAAAAAAAAAAAAGGCATCAGTTTATTCATATTTAAGGCTATACAGGCAGGGAGACTCTTCATCATTTAGATTTCGAAAACAACAACAACAACAAAATAAAAGAAATAATAAACACCTAATCTTTAATTATGTAACTATTTTACATATTACCTCAAGATTAAGAAATGGGGGAAAAGAACAGCATATACGTACCAGCTTGATGGTATCGAGATAAGCTTTGGACGCGGATGCTGCAGACCATTCCATTTGGGAAAGTGTATTGAAACCAACAGCCAAGAACGCAATAGATTGACAGAAGAAAAGGGTCGAAACTTGGAATCTCAATCTCCAATCAAATCTGATGCACATAACAGAGAGAAAATGGGTTCTGAGGTTGAAGGGTGTGCTTTTTAAGGTGCCTGTCTTGTCTCCAAGAAACTTTTGTGAGTTCTTCAGGAATTGTTTGTTTTGGGAGGCAGAAGAATCCAACAACCCTTACTAAGTATTTTGGTCAGTTTGATGACACAAATCCAACCAATATTATAACTTTCCCGCGTAAGTTACACACCGTGGCCTTGATCTACGGACTTCACCCTCCTTAATTTAGATATTCATATAATATACTTAATCAACTTATCAACATATCTAAACATCCTCTAAATTCACTTTCTCTAAATTACTTTAAATTTATTTTCTTAATATACTTGCATGTATAGATTATAGAAAAAAAATAGTTTTATAATAATATTATGAGATATTTAAAAAATTTAAACTAGTTTTATTATTGTAGTTGTGGGTCCATTCAACGTGCTTGTTATTTGCACTATCGTTATGCTATGTCATGCTTTTCATTTCCATTTCTTATCCTATGAATATGAATATCGTGTATCACATTCATCATACCAAGGGCATGATTAGTCCATCAGGTTTTATCCTTTAGTAAGCATACACAAGACTTCAAAGCCTCCGTCTCCAATCTTCATATCTATAGTCTTTTAATTTACTTGAAAAATAAGTCCCTAAGGATTTGGCCAATATAACAAACATGTAAAATAATATGTCACATATACAAATATATCAAAACGTATATAATTTAATAATTAAATGTAACAACTAGTCCAATAAGTATAGACAATAATGCTTAAAAGGGTTATTTAAGGTGGAGAAAGTAAACACATACCTTAATGTTATCAAAATAGGTACTTAGATTTCTAGAGTCCATGGGCTGTGAGTATAGATGCATGGATTGTTAATAGTTAGATAAATTACACACAACAATATATAATAAAATACAATAGTATATAGTAAAAAAAATAATAAAATCAGTATTTAAAGTTTGTGTCATATATTTACAACAGTACCATTTAGAATAGATATATATAGTAAGGATACACAACTAAAATAACCAATTTCCATTTTTTTCCATTTATTGACGTAATACTTCTATTTTCGGAATTCTTCTTCAATGGATTACTGTTCATCCATAACGTTGATTCAAACAGTCTATGTTCTGTTTCTTGTTTACTGCTTCATAACCTTTACGTCCTGTGTCTTGTATTCAACAAAAGATTGTAAACACTAGATTATTAACATGGTATCAGAGCAGGACATTTCGAAAATTTGAGAAAACTCTCTAGTAAAAGTTGAATAAATTCTTGAAAACAAAATTTTTGTTTGACGAAACAAAATGTCAAATCAATAGATGGATTGTTCCTACAATGATCCACTTTATTTGTCTAGCTCAGATAACCCTGGATTAGTGATTGCAAGCATAGTCTTTAATGGAACAAATTTTTTAAGATGGGGCCGATCAATAAAGCTCGCTCTAGGGGCTAAATCAAAGCTTGGTTTCATCCAAGGAAAATGTGCAAAGCCTGCAGAAGACTCGGTTGATGCACAAAGATGGATCCATTGCGATTATATGATCGGGTGTTAGATTCTTAACTCAATGAAAAATGAATTATCAGAAGGATTTATGTATACTCATTTTGCGAAAGAACTCTAGGATGACATTTATGAAAGATTTAGATAAAAAAAAAATAGGTCTTTACTTTTCCAACTTCAACATGAAATCATAAACGTGAGGTAAGGAAATAATTCAATTACCGTGTCTTACAACATATTAAAAAAATTATGGGATGAACTAAATAGTGTAAATGCTTTTCTAGAATGTGTTTGTGGTGCCTTAAATAATTGTTCTTGTAGTATTATGTCAAATATTGCAGACATAAAAAATAGGAACAGATTGCTTCAATTTCTTAAGGGGTTAAATGAAGCATAAGAAAATGTAAGGAGCCACATTTTATCTTTGGAGCCTTTACCATCAGTAAGCAAAGCATATTACTTGATTTTTCAAGTGGAAAAATAGAAGCAAATATCAAGAAGTTTAATACAAAATGATGCAGTTTCGACATGTTTTGCAAAATCACGATAGAAATATGGACAAGGTGATGGAAAAGATAAGAATATTAAACTTGGAAATAAATTGATATTTTCCTATTGTAAAAAATCTGGACATTTAGTTGATTCTTGCTTCAAAATCATAGGGTATCCAAATTGGTATAAAGGAATAAAAGAAAAGAAAGGTGTTGGATCAAGATTTGCTGGAAATGTTAACTATGAATCAGATAATCCCTTGGAAATTTCTATAGATCCATCCACAAGCAAATAAGAAATCAGAGATAATGAAATAATATCAAAGATATGTCATGAAGTGTTTCGTATGATGAAAGGGAAAAGTGCATTAGGAAATCTGGATGACTCCTCAGTAAATTTTGCAGGTCAGATAACTAATAACTCTTCCATAGTTATATCTAATTCTTTCTTAGCTTCTTTTCGCCAAACTAATAATGTGATGCATAAATGGATAGTTGATACAGGAGCCTTTGATCACATGACACATTTTCCAAATATTTTGTCCACAAAAGAATTTCTTCACCATCCTATTCATATCAAGCTACTTGATGGCTTTATAAAGCAAGTAACCACAATTGGAAAATTTTGTTTAAACAAACATATTATACTTAATAAAGCTCTTTTTGTTCTAGATTTTCATTGCAACTTATTATCAATGAGTAAATTGATATCTGGAAATGATATTATTGTTTCCTTCTATTCAAAATATTGTATATTTTAGGACTAGAAAGCTAAAAAGACAGTTGCACAAGCTAGTGCTAGATAAGGACTCTATGTTTTAAACACAAGTTCAATTTTAGATTATGAAAATATGTCCTCGTCACATAGTGTTTCAAACAATATGTCTTTAGAACTCTTACACAATTGGATAGGACATATTTCTATATAAAAAATGAAACACATTCCTATTTAGACAGCAATTGAGGATGATAATTTCTACTATGATGCTTGTAGATTATCAAAATCCCATTGATTATCCTTTCCTCTTAGTAAATTTGTATCCTATCATGCATTTGATCTCATTCATGTTGTTCTTTGGGGAGCATATCATACACCATCAATTACTAGTGCAAAATACTTCCTTACAATTGTTGATGACATAAGTAGAGTTACTTGGACATATCTGATACAAAATAGATATCAAACTTTTCTTACTTTGATTAATTTCATAGCTTATGTTAAAAACCATTTCCACATTACTCCTAAATTCATTCGCAGTGATAATGGGAGTGAATTTCTTTCTTATGATTGTCATAATTTCTTTAAAGAAAATGGAATAATTCACCAAAGAACAACAACATACACTCCTCAACAAAATGGTATAGTGGAAACAAAACATAGACACTTAGTTGAAATTGCTAGAGCCATTAGATTGCAAGCTAACTTACCAAAACGTTTCTAAGTAGAGTACATCCTAGCTGCAACATCCCTAATAAATAAAATGCCCACACAGAAGCTCTATTGGAAGTCTCCATATCAAGTACTTTTCAACAAATTATATTTAGATTTTAGAGCAACCGGTTGCTTATGTTATGCCTATTATAAATAAAATTGGAGATAAATTTGATGCTAAAGGAAAAAGATGTATGTTTCTAGGATATCCACACAATCAAAAGGGATATAAATTGTATGATCTTACAAACAAGCTTTATTTGTAAGTAGAGATGTTGTCTTTGTTGGACATGTTTTTCCATTTAAGGAAAATGCTTCAAATGAACATTCAGATCATTTAGAATCGTTATTTCCATCAGAAAATTGTTCTGAATGTTTTGTTTCTATGGGTCAGGATAATGGATTAACATTTAGTTCTATAAGAAGATCTTCTAGAAATAAGAAAACTCCAACACAGCTTACAGATTTTGTATATAGTGTAGAATCAATGCCTTCATATGTAAAATCACATAATTTGTATCCACTTCTTAATCCTAGTAATCTAAACTGATATCCTAATTATTATGTAGCATCATTAGCAAATGTTCTATCCATTCATGATCCACAAAATTATCAAGAAGCTAAGAATGATTCTAAATGGATAGAACTTATGGAAAAGGAAATCTTGGCTCTTGAAGCTAATCAAACTTGGGAATTAGTTTATTTACCACTGGGAAAGAAAGCTATTGGATCTAAATGGATATAAAATTAAATATAAACCTGATGGCACAATAGAAAGGTATTAAGCAAGGTTAGTTGCAAAAGGGTATAATCAAGTAGAAGGAATTGATTATATATACACATTTTCTCCTATTGCGAAGCAGATGGTCTTAGCACTAGCAACTGTACATTCTTGGCATGTTCATCAACTTGATGTGAACAATACATTTTTACACGAATTCTTAGAAAAAGAAATATACACGAAACTTCAAGAAGGCTATAAGGTCTCATCACCAGGCAAAGTTTGTAGATTGATTCGATTGCTATATAGATTAAAGCAAGCTTCAAATCAATGGACATAGAGTTTACTCAATTTATTTCTTCTCTTGGTTTTTTAGAATTTGAAAATGACTACGCTTTGTTTACTAAAAATCAAGGAGAGGAATTCCTTGTAGTAGTCGTACACGTAGATGACGTTTCGATAGCAGGGAATTCATTACAAGCAATTGAGAAAGTTAAAGTGGCCCTGCACAATGCATTCACCATAAAAGACCTTGAAGAAGTGAGATTCTTCCTAAGAATTGAAGTTTGCAGAGTAAGTCTTGGTTTTATGATTAATCAAAGGAAATTCTTACTGGATATTTTGAAAGACGTGGGAATGACTGTAGCAAAACCAAAGAAGACACCTTTTCCACAACATTTGAAGTTTGATCATGAATTAGGTTCATTGATTCAAGATCCTACAACGTATAGGAGAATTGTGGGAAGAATGTTATACTTAACGATTACAAGATCAGACATAAGCTTCGTAGTACAACAATTAAGCCAATTCATAAGCAACCCTCGAACAACACACTTCTAAGAAGCTATTCATGTCCTAAAGTACTTAAAGGGAACATTTGATAAAGAATTATTTTATGCACCATCCTTTGCATTATCTCTTAATGGATACTCTGATGTAGATTGGGGTGCAAATGTGCTTGATTGGAAATCACTCACGGAATATTGTATTGATCATCATTAATTTCATTGAAAACAAAAAAAGTAAGTAATAGTGTTAGCATCCTCGACTGAAGCCGAATACAAAAGCATGGCATCAGCAACTAAAGAGTTACTATAGATATTGTATTTACTTCGGGATTTCCAAGTTCTAGTAAAGCCTCCTGTTACTTTATACTTAGACAACAAATTAACACAACAAATAGCTGAAAATCTATGTCTACATGGTCTCATGAAACATATAGAAGTAGACATTCATTTTACAAGCATCATATTCAAAGCGGATTTCTTAAAATTTCTCATATTTCAACCAACAATCAGATAGTAGACATGATGACAAAAGCCTTTGGAGATGCCTAGTTGAACTCCTTGATTTTCAAGTTAAGACCCATTGCATGTCCAACTTGTGTGGTGGAGGGTGGGTTGTAAATAGTTAGATTAATTACATATAGCAATATACAGTAAAATACCATAGTATATAATAAAAAAAATAATAAAATTAGTATTTTAAGTTTGTATCATGTATTTATGATACCGCCATCTAGAATAGATATATATAGTAAGGATATATAACTAAAATAACTAATTTCCATTTTTTCCATTTCCTGAAATAATACTTCTATTTTTGGAATTCTTCTTCAATGGATTACTATTCATCCGTAATATTGATTCAAATAGTTTGTGTTTTGTTTCTTCTTTACTGCTTTATAACCTTTATGCCCTATTTCTAGTATTCAACAAGAAGATTGTAAACATTAGATTGTTAACATGGATCCCTAAAGTTAAGATTCAAATAATCTTATAAAGGATTCAGTACTTATATTAGCCTTTAGATTGGACAACCAATCCATTGCAATGTCTATAATAGCATCCCATATCATTATTGTGGCCCACTCATAGCTTCTTTATAGAAGAGTCGACCCGTATAAAGCAATTGACCCTTTTAGTAATTTGCATGCATATATTAATGCCAACTAGAATTTTACTGTTTAGAAAAAGGAGTATAGGGTGAAAAGGATTTTATCAAAGGAAGATCACTCTTCCAATCATAATACTTCACAACTGAACTTGGTTCCTCTTGTTGAATCTAATGTTATTCAAACTGGAGTAGAAAAAATGACGTTTGTAAATTATGTAGGAACATTAGACTTGGTTGTGGACAAATCTCAAGCAAAAAATAAGCTACTGTCGCTTAAACCTCAATAGGATGATGCTAATGAGAAAAAATTTAGCCAACCTAATGACTTAAAGGTAGTAGAAGAATCCCATGATTAGCTAGTTCAAAATTCTTCACTTTTTTTTAAAGGTAAATTCATAAAGGGGTACTTTTGAAAAAACCTATAAAGTTCAACCTAAAAGCTTTAGTGCCATTAGTGGAGCAAGGCTATACTAATGACAATCCCTCTAAGGAATTCATAGATAAAATAGACGATGAGGAAAAAAAGGAGAAGTGACTTGGAAACCCATTGGGAAGAAGTTAGAATAGAAGATATAGGCCAAAACAACAGTTTGATCCATCATTTCAGAGATTCCCTATAAAGTTGGTTCACACTTCATAGAGGCGATTCTTTACAAGTAAATAAATAATGCATGGTCTATGTTGGAGTATTAGAGGAATATGGAATCATCGATCAATAAGAAAACTAAAGAAACTTGTGAACCTAAAGAAATAGTCATTCATAGCTCTGTTGGAGTCTATGTTGGATTCTACTAAATTGAACCATTTAATAAAATTCTAGGTTTTGTAGGAGGTTTGTCAAACATTAATTCCAAAATTTGGTTCCTATGGAAGGAAGTTACTTTGATGGAAAAAATTGCCAATACGAAGCAACTTCTTATAGTGAAGTTTCGGAATCCAAGAACAAGTGAACCTTGTTATATTATAGCAATTTTTGCAAAAAGTACTAGAGATGTGAGGCATGAGTTATAGGCTAATTTGATGAACTGGGTTGATGGAAATACCCTTCCTTGGATGATTTGTAGAGATTTTAATTGTATTAGAGTGCCTTCAGAAAGGAAAGGAGGCAATTTGCCTAATATTGTAGCAATGTCTAAGCATAGGCTCATTTGTCTTTTTATTTAAGTTGTGAAGAAAGCTTATTCAAGCAAAAATTTTCCATAAAATGGGTTAGGGAGGGGGATAGGAATACTGAATTTTTTTGTGCCTCTAAAATCTAAACGAATGTGTTTAAGAATTACAAGAATAAAAAATGATCAAGGGAAATGGATTGAAGGGGCAAATTTGATTGGTGAATCGGCAATGAGGTTCTTTTCATTCTTGTTTCAAGATGAAGACCCAATTCCTTTTCAAAAACCCAAGTGGCTACAAGCTTGTATTGCCGCTAGTCAAAATGAAAAGCTAGCAGCTATGCCATTAGAAGAGGAAGTATAGTCATCTTTAAAGGCAATTGATGACAATTCCGTGGCAAGACCAGATGGTTTTAAGAGTTGCTTTTACAAGACTTGCTGGGTCTTCATTAAAGCTGATGTAATGGAAGCAATTTCAAACTTTTTTAAATGATTGCTGCTTCTAAGATTCTTCACTTGTACCTCTCTAGTATTGATTCCTAAGAAAGGCAATGCAAGTGAGTGGAAAGATTTCCATCCCATCAACTTCTGTAATGTTTTTTTTTGCAAATAATTTCCAAGATATTAGCTTCAAGATTAAACTCATTCTTGCCTCAACTTATGTCTGAAAACTAGACAAGATTTCTTAAAGGACAAAATACTTTGGAAAATATATTAGTGGCTCAAAACTTAGTGCACTTTCTTAAGAGGAAAGTGAGGGTTGGTGACCTAATAGTAAAGTTAGATATGGCCAAAGCCTATAACATAGTGAATTAGAGTTTCTTGATAAGAATGATGGATAGCTTTGGCATCAATTTAACTTTTAGATGGATGATATCTAGACTTTTCTTTAATTGCTAGTTTTCATTATATATTAATGGAGGTTCTTATTGCTTCTTCAAATTGACAAGAGGATTAAGATAAGGTGATCCTCTCTCACCGTTCCTTTTTGTTATTTGCTGGGAGTTTTATCTAGAGGCTTGAATAATTCAATGTCAAGCAATGCTCATATGATTTATCAAGTTGAAAGCCCAAGGATGGTATCTCACTTGGTATTTGTTGATGATTGTGTCATTTTTGTCAATGGAAATGCCAAATCTTTAAAAAAATTGAAAGAGTTTCTAGCTAATTACGAAGCAATCTTTGGGATAAGATTTAATGCATTAAAGAGTGCTCTCTGCCATCATACCAATTGTAAGTCTCTAGCTCACAAGACCTCTAGTATTCTAAAACTCAACAAAGGTGATTTTCCTTTAAATTATCTTTGTTGCCCTCTATTCATGGGAAGAAAATCTAAAACATGCTTTCATGATATTATACATAAAATAAAAAACAAATTGGAGAATTGGAAAAATTTATGATTATCAAAAGAGGAGCGATTAGTACCTTTGAAGAGCATTTCATTTTCTATTCCTCTATACATTTTATAGGTTCAAAACTCACTAAAAAATAAGAAGTGCTGGTGCAATTCAAACAAAATAAAGAATATATGGGTAAATTATGTGGAAGTGTTTGATAGATGGATGTTTTGCCACTAAAAGCACATGGAAATACATTTGACAACAGCATCAAAGCCATAATAATTGTGCTTGGATTTGATCAAATTGTATTCCTCCTAAATTTTCCATCTTTATGTGGAAAATTATAAATAGAGCAATTCCCATGGATGAAGCCTTATAATGGAGAGGAATTATGCTTTGCTCTAAATGTTGGTTGTATAAACAAGATATGGACTCAACCAATCATCGCTTTATCATGTGCAAAGCTTTTAAGAATTTATGGCATCAACTTTTAAAATGTTTATAATGCCAAGGTACCAATCGTTTCATAATTTTTCCCACTTGCTCAATTGGTGGTCTATTAAATTCTAATTGAAGGAAAGTATAGAAACATGTATACTTGTTTCTATTGTTTGGAATATCTAGATTGCTAGAACAATTGCCAAACATGAAGAGAAGTTGTTACATGAAACACGAATTTGTAATAAAATAGTCTTCAATGTGTTTGCTTCAGTGCAAAGCTTCCCTCTAACACATATCAAGCAAAATGCCTTCGTGATTAGCTATTGATGTAGAGAATTCAAATTACAAAGGTATTAAATAAAGCAATTGCAATTTGTTAGACAAAGCCAATGAGAGGACATTTTAAACTCAATACTAATGGGTCTCTTGCAAATGGTTGAGCAGCAATGGAAGGCCTTCGTAAGGATAGTTTTGGACACATTCTATTCGCATTTTGGCGCCTTTTCTAGATTATAGCATCAATGAGGTAGAGTTAAAGGCAATTAAGGAAAGATTGAAATTATGCCTTTAGTTAAAAGCTTGCATTGTGGAAATTAAAGATGACTCAAAGTTCGTTCATCTTTTGATTAGTCAGGCTTGCAATCAAGACCAAAGAATGTTCTATATTCTTCCGAAGATTCAATGCATGATGAAGCAAGCAAACACAACCATATCTCACATATTTAGAGAAGCAAATAGATCGACAGATTATTTAGCCAAGCAAGCCAAAATCAATTCTAATTTATTGCAATTAGATAACTTTTGTAAAGGTCTTATTATTTTAGAAAAAGCATTTTCTTTTTGTGGGGGGAAAAATTATATTAATACCGACCCAATTATGAACTAGCTACAAGCACATGCTATCTGATTTTACACATAATATATATAATTGTAGTGTTTAAATAAATGCTTTTGTGTACAATACATATATATGTCTTATGTGATTTACTTATATATGTATCTATGTTATATATATATATATATTATATATATATATATATAATTATATGCATGTATGTAGTGTTTAAATAAATGTTTTTGTCTGCAATACATATATATGTCTTATGTGATTTACTTATATATGTATCTAGCTATATATATATATATATATATGTTTGTATGTACGAATGAATACATACATATCATACCGATGACAACACATAGTATATGTTTTATGGTGAATAATTAATGTCTAATGGTTGTTTAGTAGCCTATGCTTATATACATTTTACTTGATAAGATAGCAGTCTCAATTCGAATAAAATGCAATATATCGCAACAATATATAGCACAAACAGATATGCAATTACATTAAAGGTGTTCTTAAAGAAAAAATAGTTGATATTAAAAGATTAATACATTCCCTTTTCAATGATTATAATAAAAGAGGTAAGATTCGAATATGATCAATTCAATTTAAAGATCGATATTCATATTACTAAGTTGAAGTTTTTCATAATTAATATATTTATAAAACGCATTTTAATGTAATTGATAGCAATGTAATCATATATATATATATATATATATATATATATATGTATATTTATAATATATTTATATGTTATTACTTTTTAGATTTATGCTTATATAAATAAATATAATATATTTCTTTATTTATATAGAAACAAGGTTTTAATGTATTCTTAAATAATTTATCGAAAAGAAAGAGACAAAAGTTAAATTGGTAATACTTGATCAGGATTTTAGAGATGCTCTAGTGGATAAGTATAATACTAAACATGAAAGAATTTTAACCCATAAAAAGCATATGCAGCAGACCTTTCCTTTACGTGCGCTCAGTTTCCTCTATTATTGACAGAGCATTTGAGCTCTAAATCAACAACAATAATAAAATACTTTTAGATTTTATTTATTATTTTATCATCCAAAAAAATAATATAAATTACTTAAATTAAAAAGATTAAGTAAAGTTAAAGGTAAAAAAATATGGTAAAGTAAGAGCCAACAATACGTTTTTTAAAAATTTAAAATTTAAATGCTTAATTTTATTGATATTGACTTAAGCACACATAAAAATTTTATTTGTCGTGGCAAAAGAGATATTGTTTTGCAACTTTTCATTTGCGAGTAGTATGCGGTGATATTTTATTTAAATCTGATATTAGAGCTTCAAAGATTTACAGTATATTTGAATAATTTAAATATTTATTCTTATTTTATTATCTAACCTCCTTTGATGCATTACTTAAGTAATATGTTTAGTTGATCAATCAAGAATGTAAAGAAGAAAATATGAAAATACATAATTCCATCTTTCTAAAAATATAATTAGTTAATAATTTAATTAAAAAAAAGTCGAAAGAAGATTGATTTAAATAATTATTAGTTCCTGAAAAGAATAAATCCTTATAACCTTTTTAAGCCAAATTTGAGGTGCATGAGGCGGGTAGATATAATATTAACTCATAAAAATTGGTGAGTGGATAACTTTTAAGGATGATGGTTTTGTCGGTTTTATTTTAGAAGTATAAACGAGTTAAATTAGTTTGGAATCTATTAAAGTTTGGCTTGATTATTTAAGATTGAATCTGAGTAATTTATTAAATCGAAATCGAAATTGAACTTAAACTTAAACTTATTGGATACTTCCTTTAAATTAAGCTAGGAAAAAATCTCCAAACTATCACATTTTCGAAACAATTCACACTTGAAAATTGTATTATTCCAACTGGACTCACTCTTCTAACCATCATCTCGTTACTAGGCATTTTAATGACACAAACAGCATCTGCTTAAAGTTGATGGAGTTTAGTGCGGCTGCCGGAGCTGGCTAGTACATGGCATTGATTTATTGACATTTTTAATAAGGCTAACACACACAATAATTTTATTTAAAAGACAATTAATTTACATGGGTCAGCTCATGACATTTAGATTTCAATTCTAATCCTATGATAAGATTAATACGATAATCATCTTATTTAAAAGATGTTTAGTTTAAATGGGCTGATGATGAAGTGGCCCCAGCTCATGACATTTGGATTTCGATTCTAATGCTATGATAAAATTAGTATTACAATCATCTTATCCATAAAAATACTTAAATTAGATGGGGATAGCGATGAAGTGGTTTCGGCTCATATCATCTTGATCCATTATGATACTATGATAAGATTAGCAATACGGTTTTATATTTATTCCTTAAAAACATATACGAGGAAGAGATAAAATGCGAGCTACACTGCCTAACTAGAGTGTAACATCCCTTTAGTGGGAAGACTACTTAAATTGTCGTCTTTCCGGCAACAGGTTGGTTGCTCTCTTCTTTGCTCAAAGCTAGACCCCCTTCGATGGACTGTGTCTTTGATAAGCTTGAGTGACTCAACAATATCGTCGCACAATTGGTAAGGATCAGGAATGGTGGCTTCATCGACTGATAAGACAAGCGTCATCTGGTTTATATAACTTTGAAAGTTAACCATCAAACCCTGTCAAAAGATTCATCAACATTTTGATCATTTTCCATGCATTTATTATTATAAAAAAGAAAATATTAACGATTATCTCGACACTTGTTAAGATATTAAATTAATAATAATTCTTTTAGTTTTTTCTAAAATAATATTTTCTTTTTTTTTAAGTATATAATTAATATTGAAAAGTATAGAGTACCCATTAATGAAACCGAAATACTTAGTCCATCAGATAACTCACATGAGTTTGGCCGTAACAACCTGGAGCCAGGAACGTCATAGGATGTGCATAAGAACCAATTTACTCCCCTGGCCCTACTAGATTTGAGAAGCACATCCTAGTAAGAGTGGTGGCTCTGTGAGAAAAGCGACTGGCTCTCTGTTAAACGGGACGAAATGTTATGCTACTTTTCTCAAATAAAAACTACCATTTCATGCTCCTTAGAGATAGTATTGTCTTATGGTAACGTTCGGTCATTAGAACAACAGATAATACAACACAAAAGGATAAGGAATACATCAAAATGCAACCCTGTGCTATGTTTAGCACAAACCCTTTTATCTAAAAGATTTTGTCCAGTCGATAGATTCTTATACCCGCCGGTAAGTGGTACGAAATTTGTAAGTTTTATCATAGCCTTAAAGGGTTTTTTACCTTAATGCCAAAAAGTTTGAGAACTATCTCTGCAATGGAGAAAGCAAATATAGCTTCAAGAGAATGCTTCTTCCTATCGATGGTGGACTTTGCTTCCCGAACATAATCCAAAGGATCTTTCCTCAAGGCAATTGTAATGGGAAGGAGAACATAGCCAATCCAATTTCCCCATTTCGCCTTGGTATCTTTCTCCATCATATCAGCTAAAGCCTGCTTATTATTCATCACTTAAAATCCTGTGTAAATCATACTTATCTTGCAAATTATTGTCCTTTACATGGATTCCTGCAGTGGGTCTTAAATTGATAAAGCAGAGTCAACCTGAGGCGGGCTTTCTTTGGAAGGTAATCCTCCTCCGTTGCTTCTCCATTTCTTTTAATCCGACCTGCCAAGTACAAGACAAGAGGACAACATGAGAATTCAGGCATCTTCTGTTGCAAAGTAATAATTACATGCTCCAATGTATAGTTCTTCCTTTGATATAATGAATATAAAACCTGTACTAAATTTGTAAGCTTAGACTTATAGATACGATGATTGTGGCACTAATTTAACACTTTAGAAGATGCAAACCTAAACAAAACAAACTGTGGTGATTAATAGGTAAACAAAAACTCCTGTTAGAAGGGAGTTTCGTGTCTCACCATTTCTTCTGTTGAGAAATCGGGATAAACCAGCCTGTGTGATCCCCAGAGCCACATCGTTTACTGTCTGCAAATCCCAAATACACCATGTAAGAGTAAGGAAAGGGGGAAAAAAACAGCAGAAACTCACAGCGTTAAGTTAATCTCTCTCACAGCATTCAAAGCATTCTTCACCATCTTGACATCATCCAAACTCAGAGTCCCGTAGACGAAACGCCTCGGCCTGTGTTCAACTCCTAGTGGACCCATGAGAGGAGTCTCTGTGTCCTTTAGAAAGAATTCCGTCAACATGAACATCACCACATCGACTACCGTATTCCACCCGAGCACCAATAGCCACCATAACCACTCGATTAGGCTCCAAAATTTTGACAAAAAGCTAGTGTAGGCCTTGGGAGTAGCATCTGGTTTGTGCTCCTTCTTCTTCTTCTTAGATGGAATGGTTGGCAATGCCAGCGGGTTCGAAACTTGGCGAGTGCTAGCGAGTAAGAGAGACATGGGAGAAGCGCCATCGCCTAGGGAGTGGTGAATCCTGAAAATGCCCAAGGATTCTGCATCCGAGGTTTTGATGTTGAGGAGATGGAGATCCCACGTTGGTTGTGATTTGTCTATGCTGCTTTTGCTAAGGTTGGAAACATTGTCTTCCATGAATTTGTCCGGTGAGTCTATCTTTGTTGGGTCTATTTGTGGGATTATAATGTGCTTGTCCAAGTCCACGTCTATTCTTACCCATTTTAGTTTTCCGCCCCCTTTTTCATCTTGCACCTGCATCACATCACTCTTAATTAACATTTTTCGTGTTTGTTAATCACCACGGCTAATACTCAATTATTGCTATTACCTTCCATTACCACTTATCGCAAAAAGTCATTAATATATACAACTTTTCAGATTACTATAATATATAAAAACATAACCGCAAACTAGAGAAGCGAGGGTGTTTTAAGCAAGTATGAGGAAAGTTGGCCCTAACAGTAATGTTAATAGTAGAAGAAATATAAAGGAAAGGACGGAAACAGAAGAGGAAAATTATGAAATCTGATCTCATTGATTGATTTTTGCAAGTTTATATATAAGCGCAAAGTTTGCTAACCAAAACTCCTTGATTTCTTGGATGTTTATCTATCAAACTAAGGCTAGTGATAAGCTCCTCCATTCTTTCTTACCAAACATCAGCAGCTTAGACATACAGGATGTCCTATCTTTACAGAAAGTACAAAAGAAAATATAACAAAACAATACTTGCATCACACACACAAAAACAGGGTAGAATAGAGAGTTATTGTTCATGTTTCAACACTCCTCCATGATGCAAGTAATGCTTCACACACCAAGACTTGATTTGAGAAATTCAAATTTTTGTTTTTGTAATACCTTTATGAATATATCAACGACTTGATCTTCGGTGCAGTAATGCTTGATCAAGACCTCTTTTTCTTTCTCAGCTTCTCTAATAGCATGAAACTTTATCTTGATGTGCTTGCTCTTGCCATGAAACATTGGACTTTTCACCATAGCCATAGCTGATTTGTTATCTCATAGGATTCTAGTTGGTTCTTCTTGCTGAAATCCTAGATCAAACAAAATTTTCCCTAACTAAATTACTTGGTTAATGGCAGAAAATGCAGCAATGTACTCAGCTTTAACCGTTGATTGAGCAATTGAAGCTTACTTCTTTGTTCCTTAACAGACAATGGCCGAACCAAGCGAGAAACAATATCCTGATGTGTTCTTCATATCTTCTTCAATTCCAGTCTAATCACTGTCAGTAAAACCTAATAATTTTGCTAAAGTTGATCTCTGATATAGCAAATCGAAATCACTAGTGCCATGAATATATCTTAGCACCCTTTTTGTTACCATAAGATGAATTTCTGAAAGTGCATTCATGAATCTTGACAATAAGCTAGTGGCAAACATGATATTGGGTTTATAATTTGACAAATGGAGCAATGAACCAGCTATGCTTCTATAGACTGAAATCTTAGCTGGATGAGAATTGTCAATTTTCTTCAACTTCTCACCATGAATAGCAGGTGTAGTCACTAACTTGGCCTTGTCGAGTTTGAATTTGTTCAACAATTCTCCAGCATATTTGTTATGAGAAACAAAAATACTCTATTCACTTTGAATAATTTCCATTCCAAGAAAGTAATACATCTTTCTAAGATCAATTATTTCAAACACTTATTGCATCTTTAACTTAAATTCCTCAGTGGACTTCGAATTGCTCCTAGTTACTAGGATATCATCTACATAAACAGAGACAATGATGACTTCACTTTGCTGATGCTTTGCATACAGAGTTGCTTCCTTCAACCTCCTTTCAAAACTTGCATTCAACAAATAATCATCAATTATAGAATACTAAGCTCTTGGTGCTTGTTTTAGGCCATAAAAGGGCCTTCTTCAACAAGAATACTTGATTGCTTCCATCATTGAAGCCATTGAGTTACTCAATGAAAGCTTGCTCCTCCAAGAAGCCATTAAGAAACGTAGACTTCACATCAAGTTGAAAGACTTGCCACCCATTGCTTGCTGCTAATGCAAGGATTAACCTTATCATGTCAAACCTTGCAACTGGTGCAAAGGTTTTAGTGAAGTCTATTCCTTGTTGTTGAGCATACCCTTTTATAACAAGTCTTGCTTTATACGTGTTGATGGAGCCATTTGGATTTAGCGTCAATTTGAAAATCTTCCTTGTTCCAATTGCTTGTGTATCAACCAATTTAGGAGCTAAAACCCATGTCTCATTCTTTATGATCATTTTCAACTCCTCCTCCATGGCAGCTCTCCACTCAAGAATTTTCAAAGCTTCATTCGATATTGAAGGCTCAAAGTAAGCAACATTGCATTGATTATATATATCTTCTAAAGTTCTTGTGCCTCTAATTGCATGCCCATTTTCATCTTTGGAATCCTCGTGATCAGGTAATGGAAATTCTTGAAATTGGCCATGACTGATAGCTTGCTCAAGGGTCGAAGACTCCATTTTATTCCAGTCCCACTCACTTCCTTCATCTACTTTTATACTTCTACTAATATACACTTGCTGAGTGACTAGATTTAGGATTCTTTAACCCTTTGATTCACCGTTATAACCAACGAATACTCCTTTTTCAGCCTTTTGATTAAGCTTTCCTCTCTTTACTTCAGGAATAAGAGAGTAGCAAACACTGCTAAAGACTTTTAGGAGTGCAATAATTAGTTTAACTCCAAACCATGCTTCAAATGGAGTCTTCTTTCACAGCCTTTGTTAACAGCTTATTCTGCAAATGCACAATAGTGTTCATTGCTTCAGCCTACAAAATCTTTGGTAAATTCTTCTTAAACAAGAGACACCTTGCCATATTCATCACGGATCTATTCTTTCTTTCACTTACACCATTTTTTTTAAGTGTATAAGTAACAGTTAACTAATAAAAAATGCCAACCTCTTCCAAATACTCTTTAAATTGATTAGGGGCATATTCAACTCCATTATCAGATCTTAGAGTCTTGATTACGGAGCTAGATTGAGTTTCAACGGAGGTTTTAAATTTCTTGAATATGTAAAAAACTTCTTATTTTCGCTTGAGAAAAAATACCTAACAATATTTAGAATAGTTATCTATAAACAACAAAAAATACTTGCTGCCATTGTAGGAAGGAGTGCTCATCGGTCTACACACATAAGTGTAAATCAATTTAAGCTTCTTCGAGGCTCTCCAAGCTTGACCAACAGGAAACGACCTTTGACTGAGTTTCCCAAGCTAACATACATCACATATGCTGGTGTTTTCTATCACTTATGACATTCCAGTAACTAAAGACTTTTAGGAGTGCAATAGTTAGTTTAACTCCAAACCATGCTTCAAATGGAGTCTTCTTTCACAACCTTTTTTAACAGCTTATTCTGCAAATACACAATAGTGTTCATTGCTTCAACCTACAAAATCTTTGGTAAATTCTTCTTAAACAGGAGACACCTTGCCATATTCATCACGAATCTATTCTTTCTTTCACTTACACCATTTTTTTTTAAGTGTATAAGTAACAGTTA
This sequence comes from Laguncularia racemosa, assembly GCA_037954665.1. Classification (NCBI taxonomy): domain Eukaryota; kingdom Viridiplantae; phylum Streptophyta; class Magnoliopsida; order Myrtales; family Combretaceae; genus Laguncularia; species Laguncularia racemosa. Next base: position 8,214,967 of record JBBMOL010000016.1, read on the forward strand.
ACTAATAAAAAATGCCAACCTCTTCCAAATACTCTTTGAATTGATTAGGGGCATATTCAACTCCATTATCAGATCTTAGAGTCTTGATTACGAAGCTAGATTGAGTTTCAATAGAGGCTTTAAATTTCTTGAATATGTAAAAAACTTCTAATTTTTGCTTAAGAAAAAGTACCCAACAATATTTGGAATAATTATCTATAAACAACAAAAAATACTTGCTACCATTGTAGGAAGGAGTGCTCATCGGTCTACACACATAAGTGTAAATCAATTTAAGCTTCTTCAAGGCTTTCCAAGCTTAACCAACAGGAAACGACCCTTGACTAAGTTTCCCAAGCTGACATGCATCACATATGTTGGTGTTTTCTATCACTTATGACATTACAGTAACTAAAGACTTTTAGGAGTGCAACAGTTAGTTTAACTCCAAACTATGCTTCAAATGGAGTCTTCTTTCATAGCCTTTGTTAGCAGCTTATTCTACAAATACACAATAGTGTTCATTGCTTCAGCCCACAAAATCTTTGGTAAATTCTTCTTAAACAAGAGACACCTTGCCATATTCATCACAGATCTATTCTTTCTTTCACTTACACCATTTTTTTTAGGTGTATAAGTAACAGTTAACTAATAAAAAATGCCAACCTCTTCCAAATACTCTTTGAATTGATTAGAGGCATATCCAACTCCATTATCAGATCTTAGAGTCTTGATTACGAAGCTGGATTAAGTTTCAACAGAGGCTTTAAATTTCTTGAATATGTAAAAAACTTCTAATTTTTGCTTGAGAAAAAATACCCAACAATATTTGGAATAATTATCTATAAACAACAAAAAATACTTGCTGCCATTGTAGGAGGGAGTGCTCATCGGTCTACACACGTAAGTGTAAATCAATTTAAGCTTCTTCGAGGCTCTCCAAGCTTGAACAATAGGAAACGACCCTTGACTGAGTTTCCCAAGCTAACATACATCACATATGCTGGTGTTTTCTATCACTTATGACATTCCAATAAATAAATTACTTTTGCAAAGCAATTCTAAGGTCTTCATATTGGTATACCCAAATCTCTTATACCATAATGAAGTTTCTTCTTTAAGACTATGGCAAAATTTAACTCAGTTGTTTTCCAGACCAAAGGAAAACTTCTTTTGTTCATTTTATTGAAAACATTCTCTTGCCAATGGAGTTACTAATTTTACAAGTTCTATCCTTAAACACCAGCATATAATTGCTTTCCAATAATTGACCAACAGATAGTAGATTTTGACTTATCTCAAGAAAATAAAGAACATCAGCAATAAGCTTGACCAACAGGAAACGACCCTTAACTGAGTTTCCTAAGCTGACATACATCAAATATGCTAGTGTTTTCTATCACTTATGACATTCCAATAACTAGATTACTTTTGCAAAGCAATTTTATGGTCTTCAGATTAGTATACCTAAATCTCTTATACCATAATGAAGTTTCTTCTTTAAAACTATGGCAAGATTTAAACTCAGTTGTTTTCCAGACCAAGGGAAGACTTCTTTTGTTCATTTTTATTGAAAACATTCTCTTGCCAATGGAATTACTAATTTTACAAGTTCTATCCTTAAACACCAGCATATAATTGCTTTCCAATAATTGACCAACAAATAGTAGATTTTGACTTTTCTCAAGAAAATAAAGAACATCAGCAATAATTTTTGTACCTGAGATAGTCCCCACACGAATAACTCCTTTGCCTTTAACATCAACGAGTCTTCCATCTCCAAGTCTGACTTTAGAGGATTAACTCATATCAAGGTCCTCAAAGCTTCTTAAGTTTGTTGTCTTATGGTACGTGTATCCACTATCCACTAGCTATACATTAACACTTTCAAGTAAGACACCACACTCTTCAACTTCAGTGGCAACAAACAAAATCTTCTCTTGATAGTTGACTTTTTTGTTGTTTGAACAGGTTATGCTTGTGGCTGTTGGTCACGCTTCATCATAAAAACTTTCTTAGTATGGCTAAATTGCTTATAGCTCCTACACTGAGCACTTGGTCTAAGCTAACAATAATTCTCTGTGTGGTTCGTCTTTTTGCACTAAGACAAGATGGATACTCCTTCTTGCCTCTTGATTTTTCATATTTCTTGATTTTTCCTTTCTTGTAGGCAACCTGGTTCCTTGATCCTCTTTCTTGTGGACTCCTCTTTTGTACTGCTACAAGAGCTTTCTCACTTGCACCTTCTTCTTCCCTAAGTGCTTTCCTTTGTTCTACAGCTAAGAAGGCATTGGTTAAGTTTGTTAAAGTGATATAAGACATGTCCTAAGTGTCTTTGAGGGAAAAAATCTTTGCTTTGAATTTTTCAAGAAGAGTCAGCATGACCTTCTCAACAATTCTCCCCTTTTCTAACTCTTCTCCTAACATCCTTATTTGATTAACCATCTTCATGACTCTATTTACATAAACTTTCACCTTCTTTGCATCCTTCATCTTTAATAGCTCAAATTCTTTTTACAGATTAAAGATTTGGATTTTTCTTATCTTCTCAAATCCTTGAAATTCCACCTTCAACTTCTCCCAAGTTTTATGTATTGATTCACAATTTATGACCTTGGTGAATATGGAATCTGAAATGGTTGTGTGAATGTAGAACAGGGCGGCCAGCTTTGGTAATGTCTTCTTCATGTTGTCTGATTTGCTGCAACGTTGGGTTTTGTCTCAAAGTAGGAACAATTTTATCTTCCTTCACATACTGCCATAGTCTAAGACCTTTAAGATAGGCCTTTATTTGTACTGCGCACACATGATAATTTTTGTTATTAAAGTGAGGAGGTGGAAGGGAAATGCTACTAGAAGCTATTAGTTTTTTTTTTTTTTTTGTGCTTTTAGACACTCACACAATCCTTCAAGATCAGGAAAGCTTTGATACCATTTGTTAGCAGTAAAAGAAATATAAAGGAAATTAAGGAAAAGCATTACAGAAGAGGAAAATTGTGAAATTTGATCTCATTGATTGATTTTTGCAAGTTTGTACATAAGTGCAAAGTTTGCTAACCAAAGCTCCTTGGTTTCTTGGATGTATGTCTATCAAACTAAGACTAGTGATAAGTTCTTCCATGCTATCTTACCAAACATCAACAACTCAACATGGAAGATGTCCTATTTTTACGGAAAATATAAAAGAAAAGATAGCACAATAATACTTGCATTACGCACAAAAAATAGGACAAAACAGAAGGTTACTCTTCATGCCTCAATAAATGTCTAGGTGGATTATGGTCTTGCTACCCACGATGGCTATGACAAAAAAATTTGAAGTTGGGTTCATGGAACAATCGAGCTGAGGGGCTCAATGGCTCCTCTCCTCCATCTGCATCTACAGGAACCCTATCCATAGTTTCTTCTTCTTCATCATCATCTTTTCCACTTCGTTTCTTATTTGGTATGATATCCGAGTCCGTATAGGGTTAAGTCCATGTTTCCTTTCTCTAAGATTAGTTAACTCTTGCATTTTCCTTCTTCCCACTCTCGCAAATATAAATTCAATCTCCTCAATCTATATATATATATATACATATATGTTCTAATGGAATTGTATTCTGGGAAAAAAATTCATAGGTATTAATGATATTTGAAGGCATAGCAGTGGTATCTAGTTTTTAAAAAAGCTACGGTTTATATTTTTCAAACACTATCAAGTATTAAAACTCTACTATACTTATCTGCAACTGATCAATCCAAAAAATGGGCTAGGCGGAGCGATAACTATTAGGCGTATGAGATCACATGCACCTCCAGAAGTGCTTGAGCACGTTACACATCAATGGAGGATGATGCTGCCTGCCAACCGAGGTGAAGAGAGAGAGAGAGAGGAAGCATTTAAGCTACAACGGTCAACTGTCCACGGTTCTTCAGTTTCTCGATTACCAGTTTTTGTTGTTGTATCACCAGCCAAATAGAGCAATGATTATTATTATTACCAGTTTCTCAATATATTAGTTTATTATTATTATTATTATTATTATTTATCTCCAGAAAAATATAGAAACATTACGTATATTTTTTACCTAGTGACTGAGTTGATTTTATTGAAAAAGAAGAGACCCGAGTTCTAGAAACAAGTGTTAATAATATTTAATATATTTAAAGGAATGTATCTACATGTTATTGGTGTTAAATAATTAATATAATGAAGAAATATCACTAAATAAATTTAAATTAATAAAAATATTAAAAATGATTTCAAAAAACCTAAAAAATTAAAAAAAAAAATGAAGCCCATTTTCTAACCACTCCAAAGCTAAGAAGTGGCTAGAAAATGACTAAAATATCGTATGGGATTGAGCGACCCTCTTAAGGTGGTAGGAAATTATTCACCACCCTTATAAATTTTTTAAAAAAGAAAGAAAAAACATACAAAAACCAATTGGATTAAAGTCAAGTTGACAACCTCACAGCTTTCACAAGATTTTTCTTTTTCTTTTTTCTTTTTATTTTAAAAGTGGTGGGTAGCACCGTAGTGGGTTGCAACCCACATGACATTTTGGCCATTTTTCAGCCACCCCTAGGCCTCGAGGTGATTAGAAAATGGGCTTTGAGGTGGTCGGAAAATGAGCATAGTTGTTCATTTTTTTTTTCCTTTTTTTTTAATTTTCTAGATTTAAATTTATTTAATATTTTTTATTATATTAATTATTTTACACTTATAATATATCAACACGTGTCACTCTAAATATATTAAATAATATTAACCTTGTTTATCGAACTTGAGCTACCTAATGTGTGACATTGATAGATATAAACATACACAAGGAGACATGTAAGAAAGTTATAATATATATATATATATATTGTAAGTATATATATTTTCAACTTAAATACTAAAATTTTAAATATTAACAATTAATTTTAGTTTAAATCACTCTAACATGCTATGCAATGCTAATGCATACATTATAATTTTAATTTTTTTCTTAATACTATCATTGAATTAACGAGTTCAATTATGCTTTTTGATGAGATAAAATTATTCTTAAAACAAAAAAAAAGAAATAGTTGTGGAAAAAGAATTAATTTAGTTCGAGGAATCCCTAGATACTTATATATATATATATATATATATATATATATATATGCAAGTTTAGAGTTATTGCAATCTTTCAAGGAAAATGAATTAACTGAGTCAAAACCGGGGTCCTTAAATGAAAGTCCCCTGAAGGACTTATCAGAAGAGTTCTGGAAACGTTCGAATTACTCCTAAAATACTCCTGTTTACGTTCGAATGAAGTCCTATGAGAAATAGCCGTTGGACTTCTTACATCAAGAATAGATTAAGACAGATATTGAGCAAAATAATAGTATTCACTATTCTTACTTTTACCACTCCCATATTATATGCAGATTTGCTTGACTTTTAGAGTGAGAATGTCTAAGAAATTCATTAAAATAATATTATTTTTTGAAAATAATACTAAATAGGGTATTAGAAAAATTTATTTTAAAAATAAGTGGTGAAAACGTAGACCCAGAATATGCATTCAGTTAAGCCAAAATTAACCAAACTAAAGGTGCGGATATAGTCTGTACCTTCAAGCAAATACTTAATTTTTTTATAAATTTTAAATCAATATTTATAATTTTTAAAATTATGAAAATTATTTTTTTATTCGTATTTAAACTTTTAATTTATTTGAAAATTTTTAATTTAAGAAAACTTTTCATTAGAAAAAGGAATTTAGGAAAAATCATGTAAAGAAAATCATAAATAAACTTTGTGAAAAGAATTATAAAAAATCTTAGAAACAATTGTTAAAAAAAAAAAAGTAAAAACGTAAATATAAAAATAGGAAAAAAATAATTATTAAACAATATTAATAAATCTATAAATTTCAAATAGTAATTTACATGAATCACAAATTTTGATGAAAGATTTACATATAAAATAAATAAGATAAAATAGTATTCTATCTCTCATTGTTCCTTCTCTTACTAAATTGTCGTGCCAATTGCAAAAATGTGTTTGCGGGCTCTCTTGTTGACCTTACATTTGGAGTAGGAGGAGCCTGTGACTCTTGTACTGGATGGTATTGAGAGGCATTGTTGAAGCCACGAGGAGGCATTGAACTCCAATTTATAGCACATTGCAAAGATTTACCTTAATACATTGGTTGCTTATCGGAGCGTCCCTTCTATAAGCAACTGATGTAGAGAAAGGACTACTAATAGAATGACGATGTGGTATGACGTATATGCTAGGCATTAGGGCCAAGCTGTTGTCCATCTTTGGCATCTGGTGGGAGTTGTTGGTCCTATACTGGTATTACGTCCATATCAACATGTGGTATTACATCTTCGGTATCAACATATGGTATTACGTCTCACTAATCAACATGTGGTATTACGTCTCGTGGTTTTACGGCGTGTAGGAATCAGCTGCTACTATTGCTAAATGTCATCAAGTTGCGCCTCTGCCTCAACCTCTATGCCTTAATCCTTGTGAGCCTGTGGGTACAGCGTTATCCCCTTTGTGATCATATATAAACTCAAGACCATGATCAGTTAGAGCAATAGCTGTAACATGGTTTGAAGATGAGTGGATTTGCCGCAATGTATCAACCTACATGTTACAACGGACCCTAAATTAAATTAGTATCAGATATGCAATGAATCACCTAACTAGTGTTGATATTGTGCTTACCAGGTGTCTAAGAACTACTCATATGCATCTTACATATCGACGGTTGATAAATTTGTACCACCTCTTATATTCCTACTACATGCCTTAAGGGCCCTCTATGTGTACCAACCGGGCCAAATGCTCATCCCATAAGGCGCTGTATAGCACATGTTGTATTGGCCAATCTATATTAACCCTCCTACGTAGTTCGATCTGATGGAGTTTTAGTTGTGTATTCACATCCTATGGAATATATTGGTAACCCCCAAACTACCTAACGACACGGTCGGGAAATGCTACTTGACTGTGTGGAAACATATAAGCAGCACTCGAGCAGTCCAAATGTGTCATCTGCTTTGCAGAAGGGTGATAGGATGTGAATTAGATTGTCTGCATATGGCCTCCTTTTAACTTAAAGTGTAGTAAGTAAGATTCAAGGTTAACGATACATATGATGAAACAGAAAAGTGAAAAATGGTTGAAGAAAAACCTGCTCATTATTATACCTATCGAGAGCATCCCAATAAAAGGCAACAACATGGAATTGGTGATACTAAGTGTCCAAGCTCATCCTCCAGCGTGTAGCCAAGGGAGCTCCAGCTTTTATATAATAAGTCCATCCCACTAATAGGCGCTATGTGTGGGAACTATCTTATGCCCAAACCTATGGGAGTATCATTGCCCCTCTAATCTCGTGAGTCGACACAGCAGATGTGATACAAAGTTGGTGATACAACCAAGCCAAACATGTAGACCCTTACTATACGTCCTTATCACATTGAAATGCTCTAGCAGTGGTAGAAACATGTTGTATATGCATAGATGCATGCGTATGATGCGTACCTTGCTCTCCATCTATGTGGTTTGGCAAGACCTAATACATATCTCGAAGTCACATCATACTAATGCAACCCCTATTACTACCATACCTTGGCTTCGCCTCGAGCAATTTCTCACTTATGGTAATCTAATCTAGGGAGTTACTCCTTGTCACTACTTAGTTATCGATTAGGAGGCCTAGTTAGACCTCAATATCTTGTAAGGTTATAGTGAACTCTCTAGTTGGCATGTGAAATGTATACATCTCTAGCTTCTACTGCTTAACCAGGGTAGTTATCATATATCAATATAGCTATATAAATGGTAGTCGGTTCATACCTTGGAATCCCGCTAACTGCAAATATAGCTCCATTCGTAGATCAATTGGGATAATGTTCTCCGAGTGCTGAAGTGATAACTCACGACGTCGAACGATGAGTCATGATTGATCTTAAAAGTAAAGAAGTGAAATTTTGTACTACTATCAATGTAACATAGAGTGATCAATTTCACAAGTTACATATGATTTACCTCTCAATCCCATACAGCTTGTGAATAATGTCCTTCTTACAACATCAAAACATATTGATCAAAGAGTCCAGGTTCCATCTAATCTGCACAATAATAAAAAAAAAAACTTTTTTGAAAAAATTAAAATTTCTTAATTTTGTTTTTGATATTAAAAATTTTGTAATTTTGTTAAAAAATACCGAAATTTTAAAACTTCAAATTATTGAACTCATACTTAAAAATGTTTTCAAATAATAAAATTTAATATTAACATTTTCATTAACACGTATTTTTTAAAATCAATTTTTTAACAATTATTTAATTATAATAAATTTTTGAAACAATTTAAATAATAAACCAAAATTTTATACTTAAAAATAATACAAAATTTTTAGTACACATAATGTTGATCTTCTTCACATGTTATGTATAACAACATTTATATAAATCATGTCTATCACACTATAAACTAACAATAATTATTGGTATTTTAATAAAAACAAAAGATTACAAAGAATTACAATTAATGTTTTGTGGATTAATGAAAAGTAACATAATAGGGAAAAAATAATTTTTATGGAAAAAAAACTTACTAAATATAGCATAATTAAGCTTTTTTGTTGAAGAAATTGGGAAAATCTCCTATTGATATTCTTATACTCCTCATAGATGTACAAGCTTTTTTTCTTTCTATCTGCGAAACCTACGTAAAAATTAAAGCAACAAAGGAGAGAGAGCATTGGAGGAAGGAGAAAGAGAGAAGGAAGAAGAAGTGTAGCTCTGTGTGAATTTATAATACAAATGTGTCGATATAATAATTTTCTTCTATATATGGGTATGACCATTGTAGATCACATGTTGTGATACTACGTAAGTTTATAGTGTTATTTTATAATAATTTTTGTAAGTTTCTAGGTATAGGTTTACAGGAGCAAGGTGATGAACAAATGAAATTATTGAAAAGTGGGGGGAGGTTGGATGAAATTATTGGATGGTAGGGGATTTTGATAGGAAAAAAATTACTCATAATAGTTACTTAAAGGTGTATACACAGTCGTCTTCAATACAATTTGTATTGCTTGATCAGTTTTGCCAATTTCAACTCAACTGAGGGCATGTTTCGAGTTTGTACACTCCATTTCCCAATTATTTTTTTAAAATAATATTATTTTAGTGAATTTCTCAATTCTCTACTACTTAACTGTGTTCTTGAGCTGTATTTTGAGAGCACTACATTTGTTGTGATCATGGAGAGTAAGATACAGTTCAAACTTCACATTATATTGGCATTTGATTTTTCTAATCCTTTGTCTTTTATTATATGTTGCTATTTACTTGTTCTCTTACTTCTTTTTTTTTCATTTTGCACCAAGTTTATTATTTTTTCTTGCCTACTCTTTTAATTGGTATGAGAGGTAAGCGCCTAACTTTGATAGCTTAATTACAATATAGAGTAAAAGATTATGGATTTGAATGGACTATGGAATTTGGTAGGATAAGCCACAAATACACCTAACCGTGTTTAACATAAGCAATTATAGTGTTTGGAAGTGTGTAATGAAAATCTTCATTAAAGCATATTAGAAATTATGGATAATTATTGTAAATGGACCTATAGAAGTAAAATTTAAAGAAGCAGATGAGTACATTGAATAAGATGTTATAATTATGAATAATATTTAGCAATAATCCTTGGATAATAATAATTGACTACAATGTCTATCAAATATCTATAGACTAGAAACTCTAAAACTAATAAGGAATCTAAATAAAAATATAATAAGAAACTAAATTAAACAAAATAGACTTTCTCAATATAGTTGAATATTCTTTAATTTTTGGCATGCAATGAAAATGCATGAATTTGATATCAAAAACAGAGCCAAAGGGTAGATCAGTTTGCTCTAACTCAAAGTAGACTCAAATGAGTCCTGATTGATGTATTATGGGCTCAATAACTTTTTGTAAGAAAAAAATTATAAGCCTTTAAAGTTAAACTTTGAAAATAAGCCTCTACAATAGTTTTTGACTATTTTTAAAGGTTTTTGATAGCTTCTAACTCCTTTAGAACTTGATGAGTGCTGTTTCCAAACAACTTCAAGTTCTTGACTCTTGATTTCAACTGTCTTTTTCAATGCTTTTGATTCCTTTGCTTATTCTGCTTCTAATGATCAAAGTGCTCCATAACTTGTAATCCTAACTTTTCCACATCATAGACATATTTAAGTATATCTTACCCATTTACTTATCGAATCAAATTTTTCTATACCTAGTTATTGATCAATAATAAATATAATTTTATTAACCTTATGATTGGACACCACTAAGTGACCTAACATCCACCATGATGGACAAATAACCTTTGACATCACCCTCCCTACACCCCTCCTCTTGTTCCTTTTGTCACACCTAGGTGCAACCATGCTAGGTTATGTGGTTGTTAGTTGTGTGGGTGGGATCCAAGTCTAGCAGGTCCGAGGTCTAGCCTAATCTTACTAAGTTGGTCTACTCATATTTCATGATGTTGATGGTTCAAGTGGTGATTTAATGGTGATGGCAATGATTCAATGGTAGTGGCAATGGCTCAATCAGCAAGGTGGCAAATTTTAATGGTAGATTATTAAAATTTCATAATTTTGTATAACAAGTGAAGAGTATAATAAAAATCTAATATCAATTATGTCTTTAATCTATTCACATTAAATATCTATTTAATTCATCTCTTATTCAATGTAATAAAGTAAATGCAACTTAAATGGCACATTGACCACCTAGTGGGAACCCACTTGGTAGTCATGACCCTAAGATTGAGGGCCATGGAAAATGAAGACACATTTCATTTCTTGTAAAATTGAAAATTCGCAGGGCAACCCATAAGTTACTCATTTAGCTAGCTAGCTCAATCTTTTGTTATATTTTGAATCTCATTCACCATATAGGATTGGTGGAATACGGTCATTTAGGTATTCATTTATATTCCAATCTTGTCAAATTTTGTTAGCTGTGTTCAAGAGTATCATTATTGAAGTTTTCTAATAAGCAATTTTATTGGTAAGACTTAATAAAAGTCCATATATTATGTTAAACTCTTAAGAAATTCTTTTTATAAAGAAACTCTTCATTTTATCCTAAAATTTTTAAAAATAGATTCTTAATATTTTTATTATTTGTAGGACTCATAATAAAGAAAATATATAAAACTAACATTAAAAGAAAAAAGTAATAAAGAAAAAGAGCACTGTTATCGAGTTCTTGTCAGAGGACTTAAAAAAATTGTGAAGCAACCAGCTTTGTGAGACAAAAAAAACCCATTAAGGGAGTCTTTGATCCAAGAATTCTAGACAAACACCTCTAACAAGGATACTTAATAAGAAGAATTCTAAATATATGAAACCCTTTTAGAACCTTCAAAACAATAAAATAGGGTTCTTTGAAAAGGACCGATCTTAAAAAGGACCATATCTAAGTTTTAGTGCACTTTTAAGTTGTAATGTTTATATTATATATATATTTAACTAATCTATATCTAATTTATATCAGTTTAAAATTGAATATTTGAGTAACTATCTAATCTGTATTTGATTTATTTTTATTTTAGTAGGGATTTGTTTTCTAATGAGGATATATTGGTAATTTTTACCTTTATTCTTTTTTTTTCCATCTATTTTGAGCTAAATAGCCAGATTTGAGTACACATTAAATAGATGTCAAACTAATAAAAAAAAGATAAGCCTAACATACCCTAAATCTATTGGACTATTATAATTAGTTATAGTAATTTATTGAATTAGCTCACATTCAAAGGTTGCTAAAAAAGTTAGGACATCCTTTATAATTGGACAATTTTATAATGAAGTCACTTAAAAGTGATTATATGGTATAGTCACTTTTTACTGTTAACGGTCTTATTTTACTATAATGGAAGTAATTTATTGTTTAAAAAAAAAGAGTTATGGATAGCTTCCATAAAGGATATCGATATCTTTCGAGACGCTATTGATAATCTTTTTTTACTATTAATGAACTTTATTTTTCCTATAATTGAAAGATGTTATTGTAATTGGAGAGTGAGTATAATATATAATCACTTTTGAGTCTAACACCATACGTAACTCGCCTTAATAACCTCTAGTTACTGTGATAATTAATATTAATGTTTTGTAACCAAGTAAGTTGAGGAGGTCCTTTTAATGGAGTTCAAACATTAGGAATAGAGGCACATAAAGTGGCTTTATTTTTTATTTTTAATAATTTAATTTCTAAAATTATATATATATATATATTGTAAATTTAATATTTTTACTTTAAAATAATATATAATGTTGTGTTTTTGTTAAGTATTAAATTTAAAAAAAAAATTAGATATTAAATTATCTAAATCCAAAATTAAAAATACTTTATGTATCTTTTATCCTCAATTGCTAACATGATACTGTCCTAAGAACCTCTAGTTATGACAATAATATTTTGTAATTCGATCGAAAAAGGAACACTAAACTTGTAACGACATTGTCTTTGTTCTTATAATTCAATAATATAAATACTAATATTTGAATTGATTATGAGATTCAATTTTTGTATTTTTTAAAGTTCCCAATGTAAAAGTAGCCAGTCACATTCATTTGCTTTGGCCAAGCAATAAAATGTTGCTAACATTTGAAAAAATTGGATGTGTACCAAATCTAACATTTTCTATAAACTTATTTCAAAATCTAGTGTTAACCATAGTCGGCATTCCGAAATTTATTAGCATCCGTGTTTATGCATGCGGGATTTGGATTCTCCAATTTTTTTTTAAATTTATAAATGAACAGTTGAAATTATTTAAAAATTTAAAATACCTTGTAATATTATTATTATATCATCTTGTTTTTTGTAATCTTAATTATTAATTATACATATTGCAACATAAAAAATAAATATTAGAAAATTTGAATAAAATAAATTTTATTCTCAATATATTAGAGATAAATTTTCTAAAAGGAATATAATATTTATGTAGATTTATTAAATTGAAAAGTTTCACTTTAGTGTTTTCGATGTTTTTATTTCTCTTCTGACATTTTTATTTTACGAAAAAACCTACTGTTGAACAACTTATCATCCTAAATAACCTCTGTTTTTTCATAAGTTAGTTTCTCTCTCTCTCTCTCCCTTCTTTTTGCCATAAGATAATTTTAATTGTCTACTTGCACTTTTTTTTTATCAATTATTTTTAAAGTGTACGTATTGCTGGTGCATTATCTGCTAATATTAATTAAATATTCCATCTTGAGCAGTTTGAAATGTGGTATGTAATTGATATTTATTAAAATACAATTAATAGAGATGAACAAAAAAAAAACTGACTGAATCGAATCTAACATCTATTTTATTTTTTAATTTGGTTGGGAAAATTCGCAAGTTGAACCAAATCAGCAATTTACGATCGACCTGGAGGGTAAACTTAGCTAAATTGGAAAAGGTAAATCAAAACTTTTTAAGAAAAAAAATAATATTTTATTTATAGTTGAATTTTTTTTAATTGTAAATAATATTTATAATAAATTTATATTTATGCTTGTTGATTATAGTATACGTATGTAAATCAACTCAAAATTTACATTAAATGTTAACTTTAAAAAAAATTACTGTTTAGATAGCTTTAAAATTCTTTAATTTATGAATATTAATTTTATTAATCTCTTTTAGTGTTAATGGATGCTATTATTAAAAAAAAAATTAATACCATAATATAAGATTACATATTATATAATTAATTTTTTTAAATTACAAATTATGATTTAATATACAAACTAAACCAAATTAAGCTGAAGTTTTATGGACCATATAACTCAAAGGACCCATCTATTGTTATGTAGTTTAAATCGAAGAAAAAACATAATTAAATGGACCAATGAGGACATCTTAAATTGCACTCGTGAAATTTACCCTTTTTCTCCTAGGGTACTTCCTCATCTTAGAAATAAATATCTAGTCCGTTATCGTAGTTGTCCTTCACACGGCTGTCCCTATTATTTGGTAGGGAAAGAAGGATGTTGGGAAACTCAGAAAGAACCAAAAAAAGAAGAAAAGTCCAGTGCTCTAACATCCTCCAGCATATTCGTTACAAAATTCTCCATATAGCATTTTAGGAAGGAATCCACACCAGACCAGGCTCTCTTCTTCCTCCAAGAATAATCGATATGCAAACTGAGCATAACATTTGAAGCCATGTCCACCCCTGTTTTCTTACGTTCGAAAACCTCTATCTGTAGCTTTTGCCATTCTTACACTCTGTACAGGAGTAGAAGCTATACAAGAGGGTCAGTACTATTCCACTTCAACCCAACAAAACGTCCCCAAACTTCAACTTCTCTTTCAAATTCAGACAATCCCTCCTCCTCCTCGTTTTCTCCGGAGCCTCCTGCTCCCTCCTTGCCATCTTCATCAGTTGATGCTGCAGCTGCAGATGGTAGTAGTGCTAGTAGTTCCGGGTATTTGAAGAGCGGAAGCCTAGCAGTTGCTCTTCTCAGCTTGACATACACTACTCTTACCAAGGTGAAGATCAGCCCCGTTGTTTATGTTTTAGCATCAAACCCAACTTTTGTATCAGGGGTTTTGGCTTGGTTCATTGCTCAATCCACAAAAGTGATCTTGAATCTGTTGTATAAGAAGAAGCCATGGGATGTGAGTATGTTCTTCGCTTCTGGTGGCATGCCTTCCTCTCACACCGCTCTCTGCACGGCTTTAACCACTTCCGTGGCGCTGTGCCACGGCGTCGCAGACTCGTTGTTTCCGGTTTGCGTCGGCTTCACTTCCATTGTCATGTATGATGCTATTGGTGTGCGCCGTCATGCTGGGATGCAAGCTCAGGTATGTGAATGTTTATATGTATTCTTAGTTACATTTAAGTTCAATTCGGAAAAGAAAAGGGTGTCCTTGTGCTCTTCGCTAGTATGAATATAATTGCAGGAAATTGCCAATAAACCCCAGAACTATTTGGTCTGCTGCGGAAACACGCTAAACTCTTAGCTTTACCTTCCATAATTTTTGAAAACATGCATTTATCTACCAAATTCATGATTGCTGGTAATTTAGCCTTGTGTGTATGGATGGTACTTTAAATCCCTACCTTACAATTTGCGGCTATTGTATCATATGAGCATCCCTTATGTTTTATGCAGGTCCTCAATGTCATCATGGATGACTTGTTTCAAGGACATCCCATTAGGCAAAGAAAACTAAAGGAGCTTCTGGGACACACGCCATCACAAGTCCTTGTTGGTGCTTTGCTTGGCATTGTGGTTGCCTATATCTCTTATCATGGTTGCTTAGTTGTAGCCTGACTTCGCCTCTGAAAATTTTGTAAGATAATATTCACAGAGAGTGATGCCTTTGAGCCTATTCATTGTAATTTATAGAATTTTATCTGAAAATACTTGCTTGGATTATTAGAAACGATTCTTTCTTGTTCTTGTAGTTGGGAAGGAATGCTTTTATATGATTAAGAGACTGTAGCCACCAGCTGGCATGAGCTGCATCATCTTATGAATAGCATTATCAGATTACTGTACATGAATTGCTTATGTTATTGAATGCATATCTGTAAGATAATAGAAGCAATGATCAACTTGTTCTTCTTAAAAATGCTTAGAGAACTATTCTAGCTCAATTTTAAGGTAAAAAACATGAATCAACATTTAGCATTGGTGTCAATGTTCTTCCTAATAATGCTTAGAAAACCATTCTAGCTCAATTTTAAGGTAGAAAATATGAATCAACATTTAGCATTGGTGTCAATGTTGTTGCCATGCCAATTGAATCCGGATGGCCGGAGTTAAAAACCAGAATTTGGTTTTAATGATGACATGAAATTCCAATTTCTCTTGTAAGAGATGGCCTGATAGACTGATTGATTTGTGTCCCATAGGAGATGTGAATCTAAATGTGGATAGTTCTCTCCTTGTCAGCCATATCTGTCTATTTTTAGGGTTAAGCCAAGGTTAAATGGAGCTTTAGATAATGCTTTGGCTAAAATAATCTAACTTATATAGTTGGAGCTATAAGAATCTTCCAAATGTTATCCCAATGGTAAATAGGGGGTCCCTGGAATTGTGGTGAAAGTAAGGCCATGAGAAAGAAAAGATAAGTCATAATTTGCTTCAGTCCTATTTTAGTGGACACATAAGCCACACCCAACTTTGGCATCTCCTCCTGAAAAGCTGTTGCAAAACATTATCAGCCATGAACAGGGAAACATGTAATGATTCTGCCAAATATGGTTCTGTTCTGCTACCAAATTTAAGTGAAGCTTTGTGTTATTTTCTCCTCGATTCTTCCTTTTCAGCTAGAATCCTGTTGTTCTCATGACCTAGACTCTACAACTTTGTTTATTATAAAATTCTCTTCTCATGACTGGACAGGTAATCACCATTTTCTTGTTCAGATCATCACAGAAGTTAGATTGCAGTTATCATTGGAAGAACCGTGGATACATTCTTCCAAATCGTGTATAACTGACCTTAGGAAGAGTATATCTATTTCACATTTTAGTCCACAACAGAAAAATGTTGTCGTCATCTGGTGTTGCTATGAGATTGACTAGAGATAATTCCTTTGTGTTCCCTAATCCTCTTATCCATCCTGTATCATGTCCACCTCTCGACAACCAATCCATCTTGTTATATGTCTCGCTTTCTGGTTCCAAGGTTCCTTTTCGAGTGTTGGAGTCAGATTCGATCGAGTCTGTGAAGATGCAGATACAATCATTCAAAGGCTTTGCGCCAAAAAATCAAAAGCTAGTATGTAGGGGTCGAGAGCTCTCCCGGAATAATTCTCTGGTGCGTGACTATGGCCTTGCAGATGGGGATGTGTTGCATTTGGTTCTGAAGCTTTGTGATCTGCAGGTCATCCATGTAAAGACAGCATGCGGGAAAGAAATTGCTTTCCATGTCAAACGAGGTAGAGATGTTGGATACGTGAAGAAACGGGTCGCAGAGAAGACAAAAGGTTTTGCTGATCCTAATGGGCAAGAAGTTGAGTTCAATGAGGAGAAGATTAAAGATGAAAGACCTATCCATGATCTCTCGAAGCAACACGGCACAGTGATACACTTGTTTGTCCGGAAATCGGCCAAGATCAGGGCTGTGCCTGTTGAGAAGAATGTTGAAGTGTCTATTGTGGCATCAGATTTCAACAGTGTGCAATCTTGGGATGTTAACAAAGAGAAGAACAGTCCAACAGAAAATGAATCTCATGATGATGTTCAAAGAAAGGAGTATGAAGAAGGAGAAATTAGATGGAGAGACCCTCTCCAGAGGAGTTTCACTTTGGAGCCAATCATTATTAACCCAAAGGCCGAACTCCCTTCCTCCATATTAGATCTCATCAACTTAACTTCTGAGGGATTGGAATGTGGGCATCAGCCAATTCGATCTATGGAGGGTACAGGTGGGGCTTATTTCATGCCAGATTCATCAGGGCACAAGTATGTTTCCGTCTTTAAGCCGCTCGATGAGGAACCCCTAGCTATTAACAACCCACGTGGCTTGCCGTTATCTACAAATGGTGAAGGTCTGAAGAAGGGTACAAAGGTAGGAGAAGGAGCATTTAGAGAAGTTGCAGCATACCTCCTGGATCATCCAAAAACTGGGTGCCGTTCATTATTCGGTGATGGAAAGGGCTTTGCTGGAGTTCTTCCAACCGTACTAGTCAAATGTCTTCAAGAAGGATTTAATCATCCAAAGGATATAACCATGAAGATTGGATCCTTGCAAAGGTTCATTGAGAACCAGGGAAGTTGTGAGGACACAGGACCTGGGAATTTGCCGGTGGATGAAGTCCATAAAATCTCTGTATTGGATATTAGATTGGCAAATGCTGACCGGCATGGTGGAAACATTCTATTGAGCAAGCAGGGTAATGATGGCCGGATTGTGTTGAATCCAATCGATCATGGTTACTGCTTGCCTGAATCTGTTAGTCTTTCTCACCTTTATAATGCTTTTTTGTGTTTTGTTGGGTTGAATCAAACAGTATTCTTTCTCCTTTTTCAACAAGATGTTAGAGTGAGGATCCCAAGTTGACCATTCAATCCTTATTTAATTGTGTGGTCTACATGATAGGCTTTAATTAAAAATTAGCAGCCTAGAAGTGAAGGGAAGTGTACAAGTGATAACTTTAAAAGCCGAGATCAAATCTGTAAGCTTAAACCTGATAAAATGTTTATAGAGCTAAACTCAACAGCAACCATAAATTGCTGAATCAAATCCCCAAATGACTTTTTTTGTCCTCTCGACAGTTTGAGGATTGTACATATGATTGGCTATATTGGCCCCAAGCACGTCAGCCCTTCTCTCAAGAGACCATTGACTACATCGGATCACTGGATGCCGAAGAAGATATTGCTCTTCTGAAGTTCCATGGTTGGGATTTGCCAAGTAATTGTGCCCGTATATTCCGTGTTTCAACCATGTTGCTGAAGAAAGGGGTGGAGAGAGGGCTAACCCCATTTGCAATTGGAAGCATCATGTGTAGAGAAAACTTGAGCAAAAGGTCTATGATTGAGGAGATTGTTGAGAAAGCAGAAAACTCGCTGCTTCCAGGTAGGAGTGACGCTGCATTTCTTGATACAGTTTCGCAAGTAATGGATAGCTGTCTCGATCAAATTGCCAGCAGACAGCCTAAAAAGTGGTAGTTCAGGAATCTAATTACTAGTATATATACAATGTAGGTCAGCATTCTATTTCTTCATATGGAAGGCAGACTGATGATAGGTTTCCTCTGTTTGTGCGTCCATCTAAATCGGATGAAGCAAGTATTTATGCATCGATTTCTTCTTTTCCTTTTCTAATGTTCTATTCAGTCCTTGTAGATCTAGAAAATGTTGTGCTTGAACTGGTTCAGGTACTGGCTAGATCTCGTATATGTTACTTTCAATGTACATCATGCTTTGTGGATAAATGTGGTGTAAATATCCCAGAGATGGTTAGAGTCACTAAATTGTAGTTGTATTGCATTTGTTCTATGTATGAAAGGGCAAAATTATTGTGTATAGTAGTCTTAGGCAGATATGACAGTAATTGCAGCCATGAAATTGATATCCTGCTCATGAGAATGTGTTGGGGGTTAATTTCTGAATATAAAATGGAACATGATTCCTTATTTCCCGTTTGAATGAGTTTGTAGAAATCATGTGTCAGTACAAGAGAGAGGATAGCCGGCTTCTTCTGCTAATTCAAGTAAACTTGATGTTTCGTTTGGTGAGGTGGAATCATATAGAATGGTTGGAATGTTATGTGATGGAATCAAGTACAAAATGATCAATCCATCCTATGTTCAAAAAGGTCTTCATATGATATATTATAGTTTATATCTTAGTAGTTGATAATACATACATAATATAATAATTATAATAATGTAATATATATTCAAATATAATGGGAAATCTACAAGATGTGACCTTTGTTATACTATTGCAATTTTTCTGACATGTGTTTTGTCTTTTATAAATGTGCATATACTAATTTCTGTTAAGTAATTGTCGATCAAAAATGGTACGTGACATGTACTTGGATTCCCTTAACAAAAGTTCAAATCACGCATACCTTACTCAAGAACTCATAATCGGGCAAAACAATAACTTTTTGATCACACATTTCTTTGGAACCTACCACTATATCAAAGAACTAAATTGAAATAGAACAAAACATCATTCTACTGGTTCCTAGATCAACCAGGGAACCTGCTGTTCCACAAGTTTGGAATCACTTGTATCTCAATGAGCTTAAATATACTATCTAGACATAGAATTTTCCGAATCATACTTGATACCTCTATGGAAAAGTTATATAATATTACCTCAATCATCAATGATTTGGACTCATAGAGAACGAAAAAATTTATAAACTTCAAATTACCATCCAAGCCCAATTCACGCCTCATTCGTCGAGTCCAACCGCCTTGTTGCTCATGTCAATTATCCATCTATTTATATTTTTAAACTATTCTCATATAGAAATTGTGAAAGTAAAGCCCATTTCGAAAGGAAAAAGGTTGATGTTGTGAAGATGAATAGACAAGCTCCATGGAGTTCTCATGATTCTCTCTCTTACATTAGTAGTAAAAAGAGTATTTATACAGATTGACAATTCAATGCTACCATTAGATTATCTCCATTGTGATGGGCTAGATTAACTGGAGATATTGAAGCAATGAGCATATGGATGAGGAGGTGAGCATGACTATTTATATATGGTTTAATTGATTTGTGGACCTGTTAAAATATATTAAGGTAATGTGCCTAGTCTTATTTTTTATTTTTTTCTGTATATATTATAACTATTGAGGAAAGGGAAATTGAATTTGATTCATCTTGTTGGGAGATTAGTGTTTGTATGACCAAGCTATAACTACTTTGGATAAGTCTTAATGGATCTTATTGCTAGTTGAATACTTTAAAATTCTCTCAACTATTCCAATTTTATCCCAATTTTTGAACATCTAACTTCAATAATGAATATACTCAATATAACATTGGGATAATGTTGCATTCAATACTTTAACTTTTGTCATTTTTTTTTTTCAATTAATTACATAAACTTTTAAAGTGCCAATGCTACTACCCAATTGAAGTTTTCGAAATCAACGACAATACCATGTCTAACTCCATCCATCTTGGTTTATGCAATTGGACTTTTGGAGCAATGAGAGAGTGACATGTGTTAGATATCACTTATTTTAATTGTAAATGCTAGGTAAGATGTCATGTGGCATCCTAAGCACCATTGCGATGTCAAAATCCAACACAAAGTCAAAGAAAAGAAATCATTCTACATCTTTGGTTTCTTTGGATTCATTGTGATCTTGGTGTTGGCTTTTGTGACTTTTGCCTCTTTGATATTTTGTTTTTTCATCTCTTCGAGCAAGTGTGTTTTTAGATTTTCGTTCATGTGTTCATCTAGATCAAGTTGTATCTTATGTGGTCGATGGAGTTCCTCATCTTCTTTCTCAGTGTTCTAGTTTTTCTTATGTGATTTGGCTCATTATCCTTCCTGTTTGATCATATTTACCTTTTTTTTTTCAAATCCAAAGCTACTAGCTTTTTCCTTCTTCTTCCTTATTTGCACAAAGTTTCCTCAAAATCTCTTTTTGTACATGCTTAATTTCCCTTCTTAGACCTTTTCCCTTTTTTGATCTTATTTATTTATTTATTTGTGGAATGTATCATTTTGGTTAATTTCTCATTTGTGCTACTTCGAGTTCCATGTATACATCCTAGTTGGCATATGTTGACTAAAATAAATGTTTGGGACATATTACCACTCAATATTAGTTTAAATATCCTATTAGATAGATAACATTCAATAGAGTTGGATAGGATAGTGTCACTAACTTTGAAAACTTGAATTCGGTAGTAAATTTAGCAATTTGAAAGTTTACATAGCTAACTCAAGAAGAAGAAGAAGAAGAAGAAGAAGAAGAAGGAAGTGGGGAAAGGGAAGGCCAAAATTCAGATAGCAAAAACCAAGATTGTCCCTAAAAAAATTATTGAAAATCTTGCTAAGTAACCATATGACAAGATAATTTCCATTCGTAGTTAATTCACAAGCTTTAAATTTCCTTAGATACAAAGCAACAAGGCGAAGATCTTAAACCATTCTTCTATGGATATATGTACTTAATCTATGCTAAATAATGGGCATAAGATCATTATCTTTTATATTAGAATCATCAACCAATGACATTTATCTCATGTTTAAGCTTCCAATATATCTAGCTATATTAATAATGAATATTTTGTGAGATGAAATAGTTATTTTACACGTATTAGTAGATTATAGGGTATATTGGAATATTTAGAGTGAAAAATAAATCTTTTGAGGTAATACGTATAGGTAAAAGGTAATTGTAGAGCTTTACCTACGGTAATATGCTCCAAAAATTTAGATTATGAGCTTATACTTCGACATATAATACTTACATTAGAACCTATCCTCCCATATAAATATAAATAGGTTGTTAGATTCAATAAGTTTTGTGATTCCTTGTGTGTTTAAAAGGGGAGATTGTGAAATCCCTAGTAGATGGAAATCTCGCATAAATCAAGAGAGATGTTGAGTAGTAATATATAAAACTAAATAGTAAATAACATATCAACACTGATAAAAAATTTGGGTTAAGAGGTTGGAAACGGCACACCATTAGTTTTTATTGACTTAATTGTTATCTATTTTAACTTAAAGCATTACATTTTTTATACTCAACAACATATTGATGGAATACATGCTGATGTGCACATTATATCTTAAGCTAGAACAAAGTTTTTCTTAAATTAGAAAAAGGAAACCGCAATTTATATCTTAACTTTGTGGGAAAAAGGAAATTAATATTGTATTTTTTGAAAAAAAAATCATAAAAATATGTTCCCTATGAAAATATTTCCAAGAATATAGATTTAAATCGTATCTTGCTTTAAAATCATGTTAGTGGCTTCAAAACACGATTTTAATGCAATTCAAAATTATGTCTTTAATATACAATTTTAACTACTGTATTTTTTGGATTATTTTTGAAAAAAAATCCTATTTTAAAGATTTTTTTTAGATTACATTAATTGTTTGGTTTCCCTTCAACTTTGTTGGGTTTGGTTTTATGATGATATGTCTCTCTTGAAAAATACACATCTTGTCCATTATATTTATTAATTTTATATTTGATTACTCTCTCTCTCTTTTAATGTTGGTCTTTAGTGTTTTTGGACATTTATAAATTAGGACTTTTTTAACATTGTTAAGTTTCCTCCACAATTAACATGTGGCAATCTTGAATCATTGAAATAATTTATTTAGATATATAATACAATTAAATATATATATATATGACAAGTAAAATAATAGGAGTAATAAAAAAAAAAGTATGAGAAATGAAATGGAATCTGGCTATCCTAAGGCCACAAGATGGCTGGGTTTGTTGCCATGAATCTAATTGGTTATAGCCCATCCTTAAAAGTGAGTCATGTTAGTGATCCATTGCTAGCAAATTAAAAAGAAAAAACGAAAAAAGAAATGAAGAATAATCCATTTGAGTCATGCCACCTGGTTCTTTTAGCAATAGATCATGACATACTAGATTCTTGGTGATGAACCCAGCCACCCAAATGCTAGAGAGTGGTCAAATTCCTCCTCCTTCTCTTTTTTTTTTTTTTTTTAACTTTCTTTTAATTTTATTATTTTTATTATTTAATTTAATATATATTTAATTATATTATTAGTTTAAATTAATTATTTCGGTGAATGAGGCAATGTCTAACATCATTATAGATGGAAGATTTAATGGTATTAACAAAAATCTATTTGGTAAATGTTGGAAATTATTGAGAATTTAAGTAAAAATAAAAAATATATTGTAAATTAAAATAGAAAGGTGGATAAACGTAAAGATATTAAAAGTACATTTCTTTTCTTTTTCTTTTTCTAACAATACATTTTATAAAAATTCAAATAAATGACAAATAACCGATTATAATAATTGTGTTTATGTACTTTAGATTATATGATTTAAGTTTTAATGGAAATTTCTATTTAAATATTTTTTCAATAATATCTATTTTAAGGATTTGTAACAATTACTTCTTTGCTATTATTGCCTACCTTGGTATAGATTATTCTTTATGAAGGTAGGACATAAAAATAAAAAGATAAAAGGTATACAAGATAGCGGGTGCATAGTGTAGGTGGGACTCCAAAACCAATATAAAGTATAGATATTATAGTAATATCTGGATAAATCAATTAGCGAGGTTCCATTTGGTCTAGTGGTTAGGACATTGGACTCTGAATCCAGTAACCCGAGTTCAAATCTCGGTGGAACTTTTTTCGTTCTTCACAATATAACATCATAAGCCACTGCATGTTATCGGCAACGGCCACCTTTCTCGTTCACTTTTCAAGTCCTTTCAGAGCAGCAAACGGAGGGCACAAGCAGTTTGTCGACCACCACCCAGGGTGGGGTCGATCATTATCGCCAATGGCGAGTCACCACCGTCACGTCCTTGCAAAGCCACCGCCTAGGTTCACCTCAGGAGTTGCCTAGATAAAAAGATGTCCATGAGATTCTACGAGAGAAGAAAGAAATTTCCATGGCACGGATGTCGCCTTCTCTAGTTGGCCCTTTTGCCTTGCCCTTTTGTGCAATTCCAACTACTCTCAATCTCAATCCCAATCTCAACCCCTTTAACAGTATCCACTCACAGGTCTAGAAGCTGACTTCGAATTATGATTTAAAGAGTTAAAATCCTTCTATTCGTCCGATAATACTTGAGCCTATCTTTCAATAGAATACCTTTTCTGGGTCTGGGATATGTACATCCCTATCAGTACATGATTTGTTCTAGAGCTTTAGAAATAAGTACCATTTTATTTATTTAATTTTATACAGGTTGTTAACTTGTTACTTTATAATATGATTTGGTAATTAATTTCGTAATTCTACAAATTGTAATATGTATCTTATTAATTAGTGTGTTTAAAACACTTATTAAGGGTTTATATTGATTTTTTTTTTTTTACACTTTTCAACATTAAACTATATACTTTATGGAAAAATAAACATATAAGAGAAAAAATTCCTATTTGGTTTAATAGGTTCCAAGGGGACATTTAGCATCTATGTTATGGCCTGTGTATTGTGCTGTTGGGCTTGGGCCCTGGAGGGTAGTCGTGGAACTTTACTGTTGTTCCCTTAATAAATTTACAAAGCAAAATAAACATTTAACCGCCAAAACAGCAATAACAGAATGAATGAAGCTCTTCCTTCTTTGCTCCCTCCTTCCATCCCTCGTCTTTCATTCACCACTGTAACTAATTAACTCTCTCTCTCTCTCTCTCTCTCTATATTCGACGTACAGTAAGTAAGTGAAGTGATCTCTCTAGCTCTTCTCTGTGCTGTAGATTGCATTTACCCATGCGTACATCACATGAATTGCTTTTCTTGTTCTTTAACTCTTCAATGATCAAATTAGCTTGCTAATCGATTCTTCTTCTTCTTCTTGATAGATAACTCCTTCTAGATCTTTCCGATGGCTCGATTTTTCGAGTGATTTGACTAATACTTGTTTATGTACATACATTGGTTAAAGCGCATTAAGATTCATTATGCATTGACTTATTGACTTCCGATCAATTTCACTGATTAGATTGGAAACAAAAATGTACGTAATCATGCAAATGCGTTTTCAAGAACTAGAAATTCGTAGCGAACGTAACTGACTGATGATTATCTCTACTTATTGTGGTCAATTGTTCATTTTAGTCTACAAGTAGAGCAAAATGCCCAATGAAACTCAACGCAAGGACTCCGATCCCGTGGATTCTTCGCAATCGAACCCTCGGCGCAACGACGGCGACCACAGTGATGATTTACCTTTTTCCAACGCACTTGAACATTCCACTAATGACTCTACCGCCACCTCTACTCTCTATATGGATACTACAACTCCTCTATCTCTCGATACAACAAGTATGCACCAAGTCTTACCAGTGACAGAACAAGAGACGGAAGCTCCAAACAACGTGAATGTTAAGAAGGCCACATTCAAAATCGTCATGGATGATGGCGGCGAAGTTGCAGCAGCTGCAGTTTCGATTTCGGATACGGGGAAACCGGGATTGAGGCCCTGCCCTAGCATGAGCTCCAATATGAACAACTACGATTTGGTTTCGAAGGACCTTGTTGAATCACCTCACGCGAATGGCTGTCCTATGATGGACGAAGCTTGGGAGGCGCTCAAGAAATCCTATGTCTACTACAAATCCAGACCAGTCGGCACTCTAGCTGCTATGGATCCCAACGCTGATGCTTTGAACTACAATCAGGTATACCCTATAGCCTATCGTAGCCTGATTTTCATTCCTGTTATACTGTCTCAGTAACAGTAACGTGTGATTGAAAAGGTATAGTTCATGTTGTCGTGCTGTGATTTAAATTTATTTGTGTAGTGCTTAAGATTGTTTACAATTACTTAATACTCGTAAATCTGATTAGGTTGTCTATAATTATATCAGTCCACATTGAATTTGAAGTAGACATGCTGTGTAATGTGAATTTCAGATTCAACGCTGTAATATAATTATATCAATCCACATGCTGTATCGAATCCGTGTGATTTGATACAGTATTCCAGCATCAATGATTACTTATTTCTATACTGCAACATCTCAACTCTACTTCGCAAGATTTTCATGTATCTGCTATGTTACATATTTCTGTGTCGGAAAAGGAAGAAAAAACAAAAATCTTCTTATTCATATTCTTCTGTAATCCTGTGACTTTGTAGGTGTTTGTTAGAGACTTCGTTCCGAGTGCGTTAGCTTGCTTAATGAAAGATCCACCGGAACCGGAAATTGTTAAGAACTTTCTGCTCAAAACTATCCATCTTCAAGGTTGGATAAAGAGAATCGATAATTTCACCCTGGGAGAAGGGGTTATGCCTGCTAGCTTTAAGGTCCTTTTTGATTCGCATGATAGAAAGGAGACTTTGGTAGCTGATTTTGGTGGCAGTGCTATAGGAAGAGTTGCACCAGTGGATTCTGGATTCTGGTGGATTATATTGCTGCGATCTTACACAAAGTGCACGCACGATTATTCCCTCTCTGAAACGCCTGAAGTGCAAAAGGGAATGAAGCTGATTCTCAATCTTTGTCTCTCGGATGGATTTGACACATTTCCAACTCTTTTATGTGCAGATGGTTGCAGCATGATCGACAGAAGGATGGTGAGTTTTCATCCTGTCTGTATAAAACTTTGGTAGATGACAGGAAAATCAAATATGATCAGTGGTGATTATAGATTGTTACTAGAGCAATTGCACAAGGGGCGTAGCCCTTGTCCTGTCTCTAAATAGATGTAGGATGCAAAATTAAGAGAGTTCAGGAGCAACCGCCAACATCAATTATTGAATTTTTTTGCCTAGCTAGGATTAGAATAGCTGTTCTAGCTGAATTTTCTGTATACTGCGACATCGAGCTTGCAGGGTTTTCTGTTTGTGGTTTTCCCACGAACAGTAATGGTTTGAACCACCTCCATTTCTGTGGTGACCTTACATCAAAACTAGCTGATTTCATTGTGATATTTACTATTAATATATATGTCATCGTTCCCTTTTTTCTTTTAATCTTATTTTTGAGGCTACTGATAAAGGTGCTTTACTTAATTCCACTTGTGATTATGTCGTACGAGATTAATTTGACAATGAAATCAGTGGAAAGACCTATTTCTATGATTGATCTTCCATGGATGATAGAAAACACGTGGATCAATAATAAAATGAATTGTTTAATACTTGGGCTTCTCAATAAGCAATTGAACTCTCCGCGACATGGGTACTTATGAATGTTCAACAACAGGGAATATATGGTTATCCTATAGAGATCCAGGCTCTGTTCTATTTTGCCTTAAGGTGTGCGCAGCAGTTGCTGAAACCCGAGCATGATGGTAAGGCATTTATTGAGCGTATTGACAGGAGAATCACAGCCCTCAGTTTTCACATCCGGAAGTACTATTGGCTGGACCATACACAGCTGAATCTCATATACCGATACAAGACTGAGGAATATTCACAAACTGCCGTCAATAAATTCAATGTTATCCCTGATTCTATTCCTGAGTGGGTATTTGATTTTATGCCACTTCGAGGAGGATATCTCATTGGCAATGTCAGCCCAGCTAGAATGGACTTCAGATGGTTCTTGGTTGGCAATTGCATTGCCATCCTGAGTTCTTTGGCCACACCAGCACAAGCCACAGCCATTATGGATCTAATCGAGGAGCAGTGGGAGGACTTGATTGGGGAGATGCCTCTGAAAATCGTTTATCCTGCCATAGAGGGTCATGAATGGAGAATCGTTACAGGATTTGATCCCAAAAACACGAGGTGGAGCTACCACAATGGTGGATCATGGCCAGGTAAGCAAAGTAAAGGCACCTCTGTATGTAAGTAGCCTTGTCTAAGACACTTACCACGGATAAGCTCGATTACCTTTTCAATTACTAGGATAAACCTTATAGCATTTTTAATCTTTTACTATTTCTCTATATTGGTGTTTTCTGCAGTTCTGTTGTGGCTGCTTACTGCAGCATGTATCAAGACTGGTAGGCCGCAAACTGCTAAGCGAGCAATTGAGCTAGTGGAGAAACGACTCTCCAAAGATGGCTGGCCTGAATACTATGATGGTAGATCAGGGCGTTATATTGGGAAGCAAGCGAGGAAGTACCAGACATGGAGCATTTCTGGTTATCTAGTAGCAAAATTGATGATTGAGAATCCTGCCAATATATCCATCATTTCTCTTGAAGAGGACAAGAAGATAGCCAAGCCAAGGCTCACTCGTTCAAGTTCATTCTAGAAAACACCTCTTCTCTGATGGCTTTGCCATACTTTTAAATTCTTTAACCAATACCTATGAATTGCCTGAATTTTCTCTATAACTCCTTTGAAAGTCAATCTGGGATTGCTAATTTCTTTGCTGAAACTCAAGCGATCCAGTAATCTGTGGACAGAATGCTCTTGAATGTTTTAGCTATACATACCAAGAAAGAGGCCTCCTGAGAAAAGAGAGCTACCTAGAACTTGCACGCTTTATCAGGGAGAAAGCTCTCTCTCTTCAAGATGCACACGTGGCTGTGCACAATATTGTCAACCATGTACCGTGAAGCTAGTACTATATTATCAACATATAAACACAACAAGAAAGGTGAAAAAGAAAGATCTTTGAACAATAAAAAGAAGAAAGTCACTGGGACTGCAGGTTATATTACTTGGCAGCTACAGATTGTCAGTCTAATGTATTGAAGTCGTATAGAGAAAATTGCATAAGACCTAAACTTATTACTTCTCTCCTAGGAATGCTGTTTATATTACTCAGCAGTTACACAGTCGTTCAAATATAAAAAATGGCATCACACCTTTCCATTGTTTTGCTGTGGAATAATAAAGCAAATGTTCATGGGTTAATTCTCTCAGAGTTCCAACATTTTCCTTCATTACGGCTGCTTATAGATGTGAAAAAAAGTCTTTCATTTCTCTTGAGATTCAAGTAATCAACCTGAAAAAGAAAACAGGAATGTATTAAGATATTAGAGGTGGGCTATAGTAATATTCATGCAATAGTTTCACATAAGAGAGAATATTTAACCTGATCTGCATCTAGAAGCAGTAGACAAAATGCTTCAACTGGTCCTTGGGAAGGGTCTAAAGAAATGTTCTCACTGGACCTTTCGTGGAGACAAGGAAGACCTGGCTTAGGCCCCAAGTATTGTAGTCTTGACCTCAGAGAACAAGCATACCATGCATTCTCTCGCAGCTGTACAAAATTAAAAACCAGTGTGTTGAAATCTTAGGTTGAACCAGGCCGGTGTAATGGCAAAAAGACAATGGTCAAATTAATTGAGCAAACACCCTAACAATGTTAAATCATAACAACACCATTACAAAGGAGTTATTGTGAAATAAGTAGAATTTTTAGTACATCCCGAGATTAAGAAACTAGAATGCAACTCATATTAAATCCTAGTTTGATGTGTGTGCAATGACGACTAAATTATACAATTAAAACAGAAGACCAGCTTTTTGGAACTTCAGGGGATAATTCACATTTAAGAGATGAAGGATCATGTGGATGTAGCCCCATATCCATTCCAGGGTGAAATATCTAGATGCTCACTGGATACTCAATATAATTTCCTCCAAGAATAGTTTCCACGCACACTGAATACCTTATTACAATTCTACCAAGGCAGGATTAGAAATGGATCCCAACAGATGAGAGCAAGTTATGCTATTTCCCATCTCCAAGTAAGCAAGCCACTCCCATTACATATCCTCACCTCCCATGCGTTGAAGCCCCAAACAGACAAGAAGGTAATTGCTGTGAATTCTTTTGATTTGTCTTTAATTAGATAATGTCTTTCTGGAGTCACTATCATGATGTCATGCAGGTCGTCTATGTTATATTAAGCTATGAAATTAAGCAGATACATAAGCTTAGCAAAACATAATATACAGGCAAGTTATGCCTGGATAAATGATAAAATATTCCCAAAGGGGTTGATTTAATGTATATAAAAGATGAATGGGAACTCTGTGCGCACCTGAAGGTTAAGTCTGTTGGCATTGGATGCATCCAACACCTCAACACTCCCACTGATACGAAACTGCTCCCAGGACTCAGTGAAATACCAACATATCTAGAGGTAAAGAGCAAAGCGTAGATAAAATGGCGGGGAATGGAAAGAACTCAATAAAGTGCTGCACAGCAATGAGAAATCAATTCTATCTCTAGGGATGATGAGAGCACCCAAAGGAATTACCTCTGCCAGAGGATTATGTCTGAGCTCCTCTATCTGCAGCCAAATTTACAGAACTAAATTCCAGATAAATGAAAACGAGAATGAAAGGACTCCATCAAAGAAGTTATTAGTCAATCACTTTTAATGAAAATATTCAGATTGCGTTATATTGATTCGGGATCATAATCATTCTGAAGGTTGGGTATCAATTAATCACAGGAAGCTTTATGTATTTCATGAATTCAGCCCTAATTTTTTCCCCCCTCAAAAATAATGTAGGTTCACAACCAAATTATTACATTCCTAAAAGCTTAGAATTGAATGCCAAGGGAACTGAGGACCACCTTGCGGGTTCTGATATCTGTGTGGATTTGGATCTTATCACTGTTCTCTTGAAATCCCCTGATTAATGGAAGGATGATAAATTCAACGTTAAAAACCACAAACACATACACAACAAGGCAAAATTTACAGTAATCTAGGAAATTGAAAAAGGAAAAAAAAATGAAACGTAGGAACCTGAAGACAACAGTGCGATTGGAAGGTGCTCCATTGGGTCCAACAGTTGCCTGACCAAAAAATATTAGTAGTGGTTGAGAAATATACAAAGACAACAAGATATGGATTATCGTCCCATACCGACAGGACCATCTGCTAGTCAAATAGAAATTAGGCTATACAAAATTAAATTACAGACCAATTGAAAGTACGAGGAGTGCTTGAGGTGGGAATTGGAGTTCAATGCATTAAGTAGAAGCTGCTTCCAATTCCCTATGCCTGTGGTTGCCGGTGTAGTAGATGGAGTGCTCATCGGTTGTGTAGGCTTCCCTCCAAACCTCTTCTTCTCACCCCACTGCCACCCAATTCCGTTTTGGAGCACGGCCTTTATTTTAGCTTGGTCTGAGCCCCGGCTGGTTATAGAGTTGAACCGGGAAATTACATGTTAACTTGATTGAGTCTAGGATTTTCATCCCAAATTGATACTCACGGAGTGGAGTGCAGCAGATTAGACTTGTTTAAGCCGAGTAGAAGATAGATGCATTTTTGTTATACCGTACTTAGCAATATTTTCTCTACTGAGAATGTTGCATATCAAACAATGAGATTCATATTAAGATCATTAAGTGGAATCGTGTTACTAAGATGAATGCATCACAGATGTATCTATTATTTACGGTTTGAGCCTTAGTTTGTAAAAATGGAAAAAAAATGTTTAAATTATTATTGATGTTTAAACTCCATGTGAATATGATTAATATTTAAAACTGATTAAAGTTTTATTAGATTTATATGCTACTTGACTTAAATATCATTAAACTTGAGTTCAAACGATAAATTATTCAAAAACTTCAGTAACTTATGAGTTGTTGTGACTTATTTACATCCTAGTTATTTATAATTAAAAAAAATGATGTAAATTGTATCATATACAAACATATATGAATAGGTAATTTTAGAATTATTATTATATGACATGTTAACAAACAGAATAAAAGGGTTGATAGCGTTTGCAGGTAATGATTTGGAAATTTAGCATTGAAAAACGACAACTTGGTATTGAAGCTAAAACCTAGCCCAAACATCATGAGCTTAGAGGGCTATAGTGTAGAGATGATCGGTTGATGATGCTTTGGAAATGTTGAGGCATCACATCAACCCTATATCCTAAAAGGTGACAAGTGACGTCTTAAGCTTGAGGTTACCGACCAACTCATACTTTGAGAAACTCTTAATAAAATCCTAGATTCTAACTTTCAATCATGAATCTTGAATTTTACACTCTAAAATTTTACACACATGTACTTACTATTATCTCCCATGACTTGCGAATTGACTTAAGCATTAGAGTGGTCACGTCGGATATAATTTTGGTGTCTTTTAGTTGTGTTCTCTTTCGTAGGTTACCCAAGCCCATTATTTTACTAGATAAAAATATACCATTGACAATATGTATTGATAGCATGGAACAATTTTATCCAAATCCAAAATTTTCGATATTTTCTAAATATAATTTGACTTGTAAATGTGAAAATATATTTAAACAACATAAATATAAGGTTCATTTATCTTTTATTCAAGGCAAGTGAAAAATTGGACATTTTAACACCATACTCGTAAGTTGCGGTACCAAACTAAATGTGCAAATATATGAAAATAATGAAACGAAAATCTTTGTTTGAATATGGTAGATAACAAGTGAGGTATACATGGATACATATGTTCAAATTGTAGTGCAACTTATAATATATATATATATATATGTGTGTGTGTGTGTGTGTGTATAGATAGAGACAGAGAGAGAGTCATGAATTAGTAATAAGAATTTAATTAGAGATAGAAAGAGATAGAAATAGCAGGAGTGATGAATTTAATAATACTTGCCCTTGAGGTCATTAGTATATGAGATAAGATAAATTAGTAATAAGTATACAATTGGTAAGGTATGGACCTTTATTTATACCTTATCCTGTAAGGTATAGGTTTCTCAATTTTAAAATCGGAACCTATTTTATAATACTCTAAAATTATCATAAAATTTGTACCCAATAAAACCTACATGTAAAATTTGTCCTTTTTTTCTTCCCCCCCCTCAAATTTGTGTTATATTAAAAAAATAATTTATATGTAATTTTTCCTATCATCATTATTTTAAGTTGATGTCAGGGATGGATGTAGGATTAAGAAGCTTGAGGAGGGGGTGCCATAATTAATATCATTAAAATCAATTTTATGTTATACATTGTTGATCTTGCTATTGAAAATAACGTTTTTGTGCCTAATTTATGAATGCTATATAATATTTATAATTGATTGTTCTCCATTGAGAGAGAGAATCAATAAAAAGTTTTTCTTTCTTTCTTTTTTTTTTTTTTTATATTCTAACAAATAAAATAGCTTATTGATATCTTTAAAATAAGATATAAATATAGTAAGTTATGATTTTGAAATCATATTTGAGTAAATTTAGGAATAACAAGTCATTTGTTTTCATTAATAAAAAAGAAAATTTAGAAAACACCAACCAATTTTAAATATATTTACTAAAATTAAGATATTTTAATTTTTTTCAAATCATAATAAAAGATAATTTCCTTAAATATTGTCAAAGTAATATATTATAAGGTTGATAAATAAAGAAATAAATTAGTAGCATCAAAACTTTGACAAAGGAAAAAGAGAAAAATTCTAATTGGTGTGAATGTAGGAATTTGTGGTGTGGGAGATACACTTCACCTACCATTTATATTGGAAATATAACAAAGAATCATGCCATGCAATGATTGAATTTGTAGCTCTTATAACATGTGGTAAATAACTAAATAATGAGCCATCTTTAATGCAACATGGTTGTTGGCATTAACTAACATTTCTTAGGTATGGTTATGGCATATTAGCATATTATAACATATGATTTTTTTTTTCCATTCTCTATAGTTTTGTTGGGCAATTTTTTTGCTTAAGTAGGCTAGATAGGCCCTTGCTTGGGCCATTCCTAATTGATGTGATCTTACTACTTAACAAATAGAAAAAAATAAGGAGAAAGAATAGAAAACATAAGTGAAAGTGGTGATATTAGATTTAGTCATTTATTAATATTATTTAATAATTTTTTGTAAGGTAGATGAAGAGTACCCTAGAACTTATATGCCTTAGAACATAAGGTTCATAATAGATATAGGTTATGGAGACCTTATACCCATATCTTATTTTGTGAAACCGGGTTTTGGAAAATCCATACTCATGTACTATCATGTGATCCTTAATATTCATACAGAGCTTATCTAGTCTAGTAGAGTATTGGTGAATATCTTATACAATAGGGTTATCTACTCACCTTTAATGAATATGATTACATCTAATGCATTTTTACTTATAATCATATACGAATCACAAAATATACAAATTAACATATGCCATGAAAATATTGGGCAAAATATGTAAAACAATGTAATCTTTTTAAAAATATTACATGAATAAGGTAGGGGAAAAAATATTATGCGAATAGCCTATAAAAAACGTATGTAGTGCATGCATTTTAAGTATAGGAAAAATTTGTAGTGAAAATGTATGCATTGCATGCATTGTCTGTACAAATAAAAATTTGTACTGAAATGCATGCACTCCATGCGTTTGACATTCACTATTGGTGGAAATTTGGAAATTACTTCCATCTTTGCCTTGTCAATTTTGATGCCTTAATGCAGTTCTCTTTGCACCAAAAAATTGTATTTCTCCCAATTGAGTACCAAATGTGTCTCCTTGCACCTTTTTGGAACTAATGACAGGTCGACTAGGCATTTATCAAATATACCCTCGTGCACCGTAAAATCATCCATAAATACTTTTGTTAGTATTGGTTAAAAAAAATTACTTTCTTAAAATCAGATCACATCCCCAATTGGTTGCTTGTAAATTATGGCTTTGAATTTGCTTTGCAATCACAATAGATATTTAAATACACGGAAATAAAAAGTAGAGTAAGAATAGTTTACGCAATGGTTTATAGAGGTTTTGCCTCAAGCGAACATCCTCCCTTTCAGCTCCAAGCCACGGACCTGATATTCCACACCGGTATGTTCCACTATATCTAATCACAAGATAAGATGTGCAAATAATGATCACAATTCAATTTGTTAGACTTTAAGTTATCACATAGCTATCTTTGAACTTAAAGCCTATTTATAATCCGACTCTCACAAAAATTATCAAAATTAATGAGGAATAAAGAAAATGTAATCCTCACTAAGTTCGGTACAAAATAAAAATAAAATGTAACAAATATTTTCACAAAGAATGTTGAGCTATACTTTTTTTTTCTTGTGTTCTATTCTATTCTTCTTGGACATTGAGGATATATTTCTTCTAATCACACAACGACTACAAAAGGATAAGTTGGATGTTGAAGATAGAATCTATTCTGGATAATTTGTTGAAAATCCTAACTCATCTCAAATTAAAAAATTAGTTTTATGTTGTTAGTGAAGTGCGTGGATAATTTCTCTAAAACAACAGTTGACTTCATATCCTTTAAAAATAGAAATGAATCTTAGTTGTTATCCTTTTTGAATATTTTTTGCTCCTCAAGTAGGGTTTTGAATTTTGAAAAATATAAATCTTCATTAGACTTACTTTTTTCATCAGGTTAAGACCAACTTTAATTTTAATTTTTAAACTTATTATATTTTCAAATCCCTTAAACATATTAACCAACTTTATGAAACATTTTGAATGTATTACCTTGGAGCTGAGCCTTCAAGTTGATTAAATCTTCAAATATAAACTCATCTTGTAACATGTTGTTTATTTCTATAGTTATGTTAGTGCAACAAGTTTACTTTTTGAGTCAGTTTTTAAGTTATCTTCTAACTAAAAGCTTGACAATCATACAACAAGTTTATTTGCTGAGTTAGTTTTTGAGTTACCTTGAGTAAAAACTTGACAGGAAAACTTTTCTTCATAGAGATTAAATTGAATTACGTGTATATTGTTTATTTGTACTCTTAATAACTTAGTTAGTAATCTCTTAATTTTTCTATCATCATCAAAACTATTATCAAGAAAACTTAACATTTTCTCTCTTTTTGATAACAAAACCTTTTATGAACAAAAATATTTAAAACTTTTTAGATAACTTTTTTTTATTAATACTTTGAGTTTTTGTTTTTGTTTCTTTTTTTTTTTTTACACTTTTTCACACATTTTTTTCTCCCTTTTTCTTATTAGCAAAAAAATGAGAAAATTAATATAACAAACATTAACATCCAAGAATGCAGCAACAACAACACAAAGTAGATTCTTCATTATAAGCAAATGTAGTAGTAAAAACAAATAACATGATAGTCTGAATAGTACTAATATCAATTAATTTTTCTTTATAGTAGTTTTCTTAACATATTTTCTAGTACATCTTTTAAATCTTCCAGACTTTCTTAAAGCAAGAGCATCTTCAGGTTGTTGAGATTGGAGTTTGTTGAAATCCAAAGGTTGATAAAGAATAGTCTACATATTTGGTGTTGATTCATCTAGATTCCTTAGAGAAACGATTTAGGCTTGAGGTAATGATGGCTTGATATTTGCAGTAGCAAGAGAAGTTGGTGCAAAGTTTTGATCCTTGTAATGTCCAATTTTTTTTGAAAAACTACATAAACATTAAAGAAAATAAGCAAAATAATATATACTTCTAGGCCAAGATAGCGAGAATGACAAATTTACAATATTAAAATTTTGAGAAATTTATGATGAAAACTTTAAAACATCGCGATACATTAATATTATTTTAATAATTTACGAATAACAAAAAACTTATGAGAAATAATAATCGGCTTTAACATGAGATTCGTTTGATAAGTATAACAAACAATGGGAAATAGATATTTAAAACAATTGGGAAGAATAATCATATTCAAAGGAATAGGATAATGAGCATAGAATTTCAAATTATATGAAATATATTATTAAATAAATTTAGGAAATGAAGTAATTGAAAAATACATGCGTATAGACATCTAGACAAATAAATAAAAATAATCATAAGTCCTAATTATAGCTCGTGCAATTTAAATTAAAAGAATAAATTGATCAAAACATAAATCACGAACAAAATTGAATTAAATAATGAAATTAATTGACATTATAGATTTAGGAATTTCAAATGAAAAATTTGAGTAAATATTTATGTTTGGAATAATCAAATTAGCTTAGAAGGGAAGCTTTATAATAAAATACTAAAAATATAAAATTTAAAAATAACATCGTATGCACGTAAAATATTAAAATATAAACAATTATAATATATAAGTAAATACATATATATATATATATATATATATATGACAGTGTGAACAGTAAAAAAAAATGCGCTATAAAAAAGGAAAGAAGATGCTAGAAGAAACGATAGCCTAAGAGAAAGAAACAGAAAGAGCGAGGGAGAGATCGAGGATAGCGAGAGAACATGAGAAAAGAGAAAAGAAAAGAAAAAGAAAGGGGAAAAGGAAAAAACGAACAAAAAAAATTCATATCTCATGCATACGACCTTCGATTGACTATCCGAGACCACTAACATGTTCCTTGAGGCAAGTACAACTCAACAAGACTAAGTTTATGCGAAACAGAATTATTTTTTTTAGTATAAGTACTAATGTCAAATATGTAAAAATTTTAGTATTTAGCTTAACAATTAGCTGTATTAGTTAGAAATACTATAGATATGAGTATCTTGAGTTCGAATAATATATAATAGTGTATTTTTACTTATGTTTTAAGTCAGGAAAAATTATTTAAAAATATACTAGAATTTTTTTTTATAAAGCCGAGGAAAGAGGAGCTTGACAATGAAGATCTTGCAGTGTGTATGGGGATAGGGAGGTGATTTGATGTGAGAAATTGTATGAGGGTGTGTGGCGTGGAAGTGAAGTGTATGTGTGTGTGTGTGTGTGAGGTGTGGGTGTGTATGTGTGTATGTGCGTGAGTATGTGTTTGTGTATGTGTGCATGTGTGCGTGAGTATATATGTGTGTGTGTGCACGTGAAATGTGTATGTGTATATGTGTTAGTGTAAATGTGTGTACGCATATGTGTGCATGTGTTGGTGTGTGTACGTAAGGGGGTGTGATGTGTGTGTGCGCTAGTGTGTTTAAGTGTGGAGATGTGTGTGTGTGTGGGCAAATGTGTGGTGTGTAGGTGTAAGGGAGATATAATGGTGCATGAGAGTATGTGTGGAGTGTGAGTACAGTGTATGTGTGTGATATTTGAAGTGCAAGTATGAAGCAAAGAGTAAGAGGGAAAAGAATTGAGAAAAGGGAAAAGAAGGAATGAAACCGTGAAGCCGAGGAGGAAAAAAGGAATTTTATGAAGAAAGCAAGTGTATATGTATGTGGAATTGAACGGAAAAGAAGAGATATTATTGGTGTAGAAACGGCGGCTCAAGTAGCTTGACCAAGTGATCAAGTTATAAAAGGAAGTCTTGGAAATGCATGTATGCCGTCGATGAAACGATTATGTGTATGAGTGAGTGTGGAGAGGATATGTAATTATAAAATTATGAAATACTAACGCAAAACGAAAAAATTATTCTAAAATACTAAATTAGGTATAAGGAAAATATAAACGAACCTTACTTAGTACCTCTAACTAAATTAAGGCTCGACTTAGATTCTAGACATTTACCTTATTTTATTTTATCTTATCATTAGGTAAAAGGATTATATGTCGGAATCACTTGACGATGGTTAGGACCATGACCACCATAAATAGGTGAGTGGGAAACTCTATGATGTGCTATAATGTTGTGATTGATTTTGATTTGTTTGTATATGTGTATTTGTATATTGAGGGTGCAGATATGTATATGTGTAGACGTATATGTATGTGCATGGTTATACGCGTATTTGCATATGAGAGTATGCATTGTATATATACGTATGTGTTCGTGCATGCGTGTATATGCAGATTTATGTATATGAGGTATGTGTATAGATATTGATGGAAAGGAGTATGTGTTGGAATATGTGAAGATATGGGTATTGGATTCGTGTAAGAGATACGTGTATACACAATGGAAAAGGTTTAATGGTGTGAAACTGATAAGAGTAAATTAACCTTTATAAATCATGGGTGTTAATGATGAATTTGTGTAGTCTTTTGAATAAAATCAATGCGGATTCGGTACTTAACAGATAAATATATTAGTTTCATGGTATAATACCAAAAAGAAGTGGAAAGATAACAAAAGGAGCATGATTGAAGCTTAAAAGATCAAGTTAAAGCTACTTATGGACAGAATAGGGAAAGCCACGCTCGTGTCATGAACCGTGTGCACACCTGAGGATGAAAGTTGTCACTTGGAAAGGAAGCACGACTTGTGATATGGGTGTGCTTGAAGCCGTGGAAGACGCTGTAGAGAAGTGGAAAAATCCAGAACATGGCACGGTTTATAATCTAGCCGTGTTTCTAGCCATGCCACATACAGAATGAGGAATTGCGGATTATCGACCAGAGGGAGACACGGTTCGAAATCTGGCCGTGTTGGTAGTGCGTGTCAGGCGAATATTATTCACTTTTCGAGATTCACTTGGAAAAGGAAAGATACATTCGTATCTTTCCAGCTGAAGATCCTCTGCCATTTCCTAGAAATATAAATTGAACAACCTTAGGAAGAGGAAAGGGAGAGAGGCGGCACAAGAGAAACCCTAGAGAAGAGAAGTTAGAAGAGTTTTCGGAATTAAAGCCAAGATATTTGTGTTTGGATTTCTTTATGGATTCAATTATTTTCTGTTTTGTTCTTTTTATTAGATTCATGAGTAACTAATTGTTTTATACCTGGTCCCTTGAGAAACCCCTAATTGTCATGTAATGGATTTGTTGATATTTCAATAATTAATCCTAATCTTTGATTTTATTCATGTTGCAATTATGGTTTGTTCATCTTGATATGTGCGCAGTATTAGGATCGAATTAGATCTCTGTTATTAAGATTGAGAAATCGTTTAATAGAGTAGATTTGGCATGAATAAAAAGACCACTTGTAATCCTAGAAATAGGTTATAGGAGGTTTTCTGTATTGAATGAGGTCATGGTGGACTGATTCAATTGAGAGTCCTAGGATTTATTGCAATCTTAATCATGTTAATTAAAGAGAGATCTTAATTGACTTAATTAGGATTAGGGATTATTGATCTTGAGAAAGACCTTAATCTAGTGTAAGAAACTCCGCAGATCAGTGATTTTGTGTATTAATCATTGGAAAGTTTGTAATTGAATAAAAGTTGCATGAGAATTAGGGGTGGATCTTGGCTAGGGTATGTTTAGATCATTGAATTAATTAAGAGAGTGTTTGAATATATTTACTTTGATCATTTTATTCGCTCCTGTCAGATTTAAGCAGTAATTAGGGTAATTGAGATCATCAATAGTGAGAAGTTAAATAGTAGGATAATCGTTAGTACTAGTACTTATAAGTCTTCGTGGGATCGATACTTGTACTCCTATGCTATACTGCTAATTGATAGGTACACTTGCCTGAGAACTGGTCGTAAGCTAGGATTGAGTATAGGATTTAACTTGTTAGAACGATAAGATCGTCCATCAAGTTTTTGGCGCCGTTGCTGGGGACTTGTAATATTAGGAAAACTTGACACCTACTACTTTAACTATAATTTTTTTTTAATTATTTCCCTTAGTTTCATTCGTGCTTCTATTCAAATTTGTTGAGGAGACTAAGTTTATCGTTTGTTTGTCGCAGTTTATGACAAGGAGCTCTTCATCTAAGCTTCTTGACCTTGATCCTGAGATTGATCGAACTTTTAGAAGGCAATTAAGAGGTGCTAAGGAGATAGTAGGGAATTTGAATTTCGACGAACCTTTGGAAAGTGAAGAAGCAACATTAGTGGCAGACAAGGAAACTTATATCACCCGTGGTAACATAGAAGCTGAACCAATGGCAGATGAACGAAGGACGATGGTTGAATATGCTCGACCTACTCTGAG
Organism: Laguncularia racemosa; assembly: GCA_037954665.1. Taxonomy (NCBI): domain Eukaryota; kingdom Viridiplantae; phylum Streptophyta; class Magnoliopsida; order Myrtales; family Combretaceae; genus Laguncularia; species Laguncularia racemosa. The sequence continues at coordinate 8,255,764 of JBBMOL010000016.1, forward strand.
CAGCACTGGTTCGTGTATTGTGCAACCAGCAATAGAGGCCAACAACTTCGAAATCAAGGCCTCTACAATGCACATGATTCACAATCAATGCCAGTTTAATGGTTTGTCTGACGAGGACCCTCATGCGCACATTCAGATGTTCTTGGATATTTGCGCAACTGTCAAGCAAAACGGAGTATCTGAGGAAGCGCTGAAATTGCGACTTTTCCCTTTCACTCTCCGGGGGAAAGCAAGGCAGTGGTTTAGTTCACTAAACCGGGATTCCATAACCACTTGGACCCAGATGGCGGAGACTTTCCTGGACTATTATTTCCCACCATCGAAAACTGCCAAGTTGAGAAATGATATCACATCATTCACCCAACTAGACCACGAGCCCCTACATAAAGCGTGGATCAGATTCAAGGATCTTCTTAGGTGGTGTCCTCATCACCAAATGCCTAATTGGCTGCAAGTTTCTACCTTCTATAATGGGCTAGACTATGCAACTCAACAGACAATTGATGCTGCTGCTGGGGGTACTCTGAATGTGAAGACGCCAGAAGAGTCATTGAGTTTGTTTGAGAACATGGCTAAAAATAATCACCAATGGAGCCATGGTAGACAAAAGCACAGGGTAGCGGGTATTTATGAGGTCGATTTGATGACAGCAATTGCAGCAAAAGTGGATGCGCTCGCTTCAAAAGTTGAAGGGATGGCTGTATCTCAACCATCCTAATACTGCTCAGTTGAACCTCATTCCAATAATGTGGTATCTGAAGTGCCAGAGCGTGTTGAGTATAGGGGGAACTCCACAAGGCCACAGAACAATCCCTATAGCAACACATATAATCCAGGGTGGCGCAATCATCCCAATTTCTCCTGGAGTAATCAGCAATTTCAAAGGGGTAATGCACCTGCTCCTGGATTCCAAAGACCAGCTCCACCTCCCTTCCAAGAAAAGAAATCTAATCTTGAGGATATGATTGCGAAATTCATTCAAGCGTCTGAGCAACGCCAGCAGTCCACAGAGGCAGCTCTAAGAAATCATGAAGCCTCAATCCACAACTTGGAAAACCAAGTGGGGCAGATCTCCAAAGCGCTTGCTGAGCGACCACAAGGGTCCCTCCCTGGAAATACAGAGACTAACCCAAGGGAACACATGAAGGCAGTGATTCTTAGGAGTGGAAAGGAAGTGAAATCAAATAAGTGTGGGGAAACTCCTGTTGTTAGGAAGGGGAATGAGATTGTTGATAAGGGCGAGACCACTAATAAAGCAGAAAAAGGCAGAAGTATAGAGGAAAGAACAAAAGACTCGGAAGCTAAGAAGACACCTATCGTCCAGCCCTATAAACCCCCATTGCCATATCTTGCAAGGCTACGGAACGACAAAGATCGGGAACATTTTGGTAAGTTTCTGGATTTGTTTAAATAGTTACATATTAACTTACCACTTGTGGAAGCCCTTTCTCAGATGCCCCGGTATGCCAAGTTCTTGAAAGATTTACTATCTAATAAGAAGAAGATGGAAGAGATCTCCACTAGAACAATTGGTGCCGGTTGTTCTACGATTTTATTAAACAAGCTTCCAAAGAAATTGAAAGATCCAAGGAGTTTTACCATACCATGTTTCATTGGTAATTTATCCGTAGAAAAAGCGTTAGCAGATTTAGGGGCTAGCATAAACTTGATTCCATATTCCCTATTTGAAAAGCTGGGATTAGGAGAGCCAAAGCCCACACGAATGAGCCTTCAATTGGCAGACCAATCAGTGAAGTTTCCTAGAGGGGTTATTGAAGATGTATTAGTAAAAGTAGAAACTTTCATCTTCCCGATTGATTTTGTGATCCTGGACATAGATGTTGACATTGAAGTTCCTCTGATCTTAGGACGCCCCTTTTTAGCTACAGCCCGAGCAATCATTGATGTGGCTGAGGGCCGATTAGTGCTACGCATTGGGGGAGACGAGTTAGTGATACAAATACCAGCTGTGATGAAGAAATCGGTAAGTTCTGATGATACTTGTTATGAAATTGATTTAACTGATACCATTGTGGAAGATATCTTATGCAAGGATCCATTAGAGTTGAGTTTGAGAGTATGCGATATTGAAGAGACAGAAGATTGTGTAATACAAGAAATGTTGACTCATCTTGATGGCAAGGAAGAACTTGGGATAAAAACAGAAAGTGGGAATATTGATGCAGGAGGTGTTACTAGATTGAAGCCCTCTATTGAAGATCCTCCAATTCTGGAGCTGAAGCAACTCCCTGACTATCTGGAGTATGCTTTCTTAGAGAAGGATTCTCAGTTGCTGGTCATCATTGCAGCCGGGCTAACCATTGTTCAGAAGGAAAAGCTCTTGAAGATCTTGAAGGAGCATAAGCGTACCTTGGCATGGAAAATCTCGGATATCTAAGGGGTTAGTCCATCTTTCTGCACACACAAAATCCTAATGGAAGACAATTTCAAACCAGTGGTGCAAGCTCAAAGACGACTTAATCCAAACATGAAAGAAGTCGTTAAGAAAGAGGTAATCAAATTGTTAGACGCTGGGCTAATTTATCCCATTTTTTATAGTTCATGGGTAAGCCCCGTCCAGGTGGTGCAAAGAAGGGGGGAATGACGGTGGTCCCAAATGAGAATAATGAGCTTATACCAATGAGGACGGTGACGGGATGGTGAGTCTGCATTGACTATCACAAATTAAATGAAGCCATTCGCAAGGACCATTTTCCTTTACCTTTTATTGATCAGATGTTGGAGAGGCTTGCTGGACATATGTTCTACTGTTTTCTAGATGGGATGTCGGGATATTACCAGATCCTAATTGCCCCTGAAGATAAAGAGAAAACTACCTTCACATGTCCCTATGGCACATTTGCTTATAGGAGGATGCCCTTTGGGTTATGTAATGCACCAGCCACTTTTCAACGGTGCATGTTAGCGATTTTCGAAGATCTGGTTGAAGATATCATGGAAGTATTCATGGATGACTTTTCCGTGTTTGGGGATTCATTTGATTCTTACCTACAGAATTTGGAAAGGGTGCTCATACGTTGTGAAGAAACTAACTTAGTTTTGAATTGGGAGAAGTGTCACTTCAAGGTAACGACACAAATTGATTGATAACACCATATAGCCAAACTTCCCCCACCTTCTTCGGTAAAAGCTATTTGGAGTTTTCTGGGAAATGCTGGATTCTATAGACGATTCATTAAGGATTTCACCAAAATTGCTCGTCCTCTCACTAGGTTGTTGGAAAAGCACATCGCCTTTGATTTCAATGATGAATGTCTCCAAGCCTTTGAGGCGCTAAAGGAGAAACTGACCAAGGCTCCTATCATGGTGGCTCCAGGTTGGAACCTACCATTTGAACTGATGTGCGATGCCAGCGACTATGCGGTAGGAGCTGTCCTGGGTCAAAGAAAGGATAAGTATTTCCAGCCAATATACTATGCCAGCAAAACTCTAACCGGTACTCAAGAGAATTATACCACTACTGAGAAGGAGTTATTGGCAATAGTGTTCGCTTTTGACAAATTTTGATCCTATCTTGTTCTTTCTAAGGTGATAGTGTATATTGACCACTCCGCATTGAGATATTTAATGACCAAGACGGATGTAAAACCCCGCCTCTTCAGGTGGATACTCCTATTGCAAGAATTTAACCTTGAGATCAGAGATAAGAAGGGAGCAGAAAATCTTGTAACGGATTATCTATCTCGATTGGAGAACCCATGTGTTGAGCAGCTGAAGGAAGAAGATATTAACGATAGATTTCCTAAGGAGAATTTTTATTTCGTCAACAAAGTTAGCAGTTCGGAGTCCCCATGGTTTGCGGACATGGCCAACTATCTAGTGGCTAGGGTCCTTCCACAGGACATGTCAAAGCAACAGAAAAAGAAGTTCTTTACTGACCCGAAGTATTATTATTGGGAAGACCCCTACTTGTTTAGGTATTGCTCAAACTAAATGATTAGGCGTTGTGTCTCACATGAGGAAGGACAAGAGATCTTGAGCCATTGCCATAGTGGACCCACTGGGGGACACCATGGTGCAAACAGGACAGCCCACAAAGTGCTAGAAGCTGGTTTTTATTAACCGTCAGTATTCAAGGATGCCCAAAGTTTTGTAGCTCAATATGATCGATGCTAGAGAGACGACAACATTTCAAGGAGGGACGAAATGCCACAACGCTATATTCTGGAGTGCGAAGTGTTTGATGTATGGGGTATTGATTTTATGGGGCCATGTCCCTTCATATGGAAACAAGTATATATTGGTAGCAGTGGACTATGTATCTAAGTGGGCAGAAGCGCAAGCTCTACCAACAAATGACGCTAGGGTGGTTGTCAAGTTCCTCAAGAAGCTCTTTTGCCGTTTTGGGGTGCCTCGAGCACTAATCAGTGATCGAGGTACACATTTTTGCAACTCTCAGGTTGAAAAAGTCTTAAAAAGATATGGAGTGACTCACCGTCTTACCACTCCTTATCATCCACAGACAAGTGGGCAAGTAGAGTTGACAAATAGAGAGCTAAAGCGCATCTTAATGAGATCAACTCTCCAGCATGGGCGAGATTGGGCAGACAGGTTAGACGATGCGTTATGGGCTTACAGGACGGCTTACAAAACACCACTTGATACAACTCCTTTCTGGTTAGTATATGGGAAAGCGTGTCACTTACCAGTTGAGATTCAGCATAAGGCATTCTAGGCAATCAAGACTATCAATCTCGATCTCGACAAGTAAGGGGCTCACAGGAAAAGGCAGATTAATGAGCTTGATGAGTTAAGACTTATGGCCTATGACAACGCTAATATTTACAAGGAGAGAGCCAAAGCATATCATGACGCAAGGTTATGCCAGCACAAGCAATTTGAGGAAGGGGATATGGTACTGCTATTCAACTCCAGGTTAAAACTTTTTCCTGGGAAACTCAAATCAAAATGGTCAGGTCCTTTTCGGTCAAGAACGTTTTCCCTTATGGAACGGTGGAGTTAGAACACCCTGAAAAGGGTATTTTCAAGGTCAATGGACAGAGACTTAAACATTACTTAGGAGACAAGAAGGTCTTTGAAGAAAGAGCGGAGTTGACCCTCATTTGAATCCATAATTGATCTCCCTCTATTCATTAGGTCGAGCCAACGACGTTAAACAAAAGCGCTGGCTGGGAGGCAACCCATGCATCTACTAGGTTAGTTTTCCTTTTACTGTCATCATCAATATATTTGTGAGTGGTGGTTTTGCAGGTGAGATTTTAACAAAGAGGGTACGACATGGTCTAAGCCACACCTAAGTGTATGGGCATTTGTGAAAGGTGTTTCATTCCAGGGGATGACACGGGTACATGCACGGTTAAGTTACAAGCCGTGCCATAAGGTAAGATTTTTCCAAGTTCTTTTATATAGGAGCAGTGCCTGATACGGCTTAGAACACTCCCAGGTTTGAAACCGTGTCATCAATAGCGCTTAGGGTTCATGATTTTCATATATAAGACGCCTTTCCCTACACTTATCTCCTCATTCACACATTACTTCTCTCTACATCTTCGTTTTTTTTTCTTCTTCCTCTCTGTTGGTTCCACTGGGTGAAGGACATCATTCATCACTCTTTAGAGATTTCTTGAGCGTGGTGTATCTAAGATGCCTAGGACTAAAATGGTGGCGCGTAAGAATGCTCAACCTCGTTCAGCCGGGGTTCATTTAGAGCTTCGAGACGCTATCCTCCTAACTTGAGGAGGGAGGATGAAGCTAAGTATGATACGGTGCGAGAACGAAGGTATTCATGCCTAATGTGGTAATCGATTGGGAAGTGCTCGCTCGGTATGGGTTGGTGGAACAATTTGATCAATTCTTGAACGATCCAGCTTGGAGAGCAATTTTGAGCATTGAGGAGGACGTTTATACTTCGCTGAGCTATGACTTCGTCGCCACATTCAAGCTTAGTTTCGGCCGTCATACGCAGCTTGATAATGTGGTCTCCTTCTACTGCCAAGGGAGTTACCACCGTGTTGAAATGAGAGAATTTATCAAGTGCCTGGGTATTTATGACAAGGAGTTTATCGACTCCGATGAGTTCTCTCAGCTTCCAAATGCTTTTCCCAGGGGCTTATTGCAGTATAGAGTGTGGAACAGTATGGGAGATAGCGGGTATGATCCATCCAAATCCAAGGGAAGCCATTTATGGGATCCTGCCGTGCGTGTGCTTCATTACATTTTGGCCCGTTTAACCACTGGTAGAGGTGATTCTTAGGGGGTTGTGAATGCTTCGAACTTGTACCAGCCGTGGAGTATGATCACGGGTACCCGGGTTAATGTTGGATTAGCAGCTGTTTGGTGTTTGAAAAAACAGTGCGATCTGGGGCATCACAAGGTTTTCGTCGGCTCCTGGATTACCTGTATTCTGAAGAACTATGGTGTCTTTCCAACACGGGCTCCAAGGGACAGTTGTGGAAGGAGTACCTCTCTCCCTGAGGGTGTTTTGCGGAGGTGGAGGTTTTGTATACTGGATGCATCTGAAGAAGAACAAGAGCAGGAGATAGAACCCGAGCAAGATGAGGAGCAAGAGCAAGCTCAAGAACAGGCCATACCGAACCAGGAGCTAGCAGATTCTGTAAAGAGATTGACTGCGGATTTGGAAGAAATTAAGAGAGAACAAGCCAGGCAGTCAAAGCGGGTGAAGGGCCTGAAGAGTTATTTGGTCACGCGTTTATCACGAATTGGTGAGAAATTGGGGGTAGATCTTCCCCTATGTGGTGGCTTTAGTGATGAGGATGTCGTATCACAAGCTACTTGGGTTGTTTCTGGAGGAGATCGTCACTCGAGCGGTGCATATGATCCAGGTTTTCATTTTGGAGAATCCTCGGGTGCAGCTTTCATGGCACGACATGAAAGTCCAGCAGTTGCTACTGCCGAAGCGAGCAATCAGCAGGATACTGAGGTGATTGGATCTGATTCTTCTCGCCAATCGGGCACTGTACCGTTGCCATCTGACGATTATTTCAGTAGTTGATCTTGCGGGTGGATAGATGGAAGTTGGACCCTGGAGATTTGGACTGTTGTGCAGAACAACCGTTCTACTTTTGTTTTTACTGTCATAACTTGTTTGATTCTGGAAGACTGACCAACCGCTAATGTTTGAAACAGAAAATGCTGATGATAGTTAGCTTTATTTTCAGTTGATTATTAGTTTCTTTTGTTTTGTTTTGCTTTTTGTGAGATACAGGCTTTCAAAGTACACCAACCATTAGCAGGGGTTCTCATGACTTTACTTGGGCGTTGCTTGACTTTCTGTTAAAGATCCGCGTTGTAAGAGAGTTCAGGGAAGTTTTCGTTTTCCTTTTGTTTTCTTTTTGCTGTTATTCTTTGATTCCCTTTATGCATTTCATGAGGACATTGGGGACAATGTTTATTATAAGTGTGGGGAAGGGGGTTAGGAAAACGAAAACTAGGATATAAGGGTTGTGCAATCAAAAATGTAATTTCCTCTTATTTAAGGTATATTCGATGATGACTTTTGACAATCGAGGACTGCTGAGATTTGTTCTTACCCTCGTGGAAAATCTTAAACAATTTTTATTCTCTTATTTTGTATTAGAAATACGTTGCTAAAATTACAAGATGAAATCCAAGTGAAGTAAACTTACTTGTTATTTAACCTCTACTTTCGGGAATTGAGATTGGATTAAGGTCACTAGTGAGTTTAGTATGCTCTTCTTTTTGCTCAGTAGGTGAGCTATGTAACTTAGAGTGAAGGAGTAAATGATACTTGTAACTTGGTGATTCCTTTTCGAAGAAGTTTCTGAAAAAAAAAAATAATTTGGGAGTAATTGAAGAATATAATAATATGTAAATAGTTCAGAAGTGGACCTCATAGACTCGAGTAATTAAGCTTGTGAGATACCTTTTTAGGGAATAACATCTATTGACTCGGGTGACGAACTTGGGATCAATGGCTGAAAGCTCGCTAAAAGGGTCATGAGAAAAGTCTGAGAAAACTGAACTTAAAGGAGCTTATATGAATGATAGTTGATTGATTGAGATGGTAGAGGTTCGAAGGGGTATTTTTAAAACCTAGTAGCCTAAGATCGCCTGGTCTGGGACTTACTGACCAAGGAAACCGTCTTAACTAATTAATTAATTAATTAAATGAGTTAATTGGACTCGAACAAGTAAATCCTAGGGATGCCCTCTACGCTGAGGGAATAACGTCTGTTAACTCGAGTGATGAACTCGGGATTATTGATCGAAAGTTCGTTACATGGGTCGGTTAACTTAGTTAAGTGCTTTAATGGTAAACTCCCAAGATTAACTTAAGAATTGGATGAAACAGAAAAGGAAGAGCTAGGGGACAAGTGGATACAACATGCCTTTAGTCCCGGTTGTGTTGCTTACAATAGTGGTTAAAAGGATTGTATACTTTATTTTACTAGTCTCGAGCTTATGGCAATTTTGACTTTAGGAATTTTAGTTTAAATGATAAGGGTAATAGTTTAATTTACTTGGATTAGCTTTGGGAATTTTAGTATTTGTATTTTGTATACAACTAACGGTAAGATTGAGTAAAGATTATCAATGATTGAGGTGTAGCATGAACTCGATGATGCTGAAATATCTTCTCGATTGTTGGAGCTTATGAGAACTCGTCCTTTGGGTTTTCTTTAATCCGTGTTTGCTTGAGGACAAGCAAAAGCTTAAGTGTGGGGAAATTTGATAAGAGTAAATTAACCCTTATAAATCATGGGCGTTAATGATGAATTTGTGTAGTCTTTTGAATAAAATCAATGCGGATTCGGTACTTAATAGATAAATATATCAGTTTCAGGGTATAATACCAAAAAGAAGTGGAAAGATAACAAAAGGAGCATGATTGAAGCTTAAAAGATCAAGTTAAAGCTACTTATGGACAGCATAGGGAAAGCCATGCCTGTGTCATGAACCGTGTGCACACCTGAGGATGAAAGTTGTCACTTGGAAAGGAAGCACGACTTGTGATATGGGTGTGCTTGAAGCCGTGGTAGACGCTGTAGAGAAGTGGAAAAATCCAGAACATGGTACGGTTTATAATCTAGCCGTGCCACACACTGAACAAGAATGAGGAATTGTGGATTATCGACCAGAGGGAGACACGGTTTGAAATCTGGCCGTGTTGGTGGGCGTGTCAGGCGAATGTTATCCACTTTTCGAGATTCACTTGGAAAAGGAAAGATACATTCGTATCTTTCCAGCTGAAGATCCTCTGCCATTTCCTAGAAAGAATAAATTGAACAACCTTAGGAAGAGGAAAGGGAGAGAGGCGGCACAAGAGAAACCCTAGAGACAAGAAATTAGAAGAGTTTTCGGAATTAAAGCCAAGATATTTGTGTTTGGATTTCTTTATGGATTCAATTATTTTCTGTTTTGTTCTTTTTATTAGATTCATGAGTAACTAATTGTTTTATACTTGGTCCCTTGAGAAACCCCTAATTGTCATGTAATGGATTTGTTGATATTTCAATAATTAATCCTAATCTTTGAGTTTATTCATGTTGCAATTATGGTTTGTTCATCTTGATATGTGCGCAGTATTAGGATCGAATTAGATCTCTATTATTAAGATTGAGAAATCATTTAATAGAGTAGATCTGGCATGAATAAAAAGACCACTTGTAATCCTAGAAATAGGTTATAGGAGGTTTTCTGTATTGAATGAGGTCATGGTGGTCTGATTCAATTGAGAGTCCTAGGATTTTATTGCAATATTAATCATGTTAATTAAAGAGAGATCTTAATTGACTTAATTAGGATTAGGGATTATTGATCTTGAGAAAGACCTTAATCTAGTGTAAGAAACTCCGTAGATCAGTGATTTTGTGTATTAATCATGGGAAAGTTTGTAATTGAATAAAAGTTGCATGAGAATTAGGGGTGGATCTTGGGTAAGGTATTTTTAGATCATTGAATTAATTAAGAGAGTGTTTGAATATATTTACTTTGATCATTTTATTCGCTCCTTTCAGATTTAAGCAGTAATTAGGATAATTGAGATCATCAATAGTGAGAAGTTAAATAGTAGGATAATCGTTAGTACTAGTACTTATAAGTCTTCGTGGGATCGATACCTATACTCTTATGCTATACTGCTAATTGATAGGTACACTTGCTTGAGAACTGATCGTAAGCTCGGATTGAGTATAGGATTTAACTTGTTAGAACAATTAGATCGTCCATCAGAAACGTAATGGGTTAATTATGAAATTTGAATTTGATTGTTGATATTTGTTGTGGAATGGTATTTCTTGAATTGTCAGTAAATTGCTTTAGTTTCTTTATGTGTATTGGCTTGTTATTGAATATTAATTGATCATCCTAAATTGAGTAATTAAAGGCTCGGACTTAATATAAATGAGATATGCATTACAGGAGACATTGCATAAATTTGAAGGCCATCACTGCTATAAGGACATCTAGAAGTAATTGTGATATTATTGAACCATCTTGTGCGAACTAAGGGATTAGAGGATTGTTAGTGCCTTGTCGGTTCCTACTTCGATATGTTCCTTGAGGGTGTTACTTCGACTGATGCTAAACGCACGAGAGCGTTCATTGTTAAAGTAAAGATATTATAAATATCAAAATGATAAGATAATTAAACTAGGTAATGAGACCTGAGCACTGATGGTTGCTTTGAAATCCCAAACCCAAGGTTAAGGGGGGCATAAGCCCTAGACTTTATGATGCGTGAACCCTAGATATTTCAAACCTAGAACTCGACGTCGCTATTTGAATCAATTACCCCGAGGACTGTCTTGAACAAGTATTACGTAATTAGACCCTAATCATACCTTTTGACTGAAATCTAAGTTATCCAATAGGATTTCCTATAGCAAATTCGATCAAGAATTCCTATGAAAGAGTTCTTTTGCAAAAGAACAAAAAAGAGGGTTTCGAATCTCACGAAAAATGTGTGTTTTAATTCAATGATAAGATATCTCACGGTCGACCCCTTACACGGCTTATATAGTGTACATACAATAATATAGAAAACCCAAGTCGCCTAATCTATTTGTTTCCTTATTCTCATGTAACCGAGTAGGTAACTAAATAATATAAACTACAAACCACACACAAATAAACCCAAAATATAACAAATAACAAAACCAAATGTGCTTCTCCTTTTTTGGTTCAATAAAATTATTCTAAGGCCTTTAAATCATTGCATCCCTCCATGGAAACGTGAGTCAAGTTGATAAGTGTTGGTCATCCTTTAGTGTAACTTAATTCCTTAGCTTGTAGGTCCCTGACTAGTCCTTATAAAGCTTCATTCATCCTCTTAGCTCTAGCTCGGGTCATCGGACCTCCAATACCATGTAATGGATCATGGGATTTTGGTTCCTTCCTTTTAGATGCTAGTTGATCCTTATCATTCCCTCCTTCCTCGAAAAGATTTTTCCTCGAATCACTTGCATCATAAAGAGTAAGATAAAAAATGTTAAATGTTGCACTTATATTACCATAGTGGCTTGGAAAATCTATCTTGTAGGCATTGTCATTTATGCGCTCCACCACTTGGAAAGGTCCCTCTCCGCTAGGATGTAATTTAGGCTTTCGCTGCGGTACAAATCTTTCTTTTTCAAATGCACCCAAACCTTTTCTCCTGGATGAAACACAGTTTTGATACGTCCCTTTGGTATTGGCCACTCCCCGATTGCATCCAATTTCTTCTCATCCACAGCTATGCCATCTATACCTGTCATAAAGCCAAAAGAAAACACCATACTAGGTAACGAAAGGTTAGTGTTAATATAAGTAAAATAAACATCCTTATACATAAGTACAAGTAGTTGTTTCTTCGCCAACATTGCACTTTTAGCCTCACTTTTTTTCTGGTAATTTTCTCTCTTCTTAGTGTTTCAGACTCTCTACCCTCATGGCTCACTAGTGTTTGTCTCTCACTCTTTTCTTTTTTCTCTCCCTTCTCTCGCACACTTTCGTGTTTCACTCTAAATTCTTTTGCCATCCTCACTTGATATTCACAAACTTCCCATGGTCTCTATGGCATTAGGATCACCTTCCTTTTGTTTAGAACAAATGAATATTGGTTCTTATACCCATCGTACATCACCTTCCTATCAAACTGCCATGGTCGACCCAGTAATAGGTGACTAGCCTGCATAGGAACTATATCACACATCACCTCATCATGATAACTCTCTATGGAAAAGGCTATAAGAACCTGCTTGGTCACCTTCACTTCACCACACTCATTCAACTATTGCAACTGATATGGATTAGGATGCTTCATGGATTGCAACCGCATCTTATTTACCAACAAGGTGCTAGCAACATTAGTGCAGCTGCCACTATCGATTATTAAGCTACAAACTTTACTCTGCACGTGACACCGTGTATGAAAAATATGTTCACACTGGATCCCCTCACTATCCTCCTGGGGTTGTACACGAAGTACTCTCCTCATGACATATAACTAGCTACTTACGGATCCCTCTAAGTCAACATCCTCATACTCCTACGATGGTGACTCCTCCTCCTCCTCCTCAGAGCTCACACTCTCTACATCCTCATTATCACAAATAATCATAGCTCTCTGATTTGGATATTGGGATACAATGTGTCCAAACCCCTGACACCTAAAACACTTAATATCTCTAGTCTTGGAAGGGGGTTTAGTGTCAGTTTTTCCTTTAGGTGCAGCAACTGGATTCTTAGCCTTCGTGTCCTCTTTAGGCTTTGAATCGGTGGAGTTCCTCTTCCAAGTAAACTTCCATGGAGATTTGGAAGTCGAACCAGTCCTCTACTCACTCATATATTTTAATTGCCGCTTTACTTTAATTGCTTTGTGCAGTAGTTTTTCCATATCTCAATAATGGTGTAGGTCCACTACATCAGCTATTTCCCTATTCAACCCATTGATGAATCTAGCCATAGTGGCGTCATCCGCCTCCTCAACTCTAGCCCTAATCAAGGTTATCTCCAACTCCTTGTAATAATCCTCTACACTTTTAGTTCCTTATGTCAATCCCTGGACTTTCCTAAGTAATTTCCTGTGGTAGTGACTAGGAATGAACCGTTTCTGCATAATAGTCTTCATCTCATCCCAAATGCTAATAGATCTCTCTCCATACCTATGCCTATTACACACTAGCTGATCCCACCATACACTAGTGTAATCTGAAAACTCTATTGCAGCCAGTTTTATCTTTTTCTCCTCAGTATAGTTATGGCATTCAAACACATGATCTATTTTTCTCTCCCACTGTAAATACAACTTTGGATCATTCTTTCCCCGAAATGTTGGGATTTTCAATTTAATACTTCCTAGATTACTATCATGCCTCTAGATACTTCCTCTATCCCTAATGTGTTTATAATCTCCAAAATTAGACTCCTCACCTTCTTCTATCCTAACTCATCCCCTATTCGGTCTACCTACTCCTCGCCTGACAGTGGTACTGCTAGACGGTTCCCTACTCCTCTCTATCCTATCCATTCTTTCATGGATCTGCTTAAGTTCACCCATCAAGATTCTTTTCATCTCTCCCATCAACTCCTTAAACATCACTCAACTCTCTCCTCCATTAGTGTTCTGTCCCAACATAATTCTAAAGTTTTCAACAAAGTAAGATCACAAGTAAAAAAAAAAAAAAACAAAATAATTACGTATGTTCCTTACACTTACTCGTGTATTGCTCACAAATAATATGCTCACAATTCCACTTGTGTATATCTCTCACAAAATATGATCTCACAACCCGCTTTTTATAATTCTTTTGCTAGGAACTCAAATTAGAACCCCTAAACACAAATTACTAAGTCAACACCTAATGATCACTAATTAGTTCCAAGTTACGGTGCAAGAAAGATCAAGTATGAATTTCTAAGAGATATGAACAAATTATGTACTAATAATTTCGGAACCAACAAACAAATCCCTATCATGCAATTAAATGGAAAAAAGGAAATTGCATCGAATATAGATCAAGGATATTAGTATAATTCGGATGCTCAATTGGGAAGAACAAGATGCAATGTGCGGCTAAAATTGGAAATTGAATTGGTACTTGCCAAAACTAGATTTTCTCTCTCTCTCTCTTTTTTGAATTTTGGTTCTTGATTCTTTCTTTTGCAACCGAATTGAATTTTTTTTTTGTACATATGCCTCTCAATATAAACTTGGAATTGAACAACGATTGAATGTTCAAAGATTATCTAAACCTAGATACCATCGGTCTCCAAGGGATTTTAGTGACCGAACAAGATTTTTTTTTTTTTTAAATACGAATTTCTAGATACGAGTATAGAAGATAACAACAGACGAATAATGAAAAAGGGATAGAATTTACTTGATTTAAGAAGCCGAAGCTCTGATATCAAATGATGCGTGAATCCTAAGTATTTCAAACTTAGAACCCGACGTCGTTATTTGAATCAATTACCCTAAGGACCGTCTCGAACAAGTATTGCGTAATTAGGACCCAATCACACCTGTTGACTGAAACCTAAGTTATCCAATAGGGTTTCCTATAGGAAATTCGATCAAGAATTCCTATGGAAGAGTTCTTTTGCAAAAGAACAAAAGAGAGGGTTTTGTATCTCATGAAAAAATGTGTGTTTTGATTCAATGATAAGATATCTCATGGCCGACCCCTTACATGGCTTATATAGTGTACATACAACAATATGGAAAAACTAAGTTGCCTAATCTATTTGTTTCCTTATCTTCATGTAACCGAGTAGGCAACTAAATAATATAAATTACAAACCAAACAAATGAAACCAAAATATAACAAATAACAAAACTAAATGTGCTTCTCCTTTTTCGGTTCAATAAAATTATTCTAAGGCCTCTAAATCATTGCATCCCTCCATGGAAACGTGAGTCAAGTTGATAACTGTTGGTCCTCCTTTAGTGTAACTTGATTCCTTAGCTCGTAGGTCCTTAATGAATCCTTGTAAAGCTTCATTCATCCTCTTAGCTCTAGCTCGGGTCATCGGGCCTCAAATACCATGTAATGGATCATGGGATTTTGGTTCCTTCCTTTTAGATGCTAGTTGATCCCCATCACTTTACATTGGTTACCGGAAGACCATGTGAGATGTTGCATTCATGTGATTGCTCATGCATAGCATATGGTTGATAACTTGATTGAAATTGCTTGTGCGTGTGTAGCATTGAGAGTATTGCACTCCTATTCACTGAGTTGTAGTGTGCTCACCCCTCCACAGACTGTTTTGGAGGTTAAAGTCGTAAAAGCTTGGGATGGGATGAGATGTGAAATGTCGAGTGTTATTGGAAGCTCAGAACAATAAAGTAAGAAATTGATTGATAGGCTTTCTAAATAAAATGTTACCTTATGGCCCTGATGTAAGGTTTTATTCCATTTTACTGGTTGGTAGGGGATACTGACTTTCTACGATCTTGGTTAATCATGTGATATGGAATCCATAGTTATATTTTATTATATAATTATATGTAATATGATTAGTCATAAATGTAATTAACTATTTAAAGTCTTACGTTCTCTAACTCGTAAGACGGTTATCATGTAACGGGTGCACATGTGCCATGATAGCTTTTAGTAGGAACTCCTAAGCCCCAGGTTAGGGGCATAGCAATCTTATTCCACATTAGCTTGTGAAGAAGTAGGACTTTGTCCAGGAGAGGATGATCAAACTGGTTTAGAGGATGGTGATGAAGGATCAGTCTCATGATGTTTTGAATTAGGTTTTTCAAAACCTTTTAGTGCATCCAGTATTGAGTTTTGAAGGTCCTTCCTCATTTTAGCAAACCTTTTCTCCATCAAATCAATAAGGTTTACATTTAGGTTAGGTCTTGAAGATTCTCCAAGTGGTTTACTAAGAACACTTTTTGAGTTACTTTCTAACTCATCATCTTTAGGAACCTCCTTTTCAAATTTCCCTCTAGTTTTAACATTATACTTTTTCTTCTTCTTCTCCTTTATAACATCTTTTCCTGCTCTCTTAGGGGGTTTGTTTGCCTCCTTTTTAGATTGTTTAAAAGTCTCTAAACCACTTTTTGGGTTCAACAAAACTCCCCCTAAGGAATTGCCTTCACCTTCTTCCAAGAAAACTTAACCTTACTAAATTTTAGATGTCTATACTATGCTCCACCTTTTGAAAACCAAAACATTTTTTTTTTCACTAAAATGTTCATATGTTTCATATTTGTTTCACCAATCCTTTTCAGTCTAATTGGTGACTGAGTCTTCTTAGGTAGACTAAGTTTCTTGAAACTGAACATTTTCATTGAAAGATTTCCATACGGTCTGTATCTTCTTATCGTCCACATATGCTTCAATATCTTACTTAGCATATCAATTTTTAACTTCCTTTTAATTGCTAGGATTACTACTACCTCTTCATTAGAAATCATTGTTTTACTTCCATTCTTCAGCAATATGCAATCTGTAACAACTTTATGCCAAAGTCTTACTAGCAATTTAAATTTTGTAGAAAATATATCTTTTTCTACAAAATTTCCTACTCATCATTGATTTCCTTAAAAATCTCATTTTTAGTAGGGTTGATCATCTTTTCATCATCCTTTTCATCTCTCATATTAAAGCATTTAATGAGATTTTTCCTACTAATCTTCACAGAATTTCTTGAAATTCGTGATTTCAAAACTAAATCTTCTAACATTTCCAGATTATCACAAAACTCTCTTACTAAATCTTCATCTACACTATCAGTTAAATTACACAGATCTTTACATCCTATCTAATCTAACCAATGATTTCAATAAAAGCCATTATTTCTAAAAAATTTGAAGTCCACAAAAGAACATTCCAATACCTTGTTTGAAGTTCTTTTTCTTTTCTTTGGTTGAAGGCTATCAAACATTGATTTAGAAGGATTTTTGCTTCTTCGATCTTTCCTTCTTTTTCAGTTTTGATTCTTCCTCTTCATATTCTTCAAAGTTAGTTTCAATGTTAGAGTCTGGTTTTGTATTGTCATTCTTAGAACCACTTCCAATGGACTCATTTTCACTAGCTATTTCTTCATTCCGACTTTCCTCCTTATCACACATCTCTTTAACAGGGTAGTGCACTTTTTTCAACCTTATTTTTCTCTTTCTCTAGTTACTTTCATCTAAAGATACCATTTGCTCAAAATTAAATGAGTCGTCCCTAATAGTTATGGTTTCTTTATTTTTCTTGAGCTTAACACCCTTAGACGCTATTCTAGAGGATTTTCTTAGAGCCATTTTAGGGTTTGGAATTTTGAAATTGAACAGTGTTTGAGTTTTCTTGTCGAAATTCAATCATGAGGAAGCTTAGAGTTTAATCGGTTTCAAGATATAGTTTTTGAGAAAGAGAGAAGGGTTACTCTCTGAATCAGTTTCTGACTTAAAAGAATTGTAAAGAGTACTTCAATGGCTATAAAAATCTTTTAATTTTCTTATTTTCCAAAAATAATGTATATTTTTTATTTACCATTATTCACATTTAAAACACATACAAAAATAAAATAAAATAAATACATGAAAAAGAATTACACATACCAATTTCATTTGTAAAAAATTCAAATACCTAAAGGTTTTGTAAAACTATCTGAATGTTGACTTTCAGTAGAAACGAATTCAATATTAACATTTCCATTTGCAACATGATCCCTAATAAAATAATGTATAATTTCTACATGTTTTGATCTTAAATGATGCACGGGATTTTTTTGTCAAATTTATAGCACTTATATTATCACATCTTATAGGAATAGTTTTATAAATTAATCCATAACCTTGTAATTGCTGTTTTATCAAAAGAATTTTTATACAACAATTTTCAATTGAGACATATTCAACTTCTACTATTGATTGAGCAATTGAATTTTATTTCATAGAAAACCAAGAAATCAATTTATCTCATAAGAATTGACAAGTATTAGAAGTATTTTTTCTATCTACTTTGCTTCTTGCATAATCAGCATCTGAGTATTCAATTAATTCAAAACTTTGATTTTTGGGATATTAGATTCCTAATTTTGTAGTGCATGCAATGTACTTGAAAATTATTTTAATAACTTTTAAATCTGCTTCAATTAGATTACTTTGAAATCTTGTATAAATACAAATAGAAAACAAAATTTCTAATTTAGATGCAATCAAATATAGAAGCGAACCAATTAAACTTCTATATAATTTTTTATTGATTATGTTACCTTGAGGATCAAGATCTAACTTGATAGATGAACTCATTAGGGTAGCTACTTTCTTTGAATTTTCATATCCAAACTTTTTCAATATCTACCTAGTATACTTCTCTTGATAAATGAAAATTCTTTCTTTTGTTTACTTAATTTGTAGACCCAAGAAGAAGTTCAATTTACCCATCATTGACATTTCAAATTTTGCCTGCATTGAATTGATCTAGTTACTATCATCTAATGCTTCATCAATATTATTTGACTTAAATTTAGACAACAAAGCAAAATGATTTTCAAGTTCTTACAACTTAGATCTAGTTTTCATTCCTGAATCTATATTACCGATAATTAAATTAGGGGCTTGAGATGATTTATACTTCTAGGTTTTTAAATTGAATTACCTTCTACTTTAGTGTCTAAGTTATCGGATTTTAAGATTTCATCATATAGTTCTTCTCTTTTATCTATGTCAGATTTACATTTATTGGTCTTATCTTCAACCACTTTTGTACTTTTATTGAAAACATAATACGCTTTACTATTTTGTGAATATTCTAAAAACGATTGCTTCATCTGATTGTTTATCAAACTTAACAAGATTATTTGCATTCTTTTTCACAAAACATGTACATCAAAACACATGAAAGTATGAAACATATGGTTTTCTACCACATAATAGTTCAAATGAAGTTTTCGTAGTACTACGTTGAACATACACTCTATTCATTATATAGCAAGAAGTTGCAATAGCCTTTGCCCAAAAGTATTTAGCTATTTTACTTCCATTTAACATAGAACGTGTCATTTTTTCTATTGTCCTATTTTTTCTTCAACTACTCCATTTTGTTGAGGTGTATAAGGTGCTGAAAAATTATGATTTATTCCATGTTCTTCACAAAATGTTACAAACAAAGCATTGTCAAATAAACAATAGAATATCCTTTCTCATTTTATATTTGTTTAGCAAAACTTTTAAATATATCAAAAGTATTAGACTTATGTTTTAGAAAGAATATCGACGTGAATCTTGGAAAATCATCAACAATCATAAGTCTAAATTTATTTCCTCTTAGACTTAAACTTCTTGTAGATCCAAAAAATCAATGTGTAACAATTCAACTAGTCTTTTTATAAAAATCATATTTTTACTTTTATGTGTTATTGAAACCATTTTATTCTTTAAATAGGTTATACATTTAATATCATGCTTTGTGCTAATTCTAGGCAAATCAACAACAAGATTCTTTTTAGAAAGTTTTTTTAGTTGATTAAAATTTACATGACCAAGCTTTTTATACCAAACACATATATTTTCATTTATGGTTAGAAAGAAACACTCATTATTCATATCAAAAGGCATAAATAGATATATGTTCCTTTTTCTAAATCCTTCGAATAATTTTACTCCTTCAATATTATAAGCATAAAATTTACTCTTTTCAAAGATCATTTTATAACCTCTATCACATAATTGACTTATGCTTAAAAGATTATGCTTTAGTTCTTTCACTACAAAAACATTTTCAATTGAATATGGAGGATGAACAATCGTACTTGTTCCTATGATTTTACCTCTGCCGTTGTCTCTAAATCTTATATATCCTTTTCCTTCTACATTATGCTAGTGAAAAATGATGCATCTCTTGTCATATGGCATGAACACTTACTAGCTAGATACCGAGTGCCTTTTATTTTAATTTATTGTCCTAGCAATCATACAAAAAGGTGATCAAACCCTTTTAGGAACCTAAATCGGCTTAGGTCCTTGATAAGTCAAGCTCATCTTTTCTTGTTTCTTACCTTGATGTGTACTGAGCTTGTTTCTTTTACAAAAGCAATACTTTTCTATGTGGCCTACTTTATTGCAAAAGGAACATGCACAAGAAGATGTATTATACCTTTGATTTACCTCATAGGGATAGTTTTGCCTTGGATACCATTTATTATATCTATACCTGTAGTCTTTGAGGTATCATTTTAGTGGATACTTATGTTGTTGAGGGTACCTTCTAAAGTATCCTTTGTTGCTACTGTTCAAGTTCTTTTTAACAGGTTCTTTATCTTTAATAAGTTGAGCATTAACAAATTCACTTCCTTTAACAAGCATAGTCTTTTTCATATCATTAGGTGAGCTACCATGTTAAAATCTAAGTCCATGTTTAATACTAGTAGGTCTTTAACTACTTATGATCATATTTAATTTTTTTTTATCACTTTCATGAAATTTATTGAAGGTGTTTTTGATTGTTTGTGATAGATCTTTAATTCTAACTTTTAAGTCTTTAATTTCATCCTTCAAAACACCATTTTCTTTTCTTAACGCATTAAAACTAACATGAATTTTTTCATTATCTTTCTTAATGATGTCATTTTTGTCTACAAGCAATTTATTTGTTTAATTTAACACATCCTTTTCATTTTTCAAAACCTTATTTTCTAATTCTAACTTAGATATCTTTAAATCTGCCTTTTTAAGAGCTTTTAACAACTTTTTCATCTCAGCATACATTTCATAATCTAATATGTCAACTTTAACTTCAGATTTGAGATTTACCTTAGATGTAGCCATTAAACACAACTTGATTTCTTCCTCTTCTTCACTTGCAATTTCTAAGTCAACTTCTAATTTGTCAAGGTCACTCTAAGTTGCCATCATTGCTCAACTTTTCTTCTTGAATTTTTCCATTTTCTTTATAAGAACTAGGCACTTGTATTTGATATGTCTAGGTTTCTTACATTCATAACATGTGATTTCTTTCTTCTCTTCTTTCTCCTTAAAGTTCTTTCCCGCATCATATTTGTTAAAGTTTTTAAATTTCTTACCTTTCCTTTTCATTAGCCTATTGAATCTTTTTGCAAGCATATTTATATCCTCATCATCATCGTTGTGCTTGTTAGAATTAGATTCTTTAGTAGCTATTTTTCTCGCTTTGAATACAATCGCTTTTGTGCTATTGTTGGATTCTTCAGTTATGTTCAGATGGGACTCATATGCCATCAGTTTCTCCCTTAATTGACTAAGTGTGAGCTTGTTCAAATTTTCTGCTTCTTCTATAGTAGTCTTCTTTGCATTCCATGACTTTGGTAAGATCCATAATACTGTTTTAACAAGATCAAGACCTTCTATTTTCTTTTCAAGAGAGGTTAGTTCATTAGTTATAGTAGTAAAATGATTAAAAGTATCATTAATTTTCTCATCAAATTTAATTTTAAATAATTCATATTTCTGCAATAAAGCATTAATTTTTTTTTCCTTAATTGTATTTGTTCCTTCATATGTTTTAGATAGTGTATCCCATATTTCTTTAGCTGTGTCACATGAAGAAATCAAATAAAATTCAAATGGTGCTATAGTAGAGAGAAGCATATTCTTAGCTTTATTATTTTGCTTGATGAGCTTCAGTTTGGCCTCTGTGAACTTAGCATCATTCATTTTTATCACTTGATTGTTTCCAATATTGATCACCTGCCTTAGTATAAGTGAACATGCCCATTTTCCAGTATAAGTAATTTGTGCCATCAAAGTATAGAGCTCAATTGATTACAATGTTATTCTCAGCCATGATAAAATGGATCACTTAAATTAATAAAAGAGACTTACTTTGATACTGATTGTTGGTCTCGAAGAGTTACTAAGATTGGGGAGGGGGGGGGGTGGTGTGAATTGGTGTGTATATATATATATATATATATATATATATATATATATATTGTTATGTTCTCTAATTTACTTTGAGCTTGTCGGAAGTTGTTTCAGAAGATAGTATGTAATTTTCGTAATTTTTCTAAATTGAACAAGGAGACAGAAGCTTGTTCAGAACCTTCAAAAGTGTTATATCGATTATTTTTGTTCTGACAGAAGGTGTTTCAGAAGTTGTGTAGTGTATCCGTAGTTCTCGTGATAATCTTTTAGAAGCACTTTCAGAACCTTTATAATAGGAGAACAGTTGACAGGTTTGTTTCAAAAGCACTTTCAGAACCTTCATAACAGGAGGATAGTTAACAGGTTTACTTCAGAAGCACTTTCAGAACCTTCCATGTCTGTCACGAATTTTCTCCAGATTTCGCTCCAATTTTTGTATCAATGGTTTTTAATAAATTTCAAGGCCTAGCTCCACGTGTCAAGTATATTTGGGTAATATACTTGATGTGTTTTACTAAAGTTGGATTTTATATCATGGGGTTTTTTAATTTACATAAAGTTTTACAAGATTTCATTTTATGATAAAGTGAGATCATATAAGATTTACAAGTTTTATCAAGATTTAAATCTAGATATTTATGCTATATTTTGGGAGGTCTAGCAGTTACAAAGATAAGGATAAGAAATATGGTTGTTACATGAAGATATGGTTCCACAATATGAGGGATATCTTCAACAAACTTGATTCAAGAAATATCTCCAAAGAAGATATCGGTCAAATTGATTTATTCAAGCTTATCCTCATCAAAAATATCACGGAATGCAGATCCTCTCCCACCGAATCAACTTATTTTTGAAATACAAAATTTCAAAAAAAAAGAAAAAGCTTGTCACGTGGAACTCCAAGTAACCATTATGTTCTCTTCATAAAAGGAGTGTTCAATTAAAAAAAAAAAAAAGAAGGAAGAAGAGAGAACGTTCTTCTGTGAGAAAAAAAAAAACACACAGAAAAGAAAAGGCTTATACATCTTCAAGCAGAAAATTTTACATATACATGTGATCTATTTTATAAAGGAAATTTGATATTCCTCATTGTCATTGTAATTCCTTTTGTATATAAGGAATTGATAGTTGTTTCATCACTGTAGTTTGAGTGATTAGCTTAGTGAAGAAGCTAGAAAGACTCAGCAGTAAGACTTCACCTTGAAGAGGCTTATATTGTACACTTTCAATTTGTTTGATATAGTGAAACACAACCGGTATAGACAACTGGGACCCCGGCGTGGAGCTGGAAGAGAGGACTGATGCTCGAGACGGAACCTCTATAAATCTCTGAGCATTCTATTCTTCTCTACTCATTTTGTTTACTGCACATTATTGTTCTTCATTATTGTTATTCACGTGATTTTATTAGTCAAGAGTTTTTGAATGATTTGCAAAAAAGTGAAACTTTAAGTAATTAATCAATTCACCCCCCTCTTGATTAATCTAATTGGGACCAACAATTGGTATCGGAGCAGGACTCATCTATTTTGAGTAATCCAAAATGGTTGAAAATAATGTTGCAATTAATCGAGCTCCTTACTTTGATGGCTCAAACTTCTCATACTGGAAGATGCGTATGGAAACTTACATTAAAGCTAATGATTATGATTCATGGCAGGTCATTTCACTTAAAGACAATGTGATCACCTTGAACGGAAATTCGACCTTGTCAAATTCGGAGAAGAAAATTATCGAGAAGAACAACAAAGCGAAAAATTTATTACTGACTACTATTGCTCCATCAGAGTTCTATTTGATATCATCGTGTGCAAGTGCAAAGGAGATTTAGGATATCCTATCCGATACATATGAAGGGATTGATACCATTAAGGAAACCAAGATAAATGCTTTAATTCAATAGTATGAATTATTTAAGTTTAAGTCTAATGAAGATGTCAAAGATGCTTTTAACAGGTTTATAGCTATTACAAATGAGCTTGCATCACTTGGAAAGAAACTTCCAGATCCAGATCTTGTGAGGAAAATGTTGAGGATATTGCCACCATCTTGGGATGCAAAGAAAATTGCTATAGAGGAAGCTCAAGACCTAAACAAGCTAACTCTCGGCCAATTGAGTGAAAAGCTCATGGCATATGAGTCACACATAAAAACCATGCAAAGAGGAGAAGACGGCACCAAAGGAATTGCATTTAAAGTCAAGGAAATAAAGAAAAATGAGACTGAAACGGATGATAGCGACGATGAGAAAGAAGAGGACATCAGTCTTCTAGCACGTAGACTCAACAAGCTGCTCAAGAAGCAAAGAGGTAAGAAGTTTAATCTGTTCAAGAAAAGTACTGAATATAAGCATAATGATGCAGGAAAAGCTTACAAGGAGAAAGAAAAGAAGAAAGAGAAAAGGGAGATTCAATGTTATGAATGCAAAAGGCCAGGACACATTAAATATGAATGTCCAACACTGATCAAGAAAATGGAAAATTATAAAAAGAAAAGTCGTGCAATGCTAGCAACGTGGAGTGATTTAGAGGACACAGAAACAAATTCAGAAGATTCAGAAGAAGAAGAGGATGAGGCAAATCTTTGTCTAATGGCTAGTTCTGAGGTACACTCTGAATCTGATGAAGATGTAACTGATACTGACATGCTAGTAGAAATGAGTAAGCTATTAAAGTCACTAAAAAGGGCTGATATAAGATTAGCTAAGTATGAAAACGAAGTAAAAGCTCTTAAGAATGAAAAGGAAGCAGTAAAGCAAACAAATACGTTACTTGCGGATGAAAATGATATCCTGAAACAAGAAAATGAATCCATGCATGTGAGTATTGAAAAATTAAGAATAGAAAATCATCTACTTGAAGTAGAATCAAGTGACATGAAGGTAAAAATTGATGATCTATCTAATTCGTTGAAAACTACCTTTAAGAAATTTGATGAAAGTGACAAGAAATTGACCATGTTAATTTCTTCACAAAGAGTCTCAAATGAAAAACATGGATTAGGATATGAGCATGGTTCGAGTTCAAAATCGAATCAAAATACAGTTTTTGTTAAGGCTAAACAAGTCTTAAGTGATGAATCCAATAGCAAAAAGTACATTTCGAATACAAATAATGTTAAAAGAGGAAATACCAGAGACTTTTACAGAAGTTATTTTGACAAGAAGTATCCACACAATGGGTACTACAGAAGCAATACCAGAAGGTATAACAGAAGTTATACAAACCAGAATTTCAAGAAATAGGTAAATGACAGGTATAGGAATGCTAATTCTTATGCATGTTTCTTTTGTAATAAATTTGGTCATATTGAGAAATTTTGCTATTATAAGAGAAATAAGCTCAGTAGTCAACAAGTAAATCGAAGAAATCAAATGAGCTTATCTTTTAAAGGGCCCAAAATCGCTTGGGTTCCTAAAAGGACTTAATTCTTTTTATTTGTACAGGAACATGAAGCTCAAATAAGAGGAACATGGTATTTGGATAGTGGATGTTCTAGACATATGACTGGAGATGCTTCATTGTTCAATAGCATAACTTGGGAAGAAAAAGGGTATGTAAAGTTTGGAGATGATAGTAGAGGTAAAATAATTGCCACTGGAACGATTGGTATGCCTACTTTTCTCATTGAAAATGTATATCTTGTGCAAGGTTTAAAACATAATCTACTTAGTATTAGTCAGTTATGTGATAAAGGATATAGAATGATTTTTGATCAAGACAAGTGCTATGCTTTTAATGAAAATGATGAAAGATTATTTGAAGGAATTAGGAAAAGAAATATCTATCTAATAAAACCACTTGAAATCGATAATGTTTGTTGTTTAATTTCCTTGAATGATCATGTTTTTGCTTGGCATAAACGACTAGGACATGTTAATTTTAATCATTTAGAAAAATTATCTAAAAAGGATATTATTAAAGGATTATCTAAGATAAATATTAAACAAGATGTGAAATGTGATACTTGCTTAAAGAATAAAATGGTTTCTGTCTCTCATAAAAGTAAAAATGTAATTTCAACTAAGAGACCACTTGAATTATTGCGTCTTGATCTTTTTGGACCTACTAGAGTCTTAAGCATGGGTGGAAGCAAATATGGACTTGTTATTGTTGATGATTTTTCAAGATACACTTGGGTTATATTCTTGCGACACAAAAGAGATACCTTTGATTCTTTTCAAAAATTTGCAAAACAAATACAAAATGAAAAGGGAGTTTCCATAATTAGTCTTCGAACTGATCATGGAACAGAATTTCAAAATGCAAGTTTTTTAAATATTTGTGAAGAACATGGTATATCTCATAATTTCTCAGCTCCATACACTCCTCAACAAAATGGAGTAGTGGAACACAAGAATAGAACTTTACAAGAGATGACTAGGTCTATGTTAAATGAAAGTGGAATTGCTACGTATTTTTGGGCAGAAGCAGTTTCTACTGCTTGCTATATCATCAATAGAGTTTTCATTCGACCTATGACATCAAAGATTGCTTATGAGATATTTCGAGGTAAGAAACCTAACGTTTCATATTTTTATATCTTTGGATCTAAATGCTTTGTGAAAAAGAATCCTCTCAACCTTGGTAAGTTTGATGAAAGATCTGAAGAAGCTATTTTCTTAGGATATTCTCTAAATAGTCGTGCTTATCGTGTTTTCAATAAATCATCAAAAACTATTGAAGAATTAATAAATATTAAATTTATTGAGGATTTAAAGGATGTTGATTCTGATGAAGAAAAGGACTCCAATTCTAAAGAAAAAGTTAGTTCGGAACCTAAGTCAGAAGCACCTTCTGTTAACATTCGAGGATCTGGTCATCCAGAACCTATTTCAGAGGCAAATGCAGAAGGTACTTCAGAAGTTGTAAGATCTAAACAAGAGGCTTCTAAAACCTGGAGGTATAAGTCTGCACATCCTTCTGATCAAATAATAGGTAATGTTCAATCTGGGGTTAAAACAAGAGCTAATTTACAAAATCTTGAAAATCATTTTGTGTTGTTATCCGAAATTGAACCTAGTAATATGGAAGAAGCTCTAAGTGATGATAATTGGATCATCTCTATGCAAGAAGAATTAAATCAATTTCAAAGAAACAATGTATGGAACTTAGTTCCTAAACCTAGAGGAAAGTCTATAAATGGAACTAAATGGGTGTTTAAAAATAAATTAGATGAAGACGGCAAACTTATAAGAAATAAAGCAAGATTAGTAGCTAAAGGTTATTCACAAGAAGAAGGAATAGATTTTGATGAAACATATGCACTTGTTGCTAGACTAGAAGCAATACGATTGATGCTTGCATATGCATCTTATAAGGATTTTAAAGTTTTTCAAATGGATGTAAAAAGTGCATTTTTAAATGGTTTTATAAAAGAAGAAGTTTATGTGGAACAACCACCTGGTTTTGAAGATCCTTTCAAATCAGACTATGTTTTTAAATTAAATAAAGTAGTATATGGTTTGAAACAAGCTCCAAGAGCTTGGTATGAAAGATTGAGTATGTTTTTTATCTCTAAAGGTTTTCATAGAGGAAAAGTTGACACTACTTTATTCTTGAAAACTTTTGATAATGATATCTTGGTTGTACAAATATATGTGGATGATATTATCTTTGGATCTACTAAAGAATTGTTGTGTCAAGAATTTGCTGAGACCATGCAGGCAGAATTTGAAATGTCAATGATGGGAGAATTGACATTCTTTTTGGGGCTTCAAATAAAACAAACAAAAGAAGGAATCTTTGTTCATCAAGAAAAATATACAAAACAAATATTGAAGAAATTTGGATATGATGGCTGCAAAAAGGTTACAACACCTATGAGTACTTTAACAAGTTTAGACTCTGACTCAAATGGACTAAAGGTAAGTGAGAAACTATATAGGATCCTTATAGGTTCTTTATTGTACTTGACTACATCAAGACCTGATATTTTGTTTAGTGTGTGCTTGTGTGCTAGATTTCAAGCTGCACCAACAAAAATTCATTTATCAGTTGTAAAGCGTATTTTCAAATACCTAGTTAATACTTCAAATTTAGGCATCTGGTATCCTAAAAATAAAAAATTTGATTTAATAGGATATTCTGATGCAGATTATGCTGGTTGTAAAATTGATAGAAAAAGCACATCTGGTACTTGTCAATTCCTAGGTGATAAATTAATTTCTTGGTCTTCTAAAAAACAAAATTCTGTTGCTCTATCCACAGCTGAAGCTGAATATGTTTCTATTGGTAATTGCTGTGCACAAGTTTTATGGATAAAACAACAATTGAATGATTATGGAATAAATTTTAAAACTGTGCCAATTAAATGTGACAACACGAGTGCAATAAATTTGACAAAAAATCCAGTACATCATTCTAGGTCAAAGCACATAGAAATTAAACATCATTTTATTAGAGATCATGTGCATAATGGAGATATAAATGTTGAATTTGTGCCAACCGATAATCAATTTGCAGACATTTTTACTAAACCTCTTGAAAAGGTAAAATTTGAATTTATTAGAAATGAATTAGGAATTTGTAACCCTTTTTGAATTTTTTTCCCTCGAAACCTTCAATATTTGAAAATCTTTATTCGTATAATATATATATTTCTTTTTCTCTAATTTTTCCTTTCTTTGCAATCTGCTTTTTCTCTCTCTTTCTATTTTCCTTCTCTCTCATTGTGTCTCCAATGGTGCCTAAATCTTCAGAACGCCTCAAACAAAAATCCTTCAAAACAAAATCCTCTAACAAGTCTTTAGTGATTAATGATGAATCTTCAGATTCTTCGGAAAAACATCAAGAACCTTCAATAGAGGAGAATCCGAGTTCCCCCGACTCCGAATCTATCATAGGTTCCAAGAAAATTTCCAAAAGAAAACGGGTTGGATCGTCTTCAAAAGGGAAAGAAAAGGTTACTCGAGAAACCTCTTTGCCTAAGAAAACAGCTAAGAAGCAAACAAAACAAAGGAATGTACCAAGTCTGAAACCCTTAATTTCAAAATCTCTTCGAAGGAAGAAAAACGAGGTGTGTTCTTGTAGTTTTGTGGATTTTAATTTCTTTACAAGTAATGGATTTTACTGGAATGAACTTTTAGAACCCATAGGATGCATGGAACTTTGCTCTACTCAAGTTCTAGTTTATGGCGAGTGTGTGAAAGAATTTTATGGAAGTTAAGTCTTTCGGAAGGGAATGTTTTAGTTTCCAGGGTATGTGATCAAGACATTACAATTTCTAGGGCAGATGTAATTAAATGTCTACACTTACATGATGTAAATGATGATGTAGAAATTACAAACATGCCTAGGAATGATCTGTTTGCTGCTATAAATGGAGGCTTACAAATGGATCATGGAAAAGAAGCAATGGTTATTGATTTCGAGTTGTTTCCTCGAATTATACACAAGATTATTGTTGAATGTATATGTCCAAGGAAGGACAGTTCTACTTCAATGTCCATAGAACATGCTCAAATTATCTATGCGATGATTAATAGAAAGAATGTGGACATGGCTTCTAGAGTCATTGATCAAATATGGAGAAATAAAGAAAGTTAGGTATTTGGGAATGTACTCATGCGGTTGTTTGTGTTTAAAGGGATAATTTTGCCTACCAGCTCTTCTGAACCTATTAAGTTAAAGAGGATAGGTAAAGAAGTTTTTCATCATATGTCGATCTTTGTTAAGGATTGTTTGTGGTATGCGAATGATGGTGCACATTTTGTCCATCAAAGGCATATGAAAAGAATTGTTCCTTTTGGAACTTCTTCAATACCTGTTCAAGAAGGAGGTTCAGATCCTAGTTCAGAACCTAGAACAGAGTTTGGAACAGATTATAGGAAGCAACCATATGCTGATGAGGCTGGGAAGAGTGGAACAAAAGAAGCTATATCCAATGTTGATCTGGAACAAATGAAGAATGTTATGCGAGAAGCTTTGAAACATGAGCTATCAGATTTAGTTAAGACAGCTTTGACAGATGAAATTTCAGTTCTTCAACGGTCTGATCTTAGGAGACTAGAAGTAATAGAGTTACAAGTTAAACAAACTTCTGATATTCTTTCTGATATCAAGAAAAATTCTGAGAAAATGCTTACTGATCTCCATTACTATAGAATTCTATATGATGAGTTTAGTGCGAGAGTCAAGCAAGATTTATCTAACAATGTGATTGCTTTTGACAAGTTTGTCTCTCAAGTGAGGAAGATAGGAGATTCAGTCACTAACTCTTTCAAGAATTTGGACTCCAAGACGGATAAAACATCCCAATTTGTCACAAGTCTTCATGGTGAAATTAAGCTGTTCTTATCCACCAAATTTCCAAATTATGTTCGCTCTGGCGCACATATCATCGACTTGGATACTTCACTAGAAAAACCTTCCTCTACCAAACCTTCCACCACTTCTTCTACCTCTCGAGTCACAAGATCCAGAAAATCTTAGTTTTTATCTTAATTTTTGTTTTGAAATGAAGTTGTAAAAGACTTCTTTTATCTTTTATGCATCAATTAAGGGGGAGTTATCCCTTTTGATGTTAACAAAAGAGGGGAGAATGATTCTATTGTGTTTATGAGTGCTTATGATCAATGTGTTTATGATCAATGCTGCTTACTATTGTGCTTATGATCAATGCATTTATAATGATTCTATTGTGTTTATGATGCTTTTCTGTTATAGGAATATATGCTTGCTTGAACATGAAAGTTGATTCTATTTTGTTTATCTAATGGTGTTTTTTTATCATCAAAAAGGGGGAGAATGTTAAGTTCTCTAATTTAGTTTTGATGTTAACAAAAGAGGAATAATGTGTAACGTATGTTTAAGCTTGTCAGAAGTTGTTTCAGAAGATAGTACGTAATTTTCATAATTTTTCTAAATTGAACAAGGAGACAGAAGCTTGTTCAGAACCTTCAAAAGTGTTATATCGATTATTTTTGTTCTGACATAAGGTGTTTCAGAAGTTGTGTAGTGTATCCATAGTTCTCGTGATAATCTTTCAGAAGCACTTTCAGAACCTTTACAATAGGAGAACAATTGACAGGTTTGTTTCAGAAGCACTTTCAGAACCTTCATAACAGGAGGACGGTTAACAGGTTTGCTTCAGAAGCATTTTCAGAACCTTCCATGTCTGTCACGAATTTTCTCCAGATTTCGCTCTAATTTTTGTATCACTGGTTTTTAATAAATTTCAAGGCCTAGCTCCACGTGTCAAGTATATTTGGGTAATATACTTGATGTGTTTTACTAAAGTTGGATTTTATATCATGGGGTTTTTTAATTTACATAAAGTTTTACAAGATTTCATTTTATGATAAAGTGAGATCATATAAGATTTACAAGTTTTATCAAGATTTAAATCTAGATATTTATGCTATATTTTGGGGGATCTAGCAATTACAAAGATAAGGATAAGAAATATGGTTGTTACATGAAGATATGGTTCCACAATATGAGGGATATCTTCAACAAACTTGATTCAAGAAATATCTCCAAAGAAGATCTCGGTCAAATTGATTTATCCAAGCTTATCCTCATAAAAAATATCACGGAATGCAGATCCTCTCCAACCGAATCAACTTATTTTTGAAATACAAAATTTCAAAAAAAAAAAAAAAAGCTTGTCACGTAGAACTCCAAGTAACCATTATGTTCTCTTCATAAAAGGAGTGTTCAATTAAAAAAAAAAGAAGAAGAAGAAAGAAGAAGAGGGAACGTTCTTCTGTGAGAAAAAAAAAACACACGGAAAAGAAAAGGCTCATACATCTTCAAGCAGAAAATTTTACATATACATGTGATCTATTTTATAGAGGAAATTTGATATTCCTCAGTGTCATTATAATTCCTTTTGTGTATAAGGAATTGATAGTTGTTTCATCACTGTAGTTTAAGTGATTAGCTTAGTGAAGAAGCTAGAAAGACTCAACAGTGAGACTTCGCCTTGAAGAGTCTTATATTGTACACTTTCAATTTGTTTGATATAGTGAAACACAACCGGTATAGACAACCGGGACTCCGGCGTGGAGCTGGAGGAGAGGACTGATGCTCGAGGCGGAGCCTCTATAAATCTCTGAACATTCTATTCTTCTCTACTCATTTTGTTTACTGCACATTATTGTTCTTCATTATTGTTATTCACGTGATTTTATTAGTCAAGAGTTTTTGAATGATTTGCAAAAAAGTGAAACTTTAAGTAATTAATCAATTCACCCCCTCTTGATTAATCTAATTGGGACCAACATATACTTTCTTAAAAATTAGATTACGTCCTCAATTAGTTGCTTGTAAATTATGGCTTTAAATTTGCTTTGTAATCACAATAGATATTTAAATGCATGAAAATAGTAGACTATAGTAAGAATAGTTTGCACAATGATTTATAGAGGTTTTGCCTCAAGCGTATGTCCTCTCTTCTAACTCTAAGCTAGGGACCCGATATTCCACACTAATATGTTCCACTATATCCAATCACAAGATAAGATTTATAAATAGTGATCACAATTCATTCTATCAGATTTCAAGCTATCACGTAGCTATCTCTGAACTCAAAGCTTATTTGTAATCTTACTCTCACAAAAATTATCAAAATTAATGAGGAATAAAGAAAATGTAATCCTCACTAAGTTCGATACAAAATAAAATAAAATGTAACATAATATTTTTACAAAGAATGCTAAGTTATATATATTTTTCTTATGTTTTGTTATATTTTTCTTAAACGCTGGGGATATATTTCTTCTGATTACACAATGGCTACAAAGGATAAGCTAGACATTAAGGATATAATTTATTCATGATATTTTATTGAAGATCATAACTCATCTCAAATTCAAAAATCAAATCCACTTTGTTAGTGAAGTGCGTGGATAATTTCTCCAAAACAATGATTAAATTCATACCCCTTAAAAATAGAAATGCATCTTACTTGCTATCTTTTTTAAATGGTCAGGACCAGCTTTAATTTTAATCTTTAAACTTATTATAATTTCAAATCCCCTAGATATATTAACCAACTTTGTGGAACACTTTGAATGTATTACCTAAATACATTCAACTTTGGAAGTAAGCCTTCAAGTTGATTAAATCTTCAAATATAAACTCATCTTGTAACATGCTGTTCATTTTTTGTAGTTATGTTAGTGTAGTGGGTTTACTCTCTAAGTCATTATCTTAGTTACCTTCTAACTAAAAGCTTGAGAGTCATACAACAAGTTTACATTTTGAGTCAGTCTCCAAGTTACATTTTGAGTAAAAACTTGATAGGAAAACTTTTCTTATAAGAGATTAAACTGAATTATGCGTGTATTATTTATTTGCACACTTAATAACTTAGTTAGTAATCTTTTAGTCTTTTTTTCATCATCAAAACTATTATTAAGAGAACTTAACAACTTCTATGCCCTTCTCAATCATGGTTAAGAAAATTGCCATCATGTATCTCTGGAAATTTTGTAATAAATGATAATGGACTTTAAAATACAAAAGTAAGAAAGAAACTAGATTGATTAGATAATTATAACAAATAGGAAGTAAGAATTAAAATTTCAATTTTACAATGGCTAAATAGAATTTGTGAGTGTATATTTATATTTAGAATATTTTATTTAGCTTACACTTAAGTTTCTATATAAAAATAAATATAATGTAGTTTAGATAATGTAATTAGATCATTAATATGCATACTAACTGCACCTATAATTAAAAATTTTCCCACCCTCATATATTTGTTTTCAGGATATTTAGTTACATGGATATCAAAGGACCACCTTTTATAGTGTCATGGAACTAATGAGAGTAGATGTTGGGTTTTGTTTATTTGTTAAGGTGAAGGTAAAAGTGTTGACCAATCTGCTACCAGGCTAAAGGAGACATTCTGATATGCAGAATAGCTTGTCCAACCTTTGCGTGCGAAGGCTAAGTTTCAGGGTGCCCTTTAAGTCGCAGAATGGCTTGCATAAGCTGAGGGTTATGAGAAGTTGGAAATTTGAATTAGGTCAATAGCATAGAGCTAGACATCATGACTTAAGCTACGGTGAATAGTTTCGTTGCTCTAAAAGTTAAGCCTAACTTAGAGGCAGGTGAAGACTTGTGTATATGCCTACCCTTTCATTTATCATTTTCAAATTTTTTCTATGCTCATAGACCTATGCATTTAATGTAGCAAGCCACATGGCATGCTAGGGTTTGAAGTAGTCATAGGTACAAAATCATCTTAGCCTTTCATTTTGCTAGATAACACGTGTTACAATCTTATACTATATGGGAAAATGTGCCCGTACTATTAAACGACCTATATAAGGTACGCAAGTGTCCACTTCCATACCTTTTACTCTTCTTGCATTCCTTCAAAAATAATTTTTTTTTTGTTTACTCAATCACATTCAACACAACTATTTTCAAAGTTTCTCATTTTCTTAACCGCACTTGGTATATCGAACTCATCTTCTCACATTCTTTTTTATGCCATTCATAAGATCATCTTAAATGATGAATGTCGATTTGAGGTCTTTCTTCAGTCTCTTAAGCATAATCAAAGGCCCTTTGATGGCCCTAGCTTGGTCCGAGCATTCAGGGGAATAGGTACGGGTTTACCCGAAGACTTAGATGTCGGAGATGACACCATAGAGGATCAAGGTGTAGGTAAGCGTCAAAGTCTAAGGTGTATTGGCTTGACAGTGATCTCATGGGTTATAGCTTGAAGGTGTGTGTGTTGGCTTGAGGCTTATCTCTTGAGCTTGTAAGTTTCAATTTTGCTTTTCTATTTTTTTTTTTACTTTACTTATCCCTATAGAAATGGCACCATTTAAGTGGGTTTGTTTATCTAACCTAACCGCCCACCAATCTGGGTGTGGTAGACCTAAGTAATACAAGGATTGGAGGTCCTGGGCATTGGCATCTGCTCTTAAGAGGCCCTCCCCTAAGGGAATTTTGATTTGGAGGTCGGATGCTCTTCAACAAACTGACACAATAGTGGCTGCACCCCAATGTAGGACTTTAGAGCATTGTGACGAGGTGCTTTCGAAGAGCGTCCGATTTGGTGGGGTTATCTTTATTCCGGATGACATGGAAGCATGGTATGTCACTTCCGAGTGAAGTAAGGATGTAGCCGTGGAGTGTTATTAAAAATTGAACCATGATGTCTAGCATTCATGGGAGGAATGCTCGGGTACCAGCGTTCCCACGAGGCCTCGTGACCCCTTGCCCTTTAGGCCTATCATGGCATGAGGCTTGAAAGGGAGAGCAAGTCAACGAGACTTGTTTGAGCGAATTCTGAGCCCTTAGGGCCAAGGTGAAGCCAAGGTCCTAATGATTGGAATGTTGGCTTCGGATCTTTACTCCTTCTCTGCTCATCTTACTAAGGTACATATTTGTTTTTTGTTCCTAAAATCTTTGTCTTTTATTCTTTTAATGCATGTCCTTATGACTAGATTCTTCATGTCGATGATGAAGGCCACTTATGGAGTTTTGTTCACTTATGCTAAGGAAAAATGATAGGCACGTCAACGAAATGTAGATTGTGAACACTATTTCAAGTTATTCTCAAGGAAACATGACTATTATGACTCGAACTTACAGAATAGATTGGCGGTCGAGGTTGAGTTGAAGGAAGTGCGGGAGGAGCTTAAGGTGGTAAGGCTATAGAATCGTTGACACTGAGGACAAAGCATGAAGGATCACTTTAAACTTGTCCAATGCATAGCGAGAGTTGAATGAAGTGAACAATCAGATTAACTCTCTAAAGGAAGAGGTCTCGGGTTTCCATAAGTAGGAGTCGTACCTCATGTTTGAGCTATAGCGGGAAAAGGGTAATGTTATGGACTTTCAGTAAGTCCTAGAATTGGCTTAGCAATGCCTCGAGCTCAGTAATGCTAAGGAAGCAAAGCAAAAAGAACGCATCTAAGATCTTGAGAAGCTATTGGTTGATTGGGAATTGAGGATGCATGATTTAGAGGTAAATAAGTGAATAATCTAAGACTAGTACTATAAGGAAATTCAATCCTCCAATGCGTATGTGAACAAGTTGGTCTAAGTCTTGGGGGGGGGGCTAATGAAGTGTTGGATCTATGAGAGGGATCCAACGTTTGATCTCTCTTAGCTCGAGGAAAAAATGCAAGAGCTAAATACCCCTTCGAAGGAGAGGGGGGAGCTTAATCAGGTTGTAGTTAGGAAGAAAGACAATCGCTGAATAAGAACATTCCTCAACCATCGGCAGTGGCATCTGTTGAAGATGCTCCTTCTTCTCCTCCTATTGATGAGGTTGAAAAGATTCCTCCTTCTCCTTTGTGGGAAGAAGTGCCTTTACCTCCTCTTGTTAAAGAAGCTCCTCCTCCACTTGACCTTACATTGTTGTCAACTTAAGCGGTTAGCCTTATAAGATAGATAGTTCTTTTTTTTTTTTTTTCTTTTTTTTAGTTTGTATTCTATATGAAGGTCAGAATGCCGGTTAGATGCCTTGTACACCGATGATGATTAATGAATTGCTTTTTGTATATGCTTCTTCCTTAATTTTATTTCCCTTATTGATTATGTTGTAATAGCTATAATTCCTTCTTTGGCATGTTATAATGCAAAATCCATGTACTTAAGTGTAAAAGGTTAGACTAATTGTTATAATTTAAAATCCATACACTCAAGTATATTAGGTCAAACTTGTCATTGTAATGTTAAATCCCTGCACTCAAGTGTAGTAGGTTGGACTGATTGTTATAATTTTAAATCTATGCACTCAAGTATATTAGGTCGGACTAATCCTTATAATACTTAATCTGTGCACTTAAGTGTAGTAGGTTGGACTAATCATTATAATTTAAAATCCATGCACTAAGTATATTAGGTTGGACTGATCGTTATAATGATCAATTTGTGTACCGAAGTATATTAGGTTAAACTAATCATTATAATGCTCAATTTGTGCACTCAAGTATATTAGGACGGTCTGATTGGTGTAGCTGCTTAGACATTAATAGAACTTTCATTGCAAATATGTAAACCAACTAAAGTAGGTCGGAGTGATCAGTGTAACTGCTCGGACGTTAGTAGAACATTCATTGAATATGTAAACCAACTAAAGTAGATTGGTTTGATTGGCGTAGCTACTTAGACTTTAATAGAACTTTCATTGCAAATACGTATGCTAACTAAAGTAGGTTGGTCTTATTGCTACAGTTGCTTGGACATCAATAGAACTTTCAATACAAATACGTAAACCAACTAAAGTAGGTTAGTTTGATCGGTGTAGTTACTCAAACTTTAATAGAACTTTCATTGCAAATATGTAAATCAACTAAAGTAGGTCAAAGTGATCAATGTAGCTGTTTGGACATTAATAGAACTTTCATTGAATACATAAAACAACTAAAATAGGTTAGTGTGATCAGTGCAACTGCTCAGATGTTAATAGAACTTTCATTAAACATGTAAACTAACTAAAGTAAGTCGGTCTGATTAATGCAGTTACTTGGACTTTAGTAGAGCTTTCATTGCAAATATGTAAACCAACTAAAGTGGTCGATCTAATTGGTGCGGTTACTTGGAGGATCAGCAAGGCATTTTAATGTCTGTTACTTCCATAAATGGATGAAGACACTAAATCATTCCTATTTCAAACTTCTGATCATTTTATTGCATATTTTCCAACTATAGACACCATTTATAAAAGTACAGATACTTGTGTGGCCATTTTCCCTTTGTTTTCCCTACCAAACTTTTTCTCTCTCTCCTCATTTAGTAGAACTCGTTTGAGCCTTTTCCTTTCTTTTCTTTCTTTTTTATCTTTCTCCTCTTCTCTTTCCTTGTTCTCTAGTATGAATTAGATTCCCCCCCACCCCCAAAACTTAAAAAATCCATAACTTTCTCATACTAAATCCAAATAAAAAACCGTAAGCATCACTACGATTCTTAGAGAGAGTATTTCGTATCAAAACCACACTTGCTAGGTGAGGGGGAACTCAATGTTTTACTATATTGTTTGTATTTCCTTACTTAAAAAATTGCTATATATATGTATGTTGCATATCTGATGTTGAGCTTGGTTTTGTAGTTGTGCCATATATTTTTTGAGGGCATATTCTGGTGTGTTGACGTGTGTGTGAAATGTGTGAGTTGTGTCTTACGTGAGTACAAGATTATGTGTTCAACTATTGAGGAAAAAAAAAACAAAATAAAAGGAATTTGATGTGTATTACTTTATAATGTGTGATGAGTAGTAGCAAGATATATGAAATGTGGTAGTTATATAGGTTTAGAGGTTGTTAGAAACAATGTTTTCTTTGAATGCATGGATAGAAAAAGTCAAAAGTAAGCAATAGGGAATTGATAAATTTATTGTGAACATGAGAGGAAACATTGTGAATGGCAACGATGGGCCTAATTTTGAGAATACGTTGGTGAAGAAGTTGAAGGTGAGGAGGAATTCAAACTATATAGGATTCTTGCAAAGGATTTGTAGAGGCATTGGAGTGGATCTAACTACGACTTGTGTTGTGATAATACATATGCATCTACAACTTCCCTAGAGGAGTGAGAGATAAGTTGATGCCAATTACAGATGATAATGATGTGGAGAATGTGATCAAAATGGTTGTAGCTTTTAGGGAGGAGCAAATACAAGAATTGTATTTCAAATCCATAAACAATTGAAAAATCCAATTGAAGAGGGGGAGGTCTTCGAAGCCAATACCTCACCACCTTGACATAAGGAACGGCTAAGCATGATGAATTCACTAATGTGTGATGAAATGGCTTTAGTGCCAGCTTATGAGCCTTTGTACAATGAACAAAGCTCTAATGATCCAAAATTAAATGATTCCTTCCACTCTTTAACAAAAATTGATACTATAGTTAAGCACTTTGTTGTGCATGAATAGTATTCTGACTAGGATAAGGGTCTTGCTAGAAATGCTTTAAATGACATGCATGCCATACATCCACTATTGCACATGCATGCAATGCGAGCTCATAGATTTCAAGAAACGAGTCATTCAGGTGGCAATGAACTCATGGATGCCATTCGATTTTCCAACACTAGGGGAGATAGTGGTTATATCACCTTCAAGGAAAATATGGTTGCTATGTATGGAGACTTTGATAGCAGAGATGACCTTAGGAAGGAAATGAGATTTAATAGTAAGGAAGAGCTACTGCAAGCAATGAAGATGTATCATATAAAGAACCATTGTAACTTTGCCGTTGAAGAATTGAATCAAACTATATGGTCAATTTTCTATGCTAACAAAGACAATGGTTATAAGTAGAGGCTTTGAGCTTGTAAGAAGAAGTTAGAAAACATTTTCATCATCACAATCCTTAAAGGACCTCATACATGCACAAATGTTGTGATACAGAAGGACCATTTGAGGTTAGATTCAAATATGATGGCTAGAATCTTCATTGAATATGTGAGGAAAAACTTGAATATAAAAGTTGTTGACCTCGGTTTTGTAGTTGAATCTAACTTTAGGTACATAATCTCCTTGAAGAGGGTGTGGGATTTAAATAGGAAAGCTATTAAAGCTATGTATGGTGATTGGAACAAATCGTACAACGAATTGCCAAAACCTTTAAACGCAATCCAAATTAGTAATCTTGGAACACAAGTTAAATGGGGTTGGCATGATTCAATAGTTGCTAGGGAAGGCATATTGAAATGGTCTTCTAGACATTCGGGCCATGTGTTGAGGTATTCAAGTATTGCAGGCTTGTACTTGTGTCAACGATACTTTCTTATATGGGTAGTACACTCATAAATCATTAATTGCATGTGGCATAGATGGAAATAACTACATTGTCCCCCTTGCATTCACCTTAGTGGACAATGAATTGGCAAAGACATGGGGATGGTTTCTTTAAATGCTGAAGGAGCATGTTGTAGGTAACCGTAAAAAAACCATTTGTCTCATTTTTTATAGGCATGCTATTATCAGCAGTGCAGTTGAGCGACAATAAAATGGATGGAGACCTCCCTTTATGGTGTGGCGCTTTTGCTTAAACCACATTGCAAGTAACTTTAACACTGGTAACAAGAATTTGCAGCATAGGAAATTGGTGATGGTTGTTGGGATAAAGGCATAGCCTCACAGGTTTTAGCATTACATGAACTTAGTTAGACAAATAAAGCACGACCCCCCTACATGGTTTAGTGGCATCCCATTGGACTAATGTACACGTGCATATGATGGAGGGTATCATTTTGGGTACATGACTTTGAATATTGTGAAAAGTTACAATATTGTTTTGAAAAAGGCAAGAGGCCTACTTATGACTACATTGGTAAAAAAAAAATAAAAAAATCTATAATTGTGTTAAACATTGGGATAGGATGACCAAGGATGTGCATAAAGAAATTGCAATAGACTAGGTTTACATAAAATACACTAACAAAAAAAATAGAAGAAAGATTGAGATGTAGGGCTCGCACCCATAAGGTCATTAGGTTCAATAAACCTAACCAAATATTCAAGGTCTCAACTAGGCCTCAACATGTGGCGAATGGGGTTAAAGGAGGAACAACACAAATTATAAACCTCAAGAATCACATGTGCACATGCAATAAGTGGCAAATATACAAAATTTCATATTCACATGCTATGGCTATAATAGCATATTTGAGGCTTGATAGCTCGTTGGTCATTGACTATTGGTATAAGTGGACACATCGGTTATAATGTTATCAAAGCCACTTCTATCCCATTGGAGATGACTGGTACTAGTTGGAGGTAGGCTTTCCACTCATCTGCCTTGATATTGACAACCTTCAATGTGGAATAGGAAAGCTTAGATCAAAACAATACCATATGGAGATGGACCTTAGAGATCTCTTATCCAAAACTAGGTATAGTACGTGTAGAAGGGAATGGCATAATAGTAGAAACTGCCTGGAGAGAAATAATAATGGTATAGCGCTTGTAACAAAAAAAAAAAAAAACTTTCTTTCTTCATTCATTGAATATTGTTTGTACTTCAGTTTACACAATAATTGTCCCTTGGCTAACTAAATTTCGCTATCATGTTGCAAGATAAATGGATTTAAGATCTTTTGATCCATCATTGTTGACACAATAGACCAGACATCAATCAGAATCTGTTTGGCAAGGGTGGGTATTGTATTTTATAGGTCTTGTTTTTTTTACTTTCTACCTAGTTCTATCGATTCCTACAATTTGTACTTTTATGTTTATAGGAAGAATCTTGGTTGATAGTTAAGCATTGCAAGTTACAGCTATACCGCGATGAGGATGATATCCCTTTAGATCCTTGCTTGTTACTTATCTAGAGTAGGATGGGTTTATAGGACTGAGATGCCTTCTCTTCATTCAGTTGGATTGGCATCTTCCTACAGCATTGGTGGAGAGGTGGAGGCCTGAGACACTCACCTTTTACATGGTCCATGGTGAGGCTATCGTGACTTTATAGGACGTTGAGGTCTAACTCAAGTTATCAGTTGACAGACAGGCCAGTTATAAGTAACAATAACCTTGATTGGCCATCTGAGTGTGAGCGATTACTTAATGAGAGGATGGAGGCAAAGCATAGTAAGGGCAGATGGATTAACTTATCTTAGTTGTGGCATAGATTTTGAGTTTTGCATGCCTAAGCATCTAATAGGATGGTTACATGTCATACCCGCGCCTATATTTTGCAATTGTTGGGAGGCTTTGCATTTGTAGATAAATCAAGCAACCTTGTCCATTGTATGTTCCTTCCACTATTGGAGGACTTTGCCCTTATAGGGTAGTATAGTTGGGGCTTTGCATGTTTGGCCTGGTTGAATCACCAGTTGTGTCGTGCATCTATCTCCAATGTACGTGACATGGGGGGAGCAACGATTCTTTTGCAAGTGTAAGCATAGGATATGTTCCCACATATAGCTCCCTTGAGCTATTACGAGGTTTCATTGGAGGATAGGAGGCCCTTGGGGTCTCGATGGAGGATAGCTTAAAACACTACGCAGCACCCCACACATGTTGTTTAGGCATATAAGGATACATTTGACTACCAAAACCCATATCAGGTTTGTTGTCTTTTTTACATTTTTATATTCACTGGACATTACAAATCTTCATTAACCAATGGGCATCTATTGTTAGATTATTTGGCAACCTTATCTTGAGAATCTAATCGACATATTGCCCTTATTTCTACTGTGTGGGTAGAGGCATTTAGACTGCTCAAATACCATTAATATGTTTTTATATTATAGAGTGGCACTACCTAAATGGCGTCTGTTACTAGTTTGGTGCGTTCCAGCAAGTGCCTGTCAATGGTAACACAAAGCCTCGCTTGCACCATATTGATTTACGAGGCCAAACCAACATTGATTGGATAACGCTGCATGCATCCTACATTATCCATTGGGAGGATTGTTGCTCCTACAAGATCCTATTAAAATATGGCGATGGTGTGCATCCAAACTACATCCAATGGTACAAACATGTCAACTGCCACTACATGAGGTCTACTGGAGCAATAATTGGACACTTGGTAAGAAAAACACTTATAATATCACATTTACTATACTATATGGAGAATAAGTTGTGCCAAAACATTTTCTTTCGATTCTTCCAAGCTAAAACTGATGAGGTGGGACAAAATTGGGTCAATCATGATTTCTTGATTTTTGGACCTTATTTTGAGGGAAATGAGCTAACTCGAAGAAATTAGTACCTATGGTACTAAGCTATGCCATTTTTAGGGCAAATTCATTCGTTTCTCTTAAACAATCGAATTTGCTATTTTTGGTAACTTTTATATTACTTATAACTTTTTATACATTTCTGTTTTGAGTATCGTTTGTGGCATTATATTTTTCTTCTAATTTTCTATATGTCATTAAGTTTTAGGCATTTTTATTTTTGGTAAATTTTACACGTTTCCATTTTTGGAAAATCCTATGTTCCATTTTTAGCAACTTTTTATCTGCTATTATTTGTATGCCCTAAGGTATTGGACAGAGATTATTATTGAATATTATCAAAATTTTGAGCCATCATTACTCTATTTTTATCCCAAATTTTGAAATTCATAAAATTGTCGAATTTGGATGCTAAATATCAAAGAATTCATAGAATTAACTAATATTTGAAGGTCGCACATCAGGTATTCACATAATCAACGGTTTGTGATAAAATTCCTATTAATTTCACGTGTTACGTTGCGTCAGTTGCTATCAGAGCCACATTCGCTCTTGGTAACAATGGCACCTCGTAGACAAGCCAATCAATGTCGTGCTGCAATGGATGAGATGTACGATTGTGATGATTTAGATCGAAAAATCGAGTAGATGATTAATGAGCGATTGGATGTAGTGTTGGAATGTCGGTTGGATGGGGTTGTGGATCAATTGATGGAAAGAATGGGTGCGTTAATGGGTAATCAGAATCATAATCAGTTAATCAACCTTAGACTTGTGAGAAACCTTAATCCAATGTTAGATGCTGAAGAGGTAGAGGATGACTCCTCTTTTGTTGAAGAGGATGAATAATATGATGTAGTACCACGTAGGCGTGTTAGGCCATGTGTAGAGGAAGACCAAAGGCATTGGGAACTAGGTATGAGGATAGAGATACTAGAGTTTCATGGAAGCCTCCAACTAGAGGAGTTCTTAGATTGGTTAACCACAGTTGAGGAGATACTAGATTTCAAAGGAGTTCTTGAGGACAAACGAGTGCAATTGAAAGCAATTGGATTGTGTGGTAGGGCTACAGCATGGTGGCAGCAATTAAAATTGACTCGGAATAGGCTGGGAAAAAAAAATCGCATCTTAAAAAAGATGAAGAAACACCTGCGAGCAGTATTTTTACCCCATAATTTCCAGCGTATTATGTACTAGAAGCTACAAAATCTTAAACAAGGTACCAAGTCAGTAGATGATTACACTTTTAAATTTTACTAGTTGATAGTTAGGAATG
The DNA here is from genome assembly GCA_037954665.1 of Laguncularia racemosa. Lineage (NCBI taxonomy): Eukaryota > Viridiplantae > Streptophyta > Magnoliopsida > Myrtales > Combretaceae > Laguncularia > Laguncularia racemosa. The sequence goes on from JBBMOL010000016.1 coordinate 8,299,449, forward strand.
AACTTCAAGAAACGGATGATCAATTGATTGCTAGATATATCGAGGGTTTAAGAGTGCAGATTCAGGATACAGTCAATTTATTTGATCCTGTTAGTGTATCAACTACTCACTAAAGGGCATTGATTGTTGAGAAACAACAGAGGCAACCTGGGAATCATGTGTTTAGTAGTGGTGTAATGGGCAGTAGCAGTAGTGGTGTGAATCATACAAGAAGTGGAACTTCAAGTAATAATACTATTGGGCATTTTAATAAACCGAGCGCTAGTGGCCCTAGCATTAGTGGAGTGAAGTGTTTCAAGTGTGGTGAGACTGGTCACTAGTAGTCCGAATGTAGGAAGATGGAGAAGAAGGCACTTTTTGTTGAGAACGAAGAGGAAGAGGATGATGAATCTATGTTTGAAGCTATGGGTGATGAAGAACCTGTTTTCAATACTGAATACATTGAGGAGGAGCTTGTGATGGGGGATGGTAAAGAAACTTTAGTAGTTAGAAGATCCTGTATGACCCCCAGGGTAGTACAGGAAAAGTGGCTCAGAAACAATATTTTCCAATCCACTTGTACTATTCTAGGCAGATTATGTCAATTGATGATTAACTTGGGAAGCTGTGAGAACATTGTGTCCACAGAAGCCATGCAAAAGCTGGGTATTAAGCCTGAATAGCACTTAAAACCTTACAGGTTAGCTTGGCTAAAGAAAGGTAGTGAGCTAAATATCTCTAAATGAGCACTGGTTCCATTTTCCATTGGTTCTAAATATAAGGACTCTGTCTGATGTGATGTTGTGACAATGGATGCTTGCCATTTGTTATTGGGGAGGCCATGGCAATTTGATACGGGTGTGACTCATGATGAGAGAGCTAACATTTATAGCTTTGTATGTAAGGGGGTGAAAATTGTGTTGGTTCCTAATAAGGACACTACTAAGTCTAAATTTTATCAAGCAGAGTAATAGCTCCAACATGCTATCTTTAGCTAAGTTTGAGGAAGAGTTGTAGGATTCCAAAGTTATTTTTACTTTAGTGGGTAAGGAGATTGAGAAAGAAGTTGAAGTACCTGAAGTAGTAGTTTTAGTTGGAGAGGAGTTTCGGGACGTATTTCTCGATGAGTTACCGGATAGGTTACCACCACTACGTAACATCCAACACTAGATTGATCTTGAGCCTGGTGCAGCCTTGCTTAATAGACTACGCTATTGAATGAGCCCTATAGAACATGGGGAGTTGAGGAGGCAGGTTAAAGAATTGCTTACGAAGGGTTTTATTTGGGAGAGTTTGAGTCTGTGCGTAGTTCCAACTCTTTTGACTCGTAAAAAGGACAACACCTAGTATATGTATGTGGATAACTAGGCCATCAATAAAATTACTATTAGGTATCGTTTTCCTATTCCACGCTTAGATGGTTTACTTGACCAGTTGAGTGGTGTTAAGGTATTCTCGAAGCTGGATTTGAAGAGTGGATATCACTAGATTCATATTTGAGTTGGTGATGAGTGGAAGACAACCTTCAAGACACGAGAGGGGTTGTATGAGTGGTTGGTTATGCCATTTGGACTGTCTAATGCACCTAGCACATTCATGAGAGTGATGAATCAAGTTCTAAGGCCATTCATTGGCAAGTATGTTGTCGCATACTTTGACAACATACTAATTTACAGTGTTGATCCAAAGCAGCATCTTAAACACTTGCAGGATATTCTTAATGTATTGCGTAGGGAAAATTTCTATGCTACCTTGAAGAAGTGTATTTTCATGACCACTAGGTACTTCTCCTTGGCTACATAATTTCTGTTGATGGTTTACAAGTGGATAAGTCTAAAGTGGAAGCAGTTAAGTAATGGCTTAGACCTACTAGACTGACTGAAGTTCGAAGCTTCTATAGCCTAGCATCATTTTATAAGCGATTCATACCCCATTTCAATAGTATCATGGCTCCCATCACTGACTGTATGAAGAGTGGGAAATTTTTGTGGATTGATAAAGCTGAGAGGGCTTTTAAGCAGATTAAAGTACGTCTTACTACAACCCCAATTTTAGCGTTGCTAGATTTCCATCAGCCTTTTGAGCTACATGCAAATGCCTCTAAAGTGGGGATTGGAGTTGTTTTGAGCCAAAACAACAGGCCAATAGCTTATTTCAATGAGACGTTAATAAGGGCTAAGTTGAGATATAGTACATATGATGTGGAATTCTATGTTGTAGTGCAAGCTGTAAAGCATTGGCATCATTATTTATTTCACAGAGAATTCATCTTATATACTGACCATGAAGCCTTGAAACACTTGAACAGTTAGGATAAAGTGTCATCTCATCATGCTTCATGGGTGGCCTATTTGGAACGTTTCACCTTTTTCGTGAAACACAAGAGTCGTGTTACAAATCGGGTTACTGATGCATTGAGTAAACGCAGGAGTCTTCTAAGTAGGATGCAAGTGGAGGTACCTGGTTTTAATTCATTTACTAAGTTAATTAAAGGTGACTCCTACTTTTCAGTTATTTTCGGAAGAATTAGAGTTGGTGACAAAACATAATACTTACTGCAAGATGGTTTTTTATTCAAGGGTAATTAGTTGTGTATTCCAAACTATAGTATGAGAGATCAAATTATTCAAGAACTGCATGGTGAGGGTCATGTGGGACGAGACAAGACTTAGCAACTGGTACATACATCATATTTTTGGCCAATTATTCGTAAAGAAGTGGAGAAGTATGTACAAAGGTGTAGAGTCTATCAAGTGTCCAAAGGAACAACCATAAATGTAGGAATGTATATGCCACTTCCAATTCCCTTTCAACCTTGGATCGATGTGAGCATGGATTTCGTCCTGAGGTTGCCACGAACCTAGTGAGGTAATGACTCCATCTTTGTAGTAGTTGATAGATTTTCTAAAATGTTGCATTTTATTCCTTGTAAGAAGACTACAAATGTTATCAGTGTTTCATAGTTGTACTTTAGGGAAGTATATAGATTGCATGGGTTGCTTGGAACCATGATATTTGATATATATACAAGGTTTCTCAGCCATTTTTAGGAAAGTTTATGGAAGATGGTTAACACTTGGCTGAATTTTAGTTCTTCCTATCACCCACAAACAGACGGGCAAACTAGGGTAGTAAATAGGTCCCTAAGAAATTTATTAAGGAGTTTAGTGGGGAAGCATGTGAAGAGTTAGGATCAAAAGCTAAGTTAGGTAGAGTTTGCACATAATCATGCAATCAACCATAGTACAGGGTTTAGTCCATTCCATGTGGTTTACTCTGTTGTTCCTAGAGGTCCCTTGATTTGCTACCATTGCCAAACTGAACCAAGATTCATGGTAAGGCCAAAGATTTTGTCCATAGCTTGTAGGATATTCATAAAACTGTTCAACACAATTTATAAAAGGTTACGGGTAAATATAAAGAAGTTATTGATAGAAAAAGGCGACATGTGGAGTTTGACGTAAGAGATTATGTTTGGGTTATCTTTATTAAGGATAGGTTTTCTGCTGGTGAGTATAACAAACTATCAACTAGAAAGATGGGCTAGTGGAGATCATAGAGAAGATCAACTCAAATGCATACAAATTGAAGCTGCCTAGCCACATTCGAATTGCAGATGTATTTAATATGAAGCATGTTATTCCCTACACTAGAGATAGTTTAGACAAAGACATTTCAAGGGTGAATTTTGTCTACCCTGGGGAAGATGATGAGGTGGAGGTATTGGCAAACAGATACATGGTGAAATAGGATAAAATTGGGTTGGTTGTGATTTCTTGATTTTTAGACCTTATTTTGAAGGAAGCGAGTTAACTTGAAGAAATTAGCACCTTTGGTGCTAAGTTATGCCATTTTTAAGGCAAATTCCTTCATTTGGTTCCTTAAACAATCGAATTTGCTATTTTTGATAACTTTTATATTACCTATAACTTTTTATAGAAACTTTTGTTTTGTGTGTCGCTTGTAGCGTTGTATTTGTCTTCTAATTTTCTACGTGTCCTTAAGTTTTAGGCATTTCTATTTTTAGCAAATTATAGGCATTTCCATTTTTTGCAAAATTCTTATGTTCCATTTTTGGCAGCTTTGTGTCTGCTATTATTTATACGCCCTAGGGTATTGGACAGATATTATTATTGAATATTATCGAAATTTTGAGTCATCATTGTTCTATTTTTCTCCCAAATTCCGAAATTCATAAAATGTTGAATTTAGATGCTAAATATCAAGGAATTCATAAAATTAATTGATATTTGAAGATCGCACACTGGGTACTTACAGAATTAACGATTTATGATAAAATTCCTATTAATTTCATGTGTTACGCTGTGTCAAACACCTTATGCCATATACATATAGCATTCGATCTACCTTAAGCATCATGGTGAAGTTATACTTTTTCCTACCACTTAGCACGAGCAACCACTAGAGGGGGAGGTTGTTACAGAACTAAGGTATGCACCTCCAGTAGATCTTGCACTTGCACCACCACCGCATCATAAGGTTAACAGAGTAAGAGTTAAAGGAGGACAATAGAGGGATGAGTAAATCCATCGTGCCCACACTCCTCTGAATGTCATAGATGAAGACATCATAGGTAGCTTAGCTCTCAATACCAACTCATTCATCACCCCTCATAGGCACTCTATTAGCAGTCTCATTCCTAACCCATCTACTATACGAAAGTCACACCACTATCGACTGGATATTGGTGACAACTCATAATCTTTGGTGCAATGGAGTCCATTTCCTCCACGTGACTTTGACAAGCCCTCACAATTGCCTACAACACAAGAGTCATAGGCTCCTCTCACTTTCGATATGGGATGAACTGAGGATAGATTTATCATGGCTATAATCACTAGGCCATGTACTAGAGGTAAGAGTGGAATGAGATAGAGTTATTTGTGAATCGTTTTGAGTACAAAGAAAAATTTGTATTGAAAATACATGGTGTGTTTTCAATACAAATTTTTCTTTGTATTGAAAATGCATGTAATGCAGGCATTCTTAGTTCAAAATTTTCATATACTAAAAATGCATGCGCTATATGCGTTTTTGGTACCTTATTCACATAATATTTTTTTTCTTCTTATCCCATTCATGTAATATTTAAAAAAAAATACATTTTTTCGTGCATTTCTCCTTGAAAATATTCATTAAAAATATTACAAATTGCAAACTACTAATACTTATGATTTAAAAATATATTCGGAGATGTTAACTACTTAATAGATTCCACAATATATAGCATGTAACTTTTAATGCTAAGAAAAAGGAAAGGTAGGTCAACTATAAAAAGAGTGAAATGGGTAGTGGTAGTTTTTCTGCAATCATGTTATCTATAAAAGAAAAGCAAATATTTATATTTTAGAACGCAGTGGTTGTATGTATCTCTAATAATGCAATATATTATCTATATATACAATCTTATAAGAGCCATTATTGCACAAACATATATACATATCTTCTTGTATAATTGCATGGGAATTATGTAATTATGTCATATATCATTGTATTTATTATTGTTTACTTCTTTTCTATATATTTCATATACTATACATATATACCATATGTTATATTGATATTTAAATTGTCTTTACATGAATTACAATTTCAATAATAACTATTAAGAACTTGAATAGCACATATGAAAAATAGAAAAAAGGAACACTTAACTATTATAAGCTAGGGTGAGTGGATAAACTTATTATATAAGGTATTTATCTTTATCTTATTCAATCAGATAGATTTTGGATGGACATTAAGGATCATAGCATGGTTGTCAAAATCGCGATTTTACGTAGAATCGCCGGAGGGTCCGTAGAATCGGAACGTAGAAACGGAACGTAAAAACGTAAGTTTTTTCAACTTTTATAAAATAACCTTTAAATATTAAAAATTTACTTACAGTAGTCATTAAAAAATATAATGGATAATATAAATTAAAAATTTCAGCATAAAATTAGATCATAAATCACAATAAAAGTCATAATATAGATAATCAAGCATAAGTTGTATAATATAAATAATCAACCATAAAAATAATCAATCAAAAGTCTTAATAAAAGTTATGAAATCATAAATCATATTACAAAACAAGAACTAAAATAAATCATCACAATTTCCACCATCTCTCTCATCCATATCATCATCATCATCTGCATCTTCATCAATGTCGACATCATCATGAGGTGTACTGCTACCAATGATTTCCATATCCTCTAATTCCAAAATTTTTGAAGTTCCTATTTGCATTTCAGCTTCAACATTATCAATATCATGAAGGTCCAAATCATTTGGGATTAGGGACTTACTGACAAGACCCTCCAAATTGACATAAGCACCAATTTCGTCCTCCTCCGCATCATCTTTATCTTCATCCCCTGGACTTGGAAAGATATGCAACACACCTTGACCTTCATTCTCATTTGATGAGTCAAACAAATTTTCTTCTTCAACTATCTATTCATCATCAGATGAGAGATCTTCAACAGTGAAAGTAGAAGTGTCAGTGTCAGCAATGCATCTTTCTTTCCTATTTCTTAATTTCAAGTTATGCATTACAAAGACTAAATCATTCATCTTTTGTTGATGTAGCCTATTCCACTTTTTGGTATGGACCTGAAAATGAAAAAGGTTATACATAACTTTATAAGATTCATAATCTTAATAAGTAATAATATATAAAATTGAATAAAAGAACTATTTGTATTGTACCATTTCAAATGCACTCTAATTTCGCTCACAACCTGAAGAACTACAAGTCAAACTTAAAACACAAATAGCAAACTTTTGTAGTTATGGGCATTCATCTCCATATGAATCCCACCATTTAGCTGGAGCTTTTTTGTTTCTTGCTAACCTTGCAGCTTCAATGCCAAATAGTCCCTTAGCATCCTTAAATCTTTTAAGCTGCATATCAATCTTACACCTTTCTGTTGAATTAGAAACCATACGCTTTATGCAACCATATAATCCAATCTTAACATCGGCATCAACTTTAAAATCATCACTATAATGATAATGGGGATTCAAATAATAAGCTGCAGCATGTAATGGTCTATGAAGTTGAAGCTCCCATCTCTTATCAATAATCTTGAAGATGGGTTCATAACTACATTAAATAAATATGATTTCAATTTAGAAATGAAACTTTAAAATTAGCACTAAAGAATATATATATATATATATATATATATATATATATATAGCTAACAAGTTACGATATTACCTTTTCTTTATATTGTTGAAGTTTACTTTAATTTTCTACTTAGCACGATCCATTTCTAGATAAATGAAACCCATAGCTGGTTGATCATCAGAATCCACTAATCTAAGCACTTTAATCAAGGGAAATGCAGCTTTAAGGAAAACAATAACATTCTTCCAAAACCTACTATCCAAAACCACTTGTTGAATCCGCTTTCCATCACTTGTGGTCGAATACTTACATGATTTCCAATGACTAGAAGTGAACATCATCATCAAAGCACTTTTCAACTCATTAAGGCAACCTAATGTCAAATACGAAGTGGCAAAACGAGTTGCACCAGGTATAATCAAGTCCCTCCCTTTAGTGTATCTTCTCAAAATTGAGATAAGTATAGTCCTAGAATAAATATATGTAGTAATTCGCCTTCCTTTTGCAATTATCCCCTGATGGATCTTCAAATTCTTCTCAAAGTCTTCCAAGATCAAATCGATGCAATGTGCAGCACAAGGTGTCCAATATAAGCATTTTCTCTTCTCCATCAATTTTTCTCCTGCTGCTTTATAATTTGCAGCATTATCTGTAATAACTTGTACAACATTTTCCTCTCCAACCTTCTCCACAATATCATTTAACATTGCTAAAACTTTGTTGGTTGTCTTGGATACATCAGAAGCATCTATAGATGATAAGAAGACCGTTCCTTTAGGGCTATTAACCAAGAAATTGCATATGAAACACCTCTTTCTATCAGTCCATGCATCAGACATAATAGAGCAACCTGTTTTTTTCCATTCAGCTTTGTAGTCATTAAGTAATTCCATTGTTCGAGCTACTTCTTTCTTCAAACAAGTCACCCTTAGCTCATGATAAGAAGGAGGTTTAAGCCCACATCCATATCGACCAACCACTTGAAGCATCTTCACAAACTCTGGATTTTTGACACAATTAAATGGAATTGCACTAGTAAAGAAAAAACGAGCAATTTGTTGGCTACATTCTTCTTTCAAATCTTTCTTCATGAATTGGTTAATTGTACCTTGCGTTGCCCGTGTTCCACTTTCACAATTTTTTTTTTTTTATTTCAGAAAGAAGTCCATGCAATTCCTTTCTTTTTTGTTTATCCCTATTTGCTCCACCTCATCATCGGCATCATCTGAATCTTCAATGCCATGAATTTGCTTTCTCTTCATTTCTAATAATTTTGCCGCTTTTAGCAACATTGTTAACATTTCATTTTTTACATCATCCGGGACACTGGTGCATGGCTTTACATCTTTACGCGTACACCCCAAGTGATTCTTGAATCTGTAAATGCCTCCACTAACAACTTTATTACAATACTTACATTTAACTTTTTTCCCATTGTTGTCTACATCAATTCCATGCTCCCAACCTATATCAAATCTACTTCCAAGTGAATTCTTTCTTTTCGAACTCTCTCTAGATGATTTGGAAAATGACATTTTAACTCAATCGATACTTAAAATCCTGTAAGAAAAAAAAAAAGGAAAAAAGGAGTAAAGAGAGCTATGGTAGAAAGTAGAAACTATAAAGTACTATTACATATTTACAAATTACATATGTACAAACTACGGTTGAACACACGGTTGAAGGCATGGCCGTGTGTTCAGCTTAGAAAATCTACAGAAGCACACACGATTGAGTACACGGTTGAAGGCACGGCCTTGAAAGCCATCAACCCATTCAAATACCCATTCACAATCACAACTCACAAGCATAAAAATTCACATGATACACTACATTACAATTGTACAAGTACAAGTATTGCTAGTCAATAGTCATACAAGTCATACCTAACACAAAACTCGCGTCTATGAAGATGGATCTCAACTCGGTGGCTTGCTGCAAGAACAATCGCTGCTTGGCGGCGCTCACTCGTCTACGAAGGAGAAGGATCGCTAGCTCGCTGCTCGATGCTCTTTGTTCTGATAGTATCAACTCAGCTCAGTGTGGAAGTGGAACTATGGATCTTGGCTCGCGCTCGCCTCTCCTGTTTTCACTTTTCACTGTCTCTCTTCTCCTCTCTCCACTAAACTCTGAAGAAGTTCACCGTACAGGCTACAACAGGCAGCAGCAAGCCGGAAATTGCAAAGGACGTGTTGAGTTGCCGATTGGGCTGGGCTGGGTTGGGCTTGGATCCGATCTAAATGGATTAAGCCTGCAATTGGAAATATTTGTGGAATCGGTTGAAACGGATAGAATCGCAATTTTGAACGATTTTATTGTTCAAAATCGCGATTTTATTACGATTTTGCTCCTCTCCGATCTTGTATGCGAGTTAACTGGGAATATATATACAAACTCGTAAAATCGTTGAATCGTACGAGTTGAAACACGATTTTGACAACAATGAATCATAGGATAAGATTTAGGTGCATATTTTCCAAAACTTGTTTCTACATAAAGGAGTACGTTGTATAGGGTTTTTCTATCTTATGTCTACCTTGCTTGAACATATTTTCCAATAGCACCTTTGATATGTTGGAATGGACCTAAAATGAAATTACGATTCCAAATTCTATTCGCTTTTCTATATTTGAAAACATTTTTAAAAGTTGGAATCACGATATCATTCCACCCCATTAATAATAATTACTTAAACAGCTTTTCTAGCCTCATTAATATATATTTATGACATCACAAGTTAAGGGCTTTTTCGATAAATATCATTATATATAATTCCATTATATTCTATGGATGTTTTGAAATACAAGAATAAACTTGGCATTCCAATGATTTTATTTCAAATCATTCTTGCGTACCATATGTGACATAAGGTATACAAGATATAGGTTTAAGTGTATTTTATATCTATCCTATAAAAAATTATTAAATATTATCAATAAATGAATAATAAATAACAATATAATGTTTTACTAAAAAGAAAAAAAAAATCCCAAGGCAATAAGTTAATGACCTTAAATGGTTAAACTTATCTATGTCTTTTTTAATTTACATTCATTCTTTATTCCTTATTCTTTCTTTTTACTAAATAGTAAGATCATATAAATCCGAAATAAAGGAAAGAAAAATTACTTCAGTTTTTTTTTTTTTTATATAGATTTTGCTATAGGTCCTATGTGTTTTATATATAAATTATAATATTATATTTTTTTAATATTATATAAACTTGAAATTCACATAAAGCAAAACAATTTACTGGTTCTAATATAATATTGGTTTTATGGTGGTTCTAAAATGCTATAAGGTATATTCTAGTTTCAAAAGTTAAGAATATGTACTTTATATGGTAAGATACAGATAGAATCTCATAATCTATTCATTTGTACCTACTTATCTCTATAGTAAATTGCCATTTAATTGCTTAATAAAATAAAAAAGATTTTATACAAGTAATATTTAATGAAACTTTATGAAGAAAGTGGGTAAAATTTGAGAAAAATAGAAAACGAAAAGTGAGAGATCATAAGGAAATGCCTTCCGTGGAACTAACGCTGAAGATTATACGGAGAAATAAATTAGAATAAGAAAAGCCACAATAGAAAAAAGCTAGACGCTATTAGTGAATGTTATTATGAAAAATGATTATTACAATAATTAGTTTAAGTTCAAAACTTAACACTTTTTTTGGGACCAATAATTCACCATTTTAATGGACAGTGTTTGCATTGAAATAAAAACCTGTTATATGTTCTTTGCATTTAACTAGGTCATTATTCCATTATTATGGTTCTCTCTCATTTTATATTGAGTTGATAGATACTTGAAGGGAGATCAATATGATCGTGATATTTAATAAAAATGTATAAGATTAATTAGAGTCATCGTAATATATTTATTCAACGTACTCTAATCTTCTATGTATGGAGTTATACATAAATTTTAAACATTAATTAAACATATAATAAAAATGTCAAGACTTTTGTAACCTGGTAGTATAAACATTGATTTCCCATCAAAATATATCAGGTTTGAATTTTCTTTTTTTCAAAGTGGTAAAAGTGCAGTTGACAATATATATATATATATATATATAGATAGATAGATAGATAGATGGATAGATAGATAGTTAAAATTATACATATAGTATTAATTTATTAGTTTTAAGTGTGTAAATAATATAATCTTTAAAATACATATTAAAAGATGTAAGTATATTTGCTAGATATATTTATATCATGAAATATATATGTACATATGTAACTATTTAGATATTTATATGTGTTAGTTCATGTTATTAAATATTTACATATAGACCTTACCATATAATTAAATTATGGAAAAAGTATAAATTTAGTCCTTAATATTTGTTATTTTTTATATTTTAGTCCTACATGTTTAATTTCTTATGTTTGAGTATTTAACGTTTATAAATGAGTCATTTCAATGATAGAGTTAATTTTTTCACTAGAATATGACACGTGACAAGATTTGATTGGTCAAAATAAATAGTGACATTGTTAATTTATTTTTGTTAGAAAATGACACGTGGCACGATTTAATTGATTGAAATAAATTATTTTGATTAATCATATTATGCCACGTATCAATTTTAATGGAAAAATTAACAGCAAACTATTGGTGAATTTATTTGCAAACATTGAGGTTTGAAATAGAAAAAAAAAATATTTAGGATTGAAATAAAAAATGTGGCAAATGTTGTAAAATCTTATAATATACGTACTATAATATATAATGTACATGCTCTCTAATTACATGTTGTATCTAATTAATTTTATGTTTATTTATACATACGTTACAAATGTTATGCAACTTTCAAAGTATCCATTTACATAATTAGCTTCCATATATAATAATTGTTATTTTTTTTGGGTACATGATATCAAGCATTAAAATATGCCTTTAACATGATTATAATTTATAAATTATACATAGAAATATGCGTGTAAAATATATTTAATTATATCAAATAAAGTATTGAATAGCAACACATGTATGTTCTATCGTTAAATTTTAGTTATACATTACACGTGCTTTATTGCTTATGGTTTTTTTTTATGTAATAATGGCATAGTTCTTGTTCATGCAATATATTTTTATCACTAACATATTTATACATAAAATGCATACTAAATTGATTCTCCCTCGGTTGCAGGTTCTAGAATCTAGACTAGGAGTAATCCTAAAAATTGAATTTCATTTTATAATGTTACATGTGATATATAACATATATGCTATATAATTATTTAGATTGTAACTCCAGAGATGTCATATATATGAAAGTGGCAATATATTATATAAATTTATATTACATGTACAAATGTACTTTTGTAGCCAAGGACAGATACAATATAAGAAAGCAAAATACATAAATAATGTATTTTTTTTAAATATTACACAAAATATCAAAAACGCATATGGTGCATACTTTTTTAGTATAGAAAATTTTTTTATTGAAAACTCATATACTGCATACGTTTTCAATATAAATTTTTTGTTACTCTACATGAAACGCCCCACAATTATTAGAAAAAGAAAAAGAAGAAAAAAGGAAAACAACAAAAATTAATAACTTTGATATTTGGTTTAATAAATTTCAGAACCTACAAAGAAAGGAGTTATGCAAGTACACACATAACAGCGGAATACTTTATAACCATTCTACATGAGTATAATTAATAGGACAACGATTATAGAAATATCGTGAAGATCATAATAATAATCAAAAGTAACTACGGAACAAAATAAATACATGTAAAGTTATAATATGATAATATAAACACCATTATCAATTTTTAATTTCAACACATTTTGAATTACTAAAGCTTCACGAGTAAATTTCATAATGGATAAAAATTTCGAATAGATTGACAACAATTATTTATAATATATTAGCATTACTTTAATGGTTTGCGTGTAGTGGAAATTTTATAACAAATGACAATGGATTTTAAAATACAAACGTAAGAAAAAAAAACTAGATCGATCCGGTAATCATGATAAATAGGAAGCAATAATTAAAATATCAATTTTATGATGGTTAAATAGAATTTTTTAGTGTATATTTATATTTAGAATATTTTAGTTAGCTTACACATAAGTTTCTGTATAAAAACAAAAATAACATGGTTTAGATAATTTAATTCGATCATTAATACATGTACTAATTGGACCTGTAATTAAATATTTTTCTAGTCTCATATATTTGTTTTTAGGGACAATCCTAACTTGGTTTGGGCATTCCAAGGAATAGGTATGGGTTCACCTGAAAGCTTAGATATCGAAGGCAACGTCATTGGGGACACCACAAAGGATCAAGGTATAGGTAAAGGTGAAAGTCCGGGCTATGTTACCTTAAGGGTGAACTTATAGCTAGCAACTCAAAGGTTTATATGGTAAGTCTCAATTTTTCATTTTTCTTTTTTCTTTTTTTTTGTTGACTCCAATTTTCCCTGTAGAAATGGCACCATTCAAAAGGGCTCATTTGTTCAACTTAGCTGCCCATCAGGTTGGGTGTGGTAGACTTAAGCCATAGGAGGAGATGAGGTTAGGGCATCAGCCTTTACAATTAAGAGGCCCTTCATGGGGGGAATTGTGATTCATTGCTTAGATGTTCCCTGATAGGACCTTAGAGCATCATGATGAGGTGCTTCTAAAGTACAGTTGATCTAGAGGGGTGATTTCCATCACAAACGATGCGTAAGCATGATTTTTGCTTCCGAAGGAAGTAAGAAGGTAGCCAATGGAGTGCTGTAAACAAAGATGCCATGATGTCCAGCATTTACGAGAGGAGTGCCTAGGTAGCAATGATCCATTGTGGTCTCTCAGCCCCTCACTCTCTAGTGCCCCTATGCCTGTCATGGCTTAAGCCTAGATAGGAGAGTAGGTCAGCAAAACCTATTCAATAGGATATTGAGCCCCCAATAGCGAGGTGAAGTTGAGCTCCTAGCATCAAGAATGTCGGCTTTGGATCTTCAATCCTTCTTCTCAGCTCGTCTTAATGAGGTATAAGTCGGTTTTTGTTCTTAAAATCTTCATCTTTTATTCTTTCATGTGTGTCCTTATAGTTAGTTTTCTTCATGTAGATGGTGAAGGTCACATACGAGGTTCTATTCACATGTGCCGAGGGACAACGGTAGGTACATGAATGAAATGCAAATTATGAATACTATTATTAGTTGTTCTCATGGCAATATAATTGTTATGGCTCAAACTTTCAGAATCCAATGATAGTCAAGGTTGAGTTGAAGGAGGCTCACGAGGAGCTCAAGGTGATAAGGGAAGACTATTACTATAGAATTATTGTCACTAAGGAGAGGGCATGAAGGAGTGTCTTTGACTTATCCAACATGTAGTGGGAGTTGAACAATGCAATCAACCAGATCATCTCTCTAAAGGAAGAGGTCTCGAGTTTGCAGGAGTAGAAGTCATTACTCACATTCGAGTTATTGTGAGAGAAGGTCATTGATGTGAACTTTAAGAAAAACCTAGATTTAGGTTAGCAATATCTCGAGTTGAGTAATGTAGAGGAGATCAAGCTGAAGGAAAGAATTTAAGATCTACGAGGAAATTCAATCCTTTGATGAGTACGTTAACGAGCTAGTCCGGGTAATGGAGGGGGGCCTAAGGAACATGAAGCGTTGGGTTCGTGAGAGGGATTTGGCATTTGGTCTCTCTTAGCTCGAGAAAAAAAATACAAGAGCCTAAAACCCTTATGGAGGAGAGGGAGGAGCTTAACCTGGCCGTGGCTGAGGAAGAAGGATAGCCGTTGAATGAAAACTTTCCTTAGCCATCAATAGTGGCACCTACCATAGATGCTCCTCCTTCTCTTCTTATTAACCTCCATAGGAAAAAGTGCCTCTACCTCCTCCCATTAAAGAAGTTCCTCCTTTGCTCATGCTTACGCTGTCTTTAACCCAACAAATGGCCTTGTAGGATAGATAGTTGTTTTCTTTTTTCTTTGTTTTGTTTTTTTTTTTTTCATTTTGCATTTTGTATGATGGTCAAAATACCAGCTAGGAGCCTTTTACACTGATTACAATTAATGAAATGGTTTTTGTATATGCTTATTTTCTAATTTTAATTCCCTTATTAATTAAACTGCAATAACTATAATTCCCTCTTTGGTGTGTTATAATGACAAATTCATGCACTAAAGTATAATAGGTTGGACTAATTGTTTTAATACAAAATCCATACACTTAAGTATGATAGGATGGACTAATTGGTGCTACTACTCGGACATTTAGGAGAACTTTGTTTATTGAAAATATGTTAACTAACTAAAATAGGTTGGACTAATTGGTGCAATTGCTCGTATGTTTAGGAGAACTCCTTTTATTGAAAATACGTAAACCATCTAAAGTAGGTCAGACTAATTAGTGCAGTTACTTAGATGTTTAGGAGAAGTCCTTTTATTGAAAATATGTAAATCAACTAGAGAAGGTTGAACTAATTGGTGTAGTTGCTCGGAAGTTTAGGAGAACTCCTTTTATTAAAGATATGTAAACTAACTAAAATTGGTTGGAGTTATTAGTGTAGCTACTTAGATATATAGTAGAACTTGTTTATGTAAAATCTGCAAACTAACTATCTTAGGTCAGAGTAATCGGTGTAGTTGCTTAGATGTTTATCAAAACTCCTTTTATGCAAAATATGTAAACCAACTCTACTGTCCTGCATCTGCTTATTTACAATTAGGTGGTTGTTAACCTTAAATGCTACATAAATTTAATGCTTACTTGTTGAAGTTTGGAATAAATTTCAAAAAGTTGTGATGTTTTAATTCTAGAAAGAAATAGCAATAAATATTTCAAAGGGTAATACCACTGCAAAGTATTTTAACGTTTGTTACTTTCATAAATGGACGGAGATACTAAATCCTTCCTATTTCAAACTTCTAATCACTTAATTGCATATTTTCCAACTATCGACACTACTTTGCCAAATTTTAAAAGTATAGACATGTGTGTGGCCATTTTCCCTTTGTTTTCCCTACTAAACTTTCCCACTCTTCCTCATTTAATTGAACTCACTTTTTTTCTTTTCTTTCCTTCTCTTCTTCTCATTCGTTGTTCTCTAGTACGAATTATATTCTCTACCCCATTTTTTTTTTTCAAAATCCATAACATTCTCATACTAGATCCAAATAAAAAATTGTAAGTATCATTACGATCCTTAGAAAGAGTACTTCATATTAAGACCACACTTGCTATGTGAGTAGGAACTTGATGTTTTACTATATTATTTGTGTTTCCTTATTGAAAAATTATTATATATGCGTCTATTGCATATCTACTGTTGGGCTTAGTTTTGTAGTTATGTTGTATATCTACTAAGGGCATATTCTATTGTGTTGATGTGTGTGTAAAATGTATATGTTGTGTCTTATGTGAGTATGTGATTGTGTGTTTAACTATTGAGGAAAAAAAATAAAAAGGAATTTCATGTATATTTCTTCACAATGTGTATAGAGTAGTAGCAAAATATGCAAAATGTGATAGTTATAGAGGCTTAGAAATCGTTGGAAACGATGTTTGCTTTGAATGCATAGATAGAAATAGTCAAAATTAGGGAATAGAGAATTGATACAATTTTGCATGAGACTAAACATGCAAACTTCATGTAATTAGGTTTGAAATGGTCGTGGTGGTGAAATTTATTATAAATACAATAGGAAACATTGTGTATGGCAACAACGAGCTCAATTATGAGAGTGTATTGGTAAAGAAGTTGAAGGTGAGGAGAAATTTAAACTATATAGAAATCTTGCATAGGATTTTTAGGGGCATTAGAGTTGATCTAACTATGGTTTGTGTTGAGATACTATATAGGAATCCACACTACTTCCTTAGAGGAGTGAGATATAAGTTGATGCCAATGGACAATAATGATGTGGAGAATGTAATCAAAATGGCTACTACTTTCAGGGAGGAGTAGATATAAGAATTGTATGTTGAAATCTATGAACAATTGGAAAATCTAATTAAAGAAGGGGAGGCCTTCAAAGCCATTACCTCATCACCTCAACATGAGAAAGGGTCAAGCATGATGACTAATTCACTAATGTGTGATGAAATGGCTCCGATGCCAGCTTATGAACCTTTGTGCAATAAAGAAAACTCTGATGATCCATAATTAAATGATGCCCTCTACTCTCCAATGGAAACCGATACTGTTGTGGAGCACTTTGTAGTGCATAAAGAGTATTCTGATGAGGATGAGGATCTAACCAAAAATGCTTTAAATGACATGCATTTCACACATCTTCCACTACACATGCATGCAATGCAGGCTCGTAGAATTTCAAGAAGCAAGCCATTTAGGTGACAACAAACCTAAGGATACCATTCCATTTTTCAATGTCGAGGGAAATAGTGATTATATCACCTTTAAGGAAAATATGGCCGCTATGTATGGAGACTTTGGCAATAGTGATGACCTTAGGAAGGGAATAAGATTCAAAAGTAAAGAAGAGTTACTGCAAGCTATGAAGATGTTTCATATAAATAACCACTGTAATTTTGTAGTTGAAGAATTGAACCAGACCTTATGGTCAATTTTTTATGCTAATAAAGACAATGGTTATAAGTGGAGGCTTCATGCTTGTAAGAAGAAGTTAGAAGGCCTTTTCGTCATCACAATCCTCGAAGGTCCTCATACATGCACAAACATTGTGATACATCAAGATCATCTAAGGTTAGATTCAAATATGATGGCTAAAATTTTCATTGAATATGTGAGAAAACCCTAGATATAAAGGTTGCTAACCTCGATTCCACATGTAAACACCCCATTTTTTCTCTAATGATCAATAATAATCAACAATAATTAATTTTCAAAAATTTCCAATTTTTTCTCTAATTTAGCAAAAAAAGGAAAAATATTCAAAAAATAAAATAAATAGGAAAAATACATCAATTTTGGAAAATAATTTCAGAAATGGCAATAAAAAGGGTTAAGTAATTTTTACAAATTTTTGAAATTTCAAAAAATACAAAAAAATAAAAAAAAATCACATTGCATATATGCAAATTGCGAAAATAATAAAATTGCGAAAGTGAGCTAGCCCAGTTGGTCCGGACCAGGGTCAGGTGCGTGCGGGAGTGGGCTCGGTTAGGGGTTCGAAAAGCGGGGGAAGTAGAATCCGCGTTTTGCAAAATTTTTCTCTGCTTGGGACACGTGTCAGCATCCGATTGGCCAGGGCGAACGCATGCGCCAGGCGCGTGATCGTCTTCAACCTCTGTCCGAGATCGCTAGCGATGAGAAAAATCCAAATTTCGGCCGTTTTGATTCGATTTTTTGCACAAATTCAACAGATCTTCAACAGAAATAGGATAAACATCATCCAATAGGAATCAAATCGCAACAAATCGATTGGATTTGCACAAATCGGAGCTGGGTTTTTAACCGCAAATCCAATTTGCTTCAATCGGTGGAAATCTGAGTTTATTTAGCTCGATTTCTTACGCCTATAAATAGAGGATGAAGTGGAGAGGCAGAAGCACGGATCAAAAGTGAGAAAAAGAGAGAAAAGAGAGAGAATCAAAGCCTCGCCGGAGTTCTTCAACCCGCGACCACCGATCAAGCGTTAAGCAGCCACTAGGAGGCGTTTCTGAAGCAAACCACCGCCACAGTTGAGTTCCTTACCCCCGAAAACCTAGGAATCTACACCTCAACCGCTTCGGAAGGCCACCGGAACGCCGTCAACGAGCATCCCCAATCGCCGCATCCGATCGACCCGACTCAACCCGCGCACCAACCCAGATCCAGGTAAGTCGGATTTTTTGATTTTTTGTATTTATTTTATTTATTTAGTTATTTTATTTATTTCGAATTTATTTATTTACTTATTTGTTATTTATAATTCAATAAATAGAAAAAATGTTAGAAATTAGATTATTTTTTTTAGGATTTAATTTAGGATGAATGATAAAAATAAAAATAATAATTATAATAATAAATAATAAAAATGTGAAAATTTATAAAGAAAATAATAAAAATATTAGAAAAGAATAATAATAAAATTTAGATTTTAGAATAGGATAGATGAAAAATCTAGGAGAAAATTTTCAATAAAAATTATAAAAATTGTGAAAATTATAAAAATTATAAAAAATTATAAAAATTAACAAAAAATCAATAAAAATTTATAATAGTAGAAATGAGTGAAAAAAAAATTTATCACTTAGAAAAATCATTTTCTCAAATAAATCCAAAATTGGTGTTTTTTCTTAAAATTATTATTTTCGAAAAATCAAATTATTAAGCTTAGGCTTAGATTTTTTTTTTTTTTACAAAAATACTAAAATGGTAAAAACATAAATCAAAAGAAATTTCATAATTAAAAATCATCAACACATTCAAATTTTTCAGGAAAAGCGAACTACGACTTGTTTGATCCTGAATAACAGGTACGTAGGCACCCACTCGGGGCAACCTTAAAAAGAACAAAGAAATCATTTTTTCTTTCAGAATAATTCACTCAAAAACACAATAAGAGACGACAAAAATAAAATAAAAGACATTTCTAGATATAGTAGATTTTAGGAGATTAGGGTGGTAATCTTATGGTTTTAATAGGTTAGTCTCCGAACTTAGAAACTCTGGTTTTCCCCTTTCCTCTTTTTACAAAAAAACAAGAAGAGGAAATCACGACGACTAGTGGTCCAAATTAGGATTAATCTGCTCAATTAGTCCTAATTCAATATTTCCCAACAACAGTTGGGTGGCGACTCCAAAACAAAACGAAATTCCTAACTCAAGTCGAGGATCTGCATTAGATGAGCATAGGGTCTAGTACAAATCGGATTAGGAATGGGAAATGAAAAATTAGACTTGACACCACAATTGAAGCTAACTTCGGGTATACAATCTCTTTGAGGAGGGTGTAAGTTGCAAAAAGGAAAGCTATTGAAGTTGTGTACGGTGATTAGGACAAATCTTATAACAAATTATCGAAACTCTAAATTGAAATTTAGATTAGTAATCTCGAAACACGAGTTGATTGGGGTTAGTATGATTCGACAGTTGCTAGGGAATACACATTGAAATGGGTCTTTTAGACATTCGATTCATGTGTTAAGGCATTCAAGTATTGTAAGCTTGTACTTAGTATCGATGATACTTTCTTGTATGGAAAGTATACTCATAAGTTGTTAATTGCATATGGTATACATGGAAACAATTGCATTGTCCCCCTTGCATTTACCTTAGTGGACAACGAATCGGGGAAACATGGTTTCTTGGAAAGCTAAAGGAGCATGTTGTAAGTAACCATCATGAAACCATGTATCTCATTTCTTATAGACATGCTAGTATCAACACTGTAGTTAAGTGACAAGACAATGGATGGAGGCTTCCCTCTACAGTGTGGTGCTTTTTCTTACACCACGTTGTAAGCAACTTTATTACCGTTCACAAGAATTTGTAATGTAGGAAATGGGTGATGGTTGCCTAGATGAAGGAACAACCTCACAAGTTTTAGCATTACATAGACCTAGTTGGGTGAATAAAACCCAATGCTCTTGTATGGTTTAATGGCATCCCACTAGAATAGTGGACACTTGCATATGATGGTGGATATTTTTTTGGGTACATGACTTCAAATATTGTAGAAAGTTACAATTTTATTCTAAAAAAGGCAAGAAACCTACCTATGACTACACTAGTAAAACAAATAATCTACAATTGCATCTAACATTGGGATAAGATGACTGGGGACGCACACAAAGGAATTGTAGCAGACTAGGTTTCTTGCCTCATAGACACAAGACTAATGCCCATAAGGTCATTAGGTTTAGCAAACTCAACCAAATATTTGAGATCCTAATTGGACCTTAATGCATGGTGAAATAGGTTAAAGGAGGAGTAAGGATGCAAATTGTAAACCTCAAAAATCACACATGCACATGCAACAAGCGACAAATATATAGAATTCCATGTTCAAATGCATGCACTGCAATAGTATATTTAAAGCTTAATAGTTGGTTGGACATTAGCCATTAGTATAGGTGGACATATAAGTTATAATGTTATCAAAGTCACTTCTATCCCATTGGAGATGAGCACTACTGGCCGGAGGTAGACTTTCCATTCATTCGCTCTAACATTGACAAACTTCAACGAGGAATGGGAAAGCTTAGATTGAAACGATGCCACATGGAGATAAACCTTAGAGTGTCCTCATGTAGAACTAGGTGTAGTGGGTGTAGAAGGGAAGGCAATAGGAGGAAGTGCCTAGAGAGAAATAATAATGGTATAGGGCTTGTAACAAAAAAACTTCCTTCCTTCATTTATTAAACATTGTTTGCAATTTAGTTTACACAATAACCTTCCTTTTACTAACCAAATTTCACTACATAAATTGATCTAGGACCTTTTAATCCGTCACTGTAGATACGTAGGCCAGACATCGATCGAAATTTATTTGGTAGGGGCAAGTATTGTATTTTATAGATCTTGTTTTTACTTTCTAGCTAAATCTATCAGTTCCTACAATTTGTACTTTTATGTTTATAGAAACAATTTTGGCTAACAATTAGGTATTATGGAGCAATAATTAGACACTTAGTAACAAAAATACTTACAATATCACATTGACTATACTATATGACTAAGTTGCACCAAAAAGTTTTCTTTCGATTCTTCTAGGTTGACACCTTACACCATATACGTATAGCCTCTAATTTTCCTTTAGTAATTCACTTGCTGATGTTGGAGTACAGCTAGTTGAGCATCATGGTGGAGTTGTACATTTTCCTACCAGTCAGCATAAGCAGCCACCAGAGGGGGAAGGTTACTGCAAACCTAGAGTATACACCTTCAGTAGATCCTACACCTACACCACCATTACACCATAGGGTTAATGGAGTAAGAATTAGAAGAGGATGGCAAAGGGGTGAGTAGATCCATCATGACCACACTCCTTCAGACGTCATGGATGAGGACTTCGTAGGTAGTTTAGGTCTTAGTACCAACTCACTCTTTACCCCTCATAGGTACTCTATTAGTGGTCCTATTCTTAACCCAACCATTCCGCAATGGTCACGCTACTATCGATTCGATATTGGTGATAGCTCACAGCCTTCGATACAATGGAATCTAGTTTCTCCACATGACTTTGACAAGCCCCTGCAATTGCCTACGACACAGGAGTCATAAGCTCCTCCCACCTTTGATGTGAGATGAACTGAATATAGATCTATCATGACTATAATCACTAGACTATTTACTAAGAGTAGGAGTAGGATGTGATAGAATTATCTGTGAATTATTTTGAACATTTTCATAGATATTAGAAATGGTGTACATTTTAATGAGAAGTTCTTTTCTTCTTTCTTTTTTCTTTTTTTTTTTTGTTTTTCTAATATTTGTGGGGCGTTTCATGTAGTGTATGAAAAAAATTTGTATTGAAAGCACATGCAATGCATATAATGCATATGTTTTCAATATAATTTTTTCTTTGTACTAAAAATACATCTATTGTATGTGTTTTTAGTACCCTATTTGCATAATAGTTTTTCCTTTTATCCTATTCGCATAATATTTAAAAAAAATTACATTATATATATATATATATATATTTTTCCTCAACACAAGCCCCCTAACCTTTTGGCCCCATTAGTTTATTTTCCATGAAACTTAAGTGAGATTATTGTATAGACAAATGTCCAATTGTCGTGTCTTCTGAATTGGATTGCATAATGAATATTTGTGAAAGCTTAGTTATTTATATTAATAGTAGGAAATATGTTGTTATCCTATATAATGATTTTTTTTAACTATTATTATAATTGGAGAAGGAGGAATTGAATTCGGATCCTTTTAGACGAGTATTAATGCTACTAATTTATAAGGGTCTTGGCCATAAATTTTTTTTATGTAATTAGCTTTCCTTTTAAATATGTTTTTATTGGCCAATCATAATTAAGGTAGCTATACGAGGAACAAGGCGATATTATATTTTAAATGTTTATATTTATAAAGTAAATAATTTTAGTGTTTTCTTTTCTTTTAAAAAAAACCTCAAATCAACTTTATGGTTGTGGTCCCTCTGGAAAGTGATTTTAAACCCGTCCCAGATTGTGTCGAATGTAGTCGTTTGTTATTGCATATCTCTATCGATATTTTTATGAGAAAAAATTATTTAAAATAGATCTCGTGTCGTAAACAAATTGTGCTCGTTTATAATATACTTTTAGTACGGCAAGATAATTGTTTATGACAAATTAATTGCATTTGTAATTGTATCCAACGGGCGCTTTTAGATAAGAATATAAATTAACAAGATTGTCATAATTAAATAGTATAACACTAATCTTTTAATAAAATAAATCAATTTTAATTCTCCTCTCTTCAATAATTGCTATAATAGGTGGGAGAAGACAAGAACATTTATGGTTTTGACTTTTTGTTATTTCGTTATGGAAATTTGAATTGTGTGTTTTTATAAGGAAAATCAATAACTATGATTAGCAATAGTAATCTTACAACCATATTCATTCATCAACAATATGATTGTGAACTGTCTATAATATATATCATCTATCATGTTAATTTGATCAATGGTTTGTCATTAATTGCAAAATATATGACATAAGAAATGTAATATTTCATAGGATTTTGATCTTGGTGGAGCCAACAAGCAAGATTGTATCCTCGTATTGCTTGGATACCAAACGAGCATCACTCAAGTCTGACCCCATTAAACATGAAAGTATGGCAGAGAAATTACTTCGCCCCCCCCCCCATCTGTGGCCCATCGAGAGCCCGATTAAGATGGCTTGATTAAATGTAGTAAAAGCTGGAGGGCCAGTCGGTAGGTGAAAAGTCGTTGGATGCCTTTTTTGATTTGTAACCTTTAAATTGAAATAATTTTGATTTTTTTTTAGATGACCTCTTATATATATAAAAAGGGTTTCCCTTTATTTATAAATCTTTCATTCTAATAGTAAAATAAAATTTCCTAAACGTATCTCTCTCTAAAACTTAAATGCTGTAAATTTATGCTAATTTAGCACTCTCAAATGGCCTTTAATGTGTCAAGTGCCACAAGATGGAGACCTTAAGCAAAACTTCTATTACAACTGGTTTTAAAGTAGAGCACTAACGATGAAAGTGAAGATGCCTTCACGAAAAATAGTTAGTTTGTCCGAATCAAAATCAAAATTCTTTAAATGTTTTTTTTTTTTTGTTTCTTTCTTAGCATAAGATTGAATTTGAAATTTTATAAAAAAATCATACAAATAATTTTTTTTATACCAATATTTTCAATAACTATTCAATAAACCTCTGTTAACAAAAGAAAAAAAAAAGGGCAATCTCATACTTCTTGGTCTATGAAAGCACATATTAGGTGCTCCATTTTATTTTTTAATCAAGGCTGAACCTAAACATGTGCTCGAGAGATAGCTATCCATATAGGGTGTATGGATTCTCAAGAAGAGAGGACCCATAATGGTCCACCCCCACCCCTTAACCTCGAACTACATCAGTCCCCACGAGTGAATAAAAAGTTGGATCTACATTGGACCATAAAATGATTATTTGATTCTTTTTCCTCTTTTGATCATAATTCAATCAAAACTTATTGAACTATTTTAATTTGTCAAAATAATTCCCTTCATTCTTATACTACTACATACATTTGCATGAAATTGAATCAAATTCAAATATTTCTTATAGGTATAAAGAATAATGTTTAGGTCGTTGAAGAGAAGACTTTCTATAGGACACACCTTATTAATAGGTAGACATGGGGACACTGTATTTATTTTCAAGGAGGCTACTAATAACCTTGTGCTAAGCGCAAATAAGAGTATCTCAACTTAAGATAGCAAACTTTGTAGGAATTGCAAATTTGCAATGTTAGGATTTGCTAAAAATGTGAAATTTAGCATGGACAGTTGGTGAAGAGAGAAATATTAAAGGTAGTAATCTTAGTGTCCATGAAGATGCATTGAACATATAACAAGTCTTAGTGAGGATCATGATAATTGGGTTATCACTTAAGGGAGAGAAAGATCCACCTTTAGTGGGCAGACTTCAAGAAAAGTCTATTGGGAGATGGTTGGATGGATTGAAGATGTATTGAACATATAACAAATCTTGAGGAGGAATATAACAATTGGGTTAGTATCACCTAAGCAATAGAAAGATCCACCTTTAGTGGGGAGACTTCAAGAAAATTCTGTTGGGAGAGGGTTAGATGGGGATAAACTAATATATCTTAAGATAAGGTAGTGGTACTCATACTAATATATCTTAATATTGCTACCTTCTCAACCACCAACTTCATATTATACATCTTAAACACCTTTTCTAGAACCTCTAAATCTCATGCATGGTACCTACAACTGCTTCTTCAAGAATCTCTATATCCTCTAGCTTTTTGTACTCAACCTCTAGCTCGATATCCTTTTATGAAGTTTCTATAGTATTAGTCTATTTACATTTAATTTCAAACTTTGTTGTAGCACTCTTACTTCCATGCTCAAGTATCATTAACTCTACTTTTATCACCTTCTCTAACTCCTATCAATTCTCTATAGTTGGTGTCTAAATCAAAGGTAGAGGCTTAATTGTATCCGGTTTTGGAATGAGAGGCTTTAGTTGCTCAATTGACTCTATAAGTTGTGTCACTATAGCCTTGAGAATTTTTTTTTTCTTATGTAGCTATTATTTCATATTATCAAGTAACTTCTCTATATCATTAAGTGATTAATTTTTTCTCTCTCTTAACATCTCTTCCAAATTTAACAAAGTAACAACAGTAGCCCTAATAAAATTAATCAACTCAAATGTTAGTTGTACCCCCATCAATCACAACCACTCGCAATCACAAATAATTTCTCAATCCACAACCAATCAATAATCATAGATATTTTTTTCTTCAAATCTTAACCCCAACTTGAATTGCTAGTCGATGAAAAAGGACGAGCAAGTATAAGATGATATTACAAATTCTTCCATATGCAAAATCTATGGAACCTATAGAAAAACCTATTGCAAAACTTGTGAGATCGAAAAAGTGATTTTTCTATCTCTGTTATTTCAGGTTTATGATATCAAACATAATTTGTGAGACTTGTAGCAAATTGGAATGAAAATTATCATTTAGAGAGAGGCATAAGTTTTAGGTTTAACGTTTCTATTAGGCTCAAATTGTTTCTTTTTAACATAAATATGATATTATTTTTATATTTTTCTTGACTATAAAAAGTATAATTTTTTTCATCCGTTTATATATATTATATTATTTTGTAAATTTTATTTGGTGACATACAGTATCTTGGAACCTATACCTTATATCTTTTAAACATAGGTTCCAAGGTACATATAGAGTATGAAGATGTCATACGTATATCCTAGCCTATGAAAGCAAGTTCTAAAAAATTATTATTTGGAACCTAACCTATGATCCTCAATGGCTACTCAGAATTTATCGTCAAGTAGAGTATAGTTACGTACTTTGTATAGTAAGGTTACTCGCTCACCCTCATGAATGAATAATGAGATTAATACTTACCATGTAATGAATTTGTGTGTCATGTGAAGAGTTCCAATACCAACTATGATATGCTTAAATCATTGATTGATTCCAAACACAATTAGCATGTTAAATATGACTTGTTCAAATCAGGTATAGGGTTTAGGGATGATAAATTTTACATATTTATGTGTTTTTAGTGTTATAATAGAAGAAAATAAATATATGATCAAATTGAGAATTGGATATGACACATAAACTTAAGTTAAACTAGGGCAATCAATTCACTAATTGATATTACACATGATTAATAAAATAATCATGATATTATTAGTCAAAAGCCAATGTGACATGTTGTTTCCAATATTTGGTGTTAATTAGAGATTTGATATGACTCATAAATCCTAAGTAATAGGTGTTCGTCACAATCGGTAACGATTGATAAAAAAAAAAGAAAGAAAAAGGAAATCTCATACATGATAAAAGGTTCATGATGTTTAAAGTTTTCAAATACAATCTAATACAAGAATTTAAATATACCTCTAACTTGGCTAATCTCAACAAAGACAAAATAGTAAATAAAATAAAGGAACACATCTATAAACATGAGTAAAGACTTCATCTAGATGACCCTTATGTCGTTTGAATTTCATTATATTTGTTTAAATGGGCTAGATGGGCATTTAAAAGAACTCCTTTGCACAATAGGCTAGGCATTTAAATAGTTTATGACAACATTTGAATAGTCTTTTACCTAACAAGCAAACCATATGAAGGTATATGATGGCATTTATGTGAAGTCCTTTTCTTAACAAACATTTTATATGGATAGCAACAAATAACATTCAAATGAAGCCCCTTACATAAGCAATGCTTGTCTCCACTTTGTTTCCCTCCCACATGGATGATAACTCTATACTTGGTTCTCATCATGTCCTCTCATATGTAAATCATTTATTCAAAAAGTGAAATACTTTCCTTTAGAGTACCTCTTTCTAGGCCCTTTCCTCTATAAAACTTGAGAGTTATGACTTTAGATCAACTTAGTACTCTTGAGTTGACTTTAGAGTGTTTAAGTGCTCCACAAAATCCCCTAAGTAAAACTTTTGTGATAAAAGCACATACTTAGTGTAGATGATTGGATAAAAAGCAAACTATTCAAATTAAGAAGTCGAATATAATTTTAGTTTTAAAGAGGAATCGTTCAATGATTAAAATAAACACATTAATCTCTCTACTCCAAAGCATAGGAAATGGGGTTTACAAACAACTAAATAGATAATTGTTGTTAGTCTCTCTATTCCAAAACTTACAAAAATTTTACATTAAGGATATCTATATTCTACAAAACTCATATGAATTATTAAGCTTGAAATATGATCTTGCATTCATGCATGACCATCATTCATTAATGTTGAAATACAAAGAATCGAGATAGATAATAAGTATAGATATGAATAGAAATATAAATACTAATAAAATGAGAGTAGGAATATTTGCACATCTATTTATACACGCAACACCTTGAATGAGTATAATCAATAGTTAATGTTGAATAAACAAAAGAATTAAAGTAAGAAGTAGCAATTCTAGTAACTACATTAATGTATAGAGTTTGCAAGATGTAAAAGAGGATAATATATTAATGAAAGAAATCACATAATATAATGTAGGAAATCGAAACATTAAAAACAAAAATTAGATGCGGAAGACTCCATAAGTTGGAATCCACCATTCCACCAAATCCCATCTTAAATACTAGAAATAAAATTTTATATTACGTTTGGTATGCAAAAATAGATTGGAAAGGAATTGAATCAACAATGGAATATCAAGTCCATTCCTGCGTTTGAAGACATTTATGGAATGGAATGGAATTGAATACATTTATAAAAAATGTCCTTAATTTTTGTATGAAATAAACGAGGTTAAAAATGTTATTTAACTAATTATCATTAGTAAGGGTAGAATGGAATCAAAATTTCACTTTCTCAATGTGGAATTGAATTACCTCTTAAAGCCAGGATCGTCAATTCCAAGGAATTGTGATTCCAACTTTTAAAGACACTTCCAAACATGAGAAAGAAAATGGAATCCAAAATCACAATTTCATTCTGGATTCATTCATGCGTACCAAACATAACATTAGGGCTTCCCTCATAGTTCATTTTACTAAAAAAAATCACTTAATGCAATAAGGATAGAAAAACCACTATGACCTAATGGCATAACAAGTCTAAGGGTACTAAGTTAGCTTAAACTTGAGATTAAAGCATAATTATAAGCCTTAAAAATTGATTCATAATTGATAACCTCGAAATTAGAGTTGCTAATTGTAAAACTTAATTTCCAGTATTAAAAATCTAAAATCAATAATTAGCATCTAAAACACTAAGCTCTTAAGAATATGGGATTAGGAAACATTAACAAATTTAAATATTATTAGATACAATTGTAAAACTAAGATCTAGGAGAGTTAATATGAAATTAGAAAACCCTAAAACCCTAATATGAAATAAAGAATAACAAGCCCCAATTATAAACTTAAACTTTAGGATAGTTGATCTAAAACTAATATCAACAAGAAATCCTCAAATTTTAATATTTATCAAATCTAGGATTGAGTTTAGAATCCTCTAAATTTGAGTAAGATGAATAAATTTGCTAAATCCTAGTGTAGATTTTATTTGTAAAATGAGATTTTTATAAGAACCTTAGTTCTAAATTCATAACTTAGAAAGTAATTAGGATTTAGGAAATATAGTAATAAGATAGTTAATCTTATATAATGAAACAAATACCATGAAAGGCTATTGATTGAACCCCTAGAATATGAAATAAGCCAAATTATGCATCAAAGTAAGAAAACAAATAAAAGGAGTATGGATGAACGAATTCGACTGGCTTGATTGGTAATTCAACTGACTTAGTTATTACTAGGCTAACGACTCGTCTGACTTAGTCGATCATGTTGGGCTCATACGTCAATTGGTTAACCGTTTATTTATCCAATTAAACCCATTTAATTCACTTAATTTGTTAAAATATTATTTAAAATAAATCTAATTTAACTATGAAACTTTATAAACCTTAATATAATATAGAGAATGAACTAAAATAAATGGCAGGAGCAGCATATTGAAATTGATTATATCTATTGATTAAACTATAGAATATTTAGAGATGAAAGGTGCAAGTTAAGGTAGTTTGGGAAAAATAAAGTGAATGACTATTTTGTTTGTTTGTTGTTTATTGGTGTTGGAGTAAAATAATGAAGCGGACCAGGTGTTGCTGGTTTATAATTATTTTGAATAAAGTCGTCAATGCTTTTGGTGTTGAGGTATTGTGGGTATGTATTGGTCATCGATATGATGGGATTGCGATCGTACAAGATATGATAATGGAAACAAAAGCTATAAATGGGCCCTATTAGTAGAATGGTGCTACTTTAAATGATTATAATAAATTATACCATTAATGTTGATATAAAAGGTGAATTTAGTACGAGGCAGTTAAACTATCGTAATTGATAATGAGATATCATCACATATGGGTAAATATAGATGTCTATGTATATGCTTACAAGCATGTATATATATTTATATATATGTGTGTGTATGTATGTGTGTATTGTTGAACAAATAAAACTTTATTAAATACTACCTAATCATATGCAGCAGCGGAAGTAAAAATAGATCTTTTACATACCTCCAGCCATTGCAAAGCAAATAGGTGTCATGTTCGGTGGAAAATGGTTTTGCGTCTCGGTTACGGTTGGTGCTTCTAAACCTTAACCCACTCAATATAGATGGTGTATTTTCTGTAGTAGTGAGTAGGATTAGGGACTCCGTAGTACTCCTATTTATAACTCATTCCATCAATGAGTTGTTCCACAAATTAGGAATTATTTGGAACATATCTTTCCTGATATAGTGGGATTTATTGTTCCTGATTTAGTAGAATAATATTGTTCCTAATATTATGAGATTCATGGACCATATCTTGCAGTTATTTATTTCCAATTAAATAGGAGAGAATAACCAACATTCTCCCACTTGGTCCATGTATTCCATAATTTATCTTAATGAGAAACAAAATTCATGAATCATGGTGATAGGTCTTCTAATGACGAGTATTATCTCCCATGTATTACAATGCATTGTGCTTCTCAACCCCATAGAACTTGATGAATAAACCCGATGTTCATTCTAGGTCCAAACTTAATGACATTTCTCAAAATAAACGAATAAACAAATGTGTACACAAGGCTAAATGAGAAAACATCAACTGAATAAGAGTTTCATTAACATTATACACAATCAAAGATTACATTATGGAACCAAGTCCCATTTTCATCACATGATCCTTAAAATTCTTTAGTTGCATGCCTTTAGTTAAAGGATTAGCTATCATTAACTCAGTGCTAATGTGCTCAATGACCACTTTCTTTTCCTTAACACGTTCTCTTATGGCTAAGTACTTGATGTCGATATGTTTACTTCGACTACCACTCTTATTGTTCTTAGCCATAATACAGTAGCTGAGTTATCATAGTACAATCTTAATAGCCTAGAAATAGAGTCAACAATACTAAGCCCAGATATAAAACTCTTTAACCATACACCATGTGAGGTAGCCTTAAAACAAGATATGAACTCGGCCTCCATCGTGGAAGTAGCAGTCAAGGTCTGCTTTGCACTTCTCCAAGATACGGCCCCACTGGCAAACATGAAAACGTAACCAGATGTTGATTTATGTGAATCAACACAGCCAACAAAATCCGCATCGGAGTACCCATCAACCTCCAGATTATCGGTTCGTCTATATATGAGCATATAACCCTTTGTCCCTTGAAGGTATCTCATTACCTTCTTTGCAGCTCTCCAGTGGTCAATACCTGGGTTACTCTGATATCTTCCTAGTATCCCAACAACAAATGCAATGTCAGGTCTGGTACAGACCTGAGCATACATCAGGCTTCCAACAGCTGAAGCATATGAGATGTTTCTCATTTGTTCCTCCTCAAGCTCATTTTTGGGACATTGACTTAAGCTGAATTTATCACCCTTTACAATGGGTGCTACACTTGGTAAACAATCCTTCATCCGAAATCACTCTAAAACTTTATTGATATAAGTTTCTTGAGACAAACCTAAAATGCCTTGAGATCTATCCCTATGGATCTTAATGCCAATAACATAAGATGCCTCACCCATATCCTTCATATCAAAGTTCTTTGAGAGAAATTGTTTCACCTCATATAGCAAACCTTATTATTGGTTGCAAGTAAAATATCATCCACATATAGCACAAGAAAACAAATTTTACTCCCACTGACCTTTTGGTATATACATTGATCCATCATGTTTTCTTTAAAGCTAAATGAAGTGATGATATCATGGAATTTCAAATACCATTGATAGGAGGCTTATTTCAATCCATATATGGATTTATTAAGCTTGCAAACCAAATGCTCACCTTCACTAGAAGAGAATCCTTCAGGTTGTTTCATGTAAACCTCTTCCTCTAAATCACCATTAAGGAAAGCCGTTTTCACATCCATTTGGTGCAACTCCAAATCAAAGTGTGCAACCAAAGCCATCATTATACGAAGGGAATCTTTCTTAGACACAGGAGAAAATGTCTCTGTATAATCAATTCCTTCCCTTTGAGTGAATCCTTTAGCAACGAGTCTTGCTTTATGTCTCTCAATGTTACCTTGTGAGTCTTTCTTAGTTTTGAAGACCCATTTGCATCCAATGGCTTTTACACCATCAGGCAACTTGACGAGATTCCAGACTCCGTTAGATGCCATCGAATCCATCTCTTCTTTCATGGCATTATGCCACAAGTTCGAATCCTTAGAACTCATAGCCTGTGAAAACGACTCAGGATCATTTTCGGCTCCAACATTGTAGTCACACTCTTGTAGATATACAACATAGTCACTAGGAATTGCTGATTTCCTTACTCTAGTAGATCTTCTCAATGCTGTATCAACATTCTCCTGAGGAGCAGGATCGTATTGTACAGCTGGTTGTTCAACAGCTTCGGGTATCTGTTGAACTTCAACATCTACTGAATCAGGATCAACAGCTTGTGGTACCTCGGGGACTGGATTTTCAACACGCATTTGTGCTGGAGGCGTGTTGTTAACAACAACGATCAGTCCACTACTCGAAGTGTTATACTGGGCATCTGAATGATCTTTCTCAAAACCAATGCCTTGAGATCGATCGCTCCCACTGATCAAGTCATTATTAAGAAATTTTGCATTTCTTAATTCCACAAACCTAGTACTATGAGGTGGACAATAAAATCTATATCCCTTAGACCTTTCGGCATATCCTGCGAAATACCCACTAATAGTCCTTGGGTCCAACTTCTTCTCTTGTAGATTGTAGACTCTTACATCAGACGGACATCCCCAAATGCGTACATGTCGTAAACTCGGTTTCCACCCTTTAAATAATTCAAATGGCGTCCTTTGGACAGCCTTGGTTGGAACTCGGTTTAATATGTACACAGCCGTTTTAAGAGCTTCATTCCACAAGAAGTCAGGAAGCTTGGAGTTTGCAAGCATACTCCGCACCATGTCCAATAATGTTCGGTTTCTCCTTTCAGCTACTCCATTCTGGTCTGGAGAGCCAGGTAAACTGTATTGGGCAACAATCCCATTCTCTTAAAGAAACCTCGCAAATGGACCAGTCGCTTGTCCATTCTCTATGTATCTACCATAGTATTCTCCGCCTTTATCAGATCTCACGATTTTAATATGTTTTTCACATTGTTTTTCTACTTCAGCTTTAAATACCTTAAAAGCATCTAGTGCTTCATTCTTGTTATTAAGCAAGTAGAGATACATATATCGTGAGTAATCATCTATAAAAGAGACGAAGTACTTGTTACAGTACGCATTTATGTCTGGACTACAAATGTCTGTATGTATGATTTCCAATAATTTATAGCTCCTTTTGGCACCCTTCTTCGACTTGTTAGTCTGTTTTCCCTTAATACAACTTATACAAGTCTCAAAATCGGTAAAATCTAAAGTACTAAGTACCCCATCATTTA
Source organism: Laguncularia racemosa (assembly GCA_037954665.1). Taxonomy (NCBI): domain Eukaryota; kingdom Viridiplantae; phylum Streptophyta; class Magnoliopsida; order Myrtales; family Combretaceae; genus Laguncularia; species Laguncularia racemosa. Next base: position 8,333,147 of record JBBMOL010000016.1, read on the forward strand.
CTAACCTTTTAATTCTATCAATGGAGATATGACCTAATCTCCGATGCCATAACATAGAGGATTCCTCATTCACAACACATCGTTTAGTGCCAATCTTTTCATGAACGTGCATAATAGTATGGTTATCATCGTTTTGTAAACTAAGAAGAAAAAGACCATCAGACAAAGTACCACATCCAATAACATCAGATTTATAAAACAAATTAAATCCTGAATCTGAAAAGTTAAAGGAATAACCATCTGATACAAGTTTGGAAACTGAAATTAAATTCCTAGAATACCCAAGAATATAAAATGCCCTTTTCAATTGCAAAATGTAACCACTACGTAAAACTAAACTGCACGTCATAACAACTTCCACATGTGAGGACATCTGATTGCCTGAATAGATGCTACGCTCACTTCCCACTGGATTCTGCAGGTTTCTTAAATCCTGCAATGAATTGGTCACATGGATTGTAGAACCAGAATCAACCCACCATGTGTTATGATTAACATAAATCATATTGGTTTCATAACAAACAAGTGAAAGTTGAGTACCTTTCTTATCAAGCCACTGCATGAACTTGGTGCACTGTTTCTTTATGTGCCCTTTCTTTTTACAGAAAAAACACACAACTTCCTTCTTAATGTCCTTTATGGGAGGGATTTTCCCTTTCCCTTTGTCCTTGGCTTGATCCCTCCTTTTGCTCTTCCCATGAGTAGTTAAGTTCACATTCTCCTTTTCCTTTTCCTCCATAAGCAGTCTGCCCTCTTCCTGAACACACATGGTCAATAATTTATTGATTGACCATTTATCCTTATGTGTGTTATAGGATATCTTAAATTGGCCATACTGTTGAGGTAAAGTGCAAAGAATGTAGTGAACAAGGAAGGATTCTGATAACTCAACCTCCAATGCCTTCAATTGGGCCGCAATATCCCTCATGCGCATGATATGATCACGCACACCCTTAACATTGGTGAGTCTTAAAGTTGAAAGCTCTATAATTAGGGTGCTGGCCATTGCCTTGTCTGAAGTAGCAAATTGCTCATCAATGGCCTTCAGCAAATCTTGGACCCTTTGATATTGCTTGACAGAGCCCCTGATACCAGTAGAAATTTTAGTCTTTATGAACATAATTGATAAGCGATTGGATCACTCCCATTTTTCATAAAGACTTATCGCATCTAGAGTGCTGGTTTCTGTTACTGTGGGGGGCTCTTCTTTCCTTATAGCATAATCAATGTACATCCATCCCAAATGAAGGAGAACCCTCTCCTTCCAAACCTTATAGTTATCCCCTTTGAGCTCGAGAACATCACATTGCATATCAGAAAAATTGACAGGTTGAATTGCTGCAATAATTAAATAAACATGCTCAAAATTCGAGGCTAATCAATATATGACATGCTTTTACCAATGTAAAATCATGAAAGAATATGAATCTAGTGACATAAAACTTGCCTGTGGGCTAAAGTTTTGATTCAATTAGATTTATCTTAAGGCTTACAATAAAACTATCAAATGTAAAATCATGATAGAATATGAATCTAGTGACATAAACTTACTTGTGGGCTAAAGTTCTAATTCAATTAGATTCATCTTAAGACTTACTATCATGATAGAATATGAATCTAGTGACATAAAACTTGCCTGTGGGCTAAAGTTCTAATTCAATTAGATTCATCTTAAGACTTACAATAAAACAATCAAATTATGTTCCCTTTTCTAATTCCTGTGGGTAAATTAGAAAATATAATTTGATATTTTATCTAATCAATCACACACAATGTTTATTTTCAATATGTGATCCTAAATAATCCTTAATATATAATTTTAATCAATTAAGGATGTTGTGGCTACTCCCTAATCATTAAAATTATATGGATCACTTAATCATTAACTAAATCCTTAGGCTAAATCATTGCATAAAATTGATGCGGACATCATAGGCCAGAAACCTATACGGCCACATACACGGCCAGGAGGCACGACCGTGTGTTTTGTCAGGATCTCTCTCAGAAACATACACGGTTTCTTACACGGCCAAGAGGCACGGCCAAGAGGCACGGCCGTGTGTCCTGTTAGATTCTCTCCCAGAAACATACACGGCTCTAGGCACGGCTAGGGGACACGGCCGTGTGTTACATCATATACGTTTCCAGAAGCTTATACGGCGAGAATGCATGGCCGTGTACATGCCAGATGACAGACGTGTATATTTATTTATTTCCACGTGTATTTCAAAAATCATAAGCAATATACTATGAATTTAATTCTGATATACTTATATTGTCTAATCAGCATTTCATGTATAATTATAAACCATAAATTATACATTTAAAAGTAATATAAGCATACAACATCACAAATTCCATGTAAATTGTCAACATCTGATCCCACCATTGCGGAGCATAAGATTGCTATAGGTATTGCTTCTGGATTCTCACACATTAGGCTTGCTAACTTTCCTAGTTGTAAAATCTGTAATTTCTTTTTCACCAATTTTTTTTTTTATAGAATTACCAAATAATAATAAAAATTGATATTAGTTTCTTTCAGCTTTCACTGCCTTTTCTTCCTTCCATATTGACAAATTGTAACTTAATAGAGGAAAAATAGAACAAAAGACTAGAGCATCTGTAGAATCATGGATATCCCTTTCCGAAGAATATTATCATACAAATTTGCCAAACACTACAAAAACCATCAACACCTTAATTTACGGTTTCATGCCAATGAAGTGTGTGATTATCTTGCAGAAAACATTTTCTGGAATTTCTTTAATTGAGGTTGCAGGTACTGGTGGCTCCAGCAATAAATCGTGTTAGAAGGATACATTGGTGCCGTCGGAAGAAGTCTAGAAAATGTTTCTCGTGAAACTAACACACGCTAAGTCATGTCAAATTAAAAACAAAACCAAACTCCACAGAATTCAACAGAGCAAGGCAGAGGCGTTAATAAGCTTTGATACCAAATTTTGAACAAATAAAACTTTATTAAATACTGCCTAATCATATGCAGCAGCGGAAGCAAAAATAGATCTTTTACATACCTCCAGCCATTGCAAAGCAAATAGGTGTCCTGCTCGGTGGAGAATGGTTTTGCGTCTCGGTTACGGTTGGTACTTCTAAACCTTAACTCACTCAATATAGATGGTGTATTTTCTGTAGTAGTGAGCAGGATTAGGGACCCCGTAGTACTTCTATTTATAACTCATTCTATCAATGAGTTGTTCCACAAATTAGGAATTATTTGGAACATATATTTCCCGATATAGTGAGATTTATTATTCCTGATTTAGTAGGATAATATTGTTCCTAATATTATGGGATTCATGGACCATATCTTGCAGTTATTTGTTTCCAATTAAATAGGAGAGAATAACCAACATGTATATTATTGAAATATGAGTAATTCAATCTATAAGATATTAAGAATACGTTGTTTATTTCTGCTTATAAATATAACTTAATGACAACCTTATTTGTTGCATTTGATATATTATATAGGAATCTGTGCGGCATTTGTTGAGGTTTGTGGTACCAACTCCAGGAGACTTGCTTTCCAGGTTGAGATCTAATCGGACTTGAAAGTTGGACAGTATACGACTTTGACCCTTTATACTCATATTAGGTGGAAGGGCACACGATGGATTGATCATAGTTTTTGGTTTCCGGATGTGAGCCACGATATGATATGAGGCATTATTATTTTATACAGTCCAAAGCTTCCTAATTTTCCTTGGGCAGCAAATCATTGGAGTTGGATCCCATCCCCGAACCGGTCCTAGATAAGTTGATATTGTGGTTCTAATGAGCCTTTAAACCGAGCACATCTATAAATAAGTTCACATTATCATATACTTATTGTTGGTAGTAACTACATATTTATCCTTTTCTGATCTATCTCATATTAGGTAATGATTCTTTTTTAAGTTTTGATCTAGTTGTATTTAAGTATTTAATTACTCCTTTATACCCTCAAACTTTGCGTATAGATATGGCAGTCGATTTCATTATTTTTCTCTTATTTTCATCGTTATACACAATTGATTTCAGTATTGAGTATTTCCAGTTCGCATTACTGTCAATTGTCATAATAAAGGACTATTTAAAAACTACAAATTGGAAAAAGAACCCATGACTATTTTGTACGCATGATTGTTTTGCTAAAATCTAGGTTGTCCCGATGCTCTTGGGTTGTATCATTTTATTTTAGCAACTTTGAATCCCACTATTTTCTAAGCGATCAACTAGTCTTGTGGGGATTTTTTTTTTGTTTTTTCTTTAAATATATATATATTTTAATTTTTTTTTGTCCTCTCTTAGTATTTTCATTTGGTTAATGAACATGACACATCGCCCAACAAAGGCGAGCAATTCAAGACACACCGCCCTGCAATCCAGAACATGAAACTGAAACGTAGGCAAACCAGTAAAGGTGTACGCTAGATATCTTTTTTTTTTTTTTTTTGGGGGGTGGTAAAAATACAGAACCTAATTTTTTTTTTTTCGTTTTTTAACTTATATTTTCAAGATTTTCAATTGAGAATGTAAATTTTTATAGATGTATCAAAATAGGATTTCTGTTTCTCCTATTACAAGGTCTTTAAAGTTATGTCCTAAAAAAAAAAAAAAAAATAGAAGTCCTAAAATAAATATACTAAAAAAATAATAAAAATTAATTTTTTAATACTTTTTTTCTTTCATGATCTATATATTTTTAATCACTTTTCTTTTTAAAATTTATATTTTTCCGTATTTTTTATTTTAAGATCTATACTTTTTCCGTCCTTCTTTCTTTCTTTCTTTTTTATTTTTAATTTTTTGTCCTCTGTAAGTATTTTCATTTGCCTCATGACATCTCCCAGCTCCCAACAAAGGTGGGCAATTCAAGACGCTGCGCCTTGGAATCCAGAACTTGAAACTGAAACCTAAGCAAACAGTAAAGACGTACTCTAGATTCTTTTCGGTAAAAATACGGGACGTAAGGGTTTTTTTTTTTTTTAAATCTATATTTTTTAAATTTTTAAAAAATGTCTATTAATAGATTATTTTGACTTGAGTTCAAACCTAGCTTAAGCCTACGCTCAACTTAATATTATAGGCATAGCTATGAGTTTAGATGATAGCTTGACCTATTTTTTAATCTAACCTTTTAGATAAGACTTATGAAGACTATTAATAATTGCAATCATTTACTCCTCCATTATCCAATTAGTTTTGGATGTGCTTTAAGAGATATATTCCACGTTTTTCACTCTCAATTATTCGATAGCATCTTCTATAAATACTAAAGACTATTTATAAGTAAAAGAATTTGAACTTTAAGTTTTTTTACTCTCATTTAAGCTTTCTTTCTCTACATATTTTTAAACTTTAATTTGAGTATTGAAGTAGCTATGTTGAATAGCTCTAACAACCCTCGACTCATTGCTTTCTTATTTCAACCCCCTTCTCAAATCAACAATCAATAATATCAAAACAATGTTTCTATTTTTTCCTTATTACAAAGCTATTAAAGTTATCTCTAGAAATGGGAAAAAAAATTAAAAACATAGGCCCTAATGAAAATGTGAAAAAGAAGAAGAAGGATATAAGTTTTTTTATATATTTTCCTTTTAGGATATATATATATATCACTTTTTATTTTGGGATTCATATTTTTTCATTTTTTTTTTATTTTGGGGTTTGGTTTTAACAACACTCAGAACAAAAAGTAACAGAAGTCCTATTTTGACTCATTTTTAATAACTTAGGCCCTAAAATAAAAAGGATGAAAATATAGATCTTAAAACAAAAAATTTGAGAAAACTTAGGTCCTTCTATTGTATTTTTCCTTAGATTTTTATGTCTCAAAATCCTCTTTTAGAGGCAATCATCTTTACCTCGATAAGTAGATAGATAGGTTTAAATGTAAACACTCTTCGTTTGGTTTATTTAAGATTTTTTTTTAAATTACACTAATCTTTTAAATATATTTATGATGGACATAAAAACCGATACGATTTCTAAAGAAAACTCTACGGACATGTTATAAAATGAATGAAAGATACCTATGGAAGTAAGCATATTTAAGGCGTATTTGTCTACTTCACCCGTCAACCAATATAATCAATGATGTGGCCAATGCTTTATCGATGTTCCATAATATACCTTGTGCAAGAAACCATATTTAATTTTAAAAAACCAAGAAGAAAAAAAGTAAAGAGGAAGCCAATCACAACCAGTGGAGATGTGCTAGCTCCTTTTATATTATAACTTTATTTAACATAATGGAGCTGACTAACCGCTATTACTACTGAGAAGACTTTAAACGCTAAGGTTTTGGTGAAAGCCATTTCTGATTCAGTACTCTCTAATCGACTACCCTCGGTGGACAAGCATACTTTTGAGTGCTTTCACTCAACTTGAAAAAAGATTTATTTATTAATATATATTATATATTATGAATATATAATATATAAATATTAAAAAAATTAATATATATAATAATTAATATCCATATTTTATACATATAAATTATTAAATTTCAGATTTAATGATTGATCCCTAAATTGTGCGTTTACTGCGAGATCTCTGCCGACACTGTTTTTTCATTGATGTGAAGACGACCCACATTTGAAAGGGCGTCATTTCGATAGACAAAGCTACTAAGTTCCATTCAAGACATGACAAGTCATGCACCATGCATCGAACTAGGAGTAATTATCGTGCTGAGTACTTATTAATGACAAATGCCTGAGCTTGTTCCAGAATTGAATATCGTTATTTAACATCTGATTTTTTTTTCCGTTTCTATATTTCATTACTTGAATTTTAAATCACTTGTATATTAAGTTTAAGTGGAGTTTGAATCATTTTAATTAAAATAAAATTATTTTTTAGATAAATTAAATATAAACAAGATTGATCATATTGAGCTTGGCCTTTTTTATTATTGATTTCAATTGAGGTCTCGAGTTTCGTACCGTACAGTTTCAAATTAATTTATTTATAATTTTACTTAGTTCTTTCTTTCTTTCTTTATATATATATATATATATATTATATAATAAATTTCCACCTACCACTCAACGTGACAGGAAGAGAAGTTAATCACGAGTTTATCTAACTTGCTAGAAGTCAATGGATTTATTAATATTCCGTCAAGATCAGACGACAAAGTATTATTATTTCTCTCTCTTTCTCTGTATGTCTTTCTCGATCCAACGAAGCAATAATGCTTGTTGTCTTGCTGATTTTATTGGGAAGCTGTCGTCCGAATCTGGGTCCACGTGATGGAAATCCAACTAATCAGCGATCAATTCACTAGGAGTTGCGGTAGTACTAGTACATACTAGCTAAGCTTACGACACTCTTAAATCATTTTGTAGTACATCTCTTGAAATTAAGCTCCAATTCGGAGTGGAATTGCAATTCGCATAACATTTCTAAATGTCGTAAGATGAAAATTTGTATTCTTACTCTTGATGAAATTTGAAATTTTCATTCCTGAGTGTTAATTCTGGGAGTAATTATAGTATGGTGCTTCCATTATAACCACACAAGAATTCTTTTAGAAAATTAATTATGTACTTACTTTATTTTCTTAAAAATTAAAGTAATAGAGTACATTCAATATAATTATATATTATATCAAGAGTGTACATGTTGAAATTTTTGAAATATATAAAATATAGTTTCCTTTCTTATCTATTATTTGTCCACTGACATAACAAAAATATATATATATATAACTAACCGACTTGTGAGCATTATTTATCTATATATAAGATTCTCAATATCCTAATATATATATATATATATATATATTGGAGAATTAAAAAAGTTTCATTTAGATAAGAATAACCAGATGCGTTTATTATGTATTCTTTTCTTGCCTTAGATACTTATAGCCAACAATTAGAAAAAATTGTTCGTAAGTGCTTCCAAAATTAATTATTTCTCCTTCTAGTAGTGGTGGTCGAAATGCAGCCACCGAGTAAATAGCTCTATACAAGTTGCTCTAGGATATTTATTAAAATATCAAGCAAACTTTTTTTTTTCAATTTTTAATACACTTTTTCTTTATCAAATGTGTAATTGATATTTATTTATTTATAATAAGTTCTACCGTACTCTTACTGATTTTTCGAAAATGTCTAAAATTGAGTAAATAGTCTTATAAGATAATTATTAAAATATCAAAAAAAAATATTTTTTTAATTTTTAATACACTTTCTTTCTTTTTTAAAAAAAAATCAAATTTGTAATTGTTATTGGATAGTGTGAAAAACTTTTATTCGATGGTGAAATCATCAAAAGTAAAGTAATCACTGTTGACCCGTCCATAAAGTCATCTAAGATGAAAAACAAGAAAAGAATGCTATAAGATATATGCCATGCTTCACTTTTTTTTTCTTTTTCTTTTTCTTTTTTCAAAATTTTCAATATTTAATGGTCTAATTAGAATATTATATTCGGCAACTCATATTAGAGAGAAATTTGTTAAAATTGCTTTTTTAGATAACTATTGTCTCCATATCATTATGATAAATCGAACTTCGCCCTTAATTACGTCAATTTTCATAAAAACTCCTGTACATGATCAGTGAAAATGATTTACTTAAATAATATATGGTTTGGTTTTATTGTAATAATTTGCTTGCATCTATATATCTTTCCGGTAATGTGGGCTTGCATCTATTACATTAAGTATTACCTTTTCGAGTAAATTTGGTCGATGCATTGCATACCCACTTTTTGAAAATTAGTAGTTTAGGGGCATGCAAAGCACAGGCTTCATTCCTTGAATTTCGCAGAAATATATATATATATAATATTATAATAAAATATTTACAATTAAACTCCCTATTCTTTGAATTTAATATGAAGTATATTCATTTGTTCATATAATTACATATAAATATATATTATAATAAAAGGTTTACATTAAAAAAAAAAAAGAAAAAATAATTTGTACAAATAATCCATCCGTTCAGAGTGTAAGACAAATTATATGAAGCGATAATACAAACAATCTAAAGGCAACTATAATTATATATAATTTAATCACCTACGATTAATTCACAATTTGATTTTCACCATGAGTTAGATAATCAATCCAAGTAGCAGTTGCAATTTGCGTTGGTGGATCGACTATGCCTTGTTTTGTGTTAGTCTAAATTGTTATTCTTACATTCAATCTAATACTTATGACATGTTTGGTTGGCAAAATGAAATATGGTTGGAGTGAAAATGCAATTATTTAGGAATAAAATGAAGAAATAATATTTATTTGTTTAATTACATTTAAAAATAAAATTAAGAATATATTAGAAATATATTTTAAAATACTAATATACCTTGATTATTGACTGGCCAAGGAATAAACTATGGAAAAAGACTAATAATAGAGTTAATCTTTCAACCTGAAAAGATTTCATTTGATGGAAATAGGAACTTGGTGCCAATCAAATCAGCCAAAGGGTCACATTATGCCCAATCGCGAATCAATCAACGAAAATGTACGTGGAATTAGGAATGGTGGACTTCTTTTTGAGTTCCGCACATGAACATGAAGCTTATTTACTTGTAATCTCTGCCACACAAAAGTTGACTTCGGATAAGTGCATCACTGGAGAAAAAAACTAAAGCCCTTTTACAACTTATTGTAAATCAGGACGGAATTTCCACTTATTGATTATATATTTTATAAAAAATATAAATATGTATATATATATATATATATATATATATATATTCTTTTAAATTGATGGTACATGGGTATTGCGTTAACATTAATAAATACGACCTTAGACACTTGTTACAGAATTTACGATGGAAAGACTTAACCATTTCATACATTTACCTTTTCTGCCCAGGACAATCATTAACGATACCCTATGTATACACACATGCTAGGAGTTGCAATTTAGACCAGACGATGATTGAGCCAAAGAATCGGCGGAGTGAAGTAGCGGATCTGTTATGAAAATGCTTTAGGACTGAAACATGTCCACACGTTTTTTAAAAGTTGATTGTGTCAAAGTTTGTCCCTGTTTTTTAGGAATTAGTTATTCATTCTTTGTAATCGTGGAGCAATTTCTGATCATGTTGTTAGTGGGTTGTTATTTTTCAAACTTTAAATATTGTCATGTTTTAATCATTCAACGAATGAAGTATTTTATTTTTTGCCTCAACAATCTGACAGCTGCAATTCTCTGCTTTATTCTTGCAGCAGTAAAACACTTTGCCTTATATCCTGTTACTGCAACAGTCTTTCAATTCTTTTTGTTTTCACGTTATCAAACAACAATTGGTATCAGAGCTCTCTTCTTAAGGGATCTGTGAGTGAGTGTGTGAGGTTGCTTTGTCATGGATGTAGAAGCAAGTTCCAGTTTCTCTTCAATTTCTCCACCGGTGTTTGATGGAGACAACTACCAAGTTTGGGCAGTTTGCATGGAGGCGTATATGGAAGCTTTGGATATTTGGGAAGCAGTAGAAGAGGATTATGAAATTCATGCCCTCCCAAACAATCCTACCATGGCGCAGATCAAATCGCAGAAAGAGAAGAAGACAAAGAAATCAAAGGCAAAGGCGTGCTTGTTCGCTGCAGTCTCATCTACCATCTTCGCTCGGATTATGACTCTGAAGTCAGCATATGAGATATGGAATTATCTCAAGTCAGAGTATGAGGGAGACGAAAGAGTCAAAGGAATGCGTGTGCTAAACTTGATTAAAGAATTTGAGTTGCAGAAGATGAAAGAAACAGAATCAATTAAAGAGTATTCTGATAGGTTATTGGACATTGCAAACCGAATCAGATTACTTGGTTCTACGTTTAAGGACTCAAGAATTGTTGAAAAAATTCTTGTAACAGTTCCTGAAAAATTTGAGGCATCTATTTCAGCCTTGGAAAATACCAAGGATCTGACTCAAATCACTCTTGTAGAAATTCTCAATGCCTTGTAAGCACAGGAGCAAAGAAGAGCTATGAGACAAGAAGGTGCTGTTGAAGGAGCCTTACCGGCCAGGCATTATGAGAATGTGAGGAACAACAACAAGAAGAAGTTTTTTAAGAAAAATCAAAATCCTACTGGAGAATCTTCAGTCAACATTGTGGCAGAAAGGGTCATCATCCTTTTAAATGTTAGAGAAGACCAGATGTCAAGTGCACCAAATGCAACCAAATGGGGCATGAAGCTGTAATATGTAAAAATAGAAACCAACAACATGGTGAAGAGGCTAAGATTGCTGATCAAGAGGAGGAGGATCAACTATTCGTGGCTACATGTTTCACTGATAGCAAATCAAATGAAAGTTGGCTAATTGACAGTGGCTGCACAAATCATATGACCTATGATAAGGAACTTTTCAAAGACTTGAGGCCAACAAATATCACTAAAATCAGAATTGGAAATGGTGACTATATCTCAGTCAAAGGAAAGGGGACAGTTGCAATTGCAAGCTGTTCAGGTACAAAGCTCATTCCTGATGTTCTTTTTGTTCCTGAAATCGATCAAAACTTGTTAAGTGTTGGCTAACTGATTCAAAGAGGTTTCAAAGTTTTTTTCGAAAACAAATATTGCAAAATTAAAGATGCAGCTGATCAAGAAATCTTCAAAGTAGAAATGAAAGGGAAGAGTTTTTCACTCAATCCATTGGAGGAGGAGCAGTTAGCTTTTCCAACCAAAGGAAACATCACAGAAGTATGGCATAAGAGGCTCGGACATTATCATCACCAAGGCCTGCTGCAACTGAAGTCCAAATTGATGGTAGAAGATCTTCTAGAACTTAATGATCACCTACCAAACTGTAAAGCATGTCAGTTTGGAAAGCAAAACAGGAAGCCATTTCCGAAGTCAACCTGGAGAGCCACTCACAAATTGCAACTCATCCACACGGATGTTGCAGGCCCTCAAAGAACACCTTCTTTAAAAGGTAGTCTCTATTATATTGTCTTTATTGATGACTTCACTAGAATGTGCTGGATTTTCTTCTTGAAGAATAAATCAGAAGTAGCACAAGTTTTTTGGAAGTTTAAGGCAAGAGTTGAGAATGAAAGTGGCTGCAAAATTCAAATTGTAAGGTCTGACAATGGGAAGGAGTACACTTCGGCAAAATTTGACAAGTTTTGTGAAGATGGAGGCATAGAGCATCAGCTTACAGCTCCTTATACTCCTCAGCAAAATGGAGTTAGCGAGAGGAGAAACAGATACATCATGGAGATGTCAAGATGCATGCTACATGAGAAGAATTTACCAAAGAAGTTTTGGGCAAATGCAGCAAATACAGCTGTATTTCTTCAAAACAGGCTTCCTACAAAGGCAGTGAAGGAATAGACACCATTTGAGGCATGGTATGGCTACAAACCATCTCTAAAATTCCTTAAAGTATTTGGTTGCTTGTGTTTCACTCATGTTCCAAAGAACAAGCGTGGCAAGCTTGATAGGAGAGCTACACCAGGTATTTTTATAGGCTACAGTACTATCAGCAAAGCATATAAAATTTTCCAGCCACAAACTGGAAATATTATTGTTGGTAGAGATGTTCACTTCGTGGAGGATGAAGAGTGGAACTGGGATGTTGCAGAGAAGAAGGGTCAAACTATGGCAAAACTGAAACTCAAGTTTTCTAGTTCAAGCATCGAAGAAGAAGATGACTGGCGAAATGAAATAGTGGATGATGCTTCCGTAAGAGGAACAAGGTTGCTCTCAGATGTTTATGAAAGGTGCAATGTTGTGGTATGTGAACCTGCCAGATATGTTGAAGCAAAAAAGGATCAAAGGTGGATAGCTGCAATGGAGGAGGAGCTATCAATGATAAAAAAGAATCAGACTTGGATCCTTGTAGACAGACCTCAAGACAGGAAGGTAATTGGAGTAAAGTGGATGTTTAGAACCAAGCTTAACGCTAATGGCTCAATCAACAAGCACAAAGCCAGGCTTGTGGTTAAAGGGTATGCCCAAATCTTTGGTGTTGACTACTCTGACACGTTTGCTCCAGTTGCTAGATTAGACACAATCAGGTTACTGCTTGCAATAGCTGCACAAAAGGGCTGGAAAGTGTTTCAGTTGGATGTCAAATCAGCCTTTTTAAATGGTGTCTTACAGGAAGAAATTTATGTTGAGCAGCCTGAAGGATTTGTGAAGGAAGATGAAGGACAGAAGGTCTATCTTCTCAAGAAGGCCCTTTATGGTCTAAAACAAGCTCCAAGAGCTTGGTATAGCAAAATTGATGAACATTTGCTGAACTTAGGATTTGTGAAAAGTCCATCAGAAATAACCTTGTATATCAAGCACAATGATACTAACATTCTTATTGTTTCACTGTATGTTGATGACCTATTGGTTACAGGAAACAATGCAGATCATATTCAAAATTTCAAACAGGAGATGATGAAGATGTTTGAAATGACAGATCTCGGGCTCATGTCCTATTTCCTTGGCATGGAAATCAAGCAAGGGCAAGGTGAAGTTTTTATCTGTCAGAAGAAGTATGCAAAGGAAATACTGAAGAAGTTTCAGATGGAGGAATGTAAAGCAGCAAGCACTCCAATGAATCAAAAAGAGAAGTTGCACAAAGAAGATGGTGCTGACAAAGTTGATGAAGGACATTTTAGGAGTTTGATCGGCTGCTTGATGTATCTCACAGTAACAAGGCCTGATATTTTGAATGCTGTAAGTATTTTGTCTCAATTCATGCACTGTGCAAGTGAATTACATCTCAAGGCTGTAAAGAGAGTAATTTGATATATTAAGAGCACAAGTGATTTTAGCGTTAAGTTCACAAAGAGCAAGGAGTTCAAGCTGGTTGGTTTTTCTGACAGTGATTGGGGAGGTTCCATTGATGATATGAAAAGCACTTCAGGCTACTGTTTCACTCTTGGCTCTGGTGTTTTCTCATGGAGCTCGAGGAAACAAGAAACTGTAGCTTAATCCACTGCTGAAGCAGAATTTATTGCTGCAACAGCTACTGTTAATCAAGCTTTATGGATGAGGAAAATTTTACTTGATCTTGATCTGGAGCAGAAGGAAAGCACAGAGATTCTTGTTGATAATCAAGCTGCTATTGCTATCTCTAATAATCCCGTGTTTCATGGGAAGACTAAGCATTTTAACATCAAGTTATTTTTCCCAAGGGAAGTACAGAAAGAAGGAGATGTGATTCTTGTCTACTGCAAATTAGAAGATCAAGTTGCAGACATTTTAACCAAACCACTGCTTGCTAGCAAGTTCGAGTTCCTGAGGTTAAGACTTGGTGTTTGCAACTCCTAAAGCAAGGAGGAGTGTTATGAAAATGCTTTAGGATTGAAACATGTCCACACGTTTTTTAAAAGTTGATTGTGTCAAAGTTTGTCCCTGTTCTTTAGGAATTAGTTATTCATTCTTTGTAATCGTGGAGCAATTTCTGATCATGTTGTTAGTGGGTTGTTATTTTTCAAACTTTAAATATTGTCGTGTTTTAATCATTCAACGAATGAAGTATTTTGTTCTTTGCCTCAACAATCTGATAGCTGCAATTCTCTGCTTCATTCTTGCTGTAGTAAAACACTTTGCCTTATATCCTGTTACTGCAACAGTCTTTCAATTCTTTTTGTTTTCACGTTATCAAACAACAATGTTCACTTCGTGGAGGATGAAGAGTGGAACTGGGATGTTGCAGAGAAGAAGGGTCAAACTATGGCAGAACTGAAACTCAAGTTTTCTGGTTCAAGCATCGAAGAAGAAGATGACTGGCGAAATGAAACAGTAGATGATGCTTCCGTAAGAGGAACAAGGTTGCTCTCAGATGTTTATGAAAGGTGCAATGTTGCGGTATGTGAACCTGCCAGATATGTTGAAGCAAAAAAGGATCAAAGGTGGATAGCTGCAATGGAGGAGGAGCTATCAATGATAGAAAAGAATCAGACTTGGATCCTTGTAGACAGACCTCAAGACAGGAAGGTAATTGGAGTAAAGTGGGTGTTTAGAACCAAGCTTAACGCTAATGGCTCAATCAACAAGCACAAAGCTAGGCTTATGGTTAAAGGGTATGCCCAAATCTTTGGTGTTGACTACTCTGACACGTTTGCTCCAGTTGCTAGATTAGACACAATCAGGTTACTGCTTGCAATAACTGCACAAAAGGGCTGGAAAGTGTTTCAGTTGGATGTCAAATCAGCCTTTTTAAATGGTGTCTTACAGGAAGAAATTTATGTTGAGCAGCCCGAAGGATTTGTGAAGGAAGATGAAGGACAGAAGGTCTATCTTCTCAAGAAGGCCCTTTATGGTCTAAAACAAGCTCCAATAGCTTGGTATAGCAAAATTGATGAACATTTGCCGAACTTCGGATTTGTGAAAAGTCCATCATAAATAACCTTGTATATCAAGCACAATGATATTGACATTCTTATTGTTTCACTGTATGTTGATGACCTACTGGTTACAGGAAACAATGCAGATCATATTCAAAATTTCAAACAGGAGATGATGAAGATGTTTGAAATGATAGATCTCGGGCTCATGTCCTATTTCCTTGGCATGGAAATCAAGCAAGGGCAAGGTGAAGTTTTCATCTGTCAGAAGAAGTATGCAAAGGAAATACTGAAGAAGTTTCAGATGGAGGAATGTAAAGTAGCAAGCACTCCAATGAATCAAAAAGAGAAGTTGCACAAAGAAGATGGTGCTGACAAAGTTGATGAAGGACATTTTAGGAGTTTGATCGGCTGCTTGATAAACTATGGAAAAAGACTAATAATAGAGTTAATCTTTCAATCTAAAAAGATTTCATTTGATGGAAATAGGAACTTGGTGCCAATCAAACAGCCAAAGGGTCACATTATGCCCCATCGCGAATCGATCAAAGGAAAATGTACGTGGAATTAGGAATGGTGGGCTTCTTTTTGAGTTCCGCACATGAACATGAAGCTTATTTACTTGTAATCTCTGCCACACAAAAGTTGACTTCGGATAAGTGCATCACTGGAGAAAAAAACTAAAGCCCTTTTACAACTTATTGTAAATCAGTACGGAATTTTCACTTACTGATTATATATTTTATAAAAAATATAAATATGTATATATATATATATATATATATATATATATATTCTTTTAAATTGATGGTACATGGGTATTGCGTTAACATTAATAAATACGACCTTAGACACTTGTTACAGAATTTACGATGGAAAGACTTAACCATTTCATACATTTACCTTTTCTGCCCAGGACAATCATTAACGATACCCTATGTATACACACATGCTAGGAGTTGCAATTTAGACCAGACGATGATTGAGCCAAAGAATCGGCGGAGTGAAGTAGCGGATCATCCAGCTCCATTTGATGATCATGGTCCGTTGTTCCAAGAAGCTGAAGATATTCCTCGTACAGTTGATCCAATGAATTATTATTATTATTAGTATTATGATCATCATCATCATTGTTGTTTGCCTCCATGGCGGCTGCTCTTGGTATTTCGAAATCTGATAGCGAGCATGATAATGTGCAGTTGGCATTTATGAAGCCAACTTCCGGCTCATCACATTCGTATCTACGAGCGATCTCGATGTCTCCTCGGTTTTCTTGGCGCTCAAACTCACTGAGTATCTCCCAGGGAAGTACTTCTTCGGTATTATTTCCCCAAACTCCCAACGATTGGCTTGACGCCGCACCACCACTACCTCGTCCACCACCTTCTTTGAACTCGAGACGCTTCTCGTTTCTTTTCAGAGAAGGGGACAGGAAGGACGATGTAACCCTAATGGCCTTCGGGAGATGGACCTTAGGCCTAGTAATCTCGGACACTGCTGGACTGTTCTTCTTGTGCTGCTTCTTATTATAGCTCGATCTCCTTTTACCATTCCGGTTATTATTGTTATTATTCTTATTATCATTATCTAGCTTTGAATTCCTCCCCGAAGATGATGGTGATGAAGAGAAGGGAACTTTGTGATTGCTTACTAATCTTTTGCGAAGGTGGGTGTTCCAGTAGTTCTTGATCTCGTTGTCTGTGCGACCGGGGAGTCTCCCGGCGATGAGAGACCACCGGTTTCCAAGAAGAGCATGCAATCTGAGGATGAGATCGTCTTCTTCAGGAGTTATGTTCCCTCTCTTTATGTCAGGCCGTAGATAGTTCATCCATCTTAGCCTGCAGCTCTTTCCACACCTAAGAAGCCCTTCAAATAAAAATTAAAATAAAATTAATTACATATTCATCTTATTTAAATTCAATTAAATTATAAGCAGAACGAAGAGCCATAAGCAGGGAACATAAATATAAATGTCACTTATACATGAAACGAATTCTATCATATCAAATGCTGAGAATATATCCTTCGAATAATTAGATACTAAAATATTAAGCATGTAAGATGCGTATGGAGGAAATAAAGCAAAAAGGTAATAAAAAAAAAAAAAGGGTATTGAAAATCAAAATGTTTGATGGTAAAGTTTAGTTTTTCTTTTGTCTATTTTTAATATTTAACTAAACATAAACATATAAACGTGCCAAGATAAAAGGTCATTGACAAAAAAAAAAAAAAGCGTGAAAACACGGGATATATGATTTCACTAGATAACCTAAATATTAAATATCGTGCCTATACAATATTGTACAATATAGGTACACATTTGCAGTATCAAAGTCAATAGTAAACGACAGCATACCAGCTTTCTTGGGGAGCGATCTCCAGTGGCCTTCACCATGAGCTTTAATGTAATTAATGAGTAACGTATCTTCTCTAGGAGTCCATGGACCTCTATGCAATCCCACCTTCGAACAGCATGGAGCTCGTCCCATCCTCAATTGCTTATATCTCTCCAGAGATTTCGACCAGAGCTGCAGGCATAACACCTGGTGTGTGTATATATACACATACACACAAACACGCACGCACACATACAATACTAGAATATCATATAAGTATATTTTGATACGAGATTAATTAATGATATACACGACTAGTAATACTGAAAGTAGTAATTGTGGAAGTTTCCATATATAAAAACTAATGATTTATTCCAAATTTTCAATTTCAATTTCAATTTCTACATCATTTGAGTTAATTTTTTCCTTTACGCACTATGAAGAGAAAGTAAAAAATATAAAGGAAAAAGGGAGTATAGTAGGAGTGGAACGGTGGAAGCAGCTCTTTCTTTTGTAAACCAGAATCCTAATATCGCATGATATATATAGGCACTGAGGATTGACTGCTATGCTAGCAAGGTCATATCATTATTATATACTATTTCCATTTGTGGATGGCAAGAATTGAATATAGGGATAGCAATTCGTGTTCGTGAGGTCGGATTTGTTTTTATACATCGTATTGTATACATATTAATATTTAAAATATATAAAATTATTGAATAGCCAAGATGATTAATTAGTTTACATTACGGTCATTATTTATACCATAACTATGTATTTCGTATTATGTTGTATAAGTTTTATATTTATTATGTATATAGTTGTATTTTTAATCATATTGGGTTTGTGAGAGTGATATTATAGTCACATGTTGGGAATTGTATCCGGCTCCCTAGATAGTAATTGGTGTTGGCAGTTTGAGCAAATTAGCATCGTGCACGTAATTGCAGCCGCAGTGCGAGCGACTCTTCCTTCTTTGTTATCTGCCATTCTCCTTGCCCACGTGCGCACCAGTGTGTGTGTGTATGTGTATTCATTTTACCTTATAGTCATTCTCCCAAACCCAATGCACACCACTCCCTCACTATCAACTTGTGCGTGTGGTAGGTTTAGTTTCGTAAGTCGTAATATAACGAACAAAAGCAAAAGAAGACATCCCATCACTTGGACAAATCCGTTTTATGATGATGTCAATGGACGACGATGGGTGGTGCAGGGCAGGTGCAGTTCTTGATCCGTGCTGCATTGATACTCTCCAGGTCAGCTGCCTGAAATTAGTTAGCAAGAGAAAGCGCCCCCTGGGAGCCACTTTTGTTCATGAATTCACGACACTTGACCTGGGAGTCTCATACCACATAGGGATTAAAGCTGCATGTTCCTTTGTAAACTTGAATGTCTCTTTTATTCAAAACTGCACCCAGCTCCGCAAGCTGAGGGCAAGATATTTTTTTTTCTCCTCGCCATATGTTTCTAGTGGCCTTTCAGTTCGAGAGTCCGAGGTATTCGCCTCATCATTTTAGGCTAAAATCGATATCAGCCAAACTAAAAGGCTCATGATGATGGGAAAAATAAGTAAATAATATAATTTTTTTAAATATTAGGTAAATAGAGTAAGAAAAAAAATATTATATGAATAGGATATCAAAAATGCAAACTGTGCATGTATTTTTGATACAATTTTTTTACATACTTAACATGAATTGCCCCAGAAATATTGGGAAAAAAAAAAGAGAAAAAAAAAACACAAAAAATTGTACATAAATTTTAGAACCTACCAAAAAAAAAAAAAGGTTATACAAGTACATAAATAATAACTCAATGCTTAACTTAATTATAACCATTTTATATAAATACAATTAATAGGACCATAAAATTATAGAAATACTGCGAGAATTATAATAATAATCAAAAGTAATTATGGAATAAAATAAATATAAATAAAGTTATAATATGATAACATAATCACCAATATCAACATTTAATTTCAACACATTCTGAATTACTAAAGCTTCAAGAGTAAATTTAATAATGAATAAAAAATTTTAAAAGATTAATAACGATTATTTATAATATATTAATACTACTTTAATGATTTGCATATAGCAAAAATTTTATAACAAATGAAAATAAACTTTAAGATATAAAAGTAAGAAAGAAACTAGATTGATTAAGTAATTATAGCAAATAGGAAGAAAGAATTAAAATTTTAATTTAGGATGGCTAAATAGAATTTTTGAGTGTATATTTACGTTCATAATATTTTATTTAGCTTACTAAGGTGGTTTAGATAATTTAATTAGATCATTAATACGCGTACTAATTAGACCTCGTAATTAAATATTTTCCACCCTAATATATTTTTCTTCGAGATTTTTTCTTACATGGAAATCAAATGACCTCCTTTTATAGTGTTGTAGAATTGATGAGAGTAAAGGTTAGGTTTTGTTTATTTATCAAGGTGAAGATGAAAGTATTAACCAATATTGTGCTAGGCTAAAGGAGACATATCCAATTTGTAGAAGGGCCTATCTAACCTCTATGTTTTGAGGCTAAGACTCAAGGTCTCCTCTAAGTCACATAATGGCTTGCATGAGCCGTGGATTATGAGAAGTAGGATATCTAAGATAGGCCAATAGCACAGAGCTAGACATCATCAATTGAGTTACGATGAATAATTCGTTTCTCCAAAAGTTAACTCGAGCCCAGAGGGAGGTGAAAAGACTAATTGTGTATGCGTCTGCCCTTTCATTTGTCATTTTCAAGTTATGTCTACGAGCGAAACCTTTGCATCTAATGCAGCAAGCCAGCACTTACACTCTATTGGTGGGATTTGAGAGCCTCTACAAGTTATATGACGTTCGTTGTACTCCGTAGTTGCTCCATTTTTTCTATGGAGTGAAGAGGTTTGAGTCATCCTAAGGATGGTTTTACCTATCTAGCCAACATGGGGTCAAGCTAATTAATGGGTTGGTGTCCTTGATGCACGATTAGAAAGAGAAATTTATTATTGTCAAGATACCTAAGGCACCAAGCTTTTGGGTTGGTTAGGTGAACCTAATATGCATGAAGCTAGTCAAGCCGATGCCATTTGATAAACAACGATCTGAAGTCCTTCTTCAAGCTCTTGAGGATAATGAAAGGCCCTTCGATGCTCCAACTTGGTGCAAGCATTCTGGGGAATAGGTAAAGGTACATCCAAAGGCTTGGACATCAAAGGCAATGTCAATAGGGATGTCATAGAGGATCAAGGTATAAGTAAGGGTGGAAGTCTAAGATGGGGTTAGCTTGAGGGTGAACTTGTGTATTGCAACTTGGAGGCTTATATGATAAGTTTCAACTTTGCTTTTTTTATTTTACCAATTGTGTGGTTTTCCCTACAAAAATGGTTCCATTGAAAAGGGTTCATTTATCCAATCTAGTTGCTTGCTAGATTGGGTGTAGCAGACCTAAGCTTTAGAAGGAGAGGAGGGTTAGGGTATCGACCCTTATTGCTAGGAGGCCCTCCTGGATAGGGGGTGGGAGGTTAGGGGTGGTAGAGGAAGTTGTGATCTGTGGCTTACACGCTCCTAAAAAACTAACATAGTCGTAGCGCACCTTAGGGTAGGAGATGACCTCCATCAAATGACTCAAAGTGACAACAGTAGACCTTGGAATGTGGTGACGAGTTGCCTCCGAAGCATGGCCATTCTAGAGGAGTGATTTCTATCCTAGATGACACTAAAACCCGATTCATCACTTTCGGGGGAAGCATGAAGGTAGCTACAGAGCGTCAACAAAAACGGTGCCACAATGTCCAGCATTCGTAGGAGGAGTGTTTGAGTATCAACAGTCCCCTAAGGCCTCTTAAACCCTAACCCTCTAGTGCCCCATATGCCTATCATGCTATAAGGTCTGAATGGGAGAGCAAGTTAGTGAGACCTATTCAATGGGATCCTGAGCCCCTAAGAGTGACATGAAGCCAAGCTTTTAGCTATGGGAATTTCATTTTTGGGTCTTCGATCCTTCTTCTCAACTCATCTTACTAAGGTATAAGTTAGTTTTTGTTATTAAAATTTTTGTCTTTTATTCTTTCATGCTTGTCTTTATAACTAGTTAAGGTCACACACTGGGTTTTACTTGGGTGTGTTGAAGGAGAACGACAAGTACATGAACAAAATTTCAATTATGAATATTATTATCAGTTATTCTCTCAGCAATATGATCATTATGGCTCACACTTTTAGAAGTAAATGGCGGTTGAGGTCAAGTTGAAGGAGGCTTGAGAGGAGCCCAAGGTGGTGAGGGTAGATTGCTACCATAGAATTGTTGATGCTAAGGAGAGGGCATGAATGAGTGTTTTTGACCTATCTAATGCTTAGCGGGAGTTGAACGATGCAAACAACTAGATCAACTCCCTAAAGGAGGAGGTCGCGAGTTTATAAGAGCGGGAGTTGTACCTCATGTCAAAGCTACTGCAGGAGAAGGCCATTGCTATGAACTTTAAGCGAGATCTAGATATGGCTCAACAATATCTCGAGTTGAGTAACTCGAAGGAGGCTAAGCTATAAGCACGAGTCCAAGATCTTGAGAAGCTGCCGGTTGATCGGGAAGTGAAGATCCATGAGTTGGAGGAAAATAAGTGGACAACTAGGAACAAGTACTACAAGGAAATTCAATCCTTTGATGAGTACACCAACAAGTTGGTCTAGGTAATGGAGGGGGACCAGAGGATCATGAAGCGCTAGATCCATGAAAAGGATCCAATGTTTGATCTCTCTTGATTTGGGGAAGAAATGTAAGAGCTTAACACCCCTCTAGAGGAGAGGGAGGAGCATGACTTAACTGCAACTGAAAAAGAAGGATAACTGCTAAATGAGGACTTTCCTCAAACATTGGTTGTGGTGCCTACCAAAGATACTCTTGCTCCTCCACCTCCGTAGGAAGAAGTGCTTCCACCTCCTCTTGATGAAGTTCCTCATTTGCTTGAGCTTACACCATCTTCAACCTTAGTAGATAGCCTTATAGGATAGATAGTTTTTTTTTTCTCTTTATTTTCTTTTTTCATTTTGAAATTTTTTTATGATTGTCAAAATGCCGACTAGGAGCCTTATACATTTAAAATCATTAATGAAGTAGTTTTTCTATATGCTTGTTTCATAATTTTAATTCCTTACTAGTTTAGACCATAGTAACTATAATTCTTTCTTTGTTGTTTTTTAATGCAAAATTCATGCACTAAAGAATAATAGGTCAAAGTAATTGATGTAGCTACTTAGATATTTAGGAGAACTCATTTTATTCAAAATACATAAACCAACTACAATAGGTCAAAGTAATTGGTGTAGTTGCTTGGATGTTTAGTAGAACTCATTTTATACAAATTCTACAAACCAACTATAGTAGGTTAGAGTAATTGATGTAGCTGCTTAGATGTTTAGCAAAACTTGTTTTATGCAAATTCCGCAAACCAACTATAGTAGGTTGGAGTAATTAGTGTAGCTACTCGGATGTTTAGGAGAACTCGTTTTATGCAAAATATGTAAACCAACTACAATAGGTCAAAGTAATTAATGTAGCTACTCGAATGGTTAGTAGAACTTGTTTTATGCAAAATACGTAAACTAACTACAATAGGTTGAAGTAATTGGTGTAATTTCTTTGATGTTTAGCAGAACTCGTTTTATGCAAATTTTGCAAACCAACTATAGAAGGTTAGAGTAATTGGTGTAGCTATTCGAATGTTTAAGAGAACTTGTTTAATGCGAAATATAACTTATTTTATACAAATTCTATAAACCAACTATAGTAGGTCAACGTACTGGTTGTAACTATTCCAATGTTTAGTAGAAATCATTTTATGCAAATTCGCAAACCAACTAAGATAGGTCAGAGTAATTGTTGTAGCTATGCGGATGTTTAAGAGAACTCATCTTATGCAAATTTTGCAAGCCAACTATAATAGGTCAGAGTAATTAGTATAGCTACTCAGATGTTTAGCAAAACTTTTTTTATGAAAAATATGTAAACCAACTACAATATGTTAAAGTAATTGGTGTAGCTGCTCTGATGTTTAATAAAACTCATTTTATGCAAATTCTGCAAATCAACTATAGTAGGCCGTAGTAATTGGTGTAGTTGTTCGAATGTTTACAAGAACTCATTTTATGCAAAATACGTAAACCAACTACATTAGGTTAGAGTAATTGGTGTAGCTGCTCAAATGTTTAGCAGAACTCATTTTATGTAGAATCCGTAAACCAATTACAATAAGTTAGATAATTAATGTAGTTGCTCCGATGTTTAACAAAACTCATTTTATGCAAATTCTACAAACCAAATATAGTAAGTTAGAGTAATTAGTGTAGCTACTCAGATGTTTAGCAAAACTCGTGTTGATGATCGTAATCACACAAATTTTAAAAATCCCTTTCTATGACTCTCTGTTACGATCAAGTAGGAAAGTGCACCTATCGATTATAATAGTATAGAGTTGAGTTCGGGTATCGTCTCCTCAAGGATCAACAAGTACTAATACTAACTCTAAACCAACTATCTAACCGCATAAATTCGAGAGGTTTCAGATTAAATTAAGAATACTTAACAAAACCTATAGCAATTAAAAATAACACTATAACTTGATTATTAATTTGATAACTAAGAACATACCCTACCCTTTACTACTCCTCTAATTGTCATGTAACTTTACCCTTTCAATAAATTAGTTAACGAGCAATGGTTATCTCTAAACCGCGGAGTATCTAACACTAAGCTAATGTTCTTCCCAGAATCATTAGCTCCTAACCCTAATCGCTTTGATAAAGATCCCTCTTCTATCAAAATCAATTAGAATTGCATTAACACTCTTGAACCCTCAATTAGATCAAATTATCTAATTTAACCTAATACGAAAAATTCACGTTCTCTATCCCTAGATTACATACGAATTCCTTTATTCATGTAAGATCTATTCAAACAAGAGATTTCCCAATCATCTTCTAAGAAATCATCTTCTAAGAAATCATCTTCTAAGAAATCAATGCAAACTCAATGTTGGCCATACATCAAATTAGCAACACTACATGAAAAACATGAATAAATTCAGAAAATTCCAATATTCATCAACTATGCAATCAATCCCATATTACATGACAATTAGAATTCATAAGGTTCGGGTATGAAACAACTAGCCACTAAGGATTTTCAAGATACAACTCAATGAAATAGAATGAAAAAGAAAGAGAAAACCCCTGTGCATGAGCCCTTCGGTGTCGTCTTCTTCCTTTCTCATCCCTTCATCTTCTCTTTTCCATCCCTTTGGCCTCCTCGGCCTTTCGGCCTCTTGGCCTCCTCTCCGGTGCCCTCTTTCGTCCTCTCTCTCTTCGCTCCCTTCATCTGGAAAAAGTGAGAATATATATTTATACGAAACCCTAAATTCTTCTGAAACGACCGCATTTTTTTATATACACGGTCGTTATACACGGCCGTGTATGCAACTGTGTATGCTTTGTGGATCTCCTAAGATGAACACACGGCCGTGCCTTTGAAATACACGGTCGTGTATATCTGCTGTTCCTTCCAAAAAGTATTTTTTTTTCGTGTATTCCTCTCCGATTTCAATCCAAATCGATATCTCTTCTCAAAATAGTGGTCCTCATATCTGAAACTAAAATATTTCTATTTTAAGTATCAAAATTCTTCAAGATAACATCAAATTATTACACAAACAAATAGAATTCATCTAAAATACAAGTGTTAATTTATACTTATCAACTCGTTTTATGAAAAATCCATAAACCAACTAAAATAGGTCAAAGTGATTAGTGTAGTTGCTCAAATGTTTAGTAGAACTCGTTTTATGCAAATTTTGCAAACCAACTATAGTAGGTCGAAGTAATTACCGCAATTGCTTGGATGTTTAGCAAAACCCATTTTATACAAAATCTACAAACCAACTAAAATAGGTTGGAGTAATTGGTGTAGCTACTCAGATGTTTAGGAGAACTCATTTTATGAAAAATACGTAAACCAACTATAATAGGTCAGAGTAATTATCATAGTTACTCGGATGTTTAGTAAGATTCGTTTTATACAAAACCTATAAACTAACAACAATAGGTCAAAGTAATCGATGTAATCGATTAGATTATTTAGCGGTACTTATCTTATGCAAATTCTGTAAACCAACTACAATAAGTCAAGTAGTTGTTGTAGCTGATTGGATTGTTTAGCAGTACACATTTTATACAAAATCCATAAACCAACTACAATAGGTTAAAGTAATTTGTGTAGCTAAATGGAGACACTAAATTCTTCTTATTTCAAACTTCTGATCACTTAATTGCATATTTTTCAACTATAGATACCAATATGCCTAATTTAAAAAGTACAGACACTTATGTGGCCATTTTCCCTTTGTTTTCATTGCCAAACTTTCTCTCTTTCTCCTCATTTTGCAAAACCCATCTAAACCCTTTCCTTTCCTTTCTCTTCTACTCTTTCCTTATTCTCTAGTACGAATTATATTTTCCCCCTAAAACTTCAAAAATTCATAACTTTCTCATACTAGCTTCAAATAAAAAACCATAAGTACCATTACAATCCTTAGAAAAAGCACCTCGTATCAAGATCATACTTGCTAGGTGAGTAGTGTATTTCTTTACTTGAAAAATTATTGTATGTGTATGTTGTATATCTACTATTAGGCTTGAGTTTGTAATTGTGTTATATATTTGTTGAGGGTTGTGTTAACGTTTGTGCTATGTGTATTATTTCCATGTAGTGTGTGTGTAAAATGTGTATGTTGTGTCTTACATGAGTATGAGATTGTGTGTTGAACTATTGAGGGAAAAAAACAAAATAAAAAGCATTTGATGTCTATTACTTCACAATATGTGTGGAGTAGTCGCAAGATATGTGAAATATGATAGTTATAGAGGATTAAAGATTGTTGGAAACAATATTTGGTTTGAATGCATGGATAGAAATAGTCAAAATTATGCAATGGGGAATTGATATAATTTTTCATGAAACTAAATACGCAAACATCATATAATTTGGTTAGAAATGGTTGAGGTAGTGAAATTTATTGTGAACACGAGACGAAACATTATGTATGGCAATGATGAACCCGATTATGAGAATGCATTGGTAAAGAAGTTGAAAGTGAGCAGGAATTCAAAGTATACGGAATTTTTTCATAAGATTTGTATAAGTATTGGAGTTGATCCAACTACAGTTCGTGTTGAGATATTACATAGACATCCACATTACTTCCACAGAGAAGTGAGATACAATTTGAGGCCAATTACTAACGATGATGATGTGGAGATTGTAATCGAAATGGCTATAGCTTTTAGGGAGGAGTGGGTAAAAAAATTGTATGTTGAAATGCATGAGCAATTTGAAAAACCAATCGAAGAAGAAGAGGCCTTTAAAGTTAATACCTCAACACCTTGACATGCTGATAGAGCCATTTTATACTTAATCTTTATAGCTTAAATGATGTTAATTTACTATTGATTTTATAGAATTCCTAAGGAAATGGTACTTAATTCTATTATGGTGATAAATCAGGTTAAGTGGAGTCAAGGATGCTAATTCAAGTAAATTAGAGAAGTCATCTACAACTCGGATCAAGACAAGGAGTTACACCGCCGGAGGAAAGCACATGGATATGAATCTGTCTAGAAGGAGGCACGGTTTGAAATCTGGCCATGTTGTAAACGATGCTACACACTACATGAAGAGAAAGAGAGACACGGCTTAGGGTACGGTTGTGGTGGAAGCCGTGGGAGAAACCGTGCTTGGAGCCGTGGTGGAAGCTAGACATGCTAAGGAGAAGAAATTGTGGAACTTTGACAGAGGAAGGCACGACCTAGGATCTAGCCGTGTTGTAGACCGTGGTACGCACTGGACAAGGATGAAGACTTGTTGATTATTCACAGAGGACGACACGATTGGACATTTAGTCGTAGGTGGAACCGTGGTACACACTGGACAAGGATGAAGACTTGTTGATTATGCACAGAGGAAGACACGGTTGGACATCTAGCCGTGGGTGGAGCCGTGGTACACACGAGACACGAAAGGTGATACGCGAAATATGCACAAAGGATGGCACGACTTGACCTACGATCGTGTGGTAGGGCGTGCTAGGCGGATGAATCTTTACTTCTCGAAATCTACTTGAAAAAGGAAAGATATTTTCGTATCTTGCTAGCAAAAGATCACATGCCATCCCTCTAACAATATAAATAGAACCAACCCTAGAGGGTTAGAGCAATCTGGAACTTGGAATCATCTTGGAAACAAGAAGGAAGGAAGGAGGCAGAGCAGGCATCCGGGTTTCATCATGTTTTTACCTTTTATTTTCGTTTTTCTTATGAACATTAGTGGCTAAGTTACTTTTGTAGCCAAAGGGTCATAGATGTTTAATTCTCCACGAATTGTGAGGTCTAATTGACTTGTATTTATTCTGTTCTTTGTTTTTGGGTATTCATATATCTTCTTATCATTTTGCCATTATTATCTTTGTTGATTGGTATGAATAGAGCTCTTCTACTCAATTAACAAGTTAATATATTGTCAACTAGCACGTCAAATCCGTAATTGTTTGATTGTTCTAGTCTTAGTGACACGATAACATGTTTAGTTATAAGAATAGATGATCGAATTCATGTTATGGAGGTGTATGATCATGTTTAAATAGGTTATCTCATAATCTACTGGCATGAATTGGTGGTCTCTCTAGATTTTAATGCTATTGATAGATTAAATCATAAGCGCTTGTCTAGGGTTGTCTAATCAATAAGAGAAATAATTCAAAGCGCTTGTCTTGGTTATCGAGAAAGTAAGGAGAGATAGGTTGTTAGAGCTTGTTAATAACCATAACCAGTTTATCTAGAACTAAGAATAGAAAACACTTGCATCGATGATCAATTTCTAGAATTAAACTATCTTGATTCCTTTGGCTAGGCTTTTATCAATATTCGATTTTCTTATCTTGTTTTAATCTTATTCGATTCACAAACAACCCCCCCATTTTTCTTTTCCTCTTTATTTTCTTTAAATAGAAATATCTTTAACCAATCCCTGTGGATTCGACCCTACTCACCACTATATGCAAATCATATAATTGTCTAGGAGTAGGTTTTATTTTTGTTGGACTTGACACCCATCACATGTGGAAGGGCTAAGCATGATGACGAATTCACTAATGTGTGGTGAATTGGCTCTAGTGCTAGCTTATAAACCTTTGCGCAATGAAGAAAACTCTGATGATCTAGAATTAAATAATGCCCTCCACTCTCTAACAAAAATTGATACTGTTGTGGAGCACTTTGCAGTGCATAAAGAGTATCCTGATGGGGATGAGGGTGTTGCCAAAAATTCTTTAAATGACATGCATGCCACACATCCACCACTGCATATGCATGCAATGCAGGCTCATAGATTTGAAGGAGTCATTTGGGTGACAACAAACCTAAAGATGCCATTCCATTTTTCAATATTGGGGGAGATAGTGGTTATATCACCTTTGAGAAAAATATGGTTACTATGTATGGAGACTTCGACACTGGTGATGACCTTAGGAAGGGAATGAGATTCAATAGTAATAAAGAGCTACTGCAAGTTGTAAAGATATATCATATAAAGAATCACTGTAACTTTGCAGTTGAAGAATCGAATTAAACCTTATGGTTAATTTTCTATGCCAACAAAGACAATAGCTATAAGTGGAGGCATTGATCTTGTAAGAAGAAGTTGGAAGGCCTTTTCATCATCATAAACCTCGAGGGACCTCATACGTGCACAAACATTATAATATATTAGGATCATATGAGGTTAGATTCAAATATGATGGCTAGAATCTTCATTGAATATGTGAGGAAAAAAACCCAAATAGAAAGGTTGCCAACCTCGTTTTCGTAATTGAAGCTAACTTTGGGTATATAATCTCCCTAAGGAGGGTGTGGGATGCAAAAAGGAAAGCTATTAAAGCTATGTATAGTGATTGGAACAAATCGTACAACAAATTACCAAAACTCCTAAACTTAATCTAAATTAGTAATCCTAGAACATAAGTCGAATAGGGTTGGCATTGTTTGATAGTTGCTAGGGAGTGCATATTGAAATGGATCTTCTAGACTTCGATCCATGTGATGAGGCATTCAAGTATTGTAGGCCTATACTTAAAATCGATGGTACTTTCTTGTATGGGAAATTACCCTCATAACCGGTTGATTGCATGTGGCATGGATGGAAACAATTGCATTGTCCCCTTTACATTTACCTTAGTAGACAACAAATTAATAGAAACATGAGGATGGTTTCTTCAAAAGTTGAAGGAGCATATTGTAGGTAACCATCCAGAAACCATTTATCTCATTTTTTTTTATAGACATGTTGGCATCAGCAATGCAGTTAAGCAACAAGACAATGAATGGAGGTCTCCCTCTACGGTGTTGCACTTTTGCTTACACCACATTACAAGCAACTTTAATACTACTCACAAGAATTTGTAATGTAGGAAATGGGTGATGGGATGAATGCATAACCTCATAAATTTGGGCATTGCATGAACCTAGTTAGGTGAATAAAGTCTAGTGCCTCTACGTGGTTTAATGGCATCCCATTGGAATAGTGGGCACTTATATATGATAGAGGGTATCATTTTAGGTACATGACTTCAAATATTGTAGAAAGTTACAATTTTGTTCTAAAAGAGGCAAGAGGCCTACTTGTGACTGCACTAGTAAAAAAAAAAATATTCTACAATCATGTCAAACATTAGGATAAGATGACCGAGGACACACACAAAGCAATTATAGCAAACTAGGTTTTCACAAAGTACGCTAATGATAAAATAGAAAAATGGAGACATAGGGCTTGTTCCCATAAGGTCATTAGGTTCAACAGACCTAACCAAATATTTGAGATCCTAACTAAGCCCCAGCACATGGTGAAAGGGGTTAAAGGAGGAGGAAGGACACAAACTGTAAACCTTAAGAATCACATGTGCAAATGCAATAAGCGGTAAATATATAGAATTCCATGATCACATGCTTGTGTTGTAGCAGCATATTCAAGGCTTAACAGCTTGTTAGTCATTAGACATTAGTATAGATGGACACATCATTTAGAATGTTATAAAAGTCACTTCCATCCCATTAGAGGTGCACTACTGGCTGGAGGTAGACTTTCCATTCATTTTCTCTGACATTGACAAACTTCAGCGTTGAATGGGAAAGCCCAAATCAAAATGATACCACATAGACATGTACCTTAGAGATCCCTCATCTAGAACTAGTGTAGTAGTGTAGAAGAGATGGGCAAAATAGAAGGAAGAGCCCAAAGAGAAATAATAATGGTATAAGGCTTGTAACAAAAAAATTCACTTCCTTCATTCATTAACCATTATTTGTAATTTAGTTTACACGATAACCTTCCCTTTGATTTCACTTTAATATCATAGGAAATGAATCCACGACCTTTTGATCTATCATTGTTGACATGGTAGGTTAGACATCAATCAAAATATGTTTGGCAGGGGTAGGTATTGTATTTTATAGGTCTTTCTTTTACTTTCTAACTACATCTATCGATTCCTACAATTTGTGCTTTTATGTTTACAAGAAGAATCTTAACCGGCATTAGGTTTCACAAGTTACAGCTATACTGGAATGAGCGCATGCTACCTTATATAGAGTAGGGTAGGTTTATAGGACTAGCATGCCTTCCCCCTCATTTAGTTAGATTGAGATCTCCTTACAACACGAATAGAGAGGTGGACACTTGAGACACACACCTTTCACTTGGGCTATGGCGAGGCTACCATGACTTTACAAGACATTGAGGTCTAATTCGGTTACTAGTTGATAAACAAGTTGTTACAAGTAGCACCAGGCTTAATTAGGCATTTAAGTGTAAGCAGTTACTTGGTAAGGGGCTAGAGGCAAAGCACATTAAGAGTTAATAGATTAACTTATCCTAGTTGTAGTGTAACTTCCGGTTTTACATGCTCAACGAGACGATTAGGTGTCATACTTTCGCTTACATTTTGCAACTACTGGGAGGTTTGCATTTGCAAGTAAATCAAGCAGCCTAATCCATTATATGTTGCTTCCACTCTTGGAAGACTTTGCCCTTGCAAGTAGTATAATTAGGGCTCAAGGGATGTAGGAACCTATCCCATGCCCATACTAGTTATGTCGTGCATCCATCTCTAACGCACGTGACATGCGAGGAGTAGCAGTTTTCTGCAAGTATGGGCATGGGATAAGTTCCTACATCCCTTGAGCCATTATGGAGTTTCACTAAAGGATAAGAGGCCCTTAGTGTTTTGATGGAGGATAGCCTGAAACACTATGCAGAACCCTACACATGTTGTTCAGGTGTATAGGGATGCATTTAACCACTAAAACTCTCAACAAGTATGTTATCTTTTTACATTTTTATATCCATTGAACATTATAAATCTTCATTAACCTATGCACGTTTATTATTAAGTTAGTTTAGCACCTTATCCTAAGAACCTCATCAACATACTACCCCATTTTGCCATTTGGGTAGAGGCATTTGAAAAAATGGGTGTCGTTGATATGCTTTATATGGTAGAGTGGCACTACCCAGATCATGCCTACCACTAGTTTAGTGCATTCCAACAAGTGCCTATCGATGTTAACATAGAGCAACACTCGCACCATATTGATTTAGGGGGGCAAATCGACACTGATTGGGTAATGCTACATGCATTCTACATTGCCCATTAGGAGATAATCACTCTTATAAGATCCTATTGGAACATGGTGAAGGTGTGCATCTAGACTACATCTAGTGGTACAGACATGTCAACCGCTGTTACGTAAGGCATATTGGAGTAATAATTGGACACTTAGTAAGAAAAACACTTGCAATATCACATTGACTATACTATATGACTAAGTTATGCCAAAACATTTTCTTTTGATTCTTTCAAGTTAACACCTTATGCCATATACGTATAGCATCTAATCTGCCTTCAGCAATTTCACTTGCAGATGCTAGAATATAGCTAGTTAAGCATCATGGTAGAGTTACACTTTTTCTTGCCACTCAACATGAGTAGCCACCAAAGGGGGAGGTTGCTATAGACCCGAAGTATGCATCTCTAGTAAATCTTACCCCTGTACCATCATTGCATCATAGGGTTAACAAAGCAAGAGCTAAAGGAGGATGATGGAGGGATGAGCAAATCCATCATGACTACACTCTTTTGAAACATCATGGACGAGGACATCATAAGTTGCTTAGCTCCTAGTAACAACTTGTTCATCACTCTTTATAGGCACTCTCTTAGTAGTCCCATTCCTAACCCACTTGCTCTGTGAAGGTCACACCACCATCAATTGAATATTGGTGATAGCTCACAACCTTTGGTACAATGGAGTCCAGTTCCTCCACATGACTTTGACAAGTCCCCGCAATTGCCTACGACACAAGAGTCATAGGCTCCTACCACCTTTGATGTGAGACGAATTGAGCATAGATCTATCATGACTTTACTAAGAGTAAGAGTAGGATGGGATAGTTATTTATGACTTATTTTGAACATTTCCATGGATACTGAAGCTTTGTACATCTTAATGAAAAGTTCATATTACTTTTCCTTATATTATTGCCATTATGTTATAATTACCTAATCGATCTAGTTTCTTTCTTACTTTTGTGTTTTAAAGTCCATTTTCATTTGTTATAAAAATTATGTTGTACTTAAATCATTAATGTAGTGTTAATACATTATAAATAATTGTTATCAATCCTTTCGAAATTTTTGTCTATTGTGAAATTTACTCGTGAAGTCTGAGTAATTTGAAATGTGTTGAAATAAATGATTGATATTGGTGATTATATTATCATATTATAACTTTACATATATTTATTTTATTTTATAGTCACTTTTGATGATTATTATGATCCTCACAGTATTTCTATAATCTTACATTCTTATTAATTGTATTTATATACAATGGTTATAATTAGGAAAAATATTGAGTTATTATTTGTGTACTTTCATAACCCACCACCCCAACCCAAAGTTATTGTTTCTTTTTATATATATATATTCTTTTCTTCTTCTTCTTTTTCAATATTTGTGGGGTATTTCATGCAGTACTGAAAACACATGTACTAAATACATTTTTAATATCCTATTTAGGTAATATATAAAAAATTATATTATTTATGTATTTTTCTCCATAACGACACTTGTCCTTTCGCAGATATGCTAGCAATTAATTTCCCTACATTGATATCAGTGGTAGCTATAGCATTAGAATGGAGAAATTACAACATCAACACATGGTACATAATATATGGGGAATAGTACCACATAAACATTTCGTATGGTGTTTATGTTGGTGTGTATATGTAGTGTCTAGACACATGATAATAATTTAATAAGAGTTTTGGTCCATGAAAAAAAAATTAATAAGAGTATAATCATTAAATTAGGTTTATTTAAAATTATTAGGTGTGTTTATGCTGGAGCATTAATCTAAAATAATGTCACATGTGATTGATATATGATCTTGGTGCTAAGACATAGTTAAACATTTATAAGACCATTCGAATTCCATAGAACCTCATTTAAAATCCTTAAACACCATGTTAAAATCTTAGGAAATTCTCTTATTTAAGGATTTTTCTACTTTATCTCTAAGATTATTGAAAAAGTTTCTTAATATTTATTAATATTATTTATGAGACCCTACAATACAAAAAAATGTACAAAAAGTAACACAAGTAATAATAATAAAGGAGTAATGTCTTGGGGGACCTCAAAAAGTTGAAGAATCACCCCCATTGCTTTGGGGTCCTTATGCTTAAGAAGTGTGAAGAAGCTATAGTGGGGATGCTCTAACGGTTTGTTGATATTACATTAATCTTAAGAAGATCTAAAGATAGAGTGAATACTTTATGGGACATAGCTACCAATTCATCACTAATGTTGATCCTTTATCATAATCACTAGTTGTGAACTAGGGTCAAGCGTCATTAGTTCCTCCTCTAGTGGCCTAGTATGAAAGATTCTTTAAACCTAAGATTGTCATGGACTAATGTGTCGATCACCATGCTTTGACACCAATAAAAATGAGTCCTCCATAAATTGTTATTGAGCTAGATATTGCATATGATTTTAAGCACTTAAGAAAAGTAGTAACATGATAAAATGGAATTTGGTCATCTCTTATTTTGAAACTATATATCTAAGTTCACTTCATTAGTCATAAGTAGCTTAAGCAATCATGGCCATTGCTCATAGCAAGACAAATTTGAGTGTGAGTGGTTTTAACAAAGCAAAAGGATTGAATTCATGATAATGCAATAATGCATGGATTCATCAATGATAGATGAAGATATATGATCAAAACCATAGGTTTGTAGTTGATTCTAGAACATAAATATCTTTTCCAAATCATCTTATGGCTTAACAAACATGGCTAGGTTTTCCAAAATGCTCATGTCTAATTGTTTTGCAATCATAGTGACAAGGACCTAGAGGATTGCATATAATAACAAAAGTACTAGAATTAATCTCAAAATGCATTAACTGGAGTAGCTTGGATGGGGCCATTTGGAAGCCAATTCATTTTATTTAGATTTAGAATTGGTCATTTAATTAAGATGATCCAAATAATAATTGATTATAGTTTTGGCATTGTAATTAATCGAAAGACCAACATGCTCTTATAAATTCAAAAGTTAATATATGAAAATAATTGAATTAAAAGAAACTTGACAAAGCAAGCAAGGCTTAATCCCACACATATGGCACTTAGCCCATTGGTTTTGAGAGAGAAATGAAAGTCCTTGAGTTTTAAGTAATTGCACGTATGGAGGTGGCTAGGCATTTGAGTAAGTGGGGGATTGAACGAATAACACAAATTAAAAGAATGTACAAGCAATTGATTGTGGATATAGGCTATCAATGTAGACCATTCAATGGCTTATATCATGTTAAGTTACGTGTGATTATGAGAAAACAAACCTTTAGCCAATATTTGTTCGTGTTTTCTCACTCTCTTACTTTGACACATATCTAGCATATGTATTAAGATAATGGAAGATTTTAATTTCATCACATCATTAATCTCCCTAAAGTATCCTACATATTATTTAAAAGCTAAGGGTTATATGGTAAATTTGTACCTATTTTCCATTAAAAAAAAAAAAAGACTAAAGTATCCTAAATAGAGACCTCTCTTGCATTAGATTATTCATTGAATGATGGTCCAAAGTTATCTCGTATAGGATTTTCCATTCAAGAAAATCAAAAGGTGAGAGATTGGTAGTGTGGTGAATTAGGTGTATGGAGTATTGTATTTAGGAGATTTTTTTTCATATTATGTTAAGCTCTTTGTAAACCATAAGCTCTAATTGATGGTTTTCTTAGATACTTGAGATCAAATCATCTTCTAAGTCTATAATAGTAATAAAGAAAATAGAGTCTTGTGATCATGGTTCAACTCATATTTCATTATTATTGTTAAATTATTAAGTTTTGACATATTTTATTAAGTTTATGGAGATTGTAGAACTTTATGACTTGGGAAGATTAGTAAAGCATTGTACATGCTTGTGGGGGAAATTGTAAACCAAGTTACTAAGTTCATAATTGATGGTTCTTTTGGTGCTTGTGGGGTATACAATGTATTAGGAGAAATTTTGCAATTCATGGTTATTTGGTTAATTTGACTACAACATGGAATTAAGATTATGATCAACAACAAAGCACTAAAGGAACTTAATAATAGGTTCTTCTTAATAGTTTAAGTAGTATACCGTTTGAGTTTATAATAATGGTATTGTAAATTGCTTAAAACAGAAGATGCTAGTGTGGAAATTTGAAGCATGTGAACCATATATAATGGTTTTTAGTGAATTCTAAGCCTTATATACTCTAGCTACAATATTAATATGTGTCAGGTTGTTCACACCTCTCAATCTTAGGGCATGATATAATATTTGAAAAAAAAAAAAAGAATCACAACAAGGTGAATGCATCTTTAATAAATAAAGATTGAAGTCTTAACTAATGAATTAAGAATAAAGCATAAAGTGTTTAGAATTTCATTTTTTGGCAATTTGGTATTTGAATTTTACTTCTTTTATAAAAAAAAATAGTGCCTCTATTATTTTTTTTTATTGTATTTAGGTATCTCCTTTAGTAAAATAATTACTAGCCATTAAGTGTTTTTGCCTTTTAGTGCCTAAATTATACTTTGGTGAACTTACTCTAGCTTTGATTGCATTTTGGTGTTTAATCAATCATTCATTTGTAAAAAATAATCTTTTTTTTTCTTAATTAATAATTATTTTCAAAGGTAAAAGTTCAGGTGAGAAGTTTCAATCATGTATAACTTTTATAGTGCAATATCAAATTTTAACAAACTCTATATTGTTGAAAAGCTCTTAACATATACTTTTATTTGAAAATAAGATATATTATATTGTCAAGACTAGTAAAATTTTGCAATGATCATAACTTGAAAACTAGGTGTTATTTGGCCTCAAAATGTGAATTTTAAACTCATCAAATAATATACTATATAGTGTATTTTATTATATCTCTCGTGGTCTCCCTCTATCAATTTTCAAACTTTGTAACCTTTAATTTGCAAATGAGACATCATGTTATTGCAAACATATAGCCATTAGAAAGCTTATGTTACAAGCTATCTAAAGTATATTAGCTCAACTCCAAGTAATATAGTTGCATACCACCCTTTTATTGGGTATATATATGTGTGTGTTAATTACAAAATCTTAAAGGTTTCATAATTAATCATAATTTTATGATTTTACAATCACATTACAACTTATAGGAACTCATAAATAATAAAAAGATTAAAAAACTTAACGAAAAATTATGAAATTCAAAATATATTATGAATGTATAGAAGGTCATTTAAAATTAAAAAAAAAAAATGAATTCATATAAGGACAATTATAATCCATTGAAAATTATGAAACCTAAATATTCGTGACCTAAGTGGACTATGAGAGTTTGAAAAAGCAAGAGAATTATGAAGATAAACGGAGATGTAGGAAAAAATTAGAGGAAAATTACGTAAATTTAGATTAGAGGAAAATAATGTAAACTTTCCTACTTTCTTCTAAGTCTTTATTATGGAAAATGTAATTATAAAAGACTCAAGTTAGGCTATTTCGAAAAAAAAATGGGCAATTTTCATCTTTGTAATTTCAAATCAAACTAGCAGTTTTTAGATAGCCTGTAACACATGCTTTCTAATAGTTATACATTTACAATCCTGCACTTATCTGGTTTACAAGTTACAAGAAGCAAAGTTTTAAAGTGTTGTTTGTGGATACTACCTATCATATAACAAAATATTACAATAAACGAAAGCAAATGAGTAAAAAAAATAGCGTTTCAAGACCACACGACGAATGGTTTGCATGTTATGACTATTTTAAAACTTTACCCCAATCCGGATAGTCTCGGGATATGTGTTACATTTCATTTTCAAATAAAAGTTGTGTGTTACGAACTTTCTAATAGTATAAAGATTGCTAAAATAAAGCATTACATGTATAAGTTATGCACGGTTGAAATTTCCAACAAAAAATATTTTGTTAGCTTTCAAAATAATATATCAATTAAGAATAATATATATATATATATATATTATAAAAATTAACGAGTTAATTTAACATTAATTACAATCAAAATTAAAATATATACACTAAAATACAAAAAAAAAGTAACCACTATTAACTTCCATATTGATTGAGACACTAAAATGCAATTAAAATTAAATTACAAACACCAAAATTCAAAAATTCAAAATTCAAACATAAAATTGCCAAAATTGAAAGTTTATGCACCTCTATTGTCTTTATAGTAACAAATTATATAAAATAGAAACGGCTAAGGATAGAAGGAGTTTTTTTTTTTTTTTTTTACGGATGGAAATTTGCAAATTTGAACTTTCTCAATAGGTATTATTTAATTATAATTAGAAAATGAGCAATAATTAAAATTTCAAATAAATGAATTAATAAACGTAGCTAATATCATCACACCACGAAATTAGTAGGCGATAACATTTTGCCCAGTGTCCTTAAGTAGCACATTCCGAGGCATTTTTATAATTTAGTAGGTTCATAACCAATTTTAATCTTTCAAAATCCTTCATTTAGTTTTGAAATTTTTTTTTTCATAATCCTTCATTTATTTTTGAAATTTTGTTTACGTTTAGATAAAGGATAGTACTTGGAAATGAGTCTAAAAAAATGATGTATATCATAAGTACTGAAATCCATAGAGTACTGAGTCCCACAAGCTCAGCAATACTATCAGTCAATTCCATATATACACTCTCATCATAAATAAAAGTCTAGTAATACTGAAGTAATAAAACAAGTAGTTGGAGCAAATAGATGCGTAGAATATCCAAAATGAAAATCCCACAACTAATCATCATTGCCATAATCACTACCACCAATTCCCCAAAACATCATTAAATCCGTAACCAAGTGAACTGTATGTGAATTCCATATAGAGATTGTCACCTAACCAATTTTAAACTCAATATATTAATGATAGGAAGCACACACATCATGTCACACTGGAGCTTACTTCTAATGCAACAAGCAGATTCATTTAATATATAGATTATTAAGTGGAAGTAAATGAGCAGCATGGGTCTATTTATGACGACAACACGACGAAAGCATATGAGGTCTAGTCCCAATGGCCTATTGGAGGTAGTGAGAAAAACTAGATTCCACGTTAAAGGAAAAAAGGTAACCTCATATGAAGTTGTCATTATTTAGGCATCATCAATCGCATTTCGTCCATAACATATTGTGTGTGTCTTGTATCACCATACAACAACACCTGTTATGATTTCTCCCTACTTTTAGTAATTGTTATCTGATGCAACTTAAACCTATCGGTTATTTATTGAGCTATCATCAATGGTTAGGCACTTAACTAACATATCATCTCGACAACCATGCCCCTAGAGATAGCCTCAACCCAAGAGTGTTGCTCATTGGATTGAGACAACCAAACACAAGCAACACTCAATTAATTAGGTCGTGTTTTATAGATTAATTAGTTTAATGAATTTTTACCTAACATGCAATACACAAGTTACTACATATCTATCTTGAAGAGCTTAAACAACTAATCGAATAAATTCCAAAATTCAACTCGAGAATTGATTAATAATAATTAAGAATAAGTGAGTTATTATGTAACCAATCATTAACCCATTACTAAACTTAGTTTAGTCTTATTAAACTAAGTCCAAAGTCTACTATTTAACTAGATCCATATGTGTCCATTGAGTCTTAGACTAAATTTAGCCCATTCGGCTAGTCAATTAATTAATTGTATTATTATTATTATTATTATATTATTATTATTATCACTTTTCTTAATCATAGTTATTATTAATTCAATTAAGTCAATTAAGTTAGGTAAATTATTAAAGGGTATGAGCCATAAAGGGAAAATGGATCTAACTAGTTTTGGATTAATTTTAGGCCCATAAGATTAATTAATTAATTTAATTAAGGTGTAATATTATTAATTTACTTAATTTAAATCAATTTAATTGAACCAATTTAAACTAAATAAATTATTTACTCGATGGAATAATGAAGGGGAGAAAAGGCGAATTTGTTCTACAAAAGACCAGTTTCAAAAGTGTGGATCGATCTATTGTTTGGCATCGCTGATTTAAGGGGAAGAGTCCAAAAATAATATTATTAATTTTATGTTATTTATTATTTATCATATCTCATTATATTACTCACTAACAACATTCTAACAATTTTCCATCATTCAACATGATCAAATAAGAAAAGTTCCAACTTTGATTTGAGAACTTTGTTCCAAAACCAGTGTTTGTGTGTTTGATTTTGAAGATCTTGATGTTAAAATGAAGACATAGCATTAATAACCTATTTGAAAACACCTTTAATTGAAAACTTGTGAGAAACATGTTTTTGATGAATTTAGATTATTAAAATGGATTAAAGTGGCAT
The DNA here is from genome assembly GCA_037954665.1 of Laguncularia racemosa. Classification (NCBI taxonomy): domain Eukaryota; kingdom Viridiplantae; phylum Streptophyta; class Magnoliopsida; order Myrtales; family Combretaceae; genus Laguncularia; species Laguncularia racemosa. The sequence continues at coordinate 8,373,791 of JBBMOL010000016.1, forward strand.
TATTATCAAAAGCACTTTGAATATTCATATAAATGTTTAAGGTGTTCTCATTTGGATATCTTCAAAAATTTCATAAAAACCTGTATAACACAAACACCTAGCCTTTAATGTAGTAGTGTTTACAAGCATCAAACACAGCTATTTACTAAATCATGTCAAGAGCATTAATAGAACACATTCAAGCATCATTGATACTCATTAAAATTCATCAATATTGTTGAAATTTTTTAGACAATAAATGCATGCAATCCACATCATTTAACTCTTCACAAATTTCAAAATTCTAGACATAGTATGTAACATACATAGGTCATATATTATCGATTTCATCACCTAAACTCAAAATCATCAAGAACACCATTAAACATCATAATCATTATTGAAATTTATCACAAATGTTCAAATTTCTAGAAAATGCACCAAGTGGCTCATTGTACTTGATATGTGATTGATTTCAAAGGTTTTAATATGGTAACCATCATATATGCATCATTTAATATAAAAATTATTAGTCAAACTTAAATTTAAGAAAATCATTAAATCAAATCAATCACACATTCAATAGGAAATTAAATTCTTAAAAAATCCCCTAAAGTGGTGGCAACAATGCAACCCCCAAAACCCATGCTACAACTTGAATCAACTCGACTTCTTGTCAATCAAACCTTGTCTAAATTTTAGATTATCAAGTTTAAATATGGAATAACACTTACAACATACAAAATCCATATTCCTTTTAAAGTCTACGGTTTCATAGTGCTTCAAGATAACACTTCAAAAGTCAAATTCTTCAAATAACATTCCTCAAATATCATTTAGTCATCGGTTATGGAACAAAAAGATAAACTAAAGAAGGTTTTTACCTTGTTGAAATTAGACATTGGGTTAAAATGGTCATTTTTAAAATTTTCATCCCTCAACTTTGAAAATCCCTTTTTAGGTGAACTTTGAAAATTCTCTTTTTAATGATTGATTGACTTATTGAATTGGGTAGTTTCAAATATGGTACAGAATGATAAGGTTTTAAAATTCAATCTAAACTATGGTTTAGGTGGAAACGAGCTTTTTTAATGTTTAATTAAGAAAGTACATAAGATTTAAAATAAAACAAAAAAAAAAATCACTGTAGAGTAAGAAATCTTAAACAAATTATTCAATAATCAAATAATAGACTTTCGGAAGTAAAGATTTAATATATAAATAAGATCATTATTATATAATTTATCTTGCTAAGATAACTCACAAATGACACTATTACAAAAAAGAATGGACATAATCTATAAGTGTAAAATTAAAATAGAAGTTGAAAAAAAGTAATAATAATTGTAGATATGTTTGTGTTGAAAATGATTTATTGATTATGAAAGAAAACTTATATGGACCTAAATGGATAGGAAAAAATACATAAATAATGTAATTTTTTTAAATACTACATGAATACAATAGGGAAAAAAATATTGTACGAATAAGGTACAAAAAACATATGTCGTGCATGTGTTTTCAATACAATTTTTTTCCATACACTATATGAAATACTCCACAAATATTGAAAAAAAGAAGAAGAAAAAAATAACTTTTCATTAAAATATACAACATTTCTAATATCTATAGAAATATTCAAAATAAGTCATAAATAACTCTATCATATCCTACTCCTGCTCCTAGTAAATGGTCTAGTGATTCTAGTTATGATAGATCTGTGCTCAATTCGTCTCACATTGGAGGTGAGAAGAGCTTGTGACTCTCGTGTTGCAAGCAATTGTGGGAGCTCATCAAAGTCACATAGAGGAACTGGACTCCATTGTACGAAAGGCTATGAGCTATCACCAATATTCGATCGATAATGGTATGACCTTCGTGGAGCGGATGGGTTAAGAATGGCACTGCTAATAGAGTACTAATCCACTATAAATATATGAAATTTTTAAAAGTAAATTCTACTAGCAAGTGCATTGGGTCAGATCAAATAACATAGTAATGAGTCAAGTGTTGATTCCATGAGGATTAAATAAGTACTAAATCGATAACAGATTCTATTATTATTTAGGTAATCAAATTCAGAGAATTAACTAATCAAATACTAATTAATCTACTACACCTAGATTTTTACTAAGAACAGGAGAAAATTGTTATGAAAATATATCAATTGAAAGTAGGAAAACTAAATCCACCTTAGTTTCACTAATCAAATCATCATCATATTATAATAATTCTTAGTTATGTGGATATTCATATCAAATTGTGAAAATCATTATTTCTTTTCTAAATAATTAAAACTCAAAACCCCAAAATTAATTTATTAGCTTCCACTAAACAAATTAATAGAGAATTCTATATTCAACTACAAATCTCCCAATTATATAGTTGACTAATATTCTATCCTAATTTCTCTTAATTCCTTAGTGAGAAACTAATCAAGAATATTGCATTAAGCTCTCAAACAATTTATAATCAGATTAAAATAATCCTATTTCCATAGTTCTTATTCAACCTAACTTAAGAAAGCCTATTGAACCCTAATTTCCCTTCTGAGTTATTAAAATTCCTATAATCCTAATTCAAACATGAAATCAGAATTTATAATATAGGATTTACAATATGAATCTTCCACATATTTAACAATCTTATAATATAGCTATAATCACCATATCGATTTCCCACAAATAAACTTAAAACGTCATGGCATTGAAAACACAAACATAAATCAAAGAAATTACTGTAATGGAATTCATAATTAAAAGGAAAAATTCAATCTATGAATTGAATAGAAAAGTACTAGTTTAGAGATCACCAATTCAATAGAGCAAGAATCAATCACAATACAATAATCCTGCAAATCCTTAATGATTCCAATGGATTCAATTGATAAAAAATTTAAGTACAACAACCAATTCTACCTCTCCTCTCTTTAGGGCTCAAAAGTAACAAAAAGAAAAGATAAGATAACCCCATCCTTCTTCACATCTAGCATATTAATCAAAACTAAAGGAATGTCTTTTGGTTGCCTCTCAAAGTCGGTGCTAAAGCTGGCAGTTTTTCCTTTCAAGGTCAACGACTTAGGCCAGTAGCTTTCATCCTCAAAGCCGGCGACATAAGCTCTTAAGGCTAACAACTTAAAATCTTAAGGCTAGCGGCTTATGATCTCAAGGCCAGCGGCATACAATCTTAAGGTCGGCAATTTAGGCCAACGGCTTTGGATCTTGAAAGCCAATCTTCAAAGCCAATCTACTCATGTTTGCACTCTAAGCTTTTGCAAACCTGAAATAGTACAGTAAATCAAATTAAGTACCATTTCCTTATAATTCCTATAATATCAGTAAGAATTTAACATGATTCGTAAAATAAAATTTGAGTAGAATATGCCCTTATCAACTTCCCTACACTTGAACTTTTGCTTGTACTCAAGCAAAATACTTAAAATCAATGAAGTAATTTGTCATTGAAAATACAAACTTCTCTATTAACAAAATACTTAAAATTCTGGTGTCTACAACTCTAACCATACCAAGAGATGTAACTAAATTACTATGGTTGAAATTTTTGTAGCTAATCTAAACAAAACAAACTTTAATCCTAGTGTTTAACATAAGAATTCTAATTCAAAAGTAAATACTCAATCCTATAAAATAAAATAAAAACACTCATTTAAACTTCCATAGTTTTTAACAAACATATAATCCCCTAAATTACTTCTCTATAAATGGTCGCATTAGTGAAAGCATATGGTATCCACTCTTTCCCTAGAATTTCTCCCTTTTTTTATTTTTCAAGTCCAACTATTGAAAGTTTACCTTTTCGCCTTTTTACGTTATGGTGAGTTCATTGAGTCAGCACACCTCGGACTCATCACCTAAGTGACAAAGTTTTAAGGGACCCTTACGAACTCTTTCTCACACTATCACTCAAGTATTGAACTTTTGCCTTTTCTCCTTTCACGTTATGGTGAGTTCACTAAGTTGACACATCCCAGACTCATCACCCATGTGACTAGGTTTTAAAGGAACCCTATGATGAGGATCATCTAATACTTAAGAAGACAAAACCAAGGACTTAAGATCCTTTACAAGGAATTGGTTATGGACCTACAAGGCAAGGAATCAAATTACATGAAAGGAGGACCAACACCTATTGATGTAATTCTCGTTTCCATGGAAGAAAAGCAAGGATTTGAAGTTCTAGAATAAGAAATATTATATATTGAACCAAAATAGGAAAGAGAATTTGTGGGTTTGTTATTATATTTTTTTAGTATTTGTTTTGGTTTGTAATTTATATTATTTAGTTGCCTACTCGGTTACATGAGGATAAAGAAACAAATAGATTAGGCAACTTAGGTTTTCTATATTCTTGTATAACTCTATATAAGCCTTATAAGGGCCGGCCAAAGGGAGATTATTATTATTGAATGAAAAAAAAATCCTTTTTTCGTGGAAATTACAAAAACCCTTTTTATTCTTTTGCAAAAGAACTTTTCTATAGAATTCTTAACCAAATTACTAGGAATACCTTTTGATAACTTAGTTTTCAGTCAACAAGTTTGATTAGAGTCTAGTTACACTTTGCTTATTCAAGATGATCTTCGGGGTAATTGAATCCAATAGCGACATCAGGATTCTAGGTTTAATATACCTAGGGTTTCGCGTATCATTTGGTATCAGAGCTTCAGCTTCTTGAATTAAGTATATTCTATCATTTTATTTAGTTCGTCCATTGTTCTTTTTCATATTCGTCTGTTGTTCTTTTCCATATTCATAGTTAGAAATTCGTATAAAAAAAATTCATGCTTGTTCGGTCATTACAATCCATTAGGGCCGATGATATCTAGGTTTTCTTGAACAATCAATTGTGTTCAATTCATGGCTTATCTATAAAAAAAAGAAAAAAAGAATCAAATTCAATTGCAAAAGAAAGAATCAAGAACCGAAATTCAAAAAAAAAAAAAGGGAATTCGGCCATGAAAGAATTACAATTACCAAAATCACAAGATAGTTTCTTGAATTGTCAATTACATAATTAGTGGAGTCGATTTACTTTCCATATCAATTATTTCCAATTCTTACCAGAAACATATCTTTGATTGTCTATGTTTAGAATCCGAATTGTACCATCCCATGAACAATCGGTTCCATGGTGATCTTTTCCTTTTGTATTTTATTGCAATTTATGTTCAGTAGTGAATCTTTCCATATTAATTAGATTGTGTAGTTAGTACTCCTTCGTTCATGCCACTTAAGCCAATAGTAATCATTAGTGTTGACTTAGTAATTTGAGTTTAGGAGTTCCAAATTGAGTTCCTAGCAAAAGAATTACAAAAAAGTAGGTTGTGAGATCATATTTTATCAGAGATATACACGAGAGGAATTGTGAGCATAACATTTGTGAGCAATACATGAGTGGGTGTGAGGAACATACTTATAATTATGTCGGGATAGAACACTAATGGAGGGAAAGCCGAGCGATGTTTGAGGAATTGATGGGGGAGATGAAGAGGATCCTAACTACAGAACTAGAGTAGATCCATGAAAGGATGAGTAAGATGGAAGGGAGTAGGGAACCATCTAGCAGTACCATTGTCAGGTGAGGAGTAGGTAGATAGAATAGGGGAGGTAGTAGGATAGATGAAGGAGAGGAATATAATTTTGGAGATTACCAACATGTGAGGGATAGGGGAAGTATCCAGAGGCATGATAGTAATTTAGGGAATATTAAGATGAAAATCCCAACCTTTTAAGGAAAGAATGATCCAGAGTTGTATTTAGAGTGGGAGAGAAGGAGAGAAAAATGGATCATATGTTTGAATGTCACAACTACACTAAGGAGAAAAAGATAAAAATGGCTACAGTAAAGTTTTCGTATTACACCCGAGTATGGTGGGATCAGTTGGTGCATAATAAGCACAGGTATGGAGAGCGACCTATTAGCACTTGGGAGGAGATGAAGACTATTATGCAGAAGCATTTCATTTCTAGTCACTACTATAGGGACTTACTTAAGAAAGTCCAGGGGTTGATTCAGGGAAATAACAGTATAGAGGATTACTACAAAGAGTTGGAGATGGCCATGATTAAGGTTAAAGTTTAGGAAGATGATGAGGCACTATGGCTAGATTCATCAATAGGTTGAATAGGGAAATAGCTTATGTAGTAGATCTTCACCATTACTTAGATATGGAAGAGTTGTTGCATACAGCTATTAAAATAGAGCGGCAGTTAAAATATAGGAGTGAATAGAGGATTGGCTCAACTTCCAAAGCTCTATGCAAGTCTACGTGGAAGAAAAACTCCACCGATTCAAAGCTTAAGGAGGAGGTGAGGTTTAAGAATCCAATTGCTACACCTAAGGGAAAGACTAACACTAAACCTCCTTTTAGGACAAGAGATATTAAGTGTTTTAGGTGTTAGGGATTTTGGCACATTGCATCATAATGTCTAAATCAGAGGGCTATGATTATTACTGATAGTGGGGATGTAGAAAGTGTGAGCTCTAAAGAAGAGGAGGAGTCACCATTGCAGGAGTATGAGGATGCTGACTTAAAAGGACTCGTAAGTGGCGAGTTGTATGTCATAAGGAGAGTACTTAGTGTACAACCCCAGGAAGATGGTGAGGGGAACCAACATAAACATATTTTTCATACACGATGTCATGTGCAGGGTAAAGTTTGTAGCTTGATAATCGATAGTGGCAACTGCACTAATGTTGCTAGTACCTCGCTAGTAGAAAAGATACAGTTAAAAGTTGTGAAACATTCGAGACCATATCAATTACAATGGTTGAGTGATTGTGGGGAGGTTAAGGTGACCAAGCAAGTTCTTATAGCCTTTTCCATAAGAAGCTATAAGGATGAGGATATGTGTGATGTGGTACCTATGCAGGTTAGCCACATATTATTAGGGTGACCATGGCAATTTGATAGGAAGGTTATGTGTGATGGGTACAAGAACCAATATTCTTTTGTTCTAAACAAAAGGAAAGAGGTTCTAACTCCACAAAAACCATAGGAAGCTTGTGAGGATCAAGTGAAAATTGCTAAAGAAGTTAGAGCGAAACATGAGAGTGTGCGAGAGAAGGGAGAAAAAAAAAAGAGTGAGAGACAAACACTAGTAAGCCATGAGGAAAGAGAGTCTAAAACACTGAGAGGAGAGAAAATTACCAGAAAAAGTGAGGTTAAGAGTGCAATGTTGACGAGGAAAAAACTACTTGTACTTATGTACTAGGATGTTTATTTTACTTATACTGACACTAACCTTTCGTTACCTAGTATGGTGTTTTCTTTTAACTTTGTGATAGGTACAGATGGCATAGCCGTGGATGAGAAGAAATTAGATGTGATCTGGGAGTGGCCAATACCAAAGGGATGTATTAAAACCATATTTCATCCAGGAGATAAGGTTTGGGCGCATTTGAGAAAAGAAATATTTACACCACAATAAAAGCCTAAATTACATCCTAGAGGAGAGGGACCTTTCTAAGTCTTGGAGGGCATCAATGACAGCATCCACAAGATTGATTTGTTGAGTCACTATGGTAATGTAAGAGCAATTATAATGTTTCTGATCTTACTTTTTATAATATAGGTGATTCGATGACGAATCTTTTCGAGGAAGGAGGGAATGATGAGGATCATCTAATCCTTAAGAAGACAAAACCAAGGATTTAAGATCCTTTACAAGGAACTAGTTATGGACCTACAAAGCAAGGAATAAAATTACTTGAAAGGAGAACCAACACCTATTAATGCAATTCTTGTTTCCATGGAAGAAAAGCAAGGATTTGAAGTTCTAAAATAAGAAATATTATATATTAAATCAAAATAGGAAAGGGAATTATGGGTTTGTTGTTATAATTTTTTAGTATTTATTTTGGTTTGTAATTTATATTATTTAGTTGCCTACTCAATTACGTGAGGATAAGAAAACAAATAGATTAGGCAACTTAGGTTTTTCATATTCTTGTATAACTCTATATAAGCCATGCAAGGGCTGGCAAAAGGGAGATTATTATTATTGAATGAAAAACACATCCTTTTTTTCATGGGAATTACAAAAACCCTTTTTGTTCTTTTGCAAAAGAACTTTTCCATATAATTCTTAACTGAATTACTAGGAACACCTCTTGATAACTTAGGTTTCAGTTAACAGGTTTGATTGGGGTTTAGTTACGCTTTGCTTATTCAGGACAATCCTCGGGGTAATTGAATCCAATAGCGACATTGAGGTTATAGGTTTAATATACATAAGGTTTCACGTATCACCCTACGGACTCTTTCTCACACTAACATTTAAGTATTGAACTATTTTCATTCTGCCTTTCGCATTATGATGAGTTTATTGAGTTGGCATATCCTAGGCTCATCACCTAAGTGACCAGGTTTTAAAGGGACCCTATGGACTCTTCTTCACATTAACATTCAAGTATTGAACTTTTGCCTTTTTGCCCTTCGCGTTACGATGAGTTCATTGAATCGACACATTCCGGACTCATCACCCAAGTGACCGGGTTTTAAAAGGACCCCTATAGACTCTTCCTCACACTAACATTCAAGCATTGAACTTTTGCCTTTCCGCCTTTCATGTTATGGTGAGTTCATTGAGTCGGCACACCTCGAGCTCATCACCCAAGTGACCAGGTTTTAAAGGGACCCTACGGACTCTTCCTCACACTAACATTCAAGATTGGATACTCTTAACTCAGTTGCTTTTTTTTTTTTAATAAAGATTCTTTTTATAAAGGATCACTAAGTAAAAAGTTTCTTCCACCTCTTTCACCAGATGTTAAAAATATTTTCAAAGAAACTTAGGAGAGGATATATAAGCTAAATTTATTAGGAAGTAAACCTACTTGCTTTTCTACTTAAGGACTCGACTTACTTTCAAATTCTTAAAATTAAAAGCTAAACAAAAGGTAAATTTGTTCCTTAAAGATTTCGCTACATAATTTCAACCAAGTAATCTAATCACAAAAGTATGTGAGTAAGACACCAAATTAAGTCAATTTAACTTTAAGTTGCTAGACGACTCTTAAGGAAAAATATGAGTTCAAAGAAAAGATAATAATAAAGGCTAAGATGTCATCAATATGAACAAATATTCACTAATTCAAACATCAGTAATCCATACTCAACTTTTCTATGATCCCTTCCCCATACTTAAAATAAATAGTGTCCTCATTGTTTCTAATTCAGTACAATTACAAAGGGAATAAATGATAATGAAATTAAGGAAAAATAAAACTAGTACTTCCTTAGTATTTTGAAGAGGTAGGAGATTGCATTAAAATCTTTAATCCTGGTTTAAGCTGCTATGATCATCAACTTCATCTTATGATTGCTCCTTTAGAGAAGTTTCATAGTGTAAATCCTGAGCTGCTACTACATTCATGTAGGATATAGCAGATTTGAACATATTAAATAATGTAGTCGGGAATTTCTTATTCTTCTTTTGCTTGTCCTAAACTCCATCTTTACTTCCTTAAGCTCATGCTTGACACCCTTAATGTCCTTCCTCAACCTCTCATAAGTGCTATCAAGAGGAGCATATTGGGATGTAGAGGCTCTCATGGTGAGGGTATGTCTGGATTCTCTTCAATATCTTCTAAAATAACTTGATTGGCTATCTTGAATAGCTCATAACCTTAAATGGTCCTGAAGAGATTTTCTTACACTCTATGATCATATACCCTTCATGGTGCTCAAAGACCCATGCCTTTTAACAATGCAGTGATGTACCCCACCCATAAAGAATAAATTTAATTCTCGTATCCTCTACCTATTTAGCAATAAAATTTGCTACTTCTACCCCTAATATCAATTTTGTAGCCTGAAATCATACTATACAAGTAGAACATATCAAAGCTTGTTACCTTACTATGACTAGTCTTCTTGCAGCAAATGGAATAACTTGTGCTCCACTGAGGCAAAGGTGGTAGCAAGAGATTTGGAGGGTACAAAATCATCCCTCCTAGGCCTAATCAGCTAAAACCAAAACGTTTATGCATTCATGTTTGAAGGCCAGGCATTAGGGAGGTCTTCTTCAGCTTCTTCATCCTCATAAATCCCCAAGAAATATCCAATCTATTTAAGATCAATTACATGGACTTGCTCATAAGCCTAGAATGCCATGATAAAATAATGCTCATCATGCTTATTTTCATTATAGATAAAAACTCAATTATGACATTTTTGTAGGCTGGTTCTATTATCTTAAATAGCTTAAACCATGTCTTTTTGCTACCATTTGCTGAATCTTCTCCTCTATGCCATAATCCCTTAAAAGCTCCCAATCTAGATATTGATGGTTCATGAAGTCCTTCTTCAACATTTGTGCCTTTCTTTCCTTGGCATAGTTCTGTTCAAAGAGGATCTCTATATGCTGATTGCTAGAAGAAGCCTCACCTGCAGCTTTTTGTTTCTGTTTCAAAAACTAGAGTTTTCTAGGTGGCATACCTACATAATAATTCATATGAATTTCTAGGAAAGAACGCATGATCTAGTAAATCATAGTTTTAGCCTTAGGATTGTGTTTTCAATTCAACAAATAACCCAACATTCTTGTGTGAAACATGATTTATAGAAAATATGTCTAATTCAGAACTATAGGCATAAAAATAATAAGAACCAAGTAGATAAGTTATCATGTTACTTACACTAACACTAGGGAAAATCAAAGTTGACAACCTAAGTTAGGTGGTCTAAAATTTGAACAGCATGGGAAAAATTTGTTCAAAAACATAGGATAGGAAAATTTTATGGTTAACGTAGTTGATCTTTCAAACAAAACAAAAATCCAACCTTATCAAAGGTACATCAACTTCCCAAGAAAACACATGTTAAGCAAAATTGAACAAAATTTTTCATTCATGAACCTCATCTAAAAAATTGAGACCCCATAATGAATTAACTGCATATAATTTAACATATAGGCAGTAAATATGGCAAAAGCCCAATTTTTCATGAATCAATTCAGTTCAAGCCCTAGTTCCTACTCAATGGGAATTTCTAACAACATTCAGCACAAATTAGGTGTAAATCCACATGCTTGTGCATGTAAGCACAATTCAACTTCAAAAATCATCAACCCAACACATTCCAAACAACTCTAAGATTTCCTTCTATTAATCACCAAAAATCATAGCCAAAACTAAAGGAAAACAAAAAATAATAAATGAGAACTTACAAGAGTAAAGAATAGAAGGAATGAAGACTTAGTTGATGTTGATTGTAGTGGAGAGATGAAGCTTAGTTCCTTAAGTGTGAGTGAGCGTGTGAGAGTTGTTAGAGAGAGTGAAGTGTGAGAGTGAGAGAGATGGGGAAATGAAGAAGACAATGCAAATTAGGAAATCCGGTTAAAATATGTCGAATAGGACATATACCGACAACTTTTATCTATACGTCGCCGACTTACATTACCAGCTTAGAAACTCCATTTTTTTTTCATATAAAACTAAACTAATTTACCTTAATGTTATGCATGGGCTGCCTCCCATAAAGCACTTAGTTTATAGTCGTTAGCCCAACTTCCTCGATGTTTTAGAATGGATTTGCTACATCTATGATAGTGGCAACACTATCAATGTTTTCTCCTTCATAGTAATGTTTGAGGAGATAACCGTTTACTTTAAAAGTACGATTGTCTTCGGCTTTCAACTCAACTACACCATAAGGAAAAACATTAACAATAACAAATGGACCAGACCATTAGGATCTTAACTTACTGGGAAATAACTTCAGTCGAGAGTTGTATAATAGAACTTTCTGCCAAGCAAAAACTTTCGGTTTAAAATGTTCTTGTCATGCCATCGCTTAGCTCATTCCTTGTATATCCCAGCATTCTCATATGCTTGCTCTCTTAATTCAACCATCTAATTTAGTTGAAGTAACCTCTTTTCACCTACAGCTTAAAAATCAAAGTTATGGTGTTTTATAGCCCAGTATACCCGATGCTCTAGCTCCATAGGTAGGTGACTTGATTTACCATAAACAATCTTGTATGGGGACATTCCTATAAGGGTTTTGAAAATGGTTCTATAGGCCCACAATGCATCATCAAGTTTTAAAGACCAATCTTTCCTAGATGCATTGATCAATTTCTCTAGAATACGCTTTATTTCCCTATTGGATACCTCTACCTGTCCATAAGTCTGTAGATGATAAGGGGTGGCAATTTTATGAGTAACTCCATATTTGATAATAATTTTTCAAATTGCCTATTACAAAAATGCAATCCCCATCACTAATGATAGCTCTAGGTACCCTAAATCTTGAAAATATGTTCTTTTTCAAAAATCTGATTACAACATTGCTGTCATTAGTTTGTAGAGAAACTACTTCTACCCATTTTGACACATAATCAACAGCTATGAGAATATATTTATTTGAAAAAGATGAGGGGAAATGACCCATAAAGTCTATTCCCCACACCTCAAAAAGCTCAATTACAAGAATGTTGTTTTGTGGTAATTCATGTCTCTTGGAAATATTGCCAATCTTTTGGCATTAAGCACAAGACAAAATGAAATTCCTATAGTCATTAAACAGTTTCGGCCAATAAAACCCACAAGATAAAATTTTAGCTGTAATTCTTTTCATACCAAAATGGCCTCCTACTTCTCTAGAAAATGTTGTATTATGCTAAGCATTTAATTTCAAGTACACAATGTCTAATTACTTGGTTAGCACAACATTTAAACAATATGGTTCATCCTAAAAATAGTATTTCACATCATGTAAGAATTTCTTTTTCTATTGATATGACAAACCATACAGTGTAATTTTGCTAACCAGGTAATTGACTACATTAGCATACTAAGGTAATCCTTAGATATCTACTACATGCAATTGTTCATCAAGGAACTTTTCATTAAGGGGTTGATCTAAACAATTAGATTCCAAACGGGATAAATGATCAGCCACTACATTTTTAGTTCCCTTTTTATCTCTAATTTCTAGGTCAAATTCTTGCAGTAGTAAAATCCAACAAATTAACCTAGGTTTAGCATCAGCTTTAGCAAACAAATACTTAAGAGCAGCATGGTTTGTATACACTATGATCTTACAGAGACCAAAGAGCATTCTCCTAAAGGCAAAAGTGCTATAGGGACAAGTAAAAGTGGTTTTTTCCTAGTCCTCGGGTGCTATTGAATTTGATTATAACCAGAATAATCATCTAGAAAACAATAATAGCCATGCCCTGCAAGTTTTTCTAGCATCTAATCAATGAAGGGGAGGGGGAAATGGTCTTTACGGGTAGCATCATTTAATTTTCTATAATCTATACAGACTCGCCACCCAGTTACATTGCGAGTAAGGATTAATTCTTTGGCTTCATTTTTAACTATAGTCAAACTACCATTTTTAGGCACTACCTGAACAAGACTAACCCATTTACTATCAGAGATAGGATAGATAATACCCTCATCCAACAGTTTAAGCACTTTCTTCTTTACTACCTCCTTAAGAGTTGGGTTGAGTCATCTCTATGGTTACACTGTAGGTTTGCACTCAACTTCCAGAAGTATCTTATGAGTGCCAATTAGAGGGCTAATTCCTTTGATATCTGCAATAGTCCACCCTATCACCTCCTTATGCTCTCTTAGCACGCTTAGGAGCTGTTGCTCCTAATCACCTATCAAAAAAGAAGAAATGATTATTGGCAAAGTCTTATCTGCTCTAAGATAAGCATATTTTAAATAGCTAAGCAAATGTTTAAGTTCTAGCACCGGAGGTTGTGCTAAAGATGACATCGATTTTGTCTTACTAGTACCTAACTCCTCATAGCAACAAGCCTTGATTTGTGGCACTTGTTCCACACATCCTTCCTTAAGCTCATCCTCATCACTCCAATCATCTAAATCTCTAAGAATTGATTCCATAGTGTCTAAACTTGTTATCTCCTCAACAGACTCATAGGCAAGCTCATCAATAATATCAATGGTATAATAAGATTTACAATCATCAAATTTCCTTGTGGCTTCATAAACATTAAAATTTATCTCATCATCTATAACTCTTAAAGTAAGCTTAGCTTGTTCCACATCTATTAATGCTGTACCCGTTGCAAGGAACGGTCTACCTAGAATCATGGGCACTTCTCTATCCTCCTCTATTTCCAAGATAATGAAATCGACTAGGAATATGAATTTGTCTACCTTCACGAAGGACATTCTCAATAATCCTTTAGGGTATTTGATGCTCCTATTAGCAAGTTGCAAAGTAACATGAGTTTCCCTGCACTCTCCAAGTCTAAGTTTCCTAACAGTAAACAAGGGCATTAAATTAATATTACACCAGAATCAGTAAGAACTTTATCAAAGTGAAAATTTCCTATAGTGCAAGGAACGGTGAAACTCCCCTAATCTCTTTGTTTCCTAGGTTAGTTAGACAAATCCTTTTGTAGGATCATAGAACATTCTCTTATAAATATCACAAACTCATTTCGATCAATCTTTCTCTTTTTTGTTAGCAAATCCTTCTTAATCTAGCATATGACAGCATTTGTTAGAGTGCTTCTGCAAATTAAATGTTAATTTGCAGTTTCTTAAAAACTCTAGGAACTTACTTAATTGAGCATCTAGCTGTTGTTGCTTCAGTCATCCTGGAAAAGGGACATGAGGGACGTATGGTTTCACCACTGGTGACTTCTGCTTTGGTTCCTCCATCCTTTGATTCCCTGTTTCTTTCTTTAAACTCCTCTGTTTAGTGTGAACTTCCTTATCAACAACTTCCAATTCCTTACTACTTCTCAACATTATGGCATTAACACCCTTGGGATTCTCCTCAACGTTGCTAGGCAAAGACCCTGATGGTCTATTACTTAGCTATTGAGAAATATGACTAATCTGATTCTCTAAATTTTGAATGGTGGCTTATTGATTCTATAGCATTGTGTCAGTCTTTTGCATATAGTTCAAAATGAGCTCTTCCATTCTAGGTTGATTTTTCTAAGGTAGAGCATTCTGAGCAAGTCTTTGCTTCTGAAATCTAAGAGGTAGTTTAAGTACATTATTATCATTCCTCCATGAAAAGTTTAGATGATTATGCTACCTAGATTGTAATTATTTGAATAAGGTCCCTGATTACCCCATTAAAAATTGTTGACATAATTCACTTGCTCTCTATTAGATGACTCGAGGGGTTTCCAGCTAAGCACTTAAGAGTAGAATGTGGTCCTAAACATATCTCACAACAAGCAACTTGATTAACATTAATAGATTTTGCTGAGACGAGTTTACTTACTTGAGCTGTGAGAGCTGCAATCTAAGTAGACATTGAGTCTATGTCACTGACTGATGCCACCCTTGATTTACCTCTCTCATTATGAAAATTGTGTGCACTAGAAGCCATTTCTTCTATCAAAGCATTGACTTCATCATAGCTCATACCCATTAAGCACCTCCGGATGTAGCATCTACTAAAGATCTCAATGTCTCATCCAAGCTGAGATAGAAAATCTCAACCAAGAGATTGTCTGGCAATCTATGATGTGGACATTTCCTAATGCACTCCTTGAATCTCTCCCACGCCTCATACAATGATTCACCATTAAACTTAGTGAAGTTAGTGATATCCTTCCTTAATTTCGCAATCCTGGATGGTGGGAAGAATCTCTTTAGAAACTTAGATGAGAGATCGGCCTAGGTGGTGACTGACTCTTGTGGCAGTAAATTGAACCAAGCTCTAACTTTATCCCTTAGTGAAAAAGGAAAAAGTTGTAATCCGATGACATCAGGTGAAACGTTATCCATCTTCACCTGTTGCAATATTGGAGAAATGTTGCAACATGCTCATCAAGACTCTCATTTGGATATCCTCCAAACTGATTTATCTGAACTATTTGAATAAGTGTTGCTTTTAGTTCAAAATTATTTGCTTGAATAGAAGGTATCCTAATTGAAGAATCTACAATAGTGGGTGCTGTATAGTCCCGAAGTGCTTAGCACACCCTAAATCAGATTGTTGTTGTTATTGTCTACCATCACAACTGGTTACACTTCTTCTCTTCTTATGTTCTCTCTTCTCAATTGATGCAAAGTGTGTTCTATCTCAGGATTTAATGGTAGAAGTTCTACACTTCTACTCTTGCAGATAAAAAAAAACTTGAAAGAGAACAAGAGATAATTATAAGCTATGAACTACACCTAAATCAACAACAAAATCAAAGGTGGTCTAATATTAAGTTAATTCCTAGTAACGGCACCAAAAACATGATCCGCTATAAATATATAAAATTTTTAAAAGCGAATTCTACCAATAAGTGCACTGAGTCAAATCAAGTAATATTGTAATGACGAGTATTGATTCCATAAGGATTAAATAAGTACTAAATCGATACCAAATTCTATTATTATTTAGGTAATCAAATTGATAGAATTAACTAATCAAATACCAATTAATCTACTACACTTAGATTTTTACTAAGAACAAGAGAAAATTGTTATGAAAATATATCAATTGAAAGTAGGAAAAATAAATCTACCTAATTTCACTAATCAAATTATCATCATATTATAATAATTCTTAGCTATGTGGATATTCATATCAAATTGTGAAAATCATTATTTCTTTTCTAAATAATTAAAACTCAAAACCCCAAAATTATTTATTAGCTTCCACTAAACAAATTAACAGGGAATTTTATATTCAACTACAAATCTCCCAATTATATAGTTAACTAATATTCTATCCTAATTTCTCCTAATTCCTTAGTGAGAAACTAATCAACAATATTGCATTAAGCTCTCAAACAATTTCTAATCAAATTAAAATAATCCTATTTCCATAGTTCTTATTCAACTTAACTTAAGAAAGCCTATTAAACCTAATTTCCCTTCTAAGTTATTAAAATTCCTATAATCCTAATTCAAACATGAAATCAGAATTTATAGTATAAGATTTACAATATGAATCTTCCACATATTTAACAATCTTATAATATAGCTATAATCATCATCTTAATTATTCTAGGGTTTCATCATTTCCCACAAATAAACTTAAAACATCATGGAATTGAAAACAAAAACATAAATCAAAGAAATTATTGTAATGGAATTCATAATTGAAAGGAAAAATTCAATCTATGAATTGAATAGAAAAGTACTAGTTTAGAGATCACCAATTCAATAGAGCAAGAATCAATCGCAATACAATAATCCTGCAAATCCTTGATGAAGAAGTCTTTCCTTGATGATTCCAATGGATTCAATTGAATAAAAAATTAAGTACAACAACCAATTCTCCCTCTCTCTCTCTAGGGTTCAAAATTAACAAAAAGAAAAGATAAGACAACCCCTCCTTCTTCACATTTGGCATATTAATCAAAACTAAAGGAATGTCTTTGGTTTGCCTCTCAAAGCTGGTTTAAATCCGGCAACTTTTCCTTTCAAGGCTGGCGACTTAGGCCAATAGCTTTCATCCTCAAAGCCAGCGGCTTAGGTTGGTAGCTTTCATCCTCAAGGCTGGTGACTTAGGCTCTCAAGGCTGGTGGCTTAAAATCTTAAGGCTGGCGGCTTACAATCTTAAGGCTAGCAGCTTACAATCTTAAGGCCAACAGTTTAAGCTAGTAGCTTTGGTTATTGAAAGCCGATCTACTCATGTTTGCACTCTAAGCTTTTGCAAACCTAAAATAACACAATAAATCAAATTAAGTACCATTTCTTTAGAATTCCCATAATATCAGTGAGAATTTAACATGATTCGTACAATAAAATTTGAGTAGAATATGCCCTTATCACATACCTATGAGGAGTGATGAATGAGTTGGTATTGGGAGCTAGGCTAGCTATGATGTCCTCGTCTATGACGTCCAGAGGAGTGTGGTCATGATGGATATCCTCATCCTTTTGTCTCTCCTCTAACTCATGCTCCATTAACCCTTTGGTGCGGTAGTGATGTAAGTGCAGGATCTACTAAAGCTACATACTCTGAGTCCACAACAACATATCCCTCTAGTGGCTACTAGTGCTGAGCGATAGAAAATGTACACACTTCCATGATGCTCAACTAGTTATACTCCAGTATCAACAAATGAAATTGTTGAAGGCAGATTAGATGCTATATGTATATTTAATAGCGTGTTAGTTTATAAGAATCGAAAAAAAAAAAAACATTTTAGCACAACTTAGTCATATAATATAATCGATGTGATATTATAAGTGTTTTTCTTACCAAGTGTTCAATTATTACTCCAGTACATCCTACGTAGCAAGCGGCTGACACGTATATACCACTGGACATAGTCTGGATGCATACAATTGCCATATTCTAATAGGATCCTATAGTAGTAATAATCTTCCAATAGATAATGTAGGATACATGCAACACTAATCCAATTAGTGTTAGTCCAGCCCCATAAATCAATATGGTGCAAGCAGGGCTTTATGTTAACATCGACAGCATTTGCTAGAATGCACTAAACTGGTGGCAAATGCAATCTAAGTAGTGCCACTCTATAATATGAAAGCATATTAACAATACCCAAGCCATCCAAATGCCTTTACTTGCACAACAGAACAGGGGTAGTATGTCGATGAGATATCAGGATAAGATTTCCAAACAACCTAACAATAAACGTACATAGTTTAATGAAGATTCATAATGTCCAACAGATATAAAAACATAAAAAAGATAACATACCTACGATGGGTTCTCGCAGTTAAATGTGTCCTTATACGCCTGAACAACATGTGTTAAGTGTTGCATAGTGTTTCGAACTATCCTCCATTAAGACGCTAAAGACCTCCCATCCTCTTATAAAACCCTATAATGGCTTAAGGGAGCTATATGTGGGAACCTATCCCATTCCCACATTTGTGAAAGAATTACCACTCCCCCTATATCACAGTGTGTTAGAGATGGATGCATGGCACAACTAGCGATACAACCAAGCCAAACATGTAGAGCCCCAACTATACTGCCATGTAAGGGCAAAGTCTTTCAAGAGTGGAAGGAACATACAATGGACTAAACTGCTTGATTTATCTACAAATGCAAAGCCTCTCAGCAATTGCAAAATGTAAGCACAGGGTATAACACCTAACCGTCTCGTCAGATGCTTGAAAATGTAAAACCTAAAATTTGTGCCACAACTAGGATAAGTTAATCCATCTGCCTTTAATGTGCTTTGCCTTTGACCTCTCACCAAGTAACCGCTCACACTCATATGCCCAATCAAAGTTGGTGCTACCTGTAATGGCCTATCCATCAACCAGTAACCCAAGTTGGACCTCAAAGTCTTGTAAAGTCACTGTAGCCTTGCCATAGACCATGTGAAAGGTATCTATCTCAAGCCTCCACCTCTCCACTAGTTTTGTAAGAAGATGCCAATCTAACTAAATGAAGGGAAGGTGTGTTATCCTATAAACCCACCCTACTCTATATAAGGTAACATGTGATGATCAAATGGGATATCATCCTCGTTACAACATAATTGTAACTCACAATACCTAACTATCAACTAAGATTCTTCTTATAAATATAAAAGTACAAATTGTAGGAAACAATAATTTAGTAGGAAAGTAAAAAAAGGACCTATAAAATACAATACCTGCTTTTGCCAAACATATTTCAATTGAAGTCTGGCCTATTGTGTTAACAACGATGGATCAAAAGGCCTTAGATCCATTTATCTTGTGACATGAAAGCGAAATTTAGTTAGAAATGGGAAGGTTATCATGTAAACTAAATTACAAACAATGTTCAATGAATAAAGGAAAGAAGCTTTTTTTTGTTACAAGCCCTATACCATTATTATTTCTCTCTAAGAACTTCCTTTTATTGTGCACTTTCCTTCTGTACCTAATACACCTAGTTCTTAGATGAGGGATCTTAAGGTCCATTTCCATATGGTATCGCTTCGATCTAGGCTTTCCCATTCTACATTGAAGTTCATCAATGTTAGACTGAGTGAATAGAAAGTCTACCTCCAGCTAGTAATACTCATCTCCAATGGGATAGAAGTGGCTTTGATAACATTGTAACTAATGTGTCCACCTATACTAATGGCTAATGATCAATGAGCTGTCAAGCCTCAAATATGTTACTACAACACAAGCATATAAACATGGAAAATCTGTATATTTTCCACTTATTACATGTGTACGTATGATTCTTAAGGTTTACAATTTGCATCCTTCCTCCTCCTTTAACCCCTACGCTAAGGCCCAGTTAAGATCTCAAATATTTGGTTAGGTTTGCTAAACCTAATGACCTTTTAGGCGCTGACTCTATGTCTCCATTTTTCTATTTTATTATTGGCATACTTTATGAAAACCTAATCTACTACAATTCTTTAATGTGCATCCTCAGTCATCCTATCCCAATGTTTGACATAATTGTAGAATTTTTTATTTTTCTTTTACCAGTGCAACACAATTAGGCCTCTTGCCTTTTTCAAAACAGAATTGTAAACTTTCTACAATATTCAAAATCATGTACCCAAAATGATACCCTCAATCACATGCAAGTGTCCACTATTCTAATAAGATGCTATTAAACCATGTAAGGGCATCAAGCTTTATTTGCTTAAGTTCATTCAATGCCTAAACTTGTGAGGTTGTGCCTTCATCCTACTAACTGTCACCCATTTCCTATGTTGCAAATTCTTGTGAGCGGTATTAAAGTTGCTTGTAAATGGCGTAAGCAAAAGTGCCACACCATAGAGGGAGGCCTCCATCCATTGTCTTGTCACTCAATCGTATTATGATACTAGCATGTCTATCAAAAATGAGACAAATGGTTTCTTGATGGTTACATACAACATGCTCCTTTAACCTTCAAAGAAACTATCCTCATATTTCTACCATATCCACTAAGGAAAATGTAAGGGGCACAATGCAGTTGTTTCCATCCATGCTACATGTAATCAATTACTTGTAAGTATACTTCCATACAAGAAAGTATCATTGATGCTAAGTACAAGGCCTGCAATACTTGAATGCCTTAACACATAGATTAAATGTCCAAAAGACCCTTTTCAATATGCACTCCCCAACAACTATTGAATCGCATCAACCCTACTCAACCTGTGTTTTATGATTACTATTTGGATTGTATTTAAGAGTTTTGGCAATTCGTTGTACAATTTGTCCCAATCATCGTGCACAGCTTCAATAGCTTTCCTTTTGGCATCCCACACCCTCCTCAAAGAGATTGTATATCCAAAGCTAGCTTCAATTACGAAACCAAGGTCAGCAACCTTTATATCTGAGTTTTTTCTCACATATTCAATGAAGATTATAACCATTATATTTGAATCTAACCTCAAATGATCCTGGTGTATCATAGTGTTTGTGCACATATGAGGTCCCTTGAAGATTGTAATGACAAAAAGGCCTTCCAACTTCTTCTTACAAGCTCGAAGCCTCCACTTACAATCACTGTCTTTGTTAGCATAGAAAATTGACTATAAGGTTTGGTTCAATTCTTCAACTGCAAAGTTACAATATTCTTTATATGATACATCTTCATAGCTTGCAATAGCTCTTCCTTACTATTGAATCTCATTCCCTTCCTAAGGTCATCACTACTCGAAGTCTCTATACATAGTAGCCATATTTTCCTAAAAGGTGATATAACCACTATCTCCCCTAGCATTGAAAAATCGAATGGCATCCATAGGTTCGTTATCACCCAAATGACTCATTCTTTGAAATCTGTAAGCCTACATTACATGCAAGTGTGGTGGCAAATGTGTGACATGTATATCATTTAAAGCATTTTTGACAAGACCCTCATCCTCATCATAATACTCTTTGTGCACTATAAGGTACTCCATAATAGTATCAATTTCCACTAGAGAGTAGAAGGCATTATTTAACTCTGGATTATTGGAGTTTTCTTCATTTCACAAAGGCCTCTCCTTCTTTAATTGAATTTTCCAATTGTTTATGGATTTCAACATACAATTCTCGTATCTGCTCTTCTCCAATAGCTACAACCATTTTGATTACATTCTCCGCATCATCATCACACGTAATTGGAATCAACTTGTATCTCACTCCTCTAGGGAAGTAATGCAAATGCTTATATAGTATCTCAACACGATCTGTAGTTGGATCAACTTCAATGCTTCTACAAATCCTATACAAGAATTCTATATAGTTTAAATTCCTCCTCAACTTCAATTTCTTCACCAATGCATTCTCATAATCTAGCCCATCGTTGCCATACACAATGTTTTCTCCCTGTTCACAATAACTTTCAACACCTTGGCCATTTCCAATCTAATTACATGACTTTTGCATGTTTAGTCTCATGCAAAATTGTATCATTTCCCTATTGCGTAATTTTGACTATTCCTATTCATGCATTCAAAGCAAACATCGTTTCTAATAATTTCTAAGCCTCTATAACTACCTCATTTTACATATCCTACCACTACTCTACACACATTATAGAGTAATACAAATCAAATGCCTTTTACTTTGTCTCTTTTTTCAATAGTTTAACACTTAATCCCATATTGACAGAAGACACAACATATACATTTTACGCACACACATTACATAGAAAGAGTACACATAACACACACATCAACACAGTAAAATATGCCTTTAGCAAATATATAACACAACTACAAACCCAAGCCCAATAACAAATATACTACACCTATACAATATTTTTTCAAGTAAGGAAATACAAACAATGTAGTAAATTATCAAGCTCCCACCTATATAGCAAGTCCGGTCTTGATACGAAGTATTCTTTTCAAATATCATAATGGTACTTGTAGTTTTTTATTTGGAGTTAGTATGAGAAAGTTATAGATTTTTGAAATTTTTGGACAGGAAATATAATTCATACTAAAGAACAGGGAAAGAAAAGAAGAGAAAGAAAGAAAAGGGGGTGGAAGAGTTCTACTAAATGAGGAGAGAGGGGAGAGTTTGGTAGGGAAAACAAAGGGAAAATAGCCACGCAGGTGTTTATACTTTTAAAATTTGGCAAAGTGATGTCTACACTTGAAAAATATGCAATTAAGTGATCAAAAGTTTTAAATATGAAGCATTTAGTGCCTCCATCCATTTATGGAAGTAACAGACATTAAAATACTCTGTCATGACCTTACCCATTGAAATATTTATTGCCATTTCTTTCTAGAATTAAAACACCACAAGTTGAAATTTATTCCAAACTTCAATAGGTAAACATCAGATTTATGTAGCATTTAAGATTGACAACCAGCCAATTGTAATAAGCAAATGCAAGACAATGGAGCAGTAAGTGTTGTTTTTTCTTCTACTTCAACTTCTTTTATAAGATGAGTACCGCTAAATAATCCGACCAACTACACCAATTAATCTAACCTAGTGTAGATAGATTATGTATTTTGCATAAGACAAGTACCACTAAACAATCTAACCAATTATACCAATTACTCTAACCTAGTATAGTTAGTTTACATATTTTGCATAAAATAAGTTCTCCTACACGTTCAAGCAGCTACACGAATTACTCCAACCTATTTTAATTAGTTTATGTATTTTCAATAAAATGAGTTCTCCTAAATGTCTAAGTAGCTACATGAATTAGTCAACCTATTTTACCTTAGTGCACGAATTTTGCATTAAAACAACAACAAAGAAGGAATTATAGTTACTGTTGTTTAAACAATAAAGGAATTAAAATTACGAAACAAGCATATCAAAAACCATTTCATTAATCGTTTACATGTACAAGGCTCCTAGCCAGCATTCTAACCATCATACAAAATGTAAAATGAAAAAAAAAGAAAAAAAAAACAATTATCCTATAAGGCCATCCATTAGGGTCGAAGATGGCGTAAACTCGAGTGAATGAGGAACTTCCTCAATAGGAAGAGGTGGAGGCACTTCTTCCTGCAAAGGTAGAGAAGAAATATCTTCAACCTTGTCGGTAGGAGGAGGCAAAGGGGCATCTTTACTAGGCACCGCTGCCGATGGCTGAGGAAAGTCCTCATTTAACAATTGTCCTTCTTCCTTAACCACGACTAGGTCCAGCTCCTCCCTCTCCTCCAGAGAGGTATTAGGCTTTTGCATTTTTTTTCTCAAACTAAGAGAGAACAAAAACTAGATCCCTCTCACAGATCTAGTGCTTCATGATCCTTTGGTCCCCCTCCATTACTCAAACCAGCTCTTTGGTGTACTCATCACAAGATTGAATTTCCTCGTAGTACCTATCCCTAACTATCCGCTCATTCTCCTCTAACTTATAAATCCTCAAATCCTGATCAACCAATAGCTTCTCAAGATCTTGGACCTATGCCTTCAGCTTAGCCTCTTTCACATTACTCCGGTTGAGACATTGCTGAGTTAAATCTAAATTTCGCTTGAAGTCCACAACAATAGCCTTCTCCCATCATAATTCCGATGTGAGGTATAACTCCCACTCCTACAAACCTAAGACCTCCTCCTTTAAAGTGTTGATCCAAGTATTTGAATCGTTCACTCCCGTTAGGTGTTGGATAAGTTAGAGATGCTCCTTCGTGCCCTCTCTTCAGCATTAGCAATTTTGTGGCAACAGTCTTCCCTCATTGCCTTGAGCTTCACGTGGGCCTCCTTCAACTTAACTTAACCGCCGTTCACTTATGAAAGTGTGAGTCGTAACGATCATATTTCCATGAAAATAATTGATCATAATATTCACAATTGGCATTTTCTCATGTACTTTCCATTCTCCCTCAACACACGTGAACAAAACCCCATAGGTGGCCTTCACTATCTGCATGAAGAAATAGTTATAAGGACAAGCAAGAAAGAATAAAAGACAAAGATTTTAAGAATAAAAACTAACTTATACCTCAATAAAACAAGCCAAGAAGAAGGATCAAAGATCCGAAGCTAGCATTCTCGTTACTAAGAGCTTGGCTTCACCTTGCTCCTAGGGGCTAAAGATCCCATCAAATAGGTGTCATTGACCTACTCTCCATTCAAGCCTAGTGCCACGACAAGCATAGGGGCACTAGAGGGCGAGGGGTTGAGAGGCCTTAGTGGATCGCTACCACCCAAGCACTTTTCCTACGAATGTTGGACATTATGGCACCATTTTGCTAGTGCTCCAAAGTTGCGCGAAAAATCAAGCTTCAGTGTCATCTGAGATAGAAATCACCCCTCTAGAATAGCCGCACTTCGAAGGCACCTCATCACCATGCTCTAAGATCCTACCCTGAGGTTCAACCATGACTATGCTAATTTGCTAGGGAGCATCTGAGCCACATATCACAACTCACACCAATCCAATCCCCTACCACCATCCCTCCCCCCATCCCTGATGGACTTCTTAATAGCAAAGGCCAATACCCCGACCATCCTCTCCTCCTATAGCTCGAGTCTACCATGCCCAACCTAACAAACAATTAGGTTGGAAAAATACGCCATTCTAAATGATGCCATTTCTATAAGGAAAACGATATAGTCAATATAATAATAATAATAAAAAAAGAAAAATTAAAACTTACTATATAAACCTTTAAGCTACAGCCCACAAGTTGACCCTCAAGCCAACCTACCCTAGACGTCCACCCTTAGTTGCAGCCTAATCCTTTGTGGCGTCCCTAGTGACGCCACCTCTAACGTCTAAGCCTTTAGGTAAACTCGTATCTATTCCCTGGTATGCCTAAATCAAGTTAGAACCATCGAAGGGCTTTCTATTATCCTCAAGAACCCAAAGAAGGACCTCAGATTACTATTTATCAAATAGCATCAACTTGATCAGCTTTGTACATATCAAATTCACCCAAGTCTGGTGCCTCGAGCATCTTGACAATAACAAATTTCTCTTTCCAATCATGCACTAATGACACCAACCCATCCATTAGCTTCACCCCAACTCAGTTAGATAAGTAAAACCACCCCTAAGACAGCACAAACTTCTTCACTCCATAGAAAAAATGGAACAATTGCGAAGTAGGTTGGACACTATATGACTAGCAAAGGCTCTCGAATCCCACCAACAAAGTGTAAGCGTTAGGTATGAGCTAGTAAAGGTTAACAGTGGTAGTAGTTGAAGAACTCATTCTAGAAGCCACTAAAAGGCAACTGCAACCTGAACATAAGAAACCTTTAGTAAAGCCAAAAGCGTTATTGACACTAAAGGAGCACGCTCTTCTTTGTGTAGAGCTTGGACGACTCAGCCACTCGAAAGTGGCTCGCAATATATGGTGACCACATCTACATCAGTTTCATCAGCAACACTTCTCACTCTTGCAAGTCCCACCCTAATGATGATGGCTGGTCATAGCACGAGTAGATAAGCCTTCAATCCTCCCTATCATTAGGATAGATATCAAAGGCTAACTCTCCATCATGAATCTCTTCACTACACTCCTCCTCAAATGACCTGAGGATTGCACTATCCACCGCTTCCTCCATCACTATTGTTGCGTAGGTCGACTTGAGGGCCCTATCACATGCCTTGCTACACCAAAAGATGATCTTGTGAATGACATAAGAATGATTGTGAGAAGATGAACTTAACATACCTAATGCGTTGATGGATGAGAAAATTTGAAAAGAAATGTATTGAGTGTGATCGAGTAAACATGAGAATTTCGGATATTGTAAGAATGTGATAAGTGCAAAAGGTATGGAAGTAGATGTTTTCATGCCTCATACAGGCAATTGAAAAGTACGTGTGTATTTTCCCCATAGTATGAGATTGTACTATGTGTCATCTAGCAAAATGAAAAGTTAAGATGATTTCATACCTGCGACTGCCTTAAACCTTAGCGTGCCACATGGCCTACTACATTAAATGCATAAGTTTGCGTGCACAAACAAAATTTGAAAATGAAAAATGAAAGGGCAGACGCATACACAACAAGTCTTTTCACCTTCCTCTAGGCTTAGGTTAACTTTTGGAGCAACGAAACTATTCACTACAACTCAACTGATGATGTCTAGCTCTGTGCTATCGACTTAGCTTGGATATCTTGCTTCTCATAACTCTTGGCTTATGTAAGCCTTTCTATGACTTGGAGGACACCTTGACCCTTAGCCTCAAAACTTAAAGGTTGGACAAGCTATTCTACAAATTGGATATGTCCCCTTCAACTCGACACAATCTCAGTCATCACTTTCACCTTCACCTTAGCAAATAAACAAAATCCAACCTCTACTCTCATCAATTCTGTGACACTATAAAAGGAGGTCCTTCAATTTCCATGTAATAAAATATCCCAAAAACAAATGTATGAAGGTGGAAAAATATTTAATTATGGGTCTAATTATTATGCATATTAACAATCTAATTAAATTATCTAAATTATGTTATTTTTATATGGAAAGTTACGTGTAAACTAAATAAAATATTCTAAATATAAATATACACTCAAAAATTCTATTTAGCTATCCTAAAATTAAAAATTTTAATTCTTGCTTCATATTTGTTATAATTACTTAATCGATCTAGTTTCTTTTTTAATTTTATATTTTAAAGTCTATTGTCATTTGTTTTAAAATCTCCACTATACATAAATCATTAAAGTAGTACTAATATATTATAAATAACCATTATCAATCTTTTCGAAATTTTTATTCATTATGAAATCTACGCATGAAGTTTTAATAATTCGAAATGTGTTGAAACTAAAGATTGATATTAGTGATTATTTTATCATATTATAACTTTACATGTATTTATTTTATTCCATAGTCACTTTAGATTATTGTTATAATCCCCACAGTATTTCTATAATCTTATGGTCTTATTAATTGTACTCAAATACAATGGTTATAATTAGGCCAAATATTGGGTTATTATTTGGTATTCACATAACCCTTTTTTCTTTCTGTTTTGTAGGTTTCAAAATTTATTCAACCAAGTATCAACTTATTGATTTTTTTTTTAGTTCTTTTTTCTTCATTTTTTTTCCAATATTTGTAGGGCATTTCATGTAGAGTAGCAAAAAAAGTATACTGAAAATGCATGCATTTTCAGTATAAATTTTTTCTATAGTGAAAAAGCATGCACTACATTCGTTTTTTATATTGTATTCGCGTAGTATTTTTAAAAAATTATCTTATTTATGTATTTTTTTCCTAAAAAGATATTGGATACCTAGAAGTGTCTTAATTAAAGAAGTCTGCATATGGTATGAATAGAAATATTGAAAATAAAGTCCGATGATGCATTTTAAATTAAAGATGCAAGAAAATGAATTCACTAATATCGTGAAAGTAAACTCATAAGACAATTGTAAATCAATTTTCATAGAAATAAATTATAGCATATTATTTCCCTATTGGAAAGAGTACTTTAAGGCAAGCATTTTAACTGATCATCAAAGGGCCGGTGATAATTTGAGTAATAATAAAAATCGAAGTAAGCAAGGTAAAACATCCACACAGAAATCTTTCCTTTGTTCAATATGTCCACATGCATTTAAAACTAGTTGTTTTCTATGCATATGAACTTTTAATTAATCATTAGAAGGTTAGTGATGGATAAGAATCATGGTAAAATCATTTTAAGTATGATAAAACTTGCATAGTAAAATTTCTCTACTGTCTGTTATTTCCAACATGTAACTAAGACTTGCTCTTTTAGAAACTCGTTGTTTAGGAATGAAGGGAAATAAAATAATATATAAAACGAGTATTTATTTTCATTGAAATTGTAAATCTATGAAAATAAGTTTTTTATTACAATAAAAAAGTTTTCACATTAAATAATCATTGTTCCATATAATCCCTATAAAATTTTTCATTGATCGAATTTATTTGATTCTTTCATTCCCATCACTATAGAATGAATAGTTGATATTACATCTAATTCTACCAACTCTCCTTCATTGTATATTTTCCATAAATATGCTCTAACTTTTACATGGTAAAAAAAAGTAATAGAAAGCCGGGCAGAATTAAGGCGCCAAACTTCCATCTTCAATTACATATTGTACTGAAAAAGATCCAACCTGAAATTAAGGAATAGTTTTAACATATACAGTAAATTTTATTTAAAGATTTGACAAAGATATACAGAAATCTCGAAACAGAAAGAATCTTAAGAAAAATTATGGCTTACTTAACTGATTAACAATTAACAATTGTTTCTAAACATATAATGTATTAGTATTAATAAATCTTTTTTTCTTAGCATAAATCGTTAAACATATGACGAAGGTTTGTGCCAACTTCACCACACAAGTGTTCGTTCATTCCTTCTCTAACGCGCCTGAATATAACCTATCTCTCTCTCTCTCTCTCTCCGTTCCTTCCTCCCTCCCTCTGGATTACACACTTCCGTTTAATGCCAACATCCTTCTTTTACAGCCTTCTTGTTGCTTTTTCCCCATCTTCATTCCCCTTCACAAGTACCCTTTATTCTAAACACCCTTCCTTTACAACCCATTACACACAATAGTGTTTATATATTATTTGTGTCATTTCACACACACACACACACACATATACATATAGAGATCGGGGGCTAGTTATGAAATGGTGAGAGAGAAGGGGATTGAGCGGGGTTTGGGTTTGGTATGAAAAATGGTGTGGGGAAATGATAAGGCAAGTGGGCTTATGCATGCCTGCTATTGCTGTTGTTGGATCGTGACTCGAATTCTTTTAGACATCGTGAATGCCCGCTCGGACTCTTCTCCTTGCGAGCAACCTTATCTCGTATTGCTTCTTCAAGAGACATCTCCCCATCAATTCTTGGTCGTCGTTGCTCAATCCCTTCTGGGATCGATCAACGACGACGCGTATACTGATTCATCATTGTTATCCTCCATCTCCTCTTCCTCCTCCCAGAAACTTGATTGCCGAGCTTTTCCTCCTCATTTTAGTCGCTTTTTGGTTCTTGATAGGAATGACTATAGGGACAGAGAACTTTCCTATAGAATCTGATCATATCAAAAATATTTTCATTACCACTCGTAAGAGTAGTTTAAAGGATAACGTCAATGTTGATTCCGAGGTCAACTACGTTGAAAGAGATCCCACCGGTCGTTACGTCCGGGTACGTCAGGCCTACTTCTTTCCTTTTTCAGAAAACGTTGCATTAACTAGTCTCTCGGGACAATCGATCATGATCTAAATAAGAAAATTTTTCTTACTTTTCAATATTAAGTATATATTTCATAAAAAAAATAATAATAAATCTATGAAAAGTTGAAAAGTTTCTTGCTTAGTGTACGATCCCCGAGGCACTTTTTAATGTTTATGTGGCTGATCCTACAAGTGCACTCATGCTGCTTTCACGTTATAGGTTCTATTACCAAAATACAAAAGAATATGAAAACCTAATATGTTGCTAGCATTACCTTACACTATAAACCAATGAATACAGCAGTAGCTCAAATGATGTGAGTTTCTGTTTTATGATTATGTTCACTGATACATAGTTCTCTTTCTTTTGCAACAGTGCAAGGAGGTCTTGGGGAAGGGTGCCTTCAAGACCGTGTATGTTCTTGTTTTCTGTTCCTCTTCTTCTTCTTTTCTCTTTCTAATGCATGTATCTAGACCTTGTCTTAGATAATTAAGTTGTGTTGAGGTGACATCTTAAGAATCCGGTTGTTAATGAGGACTTTCAAGCACTAATTAGCAACCTCATATTTTAAGACTGATTATACACTTCACGCAAAAAGTAAGTACAAGTAATTGATGTGTGTTTTCTGCCAGGTACAAGGCCTTCGATGAAGTTGATGGAATAGAAGTAGCTTGGAACCAAGTGAGGATTGATGATGTCTTGCGGTCTCCAGGAGATTTGGAAAAGCTGTACTCAGAGGTGCATTTGCTAAAATCTTTGAAGCATGAGAACATCCTCAAGTTCTATTTTTCTTGGGTGGATGATAAGAAGAAGACCGTTAACATGATTACCGAGCTCCTCACATCTGGGAGCCTCAGGCAGTATGTTTATAACATATTTACTTCGATTATTTGCAACAGTTTCTTTGCTACTTGATTGATTTCACGGGTAAACTGTGCAGACCATCCTAGAGACTTCTATGATTGCAAACATGCTAGACTTTCAAAATTGAACACTTTCCCTCTAGAAATAAGCATGCGACCTAGTCTTTTTATCTTTTTTTTACTTTTATTTTGGCAAACATAGATGCTAATCTGCTATGTTTATAGGTGTTGACTAAAAATTAAATCAAAGAAGCTGACATGACATTGCCATATCAGATGAATTAACAAAAACGACGAAACATCATATAAGTATCCTGCATTTCTAGAAAAAAGAAAAGAAAAAACACAGCAAAATGAATGGACCCCTTCTTGTAGAGGTGAAAGTGCCCTATTTTTCGAAAGCTGGGTTTATTCGTGCAATTATGAAAAGTTCCCAAAATGGTCCGTGCAATTATATCCTAATTCAGTTCATCTAGCCAATTAAAATTTTATATTGGATATTATATTAGGTACCGCATGAAGTATAAACATGTGGATGTGAGGGCCATAAAGAATTGGGCAAGGCAGATTCTGCAGGGTCTGGTTCACCTACACAGCCACACTCCTCCTATCATTCACAGAGATATAAAGTGTGACAATATTTTTGTGAATGGAAGCCATGGAGAGGTTAAGATAGGTGACCTGGGATTGGCCACTGTAATGCAGAAGCCCACAGCTCGAAGTGTTATTGGTAATGGACACCAAAACTTAGAGGAGTACTTCCTTTTTACTTTCACCTCTTCATGTAAAAGCTAAAAAAACAATCCAGTTGAGATATTCTGTTGTTGATGTTGTTGTCATCAGGGACTCCCGAGTTCATGGCTCCCGAGCTTTACGAAGAGGAATATAACGAACTTGTTGACATTTACTCGTTTGGAATGTGCATGTTGGAGATGGTTACTTGTGAATATCCCTATAATGAATGCAAAAACCCAGCTCAAATCTTCAAAAAAGTCACCTCTGTGAGTTCCTAACTAGCTATGATCACCTATCTGATCGCTCTTTACTTTGAGACCAGCTCCTCTTAGTGTAATCTTGTTCTACTTTCCGCTGCAGGGAACCAAACCTGCCTCTTTAAACAAGGTGGGTGATCCCGAAATTAAGACACTTATAGAGAAATGTCTTGTTCCAGCTTCTGAGAGACATTCTGCCAAGGAGCTCTTGGCTGATGTTTTCTTTCAAACTGAGACGCCTCGGGAAACGATCCGTGATCCATTGCCGCCTCTTAATCCGAGTCCACGGTCAATTGACTTATCAGGGCCTCTTTCAATGGACGTTGACTCGGATTATAGACAGCTTTACACGAGCACATTAGCTGGAACTGGAAGTAACACCGCTAGTCCGCATTATCCTGTACTTGAGTTCTTGAGAACGAATAAAGACAATGAGTTCAGGTTGAAAGGAAAGAAAAATGATGACAACTCCGTGTCTTTAACTCTCCGTATTGCCGATTCACATGGTTAGTGAGTGGCTGTGAATTCTGTACACCTGTAGATGAAAGAATATATGATATATGCTCGCTTACTATGTTTGTGCAACTCATGATTTTCAGGTCCACCTAGAAACATACATTTTCTGTTTTACCTTGATAGTGATACTGCATTGTCAGTTGCAGCAGAGATGGTTGAACAATTGGATTTAGGAGATCATGATGTCACCTCAATCGCAGAGCTTATTGATTATCTGCTGATAAGCCTGGTACCAGGTTGGAAACCTTCTTTCTGCGACGGAGATGGAGGAGTAAGCCCTTGCGGCATTTCTCCTGTCCTTGAACATGGTAAGGACTCGATGGTAAGTCCATCGAATTCGATACTAACCAGCATGCCTGCAGATGCTGAGTTTGCTGAGCAAGATGCTCTCTCTGAGCTGCATGGAAGTCCTAAAGATGATGGATGCTCACAAACCGATAGTGGTGATAATGATGGTGATGATGATGGTGGTGGTGGTGGTGGTGATGACTATTTAGCAGCAACATTAGAAGACGAAGAATCGTACAAATCAATGGTTTCGGAAATACTAATAAGGGAAGAAGAAACTTCTGTTAAACTCGAAAATATAACCGACTGTGAAGGAGACTACCATATAAACAGAGGCTCTAATAGCCTGAGCGAATATGATTCTGAAGGTGTTGAGGATTCGAACTCATCACTTAAGGAAAACGGGGACGTAAATGAATACAGTGGTATGAACTCAAGCTTATACATACCTGAATTAGGTGGATTATGGAATACCATGAGCTTCACAAGCAACTGTTCTTTGCAATCTTCGGTGGATCAGGACAAGGATTTCGAGCTACAATCAGAACTTGAAGCAATCGAAGCACAATATCGACAATGGTTTCTTGAGCTTGCTAGAATGAGAGAGGAAGCTATGGAGGCTACTAAAAGGAGATGGATCACGAAAAAGAAGTTCACTGTTCACTGAATGGGAAGGAAATGTGTACTTATTTTCTTTGTAATTTTAGCGGTAATGCTTTTTTATGAATTTGAAAGCTACTGAATTATGATCTACCTATTGATACCAATCATAGAATTTGCATTTTATTCGTTTCATTGGGGTTTCATAGGATTTTTACTTGATGGCATTGTCTTAAGCTTTACATAGATGAGATATTCTTTTAGATAAAAGCAGAAAACATATACTGAACTTTTACGGTGTTTGTTTTTTATTGAATACTTTATGAATGAGATGTGATACTAGGTAAGCCGAAACAAATATGGCTTTTATATAGTTGCAACCAATGGCCTTTTACTCGATTTTACATCTATAGAGGAAATTGAAAATGATGGAAGGCCATTGGTACAAATCATTCAGAGCTTGTGTGGGTGGTTTAATGAACCTTTAGGGTTTCTATGCTCCAACCGCGTATGAGTTTCTGTCCTTGTCCCTCACCTTAACATAAAGCTTTTGGACAAAAGTCTCGGAGGCATCTCTCAACCTAGTCTCAAATTGACGGCTAGATAAACCGAAAAATCTGCTCCGAAGTTTTAACCCGTAACAATTAGCCATGAGCGACATTAGCTCCCGCATTTGTAAAGTAGGACCCTAATTACATACGCATTTTAATCTCTCTTAGTACTAAGCCTTTTTGTTTTGTTTCCTTTTGAATCATGTTATCACCTGTCGATAGTACAACCCTATGGTCTCCTCCTTAGATAATATGGGCCGTGAATAGTCCTGAAATGGTTTGTTTGGCAATTGGAATAGTAAAATCGAACGGTTGATCAAGCATTGTCTAGTTTCCCACAACTTGAATCTATCACTCTAACAGTCCTGCTTAACTACCGCTAAGTATTGTGGCTTCTTCTCCGTCCTTTGTTTGCTGGTGAATGATTAAAAGTTAAGACAGCAGATGCGATGGGAGAAACAGCTCTTTGAAAGGATCCAAATAAGAAAATGTTATCGAGTTGACACAAAATCACTAGTTAAGCTAAGCACCAAAGGAAAAAACTTTCAAATATTTCCATGCAATTACCTTTCTCATGGGTGTAAAATAACTTAACTAGTATTTCGAGATCAATCCATAAGGTACTCATCAAGATATCAAAATCAATGTGGGGGTATTGAGAGAGGCGAGGAAGCTTCTCAGAAGGCAGACGCCTGATAAAGGAAACTGTTACTTCTCCAACACGAGGATTACGTCTACGCTGGAGATGCCCCAAGTTCCCCTTCCACTTTCCAAATGAAACTTCCTCGAAAGTGGCATCCCCCCAAAGTCTACTCCAAGGAATAGGAATAAAACCTTGTAAAGAGTGGCTTGCTTTGTTTATCCCAAAAACAACAGCTCATGCATGCGTACAATATCTGTTAGCATATCACATCCCGTGGCAGTATTCTCTTAAAGATTCCACAAGGAATTACCTCCCACAAGCAAGCTTTCATTTCATTTCCTCGAACGAGTATTTCTCATGGAAGTTTTAGACAACGGACACGACTCAGTCCAGTCTACATCACCATATAATTCCAAGCTGACCATCGACTTTCCCATCCTATAAAATAGCTCGTTTAGTTGGAGAAATTCCAATCAACTTCCAATTCCACTAGTCCATCTTCTCACTCGTTTATTCATCAAATGGAGGGTGATCGCTCAAAGGGAAACTCCACAACAAATGGGGAATTTGAGGATCTGCTGCCTGTGATGGCAGAGAAGCTCGACGTTGAGGCTTTTGTTTCTGAGTTATGCGGAGGGTTTCGGCTCCTAGCAGACCCTGTCAGGGGGTTGATAACATCAGAGAGCCTAAGGAAGAATTCGATATACCTAGGAATGGAGGCTATGAGCATGGACGAGGCAGAGGCAATGGTTAAAGAAGGAGACCTTGATGGAGATGGAGCACTCAACCAGGCTGAGTTTTGCATCCTGATGGTGAGACTTAGCCCCGGCATGATGCAAGATGCAGAAGAATGGCTTGACAAGGCACTTCATCAAGAAATGACAAATCCCACGAATTAGAGTTGGTGCCCCACTCCCGCCTAATATTGTATTCAAGCAACACCACCACCTGTATACGTTTTTAATGTAATGGAATAAACAACCAAAGCACCATGGAAATTCTATTCATTAGTTGTGGATTCCACTCAACTATAAAATTTCATCACTTCATGCACTGACTCCAAACAAATCATCTCATGTAGTTACTGTAGCTATATTCACCTATTATTTCCTAGAACAGGGAGATGACTAACACCAGCAGCTTCTCAAAGCGCTTGCATCAACCTAAAAAGTAAAAACAAGACGCATGAAGATCACTAGGCTCCTGTCTTAACAGTCAATGGGTATTGTTACTTACCAAAACATGGAAAAGAAAATGCAGTTCACTCATGGACTCAACAGAGTTAATACCCTAACCATAGACAAACTGTACGTATTGTATGCCACTTAAGAGCCTCGGCACTAGTACTTTACTCCATATCACATGAGCATATGTTAAACTTAATAAAGATAGATAAAATAAATAAATAAATGTTTGAGATCTCATCATTAGTTTGTTAAACTTGACAGTTTCCAGTGACATTACAATCCATACGACACCATCATTTGAGACCTCATCATAAGCTGTCATGGGTCTATTGTCCATGAACAAGTACTTGCTTGTTTTCAAACAAAGACGACAGTTGAAACCCCTAGATGGCAAGCCATATTACACAATACTTGGTATTTCGTTTTTTTTTTTTTTTTTGATAAATTACATGGAATTTCATCTGGTTTGGCATTTTTTTTTTTTTAATAAAGGCTAGATAGACAGACCTCAGTAGCACTTAACCAGCAAAAATGCAAGATCTGGCATATAAACCATGTCATCTCAATACTGACCAATTGCAAAGTAGAAAAAAAAAAAGAAACAGATATTCATAACCACTAAAGGCTTTGTCAATACTTGACAGAAAGTCTTACTGTATTTCAATCACAAGTCTAGATCTCCCATAGCATGCAAACTAGATAAGCCACAAAGTCCGATAGAGGTGAGTAACAAAGACACCATGTAAAACAAAACTCCCTTGTCCACAAATGTACCTAAACCTACTCAGTAAGCAACATGGTGACAGCCTATTTTAACAGGATATACCGCTTTACAAGATAAATATGAAGTTCCTCCTTCACCTTCGAATAGGAGAGCGGCTGT
The DNA here is from genome assembly GCA_037954665.1 of Laguncularia racemosa. NCBI lineage: Eukaryota > Viridiplantae > Streptophyta > Magnoliopsida > Myrtales > Combretaceae > Laguncularia > Laguncularia racemosa. The sequence continues at coordinate 8,410,267 of JBBMOL010000016.1, forward strand.
ATAGAAAGTGAATGGAAGTTTGAGTCAGAAAACAAGATGAGAAACAACAGTAAAGGAGAATATAGAACAAAGGATGGAAATGCACAAAACTACCTGCGGAATCTTCCATATTCGGGACTTCTTCGGGTATCATAAGCAGGACCGTTGTACCTATCATAAACAGGGCTCCTAGGACGGCCATAATCAGGACTAGGTCGGCGACGATATGGTGGGCTGGAAGACCTCTTATATGGACTGTCCCCACGCCGTCCATAGCCTCCTCTTCTAGGACTTTCATATCTGTCATCCCTCTCACTGTCATCCTTGAGAGCATATTCGACAGAGACAACCCTGTCTAATATCTTGCTGCATATTATCAGCAGAATGCTTCAAGTGAGCAGCAAGCAAAAATACTTAATTTTGTCACCAAAAAGAAATGGGCAATCAGGAAAGCATGTGTAATATCACCTCATGTTAGTGCACTCTAAGGCTTTAGTGGCTTCTTCCTGAGTCTCAAACTGCACAAATGCAAAGTTGCGGCGAATTCTGACATTGAGAATCTTTCCATAAGGTTCGAAGTGTCTCTCAATATCACGGACCCTTGTACGAATAGGGTCAAAGTTGATGACAAAAAGTGTTTTTGTAGGCCTTTGATTCGCCATGGATCGAGATCCATCCCGATGACGTCCACGTTCACCCTAAAAAGTGAATGTGTTAGCTTTACAAACAAAGATGCCTAGATGAGTGGCACATTCCTAGGCAAAGGGAAAAAGAATAGGAAGAAAAAAGATCTGCATGGCTAGTTAGTAACTCCTACATTTAATTGCCTAAATTGTCATTTCGTCTATTTTATTATTCAAATTGTAATACAAGTAAAAAATGGTCATTATTGTAATACATATAACAATGACCCTTTGTTTGGATCAAGGGGTTTGGAAGGAAGAAAAGGATAGCAATAAGTGATAGAAGCATATAAAGGGATTCAAAGTTTCCTCGTTTGAAAATGCAAAACAAAAGTTTTGTGTCTGATTAGCTCATAAAAATAAATAAATAATTAAACCGATAAAATAAACTTGCACAAAATCATTAACTCGATAACCTACGTGATGGTTAATATGGTATCACACAATGCAATTATATTTATAAGATAAACAAGAAGCTATGATATAGTTTGAAGAAAATACTGCAAATGACAAAGAAAATAAAGGACGTCCATGCACATGGTATGACCACATGCTTTTAGTTCATGTATCCACCATCAATCATTAATCCCTTTTCAACTCGTTTTAAAAATAACCACTAATGCCTCCTTGCACTTCACTACTCTTTTCCAGGTAAAGGACATTTTTTGCACTTTCTTCTTCTATGTACATTGGCATGAGAGAGAGAGAGAGAGAAACTGTCAAAGAAAATGTAGTGATGTATTGTATTGTGAATTTTAAAAAAAAAAGTAAATAGAATGGTGGACATGAGGCTTTGGAAATGGCCCATCAGAGGAAAGCAGCAAATGGGAATAAGTAGTGGGGCACATGTGGAGCTATTGACCTTACAATGTCAAATGCAAATGATATATTGGAGCTATTGATTGTGAAGAGAATTGAAATTTACACAAGGTGGTCCTTAGTTATTTTAAAAAGGAAATGTAAAAAATAAGGAAAATTTTTAGATGACAGCAATGAAATCGTCGATCATGTCTAGAGACTATGGCACCAGATATTGGTGTATGCAATATCCAACGAAGACCTAAGCATTTTATTATACTGCGATAAAATAACAAAGATTCTTTTTGCCTGGGAACTAGAATTGGAGTTTCTGAAGATCCATTTTTTCTAAATTACTTCGCACAAAGACTAGATTTTTTACTGGAGAAATGGTCCATCCTTAAACTATCAGAACCAGAGAAACATTAACAAGTTGCTGGTTTGTATAAGCAGAAAGAGAGAGACCTTAGCCCACTCAACAGACAACTTGCGGCGGTCATAACCGAAAGGGATGTTGTCAAGGCCACGAATAGCATCTGCAGCATCACGCTCGTCCTCAAAATACACGAATGCAAACCCTGCAACGCAAAGAAAAGCCCACGGGGTATCGAAAAGAATTGAGACAGGGATTACAAGCAACAGCAGAATTGGTTGCTAAATTTCATGAATCGATTCTATAGCAAAATAGTAAGTATAATGTTAATGGTGCCCTCGAAGGGCAATTATTGAGGAAGAAAACAAAAAAACCTTTCACATTTTTTCTCTACTCTTTCGTAGAATGTGTAATCGACGTTAGAAAGCGTGAAAAGTTCCTTTGTTTCCTCCCTATAACGACTGGCCGAGCTCCCGTTAACGGGACCCAAACAGTAATACAAGAAAATGATACTAATCCATATCCACCAATGAAAGTATACTGAAATAGTACAACACCTGGAAGTCATGAGAGGGGGCTGATGGAGGAGTGTAGGAGTAGGATGTAGAAGCGTTGGAAGATGAACAACTAATCAATGCAAAATCGTGGTGATAGTAGTGGTAGTAGTACTCAGAATCATGAAAGGGCATGGATGTCGTAGGACTAAGAAGCATAGCATGGCATGATGGCATGGAACTGAATTGAACTGAACTGAAGTGAGAGAATTTGAGTGGGAGGAGAGTGAAGAAGATTAAGATTACCATTCTTCATGTCAACACGCTCAACCCTGCCGTACTTGGAGAACAAGCGCTCCAACTCCGACTGCCGAGTCTCGTACTCGAAATTCCCTACGAATATCGGCCTCATCTCTCTCCTCGGTCTACCTCTTCCAACAACAACAAGCGATTCCCCAAAACGAAAACCAAAACCCTAAAACCAGTCCGACGATGTCGTCTTCTACTCGTCAAACCCTCGAACCAAAACCCAGAACCGCCGCGACACCCGATGTCAAGTGCGATTTCTCCTCCTCACCTGTTCATCTCTGTGTATTATATTACTAATTACCAACAAAGAAAGCCCTAAGGCCATGCCACGGGTCCATAGGCCCACTAGTGAGTAGTTTCTCCATTTCATCAAATAAGGCCCAGGCCTGCTGTATCCATTTGTTAACGACACCAAACTAGTATGGCCTATTTTCCAAAAGCCATGCTGAATCTTGACCTGCTCGACCTCCTAAATCAACGATCTACGTAAGATTAACGCATTAGATTCATTTTTAGCTATATGTAGCATTTGGTTACTGATACTGAACAGAATAAAGAATACTAGATAGTATAAAATAAAAAAGACTTGACAAAAAAAATTTATATCACGTTTGGTTTATTCATTACTGGACAAAGATTTTTGTACTGTCCAATGTTTAGAATTGCAAAGTACTGAACTGAACATAGTAAATTTAAAAATTATATCCTTTTAATTATATCATGGTTATTTATATATATTTGATATTATTATAAGAAAATATAATTTGAAGAGATTATAAATTATATAAAATAATTCATGTAGATCCATTAATTGAAAAAAATTAATAATTCATATTATAAATTACAATAATTTATGTTATATTTAATAAAATGACATATTACTTACTTTTCTTTTATCTTAAAAATGATGTTTCGATATTGTATATATACATGATAAATAATATACAATATAAAAGAATCATGACTTGAAATTAGCAATAAACATGGTTTAAAAAAAAACTTATATTATATTATTTTTCTCATGCTGTGTAATTTTCTTTGTTCTTATCGTACTGAAAATCAAAACGTGAAACATAGAGTATACGGGAAACATAGAAAAGCAACCAAGAATGTAAGAAAGAATGGAAGGATACGAACCTGATGGCCACTTCTGACATAACGACAGCGACGTTCGAATAGCAGTCGATTGCACGATGAATCCCATTGTTGGAGCGGCGCCGATGGGTTTTCCTACTGCACTTAAAGGGCAAGCTAGTGCGACGCAAATGGGTTCGAATGAAAAGGGTTTATGGAGGTAGGGTTTGTTTATAAAGAGAAAAATATAAATGGCAAGTTGGGCATTTCGAAAAAAAAAAAAATGTTTGTCTAGTACCAGATTTTTTGTACTTAATTACATGTAGTACAAAAATTTGCCATTTTGTTCAATATTTTTTTCATAAATGGTAACCAAACGCAGAACAAAAAAATTTATCCTATCTAGTACCACATTTTTGTAGCAACCAAATGCTACCATAATTTCTCTTAACAATATTACTATTACTTCTTACAAGTCCACTTCAATAATACTTTTTTTTTTCATGCTTGTTTTTTTGTTCAATAAAATAGTTCTACTAATATCCTCTAGATTATTACAACTAGAATAATTGACAAGTTCCTTAGTCTTCTCTTCTTCTTTTTTTTTTTTTTTCATATCTTGCAATTCACAACCCCATTATCATCTCTTATCACTCCCCTTGCTACTATTTGGTTGTTTTCTTTTATGTTATTCAATCTTAAATTTTGAGGCTTTTTTAAATTGTCTTATCTTTTTTTTTTTTGTATTTTATATATGATATGTAGCTCATTGAAATCTAAAGTTTGAAAAATTATTTGATTTGTTTTATTTTAAACTTGATGATTTCTTTTCTGTTTTATCATAATTATAAAATTAGATTGAACAATGTGAGTTAAGAAGAGAAATTTACATACTTTTAGGGAATAATGTTTTGAAGATATATTTTACTTGTTGGGAAAAGGAATCTTTTCTTGTAAAAATTTATTTAGGAAAAGAATTATAAAATATATTTTATTCATTTTATGGCAATTATAGAAGGCTAAAAGGTTTCACATTAAATTGGACTAGGCCTAATGGTCAAATGGATTGATCATCTGAGTTAAGTGATATGGCTCATAATCAGGCTTAAACCATATTATGGCTTAAGAAAATTTGACTTGTTAAGTTTGAAGTGTAGACTGTTAAAACCAATTAGACCACTTCATCTTTCTCTCAGCAAGCTCATTCACTCAAAAGGAGTAGACTATTGGGCCTAGACACTCAAAAGCCCATAAAAAGAGGTGGCTTATTTTATTCATTCATTATTAAATCAATTTAAAGATAATAGTTCCTTTTTCTTTTTTTTTTTTTCCAAGGAAAGCATTTATATGATCATTCAATGTTAGACTTTATAAATAAACAAATTTTCTTCTTTCAACATGATTTAGAGCTTATGAAAAATAAGCTTTTCTAATCAATTTATGCTCAAAGAGCAATCAAGGTCAAGAAGAACAAGTTTCAAGTTGCTCCTACTCAAATCTCAAGGAAGTTGGCACTTTAGAATTTCTTTGCCTATCATAAGTGCATTAACTTGCTAATATTGCTTGTTTTTTTTTCTTTTACAGCTTTTTTAAGTCATCTTAACCTATAATTATTTTTTTTATATCACTTCTCTATAGTCATATAAAAAGTAAAATATATGCTGCAAGCACGTACCAATATCTACAAAATCCTTGCATCTATAATAATAAATAATTGGTGGAGATTTCAAAAATACCTTTTGAAGATTGAAAATTTTTCATTAGTCTAATTCAATATCTTTATCTAACAATATCTTAAGTCTTTGCTAGCTTTATTTGTTTCCTCAAGATAACTAGGCTTAAGTTCGAATGATGTCATTTTCATTTCAAGATATATATATATATATATATTAGCCAATGGTTACTTTAACCAAACATAGCAAATATTGACTTCCAGTGAAAGCAATGAATTCAATCTTGATCCATTAATATTACTTTTACATTTCATTGTGTACTCGATAACTTTATTATTTGCAATAAGTAAAATATTTTTTCAAGATAAGCGAAATTTTACTTATAATGAAGAGAGATTGTATCATCTCCAGATGTTATCGGAGACCAAGGACAGTTTCAACAGTACTATGATATGATATAATACTCTCTAGATATCATCCCGGCCTAACTTAATAAAATATCAATATGATTAATTGCTGCAATCAATGTACAGGACTTTGTTGTACTGTACAAGAAAGCCGAAAAGGCAAGTGATTAACAATAAATATTTTCCAGCTTATTAAATCGGTTTTAATGAAACACTATAGAATTGTATAGATAATTTTTTTCCTTCAATTATTTTGTAAAAGATTCTAGTACATAGTTCATTGAAATGAACCGAACTCAAAAATGATTATTCTTTTGTATTTTATTTCAGTTCGATTCAAAGCAAGTTTATATGGTTCATCGTTTAGTTTGAAATCAAATTGAATGGAATCAATATTTATTAAAAAATAAAAATAAAATAATATTTTCTTTATTCTAAACCCTTTTGACATTTTAATCTAATCCTATTTTCTTTTCTTTCTTTATTTGATCATCTTTCATCTTTTTCTTAGCCTTCATGGTCCACTACTTTAGTTTACCATTATCTCTCATCTCTTAAGCATACTCGCACACCTTTACTATCCTAAGATACAATATTTATGTGATATAATGTTATATAATTTTAATTCTTACATAATACTCCCCAATTTAAACATTAGTATTTGGGTAAAAATTATGATGGCTATTATTATTGTCAATTAAAAAAAAAGAAAGCCTTTTGAACTAAACCAAACAAGTTATAAAGTGATTTGGTTTAAAATTTTAAACAGTTAAAAGTGGTTCGATTCATTAAAGGGTTATAACTGAATTGTTTTAAATATGGTTTGGTTTGATTTAGCTCCTAAATTGAATTAAACGAAACCAAACTATGAACACACCTAGATTTTAAATATACCCATTTCCTTTAGATTACGTTAGTGTATTGGTAGATAAGAAGGACATGCAAGCTTAATTCTATATAACTCTTATAGAATGAAACTGGTAATTAATTTAAGGAACAATAATCAATAAATAATTTTATACATAAAGACAAATACCTTAGTATATTATCTATGCATTTAATTAAATTTTATACTAATTTGATATTTTCTTATTGTTGAGTTCAAGGATTAGTTGGTACTATCTTAAAATATTAAGGTATATTTGATTGATTTTATAAGAGTATAATAGAATAGCTATTTATTTTTTTACAAAACTACTCTTATGTTTAATTGATAAAATAAGTATTTCACGGAGTTGTTATTGTGAATGAAAAATTATGATTTCTTTATAAGAGTATATTTAGTAGACTGTACATGTTAAAGTTCAATCCATGTGAAAATTACAAGAAACAGCAGTGCCACGATTAGGGCTTTAAATTTCGAAAGTACTCCATTGTTATTCCATCATGACATCCCAAAGCATGTCAAATAATGTGAAAAAGCTTATTAAGAATTTCCAACCAAGGAGCTTGGTTTCCCTCAAGAAATCAAGTAGGCTTTTGCTTCCATAAAAATTTCATGGGCATGTTCTATTAACACATTTTCCTCCATCAATCACGCCCAATGGCTACGTATTTGATTATGCTTGGTGGAAGCATATTTCAATCGGAATTTACAAAGTAAAATTTATCGTAATGAATATTTATTGTCTTCAATCTATTATTTTAATGGTATTCTAACCAATCGCAATCAAATATTTAAATAGTCAATAATTATGTAAATTTCTATGCTATACTCTTTGGATGAAAATGAGACGAAACAGATTATAAAAAAGGAAGAAAGCTGTGGAAAGCATAAAAGATAATGGAAAGGAAGTAATAATGTATTACAATATTTTTGTGCTTTTATTGAGAGAAAGTCAAATCAAACAAAGTAGGTAGGTATTGTTTTCAAAGTAAAAAAATCTCCATATTTAATTATTTTTAAACAATTCTTATCATATGGGTACTTTTGCCATTAACATCATTTTCTCTTCCCAATAATACCAATTTGAAGTTTATTATTTTATGTGAGTCCATATCAAAACCTTACTACTTCCGATATTTTTTTAATGCTTCCAAATATTAGAAATTGCCAAAGAATCCAACTTTTCTTTAATAAATTGTGAATCCCTTTAAAAAGGCGAATTCCAAACAAAGTGTTTTTATTATATATTTATACTCTAAATCGAATCATAATTTGTAAGAATTTTGTTTTTAAACCATACAATTTATTATAAGGTAAAAAAGAAAAAAATATATGAATTATGATTTTGTTATATTTTGAGTGAAAAACAAATCAAACTGTATCCACTCAAGGTACTAATAGCATCATTTGCTTTCTAATGTGATAATTTCCATAGGAAGACAAGTAATTGAGTCCATCATTAAGATAGTCAAGATGTCGCAGTCATTGTATTAATTAGTGTGGTCAATGATGCCTTGAAACACAAATTACTTTCTTGGCATAAAATACTTACAGCATTAACGATCCAATATAGCCAGATAATTTTGTCATGTGACTCAATGCTTAAGGAATACGGATAACATTGCTTCTTGCCTTTAATCCATAGTAAGTTTACTATTATAATCTTGAAATGAATGAACTTAACTTCGAAGATTTGATAGATATTATTGAGCCTAAAATTTAAAAATTGTTAGTTATATCTCTTCACTTAATATTTTAGAAGTTCAACGGGTTAAAGAAATAGGGTTACATTATTAAAAAAAAAAACTTAAATAAATTTTGATTTGAGTTACTTAAAAACTATAAAATTGGTACTAAAAATCTCGATACTTTTTCGTTTATTATCTATGTATTTGGGATAATGAAATCATTTGTTTTTTATCCTGATGTTCTTTTTTATTCATTTTTGTACGTATCATTTTTATGTTACTTTTCTCATATTATATATATAGTATCAAACTTCACATGACGAGCACAAAGGGTAATGATTTTTCTCTACTTCAAGTATAGATAAGTCTTTGTATACCTAGTTTTCCTGTATTGAAAAGCCAATGGAATCTCAAATCATTGGATCGAAAATAGAGACAGATGTTTCTAGCATCCAACTCGCAATTCCAGACACTACTGAAATGATTTCCGATTGGCATTCTCAACGTGAACTCCGAATAAAGTACGATGTTCGGTTCAAATTACACAATTCAGAAAGTGACACATCAACCCGGCAGGGCCGGCACACAACCCAAAATAGAATAAATGCACATCTTGCAACTTGTCATTGTGGGAAAAAAAAAAGGAAAAAATAAAAAAGAAAAGAAAAAGTAGGAGTTTGCATAAAAAGTAATAGATTTTGCAAGTTTGTGAAAAAAGACAAAAAAAAAAAAAAACTTCGATGTGTAAAACAAAAATGGATAACATTTTTTTTATATTATAGTTAATTTATCAGAATGAAATAAATTGAATCAAATAAGGATTTTTTTGTTAAAATTTTTGAAAACAAAAATATATATATATATATATTTATAGAATGAGAATTCTATTTTAATGAACTAAATAAAATATAAATTTATTAACAAGCACAAATTTTACATAATTTTTTTTTTTTGATAATTGCGTATCTAACCTGTTGGATCCACTCTTGAGACAACTTGGCAAGCCTTCTAATTGGAAAAAAAAGAAAAAAAAATGAAAGAAAAGAGAAGAATGTCCATGGACAAACAATTGCCATCGGATTGCTGAGCAGATTGTTCCTACTCCTAATGCCATTGCCAATGCTGCAAACCATTAGAACCCGAAATTAACAAATGAATATGCAATCTGCCATTGGATCTATTATATTATAATTACAATTATAACTATAATTATATTACACTGCAATCAAGGACTAGGACTATATGTGCAAATTCCTTCAATCTTTTGGTTTGGTGTATTTGAATTCAACCTACCATCATCACTAACCGCCAAAACCTCAATTACATCCCGCGGGGGTCGGGGTCATCTTGAGACCCTCTGCTCCGCTTATTCCTCAGTAGACTGCACAGCCTCCGAATATCTTTAATGGGAGTGCTGTCTCTGAGAAACGCGGGACTCGATTCCGCTTCCTCGGATCCTGATGCCGAGATGGAAGGCCGTCTCCTTCCCTCTCCTTCCGTCTGCAATGCGGTGATGACCGACTTGAGCGCTTTGCTGGGGGAATTCCGATTGGCTATCATGAGCTCCCCGATTTCCGCAGGGCTCAAACTCGCCCCGCTGTGAAATATCTCCTCCACCTGGGAGAACAGTTTGTGCTCCTTCAACCCCAAATAATTGATCGCCAGGTTCTTGAATCCCGAAAAATCGCAGAGCGGGAAGTGTATGTGAACATCGATCCGTCCCGGTCTAAGCAGGGCGGGGTCCATCCCGTCCTTCGTGCTCATCGTAAACACCATGACTCTCTCGTCCCCGCAGCATGAACTCAATATCCCGTCCATGAAATTCAATACCCCCGAGACCCCAACCCTCGATCTCTCTATCAGGAACCGGTCGAAGTCTTCCATCAAGATCACCGACTTCCCGGTCGTGTCCAACAATAGCATCTTGAGGTCACCGCAATCGGGAACCCTAGAAAGATCGATGTCGTACACGTCGTAGCATAAGAAATTGGCCATGGCGGCGACGAAGCTGGACTTTCCCGTCCCCGGAGGACCGTAGAGGAGAAAACTCCGCCTCCATACCCTGCCGAGGCGGTGGTAATAGTTCTTCGCCTTAAGGAAAGAGGAGAGATCGGCTTTGACTTTGTCCTTGAGGTCGGATTCCATCGCGAGGGTATCGAAAGTGGAAGGATGATCGAAAGGGAGCGATCTCCATCTCCACTTGTATCCGTCTCTGTTATCCAAATTCACGTACAGCTTCTGCTCCGGCCTCCTTTTCTGGTCAACATCCTCGGAGACAGCCCTTATGTGGTTGAGATAAGCATCGAGAATCCTCCGCTTGTCGGCTCTTCGAATTCTCAAGACGAGAGCCCTTTTGCTGTTCTTCTCATCCTCCTCGAGGGTCCACCAAAGTTTGGCCCCTAGGAAAACATCCTGGATGGTCTGGTTAGGATTGAGTCGCAAGACGACTCGGTCGCTGGGCTCCAAAAGGAAGAGATTGGTGGACCCGCAGTGCTCCAGAGACGGAAGAGAATTGAGGTATGTCCATACTCTTGTGTAGAGTTGGTTCTTATCTACCGCGTCGCCTTCCCCGAATTCAGGCATTCTAAACATCTGGTACCAATCCAGATAAAAATCCAAACAGTCCCTTAACCATCTCCAACACTTGTGGGCTGCCTCCACTTTCCGAAAAAGTAAATACAACACCGCTCCCACAACAACACAATAGAATACTATGGACACCATACCCATATCGCTAAACCCGTAGTTCGTTTCAATTTTATTGGATGTCTTGATGATGATGGGTCGATCAGAGTTTTTCGAATTCTGCAATCCGCGTTGACATGAGAAGGGACGGAGGAGTGACACGTTTGGAGAGAGAGAGACTCTCTCTTTGATCCTACAAATCTTACTTCTTATTCTAGTTGGTGAGAGAGAGAGAGAGAGAGCGCAGAAAAGATCAATAAATATGGATATTTATTTATGGTATTATATGCTGTTAAAGCAATATTAATCTAATTGCTTAATTTATTTATTGAATTAATGTGGTTGATGGCTATTTGGCGGCATAATAATAACAATAATATTATTATTATTTTTATTATTACTACTGGGTGAAAAGCAACAATGGCAACAACTAAAAGGCAAAGGGCGGGTGTTGTAACCAATGAAATGATGTCTTTTAAGGATTTGGTTTAATTTTAATCCCTACGAATGGATTCCTATAGATGAATTATTCTCTCTGTTTTTTTTCCCTCACATATATATATAAATATATATATATTATGATATCACCGAAAGGATGTGAATTATGGATCTTATGGATTACCATATAATAACTAAAAATAGATAAAGAATATTTGTAACATTCGAAATGATTATTTTAATGTAATAGATGGAGTGTTAACTTTTTATGAGATATTTATTTTAATGTAATAGATGGAGTGTTAACTTTTTATGAGATATTATATAATAAGCGCTAAATATAAATTTTTTTCTTTGCTGATGATACAGTCCCAAGACGAAATTATCCATTTACAGATTCTGATAGTGATAGTAATGGAAATTTGATTTTGCTTTATTGGAGGAAGGAAATTTGAAACCAAACTTTTCCTTATTTTGCCGCAATTAAATTTCGGGGAAAAATTAAATAAATAAATGAAGTTAAAAAGGACATGACTGCATGCTTAGGAGGAAGGTTCCTCTTTATTATCATTTTGTGAAACATATCAATAAACTACCGACAATTAAATTTAACCTTTTGAAATGGGAAGGCAATGCTAAGAATGGAAATTAGAGATTGTTAAAAATATTGCTAAATGTAAAATAAATTGGGTCTTTCACAAAAAATAAAAAAATAAAAATGGGTCTTATTTTTTCTTCGATATATATATATTGCACCATATTCAATCGAGTATTTGCCTAAGATAAGAAAAACATGAATGCGTAAGTATGTATGTATGTGTATATATATATAAAATTACAGATCTAACAAATATATATAAAGTTGAACTTATTTATTATTTATTTTATTAATTTTTACCATCAAACTTTTTTTTTTCAATGTATAAAATATATAAGATATGGATAAAATTATTTTTTAGATATTAGATTTTCAATAGATATAGATTAGATATAAAATAAATATAGATGAGATAAAAAAAAAAGAGAATCCAAAAATGGTTTAGCATGAATCAATTTGAAATTTCAAACAATGTAGTTTTATAATTTTAAATTTAAAAAAGTAATTTTTTTTCCAGATAATAGAAAATTAAATGTATAATCTTTTATTAGATAATTATTTTATATTGTATATGCATCCGTATTGCAAGTATTATCTATAATATTTACTTATGAGGTGTTAAGTTATAAAATAAGCGTGAAAGGATTGCGTTAAACGGTTCAACGAAGTGTTCGCTCCGAGTGCACCAAACCAAAGAGATGATTTTTGGAAGCAAGCGAGGTGACTTTACGTGAAGATACCAAACCTTCCCAATCATCCACACTTGAATTCCCCAAAAGATAAGAATTAGGGGGAAATGTGAAACTATGGGTAATAAATCAAATGATAATATCCATCATCTAGAAAGTATCTTTTCTTTCATATTTAAATAATTTAGTATTTAAAGTTTTATTATTTAATAATTTAGTATCTAAAATTTTAAATTTTAAGTAATTTAATATTACTATTAAATATTAAATGATAAAAAAAATAAAATCTTAGATACTAAATTATCCAAATTCAAAAGTATAGATATTAGATTTACCTTTATCCAAATATAGTCACAATCTATGTATATATTTAAAGTTGCCAAAATGATAGTACCTTTTTCATTTTTATATTAGAAGTTTGTGCTAAAAATAATTAAACATTAAATATGAATCGTTTACGTGTTTATTTTTATGCTAAAATTTAATTAATTTTTTAATATTTTAAATAAGTTATTTAAGTGCATTATATTTGTGTTATCGTTTGAAGGAAGTCTTTTATATTTATGGTTATAAATCATTAAATAATTATTGGGAGACTTTCTTGATGTGATTAACTAAATATACATAACTTAAATGACTCACTAAAAAGACACGGGACTTGATTAAATTTTAGCATGCAATTAAAGGATAACCAAATTTCGATATAAATATAGTTGTTAATTTACTTATATTTTGGCACATTCCCTATGGAAGATGGAAAGTCATTAACTAAGCGATTTCATTCATTCTTCTGAGTTCAAATCCTACACGGTGACCAGTCTAGTCAATTTACAAAGAGAATCTATTCTATGCTTGGTGAAATTAGTCCTCCAAAAAACAAACTTAGCAACCCGGTCATTGTATATAATCTAGTTTCCCAAATCGTACGCAGGCCCAATTTTAAGTGAACCGGTATATTGTATTGCAGATCGATACATTACTAAGAAATTTAAAATTTGTTTGAATTACTATTTTTTTTATTTATATCTTATTTGAATTTGATTTAATATGTATCTGATATGCATAATTATCTTTTTAATCTTTTCCTTATCTGCTTATATTCGAATGGATACGAAATATATGCCAATAAATAGATGAAAGATAGATGAACTAAATAGACTATAAACAAGCTCTTAGACGATGAATAATGATACCCATACCAATAATTTCAACCAAATTACATTTACAAAATGATTTGGCAAGCATGCATTAAACCGGTGTCTTATCATTGTAAAATGTAATACGATTTAAATTATTAGTATAGCATCATTAATTTTTATGCAATTGCATCAAAATCAATATATTTTTATGAAGAAAAAAAAATATAAGTTGGTAATTACTAACACAACTGGATAACACAGCATACGACACGATCTGATTAAGAACATGATTATAGTGAGAAAACACAAAATATGACATGATATACGATATGAAAACACGAATAAATATAATTATATTATAACTTAATTATTTATTATTTTTATCCAATTTTATGTATCTTTGACACTGACATAAGAATTGCCAACCCTAAACAAACATTTGAACAGATAGAATGAATCTCGTGGACGTAAAAATATCCTCGAACCAAACCAATTTCTAAATTCTAAGAAATAGGAAAGCCTAGTTGTACTTTATGGTGTAGTTTGGTTTGGAGGGGTTACTTTGACCAAAACCAATCAAATTGAGTCCATCCCTCATTAAAAAACATGCACCTTCCATTAAAAGTATTTAACACTCTAGGATACACAAGATTGATAATATGCCATGTAGATCACTTAAAATGTGGTAGGAATAATTATTATATTAAAAACTACTGCTTTATTTTAGATATACGTATTATAGAAACGCAGATATTGCTGTATCACTTCGAAAAACTACGACGTGTGCATCATATATTATCACACGGAGGAAACTCGGGGAATTTAAGAAATGATAACTGAGAGATCCTGTACTTATCGTTATCAGCTGACGACCCACTGGCTTTTTGTTAGGGTTAGGGCACGTAGGTTACGTGTATTATATTTTGCTAGCTCCTTTTCTTATATCACCATCTACCATCATGCGACTACTAATACCGCTATAAATACTCCATGCTAATGAAAATATAATGCCAAATATATTTAGCTATTCTAATTTCTGAGGTTTTTTTTTTTCTTTTTCAAAAGATAAAAAGCCCTTAAATGCTTGCTTGAAAATATAAACCCTATATAGTACTTATGACTCTTCAATTGTAATTTTTTCCCCTTTTAGAAAGAGCTAACGGGTAAATTATAAGTAAGATAGAAAGTTTCTTACATGACACGATAATATATGCAAGAATCCAATACAATTGGAAACATAAATAAAAAAAAAACAAAGCATAAAACTAATATGATGTATGAATGAAAAAACATATTAACATATGAGTAAAGATGATTGTTATGAAAATTAATTATTTAGAATTGTTACGTAATTTTACTTATTTTTTTATACTAACACATATTCGAAATAAAACAAAATACAAGCATAATCCGCCGAGATAAGTTCCTATTCCTAAATTTACATTTAGTGGTTTTTGTTGAGGTTTAAGGGTTTATTAGGGATGACTCATAAGTCAAAAAGCCAAAAAGAAAGGGGGAAGGAAGTTGCTTTTCGTGTAGGATAAAAGTCGTAATCCATATCTTTCTATATTCTAAACACGGTATCCCCGCGGACGAGACGAAGTCGTCACACAACAAATGGGGTGATTACCAGGAAGTTTTTGTCGGACCCACGTAAATGTCAAAGTCAGAAGGACACTTACGCCATTATTTCCACATTCCTCCTCCGGCATGGCCAATTTTAGAATTAGGGTTTCCTCTTTCTCTACTTAATTTGTATGAGGATGACAGGCCATGTTCCTGATCGACATGTATGTACCTAAGATAAGGTCGTGGACAATCATGTAGGTTCTTCAATTCTGTATTTTTAAGAAAATATTTGAATGAAATTATTTTATAATAAAAACATATGTAAAATACTATATTTTTGTTTAGATATATTTTTAAAAGGTAAAACCATAAAAACTATCTTTAAGTTGCACTTTTATTGAAAATTACATATAAAAGAAATGTTTTTTTTTCTTTCTTTCTTTCTTTCTTTTTTTAAATCACAAATCCCATCTCAATGAGAAAAATGCAATGCAAGTTCAACATGCACTTTTACTACATAATTTCCAAAATAGTTTTGCTGAATATCTAACTAATGTTTTAAGTAGAGTTAATTTTATGTTTTTCCCATTTTCTTTTAGTTTTCTAAATTCCCCAATTTGTAAATTTCTTTGCTTAAGGCACAAAACTCCCTTGTATTTGAAGTTATGGAATATCATTGATACTAGTCTTAGAAGCAAGACTGCGTGGCCGGTATTGAAGAATCAAGCCAAACCTAAATTAATGCCACTTTAGCACGTTACATGAACTAGGATGATTACGTGAGCTACGCAGTTGACCAAGGTACTTATGGTGTTTGACCAAGGGGTACACTTAGTGGTCGACCGCTCCAGCTCTTTCAAGTATATAATAAGCAGCTGAATTTCACATAATTTTAGCTACCGAACTTTTTAAGAATTTTATTTTGATTTGTTCTTGTTTTATATTGATTCTTTATACATTTACTTTTCTAACTTATCAGGTCCTTTTATTAGTTTATTTCCTATGTTTCTTTTTTTTTGGGTTTCCTTTATGTATCCATTTCCTAATTTATTAGAGTTTATTATGCTAATGAACAAGTGAGGGTTGATATGAATTATGAAGTTAAGTTGAATAAGATTATTTTAGTATTAAGTTTTACTATTGTAAACTTATCATGGATTATTTCTTGTGGCGTTCAAAGCTTATAACTTAAGTTCTTGGCTCTGTATAGCTAATGGTTCTTGGATTCCGTATCTAATGTTTCTGGCCCTTACAAGCAATGGGTCTAGGGTCTTATATATCTATGGTTCCTTGTACTATAATAAACGGGTTAGAATATTAATCTGGTTCTAGTATTCTTGGGCTCTGCTTACCCATAAATTATTCTTGGCATGATTCTATATTTTCATCAAATCAGTTGGAAGCGAAAGTTATTGCTGTAAACTTTCTTTTTATAGTTGTCATGAATCTACCATAATCTCCTTTTCCCTAACAAATAATGACTCATAGATCCATAATCATTGCTCTTAAAGTGCTTAGCTCCTTTTTACCAAGCTTTATAAAGTATTGTTTGATTATTTTTATAATATAGTACCAAAAAAAATTATTGCTCTGTTGTTTAGTTTGAATATTTACTTAAGTTATTGGATAAAAGTGTTTTGAGGTACTTGACTAAAACTATAGAATTTGTATCATATATTTGATGGTAAAAAAATTATTTTATAATATAAAGTAAATATATATTTGAAATTTCAAATATAACTTCATATCAAATTTCAAAAAAATTATGGTTAGCCATCCCATTATTCTCTAAAACCACACTTTTAGGAATTCACTAAGGGGTATTACCAAGTTTCTTGATGGAAGAGAGGAAAAATATATAGAATTTCGAGGGAAAAAATCTGTTGCAAATTACAATGGCTCTTAATTTTATGAAAACTTCAACAACACAAGTCAACGCATGCATTTCAAAGGACACAACCACTTAATTTTGTATCTAGCTGTTAGATCAAGCTTGAGATGGCATGGCCCTTAAAATATGATAAGACACCTTTATATTACTAGACAGACACATCGGTTTAATTAAAAGTATTGAAACAAGACTCAAGAGCTGATGCGAACTTTCACAGTGTACACTTTGTTTAGATCTCATATACTTCGTCCAAATGTTGTCTCATCAATAGATTCTCTTCAAGCTCTTGGCATGACTAAGATCCAAACGAAGTCATTAATTCACAGTACACAATAAGAGTGGATTGCGCTTTCTTACTCTAAATTTTGTTCAAATCTCACAAAGAAGATTCAAACGAAGTCCACCTATATCAGAACATTCAAGTTTCAAGTCAATGCATAATCTTGGTATCACTCTTGATCAAATAATGAGCTTTCAAATACATCCAAGGTTCATTTAAGCACTTAGCTAAATGTTTCACACTCATAATTGGCAATATATACAGTATTTGGTTTGCTAATATAAAAAAAAAAAAAAAGAGAGAGATTTCTTAACAAGGTGTCATAGAAAACGGCTTTTGAAATTTCCAAGACAATTTTACAATTAGTACGTTGAAATTTGTATTTTCTTAGTAAGTAAATCGCTAACTAATAAAACCTTAAAAAAATTTGAAGGGAGGGTGGCCCCTTTTGATCCCCTTTAGGTCTGTTCATGCCAATAATGTGCATGGAAACTAGAATATTACTTAGCAATGAGGGGAATGCAAAATTCATGAAGACTAGGGCTTATTTTACAAATTTATTTGCTAGTGTCATAGAATAGAAGTAGTCTCCTTTATCGCCACACAATAGGCACTCGCTCTTCATCAAGAGTCATACGTAGTTTACAGGGGAACTTTAATAGTCAAATGCTATTCACCCCAACAAATATACAAGTCGTGGACACCACGTTAGTGTTAGATAGATATACACGAGTCTCCGTTGGCTCAAACCCAACTCATACCCTTGTCTGGAATAATTTTTTAGGTGAAGGTGAAAAATATTCAAAGGCGTAAAAGATAAGTACAATCAATGTATCTTAGTTTATGTGTATTTTGTTAATACTTTTTAACATATAAGATATTAGAAATAATACAAAAAAGAAAAAAAAGGAAAAAACCAAAAAAAGGATCCTTCATGTGAATTATGCTTTAATACAAATAAAAAATTTGATCTAACAAATACCTATTTTTACATATAACTATTGTATCTTTGTAATCTTTCCCAAAAACTCTACATTGTAAATGAGTTTTGAAACATGAAATTCTATATAGGTAATGTTCGTTAAATAATTGTTTAGCTAACTTGTACAAGAGGATGATCGACATGATGACAACGGCTATTATTGACTTTCTCCCTGTGTTAGTCTTATATTCTTTTTGCTATTTGAGAAATTAAATTAAAGCTAGCTCTTGTAATTGGCTTAAAAACCGACATCCACCACTCAACCTCAATGGCAGTCAGCAGACGATTATTGGAGTATGAAGTAAACATACGTTTGTCATTATTGAAGAATTATATAAAAATGAGTACCATATCTACATTTTTCTAATAGGATGGTTGTAGTCTGTATGTCCTTATGATATCGGAGCTAGAAGGTCATGGGGTCATGAGCTTAAAATCCTATCTTATCATTTCACCTTATTCATTAAGTTATCTATTTGATGAATTTCAATTAAAATATTAATTTAGAAGTGAGAGTATTAGGGACTATATATAAAATTCTACATTTAAATCATACCTCTAAATTATAAATTTTCAAATAAAATAATCGTGTCACTGACTTTATTACCTATACCATACGTAGATGTACAGATGATTGTAAAATATAAAAAAACATTTTGTTGGCACAAGTTTATGGAGGTGATGGGTCACTTACCATGAAATGACTTGAGGAATTTGTAAATGAATATATAAAACCTTGTATTATGGGTGGGGATGGGACCCTTAAATTGAGTGGTTAGGTTGATATGATATAAGACTGTCTAGCATCCGCATCTTGATTTGTGATAATATTCTTTAGCCAAGCTTTGTACAAATATTCCAAATGATTATGCTTATGCCAATTTCAAAAGCTAAAGTTAGACATACCCCTCTTTCCAACCTCACTTTGTCACGTTCTAGCTTCAAGGGCACATCATTTTCAAGGAAATCACATTGTATTTACAGCATCTCTTTCACTCTCTACTTTCTTGTCTTTTCTCTTACCCAATGGAACATAATTATAAGATCATTTTTACCCTGAATTTTTATTACAAGCTGAGATAAAATCGAATGTTTATAAAGGATGGGCGCCAAATGGTCTATTTTTTCTTTTTATCTAATAATTATAAGACTTTGTATCCACTCTTTCTCCCTCTAGGAGAAATGAAGTAAGTATGGTTACTTTATAGTTTTTCTTTTTATTTTTTCTTAATATTTAACATAGAAATTTTAATAATAAAATGGAGAAATTCTTACTAAAGAAGTTATTTAAAGTGTTGATATGGTATCTTAACATATTAAATTGGTTCAATTTTTTCTCCAAACTAAACTAAATTATAAAAATGTGGTTCAATTTTTATCGCTTTAAATTGAATCATTTACATTGTTTTTCAAACAATAAAATTTTGGTATGGTTTGGTTTGACTTACATATTACATCATATTTTGTTTTTTAAAAAATATATTTGCTTAACATATAATCTTATATGAATAGTACTGAATTCGTTTAATAGTAACATATATTGATATTACATAAAAGATTGATAAAATTAATATTCAAGTAACTAAAATTTTTTTAATATATAATACAACTAATCTATTCTTCACATTAGTATATAATATAAAATTTTGAGTTAACCAATATATATATGTGCTAAATAATTGTCATAAAATTTAAATAAATATACTATTTAATAAATGTAAACTAAATTTTTTTAAATGTTATGTTAAAACAAAAAAAATTAATTACAAGTAAAATATCATTATATTTTATCAAAATGGCTTGGTTTGAATTACTCCAGCAAACAAATCTTAAATTTTTAGTTTGAATCGAATTGGAAAATTTTTAAAACAAATTGCAAAAAAAAAAAAACCAATTTGGTATGATTCAATTTACAAATTGGTTCGATTTAATTAGTTTTTTTTTCTACCCTTAATCCTAATAGCTTAATGATAGTCCTTATAAGTTAAAATGGGATAATAGTAAACCATCAAACCTAGCCACATCATTAGACTCTTGCCTTTGCAATAACTGTTCGAACTAAGCAAGTATATATAATTGTAGTTGAGTTCAACAATATGCTCGATTTTGAATAAAATACTATTACACAACACAAGACAATATTTTAGGCTTATTTAGTTTTTTTTTTTATTATTATTTGTTACATATCCAATCTATATCAATTTATAATATAACATTTGGAAAATTATTTTATTTATATCTTATCCATTTTTGTTTCATAATTATAATGAAGATAGTGATTAGAATAAAGAATTGAAAAGTTATAATTTATGTATTTTTAAGAGAAAAGATTCACATATATAGTAAGTTAAAATTCACGTACTTTTAAGAAAAAAGATTTATATATATAATCTATTATGCATTTCATTTTTTTTAATATTTTACTCATCACAAACATACGGTTTGAATGAATAATGAACACTTTATGTATAATAAAAATTAACTCAATGGAGTCAAATAATTATCACTAGTTAGATCTCTAACCAAATTACCCCAAGTAAACTTGGATAAAGGGCTAGTTTAGCTTGTGAACTTACCTAAAACCAACCTAGCATTATATGGCCAGTGAACCACCCTTTTGGCCAGTTTAGAGTAGGTAATGGCCTGTAGGTTAGTAGTAGGTCATAGTATGTCATGGCTCTTAACCTGCTAAATCGGCAGGTCATGACATGTAAAAAAATAAAAAAAAATAAAAAAAATATTTATTTAAATAATATTAACTTAAATAATATTGAAAATTATTTTTTTTTAGTGTAAAATTGAAAATTTTACTTTCCACCCATGAAATTTAATATGGTACTATCAACAATATAAGAAATGAATACTCTTTAAAATTATATTTAGTTGAATATTTGTAAGTTTTTACTAAAAGGAGGTTCTTATTCCTTATTGATATGGGACTAAAACTAATTTTTATCCTTTGATTTTTATTTTTAGACTTTTGCCCCTTATTGCCAATATTATAGCTATATTTGAGTATAGTTATGTATAAATAAACATAAATCCTTTACAACTTATTTAGAAAACAGACTAAAATCTACATGATTTTTGGGTTCATATTTTTTTTAAATCACTTTTAAACTTAAGTTGTTAAATTAAAATTATAAAAAAAAAATGAAGTTACGATTCACAAGTTTGAATTAATTTGGTGACTTGTTAGTTCAAGTAAACTTGCTTAGAATTTCCTTTATCTAGGTCCATCACGGTTTACACTTTCTTGAATAGAGAATTGGTGGGTCTAGGCTAGTTCATAAATCAGATTAACCTATTATCCAACTCTAACCCTAAGCTTAGTTGAATATGAAAGTAGCAATATATACCAATATAAACCACACATAATTGTTATGTATACATAGGATTGATTGTTGGACACAAACACACTCAAGTATATAAAAATGTTTACTCCATGAAGGAATGGTTGTTATGATCTATATCATGAGTTAATGATAGGAAAATTCATAGTTGAATCCACCCTTAATCTAAGGGACATGAAATCAACTTGTGCATTAGCTTGAGATAATTCTCACAAGGTCAAAGTAGGGGTAGGTGAAAAGACCGATTAAATCCAATCAAATCGCAAATCAAACAATAACAAACCGAATAATATGGTTATTTTTCAAATTGCTTTGGAAAATTCCCAAATTGAGCTAAATAAAAAATTTACTATTGGTTTAGAATGGTAAATCCAATTAAATTAAACCATTTTAAGAATTAAAGTAATATTTTTCTCGTGATTAAATATTTTTTATTATAACTTTAAGAGAAATTTAAGTTTATACTTATTGAAATACATATACACATTTGACTTTTATGATCATATGTTATACAAGTATGTGTATAAGTCAACTCAAAATATATATCATATAGTAAATTATGAATAAAATTAATTAAGAAAACACTCTTAAAATTTCTTAATTGTATAAATATTAACTTCATTAATCTTATATATAGTGCCAATGCATATGATTCTTAGAAGAATTTAGTACTTTTGACATGAGATAGCATGTCATATTTATAAACTTTTTTATATTATAAATTTTGGTTTTACTTGCAAACTAAATTGAACCAAAATGAAGTTATAATTGCTTGGAAAAATTCTTAAATCTTTATGATTTGATTTAATTTGAAAAGAAAACTGAATCAAACAAATCATATCCATTCCTGTACATGAACTGTCAATCGATTCAAACACAGGGTGCGCTCATCATCTGTAACTGAACATGACTTCATCTAGGGAGTACCATGTCAAAGTATGATGGGCCACTTTCCTTGATTCTAGTATTCCAAAACGCATGGCTAGCTAGGATGGCTCCTGATCGTGGGACTGACGCGGAATTGGAATAAGTTGTGTTGGTAATTTAAAAGATATCTCCAATTTAAATTATTGAATAATTTATAAATTATTTTTTTATTAATAATTATTTTAAAACTTTTTTTTTAATCTCACCTTCTAATCTTTTTAAATCGCGAAATTGAAATACCAGTGAAAATGATTAATCCGCGATGATTTGTGGGCTGTAAGCATATGGTCCTAGCATAATGTCCGGAACAAGGAATTGACAGTATTGGTCCATATTCCATTCCATTTTTTAAAAAGAAGAATTGATGCTAGGTAGTGTTAGAGTTACATACTTAAATATTATTATTTAAAAAATTACTTAAATATTATACCTATAAAAATTATTACTAAAATAGGTTGTGAAAATGCGGATCACACATGCGACTTTAGGGATACTGAAAAATTATATATTGAAGGTCCAGACTGTCCAATTTTAAATTATAACTATAGATTTAGAAACAAAAATCACGTGATAACAGTACAGAAAGTAAAAAATATAAATATACAAATAGTTAGAAACACAACATACAAAAAATACCCACCCACCTAGATCTAGTTTTGCTCTCGTTAGTTTGCACGTAGGAAAGAGAAATAAGAACAAGAAAGAAAGGATTTACTTAGATCTAAGTGGTTTTTCAACAACTAATTAATTGTGGCATTTTTTTTAGAAAAGTTGAAGTTTTTTATTTGTGTTGAAGTTTTTTTATCCGTGTTTGTATTTGATATAAGAATTTAGGAAATTATTAATATAATTATATATTTTATGGAAAATGTTACTAGGTGTTGTTATATTATAATTTATTAAATATGATTTATATAAATGTTGCAATGCGTAACATGTAATATTAATTTTTGTATTAGAATGATGATTTGTTATTGTAAAGAATGTTGTAGTATTCTATAGAAATTTTTGAAATATTTAGTGAAAAAATATTATTGGAAATAATTTCGAAAAAATATTTAGAATTTTTTTTTGGAAATAATGGGAGAAAAATTAAAATTAGAAATGACAAGAATTTTTATTTTGTATAAATATTATGAATGTTGTTATTGAAAATATAAAAAAAATGTTCTAATGAAAATTTGTAATATTTGGAATGTGAAATAATTTTTATAGTGTTGTAAAAAGACACGGAATTGGTTGGAATTTTTAGCAGCAAAAATATTATTAAAAAATAACATCTGAAAGATTGTTAGAAAAAAAAAAACCGTTTGGCAATAGTGGGGAAAATTAATATTTGAAATGTTATGGAATAATTTTTTTTTTTAATTTTTAGAATGTTGTCATTGGAAATTGTCATATTTATTTTGAAGCTTATAATTTATATATACTGTGGATAGGGAAAGAATGACTGATTACGTGAAGTTGATAATATATGCATTTGGAAATACTGTGGCTGGTAACTAGGGGCCGGAGTATGACAAGGATCTGATAAAAAAGTTGAAAATGAAAAAAAAACATCAACTATAGCAAATTTTTATACAAAATATGTCACAGCATCGAAGTTAATTTAGCTGAAGTGAGTGTTGAGTTAATTCACAAGCATTCTATGTTCTATGGGGGCAATAAATGTCAATTATATAGAGATCATAGCATAAAACAATTATTTATCAGAATTTCTGACAATTTGAGGAGGCCCTATGTAAGGCAAACATTTGACACAAGCAATTAGCCATAATTGTCACATGACATAGTAGAAACGCAGCCAAAGTCGTCGACATTTCAATCCTCAATTCCAACCCCGATGGAAGTGAACGATGAGGATGAAATAGATAGAGTAGTTACTCTAGTATTACAACGACCAGACACATGGGATCTGTACATGGTTCATGTGGGAGTAGAGGCTGCAACTGACACCGATGGTGGAATGGCTGTTAAGCAGGAGAGTTCGGATGAGGAAAATGAGGAGAGTGAGAAAGAGGGAGATGAAGTACCGGAAGAAGAGTCTCCAACCGTACATACCTACTCGAGACAGCTAATATATCGAGTAGAGCAGGCTAATCCACTAACCATAACAATTAGAGATCTTGCTCTGTATTACAATTTTGGGAGCAATAGTGGTTACATTTATTTCGAGTAGGTGCAAACCAACATTTGCAGTAGTTTGAGCAACGGTGGAAATTTCTATAGGGGCATGAGATTCTGGATGAAAGCAGATACCATTCAAGTAGTGAAGTCTTACCATGCAAAGAACCATTGCAACTTCACTGTTGTAGAGTCTACTCCAATGTTGTAGTCTGTTTATTGTTTGAGACGGGATGATGGCTGTAAATGGAGGCTTCGAGCTCGAAAGAAGAAGTTGGAGAGCATGTTCGTGGTGATGAGATTCAGGGGTCCACCATATGCAATAACCCGCTGATTAGTCAGGATCACCTACAACTGGATTGCAATCTCCTTACCAATCAATTTGTAAATCTTCTTAAGGACAATCCTAATATGAAGGTGGCCGAGTTGACTTTCATTGTCGAACAGGATTTTGACTATAAGAACAGTAGGAGACAGGCTTGGGAGGGAAAGAAACGGACTATCGAGCTTATGTATGGGAACTGGGAGAAGTCTTACGACGAACTGCCAAAACTTCTCAATGTAATAGAAAATACAAATCCTGGAACACGAATCGATTGGGGTAGGAGCAGATTGAGTACCTTTAGTGTGTCTAATTTTAAGTGGGTATTTTAGAAATTTAGGTTATGCATTGCAGCATGGAGATTCCTTAAACCTATTATTACTGTTGATGTTACTTTTCTATATGGGAAGCATACCCACAAGTTGCTAATGGCTTGTAGAGTTGATGGCAACAAGCATATATTTCCGCTGGCATTTGCTTTAGTTGATCAAGAGACAGCTGAGACATGGGGTTGGTTTTTTAGGAAACTGAAGGAATATGTTGTCAATCATTATACAGGTCATGAAACCATTTGGCTCATATCGGATAGACACGTAGGCATCAAATCAGCAGTCTAAGAAGAAGTGAATGGATGGCGGCCTCCATTTACGGTGTGGCAGTTCTGCCTACGATACATTGTGAGCAACTTCAACTCGGCACATAAGAACACCTAGTGCAAGAAGTTGGTCACATATGCTGGGTTGTAAGCACAATCTCGCAAGTTGAATTATGTGATATAGTAGGTGGGGATGATTAAGCCAAATGCGTTAGACTGGTTTGATGATGTGCCGTTGAATATGTAGACATTAGCTCATGGCGGTTGCTATTGGTTTGGGTATATGATTAAGCCGAATGTGTTGGTTAGCTTTGCACATAGAGCTAGAGGAGCTTCGGACTCCTAGGTTAGATGTTGGTAGGGAATATTGTCGAATGCTCACAGAGGCATGGGACTTCACTCTATTAGCTAACTGGATGATTCACTTTAGTACATAGGTTGTTTTCCAAGGCGTTTCTTCTATAGAGTTGGTGGTGTTGGGACATGATCACTTATAGAATGTTGATGCGGTGTCTCGTCTTAGCTGAACATCGGCCTTGAGCTAGCATGCACCACATTGGAATCAATATGCATATGTTCATCCTACCTTGGATTTTCCTATAGCTCACCTTGGTTTTGGGGTCGTCGTTGTCCCCCCATTTGTCATCTCGTTGGAATCAGTTCTGCTTCCTCTTAGGTGTTCTATCATCACAATTGCGAGTGCAGTGTTACACCCCCCCAATGGTGAAGCATGAACTAAAGACCCTAAGTAGCTATTCTCACAACCGTATCTATATCTGGTGATAAGCAAATTTATCATAAGGTATCATTTTGCAAGTATGAACAAAACATAAATTAAGGTTAACATAATCATGTAACTATTTGAACATTACTGAGTGTTTATGTAAATCATACTTACTAGGAATCCAAGAACAGCCCTCGTGCATCCAATGTATCGCCTACTGATTGATCTATACAATTGCAGATAACTATCATACACACTACGAAGGCCATCTATATGAACAACTTGATCGGCCTGCTATTCCCACATGTTCAAATGCATTGAATGCTGGACTGTCCAATCAACATCAATCCGGCTATGTATATCGATTTCATGGAACTCTGACTGCATGTTCACTAGTTGCGGGATATATTGGAATCCACTAAGTTGTCTTGCCACTCGATCTAGGAAATGCCACTCAACAATGTGGAAATAGATAAGTGGCACTCGAGATGCCCAAATGTGCATGCTAGCTTTGCAGAAATATAGTAGAAGATTAATTAAATTATTATGGTACGACTACCATTCAACTTGAAAATAGGAAATTATATTGATTTCAAATGATAAATATGATTAATTGCAAGGGAAAAAACTTGGTTACTGAAGTACCTATGATATGTTTTGCCTATCTAATGCATCCCATATGTGCCGACTATGTGGGTGGGGTGAAACTACGTGTCCCTCGGCATGTCCTAACATGCCACCAGTGGAGATCTAGCTGATACAGATAGTCCGTGTCGACTAATGGGTGTGATGTGGGGAAATCTATCCTAGGCCCACACCTGTGGTAAAATGGTAGCCCCTTCAATCTTATGTGTCGATAGTGATGACGTGACATATAGTTGGCGATATAACCACGCCAGATATGCGGACCCTTAACTATATATCTCAGCAATGTCAAAATGTTCTAATAAAGGTAACCACATCATGTAGATAAGAGTGTTGGATTTATCAACAAAGATAAATCCCCCTAAGAGTTGCAATATGTATGCACGAGTAGCTTGATATATTTTCTTAACATTGGCATTCGGTGGGATCAGCTAGAACATATTACGGAGCCATATCATATTAATACGACCCCCCTACCATTAGACCCCCAGTCTCGCCCCTAGCAGTTCTTCGCATTTTGTTCCCCAATCTAAGTAATTACTCCCTGTAACTGCCTATCCATCCATAGGGAGTCCTAACTAGATCTCAACATCTTGTAGCGTAATTGTAAACTCCCCCATCGGCATGTGGAATGTGTGCGTCTCTAGACTCCATCACTCCACTAATTCTATAGTCATGTGCCAATCAAGGGGTATGTACGGCAAGCGACTCATACCTTTGAATCCAGTTAGCTGCAAGTATGGCTTCATTGAACAGCAAGGGTTGCTTGATCCTATGCTAATAACATGTGAAATGTTTTCTTATTTCTAATGCAACATAAACTAATAGATAAGTGAAATGTCAATTACCTCTCCGTCCTAAATGGCTTGTGATTAATGACTCACCTGTTACATCAAGATTGAAGGATCGAAAGGTCTAGGCTTCATCTATTATGCAAAACTATACAAATAATTTACATTTGCAACAAATACTTAATTTTTCACTAATTAATTTTATAACAATTAATTAATGACATATTAACAACTAAGCACCTTTAATTAATAGATAATTATTAATTGCTTACTTTTATAACTAATTCTACAAAACCATACAAATATTTTACATTTGCAATAAATACAATTTTTTACTAATTAATTTTATAACAATTAATTAAAGATATATTAACGACTAATCCCCTTTGATTAATAGATAATTAATAACTAATTAATTTTATAACTCATTCTACAAAACCATGCAAATATTTTCACTTTGCCACAAATGCAAAATTTTTCATTAATTAATTTTATAACAATTAATTAATAACATATTAACAACTAATTGCATTTAATTAATAGATAATTATTAACTGCTTAATTTTATGACTAATTCTACAAAACCATACAAATATTTTACATTTACAACCAATACAAAATTTTTCACTAATTAATTTTATAGTAATTAATTAACGATATATTAATGACTAATCCCCTTTGATTAACTGATAATTAATAACTAATTAATTTTATAATTCATTCTACACAACCATACAAATATTTTCACTTTGTAAAAAGTATAAAATTTTTCATTAATTAATTTTATAACAATTAATTAATGACATATTAATGATTAATCACCTTTAATTAACATATAATTAACAACTACTTACTTTTATGACTAATTTTACAAAACCATACAAATATTTTTCATTTGCAACCAATACAAATTTTTTTTCTAATTAATTTTATACCAATTAATTAACTACATATTAATGACTAATCACCTTTAATTAATGAATAATTAACAACTACTTACTTTCAAGACTAATTCTACAAAATCATATAAATATTTTTTATTTGTAACGAATAAGAAATTTTTTACTAATTAATTTTATACCAATTAATTAACGACATATTAATGACTACTCATTGCTAATTAACAATTAATTAACAATAAGTTAATTTAACGACTACATTTATAAAAATACATTATAATAACATATATACATGATTTATTTAGTAATTCTAATTAATCATATATTAATAATTAATTAATTACTAATTAATAGTTAATTAATAATAACTACTATTTTCATAAAATTTATGCAATATATATATTTACATTTTTTTTTTTGCATTTATCCCAAGTAGTATAACAGCAATAAAAATAATTTTTTTCTTAAAAAAACATAGCAAAATCTTGATGAAGATATTTCCACGCATGTATTTTAATAGAGTAAAATTTGTGTAAAACACATATTATGGAAACAATAATTTGCAAATAATGATAGAGAGTGAGATTTATAAAGGAAATTGAAAGATAGAAATGTGAACATATGAATTGAGGATTTGTATTTATATTAGAAATTGTCGGTGCGAATTTTTTCCTATGTATTATTGTGTAAATTTATTGTATTATTTTTATAGGTTTGCAGATATATATTTATAATAATTTTATAAGTTTGCAATTTCTTTATATGTTTGCAGAATAAGATTTCATAGGGTTACAGGAAAAAATGTGTATTGAAGGCGAAAATTGGGTCTGTGCCTTTAGCATACAATTTTTCAACATCCTTAAAGTCGCATATATGACTCACGTCTTTGCAACCTATTTTAAAAATAATTTTTATGGGTATAATATTTACGTATTTTTTTAAAATAATAATATTTAAGTATGTAACCTAAATGGTCTTATGTCTAAAGCAAAGGATCAACACTATGGCCTCTAGCCAAATTTTTTTCTTTTTTTTTTTTTAGAAAAAACAGTGACAGTCAATTTATGATTAAAGAACAATGACTTTGATAAATTATATTGGCTTCCAAGTTTAGATGGAAATAAACTATATGTTTGTTTCGGGGAAATAACTATTTTATTCACCCTTCATTCAATATGATTTGTTATTATGATATTTATTTGTATTTTAAATATTGTAATAACTATTTCGTATGAATTGCTATTATGCAAAATAATAAATAATAATTCATGTCTTTACCCTTATGAATTACTATTTAATGGTTTTTTTTTTGTCATCTTTTCATGAATGCGCATATATTGAAAATACTACCACTACTACATTCTTTATGTAATATAATAAATATTTGTTCTTAGTAGGGGTATAATGAATATTTTATTTTTACCACTAATTAATTTCCTACTTTTTATTAATGTCAACTAAACAATATAATAAAAATGTAATGGTTATTATAAGTCTATTACATTCTTATTAAATTACAATTCACGATGAAGTGAACAGACTTAAAGTGTCATGATGCTCAGTGCTTACATCAAATTATAAATTTTAACATTCTTTATTATATTTAGAAGGGTGTTTTACCTCTTTTGATGTTGTGATATATATCACAAGAGAGAAGAAATAGAGACATGGAAAAAGTGAGAAAGGAAAAAAAAATAGAGAGAAAATGTTTATTTATATTCATTAATATTTACTTTTTTTTTTCTTTCAATTTGAGTGCTTCATGGTTTTGTATTTTTCTAATTGAATCATTAACTTAAAAAAAATTAAAAAGAAAAATTTCTTCAAATGTAAAAATGAGTTGTCAAATCTACTTATGAGCTCCTCGTGATTGATTCAATTTTTACTTAAATTCAATTATAGCCATGTCAAGTTTGAGTTTGAGCTCGAACTTGAATTATTAGGTATTTCTTTTTCCTTTTTCCTTTCCCCCCAAAATCACTTGATAGTTTATTAACCCAAGTTAAAGCCATATGATATTTAATTTGACTAACTTATGAGTTTAATTGAGTTTAAGTCAAATCTAAATTTCGTCTATAACTCAAGTAGAGTTTGCATATTGATATTAATTTAATTAAAAGCTAATTATTTTTTAGAATTATTAAGCTTAAACAAATTTAATTGAGTTGAATTAAAGTTATTTGAGGTCCATTTCGAGTTGAGCTAGAGCTTAGCATTATATTATCTCACTCAAATTAATTACAACCCAAACTTTTACCAAGTCTCCTAAAAGTCTTAATTTGTGGCAACTTTTGATGGGTGAACAATAATTAATTTAACACAATAATATCATTGTATTCATTAAATTACATAAAAAAGCAAAAGAAAAATTAAGAAAAAAAGAAAAATGTGGACAAAAAATTTTGCAAACCTACCTTCTTAGGTCGTTTGAGGACCTAACATTGAGATGTTGAGAAAGAGAGTACAAGAAGAAGAAGAGTATATCAGAATCCAAATTGGAAAATTCCACGTTTTTCCATTTGATATATTGCACTCATTCATAATCTAAGGTTAGAGGCTTTTTTCGCTTAAAAATACTAAATTTAATCACTTATAATCACTCTTACTTACACTCATAAGAGCAATCTAAATAAAAACCTCTTCCTTAAACAAAAAAGACAGGTTTCTTTTTAATCGTGCTTTGGGGGGGATGGCACCAGGTTCTTATGGTATATTTTCAAGCCTTTTATGTGTAGAAGACTGTATAAGTGCGTTGGATGACGATGATTATTATGGTTGTGATGAGGAGTTTAAGGAATCAATAGAGGAATCAATTACATCAAAACATGGGATTCATTGAAGTAATAGTCAAAATAACAGCTAGTGACAAAGATGAACAATTGATGGCAAAGTA
Source organism: Laguncularia racemosa (assembly GCA_037954665.1). Taxonomy (NCBI): domain Eukaryota; kingdom Viridiplantae; phylum Streptophyta; class Magnoliopsida; order Myrtales; family Combretaceae; genus Laguncularia; species Laguncularia racemosa. The sequence continues at coordinate 8,442,175 of JBBMOL010000016.1, forward strand.
GGGGGTGGTTAGAGGTGTAAACAAAAAAAGCTTATTTGTAAGCTTTTTGACTTCTACTTAGTATTTATTTGAATTTGACGTGGCCACAATCGAGTTAAGTTCAAGCTACTTGTAAACACCCCATTTTTGCCCTAATAATCAATGATAATCAACAATAAACAATTTTCAATTTTTTCCAGTTTTTTCTATTTTTTCCTCTAATTTAGCAAAAATAGGAAAAATATTCAAAAAATAAAATAAATGGGAAAATACATCAATTTTGGAAAATAATTGCAGAAATAGCAATAAAAAGGGTTAAATAATTTTTACAAATTTTTGAAACTTCAAAAAAATACAAAAAATAAAAAAATCGCATTGCATAAATGCAAATTGCGAAAATAAGAAAATCACGAAAGTAAGCTAGCCCAGTTGGTCCGAACCTTGGTCTGGTGTGCGCGGGAGTGGGCTCGATCAGGGGTTTGAAACGCGAGAGAGGTAGATTCCGCATTTTGCAAATTTTTTCTTCACTTGGGACACGTGGCAGTAGCTGATTAGCTGGAGCAGATGCACGCGCCGGGTGCGTGATCATCTTCAACCTTCGTCCGAGATTGCCGACGAGGAGAAAAAATCGAATTTCGGCCATTTTGATTATATTTTTTGCACAAATCCAACAAATCTTCAACTAAAATAGGATAAACATCATCCAATTAGAATCAAATCGCAACAAATTGATGGATTTGCACAAATCGGAGATGGGTTTTAACCGCAAATCCGATTTGCTTCAATCGGTGGAAATCTGAGCTTATCCAGCTTGATTTCTTATGCCTATAAATAGAGCATGAAGGGAGGAAGCATAATCACGGATCAAAGGTGAGAAAAAGAGAGAATCGAAGCTTCGCCGGAATTCTTCAACCCGCGACTGTCGATCGAGCTCGAAACCACCACCTAGAGGTGATCTTGAAGCAAACCACCGCCACAGTTGAGTTCTCCATCCCTTAAAAGCTCGGAAGCCGCCTTTAAACACCGCGGAAAGCCGCCGGAACGCCATTAATGAGCACTCTCAGCCGCCGCGTCCGATTGACCGGACCCGAACTGCTTCAACCCGATCCGACTCGACTAACCCGACCCGCGCACCGACTCGGATCCAGGTAAGTCGGATTTTCCGATTATTTATTTACTTATTTGTTATTTATAATTCAAAAATAGAAAAAATGTCGGAATTTAGATTAGTTCTTTTTTTAGGATTTAATTTAGGATGAACAATAAAATAAAATAAAAATAATAATTATAATAATAAATAATAAAAAATATATATAAAGAAAATGATAAAAATATTAGAAAAAATAATAATAATAATTTAGATTTTAGAATAGGATAGATAAAAAAATCTAGGAAAAAATGTTTCAATAAAAATTTAATAAAAATTATGAAAATTAATAAAAGTTAATAAAAATTAATAAAAAAATCAATAAAAATTTATAATAGTAGAAATGAGTTGAAAAATAGAGAAATGAAATTTTTATCACATAGAAAAATCATTTTCTTAAATAAATCTAAAATTGGTTCTTCCTCAAAATAATTATTATTTTCAAAAAAATCAAATTATCAAGCTTAGGCTTAGATTTTTTTATAAAAATACTAAAATGGTAAAAACATAAATCAAAAGAAATTTCATAATTAAAATTCACAAACACACTAAAGTTTTTTTCAGGAAAAGCGAACTACGGCAAGTTTAATCCTGAATAGCAGGTACGTAGGCACCCATTTGGGGCAACCCTAAAAAGAATAAAAATTATTTTCTTAAAATAACTCACTCAAAAATGAAAAGACAACAAAAGATAAATAAAAGACATTTCGGATAAAGTCTAGATTTTAGGAGATTAGGGTGGTAACCTTATGGTTTTAATAGGTTAGCCTCCGAACTCAAAAACTCTGGTTTTCCCTTTCCTCTTTTCACAAAAAGAAAAGAAAAGAGGAAATCACGTTGACTAGTGGTTTAAATTAGGTTTGATCTGCTCAATTAATCATAATTCAATCTTTCCCAACTACAGTTGGGTGGCGACTCCAAAAAAAAAACAAAATTCCTAACTCAAGTCGAGGATCTACATTAGATGAGCATAGGGTCTAGTATAGATCGGATTAGGAATGGGAAATAAAAAAAAATTAGACTCAACAGGATGGTGACTCCACTGGGGAAGAAATTCTCTAGTAGGCTAGCCACCTGAATCTCCTTAAATTGCTTCTTTCTAAGAAATTTCTTTTGATTTGTTATATCATTGCTAACCTTTCAGGGATTTAGTTAAAGATTAGGATTCAGTTATTTACTTTAGTTGTTGAGTCTGCATGCATGTAAATGTATGAATAGATACGATCAAACCCAGGCCGTCTTAGGACCCTAAGACGAGGGGGCATTGTGTAGGTTTCGGGCGAAGTGATATGATCACCATTTGGGACTGATTAGGCTACCCCACCTAACGCTTCGATATGGCCTGAGATCCATTTCTCCGAGAATGCGGGAGGCCATAGAGCTTGGGAACCTGTTAGAACTTACCTATTTGCATACACGACATCATGGGCTGACAACTAATTGGTGATGTAATACTTTTGTTCTGTTCACGGAGTTCAGATACATTTCCCTGAATGTTATCATTGTAACATAGTTCATGATGTAATTAGAGATTTCTGTTGTAATAGATGGCTAGTTCCACAGTTGACCGCCTCCTCCGCAAGGAAATCCGAGTATGTAAGCCTCTGGACCCGAAATTGGTACTGGACCACTAGTTTACCCTATACAACCTAGAGGAGCAGGCCTTCATCCAGCAGAAAATAGGGCCCATCCTCTCACTGATGAAGATGGAGATAAACTTGCCTTTGGTACGGGCCATGCTCCACCTACGGGAAATAGAGCCCGTGGTTTTCTTCATTGGGCCACATGAGATTACTCATACTCTAAAAGAGTACACCCAACTGCTACAGGCTCTAGCACTAACCAACCAAGTCTATATACCGGATCTTGAGGCCGGGCCAGCCGGTATCTTCAGTAGACTCTTGGGTATCCGCAAAACAGCAATCAACAAGACCTTAGCAGACTGTAACGGGTATTGCATATGAATGGATGAGTTGGAAGCCTGGTTCATAGCCTGAGAAGATAATGGGGACATGAAAGACATATTGTGTGGGGACCCCAAGACTTATAGACAAAGGAGGGCAAGTGCTTTCATCCTGACGGCCTTCGCTACCATACTCTTCCCCACCGGAACTTTCTATGTTCACTACCGAGTCGCAGAACTGGTGACCCAATTCCTGGAAGGAAAATCTTACATCTCGGCTCTATTGGCTGAACAGATCCGGAACTTAAACTTCGTCAAGAAAAAAGGCTACGGGATTCGCTGCTCAAATATCAACCTTATCCTGATATGGTTTGTAAGCCACCTCAAGTGTTTTGGGCTAAAAATGGTCTGGAAAACCTTGGCTCAACAAGTGGACCTCATGGACTCATGCATAGAGCAGATGAAGCTACCCGACGACCTTACCAGCCATAGTTGGGTAGAAGTGCTTAAAAGTTTCAATGCCGAGGACATTTTGTGGACAGCCAGATAGAGTTGCAGCAACAAAGTTATCTTAACCTGCAGTAATTTTCAAGCCGTGCCTGTAATCGGTATCAGCGGATGTATAGGTTATCATCCCAACTCAGTGGTCCGCCAGTTCGATACTATTCAAGACATAGTTTATCGGCCCTCGCTCGAAGCAGTCACATTCGAGTACCAAGATTCGAACTTATTAATAGCTGAGAAATTTGCTAAGCTGGCAGAGGTCAAAGCATTGTGGGAAGCCCGAATATAGGCCTCGGAGAGTTGGATGGCGAAGTGGGCAAACATCGAGCCACCAGGGAATTCATGATCCACCAGCTGTATCAGACAGGGGAAAGAGCATACCGGGTCCCAGATGTCACCTAACCTAAGCCAGACAAGGTAAATCCGGAGCTGGAAATCTACTTGAAGCAAGTCAAGGCCCGGATGAAAGTATACTTTGAGGCTGCATATTATAAAAAGGATATCTGGAAAGGTCGATTCAAGGAAACCGACCAAAGAAATAAAGCCTTGGAAACTCAGTTGGAGAAGACCCAAGCCAAAGTCAAGGAATTAGAAGCCGTCATCAATGGGAAACCTGAGTCTACGCAGTAGAAGACCAAGAAAGCTAGGAAATAGATTATTATTGTACTCTTTCGCTTTTTTTTCTTTTCAAGTATGGAACTCCAAAGTTTTCATTATTAATATTAATAAAGTTTCAGTATTATGTCATCAATCAATTGTTAGCCCCTTTATTTTAGCATCCGTGTGACACATGCATCACATTTTCATGCATACATCATACTAAAAAGAAAAAATGCGCGCTAGGTATCAAAATAGCTCCCAAATAACCAAACCCTCCCAGAAGCCCAATCTGCATACGTTCAAGAACTAAGATGGCAAACAGTGGCGACAACCGCAACAACACAAGTGTTGACGCTGCTTCAGACTCTAGGATCGTATCCTTGGAACAAATAGTCCAGCAGCTAGCTACACAAGTTCACCTCCTGACTGAAAGCATTGGCCTCCTTCGCACCACCCAGCCGACTCAAGAAGAACATTCTGGGGCTAGAAAAGGGAAGGCAATGGAGGGGCAGCCTCCAGAATATGAGGAAATTAATTCCCACCTCAACTCGGCCTTTGAGTATGAGCCGAGAATCAACTAGGGTCCAACCTCTGACAACTTGAAGAAAGAGATGGAGGAGAGACAAAAAGAGATGGAAAAGAGACTCTTCTAATAGCTGGCTGACAAGATGAAAACAATAGAGGGGCCTGACGGTTTCGAGCAAGCCGAGATCACCAGCTTGCCAGCATATGGGGAAAAGGTATACCCCGATAAATTCAAGACCCCAGAATTCTAAAAGTATGACGGTATTGGATGCCCCAAGATGAGCAAGTATTCTCAATATGACCAACTAATGATCCAAACCTTCCAGGATAGCCTTACAGGTCCTACGTTAGTCTGGTATGCCCACCTGGATTTTAATCAAGTCAACACTTGGGAAAGGCTTGCTCGGGCTTTTTATGACCAATATAAGTTCAACATTGAGTTTGCCCCCTCAGTGATTGATCTAGGGAGTCTTTGAAAGAGACATGCTGAGTCTTTGAAAGAGTATGCTCAGCAATGGAGAGCTCAAGCTGCTAAGGTAGCAACCCGAATTTCTGAAAAAGAGCTGACATCAATATTCATCAACACTCTGGACAAGACCTACTTCTCACATCTGGTGGGCCAAATATCATCCAGTTTTGCAGAAGTAGCGGCCGCAGGGTGCCGGATTGAAAGTGCCATCACAATAGGCAGACTCCAAACAATGGATCATCCTAGGGTCACATCATCACAAAGGCCCTTAGGAGGTAACAGAGCCAAGGAGTCTACCGTCGGCATAGTTAACTCCAGTAAAGCAGACAAGGCTGGGACTCGTGTGACATTCCAAACCATGAGTGCCCCAGCCCAGCATTCCACGACAAATCACACCCAGGCTACCAGAGTCCCGAGACAGTTTACTCCAATTTCGATCCCGCTCAGCCAGGTCTTTGCTCGACTGCGAGCGGATAATTTAATCAGCTTCGAAAACCCAAACGACCAGTATAAGCCCAGAAACTTCGACTCAAGCCTCAAATGTGACTATCATATGGGCCAAGAGGGGCATTTTACGGACAGGTGCTGGAGGCTCCGAAACAAAATCCAGGATCTGATTGACGCCGAGATTGTGCAGCTGGATTTTGTTAACACCCCAGCACCCAATGTTAACACCAATCCACTGCCCAATCATAAGCCCACCGTTAATATGATCACGTCCGAAGAGTCGGCTACCAAAGAACCCTCTAAGTAAAAGGCGACGGACCAGCAAAAAAGGCATTCTCATCAAGCTCCAGAGAAAACCCCAAGTCACATATAAAAAAGAGATGGTTATCCGGAGACCCAACAGTCGGCACCTTAGGAGAGTCACATGGGAGATTTGAGTACCTGGTGAGCTATTCTTATACCCCAACTGTATATGGGCCGCCTAGCGAATGGGGGCCCGAGTTTGAGAAAGAGGACAACCCGCCAAAGGAAGGGGAGAAGTCTGTGAACATGATCAAATCAAATCAAAAGCCAAGGGTCATAAAATGCTATGAAGGACAGTCAACCGAGATACAAATCCCGAAGAAGAGATATGTGTTCAATGTCCCAATACCTGCAGAGAGGTATAAGGCCTCACCATTTGACTATCAGACCCTTGAGCAAAAACGACCCCCTATGGTGGGAGGAATCACCCGCTCTAGGAGAGTCTATGACCCAAAATATAAAATCTCAACTGAGGAACCCAACATGGAGACAGGAGGGGAAGAAGAAAAGGGGCTCGCTGCATTTACAAAAATGGTCAAGGCGAGTGAATATAAGATTATGGAACAACTAAACAAGGTTCCAGCCCAAATATCGCTCATGGGCCTCCTTATAACCTCCGAGCCCCATAGGGAAGTGTAAACACCCCATTTTTGCCTTAAGAATGAATAATAATCAATAATAATCAATAATAATCAATTTCCAATTTTTTCCAATTTTCCCTAATTTAGCATAAATAATAAAAATATTCAAAAAAATAAAAATAAATAGGAAAACACATCAATTTTGAAAAATGATTTCAGAAATGGCAATAATAAGCAATAAATAATTTTTATAAATTTTTGAAATTTCAAAAAATACAAAAAAATAAAAAAATCGCATTGCATATATGCAATTTGTGAAATTAGAAAAATCGGGAAAATGGGCCAGCCCAGCTGGTCCGGACTATGGTTTAAGGCGCGCGCAGGAGGGCTCGGTCGCAGGGGAAGTAGTTTCCGCGTTTTGTGTTTTTCTTACTTATCTAGGACACATGGCAACCTCTGATTGGCTGGAGGGAACGCACGCGCCAGGCGCGTAATCATCTCCTACCTTGGGTTCGAGATCGCCGGCGAAGGAAAAATTCGAATTTCGGCCGTTTCGATTCGATTTTTTGCACAAATCCGACAGATATTCAACAGAATTGAGATAAACATCATCCAATTGGAATCAAATCTCAACAAATCAAAGGATTTACACGAATCAGAGTTAGTTTATTTAACCGTCGATCCGATTTGCTTCAATCGGAGGAAATCCGAGCTTATCCAGCTCGATTTCAAGCGCCTATAAATAGAGGAGGAGGGGAGGAAGCCAAATCACAGATCACAATTGAGAGAAAGTGAGAAAAGAGAGCAAATCGAAGAGCATTGGAGGAAACCCAAAATCGCGATCACCGATCGGAGTTGAGCCACCACCAGGAGACGTTCTGAGAGCGAACCACCCCCACCATTGGATTCAGCACCCTCGAGAAGCTAGGATTCGACTCCTCACCCGTTGCAAAAGGCCCCCGGAACGCCGTGAACGGGCACTCCCCGCCGCCGTGACCGACCGATCCGACCCGACTCGATTCCACCCGACCGACCCGACCCGCGCACCGACCTGGATCCAAGTAAGTTGGATTTTCCGGATTTTTCCAATTTATTTATTTATTTCGTTAATTTATTTTTATTCCGATTTAATTTATTATTTTTTATTTATTTATTAATTTTTTGGTTATTTATTTATTTATTTGTTTATGTTTTATTTTCTATAAATAGGAAAATGTTAGAAATTAGATTTCTTTAGGATTTAATAATGTAAAATAATAAAAAATAATAAAAATGTAGAAAAACAATATAAATATTAGAAAAATAATAATAAAACTTTAGGTTTTAAAATAGGATAGATAATAGTTTAGGATAAATTTTTTAACAAAAATTATAAAAATCATAAAAATCATAAAAAAACTATAAAAATCATGAAAACTCATAAAATTATAAAAAATTGTAGAAGAATAAGGAAAAATCGAAAAGAAATAAAAAATCATAAAAATTACAAAAAATAAAATTAATAAAAATTCAAAAATTATAAAAAAAGAAAAAAATAAGTTTTAGCACTTAGAAAAAAATCATTTTCTCAAATAAATCCAAAATTGATGTTTTCCCCAAATGTTATTTTCAAAGATCAAATTACTAAGCTTAGGTTTAGATTTTTTAGAAAAATCCCAAAAATGTTAAAAACATAAATCGAAAGAGATTTTCAAATTAAAATTCACAAACCCACTAAATATTTTCAGGAAAAGCGAACTACGACTTGTTTGATCCCGACTAGCAGGTACGTAGGCACCCATTTGGGTCAACCTATAAAAATGGAATAAAAAATCATTTTCTTAGAATAATAAAAAACGTAATAAAAAGTAATAGAAACAAAATAAAAGACATTTCTAGATATGAACAATTTTACGAGACTAGGTGGTAACCGTAAGGTTTTAATAGGTTAGCCTCCGGACTTAGAAACTCTGGTTTTCCCTTTTCCTCTTTTCACAAAAACGAGAAGGGGAAATAACGACGACTAGTGGTCCAAATTATGACTAATCCGCTCCTTTAGTCTTAATTCAATATTTCCCAACAACAGTTGGGTGGCGACTCCAAAAATCAAACGAAATTCCTAATTCAAGTCGAGGATCTACATTAGATGAGCATAGGGTCTAGTTTAGATCGGATTAGGAATGGGAATTCAAAAAAATAGACTCGACAGGATGGCGACTCCGCTGGGGACCCATTCCAGTAGGCTAGCTACCTGAATCTCCTCAAGTTGTTCCTTTTTAAGTTTCAATTATTATTCTGTTACTAACTTTTCAGGCTTTAGTTAGATTTTAGTTTTCTTTACTGTGGGGTTTGCATGCATAAGTTTGTGTGAATAGATGCAGTCGAACCCGGACCGTCCTAGAAACTTAAGTCGGGGAGCCATTGTGTACGTTTCGGGCGAAGTGAGTTGATCACCGTTTAGGACCGATTAGGTTACCCCACCCAATGCTTCGATGTGGCCTGAGATCCATTTCTCCGAGAATGTGGGAGGCCATAGAGCTTGGGGACCAATTAGAACCAACCTACTTGCATACATAACATCATAGGGTTGACAATTGATGACGATGTAATGGTTTGTTGTTTTATTTTGGAGTTCAAATCTATTTCCCTGTAATGTTTCATAGTTCTGTTTGTAATTAGGCAATTTCTTATTGTAATAGATGGCTAGCACTGCAGTCGACCGCCTCCTCCGCAAAGAAATTCGGGTGTACAAACCTTTGGACCCAAAGTTGGTATTGGACCATTGGTTTACCTTATACAACCCGGAGGAGCAAGCCTTCATCCAGCAAAAGATAGGCCCCATCCTCTCACTAACAAAGATAGAGGCGAATTTGCCTTTGGTACGGGCCATGCTCCATTTATGGGAAGTCGAGCCCGCAACTTTCTTTATCGGGCTGCATGAAATCACCCCTACTTTGGAAGAGTACACCCAGCTACTACAGGCTCCAGCACTAACCGACCAAGTCTATGTACCTGATCTTGAGGTCGGGCCAGCCGGTATTTTCAGCAGACTCTTGGGTATCCGCAAAGTAGCAATCAACAAAGCCTTGAAAGCTCAACTGGAGAAGACCCAAGCCAAAGTCAAAGAATTAGAAGTCGTCATTAACGGGAAGCTTGAGTCTCTACAACAGAAGACCAAGAAAGCTAGGAAATAGATTATCATTGTACTCTTACGTTTGTTTTAAGTATCGAACTCCAAAATTTTCAATATTAATAAAAGTAAAGTTTCAATATTACATCGTTAATCAATTGTCAACCCTTTTATTTTTAGCATCCGTGTGGCACATGCATCGCATTTGCATACATCATACTAAAAAAAAAAAAGAAAAAGAAAAAGTAAAAAATGTGCGCCAGGTATCAAGATAGCTCCCAAGCAACCGAACCCTCTCAGAAGCCCAATTCGCACACGTTCAAGGACAAAAATGGCCAACAGTAGTGACAACCGCAATAAGACCAGCACTGACTATGAAGAAGCACAAGCCAGAGGTGTCAAAGGCAGAATAAAATAGAAGCCAATTGACGCCCAGATGTGCATTCCACCTCTCCAACAATCTTTACGAAGAGCAAATATTATTCAAGAGCCTCGGATAAACGAAGGTGACGTCAACAATGGGAAACCAACCCCCTGCATGTCCAATCAACATCCGGCTCTGAACAATTGGTTTTGTTATCCTATCAATAGCGCTAGGTTAGCTCAAAAATAGAGAATGATTATTGAACAAATTCTATTGAGACTCTTTATCAATTCAATTACAGTCTGTTTTTTTTCTTATATACATGCTTTCATCTTTACTTTACCCAGATCTCTTACCAGCGAACATCAGGGATATTTCGCGCAGGTAGAAAATAAAAATGCGATATCATTTCCAATGCTGCCGGGTCAGTTGTTGAAGGCGATATCCTAGACCATGAAATAATACAAGAAAATTGGCAAAAACATGAACAAAGTGGAATTTCGATCGACGAGCCCGTGGAGACAGTAAATCTAGGAAGCATGGAAAACCCTAAGAACCTCAAAATTGGGACCAGTTTGAGTGCCGAGCAAAAATGTGAGATAACCGAGCTATTAACAAAATATGCGGATGTGTTTGCCTGGTCATATGGTGACATGCCAGGGCTAGACCAATCAATAGTGGTTCATAGGCTTCCCACAAGGGAAGATCTCAAACCTAAAAAACAAAAAATGAGAAGATTTTGGCCTGACGTCTTGCTAAAGATTAAGGAAGAAGTTAAGAAACTGCTAGAAGTAGGGTTCATTGAAGTATCTGACTACCTAGAATGGGTAGCAAATATAGTCCCCGTTATGAAAAAGAACGGAAAAGTACGGGTATGCGTAGACTTCCGGGACTTAAACAAAGCTATGCCAAAGGATAACTTCCCCCTACCTCACATTGATGTTTTAGTAGACAACACTGCGGGAAACCATCTCTTCTCATTCCTGGACTGTTTCTCAGGATATAATCAAATAAAAATGGCTGAAGAAGATAAAACCAAAACAACTTTCATCACAACATGGGGAACTTTCTGTTACAAAGTCATGCCCTTCGGTTTAAAAAATGTCGGGGCAACGTATCAGAGAGCTATGATTACAATACTTCACGACATGATGCATCGAGAGGTTGAAGTATATGTCGACGACATGATAGCCAAATCCAAAGAAGGAGAAAGCCATATGGATATCCTGAGGAAATTGTTTAAACGATTGAGAAAATTTTAGCTCAAGTTAAACCCAAAGAAATGCACTTTCAGGGTCACAACGGGGGAATTGTTAGGGTTTGTCATAAGCCAGGAAGGGATTAAAATTGACCTTGATAAGGTAAAGTCTATATTAGAGTTACCTTCCCCACGCTCCGTTAAAGAAGTGAGAAGCTTGCTGGGAAGATTAGATTATATAGCTCGTTTTATCTCACAGCTCACCGACAAATGCCGGCCATTATTCCGTCTGTTGAAGAAGAACGCCACAAAAATGGGACGACGAATGCGAAGAGGCATTCAGGACAATCAAAGACTATCTTATAAAACCTCCGGTCTTGATAGTCCCGAAGCAAAGAAAGCCCTTATTCTTATACCTTACTATACTCCCTGAATCCATGGGATGCGTATTAGGGCTGAAAGATGACGAGGGAAGAGAGCGTTCCATATACTATCTGAGCAAGAAGTTCACAGATGGGAATAGAGGTACTTAGAGGTGGAGAAGACTTGTTGTGCTCTAATTTGGGTCATGCATCGACTAAGGCAATACATCCTTTACTATCATATTGAGCTACTGACAAGACATGATCCTTTGAAATACTTGGCAGAGAAACCAGCTTTGATAGGGAGAATCTCTAGATGGTAAATGCTCCTATCCGAGTTTGACATCACATACATAAATCAGAACTCGATGAAAGGGCAAGCCTTAGCTAACCAATTAGCAGAACACCCTGTCGAGACAGATTCCCAAAAACTACAGGCCCAATTCCTGGACGAAAATATATTAACAATGGAAGATATGCCAGTAGAAGACTTTGGGATGGAGCAAAACCCGAAATGGAAACTGTTTTTCGATGGAGTTGCCAATGTATTCGGTTGCGGGATCGGGGCAGTGTTGATATCCCCAGACGACACTCAATTCCCTACAGCGACACGACTTACATTTCCATATACCAATAATATCGCGGAGTATGAAGCATGCATTCTTGGCCTCAAAATGGCCTGTCAAATGGAAATCCGCGAGTTAGAAGTATATGGAGATTCGTCGCTCATCATACTACAGACAAGAGGGGAATACAAGACTAAAGACCCCAAACTAGTACCGTATCATCAACACTTGACAGAGCTAATAGAAGAATTCAAGGTAATCACTTTTACATATATCCCGAGAACTCAGAATCAGTTTGCAGATGCACTAGCCACACTAGCATCTATGATCCAGATAACAGGGGGAGCCGAAATTCAACCGATGAAAATAGACATCGAAAGTCGGCCCGCCTACTGTTTAACCATTGAAAAAGTACAAGATGACAAGCCCTGGTATCACGACATCAAGACTTTCCTCCAAGAAAGTAAATACCCTGAAATGGCTAGCAGGAATGACCAAAGAACAATCAGAAGGTTAGCAAGACATTTCTTACTAAGTGGGCTTGTACTCTACAAAAGATCATCTGATACCACCTTGTTGAGATGTGTGGACAAAAATGAAGCATGCGAACTGATGAAGGGGTATGTGGGCCTCATATGAATGGCTACATGTTGGCCCGAAAAATCATGAGGTCAGGATATTATTGGTTGACCATGGAATCGGATTGCATAAAATATGTTAAGCACTGCCATTTGTGTCAAGTCTACGCAAACCGGATAAATGCTCCGCCCAACGAGCTACACTTGTTATCAGCACCCTGGCCTTTCTCCATGTGGGGAATCGACATAATAGGCCCGATCACTCCGACAGCATCTAATGGCTATAGGTTCATACTGGTAGCGATTGATTACTTCACCAAATGGGTAGAAGCTTCATCATATACCAATGTCACAAAAGGGGTAATAGTTCACTTCTTGAAAAGGGACATAATAGCCCGATATGGAGTTCCTGAGTCCATCATCACCGACAACGGTACCAATCTTAACAACAAATCGATTACAGGTTTATGTCAATAATTCCACATAAACCACAGAAATTCAACTCCCTACCGACCTTAAATGAACGGGGCAGTAGAAGCAGCCAATAAGAATATTAAAAAGATCATCGAGAAAATGACAACAACTTACAAAGATTGGCACGAAATGTTACCGTTTGCTCTCATGGCTTATAGGACTTCAATAAGAACATCTACTAGAGCTACCCCATATTCATTGGTATATGGTACAGAAGCAGTGCTACCAGTTGAAGTTGAAATACCATAATTCAGAATCCTGTCAGAAACTCAGTTAACTGAATCAGACTGGGTAAAGAAGAGGCTTGATCAGCTGAATCTGATTGATGAAAGAAGAATTACCGCACTATGTCATGGCCAGTGTTACCAACAAAGAATGGCCCGAGCATTTAACAAGAAGATGAGACCTCGATACTTCAAAGAGGGGGATCGGGTACTAAAGAAGGTTCTCCCGAATGCCCAAGACTCTAGAGGGAAATTTACCCCAAACTATGAAGGCCCTTATGTGGTGAAAAAGGTTCTGTCAGGAGGTGCTTTGATACTAACTCAAATGGATGGTCCAGAATTGAGAGACCCCATTAACACAGATGCTGTAAAGATGTACTATCCTTAGGCAAGGGAATCGAAATTTTGCCAATGTTTATTGTCGAGTCTAATTTTTGCGTTCCCATTCCTAATCCGATCTAGACTAGACCCTATGCTCATCTAATGTAGATCCTCTACTTGAATTAGGAATTTCGTTTGATTTTTGGAGTCGCCACCCAACCGTTGTTGGGAAATGTTGAATTAAGATTAAAGGAGCGGATTAGTCTTAATTTGGACCACTAGTCGTCGTTATTTCCCCTTCTCGTTTTTGAAAAGAGGAAAAGGGAAAACCAGAGTTTCTAAGTCCGGAGGCTAACCTATTAAAAACCTTACAGTTACTACCTAATCTCCTAAAATTGTTCCTATTTAGAAATGTGTTTTATTGTGTTTCTGTTACTTTTTATTATGTTTTTGAATTATTTCAAGAAAATGATTTTTTATTTCATTTTATGGGTTGACCCGAATGGGTGCCTACGTACCTGCTATCTAGGATCAAACAAGCCGTAGTTCTCTTTTCTGAAAACTTTAATGGGTTTGTGAATTTTAATTTTGAAATCTCTTTTGCTTTATGTTTTTACTATTTTTTTTGGATTTTCTAAAAAAAATCTAAGCCTAAACTTTTATCTGATTTTTGAAAATGGTTTTTAGGAAAAACATCAATTTTGGATTTATTTGAGAAAATGATTTTTTCTAAGTGATAAAACTCATTTTTTATTTATTTTATTTTTTATAATTTTTGAAATTTTATTAATTTTTGTGATTTTATGATATTTTTATGATTTTTTAATCATTTTTCGATTTTTCCTTATTCTTCTCCAATTTTTATAATTTTTATGAGTTTTCAGGATTTCTTTTATAATTTTGTTATTTATTTATTTTATTTTTTATAATTTTTATAATTTTAATTTTTATTAATTTTTCATAATTTTTGTTAAAACTTTTATCCTAAATTATTATCTATCCTATTTTAAAACCTAAAGTTTTATTATTATTTTTCTAATATTTATATTGTTTTTCTACATTTTTATTGTTTTTGTATTATTTTTGTATTATTTTTCTACATTATTAAATCCTAAACAAATCTAATTTCTAACATTTTCCTATTTATGGAAATATAAATAAAACATAAATAAATAAATAATAATAAAAAACAAAATAATAAATCAAAATAAAAATAAATAAATAAATTGGAAAAATCCGGAAAATCCGACTTACCTGGATCCGGGTCAGTGCGCGGGTCGGGTCGGTCGGACACGGCGGCAGAGGATGTTCGTTTACGGCGTTCCGACGGTCTTTTGTCACGGGTGAGGTGTCGAATCCTAGCTTCTCCAGGTTGCTGAATCCAATGGTGGTGGTGGTTTGCTCTTAGAACGTCTCCTGGTGGTAGCTCAGCTCCGATCGGCGGTCGTGGCTTTGGTTATCTCCGATTTACTCTCTTCTCTCACTTTCTCTCGATTTTGATCTGTGTTCCAGCTTCCTGCCTTCGATTCCTATTTATAGGCGCTTCAAACTTCTCCGGATAAGCTCAAATCCGGCGATTTGGATAAACCCATATTTTCCCGTTTTTTAGATTTGATTTTATCCAACCTATTTGATGCCGATTTGTTGTAATCTTGTGATTTATTTGGATAATTCGTTTTTAGATTTATTGAAATCCAAAAAGATTCGAAGAAATCCAGCAATTTCAGCCTTATCGGACTTCTGTTGGATTTTTCTCCGGTTGGGCTTGTGAAGAAGATGATCACGCGCGGCACGCGTGACTTCCCTCGGCCAATCACACACTGCCACGTGGCAGCTCCAAGCGAAAGGCAAAAAAAAAAAAAAAAATTGCACAGAGTGCTCGGGGGAGGATTCGAACTCGCGACCTCTGGCCTCCACATGTTCCCCATGTGCACACACGTGCTAGTTGAGCTGGCCCAATTTCTCGATTTTATTTACATCGCAAATTGTACATATGCGATACAGTTTTTCCATTTTTTTGTATTTTTTGGAATTTCAAAAATTTGTAAAAATTATTTAATCCTTATTATTGCTATTTCTGAAATCATTTTTCAAAATTGATGTGTTTTCCTATTTATTTTTATTTATTTTGAATATTTTCCTTATTTATGCTAAATTAGAGAAAAATTAGAAAAAATTGGAAAAAATTGAAAATTGATTATTATTCATTCCTAGGGCAAAAAATGGGGTGTTTACAGCTGCTCCTCTTTGTAGTAAAGTTTGAAAAACTTAACTACAAAGACCAGAAAGACGCCATTTTTGGCCTCTTAAATAGATAATGCCTTGGTTTGGCTGGTTATTTGTTTTGGTAGGAAAATGCTCCAAGAGCTAATAATCCCACGATTTAAGATGGTCCTAACAATTTAGAGTAATGTTCCCTCCCTAAAAAGTGCTTTATGGGCTGACTAATTGGCGATAGGAAACACCTCAAGCATTGTGTGGAAGAAATGATGATAGGAAGCGTCTTATCAGACTAGCAACCTTGGAAAGAAAATTTACTTAGGAAGCACCCTTATGAGCTGGCTACCTGTCAACAGAAGCGTCTTGTTAGACTAGCAACTGTTTGGAAGAATATTTCCGAAAAGTTCCCCAAGAGCTGACTAATCGGGAGAATCTAGGAAAGTCCCCCTCATGGGCTGACTAACCTTAAGATAGATTTTTAGGAAAGTGCCCATCTTGGGCTGACTAACCTATGGTAGAGTGTCTCAAAAAGTGCCCTTATGAGTTGACCTTGAGAACGGATTTTTAGGAAAGTGCCCATCTTGGGCTGACTAACCTATGGTAAAATTGATTGAACTGTCTCAAAAAGTGCCCTTATGAGCTGACCTTGAGAACAGATTTTTAGGAAAGTGCCCATCTTGGGTTGACTAACCTATGATAAAATTGATTGAACTGTCTCAAAAAGTGCCCTTATGAGCTGACCTTGAGAACAGATTTTTAGGAAAGTGCCCATCTTGGGCTGACTAACCTAAGATAAAAATGATATCTCAAAAAGGTGCCCCCTATGGGCTAACCTTAAGAGAGGATGTTTAGGAAAGTGCCCATCTTGGGCTGACTAACCTAAGGTAGAACTGTCTCAAAAAGGTGCCTTTATCGGCTGACCTTAGAAAAGATCTAGGGAAGTGCCCCTTTTTGGGCTGACTACCCTATTAAAAGGAATGTTTAGACAAATGCCCAACTATGGGCTGACTTATCTTATGCTTCTGAATATGCTTTCTACTGACTGAGCTAAATGATGTGATGCCTTTCATGATATGATGATAGTTATTTATTTTAATATGCTTGCCAGTTTATCGTGGACAGCCACCAAATAACCGAACCTTCGGGCTAGTTTGTTTCTGCTTCTCTTCTTCTTTTCTTGACACGGGGTTGAAAATCTTGATGTGCTTCCTTTCTTTATGCACATGGCTCTTTTGACGGTAATGTTACCCTACTAATGCACTATGTTCTAATGCTCAAAAGTAGATGGAACTATATTACCAAATATATTGAGATTCATTATCATTTTAGTGTTTATCTTTTATTGGCGAAGTGGTGGGTAATGTGTTTAGGAATATTTGTGGTGATGGGAATTGATTTGGATTATCGACTATTCAGGGATATTAACTTTGCTTGCAAAAAGTGAAAACTCGACTTAATGAAATTTGTATCGAATATTGGCTTTCATAAACATTGGCAAAATTTTGATTCCCTTGCCTAAGGATAGTACATCTTTACAGCATCTGTGTTAATGGGGTCTCTCAATTTTGGACCATCCATTTGAGTTAGTATCAAAGCACCTCCTGACAGAACCTTTTTCACCACATAAGGGCCTTCATAGTTTGGGGTAAATTTCCCTCTGGAGTCTTGGGCATTCGGGAGAACCTTCTTTAGTACCAGATCCCTCTCTTTGAAGTATCGAGGTCTCATCTTCTTGTTAAATGCTCGGGCCATTCTTTGTTGGTAACACTGGCCATGACATAGTGCGGTAATTCTTCTTTCATCAATCAGATCCAGCTGATCAAGCCTCTTCTTTACCCAGTCTGATTCAGTTAACTGAGTTTCTGATAGGATTCTGAATGATGGTATTTCAACTTCAACTGGTAGCACTGCTTCTGTACCATATACCAATGAATAAGGGGTGGCTCCCATAGATGTTCTTATTGAAGTCCTATAAGCCATGAGAGCAAACGGTAACATTTCGTGCCAATCTTTGTAAGTTGTTGTCATTTTCTCGATGATCTTTTTAATATTCTTGTTGGCTGCTTCTACTGCCCCGTTCATTTGAGGTCGGTAGGGAGTTGAATTTCTGTGGTTTATGTGGAATTGTTGACAAAAACCTGTCATCGATTTGTTGTTAAGATTGGTACCGTTGTCGGTGATGATGGACTCAGGAACTCCATATCGGGCTATTATGTCCCTTTTCAAGAAGCGTACTATTACCCCTTTTGTGACATTGGTATATGATGAAGCTTCTACCCATTTGGTGAAGTAATCAATCGCTACCAGTATGAACCTGTGGCCATTAGATGCCGTCGAAGTGATCAGGCTTATTATGTCGTCGACATATACTTCAACCTCTCGATGTATCATGTCGTGAAGTATTGTGACCATGGCTCTCTGATACGTTGCCTCGGCTTTTTTCAAACCGAAGGGCATGACTTTGTAACAGAAAGTTCCCCATGTTGTGATGAAAGTTGTTTTGGTTTTATCTTCTTCAGCCATTTTTATTTGATTATATCCTGAGAAACCGTCCATGAATGAGAAGAGATGTTTTCCCGCAGTGTTGTCTACTAGAACATCAATGTGAGGTAGGGGGGAGTTATCCTTTGGCGTAGCTTGGTTTAAGTCTCGAAAGTCTACGCATACACGTACTTTTCCGTTCTTTTTCATAATGGGGACTATATTTGCCACCCATTCTGGGTAGTCGGATACTTCAATGAGCCCTACTTCTAGCAGTTTCTAGACTTCTTCCTTAATCTTTAGCAAGACGTCAGGCCTAAATCTTCTCAGTTTTTGTTTTTTAGGTTTGACATCTTCCCTTGTGGGAAGCCTATGAACCACTATTGATTGGTCTAGCCTTAGCATGTCACCATATGACCAGGCAAACACATCCGCATATTCCGTTAATAGCCCAGTTATCTCACATTTTTACTTGGCACTCAAACTGGTCCCGATTTTGAGGTTCTTAGGGTTTTCCATGCTTCCTAGATTTACTGTCTCCATAGGCCCGTCGATCAAAATTCTGCTTTGTTCATGTTTTTGCCAATTTTCTTGTATTATTTCGGGGTCTAAGATATCGCCTTCAACAATTGACCCAGCAGCATTGGAAACGATATCAGCGTTTTTATTTTCTATTTGCGCGAAATATCCCTGATGTTCGATGGTAGGAGATCTGAGTAACATAAAAATGAAATCATATATATAAGAAAAACAAACTGTAATTGAATTTGATAAAGAGTCTCAATAAAATTTGTTTAATAATTTCTCTCTACTTTTGAGCTAACCTAGTGCTATTGATAGGATAACAAAACCAATTGTTCAGAGCAGGATGCTGGTTGGACGTGCAGGGGGTTGATTTCCCTTTGCTGTCGTCCTCTTCGTTTATCTGAGGCTCTTGAATGATGTTTGCCTTTCGGAAAGATTGTTGGAGAGGTCGACTGCACATCTGGGTGTCGATCGACTTCTCATTTATTCTTCCTTTGACACCTCTTGTTTGTGCTTCTTCTGCGGCCGTAGGAATGTACCCCAGTCCAAACGTCCCGCGCTGCCCCTCTTTAAACTGATGGCCCTCCTTGCTGGTCACCACGTTCACTTCATTGAAAATCTGCAATCCCAGGTCTTCTGAACCTTCTTCCCCAATATATGGTATGGCAGTCTCTTTGTATATGGCGTAATCCTGTTCGCCCAGTACCGTGACTATCTGCCCACTTGCAATGAATTTGACCCTTTGGTGGAGGTTAGAGGGGATGGCTCCAGTAGCATGTATCCAAGGTCGTCCCAAAAGCAAGCTGAAAGATCTTGGGATGTCGAGGACCTGGAAGGAGATGTGGAATACTTGTGGACCGATTTCCACTGGTAGGCTCACCTCCCCCACTATGTCTCTCTTTGACCCGTCGAAAGCTCTGACCACCGTGGAGCTAGGTTTTATGTTGCTTGGATCGACCCCCAATAAGTCGAGCGTTGCCAATGGGAAAACGTTGAGGGACGATCCGTTGTCGATGAGTACTCGAGAGACAATGGTGTCATTGCACCTGACCACTATGAACAGTGGTTTGGTATGTTGGTCTCCCTTTTCTCCTAGCTCTTCAGGAGAAAAAGATATCTGGTCCATTGTAAAGATGGAGTCCGCCATGTGACCTATTTTGTCTGTAGCGATGCCCTCTAGGACCTGAATCTGTTTGAGCACTTTGAAGAGTGCTTCCCTGTGGGGCTCGGATGCTGTAAGAAGGCCCATGAGTGAAATCTGTGCCGGAATTTTATTTAATTGTTCCATTATCTTGTATTCACTTGCCTTGACCATCTTTGTAAACGCGGCGAATCCCCCTTCCTCTTCTTCTCCTTTCTCCACATTGGGTTCTTCAGTCGGGCCTTTATACTTTGGATCGTATTACCTCCCAGAGCGGGTGATGCCTCCCACCATAGGAGGCCGCTCTTGTTCGAGGGCCCGATAGTCGAACGGTGTAGCCTTGTAATTCTCTGCCGCTATCGGGACATTGAATACATATCTTTTCCTTGGGATTTGTACCTTAGCTGATTGTCCCTCGTAGCACTGTATAACCCTGGGCCTCTGATGAGAGTTGATCATGTTGATAGTCTTCCCTTCTTCCTTTGACGGGTTGTCTTCTTTCTCAAATTCTGGTCCCCATCCACTAGGCGGCCCCTGCTCAGTCGGGGTATAAGAATAATTTACCAAATACTGAAATCTCCCGTGTGATTCTCCCAAAGTGCCGACCGTTGGGTCTCCGGCTAACCACCTATTTTTAATATGTACCTTTGATGCTTCTTTTGGAGCTTGATGGGATTGCTTCTTCTGCTGCTCCGTCGTATTCTGCTTAGGGGCTTCTTTGGGAATCGACTCCTCAGATGTGATCATATTAATGGTGGGCTTGTGATTGGGCAGTGGATTGGTGTTGACATTGGGAGCTGGGGCGTTTACGAAATCCAGCTGTATGATTCCTGCATCAATTAAGTCTTGGATTTTGTGCCGGAGCCTCCAGCACCTATCTGTAGAATGCCCCTCTTGTCCCATATGGTAGTCACACTTGAGGCTTGAGTCGAAATTCTTGGGCCTGTACCGGTCATTGGAGAGCTCGAAACTAATCAAGTTGTCTACCCTCAACCGAGCGAAGACCTGACTGAGTGGTATGGGGATTGGAGTGAACTGCCTTGAGGCCCTGACGGCTTGGGCGTGACCTGTCATGGGTTGTTGGGCTGGGGTACTCATGGTCTGGAATGTCACAGGAGTCCCAGATTTTTCTACCTTACCGGAGTGGACCGTGCTGACAGTGGACTCTTTAGCTTTGTTTCCCCCTAAAGGCCTTTGTGTCGGTGTGACCCTAGGAGGCTCCATTGTTTGGAGTCTGCCAGTGGTGATGGCATTCTCAATCCTGCATCCCGCAGCCACCACCTCTGCAAAACTGGATGAGGTTTGGCTTACCAGGTGCGAAAATTAGGTCTTGTCCAGGGTATTGACAAATATGGATGTCAATTCCTTCTCAGATATCGGGATTGCTACCCTGGCAGCCTGGGCTCTCCAGCGCTGAGCATACTCCTTGAATGGCTCAGCATGCCTTTTCCGGAGACTCCCCAGGTCGATTACAGATGGGGCGACTTCGAT
Source organism: Laguncularia racemosa (assembly GCA_037954665.1). Taxonomy (NCBI): domain Eukaryota; kingdom Viridiplantae; phylum Streptophyta; class Magnoliopsida; order Myrtales; family Combretaceae; genus Laguncularia; species Laguncularia racemosa. Next base: position 8,463,687 of record JBBMOL010000016.1, read on the forward strand.
ATTGAACTTATATTGGTCATAAAACACCCAGGCTAGCTTCTCCCAGGTGTTGACAATCTTGAAGTCCAAGTGGGCATACCAGACCAGTGCAGGGCCTGTGAGGTTGTCTTGGAATGTCTGGAGCATGAGCTGGTCGTATTGAGCATACTTGCTCATTTTCCGGGCATATAGCCTGGTATGCATTTTGGGGCAGCCAGTCCCATCATACTTTTCGAACTCTGGGGTCTTGAACTTCTCAGGGTATACCTCTTCCCTATATGCTGGCAGATTGGTGATTCCGGCTTGTTCAAAACCATCAGGGCCCTCAATCGTTTTCATCTTGTCATGGAGATGCTGGAAGAGTCGCTTCTCCATCTCCTTCTGCCTCTCTTCCATTTCCCTTTTCAGGTCATCGGAGGTCGGCCTCTGGTTGACCTTTAGCTCATATTCGAAGGCCGGGTTAAGGTGGGAATTGATCTCTTCATATTCCGGAGGCTGTCCCTCTACTGCCTTCCCCTTTCTGGCCCCTGAATACTCTTCCTGGGTTGGCTGAGTGTTGCGTAGGAAGCCGATGCTTTTAGTTAAAAGGTAAACCTGAGCAGCTAATTGTTGGACCGTTTGTTCTAGGGACATGATCCTGGAGTCCAAGGCAGCTTCAGCATTGGTGTTGTTGCGGTTGTCGCTGCTGTTAGCCATTTTTGTTCTTGAACGTGTGAGAATTGGACTTCTGAGAGGGTTCGGTTGCTTGGGAGCTATCTTGATACCTGGGCGCGCATTTTGTTTTTTTATTTTAGTGTGATGTATGCAAAATGATATGCATGTGTCACGCGGATGCTAAAAATAAAAGGGTTGACAATTGATTGACAATGTAATATTGAAACTTTTCTTTTATTAATATTGAAAATTTTGGGGTTCGATAATCAAAATAAAAGATTACAAATAATGATCTATTTCCTAGCTCTTTTAGTCTTCTGTTGTGGAGGCTCAGACTTCCCATTGATGACAGCTTCTAATTCTTTGACTTTGGCTTAGGTCTTCTCTAATTGTGCTTCCGAGGCCTTGTTCCTTTGGTCGGATTCTTTGAAACGTCCCTTCCAGATGTCTTTCTTATGAACTACAGCTTCAAAGTATACCTCCATCCGGTCCTTGACCTGTTTTAAGTATACTTCTGTCTTTGGATTGATCTTGTCTGGTATTGGTTGGGTGACGTCTGGAACCCGGTATGCTCTTTCCCCTGTCTGGTATAGCTAGCGGATTACAAACTCTCTGGTGGCTCGGTGTTTTCCCACTTCGCCATCTAACTCCCCGAGGTCCACATTCGAGCTTTCAATTCTGGCTTCCCAAAGTGCTTTAACCTCCGCCAGCTTAGCAAACTTCTCGGCTACCAACAGGTTCGGATCTTGGTACTCAAAGGTGACTGCTTCCAGCGAGGGCCGATAAACTATATCTTGGATGGTACCAAACTGGCGGACCACTGAGTTGGGGTGATATCCAATACATCCGCTGATTCCGATTAAAGGTACTGCTTGGAAGTTTCTGCAGGTCAAGATGATTTTGTCACAGCAGCTCCACCTGGCTGTCCACAGAATATCCTCAGCACTGAAACTTCTAAGTACCTCTACCCAACTGTGGCTGGTAAGGTCGTCGGGTAGCTTCACCTTTTCTATACATGAGTCTACGAGATCCACCTGCTGGGCTAAGGTTTTTCGGACCATGTTCAGCCCGAAGCACTTAAGGTGGCTTACAAACCATATCAGCAGAAGGTTGAGGCTTGAGCGAAGGATCCCATAGCCTTTCTTCTTGAGGAAATTCAAGTTCCAGATCTGTTCAGCCAGTAGAGCCGAGATGTAAGATCTTCCCTCCAGAAATTAGGTCACCAGCTCTGCAACTTGGTAGTGAATATAGAAGGTCTCGGTGGGGAACAGTATGGTGGCGAAGGGTGTCAAGATGAAAGCGTTCACCCTTCTCTGTCTATAAGTTTTGGGGTCCCCACACAGTATGTCCTTGATATCCCCATTTCCTCTGGGGCGATGAACTAGGCTTCTAAATCATCGATACGTATGCAATATCCATTACAGTCTGCCAGGGCTTTGTTGATTGCTGTTTTACGGATGCCTAATAATCTGCTGAAGGTACCGGCTGGCCCGGCCTTGAGGTCTGGTGCGTAGATTTGATCAGTCAGTGCTGGAGCCTGTAGCAATTGGGTGTACTCCTCCAGGGTAGGGGTGATCTCATGTGGCCCGATAAAGAAAGCAGCGGGTTTGATTTCCCATAATTAGGGCATGGCTCGGACTAAAGGCAAATTCACCTCTATCTTTGTCAGTGAAAGGATGGAGCCGATCTTTTGCTGGATGAAGGCCTGCTCCTCTGGGTTGTACAAGGTAAACCAATGGTCCAGTACCAACTTTGGGTCCAAAGGTTTGTACACCCGAATTTCTTTGCGGAGGAGGCGGTCGACTGCGAAGCTAGCCATCTATTACAATAAGAAATTGCCTAATTACAAACAGAACTATGAAAACATTACAGGGAAATAGCTTTGAACTCCAAAATAAAACAACAAACCATTACATTGTCATCAATTGTCAACCCTTATGATGCTATGTATGCAAGTAGGTTGGTTCTAATTAGTCCCCAAGCTCTATGGCCTCTCGCATTTTCGGAGAAATGGATCTCAAGCCATATCGAAGCATTGGGTGGGGTAGCCTAATTGGTCCCGAACGGTGATCAACTCATTTTGCCCGAAACCTACACAATGGCTCCCCGACTTAGGTTTCTAGGACGGTCCGGGTTCGACCGCATCTATTCACACAAACTTATGCATGCACACCCCACAGTAAAGAAAACTAAAATCTAACTAATGCCTAAAAAGTTAGTAACAGAATAATAATTGAAACTTAAAAAGGAACAACTTGAGGAGATTCAGGTGGCTAGCCTACTGGAATGGGTCCCCAGTGGAGTCGCCATCTTGTCGAGTCTAATTTTTGCGTTCCCATTCCTAATCCGATCTAGACTAAACCCTATGCTCATCTAATGTAGATCCTCAACTTGAATTAGGAATTTCGTTTGATTTTTGGAGTCGCCACCCAACTATTGTTGGGAAATATTGAATTAAGACTCAAGGAGCGGATTAGTCTTAATTTGGACCACTAGTCGTCGTTATTTCCCCTTCTCGTTTTTGAAAAGAGGAAAAGGGAAAACCAGAGTTTCTAAGTCCGGAGGCTAACCTATTAAAACCTTACGGTTACCACCTAATTTCCTAAAATTGTTCCTATTTAGAAATGTGTTTTATTGTGTTTATGTTACTTTTTATTATGTTTTTGAATTATTTCAAGAAAATGATTTTTTATTTCATTTTATGGGTTGACCCGAATGGGTGCTTACGTACCTGCTATCCAGGATCAAACAAGCCGTAGTTCGCTTTTCTGAAAACTTTAATGGATTTGTGAATTTTAATTTTGAAATCTCTTTTGCTTTATGTTTTTACTATTTTTTTGGGATTTTCTAAAAAAAAATCTAAGCCTAAACTTTTATCTGATTTTTGAAAATGGTTTTTAGGAAAAACATCAATTTTGGATTTATTTGAGAAAATGATTTTTCTAAGTGATAAAACTCATTATTTATTTATTATAATTTTTGAATTTTTATTAATTTTTTTATTAATTTTTGTGATTTTATGATTTTTATGGTTTTTTTTATCATTTTTCGATTTTTCCTTATTCTTCTCCAATTTTTATAATTTTTATGAGTTTTTAGGATTTTTTTATAATTTTGTTATTTATTTATTTTATTTTTTATAATTTTAATTTTTATTAATTTTTCATAATTTTTGTTAAAACTTTTATCCTAAATTATTATCTATCCTATTTTAAAACCTAAAGTTTTATTATTATTTTTCTACATTTTTATTGTTTTTATATTATTTTTCTACATTATTAAATCCTAAACAAATCTAATTTCTAACATTTTCCTATTTATGGAAATATAAATAAAACATAAATAAATAAATAAATAAATAATAATAAATAACGAAATAATAAATCAGAATAAAAATAAATAAATAAATTGGAAAAATTCGGAAAATCCGACTTACTTGGATTCGGGTCAGTGCGCGGGTCGGGTCGAATCGGGTTGGGTCAGATTGGTCGGACACGATGGCGGAGGATGCTCGTTCACGGCGTTCCGGGGGTCTTTTGTCACGGGTGAGGTGTCGAATCCTAGCTTCTCGAGGTTGCTGAATCCAATGGTGGCGGTGGTTTGCTCTCAGAACGTCTCCTGGTGGTGGCTCAGCTCCGATTGGCGGTCGCGGCTTTGGTTCTCTCCGATTTACTCTCTTCTCTCACTTTCTCTCGATTTTGATCTGTGTTCCAACTTCCTGCCTTCGATTCCTATTTATAGGCGCTTCAAACTTCTTCGAATAAGCTCAAATCTGGCGATTTGGATAAACCCATATTTTTCCGTTTTTTAGATTTGATTTTATCCAACCTATTTGATGCCGATTTGTTGTAATCTTATGATTTATCTAGATAATTAGGTTTTAGATTTATTGAAATCCAAAAAGATTCGAAGAAATCCAGCAATTTCAGCCTTATCGGACTTCTGCCGGATTTTTCTCCGGCTGGGCTTGCGAAGAAGACGATCACGCGCGGCACGCGTGACTTCCCTCGGCCAATCACACGCTGCCACGTGGCAGCTTCAGGCGAAAGGCAAAAAATAAAAAATAAAAATTGCATAGAGTGCTCGGGGGAGGATTCGAACTCGCGACCTCTAGCCTCCACACTTTCCCCATGCGCACACACGAGCCAGCTGAGCTGGCCCAATTTCCCGATTTTATTTACATCGCAAATTGTACATATGCAATACAATTTTTCCATTTTTTTGTATTTTTTGGAATTTCAAAAATTTGTAAAAATTATTTAATCCTTATTATTGCTATTTCTGAAATCATTTTTCAAAATTGATGTGTTTTCCTATTTATTTTTATTTTTTTGAATATTTTCATTATTTATGCTAAATTAGAGAAAATTAGAAAAAATTGGAAAAAATTGAAAATTGATTATTATTGATTATTATTCATTCCTAGGGCAAAAAATGGGGTGTTTACATTTATGAAAGCCAATATTCGATACAAATTTCGTTGAGTCGAGTTTTTACTTTTTACAAGCAAAGTTAATATCCCTGAATGGTCGATAATCCAAATCAATTCCCATCACCACAAATATTCCTAAACACATTACCCACCACTTCGCCAATGAAAGATAAACACTAAAATGATAATTAATCTCAATATATTTGGTAATATAGTTCCATCTACTTTTGAGCATTAGAACATAGTGCATTAGTAGGGTAACATTACCATCAAAAGAGCCATGTGCATAAAGAAAGGAAGCACATCAAGATTTTCAATCCCGTGTCAAGATAAGAAGAAGAGAAGTAGAAACAAACTAGCTCGAAGGATCGGTTGTTTGGTGGCTGTCCACGATAAACTGACAAGCATATTAAAATAAATAACTATCATCATATCATGAAAGGCATCACATCATTTAGCTCAGTCAGTAGAAAGCATATTCAGAAGCATAAGATGAGTTAGCCTATAGTTGGGCATTTGTCTAAACATTCCTTTTAATAGGGTAGTCAGCCCAAAAAGGGGTACTTTCCTAGATCTTTTCTAAGGTCAGCCTATAAAGGCACATTTTTTGAGATATCATTTCTACCATAGGTTAGTCAGCCCAAGATGGGCACTTTCCTAAAAATCTGTTCTCAAGGTCAGCTCACAAGCGCACTTTTTGAAACACTTCTATCATAGGTTAGTCAACCCAAGATGGGCACTTTCCTAAACATCTGTTCTCAAGGTCAGCTCATAAGGGCACTTTTTAAGACAATTCTATCATAGGTTAGTCAGCCCAAGATGGGCACTTTCCTAAAAAGTTGTTCTCAAGGTCAGCTCATAAGGGCACTTTTTGAGACAACTTTATCATAGGTTAGTCAGCCCAAGATGGGCACTTTCCTAAAAATTCGTTCTTAAGGTTAGCTCATAAGGGCACTTTTTGAGACACTCTATCATAGGTTAGTTAGCCCAAGATGGGCACTTTTCTAAAAAAAAAAAAAATCTATCTCAAGGTTAGCCTATAGGGGGCACTTTTTGAAGCATTTTATCAAAGGTTAGTCAGCCCATGATGGGCACTTTCCTAGACTCTCCCGATTAGTCAACTCATGGGGTACTTTTTGGAAATATTCTTCCAAGCAGTTGCTAGTCTAACCAGACGCTTCTGTTGACAGGTAGCCAGCTCATAAGGGCGCTTCCTAAGTAAATTTTCTTTCCAAGGTTGCTAGTATGATAAGACGCTTCCTATCATCATTTCTTCTACACAATGCTTGAGGTGTTTCCTGTCACCAATTAGTCAACCCATAAAGCACTTTTTGGGGAGGGGACATTACTCTAAATTGTTAGGACCATCTTAAATCGTGGGATTATTGGCTTTTGGAGCATTTTTCTACCAAAAACAAATTCCAGGTAACCAGTCAAACCAAGGTGTTATCTATTTAAGAGGCAAAAAATGACGTCTTTCTTGTCTTTGTAGCTAAGTTTTTCAAATTTTACCACAAAGAGGGGCAGCTGTAAACACCTCATTTTTTCCCTAGGAATGAATAATAATCAATAATAATCAATTTCTAATTTTTTCCAATTTTTCCCTAATTTAGAATAAATAATAAAAATATTCAAAAAAATAAAAATAAATAGGAAAACACATCAATTTTGAAAAATGATTTTAGAAATGGCAATAATAAGCAATAAATAATTTTTATAAATTTTTTAAATTTCAAAAAATACAAAAAAATAAAAAAATCGCATTGCATATATGCAATTTGTGAAATTAGAAAAATCGGGAAAATGGGCTAGCCCAGCTGGTCCGGACCATGGTCTAAGGCGCATGTAGGAGGGCTCGGTCGCAGGTTCGAAACGCGGGGGAAGCAGTTTCCGCGTTTTGTGTTTTTCTTACTTATCCAGGACACATGGCAACCTCTGATTGGCTGGAGGGAACGCACGCGCCGGGTGCATGATCATCTCCTACCTCGGGTCCAAGATCGCCGGTGAAGGAAAATTTCGAATTTCGGCCATTTTGATTCGATTTTTTGCACAAATCCGACAGATCTTCAACAGAATTGAGATAAACATCATCTAATTGGAATCAAATCTCAACAAATCAAAGGATTTACACGAATCAGAGTTGGTTTATTTAATCGTCGATCCGATTTGCTTCGATTAGAGGAAATCCGAGTTTATCTAGCTCGATTTTAAGCGCCTATAAATAGAGGAGGAGGGGAGGAAGCCGAATCACATATCACAATTGAGAGAAAGTGAAAAAAGAGAGCAAATCGGAGAGCATCAAAGGAAACCCAAAATCGCGATCATCGATCGGAGCTGAGCCACCACCAGGAGACGTTTTGAGAGCGAACCACCATCACCATTGGATTCAGCACCCTCGAGAAGCTAGGATTCGACACCTCACCCGTTGCAAAAGGCCGCCGGAACGCCGTGAACGAGCACTCCCCGTCGCCGTGACCGACCAATCCGACCCGACCCGATTCAACCCGACCGACCCGACCCGCGCGCCGACCCAGATCCAGGTAAGTCGGATTTTCCGGATTTTTCCAATTTATTTATTTTTTTCTTTAATTTATTTTTATTCCGATTTTATTTATTATTTGTTATTTATTTATTAATTTGTTGGTTATTTATTTATTTATTTGTTTATGTTTTATTTTATATAAATAGGAAAATGTTAGAAATTAGATTTCTTTAGGATTTAATAATGTAAAATAATAAAAATGTAGAAAAACAATATAAATATTAGAAAAATAATAATAAAACTTTAGGTTTTAAAATAGGATAGATAATAGTTTAGGATAAATTTTTTAACAAAAATTATAAAAATCATAAAAAAACTATAAAAATCATGAAAACTCATAAAAATTATAAAAAATTATAGAAGAATAAGGAAAAATCGAAAAGAAATAAAAAATCATAAAAATCATAAAAATTACAAAAAATAAAATTAATAAAAATTCAAAAATTATAAAAAATAGAAAAAAATAAGTTTTAGCACTTAGAAAAAATCATTTTCTCAAATAAATCCAAAATTGATGTTTTCCCCAAAAGTTATTTTCAAAGATCAAATTACTAAGCTTAGGTTTAGATTTTTTAGAAAAATCCAAAAAATGTTAAAAACATAAATCGAAAGAGATTTTCAAATTAAAATTCACAAACCCACTAAATATTTTCAGGAAAAGCGAACTACGGCTTGTTTGATCCTGACTAGCAGGTACGCAGGCACCCATTTGGGTCAACCTATAAAAATGGAATAAAAAATTATTTTCTTAGAATAATAAAAAACGTAATAAAAAGTAACAGAAACAAAATAAAAGACATTTCTAGATAGTAACAATTTTAGGAGACTAGGTGATAACCGTAAGGTTTTAATAGGTTAACCTCCGGACTTAGAAACTCTGGTTTTCCCTTTTCCTCTTTTCACAAAAACGAGAAGGGGAAATAACGACGACTAGTGGTCTAAATTAAGACTAATTCGCTCCTTTAGTCTTAATTCAATATTTCCCAACAACAGTTGGGTGGCGACTCCAAAAATCAAACGAAATTCCTAATTCAAGTCGAGGATCTACATTAGATGAGCATAGGGTCTAGTCGAGATCAGATTAGGAATGGGAATTCAAAAAAATAGACTCGACAGGAAGCACTCTTCAAAGTGTTTAAACAGATCCAAGTACCTGAAGGAATCGTTACAGACAAAATAAGTCACGTGGCGGATTCTATTTTCACCATGGACCAGATATCTTTCTCCCCTGAAGAGCTAGGAGAAGATGGAGACCAACATACAAAACCACTATTCATAGTGGTAAGGTGCAACGACACGATTGTCTCCCGAGTACTCATCGACAACGGTCATCCCTCAATGTGTGCCCGTTGGCTACCCTCAACTTATTTGGGGTCGATCCAAGCAATATTAAACCTAGCTCGATGGTGGTCAGGGCTTTTGACGGGTCAAAAAGAGACATAGTAGGGGAGATAAACTTGCCGGTGGAGATTGGCCCGCAAGTGTTCTACATATCCTTTCAAGTCCTCGACATCCCAAGATCTTTCAACCTACTTTTGGGAAGGCCCTAAATACATACCGTTGGAGCCATACCCTTCAGTCTCCATTAGAGGGTCAAATTCATTGCAAATGGGCAGATAATCACTGTGCTGGGCAAGCAAGATTATGCCATCTACAAAGAAACCATCATACCATACATTGGGGATGATGGTTCCGAAGACCTTGGTCTTCAGATATTCAACGAGGTGAATATGGTGACCAGCAAGGAAGGCCATCAATTTAAGGAGGGGTAGCAAGGGACGTTTGAACTAGGGTACATTCCTACAAGCCAGGAAGAAGCACAAGCCAGAGGTGTTAGAGGCAGGAAGAAAGAGAAGCCAAGCAACACCCAGATGCGTATTCCACCCCTCCAATAATCATTCAGATAAGCAACTATCATTCAAGAGCTAAGGATAAGCGAAGATGATGTCAGCAATGGGAGCCTAACCCCTCGCATGTCCAAACAGCATCCAGCTCTCAATAATTGGTTCTGTTATCCTATTGATAGCTCTAGGTCAGCTCAAGGATAGGGAATGGTTTTTAAATGATTTTTATTGAGACTTCTTTACATAATTCAATAAATTATAGTTTGTCTTACTTATATATATCTGCTTTCATTTTACTTCACCCAAATCTCCTACCATCGAACATTAGGGACATTTCGCGCAGGTAGAAAATAAAAACGCTGATATCTTTTCTAACACTACTGGGTCAGCCATTGGAGGTGATATCCTTGACCACGAAATAATACAAGAAAATTGGCAAAAACATGAACAAAGTGGAATTTCAATCGACGAGCCGGTGGAAATAGTAAATCTAGGAAGCATTGAGAAACCTAAAAACCTCAAGATCGGGACCAGTTTAAGTGCCAAGCAAAAACATGAGATGACCGAGCTGTTAATTGAGTATGCAGATGTGTTCGCCTGGTCATATGGCGACATGCCGGGATTAGACCAATCAATAGTAGTTCACAGGCTTCCCACAAGGGAAGATGTCAAACCTAAAAAATAGAAATTGAGAAGATTTAGGCCTGACATCTTATTAAAGATTAAAGAGGAAGTCAAGAAACTACTAGAAGTAGGGTTCATTGAAGTATCCGACTACCCAGAATAGGTAGCAAATATAGTCCCCATTCTAAAAAAGAATGGAAAAGTATGCATATGCGTAGACTTCCGGGACTTAAACCAAGCTACGCTAAAGGATAACTTCCCCCTACCTCACATTGATGTTCTGGTAGACAACATTGTAGGAAACCATCTTTTCTCATTTATGAACGGTTTCTCAAGATATAATCAAATAAAAATGGTTGATGAAGATAAAACTAAGATGACTTTCATCACAATATGGGGGACTTTCTGTTATAAAGTCATGCCTTTTGGTTTGAAAAACACCGGGGCAACATATCAGAGAGTCATGGTCACGATACTTCATGACATGATGCATCGAGAAGTCGAAGTATACGTCGACGATATGATAGCCAAGTCTAAAAAAGAAGAGAGCCATACAGATATCCTGAGGAAGTTGTTTAAGCGACTGAGAAAATTCCAGCTCAAGTTAAACTCAGAGAAGTGCACTTTCGGGGTCACAACGGGCAAATTGTTACGGTTTGTCATAAGCCGGGAAGGCATTAAAATCGACCCTGACAAAGTAAATTCTATATTAGAGCTACCTTCCCCACGCACTATCAAAGAAGTAAGAGGTTTGCTGGGAAGGTTGAATTATATAGCTCGTTTTATCTCACAGCTCACAGATAAGTGCCGACCACTATTCGTCTGTTGAAAAAGAATGCTACAGTAGAATGGGACGACGAATGTGAAAAAGCATTCAGGACGATCAAAGACTATCTCATAAAACCTTCAGTCTTGATAGCCCCAAAGCAAGGGAAGCCCTTATTCTTATACCTCACGATATTCCTTGAATCCATGGGATGCGTGTTGGGACAAAAAGATGAAGAAGGAAGAGAGCGTTCCATATACTACTAAAGCAAGAAATTTACAGACGGGGAATAGAGGTATTCAGAAGTAGAGAGGACTTGCTGTGCTCTGATTTGGGTCATGCATCGATTGAGGCAATATACCCTTTACTATCATATTGAGCTGCTGACAAGACATGAACCTTTAAAGTACTTGGCAGAGAAACCCGTTTTGATAGAGAGAATCTCCAAATGGCAAATGCTCTTATCAGAGTTTGATATCACATACACAAATCAAAACTCGATGAAAGGGCAATCTTTAGCCGACCAATTGGCAGAACACCCTGTCAAGGGAAATTCCCAAGAGCCATAAGTTCAATTCCCTAATGAAAATATATTAACAGTGGAAGGTACACCAGTAGAAGACTGTGAAATAGAGTAGAACCCTAAGTGGAAGATGTTCTTCGACAGAGCTGCCAATGTATTCGGTTGTGGGATCGGGGCAGTGTTGATATCCCCAAACGGAACACAATTCCCTTTAGCAACAAGGCTCACATTTCCATATACCAATAATATCGCGGAATATGAGGCATGCATCATCGGCCTCAAAATGGCTTACTACATGGAAATCCGTGAATTAGAAGTATACGGAGATTCATCACTTATCATATTACAGACAAGAGGGGAATACAAGACTAAAGACCTCAAACTGGTACCATAACATCAACATTTGACAGAGCTAATAGAAGAATTCAAGGCAATTGCTTTCACATATGTCCCAAGAACTCAGAATCAGTTTGCAGATGCACTCGCTACACTATCATTTATGATCCAGATAACAGGAGGAGCCGAAGTCCAACCATTGAAAATAGACATCGAAAATCGGCCCGCCTACTATTTGGCAATTGAAAAAGCACAAGATGATAAGCCTTGGTATCATGACGTCAAAACTTTTCTCCAAGAAAGCAAATACCCTGAAATGGCTAGCAAGAATGACTAAAGAACACTCGGAAGGTTAGCAAGTCATTTCTTATTAAGTGGGTCTATACTTTACAAAAGATCGTCTGATACCACCTTACTAAGATGTGTGGATAAAAATGAAGCATGCGAACTGATGAAAGAAGTACATGAAGGGGTATGTGGACCTCATACGAACGGTTACATGTTAGCCCAAAAAATCATGAGGTTAGGTTACTATTGGTTAACCATGGAATTAGATTACATAAAATATGTCAAGCACTGTCATTTGTGTTAAGTGTACGCAAACCGGATAAATGCTCTACCCAATGAGTTGCACTCATTGTCAGCACCATGGCCTTTCTCCATGTGGGGAATCGACATAATAGGCCCAATCACTCCAATAGCATCTAATGGCCACGAGTTTATATTGGTAGCCATTGATTACTTCACCAAGTGGGTAGAAGCTTCATCATATACCAATGTCACCAAAGGGGTAATAGTCCGTTTCTTGAAGAGGGATATAATAGCTCGATACGGAGTTCCTGAGTCAATCATCACCGACAACGGTACCAATCTTAATAACAAATCGATGACAGGTTTATGTCAACAGTTCCACATAAACCATAGAAATTCAACTCCCTACCGACCTTAGATGAACGGGGCAGTAGAAGCAGCCAACAAGAATATAAAAACGATCATCGAAAAAATGACAACTACTTACAAAGATTGGCCCGAGATGTTGCCGTTTGCTCTCATGGCTTATAGGACCTCAATTAGAACATCTACCGGAGCTACCCCATATTCATTGGTATATGGCACTGAGGCAGTCTTGCCAATCGAGGTCGAAATACCATCATTCTGAATTCTATCAGAAACTCAGTTAACTGAAGCAGACTGGGTGAAGAAGAGGCTCGATCAGCTGAATCTGATTGATGAAAAAAGACTCACTGCATTATGTCATGGCCAGTGTTACCAACAAAGGATGGCCTGAGCATTTAACAAGAAAATGAGGCCTCGATGGTTCAAAGAAGGGGATTTGGTGCTAAAGAAAGTTCTCCTGAATGCCCAAGATTCCAGAGGGAAATTTACCTCAAACTATGAGGGACCATATGTGGTGAAGAAGATATTGTCTGGAGGTGCTCTAATATTAACCCAAATGGATGGTCCAGAATTGAGAGACCCCATTAATGCAGATGGTGTTAAGATATAATATCCTTAGGCAAGGGAATTGAAATTTTGCCAATGTTTATGAAAGCCAATATTCAATACAAATTTCGTTAAGTCTAGTTTTCATTTTTTTACAAGAAAAGTTAATGTCTCTGAATGGTCAATAATTCCAACCAATTCTCGTTAAAATAAACATCCCTAAACACATTATCCATCACTTCACTAATGAATGATAATGAATCTCAATAAATTTTATGATATAATTCTACCTACTTTTGAGCATTGAACCTGGTGCATTAATAGGATAACACTACCGTCAAAAGAGTCATAAGCACAAGAAAGGAAGCGCATCAAGACCTTCAACCCTGTGTTAAAGCAAGAGTAAGTGAAGTGGGAGTAAACCAGCACAAATGTTCAGTTGTTTGGTTGTTATCTATGATAAATTGGCAAACATATTAAAATAAATAACTATCATCCACATATCACGAAAACATCAAATCATTTAGCTTAGTCAGTAAAAGCATGTTAAAAAGCATAAGGTTAGTCAACCCACATTGGGGCACTTCCCTAAACATCCTCTCATAGGGTCAGCACAATAGGACATCTTTCGAAACATGCATTCCTACCATAGGTTAGTCAGCCCACATTGGGGCACTTCCCTAAACATTCTCTCTTAGGGTTAGCCCATAAGGGCACTTTTTGAGACATTTCTCCCCATAGATTAGTCAGCCCACAATAGGGCACTTGTCTAAACATCCCCTTGAAAATGTCAGCCCACATTGGGGCACTTCCCTGAATATCCTCTCGTAGGGTTAACACATTGGGGCACCTTTTGAGACATGTATTCTTACCATAGGTTAGTCAGCCCACATTGCGGCACTTCCCTAAATATTCTCTCTTAGGGTTAGCCTATAAGGGCACTTTTTGAGACGTTTCTCCCTATAGGTTAGTCAGCCCACAATGGGGCACTTCCCCAAATATCTCTTCTTAAGGTCAACCTGTAGGGGTACCTTTCGAAACATTTCTTCCCCAGGGTTGTGAGTCTAAGAAGACACTTCCCACCACATGTTAGTTAGCCCACAATGGGGCAATCCACCTTTTGAGGCATGTCCTCTCGCTAGAGGTTAGTTAGCCTGCAAAGGGGGCACTTTCCTAGACACCCTTTCTTGAAGTTAGCTCACCAGAGCACTTTTTGAAGCTATCAATTAGTTAGCTCATAGGAGCACTTTTTGAACCCACCGATTAGTTAACTCAAAAGAAGCATTTTTCAAATCTATCGACTAGTTAGCTCGTAGGAGCACTTTTTGAATCTATCAATTAGTCAGCTCATGGGAGCACTTTTTCAAATTTGTCGATAAACGATTAGTCAGCTCATAAGAGCACTCTTTAAAGGTGTTTTCCCCAAACAGTCGCTAGTCTAGCCAGACGCTTCTGTTGACAGGTAGCCAGCTCGTAAGAGTGCTTCCTAAGACAATCTTCTCTTCAAGGTTGCTAGTCTGATAAGACTCTTCCTATCATCAGATATTCCACTTACAATAACATACTCCTAAACAATCCTCGAGATGTTTCCTATCGCTAATTAGTCAGCCCATAGAGCACTTTTGGGAGGATACATTACTCCATGATTGTTAGGTTGTTTAAGACCATTCCCTAAGCAATACTAACCATCACAAAATACTCGTGAGATTATTAGCTCGTGGAGTATTTTCCTACTAGAGACCCAATTCTAGATAACCAGCCAAACCAAGGCATTATTCACCTAGTCAAGAGGCAAAAAATGGCATCTTTTTTGTCTTTGTAGTTAAGTTTTTCAAACTTTACTACAAAGAGGGGCAGTTGTAAGCACCTCATTTTTGCCTTAATAATCAATGATAATCAACAATAAACAATTTTCAATTTTTTCCAATTTTTTCTATTTTTTTCTCTAATTTAGCAAACATAGGAAAAATATTCAAAAAATAAAATAAATGGGAAAAATACATCAATTTTGGAAAATAATTGCAGAAATAGCAATAAAAAGGGTTAAATAATTTTTAAAATTTTTTAAAATTTCAAAAAAATACAAAAAAATAAAAAAATCGCATTGCATATATGCAAATTGCGAAAATAAGAAAATCGCGAAAGTGGGCTAGCCCAGCTGGTTCGAACCTTGGTCTGGTGCGCGCGGGAGTGGGCTCGGTCAGGAGTTCGAAATGCGGGGGAGGCAGATTCCGCATTTTGCAAATTTTTTCTTTGCCTGGGACACGTGGCAGCAGCTGATTGGTTGGAGCAGACACACGCGCCGGGCGCGTGATCATCTTCAACCTTCATCCGAGATCGCCGACGAGGAGAAAAAATCAAATTTCGGCCGTTTTGATTCGATTTTTTGCACAAATCTAACAAATCTTCAACTGAAATAGGATAAACATCATCCAATTAGAATCAAATCGCAACAAATTGATGGATTTGCACAAATTGGAGATGGGTTTTAATCGCAAATCCGATTTGCTTCAATCGGTGGAAATCCGAGCTTATCCAGCTCGATTTCTTACACCTATAAATAGAGGATGAAGGGAGGAAGCATAATCACGGATCAAAGGTGAGAAAAAGAGAGAATCAAAGCTTCGCTGGAATTCTTCAACCCGCGACCGCCGATTGAGCTCGAAACCACCACTTGGAGGTGATCTTGAAGTAAACCACCGCCACAGTTGAGTTCCCCATCCCTTAAAAGCTCGGAAGCCGCCTTTAAATGCCACAGAAAGCCGCCGGAACGCCGTCAATAAGCACTCTCAGCCACTGCGTCCGATCGACCCGACCTGATCTGACTCGACTGACCCAACCTGCGCACCGACCCGGATCTAGGTAAGTCGGATTTTTCGATTATTTATTTATTTATCTATTTTATTTATTTCGAATTTATTTTTTTACTTATTTGTTATTTATAATTCAAAAATAGAAAAAAAATGTTTGAATTTAGATTAGTTCTTTTTTTAGGATTTAATTTAGGATGAACAATAAAATAAAATAAAAATAATAAAAAATAAAAAATATATATAAAGAAAATGATAAAAATATTAGAAATAATAATAATAATAATTTAGATTTTAGAATAGGATAGATAAAAAAATCTAGGAGAAAATGTTTTAATAAAAATTATAAAAATTAATAAAAATTATGAAAATTAATAAAAGTTAATAAAAATTATAAAAAATTAATAAAAAAATCAATAAAAAATTATAATAGTAGAAATGAGTTGAAAAATAGAGAAATGAAATTTTTATCACTTAGAAAAATCATTTTCTTAAATAAATCCAAAATTGGTTTTTCCTTAAAATAATTATTATTTTCAAAAAAATCAAATTATCAAGCTTAGGCTTAGTTTTTTTTTATAAAAATACTAAAATGGTAAAAACATAAATCAAAAGAAATTTCATAATTAAAATTCACAAACACACTAAAGTTTTTTTTTCAGGAAAAGCAAACTACGACAAGTTTAATTCTGAATAGCAGGTACGTAGGTACCCATTTGGGGCAACCCTAAAAAGAATAAAAATTATTTTCTTAGAATAACTCACTAAAAAATGAAAAGATAACAAAAGATAAATAAAAGACATTTCGGATAAAGTCTAGATTTTAGAAGATTAGGGTGGTAACCTTATGGTTTTAATAGGTTAGCCTTCGAATTCAAAAACTCTGGTTTTCCCTTTCCTCTTTTCACAAAAAACGAAAAGAGGAAATCACGCTGACTAATGGTTCAAATTAAGATTGATCTGCTCAATTAATCCTAATTCAATCTTTCCCAACTACAGTTGGGTGGCGACTCCAAAACAAAACGAAATTCCTAACTTAAGTCGAGAATCTACATTAGATGAGCGTTGGGTCTAGTATAGATCAGATTAGGAATGGGAAATAAAAAAAAAAATTAGACTCGACACTACTTGAGTAAGTTATTAAGTCAAGTTCAAGCGTTATGTTGTTTAACTTGACTAATACTTGACTAGCTTACGATCTTAATCAAACTCCCATTAAACTTAAATGTTGATCTTATCTAAGTCAAAACCAGTTTGATTGAATTGAGTTAAAGCTTATCAAATACTAGTTTGAGTCAAGTTTAAGCTTAAAATTATAAGCTCAATCAAGTTTTCAAGTTTTGAGTTTGAGTTTTGATTTTGAATTGAGTTTAATAATGTATTGTCTCAACTTAACTTGTATACAACCTTAGGAGTGGTGAGTGTGCTATTGAAAAGAAGAGATTTTTTTTTTCTAGATTTTTTATTTTTTAAATTTTTATTATATTATTACAATATATTTAATAATTTTATTTAGTTAAATTAATTACCATGCGACTTGTTTATAAATGTTAAGAGTGGATGATTTTTCTAATGGGAATTTCTCTTTTGAAAAATTTGCAAAATGTCGATTTCCATCAAAAGAGAAATTCCCTTGAGTCCCATCAAAAAGGTGAACTTCCTAATATTATCCTTTTATGAATTATTTTATAGTTAAGAAAAGTAAACACAAAACTTTTATTGTAATTTTGAAAGGGATAGAGTCCTATTAATACCTAAGACAATGAAAGTAACCACAATAGCTTTAATAATATACACACTGAATCATTTATATATTCAAGAGAATTTATTTAGTTCATTATCATTATTATTATTATTATGATGATGATGATGTTAATTTATGTCTCATTTGTATCATCTACGGATTAATCAAATGCTAAGTGTTTGTCCAATTTAAGTTTTTCAAGGAATTCTTTTTTGTGTTAGTATACGTTACATAGTTTGGTTTATTTTTTATATGGGATAATGTCGCATTTCATACTCAAACTTTAGATAATTTTTCAATTGAGTATAAAAAATTTTCGACTATCAATTTCAATACCTGAATGAACTTTTTATTGTCAATGTTAGTACTTAAGTTAACTCCCTTATAAACAGTTAGACATGCTAGCATGTAAAAGCCAATGAGCATCTCACACATGTTCACTATACTTTAAATAAACACAAAATAGTCACATCACACTTGAAAAAAAAGAATTTATTTATTTAATATTTTATAAACACATTAAACAACTAACTTCAAAATAAAAAAATATGAATACATTATCAAAAAAGAAAAAGAAAAAAAAATCTTCCCCATTTTCCTCTTTTTGTTCATTGTAACAACCACACTATCTCCTCTCTTTCACTTCATCTCCCCTCCCTTTCATAAATGAACATAGAACACTCTAACTACCGCTGTAGCTCTTTCTCTCTCTTCACCTCTCCCTTTTTTTTTTGCTTTCTTAAATCATAAAGCTTTTTTGCATCACTTTTACACTCTTAATCCCATTAACAAACTCTTCAACTAGATTTCACGTGGTTAGATTGGTGTTTCATCTTATCAAGGTTGCACATTTGGGCTTCAGATTTAGTTCTCATCTACCATTGATATATCTAGATTTCATCTCTTTATTGCTTTCACCATGAGTGAAATCATCAACAAAACTTTCATTTACTCACAAGTTACCCTTCAAGGTTTAGATCTATGTTTGAAAAATGAAGATTTGAAGGTCAAATATGGGTCAAAGTTTGGATCTGAGTTTAGGATTTTTTATTCTAAGTTCTAGGTTTAGGATTAAAGGGAGAGGTGTAATATCATTTATTAAAATTTATTCAACAACAGGTGCTAATGTTTAATTGTAATTCATAATTTTAACTACAAATTTGTGATTTTATTGTTCATTATTGTTGTAAATACTCTTATTTTATTATACTTACTATTGTTTGCCTTTGGTTTTATGTTAGTAGTATTGTTTAATCTTTTTGGTTCTTCATTGAATAAGTTATCTATATTATTGGAATCTTATGAGTGGGGGTAGAGAGAGATAGCGAGAGAGTGCATGGTTAGTGGTTTTTATTGACAATTGGGCATCTATTGGAGGTAAGTAATGGTGGTGGTTTGAGTATAGTGGATTTTTTTTTTTTCCGCTTGATATAGTAGATTTGGAGTTTGAGTTTATTGCTTTCTATCTTTCTTTTTTTTTTTGTTCTTTTTCTTTTTATTTTACTTTTAACATCTTTGTTGATTTTTTTCCTCCCATTATAATCTTCGACTTTCTAGGTTTTTCTTTGTTTTCTAGTTAATTCTTTTGAGTTTCTTCTTCCATTTTATTTTTTACTATTTGGATTTTGAATTTCTTAGTTTAACTAGTTATCCATTTAGATTTTGAAGAAAGTCTTCCTACCCCTTGTTAGCTAAGAATAGACAATTTTTCTACCAAGATAAAGGGTCATGAATCAAAATTTTTTTTTTTTTTGCCAACAATTGCTAGTTGGGCACCACAAGCCTAAGGTTTTGGCTTCTTGTGCATTTAAAGTAGACATTTAGAAGGCCTATGATACCATTTATTGGAGGTTTTTACTAGAAACCTTGCACCATATGAGTTTTTTTCAAGTTTCTTTTGTTCTATATATAAAATACTCTTAGTAGTTACACATTGTTTAATGAGAGAACAAATATATATATATATATATTTGCTAAGAATAAAATGATAAATAGTTTAAAGCAGTAGGGCAAGATAGTCTTTCGCAACTAAGTATATATATATATATATATATCATCCCATGAATATATATATATATATATACTTTTTACTTAGGGTTAACACTTTTCCCTTATTTGTATACCTCATAGTGCCTAAATACACTCTATAGAAATCCGAATAAAGAAAAGGAGAAGCAAGTGCTATGATTCACCAACTAGTTTGAGGTGAATAGATCGATCAATAACAATTGATCGTTAAATTTGTGTATATCGTAAAGCGGGAATTAACGTATTAAGGACATTTACAGATCTAAATCAATCCATGATATACATGGGACGAAATAAGCGATTCACTCATCATGATAACGATTTGGGTCAAGTAAGTATATCTACCGGTGTATTACATTGTAAATTTTATATTAGATAGATCAATTAGGTTGGATCAATTAGAAATCAGGCTGAGAGATCGATTTATGAAGTGTACAATGAGATACAAGGCCTCCCAACATGATCGTATTGGAACTATGTTGAAGACCTAAAGTGAATCGAGAGATATACGGCCTCTCAACACAATTGTGTTGGAATCGTGTTGAAAATCCAAAGTAAATAGAGAGTTACACAGCTTATCAACATGACCGTGTTAAGACCTTGTTGAAAAAAAAAATGATCATGTTAAGGTCGTGTTGATGAATAGTGAATAAAGAGATACATGACCTCTCAACGTGACCATGTTGAAAAAAAAAAAAACACTACACAGTGAACAGAGAGATATATGACCATGTTGAGACCATGTTAAAAAAAAAAAAGAGAAACGTATACGGCCTGTGGCACGGTCGTGTACTACCTCGTATTTAACTACATGGCCTCTAACATGACCGTGTTGAGTTAAAAAACATCTATTGTTCTTTTGATATTTATAGGAATACAATTTTAAAAACAAATAATTTGAGTCATGTATATGCTTGGGAGATTTGTGAAACTAGAAAAGTATAAGATGACGAGTTAGGTACATATATACCATGTTTGTTGCTTGTGCTTGACAAATTAGATTTTTGCTTGTGGGTTTAATAATATTGTAAATGAATCTGATTGAGTGTGCATGTGATTGTGAATTGTTGGGTCCAAGAAATTGAGTGTGGGTCTGTGTTCTTGGGGTGGCACCTTGATAATCAGCATGCAATGTTATCTTTAATAGAGTCGTATACCGAAATGATTTGGGTCTTATGTGGAAGGTTGTGATGTGTATTATGAAAGGTTGTAGTGTATGGACTCTTGGATAGTAGGGAGTACCCACTGTTATATATATATATATATATTGTTATTATGTATGGTTGTGGAAGGTTGCTGTATAAGGATTCATGGACTCATGGACAGTGAGGTATAACCACTGTCATATATATATATATATATATATATATATATATATTATATGGTTGTGGAAGATTGATGTGTGAGGACTCATGGATAGTGGGGTATAACTATTGTCATATATATATTATTATGTATGGTTGTAAAAGGTTGATGTATAAAGACTTATGGACTCATGGACAGTGAGGAGTATCCACTGTCATATATATGTTATTATTATGTATGGTAAGAGACTCATAGACAAATATGAGTACCTTTGTCATATATATATATATATATATATATATGTATGTATGTATATATTGCTTATGGATGGATTGTGAAAGGATGTTTATGAATGTGATGTGTGAAGATGTTTATGATGAGATTGTGTATCGGTTAAAGATAGTGAAATATAAATAAAATTATGTATGGATATTATAATGTATCTTGCATGTGTTATTGCTTCTAGCATAACATGCTTGTTTGTGTGTAGATATGCATTATACTAGGCATTAGCTCACTCCTCATGGGAATTTTTTTTTTTAGTTATAGATGCTACAGGAGAAAAATGTGAGATACGTTGAAAACTTGAGAGAAACAACTCGAGATCAAAACAATAAAGAGAATATAGAATGTGTCAATTACGTTGACTAGTAATCGCTTTCGTTGTTTAATTTGAGAAGAATGTTGATGACTTATTATTGAGGATGAGAAATTTCATTAATCTCTATTATGTAGTAGATGATTTATAATTATTATCAAGAATACATGAATGTGAGTCTTTGGAGAATAGTAGTGATTGAGCCTTTGTGTGTCTTTAGGAAATGAGGACACATGGTGGGCCATAGTGTACCCAGGTTTTGGGGTGTTACACAATGTATATCCACGGTAAATTCTCTATAAATGTTAATGGAGAACTAGCGGGGTTCTTCCCCAATATAAAAGGCTTAAGGCAAGGGACTCAATTTCCCCCTACCTTTTCTTACTTGCCATGGAAGTCCTAGCTAGCATTCTTTGGAAATTGGCTTTAAACTCATGTGTCTCTTTACATTGGAGATCCAAAAGTGAGAAGCTTACCTATCTTATTTTGTTTATCATCTACCTCTTTTTTGTATGGCTAACATAGATTCTATATCTTGTATATGTGATGCTTCGCTTCTTTTTTAATGCATGTCCGATCTTCAAGTTAATGTAGTGAAGAGTTAAGTTTTCTTTGCAATACCAACCCTCAGATGAAATTGGAACTTTTGAACATCTTAAATTTCAATGAGGGTAGCATTCTGTTTTGCTAACTTGGAGCTCTCCTCATCTTAACTAAATTGAGGAAGTAAGATTGTGCCATTCTTCAAGAAAAAAAAAATACTTGCATAGATCTCTTCTTGCATAGCTAAATTCTTATCTTTTGTGGGTTGGTTACATATAATAAAATTAGTCTTTTTCTCAATGCAAGTCTTTTGGAGCTCCATTTTTCTATTGCTCAGATCAATTGTCCAGCACATTAAGTAGCTTTTGAGGAATTTCCTTTGGAATGGTAGGCCCAATGTTTCTACTAAAGCTAAAGTCAAATGGGAACAAGTTTGTACCCCTAAGGACAGTGGTGGACTGGGCATCCTTAGATTGGTTGAATGGAACAAGGTAGCCCAGATTAAGTACATTTAGCACCTTTATAAGGGAGGGAGGAGAGGTCTTTGGATAAATTAGGTCCATTCCACTTTTCTAAAAGGGAGGAGCTTTTGGTTAGTTAAAACTCTTATTGTGTGCTCTTGGATGTAGAGGAAACTCCTCAAGCTATGTTACTTGGTTAAGGACCAATTTCGTTGGGCTGTAAATGATAGTAGCCCTGTCTTAGTCTGGTCAAATTATCGATTGCCATCTAGACCCTTACAATTGCACCTCAACCCTTGTGATCAAGGGAGAAGAATGGAGACTCCCTATGAGTATTTTTTTTTGGTCTAATTTACAAATCCCATTATCTATTAGACCTAACACCCAACAAACAAACATTTTGCATTGTCATTCGGTGTATATTCAATTAAAAGTGGATATAAGTTTTTATAGCCACCCCTAATACTAGTGCCATGGAGTAAGGTGGTTTGGAACTTCACCTCAATTCCTAAACACTCTTTCTTCCTTTGGCTCGTGTGGCTTGGCAAGTTACAAACGCTGGATAAATTGGTCATATGGAGAATTTCAAACACTACCATATGCTATCTTTGTGTTCAAGGAAATGATGATCATGTGCACCTTTTCTTTGAATGTTCTTACTTCTCCCAAGTTTAGAACAAAATCTATCAACATTTGGAATGCCTTACCTCTTATGCTACTCGGTCTAGTGTGACCAGTAGGTTAATAGCAATTGCTGCATCTAAGCTACACAAGATACGAATGTGGAGATGCTCCCTTACTGCAATAGTGTATTACCTTTGGAGAACTAGGAACAATGATCATTTGGGGAAGCATACCCTTCCTTTGGACTTTATTGCCAACTAAATTTTAGCTTACACTATGATTAATCATACTTTTTGTTAAGTTTACATTTGATTCCCATGGCTTTTGTAGCTCTTTAAAATAGAGTAGCAGTGTAAATCTTTCGTCTTTTGACAATTATATATATATTTTTTCTCAATGATATTATTTACTTACCTAAAAAGAAAAGAAAAAAACGAAAGTTATCTATATTTTGTTATGTGACATAGAGAGAGATGACAAAGAGTTTTTTTTTTTTTATTTGTTTATTTTTTTAGGTGTATTCTTATTTATTTTTTTAAAAAATAGTTATTTAAAGTGTTTAAGATATTGAATAAATAAATTCTTTTTTCAAATATGAGATTATCCCTTTTATATTTAAAAAAATCACTAGATATATTGTTTAAGAGCTTAGATTTTTTTTTTAAATGTTAAATATAGGTCTCTATAAATAATCATTAACGAATCTAGACATTCTAAATAGTTATATTTAGTATTTTGTTGATTCACACATTAGGACAATATACGAATTAGTGCTGTATGGCAATACCTCTGTATTTGGTTTTTCAGGACAAGACGTGTTTTTCTTCTAATCTATTTTTTTCCATTGGCCAAGTTTTTATGAATTGCTCTTTCTTTTCTTTTTTTTTTTTCCCGTCCGATTTTGGAAAAAAATATGTATATCCAATTAAATATTTGAAACAATCAATTTGTGTCAATCGGTGTCACATTTGACGTATACATGAATTAATTGTATCTGTAATGTCTTTTTCAAATTTTATCTCTATAATTTTTCTGGTATTACCTAAAATGATTTATTATTATCATTTCTATCATATATTGTCTTTTTTTTTTTTCAAATTTTTTTAACGCGACCTGCATGTACTACAAATTCTAACTCATGTCATTGTTAGGTTTAAATTTTCATGGCTTTTATATTCTAGACAGTCAATCTATAGGTTATTAGATTATTATTTTCGAGCATCTATGCCTCGTTAACTTTAATAGTCCATTGTTAATAAAAGCTTTGGAGAACTATTTCTAAGACTGGTTAGACATTTTACGGAAAAAAAAAATGACTTAGTTTGTCCGCGCACGTGCTTACTTTATTTATTTTTTATTTTTTAACAGCTAACAGATACTCTAAAATTACCTAATAATATTTACTTTATGTGTGAATTAGCTACATTATTATTATGCCCATTTAAAGTTTTCACTTTGCAGATTGTCTTTCTTTTTTTTTTTTTTTTGAAATATGTTTTAAGTCTAACTTATTTTTTCGTTCATTTTCATACTTAAAAAAAATCATTAGATATCTTATAAAAAGATGCCATAAACTTTACATTGCCATTAGTTTACATATGCACATGTATATTATGTATATAGAGCATATGTTATTTCTATTTTATATAATTAGAATTATGTAAATTTTTTTTATAATTTAATGATATAAATATTAATTTTATAATAGATGGATTATAATTTTTTAAAATCTTAAAAGAAATAAGTAATAATAATAATCTATTATATATAAACGGTTATAGTGATTCCACGCACATGGAGTCAAGTACACATACAAAGGCAAAAAAAAAAACAAACGGTCGCTACGAAGGTTTTAAGAGATGTGATGGAAATTTAATCTCAGTCACATCTTTGTTTCACCTTATCCCCTTTCTAAAGAGACCCATCTTGAATCTTCTTGTCGAAACGAAGGTAACTCCATGAATCAGACTGACTAACAAAGAACAAAAAACAAAGAGAGCATGGCCTCCACGTCCACGCTCAGCCTTCCTAGAAGACTTCCTCTTCGTTCCCATAGCAAAAGCATCAGTAACGGTACTAGTAGCGGCAGTCCCCCTTCTTCTAGTTTTGTTTATACTAACAGCAATACGAGGCGCCTCTCTCTCTATCTCGGCCTTGATGCTGAAAAATGTGTAGACGACAGCAGAAGCAACGTTGTCTCCTATGCCCGTGAATTCGGCCACAAAATTGCACGGTCCGTCTCACTGCCACTCACAGCAGCCACCCTGCCTTTTCTCCTTGATGCAAAGGCAAGTGCTGTTTCATCGAGATTAGTAGATACTGCCATTCTTCATGTTTGAGAAGTTCTAGGAAAAGTAAAACTTGCCTTACTTGGTTCTTGTAGAATGCGCGTGGTCATTTGTTATCAAAGCTGTAATACTAGGATAATGTTTGCTAATTTTACGACAAGAATTCCGTTATTGGGTGCTTATTAAAGAAAAAAGAGAAACAAAATACGTTTTACCGATAAGCAACTAGATGGATATGAGAGATTTCAATAATTGTACCTCAGAGCACCCGCTAATTTTCCTTATAAGCAGGATGCATTGGCTGTGGGAGGCGAATTCGGGATTTTGGAGGGAAGAACATTTGCACTTATCCATCCAGTTGTGATGGGAGGTTTGTTCTTCTACACCTTATGGGCAGGGTATCTGGGATGGCAGTGGCGCCGTGTTAGAACCATCCAGGACGAGATCAACCAGCTCAAGGCCCAGGTCAAGCCAAAGCCTAAGCCTGTCTCAGTGACTCCTGATGGTTCCCCTTCCCAAGAACAAGAACAGCAGCAACCCCCATCCCCTGTCGAGCTCAAGATTCAACAGCTCACCGAGGTAGCCACGTATACTTCATTTATGATTGCCATTGGCTTCCCGTCGTTGATCTTAATGTTGTGGTGTCTGTTGGGGGTAATGCAGGAGAGGAAGGAATTGATAAAAGGGTCATTCAGGGATAGGCATTTCAATGCTGGCTCCATACTGCTGGGATTTGGAGTTTTGGAATCTGTTGGGGGAGGCGTCAATACCTGGTTTAGAACTGGAAAATTATTTCCAGGACCCCATTTGTTCGCTGGAGCAGGTAATGTTACTATTGTCTTACTCAGCTTGCTTACTATACTACTGGCAATTCCGGATCTGACATATAATAACACGGATATGAGCCTAACAAGATTAGGAGTATGCTTATAGAAAGAAAACAAGAAGTTGACGCGATATTCATGATATGAAAGAAATGATTATGGGATTAATATACATAGACATATGAACTGCAATTTTTATGTGTTCTTGACATTAACACAGATTTGATACAAAATAAAACATGAACCCTTCTTGCTAATATGGATTATTACTCCTACTCACATTGTTTCGATTGTCTTCTTGTGTGCTGTGCGCGTATGCAGCTATAACCGTGCTATGGGCGGCAGCGGCAGCATTGGTACCAGCAATGCAGAAAGGGAATGACTCTGCTAGGAATCTTCACATTGCTCTCAATGTCTTGAATGTGGTGCTATTTGTGTGGCAGATTCCTACCGGAATCGATATTGTTTTCAAAGTATTTGAATTCACCAAGTGGCCTTGACTCTTCCATGATACTTTTCATTGTCATCAGATCGATTAACTTCTTTTATCAATTCAACTATTTTGTGGTTGGTTTGTTGGAAGTTAATGCAATATAATGGAAAATAATTGCAGGAATAAAATGCAATAAGGAGGGATCTTTTATTTTTTCTGTAACTTCTTTCCTTCATAGCATTTAAAAGTTCATTATGCTTTATAGGCTTACATGTGAAACAAAAGGACATACTTAATAATAAACAACCGATACCACTTAATACTAGCATTTAAACTGTTTGTAGCATTTAAAAGTTCATAGCATTTGTAAAGATCTCGGCTGCTTGCTTATTTATACCACATAATTTCAGCATAAGTTTTCCATTTGCTACCAATCTTCAAATGAAATGATGTCTTACAATAAGAAGCTTAGCTCTACTATGAAAAATAAGATTCTTTGCCATTGCAATTGTGGACTTGTTATCACAAAATATCACTGTAGCTCCCTTTTGCTCACATGAAGATCAATGAGAAGTTTTTTAGAGCCATAAAGCTTGTTTAGTTGCTGAAGTTGCTACTGCTCTAGAACCAAGGCTAAAAACATTGCCGAAAGTGCTCTTTTGATCATCTAAACAACTTGCCCAATCAATATCTATGAAACTAGTCAATGTGAAATTTGACATTTTAGAATACCAAAAACCAAAATCAATTGTTCTAACCATATAACAAAAAATCTTTTTTTGTTGCATTGAAGTGTTGCTTTGTTGAACTACGCATATATATACACAACACTAATAGAGAAAGATCAAATGTCAGGTCTAGTGTATGTTAAATAATTTAAACAACCAATTAAACTTCTAAATAATCTTCGATGAGACTTCTTAGTTCTATCTTCACACTGCAACTTGTCATTAAAGTTTATTGGTGTAGTTACAACTTCACAATTGTAGTTGATACATCAGTAATTATAGCTGAGCATCTAAAGCTAAAATAACTCTCATAGTTTCAAAAAGAGCAATAGACAGGAAAAAGTCTCCTCAAAATTCATACCTTGCTATTGTGAGTATCCCTCGGCCGCAAGCTGAGCTTCATGTTTTTGAACATATCAGTTAGTGTCATATTTTATTCGAAACACCAACTTATATATTTTGTTTAAAACACTCACTTAAGCCTTATGACATTCTTTCCTTTAAGGGCATCAATTGATTCTTATGTTGATTTTTTTTTTTTTCACAATGGCTTGCATCTCCTCTTTCATAACAAACTGCCACTCTAGTTGTTTAATTGCTTCCTCAAAATAGGTAAGGTCAAAAAGATAAAAACCAAAGTTACAAGAATCATATATTTCTCTTAAAGATTTAAATTTTCTTAGTGATGTTTTACTTGAGGAGTTGCATGATGGAGTGTTAGAACTTGCTAGACTTGTACCGTTGTTGACACTAGGTGAGGAAGTGTGTGGAATTTCAAGTGATGGTGTTGGTGTTTTAGTTTCCTCATTTGGAAGAACTTGAGTAGCAGTACCCTTCATGCCATCATTCCATTCCCAACTAGCCTCTTCATTGAACATAACATCCTTGCTAATTTTCACTTTTCCACTTATAGGATTATATAGACAGTATGCTTTGGATTGAGGACTATAGCCAATGAAAATGCATTTCGATAATTTTTCATTAAGTTTTGAATGAAAATTAACTAGAGCATATGCTATATATCTAAAGATTTTTAAGTAACTTACCCTAGGCTTCTTACCCATCCAAGTTTCATATGGTGTTTGATTTAAAACGACCTTTATTAGAGAGATATTTAAGAGATATACTGCTGTTGCAACTACTTCTCCCCAAAATTGATCTGGAAGCCTCTTTACTTTCAATAAACTCTTGGTCATTTCCACTATTGTTTGATTTTTTTTTTCTCTTTATGACATGATTCTACTTTGGTGTGTACGGTGTAGTAAGTTCCTTACAAATACCATTCTCACACAAAATACAGTAAATTCATTAGATAAAAATTTACTGTCTTAGTCAATTCAAAGTGCTTCTACTACTTTACTTTTCCACAAATGCCTTGAA
The DNA here is from genome assembly GCA_037954665.1 of Laguncularia racemosa. Taxonomy (NCBI): domain Eukaryota; kingdom Viridiplantae; phylum Streptophyta; class Magnoliopsida; order Myrtales; family Combretaceae; genus Laguncularia; species Laguncularia racemosa. Next base: position 8,492,596 of record JBBMOL010000016.1, read on the forward strand.
CTTCTTAAAATTTCCAAATGTTTCTGATTTGGCTTTCAGGAAATAAATCCAACTCATACTGCTATAATCATTTGTAAATAGAAAAAAATATTGACTTCCATTGAATGACTCAATTTTCATTGCCCCCCACAAAGCAACATGTACAAGTTCAAGACGATTTAAAGCCCTTCATGATTTTTCAATAGGAAATGTTTTCTTATTTTGCTTTCCATAAACACACTCTTTGCAAAAATCAAGTTTACCAATTTTTAGCAAGCCAACAACTATTTTTTTAACTTAAGAGTCTTAATTCATTCATATTAAAATGCCCATATTGTAAATGCCATAATTTTTCTTCATTACTCCCATTTAAAACTAAGGCACTAATCACAACATTTGAGATATTAAGGGGAAAATTTTTATTTTGTGTCGTATGGACAATTGCTATGGTTTGTCCAGTTTTTTTTTTTTTTGTATCATAAATTGCACATGAATCATTATCAAATATAATTAAATATCCACTAGTCATCAATTGCTTAACACTAGGCACAAATTGCACATCATAAATAAGTTTAATATCACCATGTATAACTTTGATGGCAATTGTACCTTTTCCCTCAACTTGGACTTGCATGTCATTTCCAAGCCGAGATTCACTTTTTTGTGTCTCATCAAGATCTCTAAACAAGGACCTCAAACTAGACATATGATTTGAGTATTCATTATCTATAAACTTAACATCACTTGAAACATCCATAATAGAAGAATGGGCCATAAACATCTTACTTTCCTCTTCCACCTTCTCTATGAAATTGACACCCTTTTGCTCATCTTTTTGCTTGATTCAACATTAAGCTTGTTTATGACCATATTTCTTACAATATCTGCATTGAATTATACTCTTGTATTGACATGAATCATTAGATTGGCCCCTACCTCTACTACCATAACCTCAACCACAAAATCCACCTCGACCATGGCCTTTGCTTGCAGTATTCAGATTTTTCTTTTTGATCTCCTCACACTTGAATGGCCTTATCCTCACTCTTTTCATGAGATCTATTTAACTTGTTCTCATGAGCTAACAAAGAACTGATCAATTCATCAAAAGAATATATTGATAAGTCTTTAGACTCCTCGATGGTAGCAACTGCATGCTCAAAATTTGTAATTAAAGATCTCAATAATTTAGCTACAACAATTTCATTACTAATTGTTTCACCATATGACTCCATGAGATTACCAATTCTAGATCCTCTAGACATATAATTTTGCACACTCTTTACTTTTCATTGATAAGGTTTTGAAATCATGATGTAGGGATTGTAATTTAGTAGCAATTACCTCTTTCTCTTTCAAATACTCTTGTTGTAAAATCTTCCATGCCTCATTGGAAGTAAAAGCTATAGCAATTTTGAGAAATATATTATCATCAACTGCTTGCTAAATCATGAACAAAGCCTTAACATCCTTCTTTCAATTTTTTTTCGTAATCATTTGTTGACTATGTTTGGTTGCATAACCTCAAATGCATTTCCCACCAAATCCAATAGCTCTTGGGACTTGAAAAGAGTTTTCATCTTAAGATTCCAAAAGTGATAATTTATCCTTTTAAAAATTGGAAGGCATTACAATGTAGAATCCATCCCACTTGCTACTATTTTTTTTTTCGGAAATTTTGATGTCTCTCTTTTCTTTTGGTTTCTCTCTCTTGTGTTTTGCAATGAGGAAAGATCAAACCTCTTTTTTTCTTTTTTTCTTTTTTTCTCCAGTACCACAATTGTTGGAAGTTTATGCAAAATAATGGAAAATAATTGTAGGAATAAAATGCAATATAGAGAGACTTTTATCTTTTTTTTGTAACTTCTTTCCTTCATATCATTCAAATGTTCATTGTGTTTATTTATAAGCTTACATGTGAAACAAAAGGACACACTTAACAATAAAAATCTAATACCACTTAATACTAATTTATCATCAATTACTACTATTAACTTATTACATACAAATCAAAGAAACACATGTTTTGAATCACACTTCAACATGGTTAAGCCTTAATATGGTTTTGTTGTAGTTGAGTTAAGAGTTGCATACAAAAGAAAGGGACTACAAAAATAAACAATGATATGCATTTCTATAAAGTGGTAGTTTATTTCCTTCGTTTGTGAAAGAACAATAAATCGAATGTGATTAGGTTGGTTCTCAATAAAAAAAGTCTTCACTAATTTTACACAATACAAAAGGATCAAATACACTAAAAGTCTTCTGGTTTTTGTGTCAAAATTCAATTAAGTTATTTAGATTTATGTTTTGTGTTAAATAAGTTTTCTCGTTAAAATTTTTCTTCATGCTTTAAAAAATGATGATGATGTGGCGTATGCGAAATACCTTGAAAATTCAAACAAATTAAAAGGTAAGTGTTATATTTGGTACCTCAACTTTACACATTTTTACAAGTAATTACCTCAAGTTTCAAAGTATCAATTTACCACTTGAACTTTGCCTAATTTTACAATTAACTATCTAAACTTTCTTCATTCTCATAATCAACTACCTGAATTTGGCTCATTTTTGCAATTAATTACCCCATTTGGATACTATAGATGACCTCAAAGACTTTATAGATAGTAAACTAACGCTTTTAAACTTTAGGTAGTTAATTAAAAAAATAGAAAAGTTCAGGTATCAAATGTCACATTTACCTTAAATTAAATATAGGATAACTTAGTAATTTTAATCAAGGCTAAACTAGTAAATTAGAAAATCCAATATTCATTAAAGTTGGAGTAAATAACATAATTACTAAAATAGGCTTACTTCATGTTGATAAGTGAGAGTATATTGGTAATTATTCTAGTCAAGGTATTTTGGTTGGTAGATATAATCAACATTACCAATTTGTCCTTATCCTAAGTAATAGAGGTTAATGGTAGTTTAGCAAAATATGTACTTAAGTTGGCCTAAGAGAATATGTTTGAAAGTTGGTTATTTCAACTGAGACAAGTTTAGAAAATTTGGCAAAATTCTCCTTAGAACCTCATGTAACAACGCATTCTCTCTTCCCCCCAATTGCCTCTTCCATTTTCAATTTTAGCTCCATCTATCGAAACCAAGAAGATTTAAGGATTCTAGGAGCTTATGAACAAGATTAAGTTCCAATTTTAGCTAGATTGATAAAATCTCTAATATTGACAATGTTAATTTAAGGATTATTGTGAAATTGAAGAATGATGTGGAATACTAGCTACTAACATACCTTACATGCGGAGCTTAGTGTGGTATGTAAGGGTCTAATCTAATTTCTTGATTAATGGAACTTAGTTCTAAGATATGTTAGATGTAATCTCCTAGTCTATAGTTTAGGGGTATTAATTGAGTGTAATTTATTGCAAGTAATTTGGAAAGGAGTTGTTCAAATACCTATTTAGAGGATTTAAGTGAAAACTTGGTGGAATTGATCTATATTCAAGATAGGTTTCCTTAAATCTCATGTAATTTGAGTATTGGAGTGATGATTTATTTAATGAACTTATATTTAGAGGCTCAACTTAGTTGTTAGATAAATTTAAATGGGGTTGACAGTTGTACTAGTGCTTTGGTCCACCTATATAGTGAATAATTGGGTGTTCGATTGGTGATTTTGATCTTCAAATGGTTATTGATTCTTGATATATTTGTGCATATGAAGTATATTGAGCAATTAATTGATGATTGGAATGAAAATTTGGAGAATATATGTACATATGCTCCATGCAATATGCTAGGGAAATGAGCTCGATGGTGTTAGTTTTATAAATCTTGTATTAGTTGATCCATTTGAGGTTTTACCATGTGTTGAAATGGAATATGAAATAGGAGATTATGATTTAGGTATGCACTTGATGGAGTGTGGCATGTAGGTGTGTATTGACGTTGAATTTGATCCATGTTAAGTTGGTTCATTTAGTAAAATGATGTTTAGATGATAATTCTAATTTATCAATGTCTAAGGGTTGACTTGGTTTTATTTGGTTACAATTGGTGTATATTTTTATTATGTAGATAATGTGGATATGGAATATATGTTTCCAAATTTGTTTTGGAAAAATGTTGAATGTGCTCAATTTTAATGATTATATTCATTTGATTGTTGATTATGATGATTTGATTATGATTTAGACGTTAAATTGTTAGTTGAATTTGACTCTTAGAACTAAATATATTCATGTGAATATGTTGTTACCAATTTTTATTTTTTTTGGAATATATTCACGTTGTGCATGAATTTTGATATATATATATATATATATATATATATATATTATATATATATGCATACATACAATAGATTTGATTAAAAGTTTATCGCAATTAACAAATTAATGTATGTTCATAAATTGCTTTTATATGGTATTATTATTATAGTTTTACTTAAACTATTAGTTTTATGTGACTATCGATGATCTTTTTATATTTGTATATGAAAGTATATGATATATATGTAATTTAAAAGAGTTTAAACTCTCTTTAAATACCTAAGTTATATTATATCATATTAAGTTATGTAAGAGTTGTAACTTTCTCTATTCTTGAATTCATAGTTATAGAAAACAGTTGTTTGTGACCAAGAATTAAATAAGTCAGAAGTATTACAAAAAGTTGTTGCTAATGAAGAGTTATGAATGACGAATATGAAAATATATGATAAAATATTCGAAAGAGTTACAACACTTTATATATTCTTAGAATTATGTTTATATTAAGTCATGTAAGAGTTATAGCTCTTACATTCTTTAGACAACAGAAAATTTTCTTAAATACACAATATAAATAAAAAGCATTGTCTATAACTCAAGCATGCAAGTAATGAAAAAGAGTGCCACTATAGATAATGCTCATAAGTCATAATGATCACTATTAATGCAAAACTGAATAGCAAAGAATAAAATCCATGCACCGTTAATATTATCATAATTGAACCACACCAATTTGCAATACCTTGACCTATCGTACGAACATTTTACTAAAAACTGTTTCAAATTTGACACCTCTAGTGTGCAGTTTACACATACTTATCAAAGGCAATTTCCTTAATTTATACTGCTTTTCAACTTGATTTAGAAATAGGAATGTGTTTGGATTAAGCAAGGAAAGTAATGTGCATGTATACCTCTTTACTATATCAAAGAATGGTACCAGATATTGGATATAGTTTAGGTTTGAGAATGTGTGTGTGTGTATATATATATATATAGAAGAAAACTTGGAGATTATATTATATTAATAATATCCATATAGCAAACCAACAGTATTTCATTCAGTTTTGCAATAACATAGCTTTTCCACACACAGAGTTCCTAACATTCAATCTATATTTCGTATATTTAGACATTAACATCTTAACATCATCAACAAGAACCTCCAACAAATTTAAAGGCGGAACAAAAAGCAATAGTCCTTCATAGCATTCACCATAGCAACAAGCCCATCAGCCACCCTATTTAGCTCTCTTAGTTGGAATTCAATCTTAAACTCCTTCAAACATAGATATATATTTTTTTCCCTACAAGAATACAAAACATTTGAATATTTACATTTATAATTCAGATTAGAACTCAATTAAATAACAGCAGACTTAGAATCCATATTTATCTCCACACACTTCATATTCATTTTAAGGCAATATGTAAGAGCTCATAGTTTAGCAACTACCACATCAACTTTCGCAATTTTCTTTACAAATCTCTTTATCGATTATCCTTGTTTGTCTCAAGTAATTCCTCCAATAGAAGCTATAATATCTTGTTGTACCGACCTATTGGTTTTTAATTTTAATTTCACCCAATTTTTAAGTGGGGCAGACCAAGACATGGCTTGTAATTGAGCATCAAATAACATGTGTGCCCCTAAAATTCATGGGTCTTAGAAAGGATGTGCTGTTCCAGAGAAAGTGAGTTAGTAACATTTTTTTTTTTTAAAAAAAATGTATTTCTATTATACCATGATAACTATAAACAAAAAGCAAAAATAGTGCCCGAGGTCGAGTATCAAAACCATTCTCTAATTTTCTTGCATGGCAATTCTTTATAATCCAATTAACAAGCCGCTCATGATTTTCAACCTCACTCTCCTCGTCCACTTTACCCATGTTTCTTATTGCCTGTACTATAGGACACTTTTTAAATACATGCCACAAATCTTCATTCGGCTCCTTACATCGGAGACACATAGTATACACTACGATATTACGGTTTCTGAGATTAAACTCCAGTTGGCACACTATTATTCATGATCCTCCGAAGAAAAAGGTTAGCTTTAGGAGGAAAGATTGCTCTACAAACCAATTTCCAATCCACTTTGTCATATTTATGTTTAATTAATAGCCTTCTGTAAATATCCTAAGAGGATAAAACCATTCAACTATTCGCTAGACCTCTCACATGGTCATCGGTGCCTTCATGCAAGGCCACTGGCCCTATTTCTTCACACAATAGAGATGAAATGATTTCTTCATTCCATTGTAACTCTGAAGTCCAACAAACCTTTGCTAAAAGACTCAGATGATAGATGAATAAGACCTTGAATTCTGTCTCTCAGTCTCATCTCCAATCCATCTATCAAACCAAAAGTTGACTTTACTATCATCACCTAATAAGGAAGAACCATGCTCTTTTAACCACTCCCAACCCCACATTAAATCTTTGAGCAATGAAGAACATGACTTATTCCCAACAATTTTGGTTCTACTACAGGATTTTCAATCTTAGACAACATTTAATAAACGTTGCTAAACATGAAATAAACGTTGCAAAAAAGATTTAGCCACGTTTAATAAATGTTGCTAATAAACGTAGCTAAAGGTCTATCGCAAAAAATATTTGCAACATTTATTTTATAAATGTAGCTAAATGTGTTATATTAAGCGACATTTAAATGTTGCTAAAAATAGGTAATACGCGGTGTTTAAATGTAGTAAAATGACAATTAAAAAATTAAAGGAAAAAAAGTGCAGTAAATCAATACTACATGAGACATTTGAACGTAGTAAAAGACTATCATTAGCAATGTTTAGACGTAACTGACAGTTAGAATAGGCAATGTTTAAACATAGTTAAACCACAATTTAAAAATTTAGTGGAAAAAAAAGTGTTGTAGTTGAGTAATATCGGCGATGTTTAACTATAGTAAAAGAGTTACATTGGCAATGTTTAGACTTAGCCACAAGATAATTATGTGCGATATTTAAATGTTGTGAAATAGTATATTGACAACATTTAATCGTCACTATAAAGCCAGATTGGCAATGTTTAAACGTAATAATTGTAATAGGTATTGATTTCAACCTGCATTCACAATCTTCACATGATCCAACATTCACCTATTTAGTTATACACAATTATATATACCCTACACATGTCTTTTTCACATATTGAAATAAACTCCATAAACATGATACTTTCACATAAAAAAAAAATTTGGAAGGAATATCCTTAACTAAATAAATCCACACAAGATGAAAAAAAGTCAAACTTCAAACAAAAATTAAGAGCCTCAAAACCAAATCAGCCTATGAAGTAAGTACAATATAATTGGCTCAGAAAGAATCCATGTTTTTATCAACTCAAATTAAGTAATTCAACTAATGCTATTGCAGATAAAAGGTCGCATCACTGATATCTTATTCTTCTTTCTGCTAGTGCTAAGAAAGTCTTGAGTATAATTTGTGCTAAAATGATATGAACTTCCGACTCTTTAAAGTTCATTTGCTCTCTCCACCAATTGTCCTAGAATTTGTGGCTCTTGTTCTATAAAACCATCTACACAACCTTTGTTATCAGTTTCATGGATAATAAGCTAAGTGTGGAAGTTGCATGGGAAATATCTACAACTGGCATAGGGATTCTCACCTCAAAAACAAACATATTCTCTTTATAGTTTACAGCATGATCAGAAGTTTCCTAAAGTTGCATATTGTACGTATTTGGTGATAAAACCTGATAAAGTTGAGTAGCTTTAGCAATCCTTCTTAAATGTTTTCAAAAACACGGCATAACCCATATACAGGCTTTACAACCTCATGGTAGCCTCGTTTTCTATACTCTGCTTTTATAAAATCCACAAGCTTCTTGTAAATTCGAGCACCATGTGGAAGGAAGATTCAACTTCCTGGATTGATTCATGCAAAGAAATGCACAATCAACAACACTGTCCATTGGATATGCACTAGATCTTAACAATTACATTACAACCCATATACCTGAGTGGATGACAAAAGAATTGTTCCTGTTTTGTGCCCAATTATCTATGGTCATATTTCTTTGCCTCTTCTAGCTTTTGGATATATTCTTGTACCCAAGAAAAAAAAAAATAGACACATGAGATTATGGAAGCACATTAGGTAACACAATTCTATGGCATTGTATCTTCAATGCTATTTGACAAAATATAATGTAACTATTATGCATACACCACAACTTTGAAATTATATTTTTTTATTAAACAAAATAAAAGAAAGAATGATATTCTATCCACAAATGAAAGCAACGATGCTTACAAATAGGTGAAGAAATAGCCTCAAACATGAGAAAACTGAATATCTAAACAAAAATAAACAAATAAGACAAATGATAAAACATCAATGAGAAAAAGAAACTAAGATGCAGGCACAGAAAGAACATGGACTAACACTTATTTTGTGTATGCATGCTGCTTTGATCCAGGCCTCGCTGCATTCATCCCTTATGTACCACGAAGCCAAGCATTCCTTTACTCACTATGGAATTAAGGTCCCATCTGTCAAGGTTGATTTACCAGTGATGATGGCCTAAAAGGATAAAGCAGTGGCTAATCTCACCAAAGGTATTGAAGGTCTATTTTAAAAAAAAAAAACAAAGTGACCTACGTTAAAGGTTGGGGCAAGAAAACATGGTTGTGAAGGGAAAGAACATTATAATTGCCACTGGCTTAGATGTTAAATCTTTAAATCTTTACCTAAGATTACCATTGATGAGAAGAGAACATATTCTCATCGACTAGAGCTTTAGCTTTGTCAGAAATTCCAAAGAAGCTTGTGGTGATTGGAGCAGGCTATATTGGCCTTGAGATGGGTTTAGTTTGGGGCCGACTAGGCTCAGAGGTGACTTTAGTTGAGTTTGCACTTGATATCGTCCCTACAATGGATGGGGAAATCCGCAAGCAATTCTAGCATGCCTTAGAGAAACAAAAGATGAAGTTTATGCTCAAGACTAAAGTGGTAGGATGTGATACATCTGGAGATGGAGTCAAGTTAACTTTGGAACTAGCAGCTGGTGGAGAGCAAACCGTACTTGAAGTTAATGTCATTCTAGTTTTTGCCTGCAAAACTCCATTTGCATCTAGACTGGGGCTGGACAAGATTGGAGTCTAAATGGATAAGGTGGGACGCATTTTGGTCAATGAACAATTTTCCACTAATGTACCTGGAGTTTATGCCATTAGAGATGTAATTCCTAGTCCAATGTTAGCTCATAAAGCTGAAGAGGACGGGGTTGCTTGTGTAGAATTTTTATCTAGTAAAGTTGGTCATGTTGACTATGACAAGGTTCCAGGTGTTGTGTACACATACCCTGAGGTTGCATCTGTTGGAAAGATTGAGGAGCAAGTGAAGGCTCTTGGTGTCAATTATCATGTTGGAAAGTTCCCATTCTTGGCAAATAGCAGGGCCAAGGCAATTGACAATGCTGAGGGAATTGTTAAGATCCTCGCTGAAAAAGAAACAAACAAGATATTAGGAGTCTATATTATAGCACCAAATGCAGGAGAGCTCATTCACGAGGCTATCCTGGCCATTCAATACGATGCGGCTGGCAAAGACATAGCTCTTGTATGTCATGCACATCCAACAATGAGTGAAGCGTTGAAAGAAGCAACAATGTATACATTCATGTTTTGACATATCCCTTCTCAATGCATATTAACTTGCCCATTGCAGAACTTGAAGGAGTATCCTCAAACAGAACAACCTATTTGATACAACTACATGAATGAACAAAAAAAAAAAAATTCCTTATATATGTTGGATAACATGAATAAATATTATTGCTCAACTTGATGAAGGAGTAAGAGAGAATTCTTGAGCATTGACAGAATCAGACTCTATTCATTTATTCAATGGCTATATGTACAGGCTTAAAATCTAAGAAGAACTAGAAAGAAAAGAAAGAAAAAAAATCGATTTCAATTAAAAACTTAAGATAACGACTCAATATTTTGCTATGTATTTTTCATACCTACTTGACAATTAAAAAAATATGACTCAAGAAAGATCTTTAAAAATATTATAGTAAAAGAAAAGGAAAAGATCTTCTTAAGTAAGTTGATAAATAATAGGTAAGCCAAGGAGCATAGAAAAAGTGCCAGAGAAAAATTATGACTAGATTTGTGATGAATTTTGAAGGGAAGACAATTGGAGCAAGAAAAAAATTTGACCTTTCCAACATTGAAGTGCTTAGTTTCATGACCTAACCAGCAAAGGTATCTTGTAAGTTTTGCTGCAGTAAAAGTCTTACCTTGAGAAGAGCCGTCCATATAACTTGATCCAAGGAGACATTAAAGTGAGATTAGTTCTAGAACTGAGGCAATATATATATATATATATATTTTATATATATATATATATATATATATATATATATATATATATATATATATTGAAACAATGCACATGGGCATGCTTACCCTAGAGGCACCTTTCAGTACATATATATCTGAATTATTAGACCTATCGGACTCAAGTCACATGTAAGTTATCATAGGCACATCCATAATGTCACATGATGACAAAAGATATGTTACAAAGAGAAATCAAGCCTTTCCTCTGAAGAAGTATTCATCATACATCTCAAATGATGTGTTTACAAAGATCAGAAAGTATCAGTAAGGCTGTGAGTACCTCTCTTGCATAATGGAAAATAGTAAATGCTTTGCCTTGGTCTCCTTGGAAACATGACTTAGAGTGTAGATGCTGCTTAAGCTTCACAGAGCATTAAGAAAGAGAGATAAAGCTCAAGTAATAAGATCGTGCTAGGAAGGGGTAGGAGGAGGGAAAATCCACAACAATAAAAATAAGACACTGACAAGCAAATACATGGTTTAACTGCTTACCTTCTAAAAAGATTAAGGTAATCTTGATTATCTTCAAAATCAACTTTAGCCCAGTCAATTCCGTCTTGTATATATTCCTAGAAAGAAAAGGAAGCTATTGCTAAGATTTGAGGCACAGGCTCTACAGCATGAAGACAAAGCTATCTAAAATAGTAAAAATGATCCTATGCTTGTTGTTCCATGGGATTCTCACAATGGAGATGAAAAGTTTCCACTACACATCACAGAATCACAAACATAACTTATGTAATCAAAGGTTTAAGCTATATTGCCTTTTCATCTATTTGCAAATAGAGATATGTACATGCAATATAAAACATACTACATTTAAAGGAAAGAATCAAATCAAAATTGAGAAACCATTCGTAGTCTTGTATAGAGCAGATTGAAGTGACTAGAAAATAGTGCATCCTATGCAATAGTTGATTTCATTGGCTATACTCCCAAAATTGTACAGAGCAGATTGAAGTGAGCTGCCATGCCGGTGGTCTGAGACTGCATAATGGCAAAGAAGAGCCGGAAGAGGAGGTCGTTACGTGGTAGAGATAGGGAGAGAAAGTGGAGGTAGAATAGTATACGAAGTTAGGGTTTAGGAATGGAAATGGGGTTTAGATGCACTGGAGGTTAAGGTATTTAAAATTGGCTTTATTTTATTTTATATAATGTATTATTGACTCATCATTTAATTGTTATTTTGGTATTATATTATATTGACACTCATTTAAAACTAGGTATTCAAGGGAATAAAAAAGTAAAAAATAAAATGATAAATACATGTATCATATACAAATCAAATTACATATAATAAAGAAAAAAAGATGGAGTAATTATGTACATATTATAATTTGAATTTCAATTTTTTTGAAAAAGAAGGATTTAAAAAATAATTTAAATATTTAACCTTTTCATTATTAGTTATTATATATATATATATATATATATTTAAGCATGACCTCTATTATCATTTATACTAACACATTTTATGTGTATATAGTTTATATATTTCACTTTAGTTAAAAACGTCGCTAATGATATATTTTTTGCAACATTTAATGAATATGACTAAAGTATATTAAAATCAGCGATGTTTGAAAAATATGCAAACGTTGCTAAATATAGAAATTCCTATAGTGTTCTCTTGTATCTTATGTCTATATTTTGCTTTAAAAAGCTTAATCCATAAATACTTCCCACATAAAAATTCCCATGCTCTCTTAATCATAAATACTTGATTGCATGTCTTCAAATTTACCAAATCCTGGCCTCCATATTCCTTTAAAGTAGTTAATTTTTGTCATCCATCGCAATGCACTCTTTGTTTAGAATCACAACTTCCCCAGGCAAAATTCCTTGTAATTCTATCCATTTGTTCAATAGTTCCTTTAGGAATATTACATACTTGTAAGAGAAGGTAGGTAAAGCATTGAGAGTAGATTTAGTTAAGATAGTCCTCCTAGCCATACTCAAAAGTTTACCTCTCTAGCCATTTAATTTACTTTGCATTTTACCTAATAAGAATTGAACTGATATTTTTTTTGAAATCCTTCCATCTACCAATGAAAATCCAATATATTTACCAAACTCCTTAGCCTCCATAAATTAGGTTATATTAACAATATTTTCTTTTCTCCATTTATCAACATTTTTTGAGAAAAATATTGTCGTTTTCTCCTTATTTACCTTCAAACATGATAACTTCTCGGAAGAACCTAATAGCCTTCTAGTATTACATGCCGCCTTTTCATATGCCTTAGCAAATAAAATAACATCATCTACAAAAAATACATGAGATAATAAAATAACATAATCTAATTTAGTTTGCATGGCTGAAATCCATTCCTACTGTTGAACAGCGTAGGAATATGTACATGGGACTTGGAAATTGAGTACATTGGCCATAGAAAAAACAAAATCATGAGGGTAATTATGAAATGTATTGGAAGAAAATAAGGGGTAAGAAGAAACAGGAAAATTAGAAGGAGTAGAAACAAGGGAAGAAGAATGATTATAGTATAAAGTGTGTATATAGGACCATAACCAGTGTGGTGAGTGGCGAGAGCGAGAAGATCTGCGGAGAGATGGTGTTTCTTTATGTACAGAAGAATCAATGGAAGGAGGTTGGTTTGGAGCAAAGGGAACAGAAGGAGAACAACTAGGGACAAAAGGAGTAGTAAGGTAATCAGTAGACAAAGAGGGATGTGGAAAGGAAGAGTTGGACGGATCAGCAACATGAAGAGAGGTACTAGAAATATTAGAAGATGCAACAAAAGGAAATGTATTTTCATGGAATATAACATCTCGACTAACTAAAGCGTTACCCTTACGTAAATCATATAATTTATATCCCTTTTGTCTAGGAATATAACCTAGAAAGATACATCAAACACCTGTAGAATCAAATTTATCTAGATGATAAGTATAATCAATAGCAAAACATAAGCAACCCATTACTAGTAATTGATGATACGAAGGTGGTTTGTTGAATAAAACTTCATAAGGAGATTTCCAGTGAAGGTTAGAAGTAGGCATGAGATTGATCAAGTGTGTGGCAGTTAGTATGCATTCCCCCTAAAAAGATTTAGGTAAATGAGCTTGGAGCTGTAAAGCACGTGTGGTTTCAATGATATGCCTATTTTTACACTCTACAAGGCCATTTTGTTGTGGTGTATATGGGGATGATTTATGATGAATAATGCTAAGTTCATGGAAGATAGGTTAACATTGATGAGATAAAAATTTAGCTCCATTATCAGTGTGAATGATCTTAGGAACAACATGAAATTGATTCTTAATGAGCTTAAGAAACTTATCTAGAAAATTTATAGTTTGACACTTAGAATTCATAAGATATATCTAAGTACATGAATTGAAATCATCAAGAATAGTTAAGAAAAAATTAACTCCAATAATGGAAGGTACTGAATAAGGACCCCAAATATCTATATGTAACATATCAAAGACATTGTTTGTATGGGACCTAGACTTAGGAAAAGGAAGTCTATGGATTTTGGCTACATCACAAACATCACAACAAAAATTAGTAAGATTGGAATGAGTAAAACAATGTACATGCTGTAATTTGGACAAAGGTACATGACTTAAATGTTTATGGAACAACTGAATTAAAGACTCATTATTTTGAGTATGAGAAATGTGAACAAAAGAAAGAGATACATCGGCTTGTAGCAGATATAACCCACTGGACTCTTTGCCAATGACCACCACATGATTATTGACTTGGTCCTGAAAAGTAATTGTAGTAGTGTTAATGTGTGCCACTAAGTTGTTATCTTTAAGTAGTCGACAAACTGATAACAAGTTATGAGAAAAATTGGGCACATAAAGGACATAGCGCAAAGTAATGGAAGAACTAATATGTACCAATCCACAAAGCTGGACTGATTTAAAATGTCCATTAGGTAAACGAATTGAAATGGGATATGGCAAGGTGGAAGTATAAAAAAGAAGTGAAAAATGAGGTGTAATATGGTCAGTAGACTCTGAATCAATTATCCAATATCCTATATCATTACTCATAGTGTTCAAACAAGAGGAAGTAGATGTTGTACCAACAAAATTAAGAGAGCTCAGATTCGATGCCTCAACTTATGCATCATCTTCAAGAGTTCACCACACAATCCTTGTAACATCTTTGAATCATAGATGGAACTTCCTGTATTCATATAATCTGCAGCAGAACTTGTTTGCGTAACAGAGGATGGAACATTCCTTGTTCATACTATTGAATATGAGTTATCATCCAGTGGAGTAGTGCAACCAACGTTGAGCAAAGAATTAAAACAATTCATTGCTGTTTTATTGGATAGCTTTCCCAAATTTGATTTCTTCCCTTTATACCAATCCAGATATCTAATAAGTTGGAAACATGTCTCAATGTTATATCCTTTAGTCTTGCAATTTCTACAAAATGGTCGTTTTCCTTTCTTTTTATCAGACCCACCGCTAGTATTGCCTCTATTGGTAGTATTGCCTCTATTGCTAGTATTGCTATTTCCAATAGGGACCCGGTTAAATTGAAATGCAGACATTTCTGTTTCATTTGTCCTTCCAGTGTTAATTTTTCACTACCTCTTAACTTGTTAGATCAAATAGTATGCCTTGTTAATCGAAGGCAAAGGATCCATAGCTAAGATTTGACTTTTCACCATCTCAAAACTATCATTCAAGCCCATGAGGAATTGAACCAGCCTAGTTTCTGACTCAAAAGCTAAAATTCATTCTTGAAGTTGACAATTGCAGTGAGATAAACCTTCACAAGAACATGTGGGATAAGCATGTAGCACTTGCAACTCATCTCAATACTTCTTCAATTTGTTATAATATGTTGCTATGGACTGCTTCAATTGTTTAAGATTGCAAATTTCATGTTGGAGTTAAAAGATCAGAGGACCATTACTTTGCCTGTACTATTCTTTTACTTCATTCCACAAATCATACGCAGATTGAGCAAACACATAGTTTTGAGATATCTCCTTAACCATAGAGTTCAAAATCCATAGTCTCACCATGCAGTTGCATCTCTCCCATTGAAGTAGATTTGATGAATTCGATTTAGGTTTAGACGAACTATCATCAACAAAACCTAATTTCATTTTTGAACATAATCCCATCTTAATCGATCGAGCCCACGCTAAGTAATTTAAACCAGTAAACATGATGTTTCCAATAGCTATATTAGGATTATCTGAACTCGCAAGATATGAAGGATCTAAGTCAAGAAAATTATTACTCTATTCTTTTACTGAACTACTATGTTTAGACAAATTAGACATGATCACATGCACAATCTTGCTCAAGAAAATTGTATTAGATCTTACCGATGGAGCTTTGATACCATGTAAAGTAGTGCTTTGCCATTGAATCCGATTTTGTATAATATCTATGTACTAGTGTGTTGTATCAGTAGATGAGGAAGCAATGCAGAAGAAGAAGAGAAAGCTATGGGAAAGTAGTTATATTTGTTCTTATTTTCAACTATACAAGCTTGTTATTTATACTGATAACAGAAACTAACTAATGACTAGAATAACTAATTAGCTATGTACACCTGGACTAATAAGTAGCATCTATTATGTACATATAATGTTAACAGAACCCAATAGCCTCCCAATATTACATGCCGCCTTTTCATATGCCTTAGCAAATAAAATACCTTCATCCACAAAAAATACATGAGATAATTTAAACTTAGATTGTCACACCTTTAATGGTTCTCACATTTTTTCCTTCACTTGGTTTTCAATCATTCTACTAAAAAATTCCTATGCTATGATGAAAAAATGAGGCAAAATTGGAGGATCTTGACTAATATCCCTACTTAGACAGAAACTTTCCAAAGTATTTCCATTCATCACAATCTTATTAGATGTAGACGAAATACAAGAATCAATCATATCAATCCATCATTGTGGGAAATTCAAACAATGAAGTGCTTAATGAATATATCCCCATTCAATGCTTTCATATGTTTTATGAATATCTAGATTCATAATCATCCAGCCCTCCTTGCCTTTTTTGTTTTTACAACTATGCAAAATTTCATTAACTAGCAATATGTTATCCATTGCCTTCCTACCAAGTATAAAGCTGGATTGACTTGAATGAATAAAGCTGTCTAAGAAAGGCCTCGGTCGATGCACCAAAATCTTGGCTATAATTTTATAGACGGTAGTAGATAGACTAATAGGTCTAAATTGGAATACTTGATTTGCACCTTTTTGCTTTGGAATTAATACCGATAGAGTGTTATTAATGAAGTCCAGTATCACCCCTTTACTAAAAGTTCTCATAACAAAATTAGTAATCGACGAACCAACAATATGCCATGTTTCTTATAGGACTTAGTATGAAGGCCATTGTTATCCGGAGTTTTCCAAGGCCCTATCGGCTTCATAGCATAAAAAATCTCTCGTGTTATAATCAGCTTTCCTGATTCATTTTTTTGTTCATATGATTCGAGTCCAATCAAACAAAAATAAAATCTCCACTCTAAAATATAAATTATATTATGTATAGCTATGAGTAGGGTTGTATTTATAGGGATTGGTAAAATTTACTTATTTTTAAAGAGTAACAAATCAAAACAAAGTAAAGATGGGGGGTTTTAAAAAAATTAAAATAAATTTAATAAAACTAAAATAAAATTATCAAAATATTAAAAATAATTTACCAATAAAAAGTAATGTAAGTTAAAAGAGAAAATCAATAATAATGAATATCTAACCAAAGGTATAATTACAATTGTGATTCACAGAATTGATCATTAATGCAAAAATAATTTTTCTTTATCCGGAATAAATTGGTTAAGGCTATTAACAAGCTCTAATGATCTATCTCTCCTTACTTTTTCATTAATCAAAACAAGCTCTTTAATTATTTCTCTTGTTGACTAAACATCCCTAAACAAGCTCTTAGGGTTTAATCCATCAATAGCATTAGGAATTTGAGAGATTACTAATTCTAGCCAACAAATCACAAGATTAAACAAACATTAAGATGGTTAAACAATTATGGATATTTAATGTTCTAATTGGAAATATGTTGTTTTCGTTAGTTCAGCAAAAGGATCCCATTTTGAGTCAATCAAACAAAATAATAATATTAAGAAATCTAGAAGATATATAAATACTCAAGATGAAGAAAAGAATGATGAAAATTAATATGATTTCACAAGTCTTGAAGAGCTAAAACTTGTAATCATCTTTTGACTAGAAGAAATTTAACTACTAATATCCATGGAAAGAGCACAAGGAAAAAAGAAAAAAAAAAAGAAAAAGAAAAGTCTTTAACCACTACTATTGAATTCTCCAAAACTTCCGTCTCTCTTGTGAATGCATAAATACCCACACTTCCAATCTAGGAATGTCTTTATATTTGTATCCTTGAAATGTATGGGATATGTGATTAGAGATAAGTTGGACCAAAGACGTGTGACATCATCTGCATGCATGTTCGATTGGGCTTGAATTGTAAATTGTAGTTGACATTTGATACTAGCAAATGTACCATGATGGATGGTAGATGTGTTGACACTATATCAAGCCATTCCTTTATGAAAAACTTGTGCTTGGCTACATTTCTTTTTTTTTTTTCTCTCACTTTTTTTTTTTTCAATATGACTTTTTCACTTGAGTTGGCTATATATACACACACACATGAATGCAATAGTAAAAAAGAAGAAGATAAAAATTGTATAAGGGAGAACTCATCATGGAGGAAGTAAATATTCCTTTAAAATTTTTTAATTCCATTTCCTCCAATTTTGATTATTCAATGATCTAATTTTTCGCATTATCTTGGAGAGTAAGAATTCCATTTTTGGATCATCTAGCCATAGCTATAGCATGAAATAATTTTTTATTTTGCTCAATACTTAAAGGGTCAAGTTTTAGAATTATTTTGAAAACCCTAATATGGCTACATTAAAATCAAATTTGATATAACTATTATAATATATAATTTTGGAAATTTTCATCATTTGCATCTTTTCATTAGTAATACCCTTTGAAATATTTTTCAAATATTTATAATATTTATTTTTATCACGTATACCTTTTTTATTATTAGTTGTAGATATCTCATTTTTGCCCTATTTTGATTAGTTTTTATGAAAATAAAGCCAGGTTTATGAATTAAAATAATAATAATAATAAATAATAAGAACGCGTGATGATGAAAATGATAAAGAAATAAAAAAAAATAAAAAAGACATAAAAATAATAAAAGAATTAAAACTATGATTTTTAGGTTGATAAATAGAAATAGGATAATATAGGGTAGGCCTTTTAGGCCAAATGTGAGGTATAGTTAATAAAATGTAGTCCAACTGTTATAAAGGGTTAAAGTAAAATTGTTTGTAATAAATAAATGAGAAAAAGTTAGGCTTAGTTAGTTGTGGTTTAGCCATACACATGTAAGGGGTATCAGAGCACGAGTTTGAGCTATGCTTATATGTGTTTTTTTGGATCAATTTGGGAAGGTCACGTGGTAATTATGTGATCATCTTCCCCAGCTAGACAGCTATGCAAAAGAATAAAAAAAAGAGGGAGAAACCCACTAAATAATACTATTTTAAAAAATCATGAAATAACGTATCTAGAAAAATTATTTCAAAAATAAGTTTTAAAGTCACAGATTTGAAATGTGCCTTCAATTGAGCCAAAATTGGCACAACTGAATGCGCAGAAGACTTGAAACACGCCTTCAAAGAAAATGATTGAGGGTGTAGACTTCTACTAAAGGCACATACGTGGTTTATGCCTTTAAGCAAAATGCTTGAGAGCACAGACCACATTCGTGCCCTAAAAAAATTTGCTTGAAGGTGTAAAGCAAGTTTGCGCCTTTAGTACATGCCACACTTCCTCGTACAATTAATCCTACCGTGAAAAAGAGTTTGTTAAATATCCATTGTCTACATATCCACTGCAAGCCTATAACTTGCAAACCTTTTAAAAAAAAAATGCTTACAAGCCTACTTTAACAAAGTTATGGACACTACAGTATTTCAAATTAATAATATAAATTAGAAACAGAGCACATTCATTTTTATTTTTCCTTTTGCAAACTCTATTTCTTCCTTTATTTTTCTCTCTTTTGCAAGAAGACGAAGTTCTCTACAACTACGAAATGGTGGGATTTGAGAGATCTATCATTTCCTCAACGAAAAAACCTGATTAATCTACATTCTAGTATATATTTTGATAAAAAGTTAAAGTTTTTTGGTTATTGTGTTAGTTTTCATCATTTGACAAAACTTTTGCCATAATTCTTTGTAATGTTATGTTTTTTTTTTTAAAATATTAGTGCTTGTTATTAGTTTATAGTGTGTTAGACATAATTTATGTAAATCTTGTGATATGTAACATGCAGTAGTTAATTTTTTTTTATTAGTATAGGAATAAGATCAACATTATGCTGATAAAAATTTTCATATTAATTTTAAATGTCAAATTTAGGTTTATTCTCTAACTTTGGGTGTTCTATTCTTTTCCCTTATCTTTTTTCATTTGCTAAATAGTAAGATTACATAAACTTGAAATAATAATGGTAGCAAAAATTAATTTTTTTTTATTTTTTTAATTTTACATATTTTGTTATAGGTTTTATAGGTTTTACATATGAAATACTTGTAATATCATATATAAATTACTTTTTCAATATATATAAACTTAAAATTTATAAAAAGGGCAAAATTTACAAGTCTCATAGGATATAATGTATCTTGTAGGTTTTACAAGGAAAATATTCTAAGTTAGTTCTAAGGTGTTATAGAATAGGTTTCGATTCAAAATTTGATAACTTATACCTTATAGGGTAGAATACGAGTAAAACCTCATACCTCTTTTGCCATGTACCCACTCAGCTCTATTTTCTTAGTTGAAACAACCAACTTTTAAATATATTCTCTTCAGCCATCTTAAGTACCTATTTTACTAAATAATCATTAACCTCTATTAATTAGGATAAGGTAAAATTGGTAATCTTGACTATCCCCCACTAACTAGTATACCTTGACTAGAATAATTACTAATATACCCTCACTTATCAAAATAAAGAAAGGTTATTTTAGTAATCATGTTATTTAATCCAACTTGAATGAATATTAGATTTTCTAATTTACTAATTTACCTTTGATTGAAATTACTAAATTATCCTTAATTTAATTTATTTGAATTTGCGAGGCTTTTCATAAACACTACATCATCATTTTTTGAAGCACGAAGAAAAATTTTAATGAGGAAACTTATTTAATGCGATACGCAAATCTAAATAACTTAATTAAATTTTGATACAAAAATATAAAACTTTTACAACCCATTTACTTAGAGGTAATAGAGAGGAAATAAAATAGTTATTTCCTTTTTAACTATTTATTACCTTATTTACTTAAAAAATGATGAATGAATTTTAATTATTAGGGTTTTTCTATTTCTACTCTATTAAAAATATGGAATTTTTAATTCCTTCCGTAATGAGAATAAAAAGTTAAAGTATTATAATCAATATATTTTCATTAATAATGCAATTAATGACAGTAAATAAGGTAAACTGTAGTAATTTTATTCGTACTCTTAATTTAATATTATAATTAATGAAGTGAAATAAATATATGATAACAAGCAGGAAAGAGAGCATCAGCAAAACCGATTTCTTGAGAACCGGCCTAATCACACCTGATTTACTGTTCTTTCACAAACGAAGAAAATAAATTACCACTTTAGGAAACTGCATATTGCTACTTCTTTTTTCATGGTCTCTTTGTTTTGTATACAAGTGCAACTCTTTAACTCAGTCACAACAAAACATTAAGGCTTAACCAAGCACAAAATGGCAGCTGATGAGAGTGAAAAGTATTATGGAAGAGTCAAGGCCACTTGGTGAATTCGAATACTTTGGGAACAATATCGAATCCGGTTGGGATCTGCCACAAAAATAGCACCACATTCAAGACATTGAGAGCAATGTGAAGATTCCTAGCAGTCTCATTCCCTTTCTGCATTGCTGGTACCCATGCTGCTGCCGCCACCCATAGCAAGGTCATAGCTGCATATGCGCGCACAGCACACACGAAGACGATCGAAACGATGTGATATAGGAGTAATAGTTCGTGTTAGCAGGTCTGGTTGGTATTTTCTTTTATATCAAATCCATGTTAGTGTCAAAAGCACATCAAAATTGTAGTTCGTATATCTTTATATTTATTCATCTTATGATCGTTTCTTTCATATTTCACGTTTTGTCTAAATAACCTTGTTCTTAATTTTATTGGGTTCACATTGGTGTTATTATGTGTCATGTCCCAAATTGCCAGCAGTATTGTAAGCATGCCGTCTAAGACAATAATAACTGTACCTGCTCCGGCAAACAAATGGGGTCGTGTACCTGCTCCAACAAACGAATGGGGTCCTGGAAGAGCAATTTGGAAAGAGAAAACTTTCAATAGGCATAATAATAATGCAGCCAATTGACATGTAAAGTAAATATTATGTAACTTTGGGCTTATTTTTTAGTAACCCCTTTGTAAAGATTTCAAATTGTATGGATTTCTATGTTTTTTCAAAAGTTCTCACTTGCACCTTTTGAAAAGTTGATATGACAAATGATGTATACATTTAGCTTACTTGGTATGGCAATGTACATGATTTAATATATTTAATTAATTAATTTTTTTAATATAAAAAAATTTGGAAAATAAAAATAAAAATAAAAAAGAAAAATTGAAATGAAATGAAGAGGAAAAATATCGGATTGAACGAAAAATGAAGTTTGTTGCTTTGCCCAGCATTGCCATTGGCCACTCTCTTCCCTTGGGTGAATCTTTATTCTTTTTAATCCGATTTTTTTTTTTCATTTTATACCAATTTCTTTTTTTTTTATATTCTAAAAGTTTTTAAAATTTTTTAAAAACATAAATTAATTAAATATATTATATCATTTACACATTAGCGTCAAGTCAATCAAATATATACATCATTCGCCCTATTAGCTTTAAGTGTTTACTTTTGAGAAAGATAGACATCCATGTGATTTTAAAAGTTTTCCAAGAAAATTAGTGTAATTTATTCTATAAAGAAAAGAAGTTTTACACATTTTAAGATATTTATTGGCTCATAAAATGTCGAACCAGGCTTAGAAAGAGTTCTCCAAAGCTTTTATTAACAATTGACTATTAAGGTAAATGTGGCATAGATGCTAGAAAATAATAATCTAATAACCTAGATTGATTGTCCAGAATATATAAGCCATAAATAATAATCTAATAACCTAACTATGACATTAGATATAATTTGTAGTACATGCCCGTCACGTTAATTTTTTTTTTTTAAAAAAGACAATATATGATAGAAAAGACAATAATAAATCATTGTAGGTAATACTAGAAGATAATAATAATAAATTATTTAGAATATATAAATGGTTCAGTATATATGTATTATTAAAGCGATTGTGGTTGCTTTCATTGTGTTAGATATTAATAGTATTCTTCCCCTTTCAAAATTACAGTAAAAGTTTAATGTGTTTACCCTTTTTTTCAACTATAAAATAATTCATAAAAGGATCGTATTAGGAAGACCCATTTTTAGGGTAACTGCTCCCTAAGTTTACTTTATAGGTGCCTTTACTTATTTTATTTGTACTTGTACCAGACGTTTAATTAAATAACTTAACAGAGAAAGAGAGAAGAGAGAGAGAGAGAGAGGAGACAAAAGGAGAGAAAGATAGAGAAAGTAATACAAAATAAAAAAAAAAAATCAATAAAAAGATGAGAGAGACGAAGGAGAGCGAATTTCCAAACTGAAAAAGGAATTAGTTGGACAGAATGTACTAATCTAAATATAGTTCTTTTTATTAAAAGTAGAAACCTATAACAAAGCTAAAATTAGCAAAGAAAATAAAAGGATGGAAAGTTTAGGTTATATAAAAGAAAAGAAAATAATAACATATAGGTTAGCAAAATAATAAAACGCCAGAACTCAAGTCACTAACATTTGGTCCCAATGAGAGTAAAACGACCATAGTTCATGAGAGCCCATTTCTCATTTTTCCTTTCACGGAACCGAATGCCAAACTCAAGAAGATAATATAAAAAAACACAAAGGAAAATGTAAAAGATAACCTGTTGATTTTTTTCACTTCATAGTAGGGAGGGTAAAGTTCGTTTTTTTCTTTAATAAATAAAATAAATTATACGGTTTGATTTATATTTTTTTTAATATAAAAAAAATAGTTTAATCTAATTTGATTCACGGTTCAAACTATTTTTACATATATAAATATATATATATATATTTACGTACAAATATACTTACTCTTTAAAATTAATATTTAATCAAATAGCCCTAAACTTTTAAAGTGTTCTTTCATGACTTTATAACCATTGAAAATATATGTATTACATTTGATATATTACTAAAGTCTTAAAACTAACGCTATTGATAGATCTTTTAAAGTCAATTTTGAAATCCTAGTAATAGTATAAGATTTTTACATATATACTTTTAAAAGTTATAAAAAAATAAATTATGTTATACTAACATAAATACTAGTCTCTCTCTTATTTGTCTCTTTCATCTTTTTATTCTTCGTTATTTTCTTTTTCCTCTCTCTCCTCTGTCTCTTCTCTTTCTCTCACTATTTATTTAATTAAACAATTAGTGCAAATACAAATATATATATAAAAACCAACTCTTTGATTACTATCACGATAAAATGTTATTATAATATTTAAAATTTTAGAAAGTATATTCAATTAAAATTTAAAGAAATTATTTATAATTTTTATATAAGTAAAAATTTATGGTGAATCCAATATATATATATATATATGTTTTCTCGTTAAATCGCTAGCCCCTCCATTGGTTGCTCAACCGACGACATTAATATGCTTGTTCTCTGATTTCCTAATTATCTTGCCAGCAAGTGGATCAAAAATACTATTGAATTACCTGAGAATCTAAAATAATGGAAAAAAAAGAAGTCATTATTTATAATGGAATATACATCTAAGGATTTGAACCGAGATGTGAATCGTCAAGTTCTTACTTATGTCACTTTTCCACTTTTTCATTGTTTAGTAAAAGAAAAAAAAAATCAACATCTTTTCCAATTTCATATGATACAAAAGATAAGATATACCAATGTTAAGTATATAAAAATAATCTAGAATAAAATAAAATGATCTAGAATAAAATGAATGAAATAAATATACATTAATGAGTAAAAAAAATTATTTAAATAATTATAATTAATAAAAGAAATTAAATAATGAATTCTTAAAAGCCCTTTCAAACATGAAAAATGAAATAATATTCAAAATCACGATTTTATTTCAAATTCATTTTAACATACCAAACATTTCATAAAAATCTCATATTTTTGTCAAAATTCAATTAAATTATATAATAAGTCTCTAAGTTTTCTACCGCGTATGTTAGCATACATGGAAATGCAATTATAATTTTCTATAGCATACATCATCGCCTAAAATCCATTTTGTCTCCGATTGGGCTGCATCTCTTCCATCATCGCCATTTGCACTACCTCTTGAGGCTGCTCCTGAGATCAAGCTTCCTCAGCCTGACCAAACCATACTAACGTACGTTCCTCCAATCCATTTTTCCTCCTAGACTCCACTTCGTTCTCCCCAAACATGCATCATCGCCTGAAATCCAAACACGAGCACCTCAAAATTCACAAATCCCTTCCCATGAAAGCAATTGTGAGTAGCAGCGTTTAAGGGTTCAATAATATCATTGTCTTGTAATAACAGTTCATGCACTCATCATGATTCAGAAGTATAATGTGCCTTTCTCTTACCAGAAATCCAATGGGTCAGTGATTTCAGGTTCAACACGTCAAGAATGATTAGAGAAACTATTATTACAGTTTCATGATCCTGAAAATTTTTTATCTTTGGCCTTCTAAACTTGGTTATTTTTAATTACTGTTGCTAGCTCATTGTGTAATAAAATAAAAAACCTTTTGAAGAGGACATTCGACAATAGACATATCACATGTACTTAGTTGTTGGCACCAAAGAAAGAATTAACACATTTCATTTACTTGTCTTGTCAAAACCAAGAGGATTTCAATGCAACTATTACCATCTAATTCAAGTAATGCCACATTCCTTTGAACTTAAATATGAAAGAATTCTCAGAATGTATTCAAAAATCTATAAAAACTTATCACAATTTAACACAATTATACATTCATACTAACATGTATCAATATAAAAAATGTATTTATTTAAATTTATTATTTGTGAATTTTTAGATTTACACGTTTTAAGGAAATACACGTAATGTATACATATCAAACTTTGGTTGTACATATTGCCACATAATAATATAGTATTATTTTATTAATACACCAAGTACCGATTCTTCATACTTTTAGGGAAAGATTACTTTACCATCTAAAAATAGATTATCATTTAAAACTATGTAGCGATGTCATTCGTAGAGAAAGAAAGTACCTCAAACGCCCTTTATTATCTAGGGATGGGCTAATGTGCTTCAAAACTTTGTAGGGCACAATTATATGCCACCTTCCAAATCCTAAAAAGTTAATGTTTAAACAATAAAAGGATCTACAAGGGCACATTTTAAGCGCCCTGAAATCTTATTGCGGTGATTTGAAAGCCCCAAAAAGTGTATGGGCAATACTAGGTGATCCAAAACCTGTTGGGTTGTTTTAAAGTGGCCCCAAATTGGTTTGGGCAGAAAAAAAGCCCCCAAGGCCTTTTTAGGGCTAAATTTTATGTAGTTACTATTGTGAAATGCCCCCACAAATGAAAGGGCTGGGGCATTAAATGCCCCAAAAACTGAACTTTGTTGTGGTCATGCACAACTGTATGTACACACAGACATATAAGCCCGCGACTGTAGGCATGCACAGGTATAGCAGCCAATCTAGTTCTTATACTAGTTGTACCCAAAATCACTTTATGCAAACTATATGTAGTATACTTTCAATTTCAACTGGCTGTATTTTGTTTCATAGCCTAATAAGCATTCGTATATAAAAAGGCCAAAGTACATATTTCGTTTGAAAAAAAAAAAAAAGGACCATGTTGCATATATTTGACATTTGACAATGGGAATTTAATTAAACTAGTAGACTTGTATCCACATGTGTACATAAAATAAAAAAGGAATAATGTCAAATCACTACTTAAACTTTGATTTTTTTTTTAATTTCTTGTCTAAAATTTTAAGTTGTTAAATTTTATATACAATTGAACTTTTATTTATCAAATTTTATGACCTTACCTCTCATTGTTTTATACTTATATATTTTTTTAATCTAATAAGCATTTGTCACATTGTTTTTCTTAATATGATAGTGATAGTAAATTTGATAAATAAAAGTTTGGTTGGATATGATATTTAATAATTTCAAATTTTAGGAATAAACTTTGATAAACAAAAATTTAATTGATAATACTATTTAGTAATTTTAAACTTCAAATATACAATTGAAAAAATTCCGAAAGTTCAAGTTTTACTCTGACATTACCCCAAATACGAGCATTCATTACTAGAGCAACCTAATAAAATATGAAATAGTTCATGAAAAATAAAAACTTGAGATTACTTTATTAAAAAACATTCATTTTAAGGATATAAATCAATGTAGAAGAAGGGAAATTGGACAAAAAATAAAAAAAAATGATGTTATGCATAACCATTTATTACTAACGATTTTTTTAAGGGAATGTGTTAATTTGATTAACATAAATATTACACCAAAACCTCTTTCTTCCAAGAAAAAATGAATAAATGAATAAATATAGATACTCTATCATAAGCTTGGAAAAAAAACCCAATTAAACTATAAATTAGATTGAAGTAAACCAAACTATAATTTAGGTTCGAGTTGTCTTTTTAGATTTGAAAAAATTACAAACCAAATTGAACCATTTTAAACTGAATTGAATCATGAGAAGTAAAGAAAAATAAAAGGAGAGTGAAAATCTAGAAAATGTATGATTAAAAAAAGAAGATTCCATGTTTATTCAATTCCCCTCTTATTTGGTTTTCATCAAATAGTTTACTATGTATTTTTGCTTATTAACTAATGTAAAAATCATAACATAATGCCTTAAAAATTTAAAACGAATATAACTCATCACATGCCATTATAGTATGATGGCATGCAAAGGCTTAGAAATAACTAAAAACTCCACAACTAATGATAACTTCAATCACATAATAGTTAAATTCTCTACAAAATGATAATGAGTGATTCTAGCGAGTCTCACTCTACAACAATAAACATAAAAACAATAACAACAAACAAAAATACTGGAGTCCACTACTCTTGCTAAACTAACATCTATATAATTACAACATAAAAGTTAAATAATATGTTGTATTAGCTAAGGACCATCTCCAGACATAGACAGCATAATAAAGGTACTCTTACTAAGTCTTGACCATCTTTCACAAACTCTAGTTCTCGTGATAGTAATAATACTCAATGTCATCTCACGCATTAGGATCCCTACTTATTTTGTCATAAACTACCACCTTATCAAAAGTACTTGCAATTGAAAAAGAATTCCCCAAAAGAGGTAAACTAATGCTTAGTATAGTGTATATTGACAACCACATATGCATACCATGAAATTACATAATCACAAATAGATGTGCAATAGGAATATAACAATTCACCAATTTATTATCTTTTTATTTTAGGTGTGACAAACAACACAATCTTGGTGTCCCAAGACTTGGGGTAACCACCATAAGAAAATTAGGTTTTAAAGATAGAAATTTTGCAATAGAAAAAATCTATCTCTATAGTATTATTCTATGATGGATTTGCGACAAATTTGTGGCTACATGAAAAAGACATTTTTATAATTTTGTTAGTTTTTGCAATAGAATTAGAGACAAATTACCAATGGATTTCCTAGGGATTTAATTCTATCAAAATTTCATCTCCGATTCTATTGCGAGAAACAAAATTTTTTTGGCACAATATTTATTTTTTGATTTTGTTGCAAAACTGTCTCTAAATGTCAAAAAATATAAACATTACCTTTTAGAGATGGAAAATTTCCATCTTTAATACTATAATGATAAATATAAAATTTTAATGCTTTACATATATTTTATAAAACCATTGCAAATCTGTCTCTAAATTTATTTTTAGAATAATTTTAACTTTTAGAGATAGATTAATTATGTCTATAAAAGTAATTAATATATATATATATATATAAATAAATGATATAATATATTGCATATATGTATTATAATTTTTTATCTCATATATAAAATATTATATGTTATTTAATATATTTATATCATATTATATATATATATATATATATAAATTATTAAATGATTTGGCTTAAATATTACAATTTTATTATATATAAATTTATATAATAATATAAAATATAAATAATTTAATAAATAAGAATTTTAAATTATTAAATAAAATGTTATATTATTTTTTATATAATTTATTATAAGTTATATTTTTTGTTATACAATATTAGTTATATATAAGAAAATTCAATTTTAATCATAAAAACATAGATGGGTGCTGTAGTTATGCGTTACACAAAATTCAAAAGTTAACTATGCTTAAGTAACTGCACTGCCAAGATGAGTGATCACCTAGAAAGTTTCAATTAAAAGAAAAATAATCATATTAACAAGGAATAATCAGTAAGGGATTTAATGTGTAAATGAAATTACCATGGTGTGAGGTGCTTCAGTCAAGTTATTAGATTTTTAATTGAAATAATTTAATTATAATTTAATGGAACTTGGTCGATACAAGATAGAATTTTTTGTTTTCTATTCTATTTTGTCGCAAATTTTGTTAACTTTTTACGATGGCTGAGATAGATTTTTTGTCATGAATTTGCAATAGATATACAATCCGTCACTAAATAAAATTAGCAACGATGATTTTTGCAACACAAATTTATGACAAAAATTCTATCTTTAAAGGTCTTTTATGACAGAATTACTACTTTTAGAGAGAGAAATTTCTATCTCAAAGCTAATTTTATTGCAGTAAACACAAGACCCCTATCACAAACATATATAATATATACATATATTGATTGGGTAACTTCCAATGTCTATGAGTACATGAGTAATCTAAATCTATTTGGATTATTTCAGTGCATGACTCTACTTAGGACAACATCACATATCGATCATTAGGATACTACCCTAAGATCACTAGTACTTTCGGTCCCTTGGGCCTAGCCAAGCATAAGCAACAATTGTTTATAAGCCAATTATAACTTAGGTTCAATTTGATTCTACCATGACAAGCACAACCATCAAATGTAGTATACATATACTTAGCGTCCTGATATCTACATGATCTTAATCCTCTTAAACTTTGAACTTACCCAAAAGTTATAGATGTACACATTTAAGGCTCTAGAATAGCTAAAGTAATCTAATTTTAGTCATTTGGTTGGTTAAAAAATGTTGGAAAATAGAAATTGATTAAAAACATCATTTTAGGAAAAGTTAAGAATATCACGGGTATGTTCTTGCTCGTATACCTTACTAGCAAAACGTGTTGGGGAATACAGGTGGAAACATGATTATGTTTTTGCTTGTGTACTTCTTAGCCAAGAAAAACCCTTTATTTTTACACACTCCATAACCATGAACACCCCATTTGTGTGTGTACTTGAAGATCACAGTCATGTTGGTCCAGTGTTCTTCTTAGACTTCTTCGTTTTTGTGAAAACTTGCGATTTTCATCTAAAATTTGGTTTTTGATCACTTCCACTACATAATCTTTCATGCGTATTGAATTCCAATAATAATCCACACTCCTTAACAAATTTTTCATCACTAGAAATCTAAATAACTCATCATTCATACACATTAATACGGCAATTATCATCATTCACAAAACTTAATCAAAATTTTCCAATTCCTTGATCACTCCTTATGCTTTTTGAACAATTTTGATACCCCCTACCACTATTAGTTTGTCCTTCAACCACAACATTCTTTTTTGAGTTAAGGCATATACTATAACACATTGTATTTAACAAAATTACTACTTACCAATGCGATTCCCCTAGAGAAAACAAAATAGAGTTGTTTCCTTTTCAAGAACATGAATGTATCTTTGTTTCTTCATTTCTTGCCTTGTGTTATGGTAGTCACTAAAGTAAAACTACTATGAGAATAAATGTGAGAGAAAGGAAGGTGAAAAAGAAATGAAAGAGAGAAAAGGGGTATATCTTTTAAACATTTGGTAAGTTAGCAGTTTGTGTTAGGTTAAATTATGACATTTGCCCACATAATTATTTACATAAGCATACTTGAATCTATTGTGTCAGAGAGATGTTATGTGGAGGATCAATCTTCTAGCTCATAATAGTACCTACTCTTTACTTTCTCTCACTTAATGGGATATGAGAGAGGTAAAATAAAAGAAATGCTAATGATGCAGTACTTAAACTAGGACCCAACCTTAGTTATAATCTTTAATATTTTATTTCATTATGGCCCATTACAGTAAGTAAAATAAAGTATATGGGTTTTTACACATTATAACTCATACAAAAAAATTCACAAGATGAGTTTAATAGTCATATCCATTAATTAACTGAATGATTACTTTTATTTAATGCTTAACTCCTTAAATCAATTAGACAATTAATAATATACAATTAATTGATATTGTGAACCACAAAAATATGACAATCTCTAACTTGGGCCATATATATTACTTAATAATTGTTTATTGTAAAATCCTTCTGAGTTTAACCTTTTATTGGCTATATTAAGTCTCATCTTCAGCAATTTGGTCCACCAATCACACAATATAGAATTAAAGTAGCCTTTGTCACTATTCATTGTGATAATAGTTACTGATACCAATATAATTAACAACATGGATCAAGTATGGATGTGTAGTATAGAAATTACATGTAATGGGATCCTTAACATGCCTATTTCCAACAAGTTCTACTTTATAACTCATATTATAATCCATACCTTTATACACAACTGTAGTAGGAATGTATACAACTTTATTTCAAAGAATTCTAAACAACCATATATGAGTTAACTATAATAAAATGTAATATACCACTAAACATTAACTAAAAATAAATCTCCACTATATTGTCACATCATTAAGATGAGTAGCACCCTTATGAGAGACATGCTTATGAAATATCTTAGGTGGTAAGCCCTTAGTAAATGGATCCACAATCATGAGCTTTGTGCTAAGATGTTCAATTGACGTTGGAGAACTTTGAACTCTCTCTTTAACAATAAGAAACTTTCTGTTGATGTGTTTCAATTTTGATGAACTCCTGTTGCTCTTAGAATATAGTTCAATGGCCTTATTATCATAATTTATCTTCAACGATTTTTCAATACTATCAACAATTTGCACGCCCATGATAAAATTTCCCACCCATATTCCTTAGTTAAGTACCTCATAACAAGCAATGAATTCTGCTTCCTTAGTAGAAGCTATAAGCATTTGTTTGATACTTTTCCATGACACAACTCCACTAGTTATCATGAAGACACGTTTTGTTGCTCTTCAATGATCCATGCTAGGATTACTCATATATTTGCTAAGCATTTTAACAATGTATGCAATATCTGGATGCACATATATTTGAGTAGACATAAGACTACTTATTGCTGATGCATAAGGAATCTACTCCATTTCCTTTTTCTAAATGTCACTCTTAGGATATTGATGTAAACTGAACTTATCACCCTTTGCTACTGGAGTGTATCTTAGTGCACAATCTTTCATGTTGAATCTACTAAGTACTTTATCAATATATGCCCTTTGTGATAAGCCTAATATACCTCATGAATGATTACGATGAATCTATATGCTCAACATAAATGATGCATTGCAAATATCATTCATTTTAAAACTATTTGAAAGAAATCTCTTGGTCTCATGTAACATGCTGATATGGTTGCTTGTAAGCAAAATATCATTACTGTATAATACTAGAAGAACAAATTTACTCCTATTGATCTTATGATACACATATTAATCAACAACGTTTTCCTTAAAACCAAAAGAGGTAATTACTTGTAACACTCTAGAACCTAGAGCATCACAGCCCGCCATGTGTTACTATTACCAAGCAACACATGAAGGCTCTAAAACTACATAATACTTCAAAACTTGATCATATACATTATTTACCATACTACCATAACTATAATCAAATGAATGACTCACAAATGAGTCATTATGAATTTCATTATTTAATAATAACAAAATCTCAAGCTATAATTTATCTCTATAACTTCAAATTAATGAATAAAACATTAAATTACAAATATTCAAAATTCTTGTTACTTTTCCTTCACATAATAATAGTGTTCTCTTTCCATCTCATCCAAGTAATGTCCCAGCAAGTTCCCATTCTCATCATACTCTAGTTGTTCGTCATTTTTGCCTGCAACAAATATATATATATATATATAGGAAGGGGGGTGAGCATAAGCTTAGTACATGAGTACCACACTCACAAGCGCATGACACACCATAATAATAGCACACGAATATATGCAACATTTATCCACAACACATTCACCATTCAACTTACAAATCAATACCAAAATGAATTATAACACATGGGGGTACTCATGACCCTGGTATACACAACATTTGTCCTAATGGGTACTTCCACTACGGGCCTCATCTAACACTAAAGGAAACTGCCACTGCAGGCCCCGTTTAACCCTAATCTATCTTAGATCATTTTGATACATGGGTCCACTAGAGACAACGTAATATACCGATAATTGAGGAGCCCCTTTAGGATTTGCCACTGTGGGCCCTTAGGTTAAGCTAAACATAAGCAACATATCTCATTCAATTCATATATCATAGTAATACTTCATTATTCCAAGTAATTCCAATAATACCTTAACATTTCATTATTTCACATATAACTTATTAGATAGCTACCTATCAATCACATACAACAAATAGAGTAAACACGTACCTGGAATCCTAGCCTTAAGCATTTCTTGTCCTAAACTTAAGCTAAGTTGATATCTGTATAATCATCAACACATCATTTTTAGTACTAATTTAAACATAATGTAACTCTCCTAATTTCTCTTAATCTATTAGGTTATCTATGGTTATAGTAATTGTCTTGGTTGAGTGAAACTTGGTTCATCAAAGAGGTAATTTGATATATATTGATAATGTCCATCACTTAACATAGCCATGTTGGAGGTCGTGTTACTTAACATAGGCTAGTACACGACTGTGTTAAGGGTCGTGTATTTCTTGGTGAGATTTAGCTTCAACAGGGTTGGAACACGGTTGTGTTGGGAGGTTGTGTTTCTCTTGAATCAACATTGTTGAAACACAATCATATTGGGAGGCCGTGTATCTCTCAGTATAACTTTTGAATTCAACACGGTCGAAACATGACCGTGTTGGGAGGCCATGTATCTTTTGGCATAACTTTTAAATTCAACATGGTTGTAACACGACCGTGTTGGGAGGCCGTGTATCTCTCAGCCAATCCCACGAACCCTAATTATTTTACTCCAAATTCTACTAAACTCACTCCTTGTTATCCTTAGACTCAATTAAATTTTTGAAGTATGTAATTACTCCACAATTTACCTAACTTAGAATACTTACATCGAACTTCCCACGTATTGACTTCTTGATTCGGGAATTCCTTTGTTCTTTCATTTCCTTTTGTTACACTGTGATATCTCCTTGGATTAATTTAAGTTTTCCTAAAGAGGCTCTCTCTCTTTTTGTATCACTAGATCTCTCTAGGCTGCTACGAATGGTCAGATATGCAAAAAGGAGAACCCTAGGGTAGTTTAGTATATATATATAGTCTCGTTAGAAAAGACAAAACTACCTCCGTCTCTTATCCTTATTTGCATGATTGCCCTTGCTCTTATATTATTTATTTATTTGTTTATTTAATAATTACGATTATTTAAATTTGTATATATAATATTTAGAACCTTGTATTACATTCTCCCCCTCTTATTAAAACTTTCGTCCTCGAAAGTTACTTGGAATTAGAAAGAGTTCTAGATGCTTTCTCTTCATTTCTTCTTCTAATTCCCATGTCACCTCTCGTTTTGTTTGATTTGTGCATTGCACTTTGACATAAGGAATTCTTTTTCTTCTTAAAACTTGTTCCTTGATATTCACTATCCTCACAAGTCTTTCTATAGAGGACGAGTCTAGTTGTACCTTCAGAGGTTTTAAGGCTATCACTTGATCTGGGATTGGTACAAATTTTCTTAATATCAATACATGAAACACATCATGTACTCCGGCTAGATTTGGCGGTAGCGCTAACTTATATGCAACTATCTCGACTTTTTCTAGAATTTCGAATGGACCCACATATCTTAGATTCAACTTACCCCGCAGTCTAAGCTAGATTACCCCTTTAGTTGGAGATATCTTCAGTAAGACTTTATCCTCCACTTGAAAATCTAGAGGGCGTTGCCGTTTGTCTACATAACTTTTCTAGCAACTCTAGGCTGATTGAATTTGTTGCCTTATGATTTTAACCTTGTCTACTATTTCTTATACTATCTCGGACCCTAATACCTGTCTTTCTCCCACTTCATCCCAATGTAAGGTAGATTTGCACTTCCTGCCATATAATGCTTCATAGGGAGCCATTTGTATAGTAGCTTGGTAATTGTTGTTATAAGCAAATTCTACTAAAGGTAAATGATTACTTCAGTTACCCCTTTAATCCAATGTATAAGCTTGTAGTAAATCTTCTAGAATTTGAATAGTTCTTTCAAATTGCCCATTTTTCTAGGGATAAAATGCTGTACTAAATTGGAGTTTGGTTCCTAGAGCTTAATGTAGACTTTTCCAAAATTTACTCATAAACCGAGTATCCCTGTCAGATGTAATTGTAGCTGGTATCCCGTGTAATATGACAATCTCTTTAATATACATTTGAGCAAGCTTTTCTAGTCTATAGTCTACCTTAATTGGCAAGAAATGTGCGGACTTGGTCAATCTGTCTACTATCACCTAAATTACATCATATTTCTCCCTTGTTCTTGGGAGTGCTATGACGAAATCCATAGTTATATGTTCCTACTTCTATTTAGGTACAAGAAGAGGTTGTAACTCACCAGCCAGTCTTTGGTGTTCAATCTTTATTTGCTAACAGGTGAGACACCTAGACACATATTTTGCTATCTCCCGTTTCATATTTTTCCATCAGTAAGTGTTCTTGAGATCCTTGTACATCTTAGTACTTTCTAAGTGTACTGTATATCCTGATTAATGGGCTTCCTTCATAATCTTCTTCCTTAATTTTTTGTTATTTAGAACACACCATCTATTACCATACTTGACTACCCCTTCAGTGTTTAACACAAATTCTATGGCTTCACCCTGTTCTAATTTGTTCCTTATCTTTTGAATTTCAAGATCTTCCATTTGTGCATTTTTAGTTTGATCTATAAGATTGGGTTGGATACTAAGTGTAGCCTATTTCCCACTTCTCGTGTCACCACTTCCAATTTCAGCTTATCCATATCTTCTAATATCTTCTTATGGGATGTGACTAATCCTGCAATATTTATGTGTTTCTTCCTACTTAACGCATCTGTAACCACGTTTTCTTTTCTAGGGTGATAATGAATTTTCACATCATAATCATTTATCAGTTCTAGCCACCTTCTTTGCCTCATATTCAATTCCTTTTGGGTAAATAGATATTTCAAACTTTTATGATTTGTGAAGATTTTATACTTCTCCCCATAAAGATAGTGTCTCCACAATTTCAGTGCCAAGATTACAGCAGCTAATTCCAAGTCATGGATGAGGTAATTCTTCTTATATTGTTTCAGCTAGTGGGAGGTATATACAATGACTCTCCCATTTTACATAAGCACACACCCCAAACCTTGATTTGATGCATCACTAAGTACTTCAAATTCTTCTCCTATCTTCGGTAGGGCCAACACTGGAGCTGTCATTAATTTATTCTTCAATTTCATGAAGCTACTCTCGCATTCATCACTCCATATGAACTTGGCCTTTTTCTTTATCAATCGACTCAAGGGAGTTGCTAACTGGGAGAATCCTTCTACAAAGTATCTGTAGTACCCAGCTAATCTTAGGAAACTCCTTACTTCTATTACAATTCTTGGTCTTGGCTAGTCACTTACCGCCTTCACCTTCTTAAGGTCGACCAATATTCCATTCTTATTCACCACATGTCTTAAGAAGAATACCTATTCCAACTAAAATTCGCACTTACTAAATTTTGCATAAAGCTTTTCTTCCCTAAGTCTTTCCAGTATGGTTATGAGATGTACTTCATGTTCTTCTCTACTTTTGGAATAGATGAGGATATCATCTATAAAAACCACTACAAATTGACCTAACCAGTCTTTGAGCACTCTATTCATGAGGTCCATGCAGGCTGCTAGAGCATTTGTCAAACCAAAAGGCATCACTTAAAACTCGTAATGGCTATACCGAGTCCTAAAAGCAGTTTTCTATATGTTTACCTCCTTGATTTTTAACTGATGGTACCTCGATCTTAGGTCAATTTTGGAGAAGACTTAAGCTCCTTGTAATTGATCAAATAGGTCATCAATCCTAAGGAGTGGGTATTTGTTCTTGATTGTGACTCGATTTAGCTCCCTATAATCTATATATAACCTCATACTCCCATCCTTCTTCTTAACAAATAGCACTAGAACACCTCATGGTGAGACACTTGGTCTAATAAACCTACTATCTTGAAGCTCTTGAAGTCGAGTCTTAAGTTTAAATAGTTTGGTAGGTGCCATTCTGTATAGTGCTTTAGATATGTGTGCTGTTCTCGATATAAAGTCAATATAGAACTCTATCTCTCTAGCTGGTGATAAACTCGGCAAATTCTCAAGAAAAACATTTGTATACTCATTCACTACATGTACAGTTCTCAATTCCTTAACCTATCTTGTCTCTACTGATAAGGCTGACAATCTTCCTTTATTCCACAACTCGTATGTTGGAAGAGTCGTAGGCCTCTATGGATCTAACTTGTATACAATTTTCTCCTCATAAGGAAAATCAAACTTAACCACTAGATTGTGAGAATCTATAGTGGCATTGTACTTATACAACCAGCTCACTCCTAATATTAGATCAAACTCTATTATCTCTAATACAAACAATTTAACTGGAATTTTCTTGCCATGTATTACAATCTTTATATCTTTACATATTCAATCTAATTTCCCTCCTACTCTAAAAGGAGTATTTACAATCATAGCATTCTCTAATACAATAGGTTTTAATCTACATACATTCATAAACATAGGTGATATGTAGGAACGAGTTGCACCTATTTCAAACAATACATAGGCAGCATTTGAGTTTATAAGCAGTGTACTTGCTATGGTATCTTGATCATGGGCACCTTGTTGCTGCTATTTTTGTAATGTAAACACCTTACCAAGTGCCCTTTGTCTTGGCCCCCCATTTTGATTTTTGCCTAGTAGTCCTCTAGGTGTAGTCCTTATAGGCTATTGAGCTTGTGGGGGTGCAGTTGCTTAAGTGTGTTGAGCACCACACTCAAATGATCTATGCCTTCTTTGCTTACAGGTATAGTAGAAGGTTTGAGGGAGAGTCCTATCAATACAGTTCCTGCTGGTATGTCTTATTTTGCCATAGGAGAAGCATGCCCCTTTTAGCCAATTACATTGTTGTAGATCATGTGGTCCTAAACATCTAGGACATCTCACACCTTGACTTGCCTGTGGTGGGGGAGGCAGTGCTAGAGAAGAGGTCTAGGCACATAAGCCATAGGTTTGGCTAGATATACAATTGGCCTCTTCCCTTTATTTGCATATGGTATGTTGGAAACAAGCCTTTTTCCTAAAATTGATCCTAATTTGCGAGATAATTATTCCTTTATTCTCTTTTTGCTCTGCTCCAAGTATTTTGCTTTGTCAACTACTTCTATATAAGTAGTCAACTAAAAAGCCCCCACTTCATGTTGTAAGGTAGGCTCTAGTCCTCTCAAGAATCTTTTAGCTCGGGAGGCATCATCTCCTCTCATCACCTCTAGCAAGAATTTGCTTAAGTGGTTCAGCTCCGCTTCATATGCCTTTATAGATCTACTGCCCTACTGGTAGTTATAATAATCCGCCTCCATTTTGTCCTTGATGCTGTTGGGGAAATACTTTTTATAAAAGAGTTGCTTAAACCTCTACCATTAGTTAGGAGCTCTTACTAATCTAGATATACTAGTCCACCAATTTGCAACTGCTCCCTTCAACATATAAGTAGCATATCTCACTTTTCTATCTTCAAGGACCATGAAGGCTTCAAAGGTCCTTTCAGTCTCAATGATCCAATATTTAGCCTCTATTGGATCATCAACCATTGGGTAGAACTCCTTAGCTAATCTTACAGATTTTTCTAGCCTACAAGGTTCTTCGACAGGCCTGACAAGTCTCATAGCTTGTTGTTGTTGTTGTGCCAACATTTTCACTAGAGCATTTATAGTCTCTAGCATTTGAGCAGCTATGACATTAGTCTGCTTTGGGGTTTCCTATTGAGATGGTCTTTAAGGGTTCTTATCCTCTAAGGCATCTCCACCCTATCCAACACTAGATGAACCTTGCGTGATATGTCTTCTTGGAGGCATTCTGTGTAAATTGAGACAGTAGAATGATTTTAGAGTTAGAATTTATAAGGAGAGTTAGTGACAATATACATCTATTTATACCCAAGCTTAAACATATGTATATACCTATACGTAATTAAATAAGAATATTCAACAAAATATAATTGCATAGAATATTTAGATTAACATAACATAATAGTTATCCCTTAATTTATCCACTTTCTTCATTCTTATGGATCTATAGATCATTTACTTGGTCTTCTAAAGATTTTAACTTAACATCTATTGATTGAATCTTACACCTTTTAGATCATCACTTAATTTTATAAGCCATTAACTAAATCTTTTTTTGAACACAACTTAAATTCTAAAAATCATCAAAACCTAATGTCCTAATATTACTTACTTATTTTCTTTTGACCAAAACCTAAGCTTCTACGGATCATTAACCTAAGCTTTGATACCACTTAAGCTGTAATGCCCTAGAACCTAGAGTATCATAGCTCGTCATGTATCACTACTACCAAGCAACATACTAAGGCTCTAAAACTGAATAATATTTTGAAACCTGATCATATACATTATCCATCATACTACTATAATTATAATCAAATAAATGACTCACAGATGAGTCATTCCAAATTTCATTATTTAATAACAACACAATCTCAAGCTATAATTTATCTCAATAACTTTAATTTAACGAATAAAAAATCAAATTACAAATATTCAAAATTCCTGTCACTTTTCCTCCACATAATAGTAGTGTTCTCTTCCCATCTCATTCAAGTAATGTCCCACCAAGTTTCCATTCTCATCATACTCTAATTGTTCGTCAGTTTTGCTTGCAGCTAAAAAAAAATATATAGGAAAAGGGGTGAGCCTAAGCTCAGTATGTGAGTACCACACACACATGCACATGACACACCACAATAATAGCACATGCATATATGCAACATTTATCCACAACACATTCACCATTCAACTTATAAATCAATACCAAAATGAATTGTAACACATAGGGGTACTCATGACCTCGATACACACAACATTTATCTTAGTGGGAATTGCCACTACGAGCCCTATCTAACCCTAAAGGGAATTGCCACTACGGGCCCTGTCTAAATCTAATCTACCTTAGATCATTTCGATACACAGCTCTACTAGGGACAACGTGGCATATCGATCATCGAGGTACTCTCTAGGGATTTGCCACTACAGGCTTCTAAGTCGAGCTAAGCACAAACAACATATCTCATTCAATTCGTATATCACAGTAATACTTCATTATTCCAAGTAATTCTAATAACACCTTAAAATTTCATTATTTCACATACAACTCATTAGAGAGCTATCTAGCAATCACATACAACAAATAAAGTAAACACGTATCTGGAATGCTAGCCTTAAGCACTTCTTATCCCAAACTTAAGCTAAGTTGATATCTGTATAATCATCAACACATCATTCTTAGTACTAATTTAAACATAATGTAACTCTCCTAATTCCTCTTAATCTATTAGGTTATCTATGGTTATACTAATTGTCTTGGTTGAGCGAAACTTAGTTAATCAAAGAGGTAATTTGATATATATTGATAATGTCCATCACTTAACACAACCATGTTAGAGGCTGTGTTGCTCAACAGGGGCTAGTACACGACTATGTTAAGGGTCATGTATCTTTTGGTGAGATTTGACTTTAACATGGTTGGAATACAATCATGTTAGGAGGTTGTGTTTCTCTTGATTCAACATGGTAGAAACACAATTGTGTTGGGAGGCCGTGTATCTCT
This sequence comes from Laguncularia racemosa, assembly GCA_037954665.1. Classification (NCBI taxonomy): domain Eukaryota; kingdom Viridiplantae; phylum Streptophyta; class Magnoliopsida; order Myrtales; family Combretaceae; genus Laguncularia; species Laguncularia racemosa. The sequence goes on from JBBMOL010000016.1 coordinate 8,533,653, forward strand.
TGGTATAACTTTTGAATTCAATATGGTCAAAACACGACCGTGTTGGGAGGTCGTGTATCTTTTGGCATAACTTTTAATCAAAGAGGTAATTTGATATATATTGATAATGTCCATCACTTAACACGACCATGTTAGAGGCCATGTTGCTTAATAGGGGCTAGTACACGACTGTGTTAAGGGTCATGTATCTTTCGATGAGATTTGGCTTCAATATGGTTAGAATACAATCGTGTTAGGAGGTTGTGTTTCTCTTGATTCAACACGGTAGAAACACGATTGTGTTAGGAGGCCGTGTATCTCTTGATATAAATTTTGAATTCAACATGGTCAAAACACGACCGTGTTGGGAGGTCGTATATCTTTTGGCATAACTTTTAAATTCAACATGGTCATAATACGACCGTGTTGAGAGGTCGTGTATCTTTCGGCTAATCCCACAAATCCTAATTATTTTACTCCAAACTCACTCCTCTTTATCCCTAGGCTCAATTAAATCTTTGAAATATGTACTTACTCCTCAATTTACCTAAGTTAGAATACTTATATCGAACTTCCTGCGTATCAACTCCTTGATTCCGGAATTCCTTTGTTCTTGCGTTCCCTTTTGTTACGCTGTGATATCTCCTCGAATTACTTTAAGTTTTCCTAAAGAGGCTCTCTCTCTTTTTGTGTTACTTGATCTCTCTAGGTTACTGCAAATGGTCAGATATGTAAAAAGGAGAACCCTAGGTTAGTTTAGTATATATATATAGTCCTGTTTGAAAAGATAAAGCTGCCCACGTCTCTTATTCTTATTTACACGATTGCCCTTGCTCTTATATTATTTATTTATTTAATAATTATGATTATTTAAATTTGTATATACAATATTTAGAACCATATATTACATCACTTGATATAATTTTTGATACTATGGGCAAGATGCTTACTTTAATCCATTGATGGATTTCTTTAATTTGCATACTAGATATTTTGATTCTTTAGATTCAAAGCTTTCTAGTTACTCCATATATATTGTTTCCTTGATGTTGCCATTGAGAAAAGTATTCTTTACATCCATTTGATGTAGCTTTAGATAATAATGAGCTATAAGTTTCATAATAATTTTAAAAGAGTCTTTCGATGAAACTTGAGAGAAAGTTTCTTTATAGTTGATGCCTTCCTTTTGAGTGAAACCCTTAATGACAAGATGTACTTTATATCATTTGACATTACCTTTTGAATCCCACTTGATCTTAAAAATCCATTTATAATTAGTTGATTTCACATCTTAAAGCAATTTAACAAGATCCCAAAAATCATTGTTTTTCATTTATTTCATCTCTTCCTTCATGGCATCAATCCAATTTTAGGAGTTTGCACTTTGATTAGCTTGACTGTCAAATGATGGATTATCTTCTAATCCCATATCAAACACATGCTCTTGAAGGTATACAACCTAATCATTTGGAATCATAGATCTTCTTTCCCAAGTGGATCTATGCAATGGTACTTGCTTTAAATGTTGTTGTGATTCCTCAATATAGGCAGAATCATGTTCCTCTATTGAACATCTATGTTTGCATCTTGAAAAGTAACAGGTGTGGTTATTGATACATTTTTAATTACAACTATAGGAATATTAACATTTTCCTTCTTAAAATCAATATTTCTAATTGGTGTGCTCTCACTATATTCAACAACCTCAAGAAATTTAGCGTTCCTAATCTCATGAAAAGGATCTACTTGAGAGTGATCATAGAACTTATATATATATATTTATCACTTTGAGTATCTAATAAAGTTGCAGTAACTGTTCTTGAGTCTAATTTTTTCCTCATTAGGCCTATATGGCCTAGCTTTAGCTAGACAACCCCAAATATGGAAATGCTTAAGACTAGGCTTCTTACCAATCTATAACTCATATGGGGTTTTAGTTACTACTTTGCTTGGAACTCAATTAAAGATGTATACTGCAGCCTTTACTACCTCTCCCCAAGGTGATACTGGTAAAAAAGAATTACTACTCTAGTAAAGAAGAATGACTAATCATACTTCTAATCATATCTTTTAAGGTTCAATTATGTCTCTCCGCTACACTATTTTGACTTAGTTGTCCCAACATGGTGTATTGGGGAACAATTTCACATTCTTTTAAGTATCTTGCAAAAGGTTTAGGACACTATTCACTAAATCCATAAAATCTAATATAGTATTCACTACCACAATCATATATAATAGCCTTAATTTTTTTATCAAGTTGATTTTCAACTTTTATCTTATATTCCTTAAAAATGTTTAGAGACTATGACTTCTTATGTACTAATTATAGGTACACATAACAAGCATAATCATATATGAAAGCAATAAAATACTATTGACCATTCCATGAAGCCGTACGAAATGGACCATATATATCACTATGTATTAATTATAAGATGCTAGAACTCCTTTTGGCACCCCTTTTCTTGATATTTATTTGTTTTCCCTTGATGCATTCAATGTATATTTCAAAATAAAAAAAAAATCAAGAGAATTAAGAATTCCTTCTAACACAAGCCATTGAATCCTTTGTTTGAAAATATTCCTTAAATGCCTATGCCACAACATGGATAAATTCTCATTTATTAATTTTTACTTTATACCAAAATCACTTGTATGCAAGGCTTCTTCTATATATGAGGCATGCAAATTCAATCTATTTAGATTATCAATCAAATTACTAGTAGTAATAGCATTTGAATATTGAAAAAGACTAAATTTTCAATCTCCAAATGAACAAAGATAATCGCAATTATCTAAACATAAATCAAATTTCGTCTATATAACTGTACATAATATGTCTCTTCTAAAGCTAAATAATAACTACACACTAATTGTAATCTAAATATGGCAATGGTCTCAATAGGAACCTTGTTGCCATTGCTCACATAGATGAATTTTTTAGCATCACTCGACACTTTAACTCCTTAGAAAATCCTACTTAGTAACATTTATGTGAATAGTTGCACCTATATCTATCCACCAAGTATGGGTTGGTATAAAAGTTAAATTAACTTCTAAAAAAAATGAAGTTGAGAAGTTCACCTTTCTTTGTGAGTCATTGTACATACTTCGAACAATCTTTCTTCACATGATTGGCCTTCTTGTAGAAGAAACAAGTGATGCCCTTATCTTGTTTTCATTGCACATGTGAAGTCCTAGCATCCACAACTCTTTTATCTTTGTGATTCATTTTCCTTTTCTTAGGAGTCTTATCCCAAGTGTGAGTCACCATGTGAGCACTTTCAATTCTCTTTTGTTTCAATCTTTCTTCCTTTTGTGCACATTGTACAATTAGCTTATTTAATGTTCATTTCTTCTTTTGAATATTGTAACTATTCTTAAAAAGATTGAATTGAGTAGGAAGAGAGATCAAGACGAGGTATATAAGAATGTCATTAGGCAATTCCAAGTTTAAGGCCCTCAGTCTTGTAATAAGATTAGACATCTTCATAATGTACTCCCTTATATTTCCTTTGTCATTATACAACATAGAAATGAGCTTTGCAAGAATGGTGCTCATTTAACCTTTTCAAAACTTGTAAATCGGTTTGCTATTTGGCTTAGGAATTGTTTAGTAATTTTCTTCTCATGTATAGCTCCCTTGATGGTATATGGAATGAAATGCATTATGATCATTAGACTCATACTATTAGAACACTCCCACTTTTTATAAATTGCCTTTTCCTTAGTAGTACTTTTGTTAGTAAGGGTAGGAGGTTCATCAATCTTGATCACATAGTCAAGATCTATGCATTCTAGCAAAATGGTGATATGTTCCTTCCATTTTGTTTTTTAAATTCATGTTATTAAGCATTGGATTGTTATTTAAATTGATAGAAATAGATGTAGCACTAATTGAACAAAGAATAAATCATGCTCACAATAAATGATAATTTTACACTTTATTGCATAGATAAACATAACACATAAATTATAATTATCAAGCATTGGATTGTTATTTAAATTGGTAGAAATAGATGTAGCACTAATTGAACAAAGAATAAATCATGCTCACAATAAATGATAATTTTACACTTTATTGCATAGATAAACATAACACATAAATTATAATTATCAAGCATCATAAGTCACATCAACATAGACCAATAACAAAAGTAATCTTTAATTGGGCCTTTATGAGACATCTAGTACATCATTAACATTTAGTCTTTGAATAGAAATATACGATGTTTTCTAAAATAATAATAAATATTGATAACAATAATTCTTTGAACAATATGCCTTCCTCTGGGTTGGCAAATTGCATGCATGAAATCATAATTATCACATATTTACTAACATATATCTATTATTTAGCCAAACAATAACATTTCTTTGGGTTGATTATTATTTGTATAGATTTAGACATTTTATAAAAATCTTTAACCTAATATCTAAATATTTCAAAATAAATCTAAATAATAGAGATTACTAAAGCAACATATTTATCTCAATTTTATTTTGAAATATTAGAATAAATTTACTGTAAAAAAATAAAAGAAAATAATAATCAATTTTATATCAAATATGTAACCTAACCTTGAGAAGGGTTTACGTTTAATCGGATCAAATAATAGAAACACTTTATCCGTTTCTATTACGACGAAGAAAAATACTAAAACCAAGTACCGAGTCTATCCGTAATATTCCACTCATCGTCTTGGATTTCACCAAGAATTGAAGAGGAAAGTGTCAATATATTAAAACTGGATCCACTTTCGTTAATAATAATATGAAAGCCCCTAACACCCAAACCACCCTTCCCCCACTCCCCCCCCAACTTTTTATAACACACCAAGAATCAAATTTTAGGTTAACACGCTTCTCAAGGTAACTGTAAAAGATTGCCAACTGCGAAAGGTTACCACTTGAGTTGTAATTAATCAAGAAGCAACAACGTAGTATGAATCGTTTTCTCTTTTCTTTATGTTATTTAATCTTATTGTTCATAATTCATGAAATACAGTTACTCTCAAAACACTAACCCATAAAATTGGGAAAAACAACACGTTACACAAATAGCCTTAAATCATTATATTCTTAAAAGCGCATGATTTGCAAATGTCTGAATCAGAATAATACGAACAGGAATATTTTTGTTACGAAATTAAGATTTTAATTTCACATATAATTGTTTTGATACCACTTATTAGAAATAAAAGTTTTAAATTTCAATAGATATTCTAAGATCTTATGTATGAAATCAAAGTACTATGAAAATAATTAATTGTTTGCAGAAACACACTTGAATTCATTGCGAAAGCAAAATGTTTTGTGGAGGATTGGTTTTCTAGGCTTTAGCAGTGCCCGCTCTTTATTTTCTCTCACTTGATGGGATATGAGGCAAATAAAAGAAACCCTAATGATACACTACTCAAATTAGGGATCTAATCCCATTTATAACTTTAATATTTTATTTTATTATGGCCTATTACAGTAAGTGAAATAAAATATATATGTTTCTACACATTATGCCTATACCAACAAATCAATGAGATGAATTTAATAGCCATGTTCATTAGTTAATTGAATAATCATTTTTATTTAATGGTTTAACTCCTTAATTCAATTAAATAGTCAACAATGTATAATTAATTAATATTGCACATCACAAAAATACAACAGGTTGCACATCTATAACTATGATAGTTTGCTTCTGCAGGTAGTTCTTGGATTAAGTTAACTCTTATGATTATACCTATAGGGTAGTAGTTTAGGAGGCAAAAGAGAAAAAAAAAATTATTAGTTGATATATGTTATGTATTATGTATATATGTTATATAAATACTAATAGAATTTTGATAGACAAGATAATAAAATTGATAGTTTTTAAAACAATTACCAGCTATGTTTTATACAAATTATATATGTTAAAATTCTATTGATATTTATATACAACATATACATAATATGTCATATATATCATCAACCAATGAATATTTTCTCAACAAAAGGAATGGCAATTAATAATACAAATAAAATGGAATTGGAAAGTAAAATATACGAGGAATTTAAAGCCATTTAATTTAAATTTTGATAGGATACTCAAGATTATTATAAAGCCCATAAAAATAGAACTCGATTGTTATTTTACAAATCACTCGAATAAGAAGACTTCCTATAAATGGAGGAAGAAGCCAACACCAAAAGAACTTGAGACTAAATTTTTCAAATATATAACTCGATACAAATTTGATCTCCTGAACCTAAATATAATAATATCAAACATGGGGTTAGGAATTAGGGTTAACAATGCGTTAGCATGGGTAATAGGGTAGCTATATATTCCTATATGCTACCTTGTCTTAAATGAATAATTAGCATCTTCGCTGTGTAACCTATGTGGGTTAAAAAATTATGACTTGTTCCCTGCTTCAAGTGGGTTTTGTTTTACCAGTGGCGCACACATGACACAACAAAGATTACGGTATGAGCAAAACATTAAAACTTTGATTACATCTCATAAATATGACCTTAAAATAAAAGTTGTTAAATATTATGTATAATTGTAAAATCAATCTAATACAAGTCAATAACAACTTTAACTCTAAGGAATTATAAACCAATTATTTTTTTTTTAGAATTTCATTGTTATTTCTAATCTTACTATAAATTACACTTATTAACTATTAAATGTAGACAAGAGGGAAATTTATCATATTAATTTTTTGGATTTGAAAAGGCTTACTAAAATTTAATAAATCGGGTGGGTCAAGTTCAATATTGTCTTTGCTCCTTCTAGCGATACAAGCTATCACTACCTCCAATCACTGAAAAAAATTGCCTTCCTTGTCTCATATGATGTGAGGTTGGGCGCATCTCCGTAAGTACAAGTTAATTGTCATTCCTATTAACAATTGTCCGATTTAGGAATAGCACAAGCACGAAGATGTGTTAGAAAGATCTTTATTTTTAGTGTGTTTTACTATATTCAAACCAAAACAACGACCTAAACACATGATTATAACATAATAAACTCGTAAAGCATAGTAATTATAAAAAGTAGATCGATAAAGATAGTTAAAACTAACACACGTATTTTTTTTAAGCAACACAATTAAATGATTAATTTGAATAAAGTGATCAGAATACCAATAACTAAAATCAAACAACCGATTTAGGAACTTAAATTGTAATAAAGCAAAAAGGAATCTTTTTTTTGTGGGATTGGGAAGTAACTAGCAATAGTGATTTTCGAATTGACTATAACTCAATGAATAAGCAATGAGTGATAAGTTTGATATGTGAAATGAAAAAAACCGGGAATTTTTATTTTATTTTTAAAGAATATACCTACATACCCTTACCCTAATCGTGTAACTTAATTATTGATTTGGGATCTTTCATATATATGTGTGTGTATGTGTTTGAAAAGATTACCTTTAGTTTCATGAAATATTGCAATTTTGTGAAATAGTTTTTATGCCAATCAAATACAAAATTAGTTTTGTAGAGAATGAATTTTTTTTTTTTTATGAAGTCAAGTAAACATGTTATAAGACTTAAAAAAAGGTCATAAGTACTTTGTAGATGGCTGAAAATATTACATAAATGTAATGGGCTATGCTTATTGATTATTTGGCTTAACTCATTGGGCTATGTGGCATGACCTAATGAGTTCAGTCTAATTATTGGGATAATTCAGGGATAATTGACTTAGTGGGCTCGGAATAGGGATCATTGGACTGGTTCATTTGCATCCAACTTTTCTCCAGTAGGCTCATGTATTTATGAGGAAGGCTATTAGCCTTGGGCCTATGGCAAGCTCATTAAGATAACCCTAAATTGAGCAGACTCTATCTCGCCCATTGATCGCTAAAGTGATATAATAGATGTCATCAAGCTTAAGAGTCTATAAATCTTCAGCCATTCCTCCTCATTAAAGGACCTTTTTTCCTGAATTCCTAAGATTAGAGAAATGGTGTTCCACCAATAGTTCTCTACTCTTAAAGATCAAACAAGAGATCAGGTGAAGAACGATCTCCATTGTCTAAGAACTGCAAGGTTGACACTTAAGGTCCCCTTAACTCCCTCATCTATCACTTGTGCATTTGAGATGCTTGAGATTGCTTGTTCCTCCTCCGTGCCTCTCTCTTCCTAGTCATCTCATCATGTGCCATCTCTAAATTGCTTTTCTTTGAAGTCACGTGTAATGTAGAGCCCCCGTAATACGCATGTGACCACTCCTACTAGGACCCCCCATCTATATTTTAGAGGTTCTGCTAGGTACAGAGTTAAGTGATAGAAGAGTAATGGCACCCCTTAGGAAGAGAGGACCATTTGACAATATCTATCAAGAACAAGATCCTAACACTAAACTGATGGAGCAGAACCTGCCTTAAATACTGGTTAAGGTAATTCACAGCTTGAGTCTCCCATAGATCTTACACAAATGATGTAGACTATGCAGGAGAACACAAGGGCTCTAAATCAACTTATGACCATGCTTGCACCACTTGTCACAGGGTTGGCTACTATTACTGCTGTGCAATAAGGTGTGGCTCCACCAAACACCAACATTGCTATGCAACAAGGTGCCACCCATGTAACTCCATCACTTGCAGTTCATCCCATTAACCCTCCTATGGATGAGAGAACATTCTTCAAGGGCAAACAACTCAACCAAATGTTCTACCTCCTAATGCTCTCAGTGGATTTAGCCGTTAGCCTACTCCTACACCTGCTTCGATGGTATTTGCCCCAAGGACTTCCTTTGTAATGAAGGAAGACTTGGACATATACTTAAAAGAAATATAAGTAAAGTCAATTGTGGGAGTACCAAAGTTAAGACTTCCTTACCATCGGCACATTGCTAAAAAGTCATATCCTAAGGACTATGTTAGTCCTAAGTTCATCTCGTTCAATGGCAAAAAAGGGAGAGCCAAAGAACATTTACTTAAGTTTATAGAGACCCTGGAGGTATACAGGCTGGATGCTAACCTGAAGCTCAAATAATTTTCCAAATCACTAACTGAAAAGGCATACACTTAGTATGTCAATCTCCTTACAGGGTTAGTTGATTCATGGGGGTTTGTGTAAGCTATTCCTAGAGAAATTCTTCTCCACTTAGGAACGGGTCATGATCACAAACATGGGAGGAACATGGCAATACCCTAAGAAAGACTTGATGGATTATGTAGAATTCTTCAGGGAGTGAACACTGGACATTCAAGACGTATGTGATGAGAGGGAGCTAGTGAAGATTTACATCCAAGGGATGTTCACTAAGTATGTAGTCCACTTAAAAAATCTTAATCTAAGTTCGTTTTCTGCATTGGTCGAGACTGCAAGGAGAACTAATAGTTCTGTTGCAAGATAATGTAGAGAAAATGGGAGGTTTGGGAAATAAGCAACTTTGCTAGCTTGGCCAAAGTTGCGACCCCTAGGGACAATAAGAAGCCAAAGAATGATATATCTCGAGGATCTACATCAATCCACCCCCCCCCCCCCCCCCCCAAAAAAAAAAAAAAAATGCAGGATCAACTTAAGCTACAAGTTGATGAAATTAAAGAGTTGGATCTAGCGAAACTAGGGGTATCTCTAAGACATATCTTCATTGGTAAGAATCTCTCGCAAGAGATGAAGGTCCTCTTAGTGGAGTTGCTATGGAAGTATTGAGATGTATTTGCATGGACTTATGATGAAATGCCAGGACTGGACCCCACTTTAGTGCTACATAGATTGAACATTGCAGCTAAGGTTAAGCCAGTAAAACAAGGACAATGAATTTTTCACCTAGAATTTGAGGTCTAAATCAACGAAGAGATTGAGAAATTGCTTAAAGCTAGCTTCATCAAGCCAATTGAGCACCCATCATGGTTGGCCAATATCGTACCTGTGAGGAAGAAAAATGGCCAAATATGAATCTATATAGATTTTTGTGATCTCAATAAGGCTTGCCCAAAAGATGACTTCCTATTGTCAAATATTGATATGTTAGTAGATGCCACAGCTAGACATGAGTTGCTCTCGTTTATGGATGGTTTTAGTGGCAACAATCTAATTAAAATGGCCATTGGAGACGTTGAGTGTACTGCTTTTAGGACACTAGTTAGGAATTTTTACTATACAGCCATGTCCTTCGGGCTTAAGAATGTAGGAGCTACTTACCAAAGAGCAATGACTACTATTTTCCATGATACGATTCATGACTTCATGGAAGACTATGTGGATGACATCGTTATCAAGTCAAGGTGGGCGTCAGATCACTTGATACACTTGCAGAAGGTTTTCTAGCAATGCTGGTTGTATAAACTGTACATAAACCCACTAAAGTGTGTTTTTGGTGTAGCGTTTGGAAAAATCCTTGGATTTGTATTTCACAGAAAAGGGATTGATGTTGATTTAGCAAAAGTGTAGGCTATACGATCCATGCCTTCACCCACTAACCCGGAGGAATTAAAAACGTTCATGGGGAAAGTGTCTTACATCAGGCAATTCATCCTAAAACTAGCCGAGATCTCTTATCCCCTATAGCAACTCATGAAGAAAGAAGCACTATTCGAGTGGGGGCAATTACAAGAGGAGGCCATTCAGAAGGTAAAAGATATACTCACGTCTCCATAGACGATGACAATGCCGGTCAAGGGTTTACCAATGATTCTCTACTTAACATCCACTAATAAGTCCATTGGTGCTTTACTTGCAAAAGAACTTGAGGGAATGGAGTGACCTATATATTACCTAAGTCGATCCCTCTAAGGGAGTGAACTCAATTACTTAGTCTGTGAGAAGCATTGTCTTGCATTGATATTTACTACACAAAAGTTGCATCATTACTTATTGGCGCATAAAGTCAATCTTGTCACTCACTTCGACTTGATAAAGTACTTGCTATCATAGCCGGTACTATCTAGATGAATCGCAAAATGGTTACTTCTCCTATCAGAGTTTGATATTATGGTTATGCCACCTAAGGCTATCAAGTCTCAAGCTTTAGTAGATCTCTTAGCTCATTTTCTTATGGCAAATGAGACTTACATCGCAGATACGATCCCAGTAAAATTTCATGACGACGGAATTGGGTGAGGAATGGCAATTACAGTTTAATGGCTCATCTGCTAGTATTAGGAAAGTAGCTGGGGTAGTATTGATAACCCTTGAAGGTCAAGAGATACTGCTAGCATTTAAACTAGATTTCCATTGCACCAATAATGAGGCTAAGTACAAGGCTCTACTACTCGAACTCATTTCGGCGTAAAGTGTTAGGGCATCTCATTTGTGCATTCATGGTGATTCAAACCTAATTATCAAATAGGTTAATGGTGAATTTGCTCTCAAAGAACCAACACTAGCACCTTACAAGGCTACAATACAATCTTTGGTTAGTAAACTCAATTTAGTGAGATATGAACATACCAAAAGATCGACCAACCGTTATACGAACATACTTGCAACTTTGGTATCCAAAGTACGGATGATAAGCCAATTAAGTTTTCGGCGAGGGAACAAGTGCAACCAAGGCCAAGACCTGAAGGAGTACTACCATTCGCGATGAAAGAAGAAAAGATGCGAGCCGGAAGGACGACGAGAGATGATCGTTCGGAGGAGATGCGGCACTAATTAAACGGGAGAGCCTTGTGGATGAATTAAACCTCCACTGCAATTACCACTCATTACGCCGACATAGGAGTGAATCTATTATCAAAGGGAGGAGAAGCCGATTATCCGAGCATGACTGATTCCTTTACTGTTGATTCCGATGTCGGTATTAGAAATGTATTCTTTGATCCATTCCCTTGCGCTTGAGCTAAGGGACAGGTGGGATTGATGTCACTAGGCTTAATGGAATTGGTGCCAAAGGCTTTCTAGAGTCCTAAAGGATATCGCATAGCAACTCCGTACATTGAAGGCGGAGATCCTATTTCTGTTTTGAGGGAATGATTTTAGCACAAGAAATTAAGTAATATAGAAGAGGGCTAATGCCTCATCTAGTGTGCATCTTAGGAAGAGAAGTGGGCAAATGATGGGCAATGTAGCAGTATTTTTCCTTGCCTTTCTGACTGGATTTCCTGCTGCAATTGAATAAGAAGTGGGACTATTTCAAGCCGAAGATGATGGTTTAAGTATTCAGGTCACTAAGAAATCGGTTTCGTACATAGCTCTACAGTTGCTAGATGAAGAAGAAGAAATGCCAAATGATTGGTGAACCCCCATTAAGGGTCAGTTAGCGTATCCTAGCGCAGCTTCTCTGGCAACCTTAAAAACTTTTCTCGTCATTAATGGCATCCTGTACTTCAAAGGTCCAGAGGGCATCCTATCGCGATGTATTGGTGCAAAGCAAGCATACTTGATGTTGGACAAGTATCACAAAATGTAGTGTGGAGAGGAAGTCCCATCCTTGTATCGCCACATACAACGTGCAGGGTATTACTGGCCAACTATGGCCAAAGATGCTTCTTACATGCAAATGAGTTGCCCAAAATGCTCCGAGATTTGCCACTTCGTGGTAAGTGCTGGCAATTGAAGATGCCCTTATATAGACTATTTGTAAAATGACACCTTACCTATGAATGGCACTAATACCTGTATAGTAAAACGCAAGGTAAGGGGGTATATCATGCATGACGACCAGCTATACAGGGTATCATTCATGGGATAACCCCTTCGGTGTGTCGTACCATCCGAAATAGAGACTACACTAGCTAAAGCTCACTCTGGAGATGGTGGAGAACATCAAAGAGGAAGGAAGCTGCATTACCACCTATTGAGCTTGGGGTATTATTGGCTTACAATGGAAAATGATGTATTCAACTTTGCCAGGAGATGTGTCACATGCCAGCAACATGGGAATGCCATCCATGCTCCTACTGTTACACTGTATATCTTGACTACTCTATGGGCTTTCCATACGTGGGCATTCGACTTGATCGGCCTAGATCTTGGTAGTTACCGAATGCTTCACCAAGTGGGTGGAGGCAATCCCGTTAAAGAAAGCTACAAGACAAGCAATAGTAAGCTTCATGAAAGAACATGTCATCTGCCGGTTTGGAATCCTAGAGTGCATTCTTTCAGACAATGGTACACCCTTTATCAACTCACAAGTACGATAACTATTAGCCTCCTATGGTATCGATCACATAAAGTCTACACTTTACTATCCAAAAGGAAATGGCCAAGCAGAAGCAACGAATAAGACTCTTTTAAAAGTACTTAGTTATATGGTGCATGAAAATCACAAAGAATGGCATGACAAATTGCCATTGGCACTATGGGCATACAAGCTATCTAAATGAAGGCCCACTCAGGCTACCCCCTTTTCTTTAGTATATGGATGTGAGGTGATGATGCCCATATAAGTTTTGGTCCTATCTGCAAGATTGGCCATTAATGGTGAACTTAAACTAGATACTTTACGTATGCTTAATCTCGAAGCTCTAAAAGAGAGACGAGCCACTACGAAGTGTCACCTTGCCAATTATCGCCTATGATTACGTGTAGCTTATGATTGTTTAGTTAAAAAGCGTCCTTTCAGGAAGGTAATGTTTTACTTTGCACAACAGAACACGTGTGGTGAGGTATTCTAGCACCAAAGTTCACACCAAAGTAGGAAAGCCCCTTCATTGTTCATGAGGTCCATGAGAGTGGTTACTGTAAGCTTCTAAACCCAACAACTGATAAAGTTACTACACCTATCAATTTTCAATACATTAAAAAATTTCATATGTGAAATGAACGATGTATTTGCAAATTATCATGAATTATATGTATGACTCACACTGTTTGAGCCTTTTTTAATGCTTCCTCTTTAATACTTTCTTATCTTGTTGCTGCAAAGTTAGAGAGTTATCTTCTTAGTATACAAATATGATTAACTATTATCTCTTACATTGCTGTCACATGGTTAGAGCATGTACTCCCAAGTGCGCAATGAAATACTTAGCTTGCAAAAACATATCTACAAATTCTGAAATAAAGAATATATGGTTATTTATTGGGTAATACCCTCTTAACCATTAATGCTAGTATGTTGAAATACGCAATAAACACCACTATCATTATTTAAACGCGATTGATCATTTCAACCATTTAATGTATTGTTGCTAGCAAGTGAAAGCTTTGCTTCAATGCGCGACATAATAACTTAACTAAATGATGTGATTGTGACTAGCATCACTCATGGCAAGTACATGTGAATAAGTCATGATTACACATATATAACAATAAAATAAAGACAAACAACTTTATTGATTTCAATGTAATGCTTTAGAATGAAAACAAAAGCATAGTCATGTCGAATTATGATAGACAATCCAGGCCTACTGAGGACTTAAGATTTGAGTCTCCTAAAAGTGCCTTCATCTCAAGATCGGATGCTTTAATTGCTTCTTGCAACTCTTGCACTTTTCTCAGCAGTTCTTCATGCCACCTTTTGACAATATATTAATTCAACACTCTCTTGGCTTTAGTAGCAATAGGCTCTAAGCTATTAATTTTGAACCTTAGAAGGCCGCCCCCCTCAATGAATTTAATCACCTACTCAAGTTCTACCTCTGACAAGGAATCCCAAGGCTTGTTCAATAATAACGCAGTCTCCCCTAGCATCTTCACCATAGTGCAAGCTAGCTTAGTCCCTAACATAGGAGAATTAGACCAAAAGTCTTTGTCTATGGCATCAAGGGTCTCTAATGAGTCCAATAACCAAGATGGCACAATGAATCCTCGAAAGGATGTAGTTTCCTCTACTGCAACATAAGCCTTTGGAGTTGCTTCCTTGTCTCGAGGAGACATCGTAGCGATTGGGGGAGGAAGGATATCCATAGGAGATACATACAACCTATCTTCATATGTGCCAAAACAAAGCAGCGCATCAGCATGGTCACTAGCATTGATGTTATCATTATCCTCATTTATCTTTGTGACTAGTCCATTAGTATTAGTAGTAAGAGCTTTAGCTCCAACAGAGTCATGCAGCTCTTCAAAATCGTCATCATTGCTTTTGCCATCTTCAGCTGGTGATTCCGCATAATTCACTAAGTCTTGATCATCGTCAACTTGAATTAAAACGGTTGTTGAATTAATAGAAGTGCTAGAACAAACTTTAAAGCCCATCTCAACCTGTACATATATAATAGATAAGGGTGGTTAGTAAAAAAGACTACATATACATACATAATGACAACAAAGATACAAGGATGCTACCTTATGAATAAAGGTATGCTTAACCTGTCTATCCTTTGTCAATAGAAGAAATGGACGTTTATTCTTAGAGGATCTCATTAATCCCACATTAGTAGGAGATGTTGATCACTGATCCACCCATTCAATAGTCTCTTGGGCATCACCAATAGGCTTAAGCATGAGCTTAGGCGGTAATTTAAGGTAGAACTCCCAATGGCATACAGTAGACATACGAAGTGTATCATCTACTGAAGCAAAAGCATACGCTCAGAAGTCTTGCAAGCAGTTCGACCAATATGTTAGCCAACCAGGAAAAGTAACCCCGGAGCGACTTATAGAAGGAAAGTACAACTGATGCACTTCTAGATGAATATTTCTACAGTCACTTGGAGAGAGTGACTGACAACACAACTCAAAGTTGTTAGTAGTATTAGTCACATGGGGTATCACTTAGTCAAACCTAAGCTGGCATGCAATCCTGTGAGCAGAATTTACTACAACCCTTTGCTCCATATAACACTCAGAGGAGTCTTTGTTATCTAGGAGGGAGGGTAAACTTCATGCAGTACACCATAGAACAAATCTTGCCTCATAATTATAGAGGCCCTTAGGGCTATCTACTAAGGTCACAACTTCCCTTCAGCTTGGAGGATATAATTCCACCTTGTCTTCATAACTAGCAAGCCGTTTCACATAAGGAAGAAATGTGAATTCTGACTCAATGTTGATAAGCTGCAAAAGTGCTTGCTCAATAGTTCCTTCAACCCAAGCCAATGCTCTAGGAAGAGCAAGGTTGGATTTAACACTACTGAGAGGAGGTGTAAAGTGTTTCCGGAATCGTTCACAAAAGAAAAGTTGGAGAAATACTAGGTCTACATGAGACACGTTCACATGGTGGCCCTTTGAACAAATATAAGCCTTGTGGTACAGATCCAAGCATCGATACAAAGAGCCTAGGTAAAAGGGACCTAGTGTGAAGCACTTACCCTAAGCAATTCATATGGCCAAGGGAAACAACCGAGGGCTTACACCTTTTTCAGATCTACTAGGGAACACAAACAAAGAGAGCCTATATGCTATAAAAGCTATAAGTTCATACCTGCAAGAAATGACCCAAAAAAAAAAAAGTGAGAAAGGTACAAGTACAAAATTATAAAAGTATACTTGAAAATGAATGAAAGTACTTACTCCTGTCCATGACTCGAGTTAGGAACCTAAGGTTTATCTTTCCTTTGCTCCTCAAAGAAGTATGCAAGCTAGGAAGAGAAACAAGACTTCCTCTTACTGTTGCGAGTAGCTTTCAAGGCATCGAGTAAAGACATTTGAAAACTATGCTTCTTATAAGACACTTTAGCAAAGACAATGTTGGTTTGCTCAAAACTAGTCAAGTTTAGGAGAAAGACCACATCCTCAAGTGTCGGAGTGATTTCCCCCCAAGAGGTGATGAATGTGTGAGTTTAAGTGCTCCAGTGACAGATGATCGCCCGCCACACTTCTGACCCGCTCATATGTGGGCACCATAGGTGGGTGGAAGTAGTAATGGCACAGAAGACACCAGCCTTTTCCAAAAGAGTCACATACTCTGATTTTAAGCTGATATGTTCTACCTAAAATTTCCACTCAGAGGGTGACTACCTAAGGAATGCAAACTGGGTGGCTAAGAGGGGAAGTTCCTTCCTTTCATTCCTAAAGTACAAAATTGAACTTGCGTTGATGGCATCTTGATACGAGATCGGTTTGATCGAATTTCTAACTGATATGAACTACGCTAACGTGTGACGAAACCCAATACCAATACGTTTGGAATTCGTTACCTAAGATGCCAAACACCCTCAAGTGGAAACCACGACCCGTTGTCTATAAGCGAGACAAGAACCTTGGTATAATATGAAGACGCCACAATCGGGATGAAAGATCGATTGATAAGTCGGAATGAACGCCACGGAAGAAAAATCCGATAAGTTCTAGATTAGTTCTTTAAAGAACCAAGAGAGGAATTCTCTCAAAAAGTGTTTTCAAACTTTCAATGTTGTATGTTCTATATTCTAAATGTTCTAAACCCTAGGAGCTTTATATTAGGGTTTACAATTCGTAACAATAAAGCCCAAAACGACATAGCTTAGATAAGTTGCGTAAAAATAACAAAACAAGACATGAAGGCCGGTGTCGGGGAGATACATGGTTGTGTATAATTCTGTGGAAATCTTGACAATGTATACGACCGTGTACTTCTAGTCGTGTATCTTTCTGTGGAAATCTTGACAACATATACGGTCGTGCCTTTGAACCGTGTATACGACCGTGTATGATTCTGTGTAACCTCCAGACTCCTACACGGCCGTGCCTTGTAAAGACACGCCCTCTTCACCCCGTATCCGGTATGACTTGTACAAGAGCAATGGTCTTCCCATGGTTGTTCCAATCCTTTCCAACTTCATGATTGCTCCAATCCTTTTCGACTTCATGGACATCCTTTATCAACCCATTCAGTACTTCCTTGAATCGTTTCGCTCGATTTCTTGTGATTGGTCCAGGTGACACTTCAAAAAAATCCACATTCCCTCTTCTGGCTTGGCTCCCATCATGGCTCTCATCACATCTCTCAAGCTAGCGTGGGGCTCGCACCCAATAAAGCAAAGCATACCATGCGAGTTGTCGCATAGAGCTCCCAATGTTTGATTTTGTCCTAGAAGGTATCTTTAGAGATAGTTTCATCTAACCATGCACCCCGAAGACTCGGGATCGGTGGTAGATGCTCATTTGAGTACACCAGCAAGTCTTTTTGCTTTATCACTTCTATGTTTTTTCCCATTGATGCACAGTATTACCAATGTTGGAGTGGAACTTGAAATTTAAAAAAAAAAGGAGGTGAAGAAGATTACATATATATAATAAAAATAAAATAAAAAAAATCATGCATCCATGAACCCTATGAACGCTATGTTCAATGCAAAGCAATTGATTGGTAGAAGATTCAGTGATGCTTCAATACAGAGTGATATCAAGCTTTTACCTTTCAAGGTCATTGCTGGCCCTAGTGATAAACCCATTATTGTTGTAAATTACGAATGCAAAGAGAAGCAATCTGCTGCTAAGGAAATCTCGTCTATGGTCCTTATAAAGATGCATGAAATTACAGAAGCGTATCTTGGGTCTACAATTAAGAATGCTGTCGTCACAGTGCCTGCTTACTTCAATGATACTCAGCATCAAGCTACTAAAGATGCTGGAGTCATTGCTAGCCTCAATACCATGCGTATCATTAATGAGCCTACAGCTGCGGTCATTGCTTATGGTTCAGACAAGAAGGCAACAAGTTCTGGGAAGAAGAATGTTCTGATATCTGATCTAATTAAGGCTACTGCCGAAGACACCCATCTTGGAGGTGTTCATTTCTATCCTATCATCACTCGTGCTAGATTTGAGGAGCTCGACATGGACCTCTTCAGGAAGTGTATCGAGCCTGTTGAGGAATGTTTGAGAGATGACAAGATGGACTAGCGCAGTGTCCATAATGTAGTCCTTGTTGGTGGTTCTGCTAGAATCCCAAGGATATACCAGGATGGACTACTTAAAGCCCATGCTGTAATCACTAACACGGTTGCCACTGTTGGAAATGTCTGAGAAGAGACACCGGATTCTGATCCCTATTTGTTTTGTTGCTAAGAGAAGGAGAAAGAAGCAGATGAAGAAATTTTAGCAGGAGCAAAGTCGAGATAGGTTGAAGCTCGGACCTGGTGCCAACACCCTACTGAGAACTGGTTATACCTATCGTGCAAGGACGAACTCTGCAGCAGATTCGTGGACAAGCACATGCTTCAGCACTATCAGAAACGAACCGCTCTTTGGCATTCAGCAACAATGACCTATCGGTTTGGTGTTTCTCCTGTGATAGTTACATAAATGATCAAGTGCTCTCTCAAATGCCGAGATAATCGCCTGCCAATTTCCGGCTAAGTTCCGTGATCTGACAAGCCCTCGGTGAGAACAATCCTCTAAAGAAAAAAAAAAAAAAACGGCAAGACATTGGAATACCGACATGAGAAGTCAGACAGAAAACGACCTTCGTTAGGTGTTAAACCTGCATATAAACGTGTGGATGCTTGTGTAGCTGAGTTTGGGGCCAACACCCCCTATATGTACTCTTCTTATGATTTTGAGTGCGAATCTGCCCCTACTCAGAAAAAGAAGCATCAGGATCAAAAGAAGACGACGACTCAAAATCTTCATCTTCCGAAAAGAAGACGACGAAACCTCGAAGCTTGAATTGCATTCTCTCTGGACTCACCAAGACTGCCGAATCCGATCCGATTCACTGCAAAAAATCTTCGTCCACGGGCTTGGCTAGGATGTAACCAACGAAACCCACAGCAGCAACATGGACATCCTCATACGACCGAACCTGAGACAATCACAACGACGACAAAACCTTCGCCGGCGACGCAACCCCAATCGACGTTTTCCAACAGATCGACTATATATATATATGTTTTGTGAGTACAGCAATATAAAAAAAAAGAAAAAAGAAAAAAACTTCGGTGAATATAAACAGCAGGCAGTGTATTTAAAGCGGGGTGAAGGTCTTCGAGATTCTCGTCCCAATTTTTTCCAGATTGTTGAGTAGGACGAGCAATATAAGTTCATTGGATTCAACGAAAAAAAAAATAGTGATATTCTAATAACAAGTGCTGAAGAGGAGAGCTGTGGAGGAGCCTGTTATGGGTAAGGCTATACAGCAGAAGCAGAGGAGGATGATAAAAAAAAACGAGAATCGGCCGCGCGCTCTCGCCAGTGGAAGCAGACATACACTGCTGAGCTTGAATCTTGAGTTACACTTTCAGAAGAGGAACATGCACGACTTCTGAAAGAAGAGGCTGAACAGATGAAGGAACGGTTCAAGCAGTTGTGGAAAAATATAATCCCGGTTGTTGGAAGTTGAAGACCAAAACGAGCTCTTAGAAGAGTGCACTCGATGAACTTGTAAAAAGGATAAACAAGGGAGACATCGGCTTGTTCATTAAGAACGGTTAATACTAAAAGAATTGCAAGTAGAATAAATCAAGACAATTGTTGAAGCTATTACTGCTTAATTTACATTGATTATTGTTAAATATATATATATTGATTACATCCATGATTGTAGGTTGGTTAGGATAGTGTTTATCTAATTTACATAAAGCTAGGAGATAAATAATGTTGTTGTTGTGTTGATTGAGATGAATTAAATCTGTTGCTGTTCTGTTGCTGTTGCTTGTTGAGATTCCTTTGCTGTTGGTTGAGATGAAGATTGATGTTTATCATGCCCCCGCAAGATGAACGGTGGTGGAGCTAGTCCAATCTTGGTCTTGAGATAATGGAACCAAGAACAAATTAGAGGTTTAGTGAGTGCATCGGCAAGTTGATCGAAGGATGAAATATGAGATACTTGAAGTGAGCCATTTTGAACTTGTTCTTGTATAAAGTGATAGTCAAGAGCTACATGTTTCATACGTGAGTGAAACACAGGATTGGAGTAGAGATTCATGGTACCAACATTATCGTAGTAGATGATTGGTTGATGAGGAACTGTAATGCATAGTTCAGTGAGAAGACAACAGATCCATCTTATTTTGGTAGCTGTAGTGGCAATAGCGTGGTACTCTACTTCAGTAGAAGAGCGAGCTACTATCCAATGTTTCTTGAAGCTCTACGAAATAGGATTGGGACCCGGATATATGATGTAGGCACTGGTGGAGGTATAGTCATCTTTGTTGCCAGCCTAGTCAGCATCAAAGAATGCATGTAGGATAGGGGAAGTTGAGCTGCGAAGTGTAATACCATGATCTAAGGTGCCACAGAGATATCGGAGAAGTCGTTTGACAGCTTGCCAGTAAGTTGTTGTTGGACGATGTATAAATTGAGAGAGTTTATTTACTGTATATGCAATGATCGAATGAGTGAGGGATAGATATTAAAGGCTGCCAACAATATGTCAATACTCAGTGAGATCAGTTAAGGAAGTGCCATCATGTAGAGTGAGGGATGGTGTGACAGCAAGAGGTGTGGAGGTAGGCTTGGCATCAGTCATGTGAGTTTTGTGAAGAATGTTAGCAATATACTTCCTTTGACTGAGAAACAGACCATTAGTGAGATTAAGTACTTCAACACTAAGGAAATACTATAGGGGACCCATGTCCTTGAGTAAAAAGCGACAAGCAAGTTGGTGGATGCACTTGTGGACCGCTTGTGTGTTATTACCAGTAACAAGAATGTTGTCGACATAGACGAGAAGATAGAGGATGGTGCCATGAGAGTGAAGGATGAATAAGGATGAGTCAGCCATTGAGTTGATGAAGCCGTAGGTGAGGAGGAATTGGTAGAGTTCATGATACCAAGCTCAAGGGGTTTGTTTGAGCCCATAGATAGCTTTGTAAAGTTTGCATAAATGGTAAGGGTGACCAAGATCAACGAAGCCTGGAGGTTGAGACATGAATACGTCTTTGGTAAGATGTCTTTGAAGAAATGCATTGTTGACGTCCAGTTTCCGGAGAGACCAGCTTTGGTTGATGGCAAGACTTAAAATAAGGCAAACAGTGATTGGCTTGATGACAGGGCTAAATGTTTTTGTGTAATCGATGCCAGGTCGCTGATGAAATCCTTTGGCAACAAGATGCGCTTTGTACCTATTAATAGAGTCATTAGGTAAATATCTAGTACGCAAAATCCACTTGCGACCAATTATGTTTTGAGTTGGATAGGGAGCAGTAAGCTCCCATGTGCCGTTACTGATGAGGGCATTAAACTCGTCGGACATGGTAGTGCGCCACTTTAGATCTTTTATGGCTTAGGCGATGGTATGAGGTTCTCGACTAGGAGGTGGAATGGTTGCATGAAGATTGAGTTTTTAGATGGGTTTGTAAACGTTGTGTTTGGAATGAGTCATGATGACCTGTGGTGAAGAAGGTGGTGGAGGTTGTGAAGAGTGTGAGTTGAGTGAGGAAATCAGTAAGGGATGAAGGAGATCGAGCCAAGGAAAAGGGCATAGGTAGAGGTCCTGGTTGTGAAGAGTTGGGGTGGACGAGAAGAGGTAGTGTAAGGGAACACCAGTTAGAGAGGGAGGAGTGTAAGACTCGAGATTGGCAAGGATGAGATGTGAAGGGGAACACTGATTCAACAAATCGGACATAGCGAGAGATACATAGCCTATTAGTGGGAATGTAGAGGCAGAGATAGGCACTTTGAGTGGATGAGTAGCCAAAAAACACTCATGGAGAGGAACGAGCCTCAAGTTTGTGGGCTGTGTACGGGCGAAGCTAAGGATAACATAGGCAGCCGAAGCTTCGAAGTTTTTCATAATGTGGTGTAGTACCAAAAAGTTTGACGAAGGGGGACATATTGTTGAGTGTAGGTGTAGGAAGGCGATTGATGAGATAAGTGGCAGTGAGGAAGGCATATGACTAGTATGTGAGAGGCATAGAAGCATGAGATAGTAAGGAGAGACCGGTTTCAACAATATGATGGTGACGTTGTTCTGAGTAGCCATTATGCTTCGGTGTGTGAGGTGGAGTGGTGAGGTGAGAGATGCCATGAGCTACTAAGAAGGAGGATAAGGCCTGGTATTCTCCTCCATTATTAGAGTAAAGGGTTTTGATGGAGTGATTGAAATGGTTTTCAACAAGGGTCTTATAGCGCATAAAGACCGCATGGACATTGAATTTGCATTTAAGGGGAAACAACCATGTATATTTGGTGAAGTGATCAACGAAAATAACATAGTATTTGAAATCATTAATAGACATAATCGGTGAGGTCCAGACATCGGTAAATATAACTTCAAGAGGCGAGGAGGTGGAAATCGTAGAGGAGGAAAAAGGTAACTTGTGACTTTTATTACAATAGCATGAATTACAATTGAGTTGTGAATTAGAGGAATTAGAAACAGCTAAATTATTGGAAGATAGGAGATGCTTGAGCACTGGCAATGAAGGATAATTGAGGTGGTGATGCTAGGTAGGGAGAGAGGTGGTGATGCTGGAGAAGGTGAGGAGTGGTGATGAAGAAGGTGGCCAGACGTAGACGCTATCCTTAAAGTGACCTTTGAGGAGAATTGCCCCCTTATGCAGATCCTTCACATAAAAGGAAGATGGTAAGAATTCAATGGAGGTGTTAGTGGTACAGAATTGAGAAATAAAGATGAGATTGCATTACATGGAGGGAACACATAGCACATTCGAAAGAGTAAAGGAATGAGAGGGAGTGGGGAGAGAGGTGGAATCAATATGAGTGATGGAGAGACCAGAGCTGTCACCAATGAGGATTTCATCTATGCCATCATAGGGATTGTGAATTGCAAGGTTATTGAAATCGGTGGTGACATGATGGGAGGCTTCGCTGTTGAGTAGCCAGGAATTGCCAGTGGAGGTAGTGGGCGCAGCATGTGCTTGTACTTGTTAAGGAGGGAGATGTAGAGATTGAGCAGACATGGGAGTTTTAGAGGGTGGTCGAGCATGAGGATAATGTTGGAGAAATAGGTGGCATTGTGAGACAACATGCCCCTGTTCACGGCACCATTGTCATTTACCGAGGAAGGGTCGAGCTGGGAGAAGATCCCTAGTGGGAAGAGGTCTGGTTGATGAATTTTCAATGGTGGCAGCATGAGGAGAGCTGGGGATAGGTTGGGGAACATGGTTGTGAGGAGACCAGCGGTTTGGGCATGCGGGTGAGAGGTGCACAACTGCACTGTAGGTAGAGCAGAGGTGGGCATTGAGGAGTGTTATAGGGAGAGCTCCTTGTTGATGAGTTTTTCATGGAGTTTATCAAAGGAAATAGTGGAGTCATGACTGTTGACAGCATCAATAACCAATTGATAGTTGTCATCAAGCCCGTAGAGGATTTTTTCAATCAAGTCTTCGTGATCAAGAAGTTTGCCAAGAGCAACCAATTCGTCAGCATAAAGTTTGATGGATTGCATGTAGTTTGTGATGGAGTGGGATCCTTTGGTGATATTTTTCAGATTTTCCTTGAGTTGTTTGATGTGTCCCCGAGAAGGTTTAGCATAGGTGTTGGTGATAGTTTGCCATGCTTGGTGGGAAGTTGTAGATTGCGTGATGAGAGGGACGATGTTGGGTGAGAGGGTGCCTACGAGTGCTCCAAATAGGAGTTTGTCTTATCGTAGCCATGTGTGATAGGTTGGGTTGGGAGAGGCAGTGTCATCGATTGTGATGGTGGTTAGTGGAGGAGGGTGTGATCCATCAATGAATTTGTGGAGGTCATAGCTGAAGAGAATAGCTTCAGTTTGTGTTTTCTAGGAGGGGTAGTTGGTGGTGTTGAGCTTGATGGAGTTGTGGATTGTAATCATGATGAGTGGATGGGTGGATTCTAAGGTGTTTTGGATGATAGTTGAGATATCCTCAGTTGTCATGGTAAGTTGTCAGCAGTGGTTTGATTGTTATGTTGGAGGTTTGAATGGATCGAGAAGCTCTGATACCATAAAAGAATTGCAAGTAGAACAAATCAAGACAATTGTTGAAGCTATTGCTGCTTAATTTACATTGATTGTTGTTAAATATATATACATTGATTACATCCATGATTGTAGGTTGGTTAGGATAGTGTTTATCTAATTTACATAAAGCTAGAAGCTAGATAATGTTGTTGTTGTGTTGATTGGGATGAATTAAATCTGTTGCTGTTGCTTGTTATTGTTCTTTTGTTGTTGCTTGTTGAGATTCCTATACTGTTGGTTGAGATGAAGATTGATGTTTATCAAATATTGTTTACTATCATAACTCATTCAACATGTTGTGGCCGTGAAATGAATTTTCCATAGTCATAAAAAAAAAAAAATTTAAGCACGGAACAACAAAAGGGTCACCTCCAAGTTTTTAAGCTTCTTTAATGATATGAAGGGCAAGTGTCGTCTTTTGGATGCCTCCTGCCCATATATTTCAACTATTCTACCCTTCGACAATCTACAATCCGTAGTGCTAAGTCAAGCTTTAAAGACCCTGTCGATATTACCGGTTCAGGCTTAGGAGATGAGGCTGGAGGAGAGAGTGGTGTGTTGCAACCATTGAATTCGTTTGAATTCAATTCTGAGTTTGAGTCGAATATCATAGGATTGGAAGGTTTGATGGGTTCGGTTGAGAATGCTAATGTTAGATCCTTTGGGTCTGGGGGGGAGTAAACAGGTGGATTGGAGTTCGCTCATGGGTTTGGATCGGACTCTGACTTCTTCTCTAATTTGGAGGGTAATGGTGAAGAATTTCCCGCGTAGGAGGAACATTTGGTTAGTCAAGCAAATGTCGTGTCCAGTAGTATGGGGTTTACATCTACTGGATTGGAAAATTGAGTTTATGAAGGACAGCATCAAGAGCAACAGGGATACGGGACAGGAAATGAGCAAAGCATCATTGGCCAGGATTGGGAAAATATGTATCCAGGGTGGAAGTATGACTATAGTATTGGTGAATGGTACCAAGTTGAGAATTATGACACAAATTCAACCACGCAAGACAATTGCAATGCTAATACGAATATGAAGAAACGGCTAATAATTTTTTCGAGTCAAGGATGGCCTGTTGCTAGTATTGATGGACAATCAGAGATTGTAGTTTCTAATGAAATCGCATTTTAATGCTGTAGTATCAATAAAAAAAAAGGATAAACAATTACAAGCATGGAAGAACCTCACCGGGTCCACGATGCAAGATGCTGAAACACAATGATGACCAGCAAAGCAATAAGCCTTTATCCCAGAATTGAACTTGCAATGGAAGTGAAAGTAATAACTTTTTAGTTATTGACAACTGTAAAAAAAAAAAAAGGATATATATTGCACAACCTTCAGCACTTCACTACTAACACGAGCACCTCAAGCATGGATAAACTAATTTATAAAGCAAGAGTGAAGTTAAGAGGAGTAATCGTCTCAAAACAAATAAGGAAAATAAGGATTGTGTCTGAAAATAGATTATGCACTTTCCATTTAATGGAATGGTAAACTTATATAAGGAATGTGAATCAATAGTGTGAGAGGCAACAAAATAATTATTAGATGCAATGCGAAGTATATAAGGAAGTGGATTTTACAAAGAAGATTGCTAGAGATATTATTACCTACCAAAAGAAAAAGAAAATAAAGGGGGAAGACAAATGTCATCTTCCATCAAAGATTTGAAGTGGTATATATATATATATATATATATATTATTTAGTTCAATGATATATAAAAG
The DNA here is from genome assembly GCA_037954665.1 of Laguncularia racemosa. NCBI lineage: Eukaryota > Viridiplantae > Streptophyta > Magnoliopsida > Myrtales > Combretaceae > Laguncularia > Laguncularia racemosa. The sequence continues at coordinate 8,560,010 of JBBMOL010000016.1, forward strand.
ATATACAATACGTTAAAGTGGCATCAAACATAAAGTTACAATTATTATCCATAACTTTTGCTCCTGTCAAAATTAATATACGCATAATACGTAGATTTATTAGTGCATTTCCATAGAGTAGAATTAGCAAGTCAACTAAAGTCATTAATGGAGAATGGAGTCATTGAAGACAACTTAACGAGCTAGATACCCCACTAAAAAAAAATGAAGGCAATTTGACAAGTCAGATACACCAATTATATATATATATATATATATATATTGTCTATTAAATAAAATTTATACATATGTTGTTTTATGAGCAAGGCCATTTCCATGAGCTTAAAGGAGACACGCGCAATTAAATGGTGCAGCAAGCTTGCGCACTAATAAAAAAAATAAAAAATATAATAAAATAAAAAAAAAATTATGTAGCGTTGGCTCCAAGCTCTTATAATATGAATCACGCAAGACGTATATGCGATAGTATTGCAACCATTCCACAAGCACACATGCGCCAAGCAATTTCATAACCATTAGAAAGGCTTATTTAATGACCAAACCCTTCAATTTCGTCTAAAGGACTTTGGTCAGCAAGCAAAATGTAGAGGACTGAAAATATTACATAAATATAATGGACTAAGCCTATTGATTATTTTGCTTGACTCATTCGGCTAGGTGATAGGGTTTAATGAGTCTAGTCCAATTATTGGAACGACTTAGCGAGAGTTGACTTAGTGGGCTCGGAATAAGGATCGTTAGACCGATCCATTCGCATCCAACCTTTCTCAAGTAGGCGTATGTATTTATGAGAAAAGCTACTGGCCTTGGACTTATGGTAAGCTTATTAGGATAACCCTAAATAGAGTAGACTTCATCTCGCCTGTTGATCGCTAAAGTAATCTAATCGATATCATCAAGCCTAAGAGTCTATAAAATCTTAGTCATTCCTTCTCATTAAAGAACCTTTCTTTTTCCCCAAATTCCTGAGATTAAAGAAACAGTGTTTTACCAAGAGTTCTCTACTCTCAAAGATCAAACAAGAGATTAGGCGAAGAATGATTTATATTACCTAAGAACTGCAAGGTTGCGCTTAAAATCCCCTTAGCTCCTTTGTCTGTCGCTTGTGAATTCAAAATGCTTGAGATTGTTTGCTCTTCCTCTCTGCCTCTCTCTTCTTAGTCATCCCATCGTGTGTCATATCTGAATTGCTTTTCTTTGAAGTCACGTGTAGCGTGGTACTCGTGTGGTACACACGTAATCATTTCTATCGAGATCCCATTTGCATACTTAAACAAGATACCTATAAGCGAAAGACATTGGGAATAAGCTAAATCGGGAATGACCTAGGCAAGACCCTAATAGATCAAAATATGGTGTCTAAAAAGGTAAATAGAGTTTAGTAAGTTCAGTAATATGATGTTTTGAAAATGACAAAGTAAGTCCAATAATTTGTGGGGTCCAATAATTTGTCTCCACATGTTTCAAAATCAAAATGAAAGATCAAAATCAAAACCACAATTATTGTTCAGTCGGAGAATCCTGCCAATGGCTCGTCGGCTGAAAGATGAATAAAGGCGGCACGCAGTTTCTCGGAAGTGGTGCAAAAATCACGCTCGGCAAGGGTTGGGGCAATGATATCGAACTACATCCCAAAAGAAGCAGCTTTCACGTGGTTTTTGTTGTTTACACGGCATTTGAAGGACCACTATCAGGATTAAAACGTGAAATGTCACTGATCGAAATTTTGTCAAAGGCCATTGACTAGAGGAGTAAAGAATAGCAGGTTTTTACTTGTCCCATAAATTTATAAGGAAAGAAAATTTTCGTCATTCCACTTTTTTACTATAAGTATTGATTCTGAATTGAGTAATCAAAAGGGAAGAAGTGAATTAATTATTTGTTAATTTTTTAAAAAATTTTGCTAGTTAAAAACAATTTTTTTGACTATTTAATTTAATTATGATGTGAAAATAAGTGTTTATAAATAATTACAAGCTATTATAAAATAGAAAATAAAAGATAGAGAGAAGAGAATTGAGTAAGCTATTTATAGATGTTTGGTCTTAAACGTCAATTCTCTCTTCCAACTCTACTGCCAGGGACCCAGTCTTCCACACCAGTATCGTTCCATTAATCCAAAATAAATTTGAGAGATTACAATTGGTCTACCAACACCATAGCTTCAAAGCACTCTGTTCTGCCTATTTAGCATATCTCTAAGGCTATTAAAAAATTTATAGAGTGACAAATAATCTCTCATTAATATACGTATCAAGTTTTCAAGAATTATCAAAAGTAAATGAGAAAATGAGAATTTGTATCCTCAAACAATTAATTAGAATATAATATGAAAATATGTAAAGTAGCTTCTGAGTTAATTTCAGAGTTTTGATAATACTCTTTTTTGATAAAAGAATGTTGTACTATTCTATATTGTATTTTATGTCACTTGAATTTTTAAACTTCGACTCTATTTATTCATTGAAGAGTAGTTGCTACTTCATTGATCTGTTTTTAACTTGAAAGTTTGTTATCGTGATCTTACTTTGAACGTTTGAAAAATATCCCAAAAGATTTAGAGTTATCCACTGAATTTTGAATTTAAATATGATATCTTCAAAATATGATATGAAAGTTCTATCAAATTTGTGGTTGAAAATAGTCTAGATACATCATTACATCATGATATATATCATCTACACAAAATCTATTGATGAAATCAACCATTCGCTAATTTTATGGAATATCCAACAACTCTTTCTTTTATCCTTAGATTCAAATTTGAATTAAAAAAATATGTGATTTCTAAAATATCTAACATAATCCTTTTAATACTGATCTTCTCATAGCAAAATCAAATATGTGGAATCAATTAGGAATTTATCATGACTTAACTAAATCTCTTAATTCCAAAATTAATCATTTAGATCCCCATGGATATTTGTCCTACTTTAGTGAAACGAATTGAACATATTACCTAAATATATTCAATAAGTAGAGTTGAATTTTCGAATTAATAATTATTCAACTTAAATTTATAAATTTGTTCTGTTCATATAAACTCATAACATCAGTACTTTTTGACTTATCTTATGAGTTCTTGTTATATCTCATAATGAATACCTTCTGACTTATTTTCTAAGTTTCTATTATTCTTCGTATCGAACACTTTCTAAGTTATTTTTTGAGTAATTAAAAACAATGTGGTTTTCCTTCATTTATTCTTTGATCTTTTGATTCTTACTCAAATTATAAATATAATTATTCCTGCACATTAAATGAACTCATTTAAAATATTTAATATATTTTGTTATCATCATAACAATAAGGACTAAAGCTAGATTACTCAGACATACCTTAGCCGTCCTGGTATGAACTTAAGCAGACGTAGATGCCATTGACAGAAAGTTATGCCACGTAGAGTAGGGACGGGCACTGGATAAAAGCAAGGCCATTTACATGCACCACTAGCTCCAATCCAAGATCAACAGTCGCCTCGATGGTGTGTCCCCCATTCACATGCTTCTTGTTGCCCAATGCCCAGTAGGCGATAAAAGCACTAGCCCTGACTGACAAGTGACACCAACATCAACGAAAATTCCCTGTTTGTTTGAGTGGTTGCATATAGATAACCTTTTCGCGGTCGGCTTTTTACCTTTCCAACGTTGCTACGTTATTTCTCGTCCCCATAAAAAAATTTCGTACCCAATGAACCATCAGCCTTGGTCGTCAGCGATGCTCTTTCTCCAAAATCATCTTGATTGTAATATTATTTCAAATTTAAATTTCCGCCTTTTCAATGATTAGTAATTAGGTACTTCTAAGTTATTCATAACATATAAGGTTTTTTTTTTTCTTTGATAAAAATCTTTGGCTCATATGTATGAAGATGACAAATATTAGACCCACATGTGAGTACTTTGCCATTACCCCTCCTTATTTAATTGTACTTGTGTTTTCGCGAGTATCACAGGTTGCATGAGCACCATCTAGTTGGGAGCACAAGCTTAACTGCTTGGCTTCATCCAATCTATTTATATGTAATTTAGGTAAGGGAGTGTTACTAAAATCGAAAGTATAACACACACTTTCCCTTTATTATACTTCCACCCCTACTAAAATAGAAAGTATAGCACACACTTTCCTTTTGTTTTAATTCCATGGAAGAGATAACAGGAACAACGGCAAAAACACTACCCCAATCAAGTTCATCAATGTCTACTTATCATCAGCATGGGGCTCAGCTATCGAAGGAAAACCTAAACGTTCTCCATCAAGGGCTTGAGCTGATTGTCCAAAACCCTAGTCATGAGGAGGAGAGTTGGGCCTATGCCATCGTCTGGAAAACATGCACATCCGAATCTGATGGAAGTAGCTTTTTGGTTTGGGGGGATGGGTGTCTCCAGGGAGACAAAGGCGACACCAATGCCGATATCGAATGGTTCTATCTCATGTCAGTAACGCGCAGCCTGGGTCTTGACCTCACAAACGCACCAGGAAATGCCATCTCCACAGGCTCGGTTGTGTGGTTAAGTGGGGAGCGCCAAATTTTGCAGTACAACTGCAAGAGAGCTCATGAAGCGCTCTCTCATGGCATTTGTACCTTGGTTTGCATCCCTATTTTCGGTGGGGTTGTTGAGCTGGCTTCTCCTCGTGTAGTGGCTCAAAACTGGGCACTTCTTCGGCAAGCCAAGTCCCTGCTTTGCCCTAATTATTCCTTGGTGGTGGAGCGTCATAACATGACTTTCTCTGACATAGGCATCACTGCTACTGCTGGTGCTGATAAAATGTCCACTCATCAAGAGGATCTTCATGTGGCCAAGAAGGCGGAGCCACCAGATTTGGAGTCAGATGTGGTGATTTTGGACATTCCTGGTAGGTCTGACGACATGGAGTCGGACTCGGAGATAATGGTCACTGAAAAAAGGCGTGGTAGGAACCCATCGGTACGACAGCAACCTCTCAACCGTGTGGAAGCGGAGCGACAGCGGCGGGAGAAGCTCAATAACCAGTTCTACGCCCTTAGGGCTGTTGTGCCGAGAGTAACCAGGATGGACAAGGCTTCCTTGCTGTCTGATGCTGTCCAATACATCAAAGACCTCAAGGCTTGGATCGACCACCTCCAGTCTCAGCTGGAAACCACTTTTACTGACCACCCAACGACAACTACAACAACAATCTGGACTTCTTCTTCATCTTCATCTCCTTCATCTTTTTCCTCCGTCGAAGTTGAAGTAAAGATCGTCAGTGGGAACGCGATGATAAGAGTGCAATCCGAGAATGTGAACTACCCTTCAGCTGCTTTGATGGATGCACTCCGAGACCTTCGGCTCCGAGTCCATCACGCCAGCATCTCCACCGTGAGCCGTCTCATGCTCCAGGACGTGTTGATTAAGCTCCCCCATTCCCATCCATCACTCACTCAACACACAATCAAATCTTTTCTCCTCCACAGACTCTCTTTTCTTCTCCAGCACCACCCCAAAAGTTAGTACTCTCTTGGAGCTTCTTATATATATTGTACATGTACGTGCAGTGCATCGTCCAGCAAGCTCCCAATTATCCTATTGATTCTCTCTCTTCTAGATTATCTATTTTTACGTTCCCTTCGTTTTATATTAATATTCGATTTCATTATATTGTTAGGAATAAACTCTACTAAAATGATAAAACAGAGGGATAGAAAGATTACTCTACTCTATTATTTCTGTTTTTCTTAATTAAAATGAGTAAACATCCGGTGCCTATATATAGGCTTACAAAGCAACAAACTATGCAACAAATTAGGGCCAGCTAAGCCATTATTAACAATTTAAGAAAAACAAGCTAACGGATTAGTAGATTTAGTCAATGACAAGTCTAGACTTTGAATTATTTTTCAATAGCCTCCCTTGAATCAAAGTCACACACACCCAACAACATCCTAAAATAACAGAACTTTTCTTTGGATAAGGTCTTTGTTAATACATCAGCTACTTGTTCTTGAGTGCTACGGTACCTCAAGGAAATCTCTTCTCTTGCAACTAAATCACAAATAAAGTGATATTGTATATCAATATGCTTTGTTCTGCTATGAAAGGTCGGATTCTTGTCATGCAGATTGTTGCTTTGTTGTCACACAATATCTCTATAGGTCCTTCTTGCTTTTGTTGAAGATTAGCTAACATCCTCCTTAGCCAAATGGCTTGACAAACTACTGAAGTTGTAGCAATATACTCTGCTTCTGAAGTTGAAAGTGCTGCTGTTGCTTGTTTCTTTGAGCTCCAAGTGATTGCTACCGATCCTAAGGTGAATACATTTGCTGAAATACTACGTCGATCATCCAATGAACTTGCCTAATCACTGTTTGTAAACCCATGTAATATGAACTTGGAAGCTTTCGAATACCAAGTTCTATACTCCACCGTTCCAGCAATGTAACGCAAGACTCTTTTTGCTGCCCCATAATGAATCTTTGACGGTTCATGCATAAATTTTGAAATAACACCAACAACGAATGCTATATCAGGTCGTGTATGTGTTAAGTAAATCAATCCCCTAACCAAGCTTCTAAACCTTTTCGTATCTACTGTTTTTGAGCCATCTCCATGCTAAAGTTTTTCAGTTATGTTCATTAGTGTAGCTGCACGATTACATCTAAACCTGCCAAACTTATTAAGTAAATCTCTTGCATATTTCTTTTGAGCAATAAAAATCCCGTGTTCAGCTTGATGAACTTTAAGGCCAAGAAAGTAATGTAAGAAAGTAATGTAATAGGCCCATATCTAACATTTCGAACTCACTCATCATTTGTGTCTTAAACTCATTCACAAGAGAACTTGAAGAACTAGTATAAATGATATCATCAACGTAAAGACAAACAATGATGAAATTGTTTTTACCTTTCTTCTTCACATACAAGGTAGGTTCATTCTCACTTCTTACTTACACCTTTTGCTGAAAATAACCATCAATCTTACTATACCAAGCTCAGGAAGCTTGCTTTAACCCCTATAGTGCCTTCTTTAATTTGTATACCTTTGTCTCTTTACCCTGTAATATGAATCCTTCTGGTTGTGTCACATAGACTACTTCTCCCAACTTGACATTGAATTGAAAAACTGACCATTGTAATTGAGTTGCTAAAGCTAAAACAATTCTCACGGTTTCAAAACAAGTTACTAGAGAGAAAGTTTCGTCAAAATCAATACCCTGTTGTTGCGCATACCCTTTTGCCACAATTCGTGCTTTATACTTTTATATACTTCCATCTGCAACAAATTTGGTTTTGAACACCCATTTCAAACCAATTACATTCTCGTCGTCTGGTAAGTCTACCATCTCCCAAGTTTCATTCCTCTTGATAGCTTTAATCTCTTCCACCATTGCTTTCTACCACTCTTCTTTTTCAACTGCTTCAAAAAAATTTATAGGATCTAAAACAGTAAAAGCAAATTGATAAGATTCATATATGTCAGTTAAGGACTTATATTTCCTAGGTGGTGTTGGTGTTTCATCTAAAGAATCATTAGCTATAGATGAAGAATTTCTGCTTGATGTTAGTGTGGTTGAAGTTATTAGACTCGATGGCACGGAGGAATTTTCAAGACTTGGCTCTTTGTTTTCCATAAGGATATCAACAAATGTGGAACCTTTTTGTTGCAATTGCTCTTCACCCTAATCCCAACTTGCTTTCTCATAAAAAAATTACATCCCTTCTGATTAAAATCTTTCTACGTAGAGGATTATACAACCTATATGCTTTGGATTGAGTACAATAACCAGCAAAAATGCATTTTTCAGATTTTTTATTAAGCTTTTGATGAGCTTAAGAGTTTACCAAAGCATACACAATACACTTAAAAACTCATAAATGATGTACTGATGGTTTCCTTCCATGCCAAACCTTGTTGGGAGTTCGATTCATGATAGCCCTTGTTGGTGATATATTTAGCAAATAGACTAATGTTGCTATAGCTTCTACCTAAAGTTGATTCACGAGTCCCTTTGTTTGTATCATACTTCTTGCCATCTCTACAATGGTTCGATTTTTTTGTTCAGCTACACCATTCTGCTCCAGAGTATAAGGAGTTGTTAATTCCCTATGAATGCCATTTTCTTCACTGTACAAATTGAATTCTTTAGATTTGAACTCTCCACCTCCGTCTATGTGCAATGTTTAGATGTAGTAGCCACTTTGTTTTTCCACCATAGCTTTAAATTTATGAAATTTGCTGAAAGTTTTTTATTTGTTTTCAAGAAAATACACCCAGCTCATGCGGCTATAATCATCTGTAAACAATAAGAAATATTGACTTCCACCAAAGGATTTTGTTTGCATAGGTCCATATAAATCTTCATGAATCAATTCTAAACATTGTCTAGCTCTCTAAGCTTTTCCAATAGGAAATGATTTTCTAGTTTGTTTAACATAAATACATCCTTCACATAGATCAATAGAATTGATTTTGGGTAATCCAAAAACTATACCTTTGTCACTTAGCAATTTCAACCCTTTAATGTTCAAGTGTCCATACCTTAAATGCCATAATTGTGAATCATCCATTGTACTTGCAACAAAGGCAAAATTCTCCAATTGTGAAACATCCAATGGAAACATCTTATGATGAGGATCGGCTAGCATCACAAAGGAAGGAACCAAAATCTTATGATCCATTACATGGTATTGGAGGCCCGATGACCTAAGCTAGAGCTAAAAGGATGAACGAAGCTCTACAAGGACTAGTCATGGACTTATAGGCCCAGGAATCAAGCTACATAGAAGGAAAACATACATCTGTCAACTTGATTTACGTGACCATGGAAGGATGAAATATTTTAGGAATATTATATATTTGCGTAGACAAAACATTAGATGATACATTCGGTTTTGTTATTATTTATTGGTTTGTTTTCCATATTATTTAGTTGCCTACTTGGTGACACAAGAATATGGATAGAATAGGTAACTTAGGATTTCCATATTGTGTTAGGTTTTTTCCATATTGTATTCATGTGCTATATATACCGTGTTAGGGGCCGGCTAAGAGACAATTTTGAGATATGAAAACACATCTTTTTTTGTGAGATATGAAATATCTCTTTTTGTTCTTTTGCAAAAGAACTTTTCCACAAGATTCTTACTGAATTACTAGGAATAACTTTTGATAACTTAGGTTACAATCAACGGGTTTGATTGGAGTCTAATTACGCATCGCTTATTCAAGACAATCTTTGAGGTAATTGAAACCAACTAGCATCGTTGGGGTTCTAGCTTTAACATACCTAAGGTTACACGCATCATCTTGTTTAGTGTCATATTGATACGAATCTTGGTGCCTAATTTCTTATTGTTAATGATACACACATCATCGTCTAATAAGACAGAATAACCACTAGCCAATAATTGTCCAGCACTTAACAAATTATAGCCTAAGTCAGGCATAAAATGAACGTCATGTAGAAATTTGATTTTACCATTGCTAGTGACAACTCCAACTGTGTCTTTGCCCTCAACTTGCATATCTTTATTGTTTTCAAGCTAAACCTTGATCTTTTGTGCTTCGTCGAGCTCTTAGAATAAGGATTTGGTTCCAATCATATGATTTGAACAGCCACTATCTATAAACCATAGATCACTTGGTTTTTGGTTAGAATAAAAAAGGGCCATAAAGAGTTTGTTGTCTTCTTCACTTTCTCCAGTAGCAGTCACATTCTAACCTTTATACCAATAATGATCAGGTGTGTGCTCGTATTTGTAGCAATGATAACATTGTTCAGTTACCATATTCATTGTCTGATTTCTGTACCAGCAATTAGCCTAAACATGTCCATATCTATTACAATGATAACATTGGATTTTTTTTTTTTTTTTTGTGTTTTCTTGCTTGTTGGAATGCCTTTATCCTTTACCTCTACCATTACTGCGACCATGACCGCAAAAGCCTCCTCTTCTTCCTCTTCCTTTGCTTGCTAAATTGACATTTGTTTCTTGTACTTGAAATGCCTTTTCTTCTTTCTCTTGCAATTTGTTGATTCTAAACTCATGAGATTAGAGAGACTCCATCAGTTCATCAACTAAAAGAGTATCCAAATCCTTTGCTTCTTCTATAGCAACTACTACGTGGTCAAATTTTGACGTCAAGCTCCTGAGAATTTTTGCAACAATTGTTGCATATGAAAATTGTTCACTGTAGGACCGCATTTGATTGACTATTGTCATTGTTCTTGACAAAAAATCAGTAATTAACTCATCATTTTTCATATTCAAAGTTTCAAAATTATGTCTTAAGGTTTTTAGTTTTACTATGATAACTCTACCATCGCCTTTGAATTCCTTCTGTAAAGTCATCCAAGCTTCATGTGATGTTGTTGATGTTGCAATACGTGAGAAAATTATTTCATGAATGGCTTGTTGAATTATGAAGAGTGCTTTGGCATCTCGTTTTCTTGTTTCCTTCAACCTTTCTTTAACTTCTAGATCAGGTTTTAGGATATTAACAAATCCATATTCAACTAAATCTTATAACTCTTGAGATTTGAGCTGTGTTTTCACCTTGATACTCCACCATTCATATTTCTCACCATTGAAAATCGGTAAGAGTGGTTGTGAAGAAGAAAACCCAAAAGAGAAGCTAATTTTTGTCATACTGTTTATATTACTCACTCACTCACGTCTTTACCCCAAATATCACAAAACACTCAAAACCGAGCTCTGATACTAGAATTGTTGGGAATAAACTCAACTAAAATGATAAAACAGAGGGATAGGAAGAGTACTCTACTCTATTATTGCTGTTTTTCTTAATTTAAATGAGTAAACATCCAATGCCTATATATAGGCTTACAAAGCAACAAACTAAGCAACAAATCAGGGCAACTAAGCCATTATTAACAGCTTAAGAAAAACAAGCTAATAGATTAGTAGACTTAGTCAATGACAAGTCTAGACTTTGAATCATTCTTCAATATATATCAATTGAAGCAACAAGCCTCTACGGTCCAAAACACAGGCAGGAATAAGTTGTATGTTGCATTTGTTTTTTGTTTCCCGCGAGTTATATATATTTGTCGTCTAGCTATATATTACTTTGTGTAATATTGTTAAATTTAATATGTGATCCACCTTGAAGTTATATCCAGGGAACGAAAATGTAAATATGATTTCTTTTTCATTGGTAGGACGTACATTCATGGAACAACCGCAACCTGTTCTTTCTTGTTTTCAATTATTTGCCGCCGCACTGATCGACGACTACAAAGTTGGATGCCCGTACTAGGAAAGGGCTACTCTAGTAATGCAACAAGTTAACTAGTCAGGTTCCGAACAAATCACAAGATGTCGTAGCCCTTTACAAACAGTTAGAAACTATTTAAACTGTAAAAAAAAGTTAAGTTTTAAAGCATAATTTTGAATGTGTATAACTGTTTTATATATAAAGAGTTACTGAATCCGTAATATATCAATGACCAATTTAAGTATACTTTAAGTTAGAAGAAATTATTGCATTGTTTAGGTTCATTCTTAATGTTAAATTTGCATATCTTTATAGTATATCAAAGTATTAAAGGATTTGCGTCTAGTTTAGAGGAAAGTCAGTTTTTATTAATTTAGTTTCTTATTATATTTTTATTTAGTTTTTTGTAATAGTTTAGGGTTTTTAATTTATAAATACTGAATAGACTATGTAATCAAGATTATCTTTTGATTATTATCAATAATATCTCCTCTACTTTGCTTTCACGCTTCATGCACCGCCAAATATTGCATCCTTATTTATGTTATTGGCTTCGTCTATTGAAAAGATATTCCTTTATCATGAGAGTCTCGTCAGTTCTTTGAACAATGAAACACTCATGGTGAATTCGTGAAAGAAGTGTTTTCGATAGGATATTTCAATTTGCAACGAGGTTTTGACTCGAATCTGTGTACGTAAATAATTTGTTTTATTTATTTACTTTTATCTAGCAATGCAACATGTTTACTGGTGCGCCACAAGTCGTACTCTTATTGCTACACAAGTGTTAAAAAAACAAAAGAGACACAAGTGTTAAATATGGAAAAGTTGCAAGGATATACTCTTAAATATTGTTATTTTTCAAAAAAAAAAATCGAAATATTATATCCATAAAAATTATTCCAAAAATAAATTTCAAATGCATAAACTAGATATGCGCCTTTAGTTTTGTCAATTTTTGCAAAATTGTCTACGTCCTCAATACAATTTTCTACTGAGGGCACAAACCTTGTCTACACCTTGAAGCAATTTGCTTGAAGGTGCAAATAAGGTCCGTGCCAATATATATATATATATATTACTATTCGGCTATGAAAAAATAACAATTTTATCCTTAGAAAAATACTAAATGGCAACGAGGTTTAGTATTAGCTATAGTATACTTAAATAAGTCTTTTTGATTTATTATGAGTTCTGTAACATCAAACGAATAAAAAGTTATGACTCTACAAAGTTGAAAAAAAACTTATATTGATGGGATTTGCTTTTTCAACTTTGAAAGTTTATAACTTTTTGCTCGTTTGGAGTTACGGAACTCATAATATATCAAAAAAAGACTTATTTAAGTATACTATAGTTGAGACCAAACCCTGTTGCCATATGATCTTTTTCTAAGGGTTAAATTGCTATTTTTGTATGGTTGAAAAAATAATTACACTAAAGGTGAAGACGCCATCTATGCCCTTAGGCAAATTGCTTAAAGGCGCATATGCCATTTGCACTTTCAGTGTTTTTTTTTTTTTTTTTACCATTTGACCATGCAAAAAATAGCAATTTGACTCTTAGAAAAATACCAAATGGCAACGAGGTTTGGTCCCAACTATATTACACTCAAATCATTTTTTTAATATATATATTATAAGATCTGTAACTCCAAACAAACAAAAAATTATAACCCTTCAAAATTAGAAAAGCAAATCTCATCGTTTTATTTTTAAATCTTGAAGGGTCATAACTTTTTACTCGTTTAGAGTTATAAGGCTCATAATATATATATATATATAAAGACTGATTTGAGTTTACTATAATTAGGACAAAACCCTATTATCATTTTGTATTTTTCTAAGGGTAAAATTGCTATTTTTCATAGCCAAATGGTTAAAAAAGAAATTACATTGAAGGTGCAGACCTTGTTTATGCCTTCAAGCAAATTGCTTGAAGGTGTAGGCAAGATTGACACCCTTAGTAGAAAATTGTATTGAGGGTATAGATCATGTCTATGGCTTCAGTTTTAGAAATTTTGACAAAAGTGAAGGCGTATATGAGGTCCTTGCCTTTAAATTTTATTATTAGAATAATTTTTGCAAGTACAATATTTTTTAATTTAAAAAAAATAATATTTAAGAGTGCTACAAAGTTGCAACATGGTAAAAAGAAAAAGAAAAAAAAAAAGAAAGCTTCATATGTAATAATATATATAATTGTTTGGTAATTGTCCTAGCATGATCAAAGTATCAAATGGGTTTTAATGAAAACCTATTTTCAATGCAATTCTAGGAGTGGCCAGCTCAGTTAATTCGATTCGAGAGTTATTTATAATTGGTGCATGGTGATGTAGCTTTAACTTTGATAATATTAATTAATCTGATTACTAGATAAAGATATTTTAGTTATATATGCAACCAAGATGGTTGTTGAGTACTTAAATTCTTTTTATAGCATTTGAATATTATCATCATTAGCAAAAGTAATTGGTTTAGTTGAATAGGTCGATTATAGTCGGAAACGGAATGTTTATGATTAAGGGAATAGATTGAATTAACTGGTTTTCTTTTTCTTTTTTTTTTTCTTTTCGTTCTTTTTTTTTTATTATAAGGGGAGACAGGTTTTAAACCTGTACCATTTTTATGGAGGCTTCAATGAACTCGAACCATATCTCTCGAACAAATCTCAGTAATGCAAAATGATTCCATATATCGAGATTGGAATGGGATTGGGTGTTTTCATGTCTCACGGTATTGCTTAGATTATCTTAATTGTTGATTGATGAACAAGAAGGAAAATGAAACTACGTTCTTTTTTTATTTACCCTTAGTGTCATTTGAACTCAAGGCCTGCATGGAACCAAGCTTGCCTCTAGGTCGAGAAGGGGGCATTTCCAAAGCATAGGATTCAATCTAGCTATAGTTTCCCCTGGAGCTACCTTATTACAACTTCACCCCAGTTGAAGAAGCCATCATAGTATATACTAACTCTAGAAAAAGCGTTTAAAAAAAAAAAAAGGCCTCAAATTTGTACATCTTTATACTTACTGGATTATAATGCCTTTGCTATTAACTAGGCTTAGAAGTTTATGGCTACCAATAGTTCCTCATGAATGGTGAGTCTCTTAATAGATGGATCAAGTTTAATTTTTCTCTCCTTACTAATTGTAAATACAATGTCGCAAGGTTTACAAAGGCAATAATTAAATTTAAAGAAATTAAATAAAGTCAATTTAAGAGTGAATAAAATTTTAGAATTTAAAATTTTGCAATTTGACCCTACACGTGTAATTTAGGATTAATAATAAGATAATAACTAGTTAATCAAGATATTTATTAGGAGTATAAAATAATTAATTATTTCTTATTAGCTATAATTAATTTCTAAATCTAAGTTTACTAAACTGACCTTAAGAAACTTATTTACTTATGGGTATATTGTTAGAATGGAAATTAGAAATAACATGCCTTAATTAATTTGTATGTTACTAAAATACCTATACATCTCTTAAGTAGCTAAAGAGGTCTAATAGGGGTAAGTTGGAAATTTATTGACTTGAAGGTAGTTTAATGATGCTATATAAACTTAAGTGGAGCTAAGAAAGAGAAATTGTTGCATTTGGAAAAATCAAATCAAGGTGAGCTCTTCACTCTCTCTCTCTCTCTCTCTCTCTCTCTCTAATAGCGTAAAGCTTCAAGAAAATACTAAATGGGTTTTTTTATTTTTACAAGGTGAAATTGAAGAATCAAGGATTAGTTCAAGTACTTTAAAAAAATTCAAGTCAAGAACTAAGCTCTATTTTATGAGACTTCATAATTATCTTTGAACTTTGAGAATATTTTTTAAGATTCAATTAATTATAACTTTAATTAAGTGTTTCAATCGATAAATTAAGGACTTCTAAGTGGAGGTCAAGTGGTTGTTTGAAGTTGCAAGTGGTGGCCATGACATCCAGACACATAGGTAAGAGCAATTTTGTTTGATTTGAGTTTTAGGTAATAGAATTTGGATTTGTTGTTTAAAATCTTCCAATCTGTAGTATAGTATATTAATTTAGGTATTTTGCTATTGAATTGCTAGATGAAAGCTATAGGACTTGGCATGTAAGCTTTGAAGGTGAGTGGACTAGACTTGAGTTGAGATATGTTGGAGAACATCTTCCAATCTACATGTTTAATATAAATATTGAGGATTGGTTTTAGGTTTTTGAAGGTTAATTTGGTGCTCCATAGTGGATAGTAACACTAGAATAGGAAGTATTGAATATGAAATTAAGAGATGACATAAGTGGTATACTTTATATATGTGCTTTAGTATACATGTATAAATAAGATGAAATGGCAAAACTCTAGCCTTTTTTTGTCTTTTTTTTTTAAGTCATGATGTATCGCCAGTCTAGTGTCATGTCATGTTAAGTTAAATTGAGTCATGTTGAGTCATTATTTGTTCTTCTGGAGCCCAAGTCAATGGATGGTCAAGATTCACTAATCTTATTCCTATTAGTATTTGTGTTAAGTAGCATGAAATATCAATATAATAAAATGGAAGACATGATAAATGACAACAAAGTATTTAATGAAAAAAATAAAAGATTTAATTAATTACCAATAAAAATACCAAGATGAAGAAGCATGAATTCTCGATATGTATTAATAATAGTAACAAAAAGGGAATTTATAAACAAACAAAACAATAAGTGGATTAAATTCAAATAGTGAAAAAATATGATTACAAGTATGAACAAAAAAAGGATTATGTAACATAATAGCAAAAGTTCAAATTATAGGAATAATAAATTATGTCATGACAATCATCTTCTAAAAATGAGAAATATATGTTTGATTTGTGAACCATTGTCATTTTAATGATTTTAAAATTTTCAAGAAATTGTGTGTGATGGCTCTTGTTTACTTTTACAATGCTATTAATAGTAACCTCTTATAATGATAGTTTATGGTAAGTAGGAATTGTAAAAGGGACTAAATTTAAGTGACACAATTGAAGTCTAAGTTGGTTTTGGAATTTAAAAGGAGCTAAGAATCATGGAATCAAGTAGGGATATTTAGAAAAATGAATATAAAGATCTTTGCTTGTCCTCAAACAAAATAAACTTTAAAGATCAATGACAAATTTCTTAATTAGTACTTAAACAGATTACATTCATAATAAAGTTATTTTTCTTCAACATCTTTTTTTTTTTCTTCACTTAATCATGTTTAATGTACTATAAATGCTAATATTAAAGTTCAAGAGTTAATATATGAAATATCAAAATTTATCATGCCATTTAAACAAAAATTTACAAACTCAAAATCGTACTAGTCATTACTTAATCTAGAATAAGGTTTTTAGAATTTTGTCAACTTAATTAAGATATATACTTCCTCTTTTTCATCCATTAAAGTATTATGATGTCCAACAAAAAGCTTTTTTCCATCTATCCCTTGAAAATCCTTCCTATTTTTTTTTTTTTAGTATCATGGAGCAATTTAATTAGTCAATAAGTCCCAGACCAGATGATCTTAGGCTACTAGGTTTTAAGATACCTCTTTGAACCTCTATTAACTCCATTACTTATTTCTATTAGTAGTTCCATTTTCTTAGACTTTTCTTTTAACCCATGTAATGGGCTTTAAGTCAATGATCCCGAGTTCATCACTCAAGTCAACATGTGTTATTCCCCTAAAGACACCCTACAAACTTAATTACTCGAGTCAACAAGGCCCATTACTGAACTTTATTTATATATTTATTTATTTATTTTCTTCTTCTTCTTTTTTTCAACTTCTATTTTATAGGAAGAGTCTTCAAAAGATAATTTTTTCAATTCAATTATTTGAGATCATAGTACTCATAAGGATTTCTAAGAGACATGTATATATCAAAATAAGTTTAAAAACTTGAATTCTTAATTTTTAATTAATAATATCCTTCCAATCTAGGCCTAAAGAACATATAACTTTTGATTTACTAAGATTTCACAATTCAACTATATAGTATTCTAAGTTCACTAATGAAAAAGTAAAAAATGTTAAGGTAAATTTTTTTAATAAATTATTGAATTATGAATGCAATTTATAAGCAGGTTTATTATATTATGTTATTCCCCCCACACTTAAATGGTACATTTTCCTCAATGTATAAAATAGAATAACAAAATAACAAATGGGGAAAAATAACAGAAGACTTCCCTAATAACGCTTTATAAACTTGAAGCACAATTCCTGCTTTCTACAAGAAAGAGTTCCTAACACGGTTGTTGAATGTGGGTGTGTAGACTCCCGTTAGCTTTCTTCTTTTGTCTCTTGTATCCTGCATGCCTTACAGTACTAAGATCAAGGGAAATTTAATTTTTTATTTTTTTTATTTTTTTATATAAGATCAACATAGCCTTAACACGACCGTGTTGTATGGTTGTGTATCTCTCAGTGGGAGGTTTTCTAAGCAACACGGTCACAACATGACGGTGCCTAATGGCTTTTTTTTTAAAAAAAATAACTTAGTGTAAAAAAAATTAAATCAAATTAAACTAAATTATAAAACTAAGTAGTATTTGGGTTGCCTCCCAAAAAGCGTTATTGTTTAAGTCATTTGCTTGACGTTGTTACCTCAATTGTTTAGTCAGGGGGGAGTGGCACTTATATTTCTAGTAGTCAAGTTTCTTAGAATTGCCTAGACCTTTTAGATTTCCACAAGTGTAATACTATTGTATTAGGTCCTTATGAATACCATCCTACACATAAGTATAACTAAACAAGTTAGATGTATTCACTAAATAGCAAGTATTGTTATTATTCGAAGGATGTGAAATTATGTTAGGTGTTTTGAAAGTTTGTTCTTCATCCCCTATTTTCAAAGTTAAAGTGCAATTACCAACATTGATTATTGCTTTTGTAGTAGCAAGAAAAAGGCGTCCTAAAATAAATTGAGCATTTATGTCTTCATCATTATCTAAGATTACAAAGTCCACTGGGAAGATAAATGTTCCTACCTTAACCAACACATCTTCAATGATACCGATAGGAATTTTAACAGACCTATTAGCTAATTGAATGCTCATTTGTATTGGTTTAGGTTTCCCTAATTCTAATTTCTTAAATATATGATGTGGCATTAGATTTATATTAGCACCTAAATCAGCTAAAGCATCATTTACTAATAAAGTGCCAATGAAACATGGTAAGGTAAAACTCCCTGGATCTTTTAATTTCTTTCGCAATTTGTTCTATATAATAGCAAAGCATTCCTCCTTGAGGTTGACAGTTGAGACTTCTTCTAGTTTCTTCTTGTTGGAAAGTAAGTCCTTTAAGAATTTTACATACTTTGGCATCTGCGATAAAGCCTTAATAAATGGTAAGTTTATATGAAGTTGTTTGAAAAGTTCCAAAAACTTACTGTATTGGTCCTCTAAATCTTCCTTCTTAAGTCGAGCCGAGTAACGAATTTTTGGAACATACTCTCTAATCTTTGGGGGTTATTCCTTCTCCTCTTGTGTTTTAACTTCCCTTTTAGTTTGCACTACTTCTTCATCAACTAGGAAGATTGCTTTGACATGTTCCCTAAGGTTGGGCTCTATATTCCCAAGGAGAGTTCCTTAGGGTCTTTCTAAAATCATTTTCACAATCTATCTTATTTGAGTTTCCAAATTCCGGATTGAAGTACCTTGATTTCTTATCAACGCTTCTATAGCTTGGAAGCGTGTTTCAGTTGTTAGAATAAACTTTGTCATTAAATCTTCTAAATTTGACTTTTGTTCCAGTGGGTGATGTGCTTGTTAAAATCCAGGTAGGCCATTCTTTAGTTGATTTTCCCCTAAGAGATTGGGGTGATTCCTCCAACCTGGACTATAAGTAGTGTTGTAGGGGTTGTTTGGTTACCTATTTGGAAGTCCTACAAAATTAAAATTTTCATTAAAATTAGAAATAAACTCTAGCTGACCTGGCTGTTGTACCACAAAGATTCCATCTACTTTCTTGCTTAATGCTTCAACCTGTGCTACTAAAGTAGTAACAACATCGACATCATATACTTTTGCTACTTTTGGTTATCTAACTCTTGATGCATTCCTCTAGTAACTGCTCATGGCCATGTTTTCAATTAAATTCTAGGCCTCTTCAGGAGTTTTATTATTTAATGTCCCTCTAGCTGCTGCATCTACCATCTGCCTAGTAGTTTGATTCAATCCCTATAGAAAGTCTAAATTTGCATCCACAGTGGAATACCGTGATGTGGGCATCTCCTCAGTAGATCTTTATATCTCTTCCATGTATCATATAAAGTCTCACTCTATTTGAGCATAGAAGGAGATATCATTCCGTAACTTTGCAGTCTTTACTGGTGGAAAATACTCAGCAAGAAACTTTTCCGCCATTTGTTCCCATGTAGTTATCAATTCTCTAAGTAGAGAATTCAACCATTGTTTAGATTTACTACGTAATGAAAAAGGGAAAAGTTGTAACCTGATAGCATCATCTGTGGCCCCATTGATTTTGAAGGTGTCGCAGATTTCCAAGAAGTTAGCGATGTGAGCATTTGGATCTTCATTCTGCAACCCATCAACATTTCAACACAAGCGTGTCCAATATCATGTATGTACAACGTCTATTTTCAACACGCCCACCAGCATGGGCGTGTTTGCTATCATGTTGTTGCTTAGATTTCCTCCTTTCCTTAGCTTAACTCACACTTTGGACATGATTTTTTTTTTTCCATTGTTAGACATGTCGATGTTAATTCATGTTGTAAAAATTATATTTTCTCTTCAACTTTCAAGTAATTTTCCTATTAATTCATAAATTATAATTTAAAGACTCTTAAATTAAAATAAAGATTAATTAAGTGTATTATTTATATAAAATGTAAGAAAATTAAATAAAAGGTTATTTTAATTTATATAAATAATTAATACTTTATAAACCTTATCAGAAGACTGGAACTTTCTAGAAGTAAATTAGATAGGGTTGGTTAAAAGTATTTTTGGGACATGAAGTTAAAATTATGGATAACTTGAAGAATTTCAAAATAATGTATATAGTATAAGAATAAAAGGAATACAATATACTTGGGTAAAACGTTTGTTGATATGCTTAAGGAGACAACCACTAAGATATCACACAAACACAACAAACACAATATAAGAATAAAAGAGATAAAAGGCTTAAACCACCAACGAATATGGCTCCCCAATGATTGAATGGACAAAGAGAGAATCACCTTGATATTACTCACAAGATGATTCACACGATTTAACTCGCCACAATCCAAGAATTGATAAAAGTTGGAGATGAGTAAGGACTCAATAATAATTTTGATTCCATTAATGAATAATGAGAGTTTGGGTAACAATAGTTAAACATGATAATGGCAAAGTCACAATAACAAGAAAAAGAGAAAATAAGCATTATCAAGATCAACATTGTCGTCAATATGGGCATGTTGATGATTGTGTTTCTTTCTGTGATCAAGTTTTAGAACAATGCAAACAACACACTTCATAACATGGCCATGTTCTTTAACAAGTCTCCAACATGACTATGTTCGAGACCATGTATCTCTTGGCTCCTTTTGTTCTTCATCTCAACTCGTGATATAACTCCAGGGTTTTGCCTATTACATAACTAAAGTCTTACAATCATTATATAAAATCATATAAAAATAATAATAAATGGGAAATCATCTGGTAATGGTTATCCTTGTATAATCTTGAGTGTAAGCCTTTAAAGTCCTCTTGCACATGCTTTAGTGATAGGTCTTATAATCTGATTCCCATCATCTTCCCCATGCTATTGTTGATTTGCAGTCAAATCAAATGGGTCTTTACAAATATCTCCATCTTTTGGAATCTATGGAAAATGGTCATCTATGTTTAAATTTATGGATACTCCATAATTGCTTAGCAAGTCAACATTGTAAGCATTCTTGTTAATCTTCTATAGAATTTTAAAAGTTCCATTAACTTTAAGTGATAACTTTTGTGATTGCCACTTCAGAAACCAATCCTTTTTTAGATGGATCTAAACTAGATCTTTAGGTTGAAATGTCATAGGTATTCTTCCTCTATTGCTTTGCTACTTCTATTTCTCAATAGTTTTAAGTTATGCTTAGTAACCTTTTGATGGAATTTTTTGGTCTCTTAAGCTTTGTCAATCCCATTAAGGCTTTCTTCTTTCATTACCAATACAAAAACTAAATCTAAAGGAATGGTGGGATCATATCCATACATAACTTCAAAAGGAAACTTACTAGTGAAACTATGAGTGGACCTATTGTAGACAAACTCTACAATAGAGAGACACAAATCCTAATTCATAAGATTCTTGCCAATTGTAGCTCTAAGCAAGGCACCAAAAGTATGGTTGACAACCTTAGTTTGGCAATCTTTTTGAAGTTGATATATAGTGTTGAACATCAGTTTGGTCCCTAACCTTCTCCACAGCATCTACCAGAAGCAACTAAGAAACTTAACATCCTTGTCAGATACTATGTTGTAAGGAATGTTATGCAGTCGAACAATTTCCTGCAAATAAAGGTTAGCAATAGAAATAGCATCATAGGTTTTGGAATAAGGGACAAAGTGTGGCATCTTATTAAATTGGTCTACAACCACCATTATTGAGTCCTTTCCTCTCTTTGTTTTGGGTAAGCCCAAAAGAAGGTCCATACTCATATCTCTCCAAGGTT
This sequence comes from Laguncularia racemosa, assembly GCA_037954665.1. NCBI lineage: Eukaryota > Viridiplantae > Streptophyta > Magnoliopsida > Myrtales > Combretaceae > Laguncularia > Laguncularia racemosa. The sequence continues at coordinate 8,581,873 of JBBMOL010000016.1, forward strand.
GTGATGGTATGGGCAAGGACATGTACTCTCCATAAGCATCTTGTCTACCTTGAGTCTATTTACTAGTTTCTCACCTTTCTATCACCCAATGCACATCTTTAGCCATACTTAGCTAAAAATAATGTTTTTTTCAATAACTCCAAAGTATGTTTTTCACCAAAGTGACCTGACATACTACCTAAGTGAGCCTCTCTAACTAATAGGGATCTAACAGAGCATTAGGGAATATACAACTTGCCCCCTTTGAACAAAAAGCCATCTATAAGAGAGAACCCATCAACCGTTCTCCCTTCCTTACACTTAACCACAATAGGCACAAAATATTCATTACCTACATATTGTTCAATGATTAAATGAAATCCTAACAACTTGATTTACAATGCAGAGATAAGAGTGTAACTGTGAGAAAGGGCATTTGCTACTACATTATTTGTATTTGATAACATATGCGAACACTCTTGAAACTCTACCCAATTAGCTTGACATTGGGAAAGCTTCTATTATTCCTTCAAGTATTTAAAGGACTCATGACTAGTGTAGATAATGAATTCTCGCAGTAGAAGGTAGTGTTGCCATACTATTAGAGCCCAAATCAAGAAGTAAAACTCCTTGCTGTTAATAGAATAGTTGAGTGCTACACCACTTAGTTTCTCGCTAAAATATTCTACAGGTCTCCTCTCCCGCATTTTAGTTTCTCGTTGAAACATGCTATGGGTCTCCTCTCTCACATTAATATAGCCTCAACTCCTGCTCCTAAGGTGTTACACTCGAGTTCAAATACTTTGTCAAAATCAGGTAATGCAAGAATAGGTGTTGAAGTAAGTTTAGCATGGATCTCATCAAACTATGTCGGGTCCTTTCATTCTACTTAAATTATACATTCATTTTTGCTAATTGTGTGAGTGGAGCCACTATATTGCTAAAGTTTCGCACAAACCGCTTATAGAAAGAGGCAAGATCATGGAAACTCCTAACCTTAGCTACATTCTTAGGTAGTGGCCACTCTAAAATTGCTCACACCTTCTTCTTATCAACCCATACTCCTCCATCATACACTATAAACGCAAGAAACATGATTGCCCTTTAGCAAAAAAGCATTTCTTTAAGTTCCCATATAATCTCATTTTCCTCGGCAAGGAAAACACGACTCTTAAATGAGTAATGTATTTAGGTAAATCCTTGTTGTACACTAGTATGTCATCAAAGTATACAATGACAAACTTACTTAAGAAGTCTCTTAAGACATTATACATTAGTCGCATGAAAAGTGCTGGAGGTGTTTATCAAGCTAAATGGCATGACTAACCATACGTACAAGCCATGGTGAGTTTTAAACACTGTATTCCATTCATCCCTAGGTCGTATCCTAATATGATGATATCTGCTCTTAAGATCCACCATAGAAAAAGTCTAAGTGCCATGGAGTTCATCAAGTATATCATCATGTCTTGGGATGGGTATCGATACTTGATGATGATCTTTTTGTTGCTCGACTATTAATGCAAATTCACCATGAGCCGTCTTTAGCAAAAGGAGTGTAGGAACTGTGTAGGGACTGATTCAACTGGTAGAGCTTGTAAGGATGATGATAAGGGAGAATAAGTAACTTCAGTCAATTAATTAAAGAGGCAACCGCCACATTTATGCAACTTTCTCCATCTATAAGTAAATAGCATAAATTTCCCTTAACTTGACACTGGATGTAAAATAAGTTTTCTTGTTGTTAATTTTCCATAGATAGAGTGGCACTTAAAGTCCTCCTTAATACAATGGTCATCATTTGACCACCTTCGCCATCATATGTGGTTACTTCATCATCATCATAGAAATAATTCATGGCTACTTTAAGGTCTTCTGGTTATTCGATCTCATCAATTTCATCCTCACTATGTACTTTTACTTCAGGCATCCTTCTTGTAGCCACCATAACTCATTTGTTTAAGCATTGTGATGCAATATAGCTAAAACCAAGGCATTTGAAGAACTTGATTTGGCTAGACCTACACTTAGAACTACCCGCTCAATCCTTATAGGCCTCAGTCATAACAATAATCTTCTTTTTTGGGTCACCTTTCATCTTAGTTCAATGGGTATTACTCGAGTTATTCCCCCTCACCAGTTTTCTAATCTCTATAGTGGTAAGCTTGGTTGGAGCTACTAGTCTAGGGAATGAAGTATTGTAGGGGTTACTCCTTCATGGGCATTCTATCTTTTGTGCTAATTGAATAGCATCCTAAAGTGTCTCTATCCTTTGTAACTCCATTACACACCTAGTTTCATATTTTAGTCCTAACATAAACCACTTAACTATTTGGTAATTTGGTTCCTAAACTTCACTCCTTATCATTGCTTGCTAAGTTTTGACTTCTCCTTCACTGTTCCTTCTATAGCTTGCTAGTAAGTTCTTCCACTAGAGGGAAGCATAACTAGAAAACTCAAGGGCTACTAATCGGGTTTTACTCTTGTCATCATAATCATGACATTCAAAAAGTTTCTCAACCTTATCTTCCCAATTGAGATAAGTGTTTGTAGAACCATTTCCTGCAAATGGTGGTATCTTTACTTTCATAGTCTCTAAACCCTTAAGTTGCCATGCACCTCTACCGCCATGTCCTCCTACATAGTTATCTCCTTCCCCTTCAACAAATAAATCCTCCTCCACCTATACATGATATGCACCTCAAGGTCCTCAACCTTCACTTCCTCACTTAAAGTACCTAGGTATATTTGCCCATTCTTCCCAAAGAACAACGTTAGTAGGTTAAACTTGAGCTAAACGCTAAATGGTGATAGTGTGGTTATTGAAAACCTCATAAAGCTCTTGGATTTGTTGCTCAGTGGTTCGAGTAGGTGGGTTTCTTGGTCCATAGGTTTTTTAGACATTACTTTCATCGTTAGACGCTATTGTTTGACATATTAATTTTGGTGTTTTGGTTGATGTTTAAGGTATGGATAGATGGGAAATATGTTTCTATGGAAAAGATGTTTAGGTTGTGGGTAGGTTTAAGCTAGTGTTTAGGCTTAAGTGTTTATGGTAGAATTCTATCAATACTGATTACGCAACTCATGACCTCCTTCACAATCCATAGAACAATTGCGAAAACTACATCGCAATAATATTTCATACTACAAGTTAATCATGATATAACACAATTCATTGATCAATCCCTATAGACTATTGCAACTCCACACACCACACACAGTACATATAACAACACACTCCCATTGTCAAAACTATACTTTGATACCAAACTAAATATGATATGCCTAGGGAGACAACCACTAGGATATCACACAAACATAATAAACACAATACGAAAATAAAAGAAATAAAACATTCAAACCACTAATAGACATGACTCACTAATGATTAAATGAACAAAGAGAGAATCGCCTTGATATTACTTACAGGATGATTCATTTAGTTTAACTTGCCACGATCCAAGAATCAATCAAAGTTGGAAATGAGTGAGGACTAAATAATAATATTAATTCCACTAATGAATAATGAGGGTTCAAGTAACAATCCTTAAACATAATAATGGCAAAATCTTAATAAAAAGAAAAATAGAAAATAAGCATTATGCTAGGCTTAACACAGTTACCTACATGGGCATGTTGATGACCATGTATCTCTCTATTATCAAGTTCTAGAACAACATGGACAACACGCTTCATAACATGGCGGCCATGTTGGAGATCATATATCTCTTGGCTTTCTTTTCCTCAACTAGCACGGTCATGTTCTCAAGCTAGGATTGTGTTGTTCAACATGACTAAATACACGTTGTGTTTAGGCTCGTGCATCTCTCTACTCCTTATGTTCATCTGGACCTGTGATACAACTTCAACGCTTCACCCAACACATAATTAAAGTCTTACAATCATTAAAATCATATAAAAAAGAACTAATAAATGGAAAATCGTTTTAGTAATGGCTATCCTTGTATAATCTTGATCGTAAGTCTTTGAAGTCTTCTCGCATATGCTTTGGTGATAAGACATGTAAATTTGATTCCCATCATTTTTCTTTAGGGAATGAAAAGAAATTTGAAGGTTGACAAAATTAATATATTGTGAAAGCTAGTAAAAGAAGGTTTGAATGGACACAAATGGGGGATGGAAAATTTAGATTGATTAGGTCAATGCTTGAGAAATTGAAAATGACATGAGGAAATATAGTTATAATCAATGATATAAGGAAATGCAGTTGTAATTAGTGACAAGAGGAGACATAGTTATATTTTTTAGTTGGTTGAACCTATGATTTAGTTAATTTTAAAGAATGTGACATTTGAATGTGAAATAAGTTTTTAAGAATTGAAGAAATGACTCGTATCTACACTAATTCTAGCATGACTGAAATGTGGAAAGAAGTTTGTAGTATATCGTGATGCTTTAACTGGTTGTGTCATAATGCAAGAAGGTAGAGTGATAGCATATGTTTTGAGATAGTTGAAGCCATACAAAATGAACCATTTAATGAATGATCTAAAGTTAATAGATGTAGCATTGATATTAAAGTTGTAGAGGCATTACTTATATGGGAAGAAATGTAAGATGTATACAAATCACAAGTGCTTGAATTATATATTTATATAGAAAGAGTTTAATGTAAAGTAAAGTCATTGGTTTGATTTAATAAAGGACTATGATCTTAAAATTTAAAAAGATAATATTTAGAAGCCACTTGATGATACTTAATGAAGCACAATTTAGGATATGGATAGTATAGATTACTATATTTATTCATCATTATAATATGAGGAGAAATTCAAGATAACTTTAAGGAAATTTGCAAATATAAGTTAGATAGAATTAGATACAATTATTTTGGAAGATGCTGATAATAATTATAAGGAAATTCAAATTCGTTGAGGATTTAAATTGATTTAAGCTAATGAATTAGAAAGTTTTAAGTGGTACAAATATCAGTTGGATTAAGGTAAAAATATAGGTAAGAACCTCCAAATCTTAGAGGAAAGATATCAATAGAGTAGCATATTCAAAAGCATGATAAAGAAACAAACTTAAAAATAATTGATGATTTAAGAATACTATTGGAAGTGAAAGTTAGTATAAGATGCAAGTATTAAGAGCCCCATCAATCTTCGCGTATTTTAGAGGATAAACTTCTTAAGAGGAAAAGGATAAAATACCTTAAGGAAAATTGGAGAATTATAGTTGATGGTAAGGATTTGGAAGCTAATATGAAACGAGATGCAAGTAGTCAAAACTATTTGGTTATCAAGGAAAATTTCAAAGACAGAAATTTATTTTAGGGGGAGAAGACAATGCAATATCCTAAAGTTAGCAAAGGCATTAATTAAATTCAAAAGAGTTAAATAAAGTTAATCTAGGAGTTAAAATAAAACTTTAGAATTTAAATTTTTCAATTTATCCCTACATATGTAATTTAAGATTAAGATAATATAGTAACTAGTTGATCAAGATATTTATTAGAAATACAAATTAATTAATTAATTCTTATTAGTTGCAATTAATTTCTATATCTAAATTTACTAAAATAATCTTAAAAAACTTATTTACTTAATAGTATATTGCTAAAATGAACATTAGAAATAACATAATTTAATTAATATGCAAAGGTGACAATCACGATGCCATAGCTGCGGGTTAGCGTTGGACAAACATAGAGGGCAGGATCGCGATATAGTAGATGAAATCCTCCACTTGGTCCAACCAAGTCAGCTTCTATAGCTATGACTTCATGTGATTTGTAATTTAATTGAGTGAATGAAACTGGTCTGAAAAAAAAAAAAAAAAAACCTTAACTCGACTGGTTTCGAAGCACTTGTGGTTATCTTTTGCTCGGACTCGCTACCGCGGTTCCAAGGCGGGGACCTATGGTGACTAATCTGATCTGGTGTTACTGCTGATTCGGAAGAGAAAGAGGCTGGCGTGGCTTCTTAAAATGGACTGGGGTGTTAGGGATGCCATCGGGCTGGGTTTGAGATATGTTTTATAAAATTCAAACTTAATTTGCTATCTTATAAGGTTGCTCATAATCCATTCTAAAACCTTATAGGATTTTAATTTAATATCTAAAATTCACCCATCATAGATATTATAAACCTATAACTTGATCCAATTGCCACCTTAATATGAAATAAAGAAATAAAGCGTTTATTAAAACTTTCATAATTTATTTTTGTTATTCATGAAAACATATATTAAGAGTAAAAAGATAACATATTATATGATGATATAACTTGTTTATAAGAAAATAATTGTATAAAATATAATAATCTACATTGCAATTCTCATAAAATAATTTTGTAGAGATATCATTGAATCATACTTGAAAACTTGAAATTCAATTAGTGAATTTTATTAAATTACACTTGAAAGTTGCAATAATGGGGGATTCAATATAATATATAGACATTTGTTCAAATTCTAAATTAAATAAAGTTTGATTTATCAATTACATATTCCTACAAGTTTATAACGTAAGTCACTAAATTTTAAAAATTAATTAAAGTTCACTCCATTATCTTCCTAAACATTCATTAAAATTAACTAAAGTTCAACTCATCGTCTTTCTTAATTATATTTCTACCTATAAAGAGAAAATATATATACATAATAGATTAAAAGAGATAAGAAAATAAGGGATGCAAATATAATTAGGAAGCAAAAATAGAAAAATTAGACAATAGAGATATCATTAGAGTTTTTTAGACTTTAACAAATAAAATAAAAAAAATAGTTTTCTTTAGTATAATGTGATAAGTTAATATATTACAATCCTTAACTTTTGAAATTTGAATTCGAAAATATTATTATATAGTATTTTTTAGCCAATCGGTTTTTCTCATTAGGTTTTTTTTTTTTTCTTTTTTAAACCCAAAACCCAACCTAAAACACTATAAATTTTTAAAGTAATATTTAAATTTATCTCAAAACACTAAGATATTATCTTATAAAATAATTAACAAATTAGACAAATTAAGTACCCTATAACAGTCCACCTAGTTGCATCGGCTGCTCTATTTCTTTGCCTCATAACTGAGGAGGCAGCATAAGAAAAAGGAAGGATGGAAAAAGAAGTAGAAGGTCTGGTCGGCAACAGGGATAAGGCGGTCAGAGTTTGTTCTTGTTCTGTTATTGGCTCCAAAACAGAGGGGATTGCCAAAGGAAAGGAAAATAAAATGAATGAGGGAGAGAGAAGAAGCGGAGTTGGACTGTGAAAGAAAAGAAGAGGGTAGACAAGGCTATAGTGACAAGAAAAAAAAAAGGAAAGGATGTAGAAGAAGGGGAAACAGTGGCTGGTGTCAAGAAAATAAAAGAAGGAAGAAGGTAGCGGACGAAAATTTAGAGTTATTTAATGTTTTCAACTTTTACAAATTATATTGGATATGCTTAGATTTGTCCTAAGATTTCTAGTGTACTAGGATAGATTTTTGTTGTCCATGTTCTCCATAATTTGTGCGATATTTCATAAGCAAGGAAGAGGGCAGCTTGGTTACTGTCACATGGCCTTCCATATTTTAGGGAAACTTGGCTAATTTGGTTGCTTACATTGGTTGGTGTAATTGGATCTTTAGACAAGGTTAGGGCATGGAACCACAAATAAATGGAAATAAAATTAGTTTAGGGGCTCAGTTTATGGCGCAAGATCTGATCATTACATTATTATCATTATTTGATTATCCTTGGTATTTTAGCATTTGATATAATACTAATAATTTAGTTGTTTTCGGCATGTTTTAAGATTAAAATATTTTTTGGGGTTTCTGGATTAATTTTAAGAGTTTGAATCTAAATTAAGGGTATTAGAGTTATCATTTTAAAGTTAGTAGAATAGTCTGTTAAATTAGACATAAAAGTTTTATTGGACATTACACATACCTCTTACAACTCTCTTAACAATTTTAATCTATTTCTAAAATATTACAAGTATTATGCTTTTAAAATAAGATTACACCAAAAAAAAAAAAAAAATTCCTCTATGCAAGGCCAATTAAGAATCATATTTTATCCATTCAGTTTCAAACCGGTTCGATTCCTCTCTTAAATTTTATCTATTTAATTCTTTCGTATAATTTGAGGTTCAAGTTCATTTTTTTTTATCCCTCCTGTCGCTCATATATGATTATTCCTACTAATGTCTTTAATATTCATTATTTACTTGTTCAATATTGTTTGTTGTTCTCACATGATTAATCTTCCTAAGTTTTAGTTATTTCAGTATATTATATTTAATATGCGACCCCTTTATGAAAGCATTAAATTAGGTATAGAATAAAAGTTTTATGAGAGTACTTATCTTATTTTGTTAAATTAGTAATGACATGATTTATTAACTTGCTTTCTATATTTGAGTTCATACAATTTAATCATTCTTACAATTAAATTCTGTCTATACTTAACCATCCAACTTGATTTGAGGTTTTGTATCAACTATCATTATATATAAACATTTTGTTTCTTCTATTATAAGCATGGGATTATTCTTTAATTTGTTTAAGATCACAATTGTAGAAGTTCAATATCATATGAACGGAATTCATTATGTCTTGGAATAATGTTATTTCCCTTAATACGTTATTATTTTTTTTCCTCCTTAGTTTGTAATTTAGTTGTTATTGAATATTATTTCCAGTTTTATCGTTTCCTTTCAATTTGGAGTTACTGTATTACCATTTATAAAAGTAATTTTATTTATTTTGGGCACTATAGATTTTGTAGCTTCATGAGTTGTCAAATATTACCTTATCGGACTGGGAATCTTCGATTCCAATTATAATTGCTATCTATTACTGTTTTCGTCATGCCTAATTACTATTATTACAGTATTTACCATGGTTATTGTTATAAGTTCAATTGAAAGCGTTGTGCATATTTAATGTTATACTTAGAGTGCCATTTAATAGGTTATCTTAGTTATTGAGAAGATTTGATATTACTATTCGATGTAAAGGAATATATATATATGTCCCTTTTTTTTTAAGGGATGAATTAAAATAGGAGATATTCTTATTATTTGACACTTCTTATGTTGCTATTAAAGTATATTATTCTTATTATACTTATTTAAATATACTTATTACATATTTATAGTGGTTATCTCTAGGTAAAGTTGAGTGTAGTTCGATTTGTCTCTTGTACCGAACCATGCAATTTTTTTTTCCTAAATCAAAGATAATTATATGACTCACTTCATAATTTTTTTAAACCTAAATAAAAAAGGTCCAATCTAGTTTAATTCATGATTGAAATTGTTTTTATATATATTAATTTTTTTTTCTATATATAAGTCAATAAGTTATTGAAAATTATACATAATATAAAAAGATTTAATTTATTATCGTTTATTTGATATTATTTACCATCCTTAATCTCTATTTGACATATTTAAGGAGAAGTTACTATCTCTCTAGAGGTAAATTATAGTTTCTCTATTAATTAATAATAAAAATACAATATTAAAAAAATAATAAGTTATTTAATGAAAATTAAATAAGATGAGAAATTGAATAAGTAACAATAGAATCCTCTTTTTTAGTAATATATTCTTTATATTTTCACCACCATTTTCTTTTTCTTTACTTCATACGATTTGATTGGGTTTGAAATGGTTCGATTTGGTTCATACTCTTTTTTAAACCTAAAAGAAATTGATTTGGTTGTATTCGTAATTTTTTTAAACCTAAAAAGATAGGTTGAACCTAATTTACGATCTAATTTGGTTTAGTTCGCAATTCAATTGGTTTTTTAACTTAACCTTATCTTCGAGTAATGGTATCATCAATATGGAAATAAGATAAATTTAGAACTTAGTGGCATAGATATTCTATATCATATTTAATAGCCTTTTATGGGTTACCATATTAAAATTAAGAATATTGTATAATTTTATATTGTTAAATCTTTTCAAGGTTAATTCTCAAACTTTCATGGTTTCATAATAATATCTAAATTATGATTCTGATTGTTTCTTGAAAGTTCTCAATTTGATGGTTAAAAAAAAAAAAAATCAATGAGCCAAATTTCTACCTAGTTAAATCTTTGTATTTCATGATAGCTTTTAACTTTATTTTTGGGATCTTGATTCATAGTTTCAAGCAAGGATGTAAGGTTTTAGAAGGTAGCATGTTTTGAGCAATTTATGGCTAGATGAGAATTCTATAGTGATAAATATATATTTACATCCTTTGAATCTACCTAGGTATTATCCCATCTCACCATTTGATAGGTTGCTCCTATTTCTAATGACCTAAAACTCATATATCACCTCTTTAATGACCTTAAAGGGAGGCAATAAAAAATGCCTTAAAGTTATCATATTGCATATGCATCCACAATATGAAAACCTTTAGTAATTAACTAGGTTTAGAAGTTTATAATTAGGAAAATTACAAATGAGATGATGAATGTTGCATTAAATAATTTTAATAAGGGATCACATTATAATGTTATTATAAATAGTAACAGATTATTTATTTAAATTACTTAAAAATTTGATTAACCATTTAGTATAATATTGATTCTTTATTTTAACTATTTAAAAGTTTAATATTTTATTTAATCCTGATCTTAAACGTCCTTTTGTTTGTAATTTTCCTATTTATAATTGCCAAAATTTCTCGTGGAGGGTACCTCAACGTCAAATCCCATCGGCTGTCCATTTTATTTTTGCAAACTTTTATTACTTGGACGTAGGACACATGAAGGTTAGATACCATTAGTATGCCACTATTGAGGATGCCATTGACCCTTGGTAGTACAGGCATTCAATGTGGAATTTCCCATTGTTTATGGGGAAAACTGTCTTCTCGTTTATGGGTTGGCAATCATTTGGGAAACCAGAGATTTGTATTGATAAAAATGAGGAGGTGGTGTGAGGCCTTTGTGAAAGACGTCTGGTGAAAGAGCAGACCATAACCTAAATGTTGATTATGAAATTTGGAGTAACCTAAATGTTGATCCAATGAAAGGGCGTGCCATAAGTATTGTTGTGCATGGGGTCCTTGAACGTGTGTTTGTTTTTCTTCTTTTAAATTGGCCTACTCTAACTAGAAATCAGATACAATCGAGAGTACTCTAGAGTAAGATGTATATTCTATTAGCTTTTTAATATATTGGATATTAAAAATTACCCATGGAAATGTAGGATGGCATAGGATTCCGCCTTTCTATATATCAAAAAATTCAGCAGAAGATGTATCTAGTTCTACACTCAATCTCTTCTAGCTACTCTAGCCTATGTGGGCTTATTCAATGACAAATACTGTCTAGGCTTTACAAAGAAGACATGTACATGTTCAAATGTTATTTCCATAGACCAAAAAAAGGAACAATGTCAGCTAATTTTTCACCTGAACTAAATGCATCTGAAAAATAAACTCAGATGTTTGTATGTCAAAGCACAAGGGCACATCACAGAGCAACATAAGAATGTGCAATAATACTCAGCGGCTCATAAATAGGATGCCCGTGGGTTGGTCTTTGCAGGTTACCTTTAATCCAATAAAAATTTTATAGTGTTTTTTATTGAATTATGGGATTAATTTTTAAATCCGATGAAAAATCGGGTTGGGATTGGGTTCATCGTTAAAACCCGTCCATAGACCGGTAAGCAAAATTCAAAAGATAAGCTGACATTGACAGGACTCAGGACAAGCGCAGGTAAGGGAAGTAGGCAATAGGCCAACTCATGTTCATAGTCACAGCCACGTTTGATTTTTTTTTTTTTTTCTTTTGTCCATGCCGACGACAACAAGCCCCACTGTCCACTGTCTGCAGTCTACTTCTCTCGCTGAGCTTGTATTTTTTTTTTTCCTTCTGTCCATGCCGACGGCAATGAGCCCCACTGTCTACTCCGATACTCCCTCTCGCTGAGTAGCCTGAGCTTCTTTATTTATTTTTTCCTATTGTTCATACCAAGCAATTGGCGAGCCATGAGCCCCACTGTCCACTGTTTGTCTGCTCCCTCTGGCAGTCCCGCTGAGCTTGTTTATTTTTTTTCCTATCCGTGCCAAGCAAACTATCGACTAGCGAGCCCCCAACTCGTCTGTCCTACTTCCACAAGCACAACAGTGGACAAGATCTCTCTCTGTTCGACTCTCTCTTCCACAATTACTAAAAAGACTTGGTATAAGTAGAGAATTCATCTATATCATAGTTCTCAAAATCATAAATTTACCCGTATGATTTTACAAGTTTACATTTTTATGATAGCTTTTCGAGTTAAATCACATATAAAATTATTTTTGTATAAACTTATAGTAAAATCATAAATTTAGGTGTATAATTCTACGAGTTTACAATTCTATATAATTCTATATGGATTCAACACAATTTTATATGATTATACTTGATTTAAGTTTAATAAGCTATTTTGAGTAAAATAACGTTGTATTTGCTTTTTTTTTTTAAACTTAAATTGGTTTCCTTACTAACTTCACTATTGAAAACTTTTCATTTAGTTAGTTGAGGAATAAGTTATTTAATCTATCAAATGATAATTGGTTTAATATCATTTCAAGTGAAAGAGATAAGGAAAATATGAAAGTAATATTAATGAGGAAATTGGCGCAGTTATAAATTTAGAGTGTTATGGCATAGAAAAGTTGAAATTAAGATGTTTTATATATTGATGACATTGATACTATTAAAAACTAAATACAAATGAATACTTTAAAAAACTTAAAATTAATATTGATATTATTTGTAGTAGTACAATAACAACATTAACAATAACGATAATGATAAAGTTGATTATGATTATAGTTGAATGAGATTGTGATAGTTTTGATAATTTAGAACAGTTGATAATTAATGTTTTGTTTTTAATTTAACTTTTTTTATCATAATGATTTATTTTGTAGCATATTTATATTGACATTAATATATATGTTTTAGTTTTATGTATTAGCATATTGATTTATAATTAACTATTTATACTATAACTTATACTATGACCAAAATTTATATTGAATTTCTTTATTTATAATAAGTATTTTAAGTTTTTATAACTTTCGTAAACCTATTTATAGTTTTTTACTACTAATTTACATAAGTTATAGAATTTACGTTTCTATGATTTGATTATACGTTCTGATTTTACGAACCCCCTAGCAATTCTAGGTAAAATCGCGAATTTAACAACCTTGATCTACACCAACAATCTTAAATAAATAAATAAATAAATTGTAAACAGGATGAGTTCCAAGTAATACATACCTTTATTAATGTGGGTTTTGGGTGTCATTATAAAAACCTTAAAAGGCTTTTCTTGGGTTGTAGAAAACCCCATAGGGTAGCGGGCAAGTTTGAATTTTCCAAAACCTATTGCTTTGCCTAACGTTGCCATCAACTGCCCTTTTTCCTTAAGTGATTAGTAAAGCCATAAACTTCTTTACTCTTTCTAATCTGATTTTGTTTTTTCTATTTTGGTCAAATCTCTTATATATATATATATATATATATATATACGTATGTCCTAAAAGTTTTTAATATTTTTTAAAATATAAATTAATTAAATATATTATATCATGTATGTGTTATTGCTAAGTCAATCAAATATACATGTCATCCATGTTAGCTTTTCAAAAGGTATAAGTGTTTTTTTTTTTAAAAAAAAAGAATTCATATAATTTTAAAAGTTTTTAGAGGAGGTCAGCATAATTTATTTTAAAATGAAAAGGTGTTTTATACATTTTAAGATATTTGTTTGTTCATAAAATGTTTAACCGGGCTTAGAAAGCCATAAATATTTAAACCAAATGTTATGGAGAAGCTAATAGACCAAGCTCATGAGATTTCAATTTATGAAGATCAAGGAGGCAAGGATGCAAGTTAAGAAATTTCAAGTCCAATTAGCATGACTCAAGGACCTATAGCAAGATCTTAAGCTAAGAAGATGCAACAAGCTTTTATTATTCATCTACAAAGCTTGGCGGGGATGTATAGTAAAGAACTTCAAGAATATCAAAGCTTTAGGACAAGTACAACTTAAGTCCAACACAACTTAGTGTAAGTCAAAGTGGAGATTCCAAACTTTAAGAAGGCTAATAGCTTTGGAGGAGAAAATAGCCGGCCTTAAGAGCATGAAGGTCGTTGACATTAGCAATGTAGGTTGCCGGCCTTTAACCGGCATTGAAGCCAACTTTCATTTATTGCTTTAAAACCTTAAGGTTTTATGTGTAAGGCCATATATATATACTCCTTTAGCCGCTTTTTGGAGAACAAGTTTTTGATGTCTTGAGTTATAATCCCAAAAGCTATTGCTTATTCTTTGTGTTCTTGCATAGAATACATGTTTTAGGAACATTTAAGAGAGATTGATCGACTTTCTTATAAAGTGTTCTGCGATTAAAGCAAGTCTCTTGTTCTAATTTCTTTAATCATCATCTAAGAAAAACCTAATTCTAATCTAACTTAGGGATTGAAACTAAATTGACTACTAGGGTTTTCAAGTTACTACTATGAGGGTTCATAATAATCAAAGGGATTTTCAAGTGCATTCAAGGAGGTTCTGTATCATTTGTTATAAGAGCTTTAGCTCTAGATAAGGCTTTATCCTTCTTTGTTTTAGTTCTTGAGTTTTAATTCGTATTTCTCTTGTTCATAAAAATTTCATCTTGTTTGTGTCCTTTCGTTAAGTTAATCCATTGCTTCTAGTCTACAATTCTAATTTGTGTTTAAAGAGTAAAAAAAAAAATCATGACAAAAAAAAAAAAAGAGAGAAGAAGAAAAATTCATCATCTTGCTTGTTGTGAACGTTCTGGGATCCATTCTTGAAACTCCATTCATATCATTCGGATTGATCTCTCTTAATTGATCTAAAAGCGTGATTCACTTAAGAACATATAAGAATCGGCTTGAGTGGTGTGAGACAGAACCTGTAAGTGAAATTTTGTTTGAGTGAAATATAAGTGACCATCCCCATCTCGTGAGTGCAAACACCAAAGGAAGCACTTGTGAGGATTTTTCATTATTTTATTTCTAACATCTGTTTATTTTGTAACAATGTCGAACAATAGTGAAAGTAACAATGTAGGTAATGTTGATAAAGCTACATATCGTGAGGCTCAAGAGTTGCATTTTAGACGAATGAGTGAAGCTCTAATGACTATTAATGAGAAGTTAGAGCACATGGATTTAAGACTGAAGGAAGCTGAGAGAGGGACTTTAAGTCACAGTGAGGGAAATAGAAGGGGTAGGAACCACGCGTCTCCATTTGTTGACGTGGGGGATGCGGATGATGGTTATGTTGAGGAGGTCGAGGTGTAGGTAGAGGTAGAGGAAGAGGAAGAGTAAAGGAAAATCCTTACTTTGGTAAGATACAGAGTAATGATGATTATGTAGATAGGAGCCTGGGTAGCATTAAACTGAAAATTCCTCAATTTCATGGCAAAATTCGATCCAAAGGCTTATTTACGATAGGAAAAGAGAGTTGAGCTTATAATTGACCGTCATCAATGTAGTGAAGAGATAAAGGTGAAACTGGTAGTTACACAATTTTAGGATTATGCTATAGCCTAGTAGGATCAATTGGTGACTAGTAGGAGTAGGAACTTCGAGCACCCTATTGATAATTGGTATGATCTCAAGTCTGCCATGAGGAAGCAATTTGTTCTTCGGTATTATCATAAGGAATTGATGTAGAAGCTTCGAGTTCTTAAGTAAGGTAGTAGGAGTGAGAAATACTACTACAAGGAGTGTAGCAGACTATTATAAGGAGCTAGAGATGATCATGACTAGGGTTGATATGCAAGAGAATGTGGAGGCCACTATGGCACATTTTTCGAATAGATTGAATAAGGAGATAGCAGATAAGGTGGAGCTATATCAATACACAGAGTTAGAAGACATGATACATCTTGCCATCAAGATAAAGAAACAACTCCAAGGAAGAGGGCAAATAAGGTATGTTTCCAAACCTTATTCCAATACTAATTCTTAGAAGGGGTATGGAAAGAGTGATGTTAAGAGTGGAAGTAAGACTGTCTCTGATGTTATAAAGGGAAAGACAGGTGTGGTTTCCATTGAGAAGCCTAAAACTAAAGAGCAAAAGGGGAGGAATAGAGATATTAAATGGTGGAAGTGTTAGGGTGTTAGACACATTAGCAAGGATTATCCTAATAGGAGAACCATGGTGATGAGGAATGGTGAAGTAGTTACTGATGAGGAGGATAATAATGAGAGTGATGATGATGGATATGCCTAAGTGGGAGAGCTGTAGTAAAGGGAGCATAAAGGAACCAGTTAGAGGAGATGTACTACTAGTTGCTTGGTGTGCTCTTAACATGCAATTGAAAGAAGATTGCCATGTAAAGTAACATGAGAATTTGTTCCATACTATATGCCATGTTCAGGTCAAGATGTGTAGTGTAATTGTTGATGGTGGGAGTTGTACTAATGTGGTAAGTACACTCTTGGTTAATAGGTTAGGGTTGTCTACTATACCATGCCCGAGACCTTATAAACTTTAATAGCTCAATGAATGTGGCGAGGTTAAGCTAAATAGACAAGCTCTTGTTTCTTTTGCCATTGACAATTATAATGATGAAGTGCTTTATGATGTTGTCCCTATGCATGCTGGTGATATATTACTTGGTGGACCATGACAATTTAATAAGAAGACAAGGCATGATGGGTACCTCAATAGGTATTCATTTACCAAGGATGGGCGAAAGACAACTTTGACACCACTTTGCTTAAAGGAAATATATGAAAAACAATGCAGAATGGAAAGGTTGAGAGTTGAGGCCAAAGAAATAGAAAAGGAGAGTAAAAAAGAGTGCTTTAGAGAGTGAAAAGAGAATGAGTGAGATAAAAAAGAGTGGAAAGAGTGAGAAAAGTGAGAAGAATGAGGGAAAAGAAAAAGGACAACAACATCGGCCTGGAGAGAAGAAAGTGAGGAATGTGAGCTTGATAGGTAGGTCAAGTGAGGTTAGGTAGACTTTGAATTCCAACAAGCCTAGATTTGTACTTTTGTACAAAGGGGCTTGTTTGACAACTAACGACCTTAACCTATTTTTGCTTAATGTGTTTTCTGATTTGTTATTGGAATTTGAAGACTTGTTCCTAGAGGAGATGCTTATTGGATTACCACCCATCAAAGGCATAGAACACCAGATAGAATTTATTCCTAGAGTTGCTATACCTAATAGGCTAGCATATTAAATGAATCCAAGTGAGGCAAAGGAGATCTAGAAACAAGTGGATGAGTTGCTAGCTAAGGGGTATGTAGGAAAGAGTCTTAGTCCTTGTTCAGTTCCTGTGATACTTGTGCCAAAGAAGGATGAGACTTGGAGAATGTGTGTAGACTGCAGAGCTATCAACAAAATCACTATAAAGTATCATCATCCTATTTCTAATGGCATAGGAATTGGAGCTATTTTGATGTAGGATCACATGCCACTAATGTATTTCAATGAGAAGTTGAGTGGAGCAGCTTTGGAGTATCCTACATATGATAATGAGTTATATGCCTTGGTGCGAGCTTTGCAGACATGGCAGCATTATCTTTGGCCTAAGGAGTTTGTGGTGTGCACTAACCATGAGAGTTTGGAGCATTTGAAGGGTCAAGATAAGCTAAATAAGAGGCATGCCAAGTAGGTGGGATTCATTAAGACATTCCCATATGTAATCAAGTAGAAGCAGGGTAAAGAAAATGTGGTTGTTAATTAGTTGTCAAGAAGGTATGCTTTACTTAACTCACTTAGTACTTCATTGCTAAGCTTTAAGTTTGTGGAGTTATATCCACATGATGATGACTGTTGTGAAATTTATGCTACTTGTGCTACTGGGACTGGTTTAAATGATTTTTACGTATCTAATGGATTTCTAATTAAGAAGAATAGATTGTGCATTCCTAAGGTAGCATTTGGTTATTGGTACTGAACAGGACAAGGAGTACTGCACAGAACAAAACAAGAAGAATTGGACAAAAAAAAAATTGTACCACGTTTAGTTTGTTTAGTACTGGACAAGGATTTTTATGCTGTTTAGTGTTTGGAATTGCAAAGTACTGAACTGAACATAGTAAATTTGATAATTATATCCTTTTTTAATGATATCATGGTTATTTATACGTATTTGATATTATTATTAGAAAATACAATTTGAAGAGATTATAAATTATAAAAAATAATTCGTGTAAATCTATTGATTGAAAAAATTTAATAATTCATATTATAAATTACAATAATTTATGTTATATTTAATAAAATAACACGTTCTAAACATTTTATTAGTAATATGAAAATAAAGTTCAACACTTTAAATAAGCTATTATTATGATTAACACATACAAAATATGGTCACATGATTGGCATTTAATTAGAACATGTACATCAAATGTGCTCTAACCATCACAAAATTAAAAAAAAAAAAGAAATAGTTTGATGTGCGTAGAAGCTAATGAAAGAAGGATGTAGATGCAATGCAGATTTGATTTTGTAACAAATATATATATTGTAATTGAATTTTAATATAAATATAGAAGACATACATGTCTTTCTCTCGTTTAAAACTTATAAAACTTAGTTGAAATTTTAGATTAACATTAAGAATTTACAGTGTATTTATGCCTTTTTATGTTCTTTTTATGAACTGAATAGATTTTGGAATCTATTACTCGACTAGGGTAAGGGTTATATATTCTTGGTTTCATTAATGGCAAATTGCATTATGTTGCATGCCGTCCTTCTTCAAGAAGTGGAGTTTAGACTTTCCTTCTTTATTGTAATGGTAAGGAAAATGTTGTAGGAGCTTTGGGATATACGTACGCTACTCATTTAGCTATTGGGTAACTTTCTATCGGTTTTGTATACTAAGCATAGCAGAGGTTTTATCTTTCTTCTAAGCAAACCAAGAAGTAGGGTTTTGAAAAAACAATCAACAATGGAATCAGAAGACTCTTTTTCTCTCCTCTGTCTTTTCCATAACTCATGTCTAAATATATATACATCAGGGGAATATCTTTCCATATCTTTTCCAAGCAACTAAATCTTACAAACTAGGAAAACAAAACCAAATCCTACAAACTAGGAAAACAAATCTTCTTCTACCAAAAAATAAAATACAAAATATACATGCCATATTTACAAAATAAATCACAGAACAAATATCTCAATATTTACGGCCGTGTAACACGGCCGTGTCTTTTAATCATGTATCAGGCTGTGTATGTTTCTGGGAGCTACCTGACACAACACACAGCCATGCCTTCTGGCCGTGCATCAGGCCATGTATGTTTCTAGGAGCTACCCGACACAATACACGCCCGTGCCTTCTGGCCGTGTATCCAGCCGTGTATGTTTCTAAGCTTCCAGACACAATACCCCCCTTCAAGTTGGAGCATGGAGATCACAAATGCCCAACTTGCATAAGAGCATATCATACTCGCGTTTCCCTAATGCTTTGGTAAAAATATCAGCAAGTTGTCTCGTTGTAGGAACAAAAGTAGGATAAATCATCCCATCAAGTAATGCATCTCGAATGAAGTGACAATCCACTTCGATGTGTTTGGTGCGCTCATGAAATACAGGATTTTGAGATATATGAAGAGCAGCCTGACTATCATAAAATAGCGTTGCTGGCTGCGGATGAATAGCACCAAGATCAGATAAAACACTCTTCAACCGCTTGACTTCACAAGTGGTCATGGCCATTGAACGGTATTCTGCTTCGGCAGATGATGAGACACAATATGCTGTTTCTTTGTCTTCCATGAGATGGGAGACAAACCTAAAAACACCAACCATCCAGTAAGAGAACGACGAGTCAATGGACATCCTGCCCAATCTGCATCACACCAACCAGTCAAAGTGAGATTGCCCGTACTACGCAATAAAATACCCTGACCTGGTTTGGATTTGAGATACCGAACAATGCGTAATGCTGCATCCTAGTGATCTTTCTGTGGTTGCTGCATAAATTGAGACAAGACATGTATACAATAAGACAATTCGGGCCTGGTAAAACATAAATAAATCAATCGGCCAATAAAACGTTGATAAGGCTCTGGATTATCCAACAAAGGGCTGGTTGACAACGCCAGTCGATGGTGTTGCTCCATCGGAACTCCCACAGGCTTTGCCCCTATCAAACCTGCTTCTGAAATAATATCCAGGGCATATTTGCGCTGACATAAGAAGAACCCTTCAGGACTACGAGCCACTTCCACTCCAAGAAAATATTTAAGAACACCCAGATCTTTCATGGAAAAACAGGTGCTCAAGTAATCCTTAAACTTCTGAATTGTTGCACTATCATTCCTAGAAACAATCAAGTCATCAACATAAACCAAGATATTTAGTTGTACCTCGCCTTGTTGCAGAGTAAACAAAGAGTAGTCCGCATAGGATTGTGTGAAACCATAGATTTTCAAAGCAGCAGACAATTTTGCGAACCAATACCAAGGAGCTTATTTAAGCCCGTACAAGGACTTCTGCAATTTGCACTCCTTATCTTGTCTTGCAACTCGAAAACCAAGGGGTAACTGCATATATACATCCTCCTATAGATCTGCATGGAGAAATGCATTGTGGACATCCATCTGGTGAACTTCCTAATTCTTAATTGCAGCAACGGCCAAGAAAACACGAACAGTAACCATCTTTGCGATAGGGGCAAATGTCTCTGTATAGTCTACTCCTTCCTTTTGGTGATTTCCAAGTATAACCAAACGTGCTTTATAGCGTTCCACCGTACCATTAGATCGATATTTGACTTTGTATACCCATTTATAGCCCAAGGCTTTCTTATTAGGTGGTAGATCAGTAATACGCCATGTTGCATTGTTTTCAAGGGCATCAATTTCTTGCTGCATCGCAATCCTCCATTTTTCATGTCGAACCACTTGAGAATAACTAGTAGGTTCCTGTTCACCATGTAAAGTTGCAAGAAAAGCTTTGTGCCGCATAGAAAATCTATCACAATTCACATAGTGTGCAATGGGATAGGGGTTACCTAAGGCATGCTGTGTTGCGGGATCCGGTAGGGATGGACTCAATTTGCGAACCGTATGAGTAACAAAGTCTTGTAGCAGTACTGAAGTCTTACGATTCCGGTGGCCACGTCCTAACAAGTCTTCATCACTAGGGACATTGTTTTCCTTACTTCCATCTTCAGTTGTAGAAGAGAGAGATGTTAATACTGCTGTCCTATCACTTTGCTCAACTGGCACAGTTTCAACATTGGGAGAAATGGTTGCAGTTTCTTGATCATGGGGTCTAGAGGAGAGTTGTCTATAATCTCCCTTCTTTCGGTTAGACTCTCTTAGATACCAAAGGCATCATTAGTGAGGTCTACATCCCATGCAAACGTAGATTCTACTGGGTTTTGTGATGAAGACAATGTTTGAAAAGGAAACTCGTTCTCAAAAAATTTTACATCTCTAGACAAAAAAAAAAAACATGTTTTTCAAGATCATACAATCGCCACCCTTTCTATCCATATGGATAACCCATGAAAACACATTTTTGACTTCTACTCTTAAATTTATCTCCCAACTGTCCTTGCTTGTAGGCATAGCACAAAGACCCAAAAACTTTCAGGTGATCATAATTTGGAGTTTGTCCATACAACACATGATAAGGCGTCTTTCCTTCTAAAGCACTAGAAGGTGTTCTATTAATCAAATATCCTGCGGTTAGCACACATTCTCCCTAAAACTCAATGGGCAAGTGTCCTTGAAAACGCAAGGCTCTAGCCACATTAAGAATGTATTGGTGTTTTCTCTCGACCCGTCCATTTTGTTGAGGGGTACCAACGCATGAAGTTTGAAAAATAACACCCTTTTCACATAAATAATTTTTTAATTTTTGAAACTCCGTCCCATTATCACTCCTCACAATTTTAACTCTTTTGTTAAATGTGTTTGCACCATAGCAAAGAAGTTCCTTAGAGTTTGAGTTACCTCAGTTTTGTCAATCAGTAGAAATATCCAAACAGCACAGGAAAAATCATCTACTACGGTCAAAAAATATGAAGCACCGCATGAGGACAAAATCCAGTAAGGACCCCACAAATCGCAATGTATAAGTTCAAATATATCAGAAGCACGATGATGACTAACAGGAAATGGATCTCTAGATTGTTTTGCTCGTAGGCAAATATCGCAACATTTATTCTTGCTATCACTATCTTTATTATGACTCACACTAGACACTAACTTGGTCACTTTTAATGACGGATGTCCCAACCGCTGATGCCATATCTCCAAACTCCCTTCACTTTCAATCTTCATTGCTTGAACACGTGGCACTCCCTTGTAGTAGTATAGTCCATCCCGTCTTTCACCCGCACCAATCAGCATCCTCGAAGTGGGGTCCTGCATTACACACATGGAATTGGGGAAAAAAACAATACATTTAGATGAATCAACAAGTTGTGATACCGAAATCAAATTGCATTCTAGTCTAGGAACAGAGAGAACATTCGTGATACACAAATCTCCATCAAGGACAAGTTGTCCTTCCTTCGTTGCCACAGTCTTGCTCCCATCCGGAAGTCCAACAGAACACAGATCGATATTTCGCACTTTCTTCATTCCGTGCATACTTCCCGTCATGTGATGCGAAGCCCCTGTATCAATTATCCAATTGGAGAGCTTACCACTCAGTGTTTCAGTAGTGTTTTTCTGACTATTGATTAGCTTCATCAATGAGGTCCACTGCTCCTGATCGAGACCGAGACTTGTCTTTACATCATTCCCAGCTGCTGCTGTCACTGCAGGTCATTTGTCCTTCACGCAAGTGCTGCTGCTGGACATGTTATTTGCCTTTGCTGTTTCACGCCCTCGTCCAAAGCTTGCTTGATTTTGACGCTGTTGAGTGCTGTTGAAGCCTCGTCCTCGCCCTATGCTCCTTCCATTTCCCTTTGGTCGATCACCCCACCACTCAGGATATCCGAGGAGAGCAAAGCAACTATCTGCTTCTTGTCCTGTACATTTGCCGTGGGTACAATACAACCCACTTTTGTTTCTTATTTCTCCTTTTCCTCTTATTGCAAACACCATGACATCTTGCCTCTCCTCTTTAGTTCGGGTTATGGTCCTAACCCTTTCCTCAGCAATCAGCATGGAATATGCCCGATTAACATTAGGAAGTGGATCTTGGGCTAAGATATTACTCCTCACTGTGCCATAAATATTTCCATCCAACCCCATGAGCAGAGCATGAACTCGTTCTTCCTCTCTTTTCTTTTCAAATTCTGTTGCGAGATTGCACGTACACATACCGCACTTACATGACGGAATCTGATCATAGTTTGCTAGTTCATCCCATATTTGCTTCAATTTTCCAAAGTAATTCACCAAAGTCATCCCCCTTTGTTTGCATTCTGCCAATTCACTTCGCAGTTGTTGAATGCGTGGACCATTAGCTATTGAGAACCTGTCCCTAATGTCATTCCATAAATGTTCAGCTATTTTTTCGTGAGAAATAGTAGACCGAAGTGAGGATTCGGTTGTATTACGAATCCATGATATCAATAGAGAATTAATCATCCACCAATCTTCAAGTTCAGGTGAATTATCATCAGGTTTTTTTATTGTACCATCAAGAAAACCATATTTTTTTGTGCCCGTAGAGCTGTTCTCACAGACCGTGCCCATTCATCATAGTTTTCTCCTCTCAACTGTACTTGAGTGATCACCAATCCTAGATTATCTAATGAGGTAATATCATAAGGAGAGATCATTTTTCTTTGAGGAAGGATTTCTTCCTTGACCTCACTTGTTTGTGATCTAACCATTGTTTTGTGTTTACAATGGCTCTGATACCATGAAAAAATAATCAACAATGGAATCAGAAGACTCTTTTTCTCACCCCTGTCTTTTCCATAACTTATGTCTAAATATATATACATCAGGGGGATATCTTTCCATATCATTTCCAAGCAACTAAATCTTACAAACTAGGAAAACAAAACCAAATACTACAAACTAGGAAAACAAATCTTCCTCTACCAAAAAATAAAATACAAAATATACATGCCATATTTACAAAATAAATCACAGAAAAATATCTCAATATTTAAGTGTATCAGGCCCTGTATGTTTCTGGGAGCTACCTGACACAACACACGGCCATGCCTTCTGGCCATGTATCAGGCCGTGTATGTTTCTGGGAGCTACCTGACACAATACAGGGCCGTGTATGTTTTTGAGCTTCCAGACACAATAGGTTTGGAAATTGAGATTCCGTTAGTTAAAACTGAGCTACCGAGGAACAACGGGGAGATTAGACAACAGCAACAACTAGCGTATAGACAATTTGAATAGATATGGTTTTAGCACCTGTTCGTCGTTTAAGACATACGATTTTGTTGGCGGCTATGACTACCCTAATAAGCAATTACCGGGGGGGACATGGGAAATCTTCAAGACGTGTGTCCAACAGTGCCGCAATCGAATGAGTTGATATTCATCAATGGGTTTCCTTACAAAAGGCCCGAAGAGATCAGTGCTTCCAATTTCAAAAGTAAGAAGCTGAGCATTGAAGGGGACACCGATAACTTCCTAAGGTCGTCGGTGAACATGGTGACTGCGACAGAATATGTAGGATTAAACACTCTAGGGCTCGACCGCCAGAACAGGCCTTGCGGTGGATGGGTTGGTGATGCCTCACTCCCATCCTAGGGCTTTTGAGATGATCTTTATGTACAAAGGTTTCGTTGTAGTTGGTTTTGCCGATACGAAAAATCAGCTGTTTCAGGAAGTCCTTAACGAAGGAGAGGTGTTCATCTTCCCAAGGGGTTTACTTCATTTCTACTTGAATGCTGGTTATGATGAAGCCCTCGTCTTCTCGGTGCTAAATAGCCAGAACCCAAGTGAGGTCAGCATCCGCGATGCCATGTTTGGGGATTTTGAAGGTAGTGTTTGTCTGTAAAGGGAAAAACATGAAGGGCAAGTTGAGGATTTTGAAAAAAATAAATTTTTGTCCAGTACCAGCATTTTTTGTACCGAATTACACGTGGTAAAAATTTATGCTATTTTGTCCAGTACCATATTGATTTTTTGTCCAATACTTTTGTCATGAATGGCAACAAAACAAAGGACAAAAAAATATTGTCCTCTCTAGTACCACATTTTTGTAGCAACCAAACGCTACCTAAGAGTTCTATGAGGGAACTGTTAGTTAAGGAGGCACATGGAGGGGGCTTAATGGGGCATTTTAGGGTGAATAAGACCTATGATATGCTCTATGAACATTTCTATTAGCTTGAAATGAGACATGATGTGCATAAAGTGTGTGAACATTACATTACATATAGAGAGGCTAAGTCTAGATTGAAGCTACATGGATTATATATCCTATTACCTATTCTTGATGAACCATGGGCTGATTTGTCTATGGACTTTGTGCTTGGATTGCCTAGAACTGGGAAAGGTAGTGATAGCACCTTTGTTGTGGTTGATCGATTTAGTAAAATGACTCATTTTATTCCCCGTCATAAAACTGATGATGTTAAGTTAATTGCTAATTTGTTCTTTAAAGAGGTTGTGCATTTGCATGGTATACCTAAAAGCATTATTAGTGATAGGGATGTTAAATTTTTTAGTCACTTTTGGCGAGTGTTGTGGGGAAAGTTGGGAACTAAACTATTGTTTTCAACTAACTATTGCCCACTAACTAAGGTGGTTAATAGAACTTTGATCACTTTGTTGAGGGCAATCATTGAGAAGAACATTATAATGTGGGAGGATTGTTTATCATTTGTGGAGTTTACTTATAATAGGGTTATTCATAGCACTACTCATTGTTCTGCATTTGAAATTGTTTATGGTTTTAATCCACTTACTTCTATTGACTTGTTGCCATTACCACCTAACAAATTTGCGAATGTTGATGCTAGTTCCAAAGCAAGTTTTGTAAGGAAATTACATAAGTAGGTGAAGGAGCGGATTGAAAGATAAAATGCTAAGGTAACTTCTTATGTGAATAAGGGAAGATGGCCTATAGTGTTTCAACCAATAGAATGGGTATGGGTACATTTTTGTAAGGAGAGATTTTCCCTTCAAAGGAAGTCTAAGCTAAACCCAAGAGGAAACGACCCATTTCAGATCCTTAAGAAGATCAATGACAATGCATATGAAGTGGACTTGCCAAGTGAGTATAATGTTAATGCCACATTAATGTTGTTGATCTGAGTCATTTTGATGTAGGTGATGCTTTTGATTCAAGGACAAATCCTTTTGAGGAGAGGGGAAATGTTATGGAGAAGCCAATGAGCCAAGCCCAGGAGATTTCAATTCATGAAGATCAAGGAGGCAAGGATGCAAGTTAAGAGATTTCAAGTCCGATTAGCATGACTCAAGGACCTATAACAAGATCACGAGCTAAGAAGATGCAACAAGCTTTGATTATTCATCTACAAGGCTTGGTGAGAATGTATAGTGAAGAACATCAAGGATATCAAAGCTCTGGGATAAGTGTAACTCAAGTCCAATACAGCTTAGTGCAAATCAAAGTGGAGATTCCAAACTTTGAGAAGACTACCAGCTTTGGAGGAGAAAATAGCTAGCCTTGAGAGCATGAAGACCGCTGACATTGGCAATGTAGGTACCAAACTATCTAGCATGTACTAACACAAAAAGAATTCCTTGAAAAACTCAAAATGGACAAAAACTTAGCATTTGAATAATATTTAGATGATACAAATAAGACATAAATCAACATCATAACAATAATGAATTAAATAAATTATTTAAAATAAGTAAATAATTTAGAATATATATATATATATATTATTAAAGCGATTGTGGTTGCTTTCATTGTCTTAGATATTAATAGGATTCTTTTCCTTTCAAAATTACAGTAAAAGTTTAATGTGTTTACTTTTTTTTTTTTAACAATAAAATAATTCGTGAAAGAAAAGTATTAGGAAGACCCTCAAGTTTACTTTATAGGTGTCTTTACTTATTTTATTTATCCTTGTACGGTTTTACCAGATGTTTAACTAAATAAATAGACAGAGAAAGAGACGAGACAGAGGAAAGAGAAGGAGGGAAAGATACCAAGTAGAGACAAAAGGAAGAAGAGAAAGTAATACAAAATAAAAAAATAAATCAATAAAAAGATGAGAGAGACAAAGGAGAGCGAATTGCCAAACTGAAAACGGAATTAGTTGGACAGAATGTACTAATCCAAATATAGTTCTTTTTATTAAAAGTAGAAACCTATAACAAAGCTAAAATTAGCAAAGAAAATAAAAGGATGGAAAGTTTAGGTTATAATAAAACGCCAAAACTCAAATCACTAACATTTGGACCCCATGAGAGTAAAATCACCATGATCCAAATGGTTCATGAGAGCCCACTTCTCATTTTTCCTTTCACGGACCCAAATGCCAAAACCAAAAAAAAAAAAAAAGGAAAACGGAAAAAACAATCCTATTGATGGGCAAAATTTCGTTGTTTTTTCTGGATATGATTTTTTTTTCGTTAAATCAACTTTAACATATGGTTTGATTCGTAATTCTTTCAAACATAAAAAATAAAAAATAAAAGATAAAAAAGCAATTCGATTTGATTTAGTTCTCAATTTAAACTATTTTTATACTTTTTATTGATTTTTTTTATATACAAATCAATAAGTCATAAAAAATTATACTTGATATAAAAAAGATTATATTTATTATTATTTTTCTCATATCACTCATCATCTTAAAGATCCATTTGATATACCTGAAAAAATTTTATTATCTTTTTTAAGATAATTAAAAAATATATATCAATTAATAAACAAAAATATAAAATAAAAAAGTATTAAGTTTTTTAGATAGGTAAAAAAAAAGAAAGTAATAATTTACTTAATGAAAACCAAATAAAATGAAAAATTGAATAAGTAATACAGTATATTCTAATAGGGTAGCTATTCCTATACCCTGCCTTGTCTTTAATGAATAATTAGCATTTTCACTGTGTAATCCCTTCAGGTTAAGCAATTATGATTTGTTCCTGGTTTAAGTAGGTTTTGTGTTATTGGTGGGACACACACGACGCGACATGGATTATGATATTCATAAAAATACTACAAATTTTGATTACATCTCATAAATATGGTTTCCAATAAATATCATATATTATTGTAAAATCAATCTAACACAAGTCAACAACAACACTAACTCCAAGGAATTATAAACCAAAGTTGTCCTTTTAGAACTTTATTGTTATTTCTAATCTAACGATAAATTACACTTATTAACTATAAAATTTAGACAAGAGAGAAATTTATCGTATTAATTTTTTGGATTTGAAAATGCTAGCTAAAATGTACTAAATCAGGTAAAAAAAAATCTCAAAAACATAAGTGGGTTAAGCTCAATATTATCCTTGCTCCTTTTAGTGACTCAAGCTAAGAAAAAATCCCCATCTTTAACCCCACCATTTAAAATAATTGCCCTTCTTGTCCCATTTGGTGTCCGCCATTCCTATTAAGAATTGTCCGATTTAGGAATAGCACAAGCACGGAGATATATGTTAGAAAGATCTTTATTTTTAATATGTTTTATACTAAAACCAAAAGAACCACCTAAACACATGGTCACAGCATAATAAACCCATACGGCATAGTAGTTATAAAAAGTAGATGGATAAAGATCGTTAAAACTAACATACGAATTTTTTTTTTAAGCAACACAATTAAATGATTAATTTAAATAAATTGATTGGAATACCAATACCTAAAATCAAACAACCGATTTAGGAACTTAGTTTGTAATATAGCGAAGAGAATCTTGATTGTGGGATTGGGTAGTAACCAGAAATAATGATTTTCAAATTGATTACAGCACAGGGAATAAGCGGCGAGTGACAGATTTGATTCGTGGAATGGAGTTTGGTAAGTCCAGGAATCTAGTATTTTGAGGATAACAAAGGTAAGTTCAATAATTTTTGCACATATGTTTCAAAATCAGAACGAGAGGTTAGAATCAAAATCAGAATCATTGTTCAGTCAGACAATCCTGCAAAATTACTCGTCGGCTAAAAGATGAATAAAGATGGCACAGTGTTTCCCAACTTATTTAAAGGAGGTGGTTGAAAAATCAAGGCTGACAAGGGTTGTGACAATGATATGGAGCTACGTCCCAAAAGAAGCAGCATTTATCATGTTTTTAATGTTAATACGACATTTGAAGGACCACTATTAGTATCCAAACGAGAAATATGACTTTGAAATTTTTGTCCACAGGACCATTGATTAAACGTGTTAAAAATAGCAGATTAATATATTTATAAGGGAATTTTTTTTTTCCTTATGGCTCTTTCCATAAGTACTAAAGCTGGCAGCAAAATCAATACCTTAACGATCCAGTAGATCCGACGAAATGATATACTTGCACAAAGTCATCTAGAAAAATGGAAATGAGTAGAAGTAATACGTTGATATGAATTTAAGAGATGTCCCTGATTGAAAGTCATGCCGCTATTCATGACTTGATCAAGCAGCACAGTACGATAGCTACTAGGGTAGGGACGAGCACAGGATAGACACGAAGCCATTTTACATACCACTAGCTCCAATCCAAGATCCGCGGTCGGCTCGATGGTGTTCACACATTCACCTGCTATTGCGGCCCCAATGCCCAGTGGGTAGTAAAGCACTTGTCCCCAACTGACAAGTGACACCAACAGCAACAAAAATTCCCTGTTTGTTTGAGGTAACCTTTTGACAGTAGGCTTTTTAGCTTTCTTACGTAGCTATGTTACTTCTCTTGTTCCAATCGAAATTTAAGGACCTCATGAGCCATCAGCCTTGGTAGTCAGCGGTTGTCATCGTTGCTCTGGTTTTGGGCTCTAAACCCAGGATTAATTGGGGACTTGGAGCTTTATTATTATGTAGATTTATTTACGTAGATTGGGGGTTTGACTTTAGAGTAACGCAATTCAGTTATGGCACCCGATGAGATGACTAAGGAGAAAGAGGCGGGAAGGAGGAACAGACAATCTTAAGCGTCTTGAATGCATAAATAACAAACAATAAAGTTAAGGGGACCTTAAATGCCGACCTTATAATTCTTAGATAATGGAGATCGTTATTTACCTAATCTCTTGTTTGATCTTTGAGAGTACAAAATTATTGGTGGAACACCGTTTATCTGATATCAAGAATTCAGGAAAAGATCTCTTAATGGGGAGGAATGGCTGAGTATTTATAGACTCTTAGACATGATAATATCCATTAGATCACTTTAGCAATTAATGGGCAAGATGGAGTTTGCTTAATTTAGGGTTATCTTAATGAGTTTGCTGTAGGCTCAAGACTAGTAGCTTTCCTCATAAATACATGAGCCTGCTTGAGAAAAGTTGGATGTGAACGGACCAATCTAACGATCCCTATTCTAAGCCCACCAAGCCAATTCTCCCTAAGTCATCCTAATAATTGAACCGGACTTATTAGATCATATCACCTAACCCAATGAGTCAAGCCAAATAATCAATAGGTTTAGCACAATATATTTATATAATATTTTTAGCCTTCTACATTTTGCTCCCTGACCAAAATCCTTCAAATGAGGCTGAAGGGGTTTGGCAATTTGATAAGCCTTCTTAATGGCTATGAAATTGTTTGGCACATGTGCGCTTATTGAATAGCTGCACCACTGCCTCATACATGTCTTGCATGATTCACATCATACGAGCTTAGATCCAATGTTGCATAGAATTTTTTTTTCTTTTAGGTATGAATAGGTGCTATGTTCTAAGGTCTTGGTTTTACTCATTAGAGAACATCTTGATATTTGCCCGAAAATTCCTCTTCTAACATATTGACATCCTCTTCTAGGCCATCTATACAAAATCCCTTGACATCTTCTTAGAAACAAAATGTTCTTGCTTGTACAAGCCAATTCCACATAAGATCCCATAGGAGTTTTTTTTTTTTTTTTTGTCAATAACATGAATTCTTCCTTTTTTGTATTTCTGTAATAAGGCAATGCATCTCTTACAGTAAGCTGTCTGAAATAAATAGCTTGAGTCGTGGGTCAAGTCGCTACTCTTTATTCCCAAAAGTATTCTTCCTCACATTTTATTGAGCCATCTCTCTAAAGGCATTGAAATCTCCTATTTCGATTTCCTGAATCTTCTCTAACTGGTATAAATATCTCCACACCATTACAATCTTTTCTTGTGGGATATATATACGTATACATATCTTCTCTAACTAGTATAAATATCTCTACACCATTACAATCTTCTCTTACCATACATCTACGCATACATACATATATATATATATATGCATAGATTGCCAACAATGAGTTCAAATCGGTCAAGTAAACCAAGAGGACAAATCAGATTAAGGAGCTCGCATTATTACACTCCACATAGAGGTAAGCATCGGGAAAATTCCAATTGAAGATGCCATACTCTGTTCGTTGGAGGCAATTGTCAAGCTAACTCAAGAAGTCTTCAAGAAGAAATCTTCATTTCTGTCAAGATTGGCTTCAAACGAAGAGCACGGCATAGCTTCGCAATTAGTTGATGTTCATGACGGCCTAATCTTTGTTTTTTTTTTTTTTTTTCACTTTGGATCTTATCTTACTTGTTGATTCCCTTTCTTTCCACTATTTTTTTTTTTTTTAAATCCAGCACAGTTTCATTCCATCAATTGGCAACACAGCTCCCAACAATCTAAAATGCAAATCCTGTTCCAGCAATTGACCATCTTATGGGACCATTGCCTCTGTTGACTAGATTATGTTAATTCTGATTTTTTTTTTTTTTTTTGTTAGTGGTTAGTGATTGATCCTATATTTTAGGATTGTTAGCTATCATGGGGTATTGGACCAGTTGTAATGGGATGGTGGGTAAGTAGTTATCCAAAATTACTGGCTTAACTCACAACAAGTCCTATAATTTGGCTATTAAAAAAAGGTTGTAATCGTGAGATTGATTTCTAAATGAATTTGATCATTAGCTCCACCGTTTTGCTTGTTGCCTAGTTTTCTTCTAGAAAAAAAAAAAAACCATATTCTCCTACAATTGGTATCAAAGTCACGATGAACAACACTACCCAACTATCAGTTCCTATTCTAGATGGGAAAAATTACAATCATTGGTGCATTCAAATGAAGGTCTTGTTTGATTACCATGATCTGCTGGAAGTCGTGAAGAATGGAGTGCATGCAATAGCACATAATGCAAATGATATACAGAAGGCAGCAAACTGTGATCTAAGAAAGAAGGATAAGAAAGCGTTATATTTCTTCCACCAAGGAATGAATGGTGAGATGTTTGAACAGATTGAAGGAGCTACTACATCTAATGAAGCATGGACTATCCTGTCCACTTCATACAAAGGTGATGAGAAAATCAAGAGGGTAAGTCTCCAAACCTTGAGGCGACAATATGAGTTGCTGCAAATGGAATCTACTGAGCCAATTAATGCATACATTAATAGAGTCCTTACATTGACAAACAATATGAAAACTAATGGTGAAATTCTACCTAAACAAAATAAGGTGGAGAAGATTTTGAGGCCCTTGACTTTAAGGTTCGAACATGTTGTAACTGCAATTGAAGAAAGCCATGATCTGTCAACTATGGCAGTTAAGTTGTTGTCCAGCTCATTGTGAGCACATGAACAAAGCATGAATGACAACAAGCTTGATAAGCCAATTGAACAGGCTTTTCAAGCTCAAGTCTCTATTGGGAATTCCTACCAAAAACATGGAAATTCTCATGGTAGAGGAAGAGGACAAAGTGGTAATCACTTCAACAAAGGCTGTGTTAATCGTGGTGCTACAGAACAAAACAACACAACTTGCAACTTCAAGTATAGGTATGGTCATAGATGCAATAAAGGAAGATTTGACAAATCAAATGTAGAGTGTTACAATTGCCACAAATGTGATCATTATGTAAATGAGTGTAGATCCAAGGATGACAATCAAGTTGCTAATTATGCACAAGAAGTAGGTAATCAAGAACAAGTTGAGAATGATCATGCAATTTTAATGGTGTCTTCATCAAATGAAACTTCCAATCGCCATACATGGTATTTGGATACCGGTTGTACGAATCATATGTGCAGACGGAAGGAATTGTTTGCTGAACTTGATGAGTCATTTCATGCAAGAGTCAAATTTAGCGATGGTAGATTCATTCCGGTGATAAGGAAAGGGCGGATTCTCATTACATTGAAAAATGGAGATCATAGGTACATTTCAAATGTGTTTTATGTGCCTGACATGAAAAACAATGATGCGTATAACCCTAGGTATGTTAAACCTAGAACCCCAACGATGCTAGTTGGTTTCAATTACCCCGAGGATAGTCTTGAATAAGCGATGTGTAACTAGTCTCCAATCAAACCTGTTGACTATAACCTAAGTTATCAAAAGTTATTCCTAGTAATTCGATTAAGAATCCTATGGAAAAGTTCTTTTGCAAAAGAACGAAAAGAGGTATTTCGTATCTCACGAAAAAAGATGTGTTTTCATATATCAAAGTTGTCTCTTAGTCGACCCCTAGCACGGTATATATAGCACACAAATACAATATGGAAAAAACCTAACACAATATGGAAATCCTAAGTTACCTATTCTATCCTTATTCTTGTGTCACCAAGTAGGCAACTAAATAACATGGAAAACAAACCAACAAATAATAACAAAACCGAGTGTATCCTCTAATGTATTATCCACGCAAATATGTAATATTCCTAAAATATTCCATCCTTCCATGGTCACGTGAATCAAGTTGACACATGTATGTTTTCCTTTCGTGTAACTTGATTCCCAGGCATGTAAGTCCATGACTAGTCCTTGTAGAGCTTCGTTCATTCTTTTAGCTCTAGCTCGGGTCATCGGGCCTCCAATACCATGTAATGGATCATGGAATTTTGGCTCCTTCCTTTTTCATGCTAGCTGATCCTCATCATTCCCTCCTTCCTCGAAAAGATTTGTCATCGAATCACCTACATTATAAAAAGTAAGATTAGAAACATTACAATTGCACTTATATTACCATAGTGACTCAACAAATCAATCTTGTAGGTGTTGTAAGTGATGTGCTCCAAGACTTGGAAAAGTCCCTCTCCTCTATGATGTAATTTAGGCTTTCACTGTGGTGCAAATATTTCTTTTCTCAAATGCACCCAAACCTTTTCTCTTGGATGAAACACAGTCCTGACACGTCCCTTTGGTATAAGCCACTTCCGGATCACATCCAATTTCCTCTCATCCACGGCTAGCTCCTCTATTCCTGTAATAAAGTCAAAAGAAAACACCATACTAGGTAACGAAAGATTAGTGTCAATATAAGTAAAATAAACATCCTTGTACATAAGTACAAGTAGTTGTTTCCTCGCCAAAATTGCACTCTCACACTTACTTTTTCTTATAATTTTCTCTTCTCTCAATGTTTCAGACTCTCTTCCCTCATAGCTCACCAATGTTTGTCTCTCAATCTTCTCTTTTTGCTTCCACACACTCTCTATTTCACTCTAATTTCTTTGGTAATTTTCACTTAGTCCTCGCAAGCTTCCTATGGTTTCTGTGGAGTAAGAACCACCTTCCTTTTGTTTAAAACAAAAAAATATTGATTCTTATACCCATCGTATATAACGTTCCTATCAAACTGCCAAGGTTGCCCTAACAAGATGTGGCTAGCCTGCATAGGTACCACATCACACATAACCTCGTCTTTGTAGCTCCCTATAAAGTAGGCTATAAGTACCTGCTTGGTCACCTTTACCTTCCCACAATCACTCAACCACTGCAATCAATATGGTCTAGGATGCTTCACTGCTTTCAACTACATCTTTTCTACTAGCAAAGTGCGAGCAACATTAGTGCAACCGCCACTATCGATTATCAAGCTACATACTCTACCCTGCACATGACACCATGTATGAAAAATATGTTCATGTTGGATCCCCTCACCATCCTCCTGGGGTTGTACACTAAGCACTCTCCTCGTAACATACAACTCGCCACTTACGGGTCCCTCTAAGTCAACATCCTCATATTCCTATGATGGTGACTCCTCCCCCTCCTCCTTAGAGATCACACTCTCTACATCCCCACTATCACTGATAATCATAGCCCTCTGATTTGGACATTGGGATGCAATTAGCTCAAATCCCTGACACCTAAAACACTTTATATCACTCATCCTAGAAGGGGGTTTAGTGTCAGTCTTTCCCTTAAGTGCAGCAACTGGATTCTTAGCCCTCACGTCCTCCTTAGGCTTTGAATCAGTGGAGTTTCTCTTCCACGTAGACTTCTATGAAGTTTTGGAAGTCAAGCTAGTCCTTTGCTCACTCTTGTATTTTAGCTACCGCTCTACTTTAATAGCTCTATACAGTAACTCTTCCATATCTAAGTAATGGTGAAGATTTACTACATCAGCTATCTCCCGATTCAATCCATTGATGAATCTAGCCATAGTGGCCTCATCATCCTCCTCAATTCTTGCCCTAATCATGGCCATCTCCAACTCTTTATAATAATCCTCTACACTATTATTCCCTTGAGTCAACCTTTAGATTTCCTAAGTAAGTCCCTATAATAGTGACTAGGAATAAAATGCTTCTGCATGATCGTTTTCATCTCCTCCCAAGTGCTAACAAGTCGCTCTCTATACTTGCGCCTATTACGCACCAACTGATCCCACCATACACTGGCATAATTTGAAAACTTTACTACAACTAATTTTATTTTTTTCTCCTCAGTGTAGTTGTGACATTCAAACACATGATCCATCTTCCTCTCCCATTCTAAATACAATTCCGAATCATTCTTTCCCTAAAAAGTTGGGATTTTCAACTTAATACTCCATAAATTACTATCACGCCTCTGAATACTTCCCCTATCCCTCACGTGTTGGTAATCTCCAAAATCAGATTCCTCCTCTTCATCTATCCTAACTCCTCCCCTAACAGTGGTATTGCTAGACGGCTCCCTACTCTTTTCCATCCTATCCATCCTTGATGGGTGTCGAATCCAACAAAAATAAAACCTACTCCTAGACAATTATATGATTTGCATATAGTGGTGAGTAGGGTTGAATCCACAGAGATTGGTTAAATTTATTTCTATCCAAGGAGAATAAAAAGGAAAAGGAAAATGGGGGGTTTGGTTTGTGAATCGAATAAAGTTAAAACAAGATAAGAAAATTGAATATTGATAAAAGCCTAGCCAAAGGAATCAAGATAGTTTAATTCAAGGAATTGATCATCGATGCAAATGTTTTCTATTCTTATTCCTAGATAAACTGGTTATGGTTATTAACAAGCTCTAACAACCTATCTCTCCATACTTCCTCGATAACCAAGAGAAGCTCTTTGATTATTTCTCTTATCGATTAGACAACCCCAGACAAGCGCTTAGGATTTAATCTACCAATAGCATTAAAAACTAGAGAGACCACCAATTCATGCCAATAGATTATAAGATAACCTATTTAAACATGATCACACACCTCCATAACATGAATTCGATCATCTATTTTATAACCAAACATGTTATTGTGTCACTGAGACTAGAACAATCAATCAATTACGGATTTGACGTGCTAGTTGACAATATATTAACTTGCTAATTGAGTAGAAGAGCTCTATTCATACCAATCAACAAAGATAATAATGACAAAACGATTAGAAGATATATGAATATCCGAAAACAACGAATAGAATAAATACAAGTCAATTAGACCTCACAATTTGTGGAGAATTAAACATCTATGACCCTTTGGCTAGAAAAGTAGCTTAGCTACTCATGTTCATCAATAAAACAAAAATAAAAAGTAAAGACATGATGAACCCAGTTGCCTGCTCTGCCTCCAAGATGATCCAAGGTTCTTCAAGATCCAAAGATTCAAAAGTTGTCCTCACCCTCTAGGGTTGGTTCTATTTATATTGTTAGAGGGATGGCATGTGATCTTTTGCTAGCAAGATACGAAAATATCTTTCCTTTTCCAAGTAGATTTCGAGAAGTGAATCTTCGTCTGCCTGGCACGCCCTACCACACGGCCGTGGGTCAAGCCGTGCCTTCGTCTATGCATAATTCATGTATCATCTTCCGTGTCCAGTGTGTAGCACGGCTCCACCTAAGGCTAGATTTTCAACCGTGCCTTCCTCTGTGCATGATCTACAAGTCTTCATCCTTGTCCAGTGTATACCACGGTCTACACCAAGGCTAGATCCTAGGCCGTGTCATCCTCTGTCGAAGTTCCACAATTTCTTCTCCTTGGCACGTCTAGCTTCCACCACGGCTCCAAGCATGGTTTCTCCCACGGCTTCCACCACGGCCATGCCCTAAGCCGTGTCTCTCTCTGTTGAAAGTCCATATTTCCGCCTTCTCGTCCAGTGTGTAACACGGTTTGCGCCATGGCCGTGCCTCAAACCGTGCTTCCGATACAAGGCCGTGTATTTCAACCGTATATCTTCCTGTTGATTCAAAACCAAGTACACGGCCGTGTACTTCAATTACACGCCCATGTACTTCCCTCCGGCGGTGTAAATCCTTGTCTTGATCTAAGTTGTAGATGACTTCTCTAATTTACTTGAATTAGCATCATTGACTCCATTTAACCTGATTTATCACCATAATAGAATTAAGTACCATTTCCTTATGATTTTTATAAAATCAATAATGAATTAACACAATTTATACTATAAAGATTAAGTATAAAATGGCTCTATCAATCCCGTCATGGATCTGCTCTAGTTCACCCGTTAGGATCCTCTTCATCTCCCTCATCAATTCCTCAAACATAACCTGACTTTCTCCTCCATTAGTGTTTTGTCTCGACATAATTCTAATAATTTGTAGCAAGTTACGATCACAATCACAAGAAATATATAAGTATGTTCCTCACACTCACTCATGTATTGCTCACAATTCCACTTGTGAATATCTCTCACAAAATATGATCTCACAACCTACTTTTTGTAATTCTTTTGCTAAGAACTCAATTTGGAACTCCTAAACTCAAATTACTATGTTAACACTAATGATTACTATCGACCTAAGTCACGTGAATGAAGGAAGACTAACTACACAATCTAATTGATATGGAAAAGATTCACCACCGAATAGATATGCAATCAAATGCAAAAGGATATAATTTGCATCGAAACACAATGAATGATTATGGAATGTAATTTTCAGATGCATAATTTAGAAATCACAAAGCATCTATCACGGTTGGAATTGGAAACAATTGATATGGAAAGTGAATTGACTCAACCAATTATGTAATTGACAATTCTAGAAGCTATCTTATGATTTTAGCAATTGTAATTCTTTTAAGGCCGAATTCCTTTTTTTTTTTTTTGAATTTCGGTTCTTGATTCTTTC
Source organism: Laguncularia racemosa (assembly GCA_037954665.1). NCBI lineage: Eukaryota > Viridiplantae > Streptophyta > Magnoliopsida > Myrtales > Combretaceae > Laguncularia > Laguncularia racemosa. Next base: position 8,620,168 of record JBBMOL010000016.1, read on the forward strand.
TTTTGCAATCGAATTTGATTTTTTTTTTTTTTTAGATATGCTATGAATTGAACACAATTGATTGTTCAAGAAAACCTAATATTGTCGGCCCTAATGGATTGTAAGGACCGAACAAGTATGAAATTTACTCTTTTTTTATATGACTTATGTCTATGAATATGGAAAAGACAACAGACGAATATAGAAAAGAACAGAATTTTTTTTTATACGATTTTTTTTTCAGATATGAATATAGACAAGAACAATAGACGAATATGGAAAAGAAAAACATAATTTTTTTTATATGAATTTTTTTTTTAGATATGAATATGGAAAAAACAACAGACGAGTATGGCAAAAAAAAAAAAAAAAAAACAAACAACTATAGAAAAGAACAATAGACAAATTAAAGAAAATGATAGAATTTACTTGATTCAAGAAGCCGAAACTCTGATACCAAATGATGCGTGTAACCCTAGGTATGTTAAACCTAGAACCCCAACGATGTTAGTTGGTTTCAATTACCCCAAGGATTGTCTTGAATAAGTGATGCGTAACTAGACCCCAATCAAACCTGTTGACTGTAACCTAAGTTATCAAAAGTTGTTCCTAGTAATTTGGTTAAGAATCCTATGGAAAAGTTCTTTTGCAAAAGAACAAAAAGAGGTATTTCGTATCTCATGAAAAAAGATGTGTTTTCATATATCAAAGTTGTCTCTTAGCCGGCCCCTAGCACGATACATATAGCACATGAATACAATATGCAAAAAACCTAACACAATATGGAAATCCTAAGTTACCTATTCTATCCTTATTCTTTTGTCACCAAGTAGGCAACTAAATAACATGGAAAACAAACCAACAAATAATAACAAAACCGAATGTATCCTCTAATGTATTGTCTATGCAAATATATAATATTCCAAAAATATTTCATCCTTCCATGGTCACATGAATCAAGTCGACACATGTATGTTTTCCTTTTGTGTAGCTTGATTCCTAAGCCTGCAAGTCCATGACTAATCCTTGTAGAGCTTCGTTCAATCTTTTAGCTCTAGTTCAGGTCATCGGGCCTCCAATACTATGTAATGGATCATGGAATTTTGGCTCCTTCCTGTTTCATGCTAGCTAATCCTCATCAAACAACCTACTGAGCATAGGTCAATTAGCTGAGAAAGGTTATGTGATGAATGTCTCTGGAAATCAATTTTTAGTTCTTAACAAACACGGTACTCTAATTCTAAAACCTTTTTATCAAAGAATCGCATGTTCTCAATTGACATCAATAAAGGAGAATTTAAGTGTTTGAATGCAATTAGGTGTGATGAATCGTACCTGTGGCATCTTTGCTTTTGGCACCTGAACTTCCAAAGCCTAGAAGCTCTTGCTAAACAAAAAATGGTGAAAGGTTTACCTTAAATCAAACATCCTAATCATTTGTGTGAAGCATGTATCATTGGAAAGAATCACAGGTTACCATTTTCAAAGACTATAGAGCATGCGAAATCTCCTTTAGAGCTTGTCCATACCGATGTATGTGGCCCCATGAATACCTAGTCAATTAGATATGTATTTACCTCTGCCATCACTTTGCATTGCTTTGAGTGTTTAGCCACTTTGTCTTTCAACAAACACTTTGAATTTCTTGGGATACTTGGTTGGATGAAACTATCTCTGAAGATACCTTTTGGGACAAAATCAAACGTTGAGAACTCTACACAATGGCTTGCACTGATGGTGTGCTTCGCTTTATCGGATGTGAATCCCATGCTAGCTAGAGAGACACCATCAACACAAGTTTGATTCTGTGCTTTAGGAATAAAAGGAAGGAACTTCCCCTCTCAGGTACCCAGTTTGCATTCCTCAGGCAGCCACCCTCCGGGTGGAAATTTTGGGTAGAACATATCATCTCAAAGTTAGAGTATGTGACTCTTTTGGAAAAGGTTGGCATCTTTCGTGCCATTACTACTTCTACCCGCCTGTGGTTTCCACATATGAGCGCATCAAAAGTGTGGTGAGTGATCATCTATTGCTAGAGTACTCAGCTCAGACGTTCATCACTTCTTGGGGGAAAATCACTCCAACACTTGAGGATGTGGTCTTTCTCCTAAACTTGATTAGTTTTGGGCAAACCAACACTACCTCTACTAAAGTGTCTTACAAGGAGCATAGTTTTCAAATTTCTCTACTAGATGCCTTGAAAGCTACTCACAATAGAAAAAGGAAGTCTTGTTTCTCTTCCTAGATCACATACTTCTTTAAGGAGCAAAGGAAGGACAAACCTCGAGTTTCTGGCCCAAGTCGTAAACAGGAGTAAGTACTCCCCTTCATTTTTTTAGTACACTTTTATAATTTTGCACTTATACCTTTCTCACTTTTATTTTTATTTTTTTGTCATTTTTGCAGGTATGAGCAAGTAGCTTTTATAGCATATTGGCTCTCTTTATTTATGCTTCCTAGTGGACCGAAAGAAGGTGTGAGCCCTCGGCTATTTCCCTTAGTCATACAAATTGCTTAGGGTGAGTGCTCCGCACTAGATCCCTTTTACCTTGGCTCTTTGTATCGACATTTGGATTTACACCAAAAGGCTTCTATTCGTTTAAAGAACCACTATGTGAACGTGTCACATGTAGACTTGGTATTTCTCTAACTTTTCTTTTGCGAACGGTTCTGGAAACACTTTACACCTCCTCTCAGTAATGTTAAATCCAACCTTACTCTTCCTAGAGCATGGGCTTAGGTTGAAGGAACTATTGAGTAAGCACTTTTGCAGCTTATCGACGTTGAGTTAGAATTCACATTTCATCCTTATGTGAAATGGCTTGCTAGTTATGAAGACAAGGTGACATTATATCCTCCAAGCTCAAGGGATGAGGTGACCTTAGTAAATAGGCGTAAGGGCCTCTACAGTTCTAAGGCAAGATTTATTCTATGGTGTGCTCCAGGAAGTCTACCATCCCTATTAGATAATAAAGACTCCTCTAAGTGTTATCTAGAGCAAAGGGTTGTAGTATATTCTCCTCACAGGGTTACACGACAACTTAGGTTTGACCAAGGGGTACCTCGTGTGTCTAATATTAATGACAACTTCGAGTTGTGTTCTCAATCACTCTCTCTAAGTGAGTGCAAAAATATTCATCTAAAAGTGCATCAGTTATGCTTTCCTTCTATAAGCTGCTGTGGGGTTACTTCTCTTAGGTGGCTAACATATTGGTCAAATTGCTTGCAAGACTTTTGAGTATATGCTTTTGCTTCAGTAAACAATATACTTCTCGTAACTACTATGTGCCATTGGGAGTTCTACCTTAAATTACCGCTTAAGCCCAAGCCTAAGCCTATTGGTGATGTCCAAGAGACTATTTAGCTGGTGGATCAATGATCGACATTTCCTACTGATGTGGGATTAGGGAGATCCTCTAAGAATAAACGTCCATTTCTTCCATCGACAAATGATAGACAGGCCAAGCATACCTTTATTCATGAGGTAACATCCTTGTATCTTTCTTGTTGTTATGTATGTACATGTAGTATTTTTAAATAACCACCCTTGTCTATTATATATATGTAGGTTGAGATGGGCTCTGAAGTTCGTTCTAGCACTTCTACTGATTTAGCGACCATTTCCAATTCAAGTTGACAATGATCAAGACTTAGTGAATTATGCGGAATCACCAGTTGAAGATGGCAAAAGCGATGATGACGACTTTGAAGAGCTGCATGACTCTGTTGGAGTTAAAGCTCTTGCTATTAATACTGATGGACTAGTCATAGAGATAAATGAGGATAATGATATCATCAATGCTGGTGACCAGGCCGATGCACTGCTTTGTTTTAGCACATATGAAGATAAGTTGTATGTATCTCCTATGGATATCTTTCCTCCCCCAGTTGCTATGATGTCTCCTCAAGATAAGGAAGTGACTCTAAAGGTTTATGCTACTGTAGAGGAGACTACATCCTTTCAAAGATTCACTATGTCGTCTCGATTATTAGACTCGTTGGAGATTGTTAATGCTATGGATAGAGACTTTTGGGCTGAGCCTCCTATGTTAGGGATTGAGCTAGCTTGCATTATGGCGAAGATGCTGGGGGAGACTACATTATTGTTGAATAGGCCTTGGGATTCCTTGTTAGAGGTAGAACTTGAGTAGGTGATTAAATGTATTGAGGGGGCTAGCCTTCTAAGGTTCAAAATTAACAGCTTAAAGCCCGTTGCTGCTAAAGCTAAGAGGGTGTTGAATTACTATATTCTCAAGAGGCGGCATGATGAATTGATGAGCAAAGTGCAAGAGTTGCAAGAAGCAGTTAAAGCATTTGATCTTGAGATGAGGGCACTTTTAGGAGATTCGGATCTTAAGTACTCAGTAGGCTTAGATTGTCTACCATAATTCAGCACGACTATGCTTTTTTTTTTTTCCATTCTACAACACTACAATGAAATCAATAAAATTGTTTATCTTTATTTTTTTTTTTACATATGTGTAATCATGACTTATTCACATGTACTTGCTATGAGTGATGCCAGTCACAATCACATCATTTAGTTAAGTTATTATGTCGAGCATTGAAGTAAAGCTTTCACTTGCTAGCAATAATACATTAAATGGTTGAAACGATCAATCGCGCTTAAGCAGCAATAGTGGTGTTGATTATGTAGTTCAACATACTAGCATTGATGGTTAAGAGGGTATTACCCAATACATAACCATGTATTATTTTTTTTCGGAATTTGTAGATATGTTTTTGCGGACTAAGTATTTCATTGCGCACTTGGGAGAACGTGCTCTAACCATGTGACAGCAACATAAGAGGTAATAGTTAATCATGTTAGTGCACTAAGGAGATAACTCTTTAACTTTGCAGCAACAAGATAAGGAAGCATTAAAAAGGAAGCATTGAAAAGGCTCAAACAGTGTAACCATACAAATGATTCATGATAATTTGCAAATACATAATTCATTTCACATATGAAATTTTTTAATGTATTGAAAATTGATAGATGCAGTAACTTTATCGGTTGTTGGGTTTAGAAGCTTGCAATAACCACTGTCATTAACTTCATGAATGATGAAGGGGCCTTCCCACTTTGGTGTGAACTTTGGTGCAAGAATACCTTGTCACACATGCTCTGTTGCGCGAAGTACAACATCACCTTCCAGAAAGGACCGCTTCTTGGCCAAATGATCATAAGCCACACTTAACTGCTGGTGATAGTTGGCAAGGTGATGGTTGGCGGTGGCTTGTCTCTCCTCTAGAGCTTCGAGATCAAGCATATATAAAGTATCTAGTTCAAGTTCAACATTAATGGACAATCGTGTAGATGGGACCAAAACGTCTATGGGCATCATCACCTCGCATCCACATACTAAAGAAAAGGGGGTAGCCTAAGTGAGGCTTCATTTAGATGTTCTGTACATCCATAGTGCCAATGGCAATTTATCATGCCATTCATTGTGATTTTCATGCACCATACGACTAAGTACTTTTAAAAGATTCTTATTTGTTACTTCTGCATAGCTATTTCCTTTTGGGTAGTAAGGTGTGGACTTCATGTAATTGATACCATAGGAGGCCAATAGTTGTCGTACTTGTGAGTTGATAAAGAGTGTACCATTGTCTGAAAGAATGCGCTTTGGGATTCCAAAGTAGTAAATGACATGTTCTTTCATGAAGCTTGCTACTGCTTGTCTTGTAGCTTTCCTTAACCGAATTGCATCCACCCACTTGGTGAAGCATTCGGTACCTATCAAGATCTAAATGCATCCCCTAGATGGTGGATGTATTGGGTCGATCAAGTCAAATGCCCACGTATGGAAAGGCTATAGAGTAATTAAGCTATGTATTGTAATAACAGGAGCATGGATGGCATTCTTCTGTTGCTAGCATGCGACACATCTCTTGGCAAAGTTGAATGCATCATTTTCCATTATAGGCCAGTAATACCCCGAGCTTAATAGGTGGTAATACAGTTTCCTTCCTCCTTAATGTTCTCCACCATCTCCGAAGTGAGCTTCAACTAGTATAGTGTCCATTTCGGGTGGTGCGATACACCTAAGGGATTGTCCCATGAATGATACCCTGTATAGCTGGTCTTCATGCATGATATGCCTCTTTACCTTGCGTTTTACTATATGGGCATCAGTGTCATTCGTAGGTAAGGTGCCGTTCTACAAATAGTTTATGTAAGGGCATCTCCAATCGCCAACACTTGCCAAGATGTGGCATTCTCCTTAATCAAGAATCTTGGAGCATTTTGGGCATAATATCAAATAATTAAAATAATACCTTATAAATATTAATTTAAACAAAATTAAAAACACATGATTAAATCAATAAATTAAAGATTTAATTGAAATAGTAATAAACCTAGTCACATAATAATCTTAGGATCCATAAGTTTAAATATTAAGATATTTAAGCTCTAATCATGATGAAATTAGAAACTTGTCAATAATGAAAAACCATACATCGTTAAAGAATTCAAAAAAAAAAAAAAAACCCTAATTCTTGAAGAAAAAGAATATGCTCTTCCCTACCTCCAAAAGAACCTTAAAACCTATGAAACACGTATTCTTTAATTATAAACTTGAGTCTCTCTTTTCCTTTATATAGCGAGCATCTAAATCTCTGTTTTTATGCCAACAAACTACTCAACATGGTCGTGCTTTAGGTTGTGTCAAAATTGTCAAACAAAAATTTTAGAAACTGGAATCTGTAATTGACACAGTCCAAACACGGTTATGTCTAGAAGTTGTATCTAAGTCATACTTAGAAAATAAATATTTTCGAGAGATATACCACCAATAAACACAATCATGTCTCGCCTCCATGTAACTTTCATAATTTATTTATTTTTAGACTTCAATTTCAACATGATTCTAGCATGATCATGTCTACTATTTGTATCTATCTTCAAAAATCCATAACTTCTTCCATTTAAATCCAAATTAAGTAAATTTTGATTCCTTTTATTCCTTTTTAATTCAAAAATTCATTAAGGCCATAAAATCGAAATATTACACAATTAACAATCAAATTCTTAAAAAACATATCAAAATTAGGGAGAAATACTTTAATTATCACTTAATATATATATCTAATTATGTATCTATTAGAAATACAAGAACTTAGTAGATAATAACCACAAACACATTTTTAAATGATTCCGTATATATGTATTATTAAAGCGATTGTGGTCGCTTTCATTGTCTTAGATATTTATAGTATTCTTTGCCTTTCAAAATTACAGTAAAAGTTTAATGTGTTTACCTTTTTTTCAACTATAAAATAATTCATAAAAGGATCGTATTAGGAAGACCCATTTTTAGGGTAACTGCCCCTTAAGTTTACTTTATAGGTGCCTTTACTTATTTTATTTGTACTTGTACCAGATGTTTAATTAAATAACTTGACAAAGAAAGAGACGAGAGAGAGAGAGAGAGGGGACAAAAGGAGAGAAAGATAGAGAAAGTAATACAAAATAAAAAAATAAATCAATAAAAAGATGAGAGAGACAAAGGAGAGCGAATTTCCAAACTGAAAAAGGAATTAGTTGGACCGAATGTACTAATCTAAATATAGTTCTTTTTATTAAAAGTGGAATAATGTTTCTATTTCTATAACAAAGCTAAAATTAGCAAAGAAAATAAAAGGATGGAAAGTTTAGGTTATAATAAAACGCCAAAACTCAAATCACTAACATTTGGTCCCCATGAGAGTAAAATCACCATGATCCAAATGGTTCATGAGAGCCCACTTCTCATTTTTCCTTTCACGGACCCAAATGCCAAAAAAAAAAAAAAGGAAAACTGAAAAAACAATCCTATTGATGGGCACAATTTCATTCTGTTTTTTCTTAACACGATTTTTTTTTCCTAAATCAACGTTAACCTATGGTTTGATTCGTAATTCTTTCAAACATAAAAAATAAAAAATAAAAGATAAAAAAGCAATTCGATTTGATTTAGTTCTCGATTTAAACTGTTTTACCACTTATTATTGGTTTTTTTTATATACAAATCAATAAATCATGAAAAATTATACTCGACATAAAAAAGATTATATTTATTATTATTTTTCTCATATCACTCATCATCTTAAAGATCCATTTGATATACTTGAAAAAGTTTTATTATCTTTTTCAAGATAATTAAAATTTATATATCAATTAATAAACAAAAATATAAAATAAAAAAAAAGTAATAAGTTTTTTAGATAGGTAAAAAAAAGAAAGTAATAAGTTACTTAATGAAAACCAAATAAGATGAAAAATTGAATAAGTAATATAGAATATTCTAATGCTATTAATGGTTCTTTTCAAGTTGATTTTGAGATCCTAGTAATAGTTTGAGATCTTCATATATATATATATATATATATATATATTTAAAAGTTATAAAAAATAAATTACGTTACACTAAGAATTTTGAGGAAAAAGAAATTATTTTTTTTTATAAAAGGAATCTTCTAAAAAAGTACCTTTGTAAGAATAATTTAAAAAATATAACACTTAAAATCATATATCCAAGGAATATTTAATTCCATAGCCATCGATATCCAGTAAATGTTATACATCACCTCTTCTAACATAAACAGTATATCTTTCTCATTTGCCTCTCTCATCTTTTTTTTATTCTATATTACTTTCTTTTTTTCTCTCTCCTCTATCTCTTCTCTTTCTCTGTCTCTTTATTTAATTAAACAATTAGTACAAGTACAAATATGAGGAAAAAGAAACTAACTTTTTGGATCTTCTCATGATAAATCATGATTTGAACTCATAATTTCCAAACACTATTTCAATACAATTTAAAAAGGCCATTTGGCAATAGACGTGCTTAGTTGTCGGCACCTAAGAAAAAAATTAGCACATTTCATGTACTTGTCGGCTGTCACATCCAAGAGGACTTCAATGCAACTATCTCTCATAACGTATTAAAACATGTGTAAAAACTTATCACAACTTAACACATACATACATATATATGTGGCAAATTTGAATAAATGGATTTCTTATATCTATAAGTGTTATATATACAGGAAAGTAAAATATGTGCAGAATTTAAAGCCATTTAATTTAAACTCAAATAGCATACTTAAAACTATCATAAACCCCATAAAAATATAACTCAATTGTTCTTTCATAAATCACTCCAATAAGAAAACTTTTCATGCAAATGGAAAAAAAATCCAACACCAAAAGAACTTGAACCTAAACTTTTCAAATCAATAACTCGGTACAAATTTGATATCATGAACCTAAATATAATAATATAGAACGTGGAGTTAGGAATTGAGGATAGCAATGCGTTAGCATGAGTAATAGGGTAGCTATTCCATACCCTACCTTGTCTTTAATGAATAATTAGCATTTTCACTGCGTAATCCCTCCAGGTTAAGCAATTATGATTTGTTCCCGCTTTAAGTAGGTTTTGTGTTATTGGTGGGACACACTTGACGCAACATGGTTTATGATATTCGTAAAAATATTACAAATTTTGATTACATCTCATAAATATGATTTCCAATAAATATCATATATTATTGTAAAATCAATCTAACACAAGTCAACAACAACAATAACTCCAAGGAATTATAAACCAAAGTTGTCTTTTTAGAACTTCATTGTTATTTCTAATCTAATGATAAATTACACTTATTAACTATAAAATTTAGACAAGAGAGAAATTTATCGTATTAATTTTTCGGATTTGAAAAGGCTAGCTAAAAAGTACTAAATCAGGTAAAAAAAATCTCAAAAACATAAGTGGGTTAAGCTCAAAATTATCCTTGCTCCTTCCAGTGACTCAAGCTAAGAAAAAATCCCCATCTCTAACCCCCACCATTTGAAAAAATTGCCCTTCTTGTCCCATTTGGTGTCCACCATTTCGTCGGCTGAAAGATGAATAAAGATGGCACGGTGTTTCTCTAACTTATTTAAAGGAGGTGGTTGAAAAATCAAGGCTGACAAGGGTTGTGACAATGATATGGAACTACGTCCCAAAAGAAGCAGCATTTATCATGTTTTTAATGTTAATACGACATTTGAAGGACCACTATAAGTATCCAAACGAGAAATATGACTTTGAAAGGGAACTTTTTTTTTTCCCTTATGGCTCTTTCCATAAGTACTAAAGCTGGCAGCAAAATCAATACCTTAACGATCCAGTAGATCCGACGAAATGATATACTTGCACAGAGTCATCTAGAAAAATGGAAATGAGTAGAAGTAATACGTTGATATGAATTTAAGAGATGTCACTGATTGAAAGTCATGCCGCTATTCATGACTTGATCAAGCAGTACAGTACGATAGCTAGTAGGGTAGGGACGAGCACAGGATAGACACGAAGCCATTTTACATACCACTAGCTCCAATCCAAGATCCGCGGCCGGCTCGATGGTGTTCACACATTCACCTGCTATTGCTGCCCCAATGCCCAGTGGGCGGTAAAGCACTTGTCCCCGACTGACAAGTGACACCAACAGCAACAAAAATTCCCTGTTTGTTTGAGGTAACCTTTTGACAGTAGGCTTTTTAGCTTTCTTACGTAACTATGTTACTTCTCTTGTTCCCATCGAAATTTAAGAACCTCATGAGCCATCAGCCTTGGTAGTCAGGGGTTGTCATCGTTGCTCTGGTTTTGGGCTCTAAACCCTTGATTAATTGGGGACTTGGGGCTTTATTATTATGTAGATTGGGGGTTTGGTAAGAGTAGTTACATGCGTATTACATGGGTACAGCACTACACGTGACTTTAGAGAAAAGCAATTCAAAGATAGCGCCTAATGAGATGACTAAGGTGAGAGAGGCGGGAAGGAGGAACAAACAATCTTAAGCGTCTCAAATGCAAAAGTAACAAACAAGAAAGCTAAGAAGACCTTAAATGTCGATCTTACAGTTCTTAGACAATGAAGATCATTCTTTACCTAATCTCTTGTTTGATCTTTGAGAGCAGAGAATTATTGGTGGAACACCGTTTATCTGATATCAAGAATTCAGGAAAATGTCTTTCAATGAGGAGGAATGACTGAGTATTTATAGACTCTTAGACCTAACAACATCCATTAGATCACCTTAGCAATTAATGGGCAAGATGGAGTTTGCTCAATTTACGGTTATCCTAATGAGCTTGCTATAGGCTCAAGAGCAGTAGCCTTCCTCATAAGTACATGAGCTTGCTTGAGAAAAGTTGGATATGAACGGACCAATCTAACAATCCCTATTCTGAGCCCACCAAGCCGATTCTCCTTAAGTCATCCTAATAATTAAACATGAGCTTGCTTGAGAAAAGTTGGATATGAACGGACCAATCTAACAATCCCTATTCTGAGCCCACCAAGCCAATTTTCCCTAAGTCATCCTAATAATTAAACTAGACTTATTAGATCTTGTCACCTAACCCAATGAGTAAATGGAAAAGAGTAGAAGTAATACGTTGATTTGAATTTAAGAGATGTCACTGATTGAAAGTCATGCTGCTATTCATGACTTGATCAAGTAGTACAATACAATAGCTAGTAGGGTAAGGACGAGCACAAGATAGACACGAAGCCATTTTACAAACCACTAGCTCCAATCCAATATCTGCGGCCGGCTCGATGGTGTTCACACATTCACCTGCTATTGTTGCCCCAATGCTCAGTGGGTAGTAAAGCACTTATCCCCGACTGACAAGTGACACCAACAACAACAAAAATTCCCTGTTTGTTTGAGGTAACCTTTTGACAGTAGGCTTTTTAGCTTTCTTACGTAACTATGTTACTTCTATTGTTCCCATAGAAATCTTAGGACCTCATGAGCCATCAGCCTTGGTAGCAGGGGTTGTCATCGTTGCTCTGGTTTTGGGCTCTAAACCCATGATTAATTGGGGACTTGGGGCTTTATTATTATGTAGATTTATTTATGTAGATTGGGGGTTTGGCAGGAGTGGTCACGTGTGTATTATATGAGTACCACACTACACGTGACTTTAGAGCAAAGCAATTCAGTTATGGTACCCGATGAGATGACTAAGGAGAAAGAGGCGGGAAGGAGGAACAGACAATCTTAAGCGCCTCGAATGCATAAGTAACAAACAATAGAGCTAAGGGGACCTTAAATTTCGACCTTACAATTCTTAGATAATGGAGATCGTTATTTACCTAATCTCTTGTTTGATCTTTGATAACAAAGAATTATTAGTGGAACACCGTTTATCTGATATCAAGAATTCAGGAAAAGGTCTCTCAATGAGGAGGAATGGCTGAGTATTTATAGACTCTTAAACATGATAACATCCATTAGATCACTTTAACAATTAATGGGCAAGATGGAGTTTCCTTAATTTAAGGTTATCCTAATGAGCTTGCTATAGGCTCAAGACTAGTAGCCTTCCTCATAAGTACATGAGCCTACTTGAGAAAAGTTGGATGTGAACGGACCAATCTAACGATCCCTATTCTGAGCCTATCAAGCCAATTCTCCCTAAGTCATCCTAATAATTGAACCAGACTTATTAGATCATATCACCTAACCTAATGAGTCAAGCCAAATAATCAATAGGCTTAGCACAATATATTTACATAATATTTTTAGCCCCCTACATTTTGCTCCCTGACCAAAATCCTTCAAATGAGGCTGAAGGGGTTTGGGTATTAGATAAGCCTTTTTAATGGCTATGAAATTGTTTGGCGCATGTGCGCTTATTGAATAGCTACACCACTGCCTCATACATGTCTTGCATGATTCACATCATACGAGCTTAGATCCAATGTTGCATAGATTTTTTTTTTCTTTTAGGTATGAACAGGTGCTATGTTCTAAGGTCTTGGTTCAACTCATTAGAGAACATCTTGATATTTGCCCAAAAATTCCTCTTCTAACATATTTACTTCCTCTTCTAGGCTATCTATACAAAATCCCTTGGCATCTTCTTAGAAACAAAATGTTCTTGCTTGTACAAGCCGATTCCTCACTTGATCCCATAGGAGTTTTTTTTTTTTTTTTTTTTTTAGTCAATAACATGAATTCTTCCTTTTTTATATTTCTATAATAAGGCAAAGCATCTCTTACAGTAAGCCATCTAAAATAAATAGCTTGAGTCATGGATCAAGTCGCTACTATTTATTCCCAAAAATATTCTTCCTCACATTTTATTGAGCCATCTCTCCGAAGGCTTTGAAATCTCCTATTTTGATTTCCTGAATCTTCTCTAACTGGTATAAATATCTCCACACCATTACAATATTTTCTTGTGGGATATATATACGTATACATATCTTCTCTAACTAGTATAAATATCTCTACACCATTACAATCTTCTCTTGCCATACATCTACGCATACATACATACATATATATATATATATATATATATATATGCATAGATTGACAACAATGAGTGCAAATCGGTCAAGTAAAACCAAGAGGGCAAATCAGATTAAGGAGCTCGTATTATTACACTCTACATAGAGGAAAGCATCGAGTTAATTCCAATTGAAGATGCCACACTCTGTTTGTTGGAGGCAATTGTCAAGCTAACTCAAGAAGTCTTCGAGAAGAAATCTTCATTTCCATCGAGATTGGCTTCAAACGAAGAGTACGACATAGCTTCGCAATTGGTTGTTGTTCATGACGGCCTAATCTTTGTTTTTTTTTTTTTTTTCACTTTGGATCTTATCTTACTTGTTGATTCCCTTTCTTTCCTCTCTCTTTTTTTTTTTTTTAAATCCAGCACAATTTCATTCCATCAATTGGCAACACATCTCCCAACAATCTAAAATGCAAATCCTGTTCCAGCAATTGACGATCTCATAGGACCGTTGCCTCTATTGACTAGATTATGTTAATTCTGATTTTTTTTTGTTTTTTTTTTTTTGTTAGTGGTTAGTGATTGATCCTATATTTTAGGATTGTTAGCTATCATGGGGTATTGGACCAGTTGTAATGGGATGGTGGGTAAGTAGTTATCCAAAATTACGGGCTTAACTCACAACAAGTCCTATAATTTAGCTATTAAAAAAAGATTGTAATCGTGAGATTGATTTTTGAATGAATTTGATCATCAGCTCCACCGTTTTGCTTGTTGCCTAGTTTTCTTCTAGAAAAAAAAAATAAAAACCGTATTCTCCTACAATTGGTATCAGAGCCACGATGAACAACACTACCCAACTATTAGTTCCTATTCTAGATGGGAAAAATTACAATCGTTGGTGCGTTCAAATGAAGGTCTTGTTTGATTACCATGATCTGCTAGAAGTCATGAAGAATGGAGTGCATGCATTAGCAGATAATACAAATGATATACAGAGGGCAGCAAACTGTGATCTAAGAAAGAAGGACAAGAAAGCGTTGTATTTCATCTACCAAGGAATGAATGGTAAGATGTTTGAACAGATTGAAGGAGCTACTACATCTAATGAAGCATAGACTATCCTGTCCACTTCATACAAAGGTGATGAGAAAATCAAGAAGGTGAGTCTCCAAACCTTGAGGTGACAATATGAGTTATTGTAAATGGAATCTACTGAACCAATTGATGCGTACATCAACAGAGTCCTTGCATTGACAAACAATATGAAAACTAATGGTGAAATTTTGTCTAAACAAAATAAGGTGGAGAAGATTTTGAGGTCCTTGACTTTAAGGTTCAAACATGTTGTTACTGCAATTGAAGAAAGCCATGATCTGTCAACTATGGCAGTCAAGTTGTTGTCCAGCTCATTACGAGCACATGAACAAAGCATGAATGACAACAAACTTGATAAGCCAATTAAACAGGTTTTTCAAGCTCAAGTCTCTATTGGGAATTCCTACCAAAGACATGGAAATTCTTATGGTAGAGGAAGAGGACAAAGTGGTAATCACTTCAACAAAGGTCGTGTTAATCGTGGTGCTGTTGAATAAAACAACATAACTTGCAACTTCAAGTATGGGTATGGCCGTAGACGCAGTAGAGGAAGATTTGACAAATCAAATGTACAGTGTTACAATTGCCACAAACGCGGTCATTATGCAAATGAGTGTAGATCTAAGGATGACAATCAAGCTGCTAATTTTGCACAAGAAGTGGGTAATCAAGAACAAGTTGAGAATGACCATGCAATTTTAATGGTGTCTTCATCAAATGAAACTTCCAATCGCCATACATGGTATTTGGATACTAGCTGTACGAATGATATGTGCAGATGGAAGGAATTGTTTGCTGAGCTTGATGAGTCATTTCGTGCAAGAGTCCAATTTAGCAATGGTAGATTCATTCCGGTGATAGGGAAAGGGCGAATTCTCATTACATTGAAAAATGGAGATCATAGGTACATTTCAAATGTGTTTTATGTGCTTGACATGAAAAACAATCTGCTGAGCATGGGTCAATTAGCTGAGAAAGGTTATGTGATGAATGTCTCTGGAAATCAATTTTTGATTCTTGACAAACAAGGTACTCTAATTTTAAAACCTTTTTATCAAAGAATCGCATGTTCTAAATTGACATCACTAAAGGAGAATTTAAGTGTTTGAATGCAATTGGGTGTGATGAATCGTGGCTGTGGCATCTTCACTTTAGGCACCTGAACTTCCAAAGCCTAGAAGCTCTTGCTAAACAAAAAATGGTGAAAGATTTACCTCAAATCTAACATCCTGATTAGTTGTGTGAAGCATGTATCATTGGAAAGAATCACAAGTTACCATTTTCAAAGACTATAGAGCATGCAAAATCTCCTTTGGAGCTTATCCATATTGACGTATGTGGCCCCATGAATACCCAGTCAATTAGATATGTATTCACCTCCACCATCACTTCACATTGCTTTGAGTGTTTTGCCACTTTATCTTTCAACAAACACTTTGAATTTCTTGGGATACGTGGTTGGATGAAACAATTTTTGAAGATACCTTTTGGGACAAAATCAAACGTTGAGAACTTTGCGCAATGGCTTGCACTGATGGTATGCTTCGCTTTATCGAATGTGAATCCCATGCTAGCTCAAGAGACACCATCTACACAAGTTCGATTATGTGCTTTAGGAATGAAAGGAAGGAACTTCCCCTCTCGGCCACCCAGTTTCCATTCCTTAAGCAGCCACCCGCCGAGTGGAAATTTTAGGTAGAACATATCATCTCAAAGTTAGAGTATGTGACTCTTTTGGAAAAGGTTGGCATCTTTCATGCCATTACTACTTCCAGCCGCCTATGGTTCCCACATATGAGTGTGTCGAAAGTGTGGTGAGCGATCATCTGTCACTGGAGTATTCAACTTATACGTTCATCACTTCTTAGGGAAAAATCACTCCAACACTTGAGGATGTGGTCTTTCTCCTAAACTTGATTAGTTTTGGGTAGACCAACACTACCTCTACTAAAGTGTCTTACAAGGAGCACAGTTTTCAAATTTCTCTACTAGATGCCTTGAAAGCTACTCGCAATAGAAAAAGGAAGTCTTGTTTCTCTTCCTGGCTCACATACTTCTTTGAGGAGCAAAGGAAGGACAAACCTCGAGTTTCTGGCCTTGGTCGTAGACAGGAGTAAATACTCCCATTCATTTTTTTAGTATACTTTTATAATTTTGTACTTATACCTTTCTCGCTTTTTTTTTTGTGTCATTTTTGCAAGTATGAGCATGTAGCTTTTATAGCATATTGGCTCTCTTTATTTGTGCTCCCTAGTAGACCGAAAGAAAGTCTGAGCCCTCGGCTGCTTCCCTTAGCCATACAAATTGCTTAAGGTGAGTGCTTCGCACTAGATCCCTTTTACCTTGGCTCTTTGTATCGGCGTTTGGATCTACACCAACAGGCTTCTATTCGTTCAAAGCACCACTATGTGAACGTGTCACATATAGACTTGGTATTTCTCTAACTCTTCTTTTGCAAATTGTTCTGGAAACACTTTACACCTCCTCTCAGTAATGTTAAATCTAACCTTACTCTTCCTAGAGCATGGGCTTAGGTTGAAGGAACTATTGAGCAAGCACTTTTGCAGCTTATCGACATTGAGTCAAAATTCACATTTCATCCTTATGTGAAATGGCTAGCTAGTTATGAAGACAAGGTGGCATTATATCCTCCAAGCTCAAGGGATGAGGTGACCTTAGTAAATAGGCGTAAGGGCCTCTATAGTTTTGAGGCAAGATTTATTATATGGTGTGCTCTAGGAAGTCTACCCTCCCTTCTAAATAACAAAGACTCCTCTAAGTGTTATCTAGAGCAAAGGGTTATAGTATATTCTCCTCACAAGGTTGCACAACAACTTGGGTTTGACCAAAGGGTAACCCGCATGACTAATATTGCTGACAACTTCGAGTTATGTTCTCGGTCACTCTCTCCAAGTGACTGCAAAAATATTCATCCAAAAGTGCGTCAGTTATACTTTCCATCTATAAGCTACTCCGAGGTTGCTTCTCCTGGGTGGCTAACATATTGGTGAAATTACCTGCAAGACTTCTGAGTGTATGCTTTTGCTTCAGTAAACGATATACTTCACGTAACTACTATGTGCCATTGGGAGTTCTGCCTTAAATTACCACTTAAGCCCAAGCCTAAGCCTATTGGTGATGTCCAAGAGACTATTGAGCTAGTGGATCAATGATCGCCATTTCCTACTGATGTGGGTTTAGGGAGATCCTCTAAGAATAAACGTCCATTTCTTCCATCAACAAATGATAAACAGGCCAAGCATACCTTTATTCATGAGGTAGCATCCTTCTATCTTTCTTGTCGTTATGTATGTACATGTAGTATTTTTAAATAACCACCCTTATCTATTATATATATACAGGTTGAGATGGGCTCTGAAGTTCGTTCTAGCACTTCTACTGATTTAGCGACCATTTCCATTCAAGTTAACAATGATAAAGACTTAGTGCATTATGCGGAATCACCAGTTGAAGATGGCACAAGCGACGATGACGACTTTGAAGAGCTACATGAGTCTATTGGAGTTAAAGCTCTTAGTACTAATACTGATGGACCAGTCATAGAGATAAATGTGGATAATGATATCGTCAATGCTGGTGACCATGCCAATGTGCTACTTTGTTTTAGCATATATGAAGATGGGTTATATGTATCTCCTATGGACAGCCTTCCTCCCCCAGTTGCTATGATGTCTCCTCAAGATAGGGAAGCGACTCCAAAGGTTTATGCTGCTGTAGAGGAGACTACATCCTTTCAAGGATTCACTATGTCATCTCGGTTATTGGACTCATTGGAGACCGTTAATGCCATGGACAGAGACTTTTGAGCTGAGTCTCCTATGCTAGGTAATACTAGCATTGATGGTTAAGAGGGTATTACCCAATACATAACCATATATTCTTTGTTTCATAATTTATATATATGTTTTTGCGGGCTAAGTATTTCATTGCGCACTTCGGAGCACGTGCTCTAGCCATGTGACAGCAACGTAAGAGGTAATAGTTAGTCATGTTTGTGCACTAAGGAGATAACTCTTTAACTTTGCAGCAACAAGATAAGGAAGTATTAAAAAGGAAGCATTGAAAAGGCTTAAACAGTGTGAGCTATACAAATGATTCATGATAATTTGCAAATACATCATTAATTTCACATATGTAATTTTGTAATGTATTGAAAATTGATAGATGTAGTAACTTTATCGATTGTTGGGTTTAGAAGTTTGCAATAACCACTATCATTAATCTCATGAATGATGAAGGGGCCTTCCCACTTTTGTGTGAACTTTGGTGCTGGAATACCTTGCCGCGCATGCTCTATTGCGTGAAGTACAACACCATCTTCCTGAAAGGACCTTCTTCACCAAATGATCATAAGCCACACTTAACTGCTGGTAATAATTGGCAAGCTGACACTTGGCGGTGGCTTATCTCTCGTCTAGAGCTTCGAGATCAAGCATATGTAAAGTATCTAGTTCAAGTTCAACATTAATGGCCAATCTTGAATATAGGACCAAAACTTCTATGGGCATCATCACCTCGCATCCATATACTAAAGAAAAGGAGGTGGCCTGAGTGAGGCTTCATTTAGATGTTCTGTACACCCATAGTGCCAATGGCAGTTTGTCACGCCATTCGTTGTGATTTTCATGCACCATACAACTAAGTACATTTAAAAGATTCTTATTCGTTACTTATGCTTAGCTATTTCCTTTTGGGTAGTAAGGTGTGGACTTCATGTGATCGATACCATAGGAGGCCAAAAGTCGTCGTACTTGTGAGTTAATAAAGAGTGTACCATTGTTTGAAAGAATGTGCTTTGGGATTCTAAAGAAGTAGATGATATGTTCTTTCATGAAGCTTGCTACTGCTTATCTTGTAGCTTTCCTTAACTAGGTTACCTCCACCTACTTGGTGAAGCATTCGGTACCTACCAAGATCCAAATGCATCCCTTAGATGGTGGATGTATTGGGTCGATCAAGTCGAATGCCCACGTATGGAAAGGTTATGGAGTAGTCAAGCTATGTAGTGTAATAACAGGAGCATGGATAGCATTCTTGTGTTGCTAGCATGCAACACATCTCCTGGCAAAGTTGAATGCATCATTTTCCATTATAGGCCAGTAATACCCCAAGCTTAATAGGTGGTAATACAGCTTCCTTCCTCCTTGATGTTCTCCACCATCTCCGAAGTGAGCTTCAACTAGTATAGTGTCCATTTCGGGTGGTGCGATACACCTAAGGGGTTATCCCATGAATGATACCCTGTATAGCTGGTCTTCATGCATGATATGCCTCCTTACCTTGCGTTTTACTATACGGGCATTCGTCTCATTCGTAGGTAAGGTGCCGTTCTACAAATAGTTTATGTAAGGGCATCTCCGATCACCAGCACTTGCCAAGAAGTGGCATTCTCCTTGATCAGGAATCTTGGAGCATTTTAGGCATAATATCAAATAATTAAAATAATACCTTATAAATATTAATTTAAACAAAATTAAAAAGACATGATTAAATCAATAAATTAAAGAGTTAATTGAAATAGTAATAAACCTAGTCACATAATAATCTTAGGATCCATAAGTCTAAATATTAAGAGATTTAAGCTCTAATCATGATGAAATTAGAAACTTTTCAATAATGAAAAACCATACATCGTTAAAGAATTCAAAAAAAAAAAAACCTAATTCTTGAAGAAAGAGAATATGCTCTTCTTTACCTCCAAAAGAACTTTAAAACCTATGAAACACGTATTCTTTAATTACAAACTTGAGTCTCTCTTTTCCTTTATATGGCAAGTATCTAAATCTCTGTTTTTATGCCAACACATTGCTCAACATGGTCGTGCTTTAGGTTGTGTCAAAATCGTCAAACAAAAATTTTTAGAAACTGGAATCTGTAATTGACACAGTCCAGACACGGTTATGTCTAAAAGTTGTATCTAAGTCATACTTAGAAAATAAATATTTTCAAGAGATATACGACCAATAAACACAATCATGTCTCGCTCCCATGTAATTCTCATAGTTTATTTTTTTTTAGACTTCAATTTCAACATGATTCTAGCATGATCATGTTTACTGCTTGTATCTATCTTCAAAAATTCATAACTTCTTCCATTTAAATCCAAATTAAGTAAAATTTGATTCCTTTTATTCCTTTTTAATTCAAAAATTTATTAAGGCCATAAAATCAAAATATTACTCAATTAAAAATCAAATTCTTCAAAAACATATCAAAATTAGGGAAAAATACTTTAATTATCACTTAATATATATAAATATATATATCTAATTATGTATCTATCAGAAATACAGGAACTCAATAGATAATAACCACAAACACATTCTCGCATGTCATGCATACCTTTTACAATGCAATAAGCCGGAATTCATTTAAGTAATTAGATTAAAGAGTTACAAATAACACATGAGTACTCATAAATTCAAACATTTCAAGGGATGAAAGTGATCCTACTCGATAGACATCAGGAAACTGTCATAACATATCTAGCTACCATAACCAAAACCATATCCGAAACCTTATCTATAATCATATTTGAAACCATATTCGACATTAAGTAGGCTCGTTTAAGTGTTCACTCCAAGCGCTAGGCTGCCCCTATGAACATAATTCATCCTTTTGTTATATATATGGCTCATGACATATACGTCATCTAATTGACCTCTCTCCACTTTTATAATTGCTTCATGCATGTACTAACCCTATCGACTACCCATTACACAACCTTTGTGGCCTTGGTACCTACAACCTCTACTCTTGTTACCCTCTAGATCAAGCAACAATGCACAAGTAACATTATAGAAACTTTAAGTTGAGCTCAAGTATTAATTCATTTTAATTGTCCTAGTTATAGCACGTAGCGCATAGACTACCTTTGCACTTAGTTTCCAAAAGCCATCAGCTAAACATCAATTAGAAGTCCTCCAACTCAATTAGAGAATCATATGTAAATAAGAACATAATTACTCTTAATTAGTGAATCAACTTGGTTAATTAAACCAAATCAAAGGTAGTAAACCAATTAACGTAAGATCACTACAAAAATTTTGACATTTCGTAACATTTAATAAATGTCACCTAAAATAAAGTAAATGTTATAGAAGATATTTAATAACATTTATTAAACATCACTAAAAGTAATATTTAGTAATGTTTAAGCATAACTAAATGTTAATAATTTGATGCCAAAATTTATATTTTTAGTAACGTTTAAACGTCACAAAAAAAACATAAAGCTTGGTAATGTTTAAACGTCACTAAAAAATGTTTAAACATTCATAATAAGTAGTTTTTGTAACATTTAAATGTTACAAATAAGTAATATTTAGTAACGCTTAAGCGTAACTACAAGAGAATATTTGGTAACGTTTAAACATCACAAAAAATTATTGTTATAATGATATGATAAATCTATCTATAAATGTAACAATTTAAACTAGTAATAAAATAGTATACAATTAAATAATAAAGGTAAAAAAAGTGGACATTTGCATATAAGCTTATAATTGTCCACTTCCATCATCAACTACATGCTTTACAAAAGTAGACATTAACATATCCCAAATAATATTATCCAAACTTTATAGAACTTAGTAGTAAAATAAACTCTATTGATAACCTACTCTTGCCCAAATTGATAATCAGCTTCCAAAAAGTGACCATACAATAAACTGTAATTCATAAACTAACTATTATATTTCTCAATCCGATTATCATCTACCAAAAAGTGAATAACAAAATAAACCATCCTTCACAAATTACTTTCTTCCCCACTTTCATCACCCTCTTCAAAAAGGTTACAACCAAAATAACTCCCTTTCATGAGCTATCTTCTTCGCCACTTTCACTATCATCATCACGATCAGGGGGAATTATAGAAGGCATAAACTCCCCATTACTTGGAGATCCTATCATATAAATGTATAAAAGGCGTAACATAACTTAATTAATATAACAATATAATAAACATGATTGTGACGTTTAATAATTCACCTAAATTAGATGAGAAGTCCGGACAAAACCTTTGCAAAACTTGAAATACATTGTTTAGCTACAAAAAGATAATAATCTAGTCAAAAACTAATCTTATGGAAAAGAGAGATATAGCACTATACATGGAAAATAGAAGATTCCATCAGCTACAAATATCATTACTTCTTAAATAATAGAAATGTCAACATCATCCAGAACAATAGGATTGTAAGTTAACTCAATCTTTACCAAGAAAAAACTCACTTAAACAACATAACAACTAAGACACTGTTCCAAAAATAAAATAAGCCTTTAAGAAAAATGGAAAAAAAAATTGAACTTCAAATTGGGTTAAATTACAAGATGTACCTTATCTTTTTGAGCCCATTGTAAATTCTTTAATTCTTCAAATTGAACATCTCGCTTTTTTCTCCATTGTTTCTCCGCTTTATGTTCTTCCCGCAATCTTTTATTTTCGTCATTTTTTGACACCCAACTCTACATTGATTTTCCAATAGATAGCAATCCATAACCATGACCAAGATGGTAATCTATCCTAGAATTTGCATTCATCGATTGATCAACAATCTCTGAAGCAGACTTTGGTGTGTCTGAACTTTGTGACTCTTTAAACAATTGAACCATTTTAGCCTATATTATTAATAACAAGGAAAAATGTTAGAAACATTCCACCCCATAGTATATTCTAACTACATAATGTAAAAAATGTATTTTTTTTATACTAACATAATCATCTACAACTTGTTGAGAGACCCAACCACCAGTACCATTCGATCTAATTTCACAAAATTGCGTTTGCTTAAAGAATTCAATATCATTAGGTGCTTCTTTGTGTTGCTTAATCTAATTGAATAAATAACAAAATATTAAATATCTAACCAATTTCACTATCAAATATATAACATTATCTAAAATACTTACATACTCAAGCTTCCTACTTTTAAAGGACTTACTCCCAGCCCTATGTGGATATTTTACACAGTTGCGTGCATATTTTCCATTCATTGACTTTGTTTTCTGTTATTCAAAATAAGAAATAAATTATTGAAATCATTTTCTTATATTACAAAGAAGTATTGTTTAATGAAAACTTACCTTTCCATGTGGGTCATTTGATTCTAGAATATTCATCTCTTCCAAGGACTCACAATTCCACATATCTATGACCATTTTCCAATCCCCATCACTGTAGGTCCTTGGTTGTGCATTAACACCCTCCTTTTTTCCATTTTTTTATGAACATCACATCAAAATTTCCTATGGAGACATCCTATCCATCTATCAGCCTCATGGAATTTATCTAGATCACTCACAATATTGGCAATGTTAAGTTGATTCTACAAAACAAAGTTTAAGTTATGACAATTGAAAATAGAGAATAATTTCCCTATCGTAATTGATTGATATAAAGACTTCCCAATCTGTACTCTTGCCCAAGCCCACCTCTTCTCTGATACTAGAAGTGTTCTCCAATCACCTTTAGGATATAGTGGCAATAAGTCCCTGCAAGCTTTCCTAATCTCATATACTAATTTAGCTTACTAGTCTCTCGTAATTGGATGGCCTATGGAAGCATCAAACTCTATTACCATCCTACCCTTCCATCTATTGTTCTCCTTCTCTAGTGCTTGTCCTCTATATATACCTCTCCTATTGCAATATGATGATGTGCTAGCATTAACTACAATAGAAGGAAATACTATTAACATTTACTAACTTTTATATAACAAGTTATATGAACAATTAAACTACATGCAATTACTTGAGCCAGGAATAGAAGTAGGTGGAGAGCTATCCAATGGATTTGTATTTACACGATTGTTGGTGATGACATAAGTATGCATCAATGGAGCATTTGCTACAACCAAATCATGAGCCAAGGAATTTTTTGCATCTTTAGTATCTTCAGGAGATGGATGTTGCTCTACTTCAGGAGATGGATGTTGTTCCATTAGAGGCGATGGATGTTGCTCCACTAGAGGCGATGGATGTTACTCTTCCTCAACATCTTGAGAACTTAATGGTATATTGGCAATGGGTCAAGCCTTTCGTATAGTCCTTCCTCCCCTTCTTTGTCCAACCATTCATCTTCCAGCCATGACAATCCTATAATTGAATATTAAGATCATTAACTAAGTAGTTATGTAAATAAAAACATGACACAAAGATGAAATGAACAATTCATGTGATTCCTTAAGATTAAAAAATGACAAAATAAAATTAAGACTTAAAAAGAATAAAGTAACATTGTATTTAACTTAATTATGTTTGTTAGGCAAGATTTGGTAGCATGGTGATGGCACGGATATCACTGGAGCAGCATCTAATTTACAGGAATATAATTAAAAAACTCACAATCCGCATCACTATTATTGTAATCCATAAGTGTTTCATCAACTTCATCATCGTCATCTTCATAATAATTGAAATCATCATCTTGTTGTGCACCATTTAAACCTTGGATAACCCTCTCTACATCTCCAACAACAATCTCAGGGTATACATATGTTCTCAACAACACATCTATATCACAATCAACTATAGGAAAACCCATATTTCCTCTATCCTCATCTTGTAGAAGTAGATCGTCCATATTTTCATTGCATAAATGAGTTTCCACATCACTAAGTAAATTCATATTACCAATAAGACAACTTATATCATAAATATGCCAATGCTCAAAGAGTTTCACCACACGCCAATCATTGTCTTATTTTAAGTCTTCTAGGTAATATATTTGTCTAACTTGCGATGCTAACACATATGGATCACTCTCATACCATGTACGTGTTACCTCGATACTTTTAGATCCATTATCAACTCTTACATTGCGGTGGTGCTCATTGGTGTCCCACCACTTACACTTAAACAAGAAGACCCATTTATTTTGAATATAAGAAAACTCATATATATCAGTTAAAACACCATAAAACTCCATTGAGGAATGCATGTCTCTTTGGTTTCCTACTACAAGTAATTCACTGTTTTGGGTCTTCTTTTGACTATCAAAATTGAAAGTGTGATACTAAATGCCGTTATATATTAACTTGTTGTATCTCTTGAAACACAAGTCTAGTCCAATTGATAATGTATATAAGGCACTTTCAACCGAATCAGAACTTTCGTATAACATGCTCATTTGCAACAATGTCAAGTAACTTAGCATCATAATCCACTTACAAAAATTTCTCTTGTGTAAGAGTAACATTTACCTTTTTCATGAACCATTGACCAAATTCCTGTTTGTGGTGTTGATCAATGTCATCATCATATTGTGCACGTAAGATACTTATATGTTCCCTATAACACATAGTGAAATTTAAATGCAAACATATTTCACATTATTCCCCAGAGTTTAAAATACATTAATCCATGCTTACTTTAAATAAGGTTGAACCTCAAAACTATTGGTAATGATATACTACTTCACTACTTCTACCTCTTCAACTGATAAGGCCATGTATGTGGGAGAAGAAATAAAACCAACCCTATTTCTAAAGACACCTATGCCACCTTCTTCCATGGTATCACAATTCCTATCAGGATGATTAAAAACTATCTCAACACCTTGTAAATGGAGGGAGCACCATGTCAAGCATTCATGTACAATGTAAGCTTCTACTATTAAGCCCTCTAGCAAAGCCTTGTTTCTAACAAACTCCTTGAGAGAGCTTAAGTATATGAATTAAACAAAATAAATGAATGATGAAGGGTTGAATAACACTTACAAAAGATTACATTCTACTTATACAGTCATACCTTTCTATGGGATACATCCATCAATATGCAACAGGTCCAGCAAGCAATAGTTCGTTAAGCAAGTGTATAGCTAAATGCATCATCACATCAAAGAAGGCAGGAGGAAAGATCAATTCTAATTTTCACAATATGGTAACAATATCGCTCTGCATTTGCTTGACCTCATTAACACTGAGAATCCGTTTGCATAACTTCTCAAAAAATGAACCAAGTTCAGCTATAACCGTCGCAACATCATTTGACAACATGCTATGAACACCCACAGGTAACGACCTTTGAAGCATCACACGGCAATCATAGCTCTTCATCCCAGAAAGCTTTGTACTCGACTCATTCACACACCTACCGATATGTGATGCAACTCCATCAGGTAAGCTAATACCCTTTAAGAATTGATAGAATCTTCTCCTTTCTATGGGACTCAATGTATAACTAGTAAATGGCATTAAATACTTGTCATTACCTTGCTTCTCCAAATGTAATTCCTTCTTAATACCAAGATCCTCTATATCAAGTCTAGCCTTGTAAGTGTCCTTTTTTTTACCGTCAATCTCGAATATAGTACCAATAACATTGTCACATATATTCTTCTCAATGTGTATGACATCTAAATTATGTTGCAACATTAGCTTTGACCAATATGGAAGTTGAAAGAATGTTGACCTTTTTTTCCAATTAAGCTCTTTAGGATGATGAACCCTTATAACCTTTGTTAACCTTTTTTTTCCAATTAAGCTCTTCAAGACGACAAACCCTTATAACCTTACTTGGATGCTTACCCATGCACACATCACTTATGAATTGCAATTGGTGGACAATTTCCTCACTAGAATATTCTTGTAGAGTTTTACAAGTGTCATGACTTCTATCAAATTTTAAGCTATGTCTCTATCTATGGTTCTTAGGAAGCCACATTCTATGACCAGTGTATCCAATCTTTCCATTGAGCCTCATTGATGGTATTTGATCTTAGCATACTGGACAAGCACTATACCCCTTCATGCTCCACCCTGATAGGTTTCCATATGCTAGAAAGTCATTTATAGTCTACATTAAGGCTGCATGCATGTTAAATGTTGTCTTTGAAAATGCATCATATGTGTGCAACCCATTACCCCAAAGATCCCTCAACTCATTAATCAATGGTTGCAAGTAAATGTCAATCTCATTACCAAGTGCCTTAGGTCTTGGAATCAACATTGACATCATCAAGTACTCTTTCTTCATACACATCTAAAGAGGCAAGTTGTATGCCAAAAGCATAACCAGCTACATACTATATGATAGACTCATATTCCCAAATGGATTGAAACCATCGCTAGCTAGCCTTAATCTAACATTGCAAGCCTCCATCGTAAACTCAAGAAATGCAATGTTGAAATTCATTAAGCTAACCCATCTATAAGATAACTCATTAAATTCTCCCTTCTCTTATGTTCCTCCTTATGCCAACACATTTTTTAGGCAATTTTAGATTTCATGAAAAGGCGTTGTAACCTAGGCTTTATAGGAAAGTAACATAAAACTTTATGAGGAATGGCTTTCCCAACTCCACTAGACACCTTCTACCTCGAAGTACCACAAGTAGGACATTACTTTAAATGCTCATTATCACCCCAAAATAAGCAACAATCATATTTACATACATGAATGTAATGACAACCCATACCTAACCTATGCAAGTACCTACTTGCAAAATAATAAGACTTAGGAAGAGACTTGCCGTTGGGCATTGCATCTTGTAGAAGTTAGAGAAGCATGTCGAAGAACTTGTTACTCCACTTATTGTACACCTTCAAGTGGAAAAGCTTCACTATAAATTCAAACTTAGACAACTTGCAACTTGAATAGAGCTCTTCTTATGAGTCAACTCTTAGCCCATCTAGAAAATCCCATGGAACATCAATACCACCTCTAGGAGATGATTCTTCATCTTCATTGTTGATGAAGGCTTCCACATCTTCTAGCATCTCATCAAGTCCACCTTTATCATCATATCCCACCCCTACACATTCTTCCTCCATGGGTGGTCCTACTTCCCATTTTCTATGTCACCTTGTACCTCAATCTACTAGAGGTAATTGAATACTCGACTCCTCTCCATGATAAATCCAACACCGATAGGTTATATCTACCCCATTTACAAGTAGGTGAGCTCTAATCACAAGTGGAGGATGCAACTTATCATTCAAGCATTTCCTACACGGACAATTTATTCTCATGTTCACCCCATACTTCAAGCGTACGTATGCAAAAAAGTACTCCACACCATGTTAATACTCCTTAGACTTAATGTCTTGAGTCATCCAACTCTTATCCACGCTTACAGGAATATGACTCTAAAAAAACGTATAACACTATGACACCTAAAAATGTACAAATAATGAATGAGAATAGAGTGAACTTCCAGCATTTAATCATTTGATTAAATATCTATAATTGAGCACCTACTTCACTCAAAACCTAGCAATGCCCATTTGAAATTTCAAAATATGTGTTTAGCATTTCAATGCAGTATACATATGTAGATTTCTTTGAGAGAAAACAAAGTACACTTCATGTACACATATGGCTTAAAATTCTAATTCGATATACATTAGTAGGGGATAAATGCAAAAGAGGTGTTTGAATTTGTTCTTAAACTCATACTTTGCATCTTAACTCTATATGCATGTATTTGAATTTTTCTTTTATCAACATGCATTCTACTTTAAAAATTAAAGATTTATATATGATTTTTCCATCTATCTAAGTTTGTAACAGATTATGTTGTAGGTGCTTATATTATTATCAATTATCACAAAAAGTAATAATAATAATGATCACAATATATAATTGATAGTAATATAATTTGCTGGTTAAGTAAAAGAGGAAAAAGTGTGTAGAACCTGTATACGCCTAAGCCGAAAATTAAGTAGAATTTTTTAGTACCTTCAACTTTTCAATGCCTTGTTCAAGTAATTAAACAACTTCCCATATATAACTATTCTTCATGGGAATTTCTATTAATGTATATGAGCCAAACAAGGGGGGGGGGGGGGGGGGGGGGGGGGGGTGGAGCAAACATATTTGGAAAAAAAAAAAGGTTACATGCGAATCTAATTGTCCAAAAGCAAAACATCAAAAGATACATTGGTTCAAAGAAACTAGCTAGCTCATCCTTAAACAAAGAAACTACCAATACAGTGGAAATAAGTAATCTGAGTTGTAATTGAAAAAATGTAAGTTTTACTAAACAATTCATTAATAAATGTGATAAAACTTATTCCAATGTCCTTTAATTTATTCTTTTTGGATTTAAGATAGTAGTAATCAAACACAAGGGGCTGTAAGGGAATGTGTGAAAAAAGAAAAAGGATAGTGTACTATAGAACATAGGGCACCAACCCTCTAATTGGTGTAAGGTGACATCAAATTCCCGCCTCCAAACCTTCGCACCACCTGAGGAGAGCTTCACTATAAGGAACTTGGCAGCAAGGAAAATAGCACTTGCTGCAATGTGATGGGGCTTAAATTGCAAGCACAACGATGTCCTTAACCTACAAGCCACCTCGCAAGTTATAAAAGATATGAAGATGGGAGCAACTTAATTCTTATA
Organism: Laguncularia racemosa; assembly: GCA_037954665.1. NCBI lineage: Eukaryota > Viridiplantae > Streptophyta > Magnoliopsida > Myrtales > Combretaceae > Laguncularia > Laguncularia racemosa. Next base: position 8,649,907 of record JBBMOL010000016.1, read on the forward strand.
TCAAAGGATAAGGCAAAAAGAATTGTCCAAATCAGACTCATCATTGACAAAATTCCATGCAACTTGAGTAAGTGTATTCTGTGCAACCTTGAACTTTTTTATTACTTCAAGAAGAGGCCTATATGGATGGTGAATAAGAAGTTGTATGGTAAACAGGTTGGAACAAATTGACTAAATAGTTCAAGATAAGAGAGCTCAAGCAAACTGATAAATGACAATTCTATAATCACGAGAAAGCAACCAAAGTAGTGGTCAAGTAAATTATAAGCTTGTAAGGCAAAAGCATAAAATAACATGACAATACAAGTATGTACAGTAAATATGGCAGTGACAATGACTACATAACCCTCCATTTGGTTGATTCTTTATATAAAGGGAGTCTAACAACATGCAACATTAGTTGCATGGTCAAGTGTCAATTCAATTATCCAACAATAGTATTTTCATCCACTAAAATTTAGCAACATTAGTATTTCTATCCTAACTAGAAAAAAAAAAAAAAAACCATCCAACATCAACATATGAAGGGGATAAAATATGTTCACTACGTAAACACCTAACAACAATTGGCTTGACAATCAATACATGTCCTACAATCAACATAACATTAGCAGCCATGAAATGTCTAAACATAAAATAGAATGCAATTCAATATATTCATATGATGACAAAATGAGAGAGGTGGGATAGGAAATTTAGAAAAAAAAAAAAAAAGAAAAGAAAAGAAGAGGAACAAGATCTATGCAGAGTCAAAATATAGCACTCTGTTTTCTGTTAATTCGTTCTTCCTTTACCATTAACTTCCTACGTGTTAGAGAGCACCACATCACAGCCAAACAACACCCTCATCATGTGTCTACTAATTGGCACCAACTCCTATAGATACCGACCCTGTAACGACCACTATACTACACTTACATGACCATTGTACTTGCTAGAAGGCCATTCACAAGTAAATTAAGAAACACATTGTTACATCTGATAGTCATCTATAAGAGAATGCACAAGAAACCATAATGGATACAAGATTTTTATGCAAGAAAATAAAAAACAAATGCTATTGAAACGTTAATACCACCATGGGGAAGCTCCAGCAAGGAATAATGCCAGCTAGCCAAGACTATGATAGATACAATTATACACTTTATTTCATACACTACTAGTCTTAATACTTTATTTTACTTTATATATTTGCAGCAGTGATGTAGTTATATAGCATGACAAATGGATAAACACACTATTAAGCATTCCTCTATCACGAAAAGGAACTAACCTCAATGCGCATAACTATCTAAAATAGTCGAAGTTCTCCCACTAAATTGGATAATTCCTAATCTAGATGAATCCAAATATCAGAAGAATAGGCATTGTCAACCAAGTAATTAATGCTCAATTACATAACAAGGGGAAAAGAATCCGATTATAACTTAAATTACAAAACAATGCAGAGGGAAAAAGAATAAAAAAATAAAAGCAAATTGCAAAAGCATTATCAAAGGCAAAAAGAGTGTCTAGCGTTTGTAATTTTAGTCCAAACTAGCTTGTACCATGGAACACAAGGTGGAGATGGAGCCAGAAAGTTGTAAGCCAATTTGATGGTATACTCCCCTAAAGATGAATGCAAATATTAAAAAACATCTGATGAGTGTAGTTGTAGGAATATTGATATTTTCCCATAGAGGACCTTGGGGCAAGTCCCATTGTTGTGCAACAATTATGGAGCAAAGTATAGTGTGAATTGAAAAGCTTGAATTGGTGATCTCAAGTGTACTGGAAATGGCATTTAGAAGCCTAGTTGGAAGAAAGATGATTGACATTTTATAACAATAACATTCTAGAGGCAAATCACACAACCAAATAGGGGGAAAAGGAAAAATCATGAACAAACTTAAATTTGAGATAATTATCATGCTGATCCAACAAAATTTAATCAAGAAAAATAATCCTGAAACAGATTTAACTGAGCAAAGATAGACTAAGCTTGATTCTCAGATAATGGTATAACAATATAAAGATTACTTTACCCCCAATCCCACATCCAATGCATAAAAGAACAACTCAATGATAGACACACACAGATGATATGATCCTTGTGAAATAAATATTCCTATTAGTTGATGGTCTACATTGTCATGGATACTATAATATAGGACTCATTATCTAACCTTTTGCATCTCTCAACCCGGATGGATTCAAGCCCTTTTGTGCATTTTGTGCTTTGTTAACCTATAGGCCATCAGAAAAAAATGTCAAATGCATGTTCAACTTTAGTCAATCAATATTCACAAAACATGGAGTCAAATAAACATAAAGAGACTTAACGCATTAAACAGCTTAACCACTAAAATCCAAACAAAGTTTTTTTTTTTTGATAAATAAATCCAAACAAAGTTAGTAAGAAACAAAATGAGATGGTAGTGCCATGTTTTGACCATCTCATGGATTAAATAATTAACCTATTTTAACACCTTTGTAACGTGGTACATAAGTAAATAATTCCATATTAAAACTAGTACATTTTTCTATATATTGTGCTTTTAATGGAGGAAATTGCTAAGCTAGTCTGGGTGCTTTTTTATAGTTAATGGTTTTAGTCATTTTAGGTTTTCAAAAAAGATTTTAAGCTAGTATTCTTGATTAACTTGTTTAGTTTTCAAATAATGTATCATAATTAAATAGATAAGTAAGAATGGAATGTTTTATCTCTTCAAATTGTAATTCATACTTTTAAGTTCGCAATCTTCCACTCTTTAATGAGGACAAAGTATTTGTTAAAAACTTTCTCTTGACTAAGTAACCATTTATTTAATAAATTTCCTTTTAAAATTGTCAAGATGATACTTTATCTTGTTGAGAGAGTTTTCTCCATTTTTCAAAGGCTTTTCTTTAAATAGAACTTGCAAGTTAAACTTGTTTTTGAAGAGGATTTCAAATGAAGTGCAAAAACCAGTCTCATTTTTTCTTTTTTTCTTTTCTTTTTTTTTTTTTTTTTTTTTTGCTAAGCTCTACTTTTCTCCCCCTTCAACTTCATCTAAATGATAAGTTCAATATAAGGTGGGAAGAGAAAGTATAATAGAACAAAAGGGAGACAAAACAAAATATAAGCTTAGTAGGACACACAAAACAAGGAAATAGGGCAACAACTGTTAAAAAGTTATCAAGGTTACTAAAAACCAAAGTGATAGTTTAAAAAATGAAACACTGTACATAAAATGAAAGGGTTACAATCTGTTCAACCAATGTAAAAACATAAGATCAACCCAAATGCATCAAACCCAATCTATAGTAAACAACATAACCTAAACTATGAAGAAAAAGTCGCCATTCATTATAAACACGAACATAATCACAACTATAAGAGGGATCTCAACCCATCCTCAAATAAAGCCATGCCACAATCATAGCACAGCTACAAATAAAGAATTACAACCCTATCCCAAAAAAAAAAAAAAAAACCATAACTACAACTCAAGGCCTAATCCACAAATGCATAAAAACAAGCAATGAGTGAATAGTATAGGATATTACTCATGGGAGCCAATGATGAGCAAAAAAATCCTCCACTCTACAAGTTCACAATTATAAACTATAGCAACTAATAGAACAGTATAGACAAAAGGAAATAGAACGAGCCATAGCTAAAGTAGTTGGCATTGCAGAGCATCATATATATATATATATATATATCTAATGATAGATTAACCAACTTATGATAATAACATACCCCTAAGAAAATATATTGACTAATAAAATATGGGAACTAAGTTTAAATTATTTAACTATAATTAGACTTGATTGTTGTGAAACTATTAAATAAGTGGGTTGATTTATGTGCTAAGGCATACAAGAAAATGATTAAGTATTTTGGAGATGATAATTTATTATACTTGAGTGTTTGCAAGTTGATTGAAATGCGTGTATGTGATGCATGTGTCTAACATTAAAATGGTAAATTTGAAGCTATGCTACCTAGTTGGTATTGCGAAATGTTAATATTGATATATTGTTGATTATGCATAATTGTTTGGTCAATTGTAACTAGGCAATTAGATGGTTAAGATGGTTAAGATGTTCAACTTTAGTGAATCAATATTCACAAAACATGGATTCAAATAAACATAGAGAGACTTACCGCATTAAACAGCTTGACCACTAAAATCCAAATAAAGTTTTTTTTTTAGATAAATAAATCCAAACAAAGTTAGTAAGAAACAAAATGAGAAATCTTAAAATGTAAACTTTTTTTTTTTTTTTGCGGCCATAAGCTTTTTAAAACAAAATGAAGCACACATCTCCCTTTATGGCAACACCTATAAGAAACTTTTCATGTGTATCCAAATATTTAAGATGTTCAACATGCCCCTTCTCTACCACCTATTGAATTCATGAATATGTACATGCATAAACCACTTAATTTAAAAAAAAAAATTATGATTAAAAGCTCCATTGAAATGTATAATAAACAAAAGACATACAATGTGTTTTTCCTTCTTTGCCTCCCCTTTAATCTTTCTTTCAGATTCCTCTTCAGCAAACCTTTCTACAACAAGCTTTTTGTGTGCTAATAAGAACCCTAGAATTATTCTACAAAAATTGAAAGGGAAAAACATGAAAACATAAAATTAAGGTGTGCTAAGGCTCCAAATCGTACCTCTAAGCAATGCTTGGCAGGTGATGAAGGAATGGTGAGCAAAAGAGACCAAGTGGGTGGGTGTTCTGGGGGCGATTAGTGTTTTGTTTAGCTAATGGAGAGGGGCGATGGGTGGGTGTTATGCTCAGAGGATGGAGAGGGCCAATAGGTACTGTTTAACGGGCGATGGGAGAGAGGGAGTGTATAGGCGGTGGTGGTGTTCTAAGGTGATTCGAGAGAGATAGAGTATAGGTAGTCATAGTATTTGGGAGTGATGGGAGGGAGAGAGAGTACGGGCGGTGGAGGTGTTCTAGTGAGGCGATGACTGATGAGAGAGAAGGAGAGCATTTTCAAGTGAGATGAAAAAACAAAAAACAAATGACTAAGTATCACCACCTACTAAGGAAGACACAAATGAAAAAAATAAAAACGGAACAAAACAAAACATTGGGCGAGAAGTGAATAATTTCTTGAAGGAGAATGCCTAGTAGCTAGGGAGTAAATTATAGCTTTTTTTTAATTTAATGGCTATTTAATTTTATATAGTAAGTAAAAAATATTTAATAAGATTAATTACAATTAATTTTAGAAAATTAATACAAATCAAATTATATATATATATATATATCTTCTTAATTTATTTATAAAAGTTACTAAATTATAATTTTCTGTAACGTTTAATAAATGTTACTAAATCATATACAAATTTGTAACGTTGCAAAATTTGCAAACGTTACCAAAGCTCAAAATTCTAGTACCGGATTATTGATAATTGGATTTGGTTCATCTTTAAGGGGTTTAGCCCTAAATTAATTGATTTTACATTTTAGTAAATCAATTATCATTTATGTAATTTCCATGTTTATGAATCAATTTAGGATTCCAGTTCAAGATGTGAGCCGGTTTAGTCCAATTGCATTGATTTTAGAATAGTTCGATCCACTTAGGGGAAAGCCTACTCATTTTCTAATATTTATCTATTGATTATATTATTATTAGCCCGTGTTATTAGTTTCATCATTTAGTATATTTTAGGCCCATTTATCACTTATTTAACTCTAATTACCAATTAAGGCCAATAAAACATTACATAAGTTGCTAGTTTCTTGTAAACACCCCATTTTTGCTCTTAATCGTTGATAATGTTCAATTTACAAATTTTTTTCATTTTTGCAAATTTTTCACTTTTTTTCAATTTAAGGAAAAATATTCAAAAATAAAATAAATAGGGAAAATATATCAATTTTGAAAAATAATAGTAGAAATTGTAATAAAAGGAATTAAATAATTTTTGCAATTTTTTAGAATTTTAAAAAAATATAAAATTAATAACAATAGTCACGATTAAGTATAATATTCGTATAAACTTAAACTAAGATTTGGGCTAGCTCAGTTGGCTCATGTGTGTGCCTGGAACGAGGGGAAGGGGGACGTGTCATAGGTTCAAAACCTAGGAACGGCACTTTGTGCCGTTTTCATTTTTTTCCCCCCAGCTGCCACGTGGCAGCATGTGATTGGCTAGGAGAAATCACATGCCTCCTACATGATCTTCTCCTTCCTTCGGACAGCAACCGCAATGTCAGGAACAGAAAAAAAAAAACAAAACAAAACTCACTGATAAACACAAATCAAGCCTAACCAAACTAATTTTTTTTATCATCATCCACCCACAATAGAAAGAGGCAGGATAAATAAAAAAAAAAAACAAATAAATCCATACGGATCAATTCAAATAAAAAAAAAAAAGAAGAAGATAAACATGGATTTCAACCGTGATCCCAATACGAGCTTATCCAAAGGAGCTTTTACAAGTCTATAAATAGGAGGGTTCAACTAGAAGAAAGCAAGAGCAAATCGGAAGAAGAAGAAGAAGAAGAAGAAGAAGAGGAAAACACACGAACGAAACCCTCGCCGGAGTTTTTTTTTTCCTCTCAAAAACCCTCACCATAGCCTCTGAACCACTGCATATGGTGGTTTTCAACGAAAACTACTACCACCATCGAGTTCCTTATCCTCAAAAGCTTCGGAAACACCCCATATTCGACAAAAACGGACGCTGGAACGCCGCCGACGAGGACCTCCAGCTACTGTGATCTAACCCGCTGTGATCCAACCCGACCCAGTTCAACCCAAACAACCCGACCTGCGAACCGCGCCCAGACCTAGGTGAGTTAGATTTTTCCGTTTTTTATTTATTTTGTTTTATTTATTGTCTTTTATTTATTTATTTATAATTCAAAAATGGAAAAAATAAAAATAATAGTAGGAAAAATGTTAGACTTTACAATAGTTTTTCTTATGTTTAGTTTGATAAAATTTAAAATGAAATAAAAATAATATTATAAAAATTGTAAAATAATAAAAATGTTGAAAAATATTTAAAATAGTGAAGATAATACGAAAAAATAGAAAAAAATAATAAATAAATAATAATAAAGTGGGATTAAATAGAGGAAACTTCCTAATAAAAAATAATGAGTCTTTTTTATCACTTAGAAAAAATTTCTTAAATAAATCCAAAATTGGTTTTTTTTTTCTTTCTCAAATCAAAATTTTTTTCAAAAAAAATCAAAGCTAAAGCTTAGGTTTAGATTTTTTTTTTTTTCCAAAAGTCTTAAAAATGATAAAAACATAAATCCAAGGTATTCTCATAATTAAAATTAATCAACTCACTAATTTTTTTTACAAAAAGCGAACTAGCAGGTATGTAGGCACCTTTTATGGGGCAACTCTAAAAAGAACAAAAAAATCATTTTCCAAGTTATCACAATTTGTTTTACATGTATCCAAAATAGTAAAAATAGAAAAAATATATATATGAATAAAAATAACAAAAATAAAGGAAAAGACATTAGAATATAGTTCAGATTTTAGAGGAATAAGGTGGTAACTTTAAGGTTTTAATAGGTCAGCCCTAGAGTCTAAAAACTCTGGTTTTCTCTTCTTCTTTTTACAAAAATGAAAAGAGGAGTTTCCGTTGACTAGTTGTTCAAATTATGATTAATCTACTCAATTAGTTATAATTCAATAATCTTTCCTAACTTCAGTTGGATAGCAACTCCAAATAAAATAAAGTTCCTAGTTCAAGTCAATGATTTATATTAGATGAGCATAAGGTCTAGTATAAATCGGATTATGAATGAAAATGAAAAAAATAAAAATTAGACTCAACAGGATGGCGACTCCACTAGGGATCTTATAGTAGATTAGCCACCTGAATCTTCTGAAATCACCATTTTCAAAATGACTCTTAATTGTTATACTACTGATGCTAACCTTTCAGGGATTTAATGAAATTTAGGGTTTATGTATTTTTGCTAGTCTTGAGTCTGCATGCATGTAATCGTGTAATTAGATACAGTCAAACCCAGACCGTCTTAGGACCCTAAGACGAGGGGCCATTGTGTAGGTTTCGAGCGAAGTAATATGATCACTGTTCGGGACTGATTAGGCCACCCCACCTAATGCCTCGATATGGCCTAAAATCCATTTCTTCGAGAATGCGGGAGGCCATAGAGCTTGGGGACCTGTTAGAACCCACCTATTTGCATACATGAAGGCATGGGCCAACAATTGATTAATGATATAATCCTTTTGTTCCTTTTCTGGAGTTCAGATGCATTTACCTGTAATAGCATCATTTGTACTTTGTAAAATTCTGTGTAATTGGAAAATTCCTATTATAATAGATGGCTAGTCCCACAGTCGATCGCCTCCTCCACAAGGAAATCTGGGTTTGCAAACCTCTAGATCCAAAATTGGTATTGGACCATTGGTTTACTTTATATGACCCTAAAGAACAGGCCTTCATCCAACAAAAGATAGGGCCTATCTTTTCACTAATGAAGATGGAAATAAACTTACCTCTTATTTGGGCTATCCTCCATATATGGGGAATTGAACTCGTGACTTTCTTTATTGGACCACATGAGATCACTCCCACTCTGGAAGAATACACCTAACTTCTACAGGCTCCATCACTAACCAATGAGGTATACATGCCGAATCTTGAGGCTAGACCGGCTAGTATTTTCAGTAAACTTCTGGGTATTCTCAAGACAGCAATTAACCAAGCCTAGGCAAACTACAATGGGTACTATATATGGATGGACGAGTTAGAAGCATGGTTCATCGCTCGAGATGATGATGGGAATAGGAAGGACATATTATGTGGGGATCCCAAGAGTTACAAACAGAGAAGGATGTGCGCTTTCATCCTAACAGCCTTCGCCACCATACTCTTCCCTACCGGAATCTTTTATATCCATTACAAAGTCGCTGAGCTAGTGGCCCAATTCCTGGAAGGGAAATCTTATGTCCTAGCTCTACTGGCTGAATAGATCCGGAACTTCAATTTTGTTAAGAAGAAAGGCCACGGGATCCTCCGCTCAAACATTAACTTCATCCTGATCTGGTTTGTGAGCCATCTCAAATGTTTCAGGTTGAACATGGTTCGGAAATCTTTAGCCAAACAAGTAGACTTGGTGAACTCCTGCATAGAGAGGATAAAGTTACCCGACGACCTTACCGGCCACAATTGAGTAAAAGTACTCAAGAGCTTTAATGCCAATGACATCCTCTGGACTGCTAGATGGAGTTGCTATAACAAAGTCATCCTAACCTGTAGAAACCTCTAGGCTGTTCCTCTAATCAGTGTCAATGGGTACATAGGTTATCATCCAAACTTGATGGTCTGTCAGTTTGGTACCATCCAAGATATAGTTTACAGGCCATCACTGGAAGGGATCACATTTGAATACCAAGATCTAAGCCTACTAGTAACCGAGAAGTTTACTAAACTAGCAGAGGTCAAAGCTTTATGGGAAGCCCGAATTGAGAATCCCAACATAGACCTCGGAGACCTAGATGGAGAAGTGGGTAAACATCAAGCCACCAGGGATTTCGTGATCCATCAGCTATATCAAACAGGAGAAAGGGCATATCGAGTCCCAGATGTCACCCAACCCGAGCCAAACAAGGTAAGTCCAAAACTGGGAACCTACTTGGAATAAGTCAGGGCTCAGATGGAAGCATACTTTGAAGTTGTAGACTACAAAAAAGATATCTAGAAGGGCAAATTCAAAGAGTCTAATCAAAGAAACAAGGCTTTGGAAGCTCAACTGGAGAAGACCCAAGCTAGAGTTAAAGAGCTGGAAGCTATCATCAGCGGAAAACCGATGCCTACGCAGCAGAAGAAGAAGAGGGGGACTAGGAAATAGATTAACATTATACTTTTACTTTTTCATGTTTCAAGTATCGAACTCCAAGTTTCCAATATTAATAAAAATAAAATTTTAGTATTATATCATTAATCAATTGTTGGCCCAATTTAGCATCTGTATGATACATGCATCATATTTACATACATGCATTAAACTAAGAGAAATGCACGCCTAGGTATCTAAGATAGCTCCTAAACAACCGAACCCCCCAAGGAGCCTAATCTACACTCGCTCAAAGACCACAATGGAAAACAGTGGCAACAACAGCAACAACCAAAACAACACTAGCATTGATACCGCCTCGAACCCTAGGATCGTATCCCTAAAACAAATGGTCCAGCAATTGACTGCACAAGTCTACCTCCTGACTGAAAGTATTGGCCTCCTTCGCACTACCCAACTAACTCAGGAAGAACATTCAGGGGCAAGAAAAGGGAAGGCAATAGAGGGCCTACCTCTAGAGTATGAGGAGATCAATTCCCACCTTAACCCAGCATTCGAGTATGAACCGAGAGTCAACCTCGGTCCAACCTCGGATGATATAAAGAGAGAAATGGAAGATAGACAAAAGGAGATGGAAAGAAAGTTGTTCCAACAATTGGCTAACAAAATGAAGACACTAGAGGGGCTTGAAGGTTTTAAGCAAGCAAGAATCACCAGCCTACAGGTACATGAGGAAGAGGTGTACCTAGAGAAGTTCAAGGCCCTAGTGTTTGAAAAATATGACGGCACTAGTTGCCCCAAGATGCATACAAGGCTATATGTATGAAAGATGAGCAAATATGCCCAGTATGACTAACTCATGATCTAGACCTTCTAAGATAACCTCACAGGCCTTGCCCTCATCTGGTATGCGCACTCAGACTTTAGCCAAGTCAATACCTGGGAAAGACTCGCTCGGGCATTCTACGACCAGTAGAAATTCAGCATTGAAGTCGCCCCTTCAGTGATGGATCTAGGAAGTCTCTGAAAGAAACATGCTAAGTCTTTCAACGAATATGCCCAATGCTAGAGAGCTTATGCTGCTAGGGTAACAACCCCAATCTCTGAAAAAGAGTTAACATTCATCTTTGTCAACACTCTGGAGAAGGCTTACTTCTCACATCTAATAGGCTAGAGGTCATCCAGTTCCGCAGAAGTAGTAGCAGCAGGGTGCCAAATTGAGAATGCCATCACATTAGGGAGACTCCAGACAGTAGACCCTCCTAGAATCACATCATCGCAAAGGCTTATAGGAGGTAGCAAATCTAAGGAATCTACCGTCAACACAGTAGCAGAGTAGACAGGGTGGGGTCCCGCATGACATTTCAGACCATGAATGCCCCAATCCAATAATCACCAATGAATCACACCTAGGCTCCCAAAATCACAAGACAATTCACTTTGATACCAATCCCACTCAATTAGGTTTTTGCTCGACTGCAAGCAGATAATTTGATTAGCTTTGAGATCCCAAGTGACCGATACAAGCTAAGGAATTTTAACCCAAGTCTCAAGTGTGATTACCATATGGGCCTAGAGGGGCATTTCACGGATAGATGCTAGAGGCTTCGAAACAAGATTCAAGATCTGATTAACGCTGGAATAGTGCAGTTAGACTTTGTCAACATACCAGTACCCAATGTCAACACTAATCCGCTGCCCAACCATAAGCCCACTGTCAATATGATCACATCTGAAGAGCCGGACTCCAAATCAAAAGAATCCCCAAAACAAAAAACAACAATAGTGCAGCAAGAAAGTCACTCCCGCTAAGTCTTAGATAAAACCCCTAAATCACATATCAAGAGGAGATAGTTAAATAGAGACTCAACAGTCGGTACCCTAGGTGAATCATATGGGAGATTTGAGTATTTAGTGAATTACTCTTTCACCCCAACTGAATATGGACCACCTAGTGGATGGGGGCCTGACTTTGAAAAAGAAGACAACCCGCCAAAGGAAAGAGAGAAGTCCATAAATATGATTAAATCAGACCAAAAACCGATAGTCATAAAGTGCTATGAAGAACAATCTACTGAGGTGCAGATTCTAAAGAAAATATATGTATTCAATGTCCCGATACCCTTAGAGAGGTATAAGGTGACGCCTTTCAACTATCAGGCCCTCGAGCAGGAGAGACCTCCCATCATAGGAAGAATCACCCGCTCTAGGAGAATTTATGACCCTAAATACAAGATCTCAACCGAAGAGCCCAACACTAAGTTAGAGAAAGAGGAAGAAAAGGGGCTCTCTACATTCATGAAAATGGTCAAAGCAAGCGAATACAAGATCATGAAACAACTTAACAAGGTTCTAGCCTAGATATCACTTATAGGCCTCCTCACAACGTTTGAGCCTCATAGGGAAGCACTCTTCAGAGTACTCAAACAGATCAAGGTACCAGAAGGCATCGCAATAGAGAAATTGAGCTATGTGGCAGATTCAATCTTCACCATGGATTAGATATCTTTCTCTCTCAAAGAGCTGGGAGAAGATGGAGACCAACATACAAAACCACTGTTCATAGTGGTGAAATGCAACGACACAATTGTCTCTAGAGTACTCATTGACAATGGATCTTCTCTCAACGTATGCCCTTTGGCCACCGTTGACCTGCTGGGAGTCGATCCAAGCAACATCAAGCCAAACTCAACAGTGGTTAGGGCCTTCGATGGGTCCAAGAGAGAAATAGTAGGGAAAATCAACTTGCCAGTAGAGATTAGTCCATAGATGTTCCATATCTCCTTCCAAGTTCTTGACATCCTAAGGTCTTTCAATCTACTATTAGGAAGGCCATGGATACATACCGCTGGAGCCATACCCTCAAGTCTACATCAGAAGGTCAAGTTCATAGCAAATGGACAGATTATCACCGTGCTGAGAGAGCAAGACTATGCCATCTATAAAGAGACCACCATACCTTACATCGGTGAAGACGGTTCCAAAGACTTTAGGCTCCAAATATTCAATGAAGTGAGTGTAGTAACTAGCAAGGAAGGCCATTAGTTCAAGAAGGGATAGCAAGGGACATTTGGACTAGGGTATGTTCCTACATCCCAGGAAGAGGCACAAGCAAGAGGTATCAGAGGCAGAAAAAAAAAGAAGCCAAGCGATACCCAGACGCATTTTCCACCCCTACAACAATCATTCAGGCGAGCAGCTACCATCCAAGAGCTAAGGATAAGCGAAGCCGACGTCAGCAAAGAAGGCTCAGCCTTTCACACATCTAATCAGCATCCAGCTCTTAACAATTGGTTCTGCTATCCTATTGATAGCACTAGGTCAGCTTAAGGATAGGGAACAATTATTAAACAAATTTCTATTGTGATTATTTTCAGATTCAATAAATTGTAGCTTATTTCTTTTGCTCATATATACATGCACTTGCTCCACTTTACCCACAAATTCCCCACTGTCAAACATCAAGGACATTTCATGCAAGTAAGTAATGAAAACACCGATATTGTTTCCAACACTGCTGGGTTAGCCGTTAGAGGCGATGTCCTTAACCACGAAATGATACAAGAAAATTGGAAAAAGCATGAACAAAGTAAAATCTCAATCAACAAGCTAATGGAGACAGTAAATCTAAGAAACACCGAGGAATTCAAAAACCTCAAGATTGGGGCCTGTTTGAGTGACGAGTAGAAGCATAAGATAACTAAGCTATTAACTAAATATGCAGATGTATTCGCCTGGTCATATGACAACATGCCAGGACTTAACCAGTCGATAGTAGTTCACAAGCTTCCTGCAAGGGAAGATGTCAAACCTAAAAAATAAAAATTGAGAAGATTTAAGCCCAACATCTTACTAAAGATTAAAGAGGAAGTCAAAAAGCTACTAGAAGTGGGATTCATTGAGGTGTCAGACTACCCGAAATGGGTAGCAAATATAGTCCCCATGCTAAAAAAGAATGGGAAAGTGCAAGTATGCGTAGACTTCGGAGACTTAAATCAAGCTACGCCAAAAGACAACTTCCCTCTACCTCACATCGACGTCCTGGTAGATAATACCGCGAGGAACCATCTCTTCTCATTTATGGACGGTTTCTCATGATATAATCAGATATTAATGGCTGAAGAAGATAAAACTAAAACAACCTTTATCACAACATGGGGAACTTTCTGTTATAAAGTTATGCCTTTTAGTTTAAAGAACACCGGAGCAACATATCAGAGAGCTATGGTCGCAATACTTCATGACATGATTCATCGAGAGGTGGAAGTATATGTGGATGACATGATAGCCAAGTCTAAAGGAGAAGAAAGTCATGTGGTTATCCTGAGGAAATTGTTCAAGCGATTGAGAAAGTTTTAGCTCAAGTTAAATCCAGAAAAGTGCACTTTTGAGGTCACAACAGGCAAGTTGTTAGGGTTTGTCATAAGCCAATAAGGCATCAAAATCGATCCTAACAAAGTAAAGGCTATACAAGAATTGCCCTCTCCACACACTATCAAAGAGGTGAGAGGTTTGCTGGGAAGGTTAAATTACATAGCCTATTTCATTTCACAGCTCATAGACAAATGCCGCCTACTATTCTATCTACTAAAAAAGAATGTTACAATAGAATGGAATGATGAATGCGAAGAAGCATTCAGAACGATAAAAGACTATCTCATAAATCCCCTAGTCTTGATAGTTCCAAAACAAGGAAAGCCTTTATTCTTATACCTCACGATACTCCCTGAATCCATAAGATGCATGTTGGGACAAAAAGATGAAGAGAGGAGAGAATGTTCCATATATTATCTAAGCAAGAAATTCACAGATGGGGAACAGAGGTATTCTGAAATAGAGAAGACTTGTTATGCTCTGATTTGGGTCATACACTGATTGAGGCAGTATACCCTTTACTATCCCATTGAGTTGCTGACAAGACATGATCCTTTGAAATACTTGACAGAGAAGCCCATTTTGTTAGGGAGAATCTCCAAATGGCAAATGCTCTTATCAGAATTTGATATCACATATATAAATCAAAATTTGATAAAAGGGTAATCTTTAGCCGATCATTTGGCAGAATACCCAATTGAGAGAGATCTCCAAGAATCACAAGCCCAATTCCCTGATAAAAACATATTAACAGTAGAAGGTGAACTAATAGAAGACTACGGGATAGACCAAAGCCCTAAATGGAAGATGTTTTTTAACAGAGTTGCCAATGTATTCGGTTGTGGGATCGGGGCAGTACTAATATCACTAGAAGGAACACAATTTCCTTCAGCGACAAGACTCACATTTCCATATACTAATAACATCGCGGAATATGAGGCATCCATCATCGGCCTCAAAATGGCTTGCTACATGGAAATCCGTGAATTAGAAGTATACGGAGATTCTTCACTCATTATATTACAGACAAAAGGAGAATATAAAACTAAAGACCCTAAATTGGTACCATACCATCAACATTTGATAGAGATGATTAACAAATTTGAAGTAGTCACCTTCACGTACATCCCGAGAACTCAAAATCAGTTTGCAGATGCACTTGCCACACTGGCATCTATGATTCAAATAACAAGGGGAGCCAAAGTCTAACCATTGAAAATAGAAATCAAAAATCGGCCCGCCTACTATTTGGTAATCAAAAAAGCACAAAATGATAAGCCCTGGTATCACGATATCAAAACTTTCCTCCAAGAAAGCAAATACCTCGAGATGGCTAGTAAAAATAACCAGCAAACACTCAGAAGGTTAGCGAGTCATTTCTTACTAAATGGGCCCATGCTCTATAGAAGATCACCTGATACCACCTTGCTAAGATGTGTAGATAAAAAAGAAGCATGTAAGCTGATGAAAGAAATTCATGAAGGAGTATTTGGACCTCACATGAACGGCTACATGTTGGCCCAAAAAATCATGAGAATGGGCTACTATTGGTTAACCATGGAATCAGATTGTATCAAATATATCAAGCACTGTCACTTGTGTCAAGTTTATGCAAACTGAATAAATGCCCTGCTTAAAGAACTCCATTCGTTGTTTACACCATGGCCTTTCTCCATGTGGGGGATCGACATCATTGGCCCAATCACTCCAAAGGCATCCAATGGTCACAGATTTATACCGGTAGCCATTGATTACTTCACTAAGTGGATAGAAGCTTCGTCATATGCCAGTGTCACAAAAGGGGTAATAGTTCGATTCCTGAAGAGGGACATAATAGCTCGATATGGAGTTCCTGAATCAATTATCACCGATAACGACACCAACCTCAACAACAAGTCGATGACAGATTTGTGTCAATAGTTCCATATAAGCCACAAAAATTCAACTCCTTATCGACCTCAAATGAATGGGGCAGTGAAAGCAGCTAACAAGAACATCAAAAAAATCATCGAAAAGATAACGATCACTTACAAAGATTGGCACGAGATCCTACATTTGCCCTCATGGCTTACAGAACCTCAATTCGAACATCTAATGGAGTTACCCCTTATTCTCTAGTATATGGTACCGAGGTAGTCCTACCAGTTGAAGTTGAAATACCATCCTTCAAGATCCTATCAGAAGCGCAGTTAGATGAGTCGGACTGGGTAAAGAAGAGGCTTAATCGGTTGAATTTGATCGACGAAAAAAAACTCATCGCGTTATGTCATGACTAGTGCTACCAATAAAGAATAGCCCGAGCATTCAACAAAAAAATGAAACCTCGATGTTTCAAAGAAAGAGATTCGGTGCTAAAGAAAGTTCTCTCGAATGCTCAAGATTCGAAAGGGAAGTTCACCCCAAACTATGAGGGCCCATATGTTGTAAAAAAGGTGTTGTCAGGAGGAGCTTTAATATTAACTCAGATGAATGGTCTAGAATTGAGAAACCCCATTAATATGGATGCTGTTAAGATGTGCTATCTATAAACAAGGAAATTGAGATTTTGCCAATGTTTATAAATGCCAATATTCAGTGCAAATTTCACTAAGTTTAGTTTTCGTTCCTTTTACAAGCAAAGTTAATGTCTCTGAATGATCGATTATCTTGATCAATTGTCATTAAACAAACCTTCATATACACACTACCCATCACCTCATAATGAACAATGAATATTGAAATGATAATCTCAATAGATTTTGTAATATAATCCTACCTATTGTTAAGCATTGAACCTGTTGCATTAATAAGATAACACTACAATCACAAGAGTCATGCTCACAAGAAGGAAAATAAATCAAGACCCTCAACCCTGTTTGAAGTAAGAGTAAGCAAAAAAGGAGCCAACCAGCAAGAAGGTTCGGTTGTTTGGTTGCTATCCACGATAAACCGGTAAGCATTTCAAGGTAAATAACCATCATTCATTATGAATCACATATTCTAAGATAAGCAATCTAAAAGACATCTCTTATCAATTGTTTAACCAGTTCGCTAGAAGCGTTTTTAGAAGTATTAGGTTAGTCAGCCCACAATAAGGCACTTTCCTAGATAGTCTCTCTTAGGGTTTGCCCATAGAGGCACCTTCCGAGATATCTATTCTTCAGGGTCGCAAGTCCAAGGAGACACTTCCCGCTATCGGTTAGTTAGCCCACAATAGGACACTTTCCTAGATATTCTCTCTTAGGGTTAGCCCATAGGGGCACCTTCCGAGATATCTATTCTTCAGGGTTACACGTCTAAGGAGACTCTTCCTACTATCGATTAGTCAGCCCACAATGGGGCACTTTCCTAAGATATCCTCCCTTATGGTTACAAGTCTAAAGAGATGCTTTCTGATTTATCGATTAGTTAGCTCATAGGAGCACTTTTCCAGATAATCGATTAGTTAGCTCATAAGAGCACTTTTCTAGATAACTGATTAGCCAGCTCATAGAAGCACTTATCCAAATTATCCCCATTAAGGTTGTTAGTCTCATAAGACACTTCCCGATATTGATTAGTCAGCTCATGAGAGCACTCTTCGAAAGCATTTCTCCCCAAACAGTCGCTAGTCTAGCCAGATGCCTCTTTTGATAGGCGGCCAGCTCATAGGAGTGCTTCCTAAACAATCTTTTCTTTATGGTCGCTAGTCCTATAGGACACTTCCTATTACTAGTTATTCCACTCACAATAACACATTCGTAAACAATCTTTGAGAAGTTTCCTATCATCGATTAATTAGCCCATAAAGCACTTTTCGAGACGATACGTCACTTTAGGTTATTAGGTTGTTTAAGATCATTCCCCAAGAAATACCAACCCTCACAAAGCACTCGTAGGATTATTAGCTCATGGAGAATTTTCCTATTAAGACCAAGTTCTAAATAACGAACCAATTAGGGCGTTATCCGTTCAATCTATAGGCCAAAAATGGCTTCTTCTTTTTTGTTTTTGTAGTTAAGTTTTTCAAACTTTACCACAAAGAGGGGCAACTGTAAACACTCCATTTTTGCCCCTAATCATTGATAATGTTCAATTTATAATTTTTTTTTTCATTTTTGCAAATTTTTCATTTTTTTTCAATTTAAGGAAAAATATTCAAAAATAAAATAAATAGGAAAAATATATCAATTTTCGAAAATAATAGTAGAAATGGTAATAAAAGGAATTAAATAATTTTTGCAAATATTTAGAATTTTAAAATAATATAAAATTAATAAAAATGGCCACGGTTAAGTATAATATTTGTATAAACTTAAACTGAGATTTGGGCCAACTCAGCTGGCTCGTGTGTGCGCTTGGAATAAGGGGAAGGGGGACACATCGTGGGTTCGAAACTTGGGAATGGCACTTTGTGCCGTTTTCATTTCCCCCCACACTCCCCTCCCTCCCCCCCCCCCCCCCCCCCCCAACCGCCATGTGGCGGTGTGTGATTGGCTAGGAGAAATCACATGCCTCGCACATGATCTTCTCCTTCCTCCTGATAGCAACCGCAACTTCGGGAGCAGAAAAAACAAAAAAAAAACTCGTCAATAAACACAAATCAAGCCTAACCAAACTTTTTTTTTTATCATCATCGACCCACAACAGAAAGAGGCAGGATAAATCACAAAAAACAAACAAATCCATACAGATCAATTCAATAAAAAAAAAAAAGAAGATAAACATGGATTTCAACCATGATCTCGATACAAACTTATTCAGAGGAGCTTTTACAAGTCTATAAATAGGAGGATTCAACCAGAAGAAAGTAGGAGCAAATCGGGAAAAAAAAAAAACAGAAGAGGAAAACACACGAACTGAACCCTCGTTGGAGTTTTTTTTTTTCCTCTCTCAAAAACCCTTACCGTAGCCTTCGAACCATCGCATAAGGTGGTTTTCGACGAAAACTACTACCACCATCGAGTTCCTTATCCTCAAAAAGCTTTAGAAGCACCCCATATTTGACAAAAACAGACGCCGAAATATCGTCGACAAGGACCTCCAGCCATCGTGATCCAACCCGCTGTGATTCGACTCGACCTACGAACCGCACCTAGACCCAAGTGAGTCAAATTTTTCCATTTTTTAATTTTTTTATTTATTGACTTTTATTTTTTTTTGTTATTTATTTATTATAATTCAAAAATGGAAAAAAATAAAAATAATAGTAGCAAAAATGTTAGAATTTACAATAGTTCTTTTTATGTTTAGTTTGATAAATTTTAAAATGAAATAAAAATTATATTTAAAAAATTATTATAAAAATTATAAAATAATAAAAATTTTGAAAAATAATTAAAATAGTGAAGATAATACAAAAAAAATAATAAAATAATAAATAAAATAATAAAAAGTA
Organism: Laguncularia racemosa; assembly: GCA_037954665.1. Lineage (NCBI taxonomy): Eukaryota > Viridiplantae > Streptophyta > Magnoliopsida > Myrtales > Combretaceae > Laguncularia > Laguncularia racemosa. The sequence goes on from JBBMOL010000016.1 coordinate 8,669,432, forward strand.
TGATAAAATAGAGGAAACTTCTTAATAAAAAATATTGAGTCATTTTTATCACTTAGAAAAAGTTTCTTAAATAAATCTAAAATTGGTTTTTTTTTTTCTCTCTCAAATCAAAAATTTTTTCAAAAAAAATAAAGCTAAAGATTAGGTTTAGATTTTTTCCAAAAGTCTTAAAAATGATAAAAACGTAAATCCGATGTATTTTCATAATTAAAATTAATCAACCCACTAAAGTTTTTTACAAAAAGCAAACTACGGCTTGTTTGATCCTGAATAGTAAGTACGTAGGCACCCTTATGAGACAACTCTAAAAAGAACAAAAAAAATCATTTTCCAAGTTGTCACAATTTGTTTTACATGTATCCAAAATAGTAAAAATAGAAAAAATAAAAATATATATATGAATAAAAATAACAAAAATAAAGGAAAAGACATTAAAATATGGTTCAGATTTCAGAAGAATAAGGTGGTAACTTTAAGGTTTTAATAGGTTAGCCCCCGAGTCCAAAAACTCTTGTTTTCTCTTCCTCTTTTTACAAAAATGAAAAGAGGAGTTTTTGTTGACTAGTTGTCCAAATTAGGATTAATCTGTTCAATTAGTTCTAATTCAATAATCTTTCCCAACTTCAGTTGGGTGACGACTCCAAATAAAATAGAGTTCCTAGTTCAAGTCGAGGATTTATATTAGATAAGCATAGGGTCTAGTATAAATCGGGTTAGGAATGAAAATGAAAAAAATAAAAATTAGACTCGACATTTCCACAAATACCTTTTCATACTTATAGCTATCCTCGAAAAGATCAACTCATTTCCATAACAAACGTGATCCAAATCTTCAATTGCAATTTGGAAGAAATGTGTTTTGATTTTGATAAAATGGTTTGTACAAACCAATTCTTAAAGCTAAATTGTATATGAAAATGTTATTAACTCAAATCTCATATAAAATGTATTTTTTATGATTTTAGATGAATAATTTTGATCAAACTTGCATTTTGTGGATAACAGGTTGAATCTCAAAGAACACTTGAATATGCTTACAAGCATTCAAAGCTCAATTCAAATGACCAATATGCATAACAACACTTACCATCATCATACTTATCATAATAAATCAAACCATATCAAAATATAAATGCTCATCATTAAATTTTCATATTCAAAATTAGCATGAAATCACCATTCAAATCAAATTAAAATCATCACTAATTATCATAATTCATTGAACTTTCGATACAAAAACTTTCTTGAATATTCTACACGAAATTGCACATAACTTATTCATTTTAAATCCAAATTAATTCAAACCAAGACCATACTATTCCTAACCCTTTCCTAATGGGGATCAGCTAACATCAAGAGTTCAAGAGTCAAAATCCAATGACCCGTTACATGGTATTGGAGGTCCAATGACAAGAGCTAGAGCTAAGCGGATGAGAGAAGCTTTGCAAGGATTAGTGATGGAGCTGCAAGAGAAGAAACCGAGCTTTACCAAGGGAGAATCGACATTTATTCACATAATCCAAGCTTCCAAAGAGGATCCCGAGAGAACCGGCCTTAAATGGAGGACAGAGGCTGACACGGTTTCGGGCACGGCTTGAGACACGGCCTGAAGGTCTGTCACAGACTCTGACACGGTTCCGGGCACGGCTTGAGACACGGCTTGCAGAACTTTCACGGAAGCTTACACGGGTTAAGACACGGCTTGGGGCACGGCCGTGTACTGCACTCGTCACATGCTCAGACGCGTATATTATTATTTATTTCCACGTGTACGCTTAGATTTTTTCCCCTTTTAGGTATTTTACGGGGCCATATAAATACTCTTTTGTCAAACTAATTTATAGATAGTTGTTGAATACACATTTTGAGAGCTCTCTCTCTTTTGTTCTTTGCGAAAGAACTCCTTTTGATTTCTTCGATCTAAACGCTTGGGGAAGTCATCTTGATAACTTAGGTTTCAATCAGCAGGTGTGGTTGGGGTCTAGTTCCGTTCATCACTTGTTCAAGACGATACTTGGGAATCCGATTTCAAATCACGATCGACGGGTTCTAGGTTTAATATACCTAGGGTTCGCATCATTTGGTATCAGAGCCTCGGCTTCTTGATTCAAGTAATTCTATCCTTTTCGATTAATTATCGTTGTCTTCTTTAAAAAAAAAAAAAAAAAAGAAGAAGAGAACATTTCAGTAATCCAGTATCTATATTTTCCGTTCATTCGATTGTATTCATTGTGTCCCTATTGGAGTCCTTATCTGTGTTTCTCTTAATTGGCTGTTGAATTGGAACCGTTTGTTTAAAAAGTTGAGTTGCCTTAGTGGTTTATGTTAAAGAAATTTTGATTGAGTTCTGGTCAAAGAGCCTATAAGAGCGAGTTGTGAGGATCATCTATTTATTGAACGAAACACGAGTGCATCCATATCTGTGAGTGTAAACAGGTGAGGGAGTGAATTGTGAGGTTTATATATATATATATATATATATATATTTGTGTTATTTCTAACCCTTTTGTTGCAGCAATATGTCTGATCAAAGTCCTACTAATAGAGAGAAGGGAGGCGTAATAAGAAATTGATGTTTGAGGCATTATTCGGTGAGATGAGAAAAATACTGAGTGCTGAAATGGAGCAAGTCCATAAGAGGTTGGATAAGATGGAGCAGAGTAGGGAACCGTCAAGTAGTATTGTTGTGGGGAGAAGAACCAATAGGCATTCAAGAGGGGGAGTGAGTATAGAAGAGAAGGAGGATACTGATTCAGGGGAATATGGTTTCATGAGGGAGAGAAGAGATACCCAACGGCGAGATGGTAATTTGGGTAGTATTAAGATGAAGATACCTTCCTTTCAATGGAAGAATGATCCAGAGTTGTATTTGGAGTGGGAGAGAAAAGTGGACCATGTATTTGATTGTCATAATTACAGTGAGGAGAAGAAGATAAAGTTAGCTGCAATTGAATTTTTTGATTATGCCAGTGTATGGTGGGATCAGCTGGTGCGTAATAGGAGAAGGTATGGTGAGAGGCCTGTTAGCACTTGGAATGAGATGAAAACAATTATGCGGAAGAGATTTATCCCTAGTCATTATTATAGGGATTTGCATAGGAAATTACAGGGGTTGACACAAGGGTCCAAGAGTGTAGAGGATTATTATAAGGAGATGGAGATAACTATGATTAGAGCTAAAGTAGATGAGGAAGATGAGGCTACAATGGCTAGATTCATCAATGGGTTGAATCGGGAGATCGCTGATGTAGTAGACTTACAATATTATGTGGATATTGAGGAATTGTTGCATAAGGCGATCAAGGTAGAGAAGCAGTTGAAGTATAAAGGGAATTCTAAATCTTGGGCGACTTCTAACTCTTCATGGAAGTCAATTTGGAAGAAGAACACTGCAAACTCAAAACCAAAAGAGGATGTGAAGGCTAAGAGTCCAGTTACTTCCACTAAAGGTAAATCTGACACTAAACCATTCACTAGAACTTGTGATGTCAAATGTTTCAGGTGTCAGGGGTTTGGACATATTGCATCTCAATGTCCAAATCAAAGGGCCATGATCATTCGGGATAATGGAGATATGGAGAGTATTAGTTCCAGTGATGATGACATGCCACCATTGGAAGAATGTAGTGATGTGGACGTTGAGGGACCCGTGAGTGGGGAATTGCTAGTTACTAGGCGAGTCCTTAGTACTCAGCCTAAGGATGATGGTGAAGGGGTTCAGCGTGAGCATATTTTTTACACCCGGTGTCATGTGCAGAAGAAGGTATGCAGCTTGATTATTGATAGTGGTAGCTGTACTAATGTTGCTAGTACCTTATTGGTTGATAAGTTGAGGTTGAAGACTTCGAAGCATCAGAAACCATACCGGTTATAGTGGTTGAATGAGTGTGGGGAAGTGAAGGTGACCAGGCAGGCTCTTATTTCATTTTCTATTGGGAGTTATCATGATGAGGTGATGTGTGATGTAGTTCCCATGCAAGCTAGTCACATCTTGTTGGGGCGACCGTGGCAGTTCGATCGGAGGGTAATGTATGATGGGTACAAGAACCATTACTCTTTTGTTTTAAATAAGAGAAATGTGGTTCTAACTCCCTAGAAACCATGGGAGGCTTGTGAGGATCAAGTGAGGCTAGCAAAAGAGTTTAGAGAGAAACACTTGAGTGGACAAGAAAAGAGTGAAAAAGAAAGAAAGAGTGAGAGGCAAACACATGTGAGCCAAGAGAGTGAAGAGCTTAACACACTGAGTGGAGAGAAAATTGCAGGAGAGAGTGGAGTTGCAAGAAAAAGTGAGGTTAAAGGTACAATAGTGGCCAGGAAACAACTACTTGTACTCATGTACAAGGATTTATATTTTACTACTACTAACCTTAACTCTTCTTTGCCAAGTGTGGTTGTGTCTCTTTTGCAGGAATATGGGGACTTGTTTCCTGAGGAAGTCCCAAGGGGATTGCCTCCACTAAGAGGCATTGAGCACCAGATTGACTTTATTCCAGGTATTTCCATTCCTAATCGGCCAGCTTATCGGGCCAATCCAGAGGAAACTAAGGAGATCCAAAGGCAGGTTGATGATCTAGTAGAGAAGGGGTTTGTGAGAGAAAGCCTCAGTCCATGCTCAGTTCCTGTCATCCTAGTTCCCAAGAAGGATGGAACATGGCGGATGTGTGTTGACTGTCGAGCAATCAACAAGATCACAGTTAAGTATAGACATCCTATCCCTAGACTTGATGATATGCTTGATGAGTTGCATGGTGCCTGTTTGTTTTCCAAAATTGATTTAAAGAATGGTTATTACCAAATTCGCATGAAAGAGGGAGATGAGTGGAAAACGGCTTTTAAAACTAAACATGGTTTATATGAGTGGATGGTAATGCCTTTTGGATTAACAAATGCGCCTAGCACGTTTATGAGGTTGATGAATCATGTTCTTCGCGTTTTCATTGGAAAGTTTGTTGTTGTCTACTTTGATGATATCTTAGTTTACAGCATGACTTTAGATGAACATGTTCAGCATTTACAAAGTGTGTTTACTGTTTTGCGAGAAAACAAGTTGTATGCAAACTTGAAGAAGTGCACCTTTTGTATGGAATCTGTGGTTTTTCTTGGATTTGTTGTAGGTGCAGATGGGATTGCTATGGATGAAGAAAAGGTGAAGGCGATCAGGGAGTGGCCAACACCTAGGAACGCAAGTGAGGTCAGGAGCTTTCATGGATTAGCAAGTTTTTATAGGAGGTTTGTTAGGGGCTTTAGTTCTATAGCTGCTCCTTTAAATGATCTTGTTAAGAAGAATGCTGAGTTTAGGTGGACTAAAGTGCATGAGGAGGCTTTTAATGTTTTGAAAGGTAAGTTGACTAATGCACCATTACTTATTCTACCTAATTTTGAGAAGGTTTTTGAAATTGAATGCGATGCTTCTGGGAAAGGTATTGGTGGTGTTTTGATGCAGGAATCTAAACCGATCGCTTATTTTAGCGAAAAACTCAATGGCGCTGCATTAAATTACCCAGTCTATGACAAGGAGTTATATGCTCTGGTGAGGACCTTGCAAACTTGGCAACATTACCTATGGCCTAAGGAGTTCATCATTCATTCCGATCATGAGAGTTTGAAGTTTCTGAAAACTCAAGGTAAGTTGAACAAGAGGCATGCAAAGTGGCTGGAGTTCATTGAGACATTTCCGTATGTGATTAAATACAAGCAAGGAAAAGAGAATGTGGTGGCTGATGCACTTTCTCGAAGGTATTCACTTTTGACTTCTTTGCATACTAGACTGCTTGGATTTGAACTCATTAAGGAATTGTATGAGACTGATGCTGATTTTGGTCAAATTTGGGTTGCTTGTGCTGAGTCTGGATATGCTGACTTTTATAGGCATGATGGGTACTTGTTTAAGAAAGATAGGTTGTGTGTGCCTAAAAGTTCTGTGCGTGAATTGCTTGTGAGGGAAACACATGGGAGTGGTTTAATGGGACACTTTGGTGTTAAAAAGACTTTGGATATTTTGCATGAACACTTTTATTGGCCAAAAATGAAGCATGATGTGCAAACTGTGTGTGACAAGTGCATTACATGTAGACAAGCTAAATCCAAAGTAATGCCCCATGGAGAATACATTCCATTACCCGTGCCTAATCAACCCTGGACTGACATTTCTATGGATTTTGTGTTAGGGTTACCACGGTCTCAAAGTGGAAAAGATAGCATATTTGTTGTTGTTGATAGGTTTAGTAAGATGGCTCATTTCATTGCCTGTTCTAAATCTAATGATGCACAACATATTGCTGATTTGTTCTTTAGAGAGATTGTGCGATTGCATGGCTTGCCCAATTCTATTATGAGTAATAGGGATGTGAAATTCTTGAGTCATTTTTGGCGTACTCTGTGAAATAGGCTAGGCACTAAGTTGTTGTTCTCTACTGTTGCACACCCTCAAACTGATGGTCAGACCGAAGTAGTCAATAGGACTCTTTCAACCTTGTTGCGTGCTGTGATTCATCAAAATTTGAAACAATGGGAGAAATGTCTACCCCATGTAGAATTTGCATATAATAGGACTGTGCATTCCACTACATCTTACTCTCCATTTGAGATTGTATATGGTTTTAATCCTTTGACTCCACTGGATATTTTGCCTTTGCCTGTTAATGAATTTATTGATCTTGATGGAAAGAAAAAGGCAGAATTTGTGCGGGAATTGCATGCTCAGGTGCGGGCTAACATTGAGAAGAAGAATGAGCACTATGCTCGCCATGCCAATAAGGGTCGTGTGAAGGTTGTCTTTCATCCAGGAGATTGGGTGTGGATGCATCTGAGAAAGGAGCGATTTGCCGAACAACGAAAATCTAAGTTGCACCCTAGGGGAGATGGGCCATTCCAAGTGATGGAACGCATCAATGATAACGCTTACAAGATTGACTTACCAAGTTACTATGGTAATGTAAGCACAACTTTTAATGTTTCTAACCTTACTCTATATGATGCAGGTGATTCGAGGACGAATCTTTTCGAGGAAGGAGGGAATGATGGGGATCAGCTAACATCAAGAGTTCAAGAGTCAAAATCCAATGACCCGTTACATGGTATTGGAGGTCCAATGACAAGAGCTAGAGCTAAGCGGATGAGAGAAGCTTTGCAAGGATTAGTGATGGAGCTGCAAGAGAAGGAACCGAGCTTTACCAAGGAAGAATCAACATTTATTCACATAATCCAAGCTTCCAAAGAGGATCCCGAGAGAACCGGCCTTGAATGGAGGACAGAGGCTGACACGGTTCCGGGCACGGCTTAAGACACGGCCTGAAGGTCTGTCACAAACTCTGACACGGTTCTGGGCACGGCTTGAGACACGGCCTGAAGGTCTGTCACAGACTCTGACACGGTTCCGAGCACGGCTTGAGACACGGCTTGCAGAACTTTCACAGAAGCTTACACGGTTTAAGACACGGCTTGGGGCACGGCCGTGTACTGCACTCGTCACATGCTCAGACGCGTATATTATTATTTATTTTTACGTGTACGCTTAGATTTTTTCCCCTTTTAGGTATTTTACGGGGCCATATAAATACTCTTTTGTCAGACCAATTTATAGATAGTTGTTGAATACACATTTTGAGAGCTCTCTCTCTTTTGTTCTTTACGAAAGAACTCCTTTCGATTTCTTCGATCTAAACGCTTGGGGAAGTCATCTTGATAACTTAGGTTTCAATCAGCAGGTGTGGTTGGGGTCTAGTTCCGTTCATCACTTGTTCAAGACGATACTTGGGAATCCGATTTCAAATCACGATCGACGGGTTCTAGGTTTAATATACCTAGGGTTCGCATCATTTCCTCTACCTATTTTATCATTCAAACCCAAAGTGAGTAAGTTATGTACTCCAAATATGCAGCAACATTAAAGTTATGAATTTCCATTTCCAATCATCATAACTTAACCATTATAGCTCCGAATTAACTCAAAACAAAACCAAATCTTTCCAAACTTCTTCCTATCATTAAATTAATATCTTAACTTCATTTTAGCAGCAAGTTAACACTAAAAAATGTTAGATTAATCTCCAAAAAGCCCGAAAACCATAAACTACCTAAATTACACACAAACTTACTCTAGTCATTACCATTTCACTTCCAACCTTTGATTCATTTATCCAAATTAATTTCCCTCAATTACAAATCATTCAAAATTATCAAAATGACATTTTTAAGATTTCAATAAAAAAAAAAAAGCCATTTAACACCCAATGCCTTGGCCATAATTAGAATTACCCATTTCATCAATTTCTTCTTAACAAGTTTACTCTAATCAACTAAATCAACTTATCAAACTAGCAAATATCTATTTCTTATCATCAAATTACATGAATTAATTAAGAAAATACTCATAATCATGCAAATAACCATGGCATGCATGAGAACTTCAACATCCAACAAATCAAAACGTTATACACTTATCTATATCCATCATAATACTAATCAAATATCAAATTAACACCTAACATTAAAATTCATCAAATCAAAACTCCAATCACACATGTATACCCAAACACCATATGCATGCATATTCACACCTACTTTTCTTCAATTAATAACCAAACATACTTGTAAGCTTTAAAATAAATAACAATTCAACACTTACCTTATCTTGTTAACACCTAGAACCTTCTATTAACTCTCACTCTTTAAGAATTAACTTCATATAACAATATAATCTTTAAAAATTTAAAATCAACCCTTAGCACCTATATGAAACTTGTAGATTGGAAAGTGCATTACAACATATCTCAATTTCAAATGAATTCACTTACCTCCAAGTGCCCCCATGCCAAGCACATGAACTTTTACCTTGCAATCCAACACCAAGATATCTAAATTAATACACTAAACTATGTATCGGAAGATTTTAAACAACATATTTGATTTCTAAAACTCAAATTGAAACTTACCTATATATATAAGTCAAAGTCAACAATGGAACTTCTAATCTTCCACTTGATCTTCACCCCCTTGTTTCAATTCCCTATTCAAACATCATTTGAGGTTGTTACTAACTCGATTTAATCTAAAATTGAAGCTCAAACTTCCAATTGAATATACTGCTTACTTAAATACCTCTTTTTTACTTGAATTTAGCTAGATTAAGATGTAAAACCCACTTATCTACCCATGGAAATCCATTTAGATGTGTGTGTGAATCATGAGTTGAGAGAGCATGAGAACAAGAGAGAGATTAGGAGAGATGAGAGAGATGGAGGGAAAGAGAGAGAGATTATGAGAGAGTTGAGTGAGGGAGGGAAGATTTGAGAGGGTACTAGACCAGTCTTGAGCTTAAATGGGTCTCCTAAATTCAAATTAGGTGCTAATTACACTTGTTTAACACTTAAGGGTAGCTAAGGTAATTATACTTACTAATATCTAGGCTCTTCCATTTACCATAACACCTTCGATGCCATTTTAACTTATGAGGTCAATTTTTTGTAATTTTATTTTCCAAAATTTTAATTTGCCCTCTTAAATACATTTAATTAATTCCTTCAAATTAATTTTATGAAAAAATGACTTTTGGGTTTTTCAATTACACACTATTCTCAAAATGAACTTAGGTTAAATCGAATTAATAATTGATATGATGCACAACCATGAAAACAACCTAGGGTGTTTAATAGATTCCAATACCATGCATAGATTAATAAACAATGTCATTTACCATAATCATAAGTTTTATAAGAACCCAAAGAATAAAAAAAGAAAGCACCCCTAATATTTAGTAGCAGACTTAATGATCTCTTAACAATAGTATTGTAAACTCAACTAAAAGATAATTTTCATGATAATTCAATTCTATTATGATGATGCCTTAGGTTTAAGAAAATGATCTAACTTACTATGAGAAAAAATGACAAAAGTAGGAAACTAAACAACAGTGCTAATTATAAAAGCAAGCAAGCAAGCGCGCACACACACAAAGTCTAGGAATAGAACTGAATTTAAATTGAATTATAGAAACATACACATATAAACAACATGGCATCACTTGATTGGCCACTTGTCCTTTTGAATGTCCTAGTAAGAACCTTTTCACTCTCTCTTAGATTATCTTAGTTGTAATATTATTTCAAATTTAAATTCCTATCTTTGTAAGGAGTTAGTAATTAGGTATTTCTAAATCATTCATAACATGCAAGAATTTTATTTTATTTTATTTTATTTTACTTTGATAAAGAATTTGTCAATCATATGTATGAATAAGACAAATATTAGATCCACATGTATTGTGCCTCACTCATATGGATATTGTGCCATTACCTCTCCTTGTTTAATTGTATTTATTCTTTTTCGTGTCATACATTACATGAGGACCTACTCAAGGAAAAAAGATTCATTAATTAATATACACTACATATTATATATACATGGCATATAAAAATCAATAAGTTTTGATACGAATAACAACAAAATTGATAGTTTCTAAAATAATTGCCACTTAAATTTTATATTATTTATATATATCAAAATCTTATTAATATTTATATACTACATATATATATATATATATATATATATAATATAATATAATATATATTAATCATTAAATCTTTTCTACTAACTAATGGCACAAACTTAAATGCTTAGCTTCATCCGGTCTATTTATATGTAACTTAGGTAAGGGGGTGTTACTAAAATAGAAAGTATAACACACGCTTTCTGTTTATTGTACTTCCATGGAAGAGATAACGAGAACAACAACAATAACACTACCCCAGTCATGTTCATCAATCTCTGCTTGTCATCGGCATCGGGCTCAGCTACGGAAGGAAAACCTAAACCTTCTCCGTCAAGGGCTTGAGCTGATTATCCAAAACCCTAATCGTGAGGAGGAGAGTTGGTCCTATGCCATCTTCTGGAAAACATGCACATCTGAATCTGATGGAAGTAGCTTTTTGGTTTGGGGGGATGGGCGTCTCCAGGGAGCCAAAGGCGAGGACAATGCCGACATCGACTGGTTCTATCTCATGTCAGTAACGCGGAGACTGAGTCTTGACCTCACAAGCGCACCAGGAAATTCCATGGCTACAGGCTTGGTTGTGTGGTTAAGTGGGGAGCAGCAAATTTTGCAGTACAACTGCAAGAGAGCTCATGAAGCGCTTTCTCATGGCATTTGTACCATGGTTTGCATCCCGATTTCTTGTGGGGTTGTGGAGCTAGCTTCTCCTCGTGTAGTGGCTCAAAACTCGGCACTTCTTCAGCAAGCAAAGTCCCTGTTTTGCCCTAATTATTCCTTGGTGGTGGAGCGTCATAACGAGACTGCTTTCTCTGACATGGGCATCACTGCTACTGCTGGTGCTGATGAAATGTCCGCTCAAAAGCATCTTCATGTGGCCAAGAAGGCAGAGCCACCAGAGTTGGAGTCAGATGTGGTGGTTTTGGACATTCCTGGTGGGTCTGACGATATGGATTCGGACTCACAGATAACGGTCACTCAAAAAAGGCGTGGAAGGAAGCCATTGGTCCGACAGCGACCTCCCATCCATGTGGAAGCGGAACGACAGCGGCGGGAGAAGCTCAATCACCTGTTCTACACCCTTAGGGCTGCTGTGCCGAGAGTAACCAGGATGGACAAGGCTTCCTTGCTGTCTGATGCTGTCCAATACATCAAAGACCTCGAGGCTAGGATCGAGCACCTCCGGTCTCAGCTGGAAGCCACTTTTACTGACCACCAGACGACAACAACAATAACCACCTCGTCTTTGTCTCCATCTTCATCTCCTTCATCTTCTTCCTCTATCGAAGTCGAAGTAAAGATCATCGGAGGGAACGCGATGATAAGAGCGCAATCTGAGAATGTGAACTATCCTTCAGCTGCTTTGATGGATGCACTCCGAGACCTTCAGCTCCAAGTCGATCACGCCAGCGTCTTCAAAGTGAACTGCCTCATGCTCCAGGACGTGTTGGTTAAGCTGCCCCATTCCCATCCATCACTCACTCAACACACAATCAAATCTGCTCTCCTCCACAGACTCTCTTTTCTTCTCCAGCACTACCCCAAAAATTAATGTTCTCTTGGAGCTTCTTATTTCTATTGTACACGGATGTACAGTGCATCCTCTAGCTAGCTCCCAGTTATCCTATAGATTCTCTCTCTTCTGGATTATCTATTTTTACGTTCCCTTCGTCTTATATTAACCTCCAAAAGTTACAACTAAAAAGGTGAAACTGGTTTTTCATTACCAATTGAAGCAGCAAGCCTCCATATTCCAAAGCACACTCAGGAATCTGTTGTATGTTGCATGCGTTTTTTGCTTCCCGCGGATTATATATATTTGTCGTCTAGTTAAATGTTACTTTGTGTAATATCGTCAAATTTAATATATGATCCCTCTTGAAGTTAAATCCAGGAAACAAAACCGTAAATATGATCTCTTTTTCATTGGTAGGGCATACATTCATGGGACAAACACATCCTGTTGTTTCTTGTTTTTAATTATTTCCTGCCGCACTAATCGAGGACTACAAAATTGGATGCTCGCACTGGGAAATCGTCATTCCAATGGCTACTCTAATATTGCATCCAAGTCAAGATGCTAATCAAGTTCCGAATAAGTCTGAAGATGTCAGAACACTTTACAAACACTCAGAAACTACCGAATTTATAGAAAAAAATTAAGTTTGAAGTCAATTTTGAAAACTCATAATTTTTTTATTTATGGAGACTCATGAAACTCATAACATATCAATAATGATGGATTAAAATTTACTTTGACCTAGAGTAAACTACTACGCCATTTAAGTCCATTTTTTTATTAAATTCACACGTTTTTATGTTGTATCAAAGCATCAAAGGATCTGTGTCTAGTTTAGGAAAATCAATTTTCATTGATTTAGTTTCTTATTATATTTTTATTCAATTTCCTTAATAGTTTAGGGTTTCTAGTCTATAAATACTCAATAGACTGTGCAACGAAGGGTTATCTTTTGATTATTATCAATAATATTAAGCAAGTTTCTCTCTCATACTTTGCTTTCATGCTTCATGCTACTATATTTAGGGATGAGCGTAGTTTGATTCCTTTTTTTCTTTTTCTAAATCAAGCTTAATCATATAGTTTAGTTCACAATTTTTTTGAACTTAAAGAAAAACATCCAATTTTGTTTGATTTAGTTCACGATTCAAACTATTTTTACACATATTATTAATTTATATATATATAAGTCAATAAGTCATGAAAAATTATACATAACATAAAAAACATAATTCATTATTATTTCTCTTATATCATTCACCATCTTTAATACCTATTTGATATATTTAATAAGGTTTTATTGTTTCTCTTAAAATAATTATAATTTCTATATTAGTTAATAAGTAAAGATATAAAATTAAAAAAACAGTAATAAGTTACTCAATAAAAACCAAATAAGAAGAAAAATTGAACAAGTAATATAAAACTCTATTTTTTAGTTATATATTCACTAAATTTTCACCGTCATTTTCTTTTTGTTTACTTCTTATGGTTTAGTTTAGTTTGTAATTTTTTGGAACCTAAAAAAATGATTCAAATCTAATTTATGATTTGGTTTGGGTTGTAGTTGAATCGATTTTTTTCCCGGCCATGGTTGTATTGCATCCACATTTATGTTATTGGCTTCGTCTATTGAAAAGATATTCCTTTATCACCGAAGTCTCGCCTGTCTTTGAACAATGAAACACACGTAAATAATCGGAAGATCAACATTGAGGCGTGAATTCGTGAAAGAAGTGTTTTCGATATGGTATTTCAACTTACAACCAGGTTTGTCTCGAATCTGTGTACCTTTTTTTTTAATTTATTTATTTTTTTATCTAGCGGTGCATCTTGTTTGCCTGAGGGTCACAAGTGTACTCTTATACTTACACAACACAAGTGTTAATTATGGAAAAGTCGCAGTCGTCATACCCATTGTGAATGATTCATATTGAAAACAAATTTCTTCGTTACCTTTTTCCGGAGGGGAAAAAAGGTAATTCGTGATGCGAACGGCAACGTGGTAAGAAAAAACGATCAAAACTTTTAATATGAAAGGATATATATAACTTATCCTAACATGATTAAAGTACGAATTTTTTAATGGTTTTATTTACCAGTATGTATATTATATATGATATTTTACTTTTAATAATAGATCTTTTTCCTTCATGTCCCTTTCTCTCCACTAGCATACAATAAATATATGTTAAACGTGAGAAATAAAAAGGTCCACAATCACATATTGTTTGTTTGGCCAAAATTTCTCATCCGTGAATGTTGAAAATATACTATGTTGTTATCAAATGAACGATGGCACGGAAATGTTAGGCTGCGTGGCTAAATGGAGTTGCTTTCCGACGTCAATGAGTGGCTAAACAAGCTTGTAGGGCTCATAGGTAGCTAGTTAGGGGCTTTGTTGGATTATGAATATTTCGTCATTTTGAGAATGGCTTTCTAGAAATTTCAAATGGATTTTAATGTAAATTTGTTTTAGATGCACTTCTAGGAGTGGCCACCTAAGGCAATTCAATTCCAGAGTTATTTATAATTGGTGCATGGAGATGTAGCTTTTAACTATCTTAATAGTATGATTGTTGATCTTTAAGATGATAAATCAAGTTTGTTATTATAAAAAAAAAAAAGAAAAAAACTTTGATAATATTAATTGATCTAATTAATGGATAAAGATATCTTAATTACACATGCAATCAAGATAGTTCTTGATTACTTAAACTCTTTTTATAGCATTCGATTATTATCATCATTATGTAAGTAATTGGTTTAGTTGAATAGGTCGATTGTAGTGCAAAAGGGAATGTTCATGATTAAGGGAATAAATTGAATTAACTAGTTTTGATTTAAATGGTTTTCTTTTTAAAAAAAAAAATTATAAAAGAAGAAAGAATTTAAATCTATACCGTTCTTATAAGGCTTCAATAAATATGAACTGTCTCATAAACAATCTCAACAAACATGTCCCAAGATAATTCCATATATAAAAATTAGAATGGAATTGAGTGTTTTCATGTCTTACATAATTGTTTGGTTTATTTTAATTGTAGATTGATGAAGAAGAAGGAAAATGAAACCATATTCTTTTTTCACTCACCTTCATTGTATTTTGAACTCAAAGCTCGCATGGAGCCAAGCTTGCCTCTAAGTCGAGAGATGGGGGCATTTCAAAAGCATAAGATTCAATCCAACCATTGTTTCTCCTAGAGCTTCCTTGTTACAACTTCACCCCAGCCGAAGAAGCTAACATGGTATGTGCCACCTTTTTTAAAAAAAAAAAAACCTCAAATTGGTACTGGGTTATAACACCTTAGCAGGTAGCAATTAACTAAGTTTAGAAGTTTATGATTGCCAATAATTCCTCGTGAACGATATTTCAACTTTTGTTGGTCTCCTAGTTGATGGATTAGGTTTGATTTTCCCCTCTCTATTAATTATGAAAATATTTGATTAAAAAAAAAAGTATAAATTTAGCTCTCAACATTTAATACATTTTCAATTACAATCCTAACTATTTAATTTTTTTTCTATTTCTTCAATATTTATACAACTTTACAAATAAATCGATCATTAGTCTGTCATTAATTTTTCTATTAAGATTTACATGTGATACAAGCTAATTAGTCAAAAAAAATTATTTTGACCAATCATATCATATCATACCAAGTATTATTCTCTAATGAAAAAATTAACGTCGTCATTAAAATGACTTATTTACAAATATTTACCACTTGAATGCAAAAAAATTAAATATTTAAAACTTAAATTAAAAGAAAAAAAAAAGGTTATAAACATTAAAAACTAAATTTATACTTTTATGAAAAAAAAAAAAAATCCCCATCGGCCATCCATTTTATCTAGACGTTTATCACTTTGACAAAAGGACGCTTGGTCGGTTAGATAGTTATATAGGATGCCATTGAATGTTGAATTACCTCTTGGTTATACAGGCATTATTTAACGTGTAACTACCAAAGTAGAAAAGTCGAATGTGTGGGATCCTTTTCCCTTGTTGGATATCGAAAGGATAAGGATTCACCTTGTGGGGGAGAAAAATAGTAAATAGAATGAGTTGGATGTAGAAGTAGGTGTATGCTCAACAGTATTATAATAGATTGAAAAATAGAACTCATATACAATTCTATTTATAAACTCTAATTTGGTGTAGGCAAGTGAAAGCAGATTAATTTAGATGGACTGATGAAATACATAAAAAGATAATTGATTGTCTCACATTACCGTGAAAAGAAGATATCACTCTAGCTTGAGATAATATGTTCTTTATTCAATGTCTCATTGACGTTCAACACATTAAAAAGAAATGCACAGTAGGAACAAGTTGAAGCCTTTACGATGTCAACATAATCTAACAACTATTAATGAACTACAAAGGAGAACAATAGAAAATAAAATACATCAAATCTAATTAAATCCTATCAAAACTAATATATTAAAGATTAAGAAAAAAAAAACCTAAATCTAATCTTAATAGTTATCCTCATGATATAACTAAATATAAAAATCTTTTATGTAGTTGGATAACAGTGTAAACTCCTAGGCATCTACCAATGATCATCAAATATATTAGATTTAATAAAAAACACAAAAAAGTAAAAAATTTTAGGATACAGCTACTTTAAGTGATTACACTGTATAATCATAATTCTCTATTATAATTTTATCTTTTCAAATACAGTAAAAATAAGATCCATTATAATAAAAATAAATTCTCGATAGCCTTGATGCAATCATGCAGCTATTTACAATTTTGATGTAATTATCAACAACTTTCATGTAATTGTCAATAAGTACTGTATAATACAGTTACATTATATGATTGCACCGTAAAATTCAAAAAAAAAGAAAGAAAGAAAGAAAACATAGATACATTCATTATCCAGTGGTTCTTTAAGTGGGAATTCCCTTTTTTTCTTTTTTAATGGGGAAAATTGTCTTGTGGGGACGTAATGAAAGACATTTGCTTGGTGAAGGACATCCTACGAACTAACTTTTTGAAGCCTATCTCAGCTTATTCCATTAATTTCCACTATTTTCAGATATTGGATACTGTGAAGGACAATATTGCAAGAAATCAGGGTGCAATAATACTCACGAATCATAAGCTATCCACTTTCTTTTAAGTCTCACAGGAACCCCATCTTTTTATCATAGTCTAGATGGAATAAGATGAAACAAATATATGTTCATAAACTATTTAAATTCAACTTAATATTTTCTTGAGTTTGATCTAAAAATAATCATATTTGAACTATTTGAATAGTTTATTCAATCAAATTCAAATTTTATAATATTTAATTTAACTTATTCGTAAGTCTAATTAAAATTAAATATTAATCAAATTTAGATATGAATATTATTTTACTTAGAAAAAATATACATGGTTTAAATGACTCCAATTAGCTTGCTTAGGTTAAGTTCAAACTCATAAATATCCCTTTAAATTGAGCTCAAATTTAAAATTTTAAGATGGATCAAATTTAAATTAAAGTCGAGCACAAAAGTTGCAAGCAGAATATTATATCATTTGCGGTCCGACTCATTTCCAGCTCTACACCAGCAGTATGCACGGCACATCTGTGCCAGCAGTGGTAGAAGTGAACTAATATCTAGGACAATTTATTTGATGGACTTCGATGTCAACAAACAAGGTTTTTTCCCCTGAAGAATCAGCTGACAAATCCAATTGTCTATGACCCTTCTCCTAATCATTCGAGGTTCATTGCTAGGGCAGCTTGCCTGTCGTTTTCCACTACTTCATCCCATTACCCTTTTAGAGACATCATGGCAACCTAATATTTAATAGGTCCGGTATCTTCTGCAACGGTTGCCGCCAGCCATCGGTGCCACTCCCTCGTCCTGGCTGCCCACTGGACCCATTATTCCTATAAATCCACCTAGGCGGGGCGGGGTAGTGGTGTTGCATTTGCATACCAAGTTGTTGCCTGCAGAAACCATCCATTAGGATAAAAACAGCCATCTTGATGTATAATGAATCAAAATTGTCTTTATGGCATTGGACCTCTACCATATATCATTGGCTGTCGATGCATAATACCTCACATTAGATGAATTCTAGATATAAGTCAGGACAGAAAATAAAGATTTTGCAGGGTGTTGTACCTGCTGAAAGCTGGAAGAGACACCGAATCGAGTAGGTAAAGATCCGAATGGGTTTCCAACAAAACGACCAAAACCTGGATATGGAAGATTTGCCTGAAGCGCGCTGTCAGGTTTCTTCTCGATTCTCACTCTCTGGCTTAGCAAGGACGACCTCCAAGACATGTCCTGCATGAAGAATTTGATTAAAGTGCGACCTCAGACACAATAGAAAGACAACAAGGTTGGCATGAGGCAATATAAACACTTAGAGCATGGGATACTTTTCTCGTATTTCTCTAGTTTCGTACTCAAATCACGATCCATCTTTCCATCAACGGGCCACTTAATGCCTATAATAACAAATCCAAGAATCTACAGGAAAGCAATTGATAAGGGATTCCAACTGAACTAGTGAAGGAGTGCCAAGAATTAAACTTTTTATAAATAGAAAATGGTTCAGCAGCAACCATGCACTCACCAAATGTATTGTACAATGCTCCCCTGCCTCACTTGTTGCATGCATATGCAAAATTACAGAGCTAAAACTTCGGCCTTGAAAAGAAGCATCTTTAGCATATAGATGAGAGTATGTCTCTCTTTTTCTCCCTCATCAAAAGATTGAATTTTACAAAATAGTTGCACCCCACAAGAATTTATGCTCAATTTATAACATTAATGCCTTCAAAATTGACAATGTCTACTCTTATGTGGTCATATTATTCTAGATTACCAAGACATGATAATGCAATGTAGAACCTCTTATGAATACTTGCACCTTTCGTGGGCATTTCAATGTGATATTGATATAATACACTTATTGAAAGAGTCACTTGTGATTCTACTCACAAATCCAAGCAAGTGAATTGTTTCTCTATGCTCTCGAACCATCAATTTGTGTCATCTTAATGTGTCATGGCCATTTCTATTAGAATAACCAAGGCTTTGATACCGGCTATCAAGGATTTAGCCTTTCAATAGCACATAAAGACCATACGATACTTACTATCCTACCTCTGTAATTGTTAGCAAGCCTAATCACTACTTAAGGCTTATATGTCTATAAAGCAACACATAAAATAACAAAAACACGGCAATCATAAGTAAAATGGGACATGGGCATAAATTGTAAGTGAAATATCATGTACTATGATTAATAATTCAATGGGACAAGGTAGCAATACTGCCTCTATACTTCTCAAAATGAAAATAGCATTAATCAAGGCATCACCTCAGTCACCACTTAAAGTCAATCTAGTAGCATCACCTTACTCTTATCTTTAGAAGTCCCCATTACTATAAAATTAAATCTTTCTATGAATCTTTGACAACCTTTGATGTACTTGACCTTTCGGCATAGTGAACAAATCCAAAACCTAGCCTACTACTTCCAAATTTGGAAGATGGCATGACTACTTAGTAACTTCTATATGCCTTTAAAGTATCTCCTTCTGTGAAGTGAAGAAAATCGAAATAATCGGATCATCATCATCTGATCTAATTGAATCTAAGAATAGAGAACAAGAACTAGAAAATTGTAGTATAAGCTTTTCGAGTAAAGAACTTTGACATAACAGCTATCAAGGATTTGGCCTTTCAATAACACATAAAGACCATACAATACTTACTATCCTACCTCTGTAATAGTTAGCAAGCTTAATCACTACTTATATAAAGCAACACATAAAATAACAAAAACAAGGCAATCATAAGTAAAATGGGACACAGGCACAAATTGTAAGCGAAATATCACGTACTATGATTAATAATTCAATGGGACAAGGTAAAAATAGTGCCTCTATAACTGTCAAAATGAAAATAGCATTAATCAAGGCATCACCTCAATCACCACTTAAAGTCATTCCAGTAGCATTACCTTACTCTTATCTTTGGAAGTCCCCATTACTATAAAATTAAATCCCTCTATGAATCTTTGACAACCTTTGATGTAATTGACCTTTCGACATAGTGAACAAATCCAAAACCTCACCTACCACTTCCAAATTTAGAAGATGGCATGACTACTTAGTAACTTCTATATGCCTTTAAAGTATCTCCTTCTATGAAGTGAAGTAACTCGGATTAATCACATCATCATCATCTGATCTAATTGAATCTAAGAATAGAGAACAAGAACTAGAAAACTATAGTATAAGCTTTCCGAGTAAATAGCTTTGACATAACAGCTATCAAGGATTTGGCCTTTCAATAGCACATAAAGACCATACAATACTTACTATCCCACCTCTATAATAGTTAGCAAGCCTAATCACTACTTAGGGCCTATATGTTTATAAAGCAACACATAAAATAACAAAAACAAGGCAATCGTACGTAAAATGGGACACGGACATAAATTGTAAGTGAAATATCATGTACTATGATTAATAATTCAATGGGACAAGGTAGCAATAGTGCCTCTATACTTCTCAAAATGAAAATAGCATTAATCAAGGCATCACCACAATCACCACTTAAAGTCAATCCAGTAGCATCACCTTACTCTTATCTTTGGAAGCCCCCATTACTATAAAATTAAATCCTTCTATGAATCTTTGACAACCTTTGATGTACTTAACCTTTCAGCATAGTGAATAAATCCAGAACCTAGCCTACTACTTCCAAATTTGGAAGATGGCATGACTACTTAGTAACTTCTATATGCCATTAAAGTATCTCCTTCTGTGAAGTGTAGTAAATCGGATCATCATCATCTGATCTACTTGAATCTAAGAATAGAGAACAAGAACCAGAAAATTACAGTGTAAGATTTCCAAGTAAAGAACTTTGACATAACAGCTATCAAGGATTTAGCCTTTTAGCAACACATAAAGACCGTACAATACTTACTATCCTACCTCTGTAATAGTTAGCAAGCCTAATCACTACTTATATAAAGCAACGCATAAAATAACAAAAACAAGGCAATCGTAAGTAAAATGGGACACGACACAAATTGTAAATGAAATATCACGTACTATGATTAATAATTCAATGGGACAAGGTAACAATAGTGCCTCTATACTTGTCAAAATGAAAATAGCATTAATCAAGGCATCACCTCAGTCACCACTTAAAGTCAACCCAGTAGCATCACCTTACTCTTATCTTTGGAAGTCCCCATTACTATAAAATTAAATCTTTCTATGAATCTTTAACAACCTTTGATGTACTTGACCTTTCGACATAGTGAACAAATCCAAAACCTCGCCTACTACTTCCAAATTTGGAAGATGGCATGACTACTTAGTAACTTCTATATGCCATTAAAGTATCTCCTTCTGTGAAGTGTAGTAAATCAGATCATCATCATCTGATCTACTTGAATCTAAGAATAGAGAACAAGAACTAGAAAATTATAGTGTAAGCTTTCCAAGTAAAGAACTTTGACATAACAGCTATCAAGGAGTTAGCCTTTTAGCAACACATAAAGACCGTACAATACTTACTATCCTACCTTTGTAATAGTTAGCGAGCCTAATCACTACTTATATAAAGCAACACGTAAAATAACAAAAACAAGGCAATCATAAGTAAAATGGGACATGGGCACAAATTATAAGCAAAATATCACATACTATGATTAATAATTCAATGGGACAAGGTAGCAATAGTGCCTCTATACTTGTCAAAATGAAAATAGCATTAATCGTGGCATCACCTCAATCACCACTTAAAGTCATTCCAGTAGCATCACCTTACTCTTATCTTTAGAAGTCCCCATTACTATAAAATCAAATCCCTGTATGAATCTTTGATAGCCTTTGATTTAATTAACCTTTCGGCATAGTGAACAAATCCAAAACCACACCTACTACTTCTAAATTTAGAAGATGGCATGACTACTTAGTAACTTCTATATGCCTTTAAAGTATCTCCTTCTATAAAGTGAAGTAAATCGAATCATCATCATCTAATCTAATTGAATCCAAGAATAGAGAACAAGAACTAGAAAACTATAGTATAAGCTTTCCAAGTAAAGAGCTTTGACATAATAGAAAATGTAATTTTGTTTTTAAGCACCACCTACCCCCACACCCCCCCCCCCCCCCCCCCCCCCCCCCCCCCCCCCCCCATCCCTGCCTCAGACCTAACTTAGAACATATATGCTAAAGTTAAGCAACCAAGGGTAATATCGTGAGAAGATCAGCCAACTAATTAGCAAAAGAAACTTGAATTGGATAAAGAAAACCATTGGAAACCTGATGATGAATGAAATGATCATCTATATCAATGTGCTTGGTTCAACCATGCTAACAAGGATTGTTGGCAATCAACATGGAAAATTTATTATCACAAAATAAATAGATAAGAGAAGGAACAAGGACATGCAAATCTTGCAAGATATAAAAATTCCATAGCAGCTCTTTAGTTGTACTAGCCATACTCCTTTATTTCGCCTTAATAGTAGAAGTACTAACTATACTTTGTTTCTTAGATTTTCAAGATATCAACACATTACCAAGCATAATGCAATAACCTGTAAGTGGTTTTCTATCAACAATGGATGATTCCTAATCTGCACTAGAAAAGCCATGTAAAGTTAATGGATTTTGGGAAGAGTAAAACAATCTGTAAGCTGCTATATCCTTAAGCTAACGAAGCAAATGAATAGTTGCTTAAAAATGAGGTTCGCAAGAACATGATAAAAATTGTCTAAGTTAATGTACAACAAAGGAAATGTCGAGCCTTATCAATGTCAAATATAAAAGTTGCCTAACTACTCTGTGATACATAGTCGAATTTGTTGTTATATCCCCTGTTTCTTTATCAAGAACTGCACTTGAGGGCAAAGGTAAAGAAGCTAGTTTGCTTGTTGTTAATCCCATATCAGTCAAGATATCAAGAATAAATTTGCGTTGGTTCAACATAGTACCAACCTCTATTCAACATATTTTAATGCTAAGGAAAAACCTAGTCAAACCCAAGTCCTTAATAGTAAAAGCATCATGCTAGTCTCATTTCAAAGCAAAATTGCTTTCATCACATGTCCCTATAATTAACATATCGTAGACATGCAAAAGAACCACTAGAAAAATGTTAAAAGTATATTGCGTGAACAAGGAATAATCACTCTCTAATTGAGTAAAGCCTTTTAGGATCAAAAACTATGTAAGTTCAATGTTCTACTGCCTAGAGTCTTATTTAAGCCCATATAAAGACCATTTCAACTTATAGACTTGATTGGGACCAACTTTTGTATATCCTGGAGGTGGGAACATATATATTTCCCCATCCAAATAACCATGAAGAAAAGTGTTGTCAATATCGATTTGATGAAATGGCTAATTGTGAGCAATAGCCACTGTAATGAGAATGCAAATAGTTCCTAATTTGGCTACTAAGGAGAAAGTGTCATGATAGTTAATCCTCTCTTAATGAGGTGGAAGTATTAGCAAATAGGTACATGGCAAAATGGGACAAAATTGGGTCGGTTGTGATTTATTGATTTCTAGACCTTATTTCGAAGAAAACGAGCTAACTCGAAGAAGTCGATATCTTTGGTGCTAAGTTATGCCATTTTTAGGGAAAATTCCTTTGTTTAGTTCCTTAAATAGTTGAATTTGCTATTTTTTGTAATTTTTATATTACCTATAACTTTTTATAGACACTTTTGTTTTAAATATCGTTTGTAGCGCGGTATTTGTCTTCTAATTTTCTATGTGTCCTTAAGTTTTAGGCATTTCTATTTTTGGCAAATTTTAGGTGTTTCCATCTTTGAAAAATTTTTATATTCTATTTTTTGCAATTTTGTGCCCGCTTTATTTGTACACCCTAGGGCACTGAATAGAGGAATTATTAAATATTATCGAAATTTGAGCCGTCTTTGCTCTATTTTTTTTCTCCCAAATTCCTAAATTCATAAAAGTTTCTAACTTAGATGCCAAATATCTAGGAATTAACAAAATCAATTAATATTTGAAGGTCGCACACTGAGTATTCATAAAATCAACAGTTTGTGATAAAAATCTCATTTAATCTCATGTGTTACGCTACATCACTTCTTGTTGAGTATAACCTTTAACCACTAATCTAGCTTTAAATCATTCAATAGTACCATTAGGTTTATATTTAATTTTAAAAATAGGAAAAGACGGTAAAGGCAAATGACCTAATGCAAGTGATGGTTAAGGATTGAGATTGAGGATTAAAGGAAAGATCATGTGAAGAATCTGAACTAGGAGGAATAGAACTAGACTTATTTTTAAAAGGAAACATATCTTCATGAAAAACAACATCTCAACTAAGAAAAATTTTATGTGAAAACATATCATATACTTTATATCCCTTGTGGCCATGTGCATAACTAAGGAATATACATATGATTCCTCTATGATCAAATTTGTCTCTGTGTGGTGTATTAATGGAAATATAGCACAAGCATCCCATAGTTCTCAAATGATCATAAGAAGGTTTGGTTTTAAACAACGTCTCATAAGGAGTTTTCCATCCTAGCTTGGACATGGGCATTAGGTTTATGAGATAAGTGATTATGTGTATACACTCCCCCTAAAATTGTTTTAGTAGATTTTCATAGATTTTTAAAGCTCTAGCAATTTTAAGTAAATGTTTGTATTTCCTTTCAACTCGACCATTTTGTTGAGGTGTATATGTCATAGTGCATTGATGTATGATTCCTAAGTCACAAAACATGGTCTGACATGCATAAGATAGAAACTCATAGCCATTATCAAATCTGATCAATTTGGGATTAGCCAAGAATTGTGTTTTGATCATCTTGAAAAACCTATCCAAAACTCTTACAACTTGAGACTTATTACTAAAGTAGCGTTTGGTTTGTAATACTGAACAATACAAAACAAAGAAAACATGACAAAAAAAAATTATATCACGTTTAGTATGTTTAGTACTAGATAAAGATTTTTATCCTATCTATTGTTTGGAACTGCAAAATACTGTACTGAACATGGTATTTTTGACAATTATACTCTTTATATAATATCATGGTTATTTAATTATGTTTTTAATATTATAAAAAAATACAGTTTGAAGAGATTATTTAATTCATGTAATTAAACAAATTATATAAAATAATAAATGTAAAACCATTGGTTGAAAAAATTAATAATTCATATTATAAATTACAATAATTTGTGTTATATTTAATAATATAACACATTGCAAATATTATATTAATAATATTTAATAATTTTCATAAAAAATTATAAATTATATTTAATAACTATAATGTTAATTATATTAATTGTAAACACCCAATTTTTTCCCTAGGAATGAGTAATAATCAATAATAATCGATTTTCAATTTTTTCCAATTTTTCCCAATTTTTCTAATTTAGCATAAATAATAAAAATATCTAAAAAATAAAAATAAATAAGAAAACACATCAATTTTGAAAAATGATTTCAGAAATAGTAATAATAAGGGATAAATAATTTTTACAAATTTTTGAAATTACAAAAAAAATGGAAAAATTGCATCGCATATGTATAATTTGCGATGTAAATAAAACCGGGAAATTGGGCCAGCTCAGCTGGCTTGTGCGTGCGTATAGGGAACGTGTGAAGGCTGGAGGTCGCGAGTTCGAATCCCCCCGCGTGCGCTGGGCAAAAATTTTTTCTTTCCTTTCGCCTGGACCTGCCACGTGGCAGTGCGTGATTGGCCGAAGGAAATCACGCGCGTTGTGCGTGATCGTCTTCCTCACCCGGACAGACGCGAGGAGAAGCCGGAGCAAGTCCGACGAAGGTGGAATCGATCATTTTTTTTCAAATCTTCTAAATTATTGTCAAGATAAAGCCGAATCCATAAGATAAATCAAAGAAAAACAAGAGATCAACATCAAATCGCCGGGATAAAATCAAATCTAAAAACGGAAGAAATTCGGATTTATCCAAATCGGCCGATCTGAGCTTATCCAAGAGGGTTTCCGGACGCCTATAAATAGAGGAGGAGTAGAGGAAGCCAAAACACGAATCACAATTGAGAGAAAGTGAGGAAAGAGTGCAAATCGGAGAGCATCGGAGAAGGATCCAAAACCGCGAGCACCGACCGAAGCTAAACCACCACCAGGAGGCGATCTGGGAGTGAACCACCGCTACCATTGGATTCAGCACCCTCGAGAAGCTAGGATTCGACACCTCACCCACTGCAAAAGGCCGCCGGAACACCGTGAACGAGCCACCTCCGCCGCCGTATCCGACCTATTCGACCCGACCCGATTTCGACCCGACCGACCCGACCCGCGTACCGACCCGGATCCAGGTAAGTCGGATTTTTATTATTTTATTTTATTTTATTAATTTTGTTTATTTATTTATTCCGAATTAATTAATTTATTTATTATTTGTTATTTAGTTAGTTATTTATTTATTTGTTTGTTTATGTTTTATTTTTAATAAATATGAAAATGTAGAAATTAGATTTTTCTAGAATTTAATAATTTAGAAAAATAATAATAAATAGATAGATAAAAAATAATAATAATAAATAATAAAATGTAGAAAAATAATAAAAAATATTAGGAAAAATAACAATAAAATTTTAGATTTCAAAATAGGATAGATATTAACTTAAGATAAAATTTTTCACAAAAATAAAAAAAAATCAAGAAAATCATAAAAATCATAAAAAAATTCAAAAATTATAAAAGAATCATAAAAAATGAGTTTTAGCACTTAGAAAAATCCTTTTCTTCAAATAAATCAAAATCGATGTTTTTCCAAAAAAAAAATCATTTTCAAAATAAAATCAAAGCTTAGGCTTAGAAGTTTTTAGAAAAAAAAATCCCCAAAATGGTAAGAACATAAACTAAAAGAGATTTCATAAATTAAAATTCACCAAACCAACTTAAGGTTTTCAGAAAAGCGAACTACGGCTTGTTTGATCCTGAATAGCGGGTACGTAGGCACCCATTCGGGTCAACCCATAAAAATTAATGAAAAATCATTTTCTCGAAATAATTCAAAAACATAATAAAAAGTAACAGAAACACAATAAAAACACATTTCTAAAGAGGAACAATTTCAGGAGATTAGGTGGTAACCGTAAGGTTTTAATATGTTAGCCTCCGGACTTAGAAACTCTGGTTTTCCCTTTTCCTCTTTTCAAAAACAAGAAGAGGAAATAACATCGACTAGTGGTCCAAATTAAGACTAATCCGCTCCTTTAGTCTTAATTCAATATTTCCCAACAACAGTTGGGTGGTGACTCCAAAAATCAAACGAAATTCCTAACTCAAGTCGAGGATCTACATTAGATGAGCATAGGGTCTAGTCTAGATCGGATTAGGAATGAGAATTCAAAAATTAGACTCGACAGGATGGCGACTCCGCTGGGGACCCATGCCAGTAGGCTAAGCCACCCGAATCTTCGAATTGTTCTCCTTAAATGTGCTTCAATTATTATTCTGTTACTAATTTTTCAGGAATTAGTTAGATTCTAGTTTCTTTGCTATAGGGTTCAGCATGCATACATATGTTTGTGTGAGTAGATGCGGTCGAACCCGGACCGTCCTAGAAACCTAAGACGGGGAGCCATTGTGTAGGTTTCGAGCGAAGTGAGTTGATTCACCGTTCGGGACCGATTAGGCTACACCACCCTATGCTTCGATATGGCCTGAGATCCATTTCTCCGAGAATGCGGGAGGCCATAGAGCTCGGGAACCAGTTAGAACCAACCTACTTGCATACATAACATCATAAGGGGTTGACAATTGGATGACAATGTAATGGTTTGTTATTTTGTCCTTGGAGTTCAGGACTATTTCCCTATAACATTTTCATAGTTCTGTTTGTAATTAGGTTGTTTCTTATTATAATAGATGGCTAGCAGTGCAATCGACTATCTCCTTTGTAAAGAAATTCGGGTGTACAAACCTTTGGACCCAAAATTGGTACTGGACCATTGGTTCACCTTGTACAACCTAGAGGAGCAGGCCTTCATCCAGCAAAAGATCGGCCACGTCCTCTCACTGACAAGGATAGAGGCGAATTTGCCTTTAGTCCGGGCTATGCTCCAATTATGGGAAATCGAGCCCGCTGCTTTCTTTATCGGGCCGCATGAGATCACCCCTACCCTGGAAGAGTACACCCAGTTGCTACAGGCTCCAGCACTGACTGATCAAATCTATACGCCAGACCTTGAGGCTGGGCTAGCCGGTACCTTCAGCAGATTATTAGGCATCCGTAAAACAGCAGTCAAAGCCCTAGCAGACTGTAATGGATATTGCATACGAATGGATGATTTAGAAGCCTGGTTTATCACTCGAGAGGACAATGGGGATAGAAAGGACATCCTGTGTGGGGACCCCAAGACTTACAGACAGAGAAGGGTGAACGCTTTCATCTTGACAACCTTCGCCACCATACTGTTCCCCACCGGGACCTTCTATATTCACTACAGGGTTGCAGAGCTGGTTACCCAATTCCTGGAGGGAAGAACCTACATCCCGGCTCTACTGGCTGAACAGATCCGGAATTTAAACTTCCTCAAGAAAAAAGGCTATGGGATCCTTCACTCCAACCTCAACCTTCTGCTAATATGGTTTGTAAGCCACCTCAAGCTTCGGGCTGAACATGTTCAGGAAAACCCTAGCCCAACATGTGGATCTGGTGGATTCATGTATAGAAAAGGTAAAGCTACCCGACGACCTTACCAGTCACAGTTGGGTAGAGCTGCTTAGGAGCTTCAGTGCCGAAGATATTCTATGGACAGCCAGGTGGAGTTGCTGTAACAAAATCATCTTGACCTGCAGAAACTTCCAAGCAGTGCCTTTAATTGGAATCAGCGGATGTATCGGATATCACCCAAACTCAGTAGTCCGCCAGTTCGGCACTATCTAAGACATAGTTTATCGGCCCTCGGTACAAGCAGTTACCTTTGAGTATCAAGATCTGAACCTGTTAGTAGCTGAGAAGTTTGTGAAGCTGGCAGAGGTCAAAGCACTTTGGGAAGCCAGAATTGAAAGCCCGAATGTGGACCTCGGGGAATTAGATGGCGAAGTGGGAAAGCACCGAGCCACCAGAGAGTTTGTAATCCGCCAGCTATACCAGACAGGGGAAAGAGCATATCGGGTTCCAGACGTCACCCAACCAAGACCAAACAAGATCAATCCAGAGACAGAAATATACCTGAAGTAGGTTAGGGCCCGAATGGAGGTATACTTTGAAGCTGCGGATCATAAGAAAGACATTTGGAAGGGACGTTTCAAAGAATCCGACCAAAGGAACAAGGCCTTAGAAGCACAATTGGAGAAATGCCAAGCCAAAGTCAAGGAATTGGAAGCCGTCATCAGTGGGAAGTCTGAGCCTCCACAACAGAAGACTAAAAGAACTAGGAAGTAGATCTGTATTTGTAACATTTCATTTTGAACTCCAGAATTCTCAATATTAATAAAAGTAAAGTTTCAATACTACATTGTCAATCAGTTGTCAACCCTTTTACTCTTAGCATCCGCGTGACACATGCATATCATTCGTGCATTCATTACACTAAAAGCAAAACAAAATGCGAATCCAGGTATCAAAATAGCTTCCAAACAATCGAACCCTCCTAGAAGCCCAGTTCTCACGCGCTCAAGAACAAAAATGGCCAACAGCAGTGACAACCGCAACAACACCAATGCTGAAGCTGCCTCGGACTCTAGGATCATGTCCCTAGAACAAACAGTCCAACAACTGGCTGCCCAGGTTCACCTCTTAACTGAAAGCATCGGCCTCCTGCGCAACACTCAGCCAACCTAGGAAGAGTATTCAGGGGGCAGAAAGGGAAAAGCAGTAGAGGGACAGCCTCCGGAATATGAAGAGATCAATTCCCACCTTAACCCGGCTTTTGAATATGAGCCAAAAATCAACCAGGGGTCGACCTCTGACGACCTGAAGAGGGAAATGGAAGAGAGGCAGAAGGAGATGGAGAAGCGACTCTTCCAGCAGCTCCATGACAAGATGAAAAGCATTGAAGGCCCTGATGGTTTTGAACAAGCCGGAATCACCAATCTGCCAGCATACAGGGAAGAGATATACCCTGAAAAGTTCAAGACCCCAGAGTTTGAAAAGTATGATGGGACCGGCTGCCCCAAAATGCATACCAGGCTATATGCCCGGAAAATGAGCAAGTATGCTCAATACGACCAGCTCATGCTCCAGACATTCCAAGACAGCCTCACAGGCCCTGCATTGGTTTGGTATGCCCACTTGGACTTCAACATTGTCAACACTTGGGAGAAGCTAGCCCGGGCGTTTTATGATCAATATAAGTTCAATATTGAAGTCGCCCCATCTGTAATCGACCTGGGGAGTCTCCGAAAGAGACATGCTGAGTCGTTCAAGGAATATGCTCAGCGCTGGAGAGCCCAGGCCGCCAGGGTAGCAACCCCGATATTTGAGAAGGAATTGACATCCATATTTGTCAATACCCTGGACAAGACCTGCTTTTCACACCTGGTAGGCCAGACCTCATCCAGTTTTGCAGAGGTAGTGGCTGCGGGGTGCAGGATTGAGAATGCCACCACCACCGGTAGACTCCAAACAATGAAGCCTCCTAGGGTCACACCGACACAAAGGCCTGTGGGAGGAAACAGAGCTAAAGAGTCCACTCTCAGCACGGTCCACTCAGGTAAAGCAGAAAAAGCCGGGACTCGTGTTACATTTCAGACCACGAGTACCCCAGTCCAGCAACCCACGACGGGTCAAACTCAGGCTGTCAGGGTCCCAAGGCAGTTCACTCCAATCCCCATCCCACTCAGTCAAGTCTTCGCTCGGTTGAGGGCAGACAACTTAATTAGCTTCAAGGTCCCCAACGACCGATACAAGCCCAAGAATTTCGACTCAAGCCTCAAGTGTGACTACCACATGGGTCAAGAGGGGCATTCCACAAATAGGTGCTGGAGGCTCCAGCACAAAATCCAAGACTTAATTGATGCAGGAATCATACAATTGGATTTCGTGAATGCCCTAGCACCCAATGTCAACACCAACCCACTGCCCAATCACAAGCCCGCCATCAACATGATCATGTCAGAGGAGTCAGCTCCCAAAGAAGCCCCAAGGCGGAATATGACAGAGCAACAGATGAAGCAATCCCACCAAGCTCCAAAGGAAACACCAAAGGCGCACATTAAAAGAAGGTGGTCAGCTGGAGACCCAACGGTCGGCACTTTGGGGGAATCACACGGGAGATTTCAGTATTTAGTGAACTATTCTTATACCCCGACTGAGCAAGAGCCACCTAGCGGATGGGGACCGGAGTTTGAGAAGGAGGACAACCCGGCAAAGGAAGAGGGGAAGACTGTCCACATGATCAACTCTCATCAGAAGCCCAAGGTTATACAGTGCTATGAGGGACAATCAACTGAGGTACAAATCCCAAGAAAAAGATATGTATTCAATGTCCCGATACCTGCAGAGAATTACAAGGCTGCACCGTTCGACTATCGGGCCCTCGAACAAGAGCGACCCCCTATAGTGGGAGGCATCACCCGCTTTGGGAGATTATATGATCCAAAGTATAAAGGCCCGACTGAAGAGCCCACCATGGAAAAAGGGGAAGAAGAGGAAGAGGGACTTGCTGTGTTTACGAAGATGGTTAAGGCCAGTGAATACAAGATCATGGAACAATTAAATAAGGTTCCAGCGCAGATATCACTCATGGGCCTTCTCGCAACATCCGAGCCTCACAGGGAAGCACTCTTTAAAGTGCTGAAAAAGATTCAGGTCCCGGAAGGTATCGCTACAGACAAATTAGGTCACGTGGCGGACTCCATCTTCGCGATGGACCAAATATCCTTCTCTCCGGAAGAGCTAGGAGAAGAGGGAGACCAACATACCAAACCACTGTTCATAGTGGTCAGGTGCAACGACACCATTGTCTCCCGGGTACTTATCGATAATGGATCATCTCTCAACGTTTACCTATTGGCGACACTCGACTTGTTGGGGGTCTATCCAAGTAACGTAAAACCTAACTCCACGGTAGTTAGAGCCTTCGACGGGTCCAAAAGAGACATAGTAGGGGAGGTGGGCCTACCGGTGGAAATCGGTCCACAAATATTCCACATCTCCTTCCAGGTCCTTGACATCCCAAAGTCTTTCAACTTGCTTTTGGGACGACCCTGGATACATGCTGCTGGAGCCATCCCCTCTAGTCTCCACCAAAAGGTCAAATTCATCGCAAACGGGCAGATAGTCACTATACTGGGCGAGCAGGATTACACCATATATAAGAAGACTGCCATACCTTACATTGAGGAAGAGGGTTCAGAAGACCTAGGGCTGCAGATCTTCAATGAAGTGAACATGGTAACCAGCAAGGAGGGCCATCAGTTTAAAGAGGGGCAGCATGGGACGTTTGGACTAGGGTACATTCCTACGGCCGCAGAAGAAGCGCAAACAAAAGGTGTCAAAGGCAGAATAAGGGAGAAGCTGACCGACACCCAGATGTGCATCCCACCTCTCCAACAATCTTTCCGAAAGGCAAACGTCATTCAAGAGCTTCGGATAAATGAAGAGGACGACAGCAAAGGGAAATCAACCCCCCGCACGTCCAACCAGCATCCGACTCTAAACAATTGGTTTTGTTATCCTATTAGTAGCGCTAAGTTAGCTCAAAAGTAGAGAAAAATTATTAAACAAATTTTATTGAGACTCTTTATCAAGTTCAATTACAGTTTGTTTTTTTCTTCTTATATATATATGCTTTCATTTTACTCAGATCTCCTACCATCGAACATCAGGGATATTTCGCGCAGGTAAAAAGTAAAAACGCAGATATCGTTTCCAACGCTGATATCGTTTCCAACGCTGCTGGGTCAGTTGTTGAAGGTGATATCTTAGACCACGAAATAATACAAGGAAATTGGCTAAAACATGAACAAAGCAGAATCTCGATCGACGAGCCTGTGGAGACAATAAATCTAGGAAGCATGGAAAACCCTAAGAACCTCAAAATCGGGACCAGTTTGAGTGCCGAGCAAAAACGTGAGATAACCGAGCTATTAACGGAATATGCAGATGTGTTTGCCTGGTCGTATCGTGACATGCCAGGGCTAGACCAATCAATAGTAGTTCACAGGCTTCCCATAAGGGAAGATGTCAAACCTAAAAAACAAAAACTGAGAAGATTTAGGCCTGACATCTTATTGAAAATCAAAGAAGAAGTCAAGAAACTGCTAGAAGTAGGGTTCATTGATGTATCCGACTACCCAGAGTGGGTAGCAAATATAGTCCCTGTTATGAAAAAGAACGGAAAAGTACGCGTATGCGTAGACTTTCGGGACTTAAACCAAGCCACGCCAAAGGATAACTTCCCCCTACCTCACATTGATGTTCTAGTAGACAACACTGCGGGAAACCATCTCTTCTCATTCATGGATGGTTTCTCAGGATATAATCAAATAAAAATGGCTGAGGAAGATAAAACCAAAATGACCTTCATCACAACATGGGGTACTTTCTGTTACAAAGTCATGCCCTTCGGTTTGAAAAACACCAGGGCAATGTATCAGAGAGTCATGGTCGCTATACTTCACGATATGATGCATCGAGAGGTTGAAGTATATGTCGACGACATGATAGCCAAATCCAAAAAAGGAGAAAACCATATAGATATCCTGAGGAAATTGTTTAAACGACTGAGAAAATTCCAGCTCAAGTTAAACCTAGAAAAATATACTTTCGGGGTCACAACGGGGAAATTGTTAGGGTTTGTCATAAGCCAGGAGGGCATTAAAATTGACCCTGACAAGGTAAAGTCCATATTAGAATTACCTTCCCCACGCTCCGTTAAAGAAGTAAGAAGCTTATTGGGAAGATTAAATTAGATAGCTCGTTTTATCTCACAGCTCACCGACAAATGCCGGCCATTATTCCGTCTGTTGAAGAAGAACACCACAATAGAATGGGACGACGAATGCGAAGAGGCATTCGAAACAATCAAAGACTATCTTACAAAAGCTCCGGTCTTGATAGTCCCGAAACAAGGAAAGCCCTTATTCTTATACCTCACTATACTCCCTGAATCCATGGGATGTGTGCTGGGGCAGAAAGATGACGAGGGAAGAGAGCGTTCCATATGTTATCTGAGCAAGAAGTTCACAGATGGGGAACAGAGGTACTTAGAGGTGGAGAAGACGTGTTGTGCTTTAATCTGGGTCATGCATCGACTAAGGCAATACACCCTTTACTACCATATTGAACTGCTAACAAGACATGATCCCTTGAAATACTTGGCAGAGAAACCAGCCTTGATAGGGAGAATCTCTAAGTGGCAAATGCTCCTATCCGAGTTTGACATCACATACGTAAATCAGAACTCGATGAAAGGGCAAGCCTTAGCCGACCAATTGGCGGAACACCCTGTCGAGACAGATTCCCAAGAACTACAGGCCCAATTTCCGGATGAGAATATATTGACAGTGGAAAATATGCCAGTAGAAGACTTTGGGATAGAGCAGAACCTGAAATGGAAATTGTTTTTCGATGGAGCCGCCAACGTATTCGGTTGTGGGGTTGGGGCAGTATTGATATCCCCGGACGGCACTCAATTCCCTGCAGCGACGAGACTTACATTTCCCTATACCAATAATATCGCAGAATATGAAGCATGTATTCTTGGCCTCAAAATGGCCTACCAAATGGGAATCCGCGAATTAGAGGTATATGGGGATTCATCGCCCATCATACTACAGACAAGAGGGGAATACAAGACTAAAGACCCCAAACCGGTACCATATCATCAACACTTGACAGAGCTAATTGAGGAATTCAAGGCAATCACTTTCACATACATCCCGAGAACTCGGAATCAGTTCGTAGATGCACTAGCCACACTAGCATCTATGATCCAGATAACGGGAGGAGCCGAAGTTCAACCGATGAAAATAGACATCGAAAGTCGGCCCGCCTACTGTTTAACAATGGAAAAGATACAAGATAACAAACCCTGGTATCACGATATCAAGACCTTTCTCCAAGAAGGTAAATACCCCGAAATGGCTAGCAAGAATGACCAAAGAACACTCAGAAGGTTAGCAAGCCATTTCCTATTAAGTGGGTCCATACTTTACAAGAGATCATCTGATACCACCCTGTTGAGATGTGTGGACAAAGATGAAGCATGCGAACTGATGAAGGAAGTACATGAAGGAGTATGTGGACCTCATATGAATGGCTACATGTTGGCCCGAAAAATCATGAGGTTAGGATATTATTGGTTAACCATGGAATCAGATTGCATAAAATATGTCAAGCACTGTCATCTGTGTCAAGTCTACGCAAACCGGATAAATGCTCCGCCCAACGAGCTACACTTGTTATCAGCACCATGGCCATTCTCCATGTGGGGAATTGACATAATAGGCCCTATCACTCCAACAGCATCCAACGGCCATAGATTTATACTGGTAGTGATTGATTACTTCACCAAGTGGGTAGAAGCTTCATCATACACCAATGTCACAAAAGGGTTAATAGTCCGCTTCTTAAAAAGGGACATAATAGCCCGATATGGAGTTCTTGAGTCCATCATCACCGACAACGGTACCAATCTCAACAACAAATCGATGACAGGTTTATGTCAACAATTCCACATAAACCACCGAAATTCAACTCCCCACCGACCTCAAATGAACGGGGCAGTAGAAGCAGCTAACAAAAATATCAAAAAGATCATCGAGAAAATGACAACAACTTACAAAGATTGGCATGAAATGTTACCGTTTGCTCTCATGGCTTACAGGACTTCAATAAGAACGTCTACAGGAGCTAGCCCTTACTCATTGGTATATGGTACTGAAGCAGTGCTACCAGTTGAAGTTGAGATACCATCATTCAGAATTTTGTCAGAAACTCAGTTAACCGAATCAGATTGGGTAAAGAAGAGGCTTGATCAGCTGAACCTGATCAATGAAAGAAGACTTACCGCATTATGTCATGGTCAGTGTTATCAACAAAGAATGGCCCGAGCATTTAACAAGAAGATGAGACCTCGGTAGTTTAAAGAGGGGGATCTGGTACTAAGGAAGGTTCTCCCGAATGCCCAAGACTCTAGAGGAAAATTCACCCCAAACTATAAAGGCCCCTATGTGGTGAAAAAGGTTCTATCATGAGGTGCTTTGATATTAACTCAGATGGATGGTCCAGAATTGAGAGACCCCATTAACACAAATGCTGTAAAGATGTACTATCCTTAGGCAAGGGAATTGAAATTTTGCCAATGTTTATGAAAGCCAATGTTCGATACAAATTTCGTTGAGTCGAGTTTTTACTTTTTACAAGCAAAGTTAATATCCCTGAATGGTCAATAATCCAAATCAATTCGCACCATAACAAATACTCCTAAACACATTACCCACCACTTCGCCAATGAAAGATAAACACTAAAATGATAATGAATCTCAATGTTGCTATCCACGATAAACTGGCAAGCATATTAAAATAAATAACTATCATATCATCGCATCATTTAGTTCAGGCTGTAGAAAGCATATTCAAATGCACAAAATGAGTCAGCCCATAGTGGGGCATTTGTCTAAACATTCCCCTTAATAGGGTAGTCAGCCCAAAAAGGGGCACTTCCCTAGATCTCTTCCAAGGTCAGTCTATAAAGGCACCTTTCTAGATATCATTTTTACATTAGGTTAGTCAGCCCATAGGGGGCACTTTCCTAAAACCTTGTTCTCATGGTCAGCTCATAGGGGGGGCACTTTTTGAGACAAATTCAATTCCAGGTTAGTCAGCCCATAGGGGGCACTTTCCTAAAACCTTGTTCTCATGGTCAGCCCATAGGGGGCACTTTTTGAGACAAAATTCAATTCCAGGTTAGTCAACCCATAGGGGGCACTTTCCTAAAACCTTGTTCTCATGGTCAGCCCATAGGGGGCACTTTTTGAGACAAATTCAATCCTAGGTTAGTCAACCCATAGGGGGCACTTTCCTAAAAATTTGTTCTCATTGTTAGCCCATAGGGGGCACTTTTTGAGACAAATTCAATCCTAGGTTAGTCAGCCCATAGGGGGCACTTTCCTAAAACTTTGTTCTCATGGTTAGCCCATAGGGGGCACTTTTTGAGACAATTCAACTCCAGGTTAGTTAGCCAATAGGGGGCACTTTCCTAAAACTTTGTTCTCATGGTCAGCCCATAGGGGGCACTTTTTGAGACAATTCAACTCCAGGTTAGTCAGCCAACAGGGGGCACTTTCCTAAAACTTTGTTCTCATGGTTAGCCCATAGGGGGCACTTTTTGAGACAATTCAACTCCAGGTTAGTCAGCCAATAGGGGGCACTTTCCTAAAACTTTGTTCTCATGGTCAGCCCATAGGGGGCACTTTTTGAGACAATTCAACTCCAGGTTAGTCAGCCCATAGGGGGCACCTTCCTAAAAATCTGTTCTCATGGTTAGCCCATAGGGGGCACTTTTTGAGACAATCCTATCAAAGGTTAGTCAACCCATAGGGGGCACTTTCCTAAAAATTTACCTCAAGGTTAGCCCATAAGGGGCACTTTTTGATGCATTCAATTCAAGGTTAGTCAGCCCATGAGGGGCACTTTCCTAAACTCTCCCGATTAGTCAGCTCTTGGGGCACTTTTCGGGAAATATTCTTCCAAACAGTTGCTAGTCTAACAAGACGCTTCTGTTGACAGGTAGCCAGCTCATAAGGGCGCTTCCTGAGTAAATTTTCTTTCCAAGGTTGCAAGTCTGATAAGACGCTTCCTATCATTATTTCTCATACATTCCTACACAATGCTTGAGATGTGTCATGTCGCCAATTAGTCAGCCCATAAAGCACTTTTTGGGAAGGAACATCATTCTAAATTGTTAGTTCCATCTTAAATCGTAGAATTATTAGCTCATGGAGCATTTTCCTACCAAAAATCTATTCAAGAGGCCAAAAATGGCATCTTTTCTTTTTGTCTTTGTAGTTAAGTTTTTCAAACTTTACTACAAAGTGGGGCAATTGTAAACACCCCATTTTTTCCCTAGGAATGAGTAATAATCGATTTTCAATTTTTTCCAATTTTTCCCAATTTTTCTAATTTAGCATAAATAATAAAAATATCTAAAAAATAAAAATAAATAGGAAAACACATCAATTTTGAAAAATGATTTCAGAAATAGTAATAATAAGGGATAAATAATTTTTACAAATTTTTGAAATTACAAAAAAATACAAAAAAATGGAGAAATTGCATCGCATATGTATAATTTGCGATGTAAATAAAATCGGGAAATTGGGCCAACTCAGCTGGCTCGTGCGTGCGTATAGGGAACGTGTGAAGGCTGGAGGTCGCGAGTTCGAATCCCCCCGTGTACGCTGGGCAAAAATTTTTTCTTTCCTTTCTCCTGGAGCTGCCACGTGGCAGCGCGTAATTGGACGAAGGAAATCACGCGTGTTGCGCGTGATCGTCTTCTTCACCCGGACAGACGCGAGGAGAAGCCGGAGCAAGTCCGACGAAGGTGGAATCGATCATTTTTTTTCAAATCTTCTAGATTATTGTCAAGATAAAGCCAAATCCATAAGATAAATCAAAGAAAAAACAAGAGATCAACATCAAATCGCCGGGATAAAATCAAATCTAAAAACGGAAGAAATTCGGATTTATCCAAATCGGTCGATCTGAGCTTATCCAAGAGGGTTTCCGGACTCCTATAAATAGAGGAGGAGTAGAGGAAGCCAAAACACGAATCACAATTGAGAGAAAGTGAGGAAAGAGTGCAAATCGGAGAGCATCGGAGAAGGATCCAAAACCGCGAGCACTGACCGGAGCTAAACCACCACCAGGAGGCGATCTGGGAGTGAACCACCGCCACCATTGGATTCAGCACCCTCGAGAAGCTAGGATTCGACACCTCACCCGCTGCAAAAGGCCGCCGGAACGCCGTAAACGAGCCTCCTCCGCCGCCGTGTCCGACCGATTCGACCCGACCCGATTTCGACCCGACCCGCGTACCGACCCGGATCCAGGTAAGTCGGATTTTCCGGATTTTTATTATTTTATTTTATTTTATTAATTTTGTTTATTTATTTATTCCGAATTAATTTATTTATTTATTATTTGTTATTTAGTTAGTTATTTATTCATTTATTTTTTTATGTTTTATTTTTAATAAATAGGAAAATGTAGAAATTAGATTTTGCTAGAATTTAATAATATAGAAAAATAATAAATAAGAAAAATAATAATAAATAGATAGATAAAAAATAATAATAATAATAATAAATAAAATGTAAAAAAAATAAAAAATATTAGGAAAAATAACAATAAAATTTTAGATTTCAAAATAGGATAGATATTAACTTAAGATAAAATTTTTCACAAAAATAAAAAAAATCAAGAAAATCATAAAAATCATAAAAAAATTTCAAAAATTATAAAAGAATCATAAAAAAATGAGTTTTAGCACTTAGAAAAATCCTTTTCTTCAAATAAATCAAAATCGATGTTTTTCCAAAAAAAAAATCATTTTCAAAATAAAATCAAAGCTTAGGCTTAGAAGTTTTTAGGAAAAAAATCCCAAAAATGGTAAGAACATAAACTAAAAGAGATTTCATAAATTAAAATTCACCAAACCAACTTAAGGTTTTCAGAAAAGCGAACTACGGCTTGTTTGATCCTGAATAGCAGGTACGTAGGCACCCATTCGGGTCAACCCAGAAAAATTAATGAAAAATCATTTTCTCGAAATAATTCAAAAACATAATAAAAAGTAATAGAAACACAATAAAAACACATTTCTAAAGAGGAACAATTTCAGGAAATTAGGTGGTAACCTGATAGAGCCATTTTATACTCAATCTTTATAGTATAAATTGTGTTAAATTATTATTGATTTTATAGAAATCATAAGGAAATGGTACTTTAATTCTATCATCGTGATAAATCAGGTTAAATGGAGTCAAGGATGCTAATTCAAGTATTTTAGAGAAGTCATCTACAACTTGGATCAAGACAAGGAATTACACCACCAGAGGAAGCACGGTTTGAGGCACGGCCAAGGTTCAAACCGTGTTACACACTGGACAAGAAGGCGGAAATGTGGACTTTGAACAGAGAGAGACACGGCTTAGGGCACGGCCGTGGTGGAAGCCGTGGGAGCAACTGTGCTTGGAGCCGTGGTGGAAGCTGGACGTGCCAAGGAGAAGAAATTGTGGAACATCAACCAGAGGATGGCACGGCTTGAAATCTGGCCGTGGGTTTAACCGTGGTACACACTGGGCACGGATGAAGACTTGTTGATTATGCACAGAGGATGGCACGGCTTGACCCACGGCCGTGTGGTAGGGCGTGCCAGGCAGACGAATCTTCACTTCTCGGAATCTACTTGGAAAAGGAAAGACATTTTCATATCTTGCTCGCAAAAGATCACATGTTATCCCTCTAATAATATAAATAGAGCCAACCCTAGAGGGTTAGAGGCAATCTTTGAATCTTGGATCACCTTGGAGACAAGAAGGAAACACGGAGGCAGAGCAGGCAGTCGGAAACAGAGGCTTGTTATGTTTTTATTTTTATTTTTCGTTTTATTGATGAACATGAGTAGCTAAGCTACTTTTCTAGCCAAAGGGTCATAGATGTTTAATTCTCCACGAATTGTGAGGTCTAATTGACTTGTATTTATTCTATTCATTGCTTTCGGGTATTCATATATCTTCTGATCGTTTTGTCATTATTATCTTTGTTGATTGGTATGAATAGAGCTCTTCTACTCAATTAGCAAGTTAATATATTGTCAACTAGCACGTCAAATCTGTAATTGTTTGATTGTTCTAGTCTTAGTGACGCAATAACATGTTTGGTTATAAAAGAGATGATCAAATTCATGTTATGGAGGTGTGTGATCATGTTTAAATAGGTTATCTTATAATCTACTGGCATGAATTGGTGGTCTCTCTAGATCTTAATGCTATTGATAGATTAAATCCTAAGCGCTTGTCTAGGGTTGTTTAATCAATAAGAGAAATAATTCAAAGCGCTTGTCTGAGGTTATCGAGGAAGTAAGGAGAGATAGGTTGTTAGAGCTTGTTAATAACCATAACCAGTTTATCTAGGAATAAGAATAGAAAACATTTGCATCGATGATCAATTCCTAGAATTAAACTATCTTGATTCCTTTGGCTAGGATTTTTATCAATATACAACTTTCTTATCTTATTTTAACTTTATTTGATTCACAAACCCCCCCCCTTTTTCCTTTTTCCCTGTTATTATCCTTGAATAGAAATAAATATGCAAATCATATAATTGTCTAGGAGTAAGTTTTATTTTTGTTGAATTCGACACCCATCATAACCGTAAGGTTTTAATAGGTTAGCCTCCAGACTTAGAAACTCTGGTTTTCCCTTTTCCTCTTTTCAAAAACGAGAAGAGGAAATAACGTCGACTAGTGGTCCAAATTAAGACTAATCCACTCCTTTAGTCTTAATTCAATATTTCCCAACAACAGTTGGGTGGCGACTCCAAAAATCAAACGAAATTCCTAACTCAAGTCGAGGATCTACATTAGATGAGCATAGGGTCTAGTCTAGATCGGATTAGGAATGGGAATTCAAAAAATTAGACTCGACATTAATATTATAAAAAATTAATATATATTAAATTGCAATAATTTTCCTTAATATTTAATAACTATAATTTTAATTAATTTAAAATATTTTAATGAATATTTCAAATTCCAATACTAAATAAATTAAATCAATATCCTCAATATAATTGGCGATAATATAAAAACTAGTATTAACAAACTAGCATCATCATCAAAATAAAGTTTATTACTCCAATACTTTTTTTGTACAATATTTGACATAGTACAAATTTTAGCCATTTTGTCTAGTACTCCAATACTTTTTTTATCCAATACTTAAACCAATTTTTCAAACCAAACAAAAGACAAAAAAATTTTTCCAGTCCAGTGCCACAAAATATGGAAAACCAAACGCTATCTAAGTAAATAAGTCTAAATACAATGAGTATGATCATCAAGAATGGTAACAAAATATCTTGTGTTAGAGATGGAATTAACATAATAAGAACCCCAAGTATCTATGTGCAACAAATGAAATGCACTAGAGGCATGATCATCAATTTGGCCTCTAAGCAACTCTTACAAACAAATTTATCAAGAGTAAACTGTCCATAAAAATCTAAATGTTTCATTTTTGACATAAATGAATGCCCCATCCCATTATGTAACAAATGGAACATATCCGGAGTACTAGAAGGAAAAGGATGAACAACATAACAGGAATGAAAAGACCTAGATTTAATAGAACTAGAACTCTTAGTAGCTTTAGATTCTAAAATGTATAGCTCATGAGAAGCTTTAGCTGATGCTACAACTTAGTTACTGTGATGGTCCTAAGAATGTAGGGATGAAGAATCAATGGTTGCAATAAGATGATTATCAACTAATGCATGATGTACAAATAACAAATTATGCTTAAACTCAAAAACAAAAAGATGATTAAACCAACAAATTGAAAACATTTAATGGTTCCATCAGGTAATTTTATAGAAATTAGGTGTGATAAAGTTTGTGTGTTGAACAAAATGGTTCGGAAACATGTCATATGATCTATGGCACCTATATCTACTACCTATGAACTAATATTATTATTCATAGCATTAAAAGAAGAAAATAAAGTTAAAGTACCTACACAATTCATGGCTACATTTACCTCTACAACATCAGAAAACTACTTTTCCTTCATCATCTTCATCATTTCTTGGTAAAATGATTGAATAATTTTGGAATCCATCACTCCTATTTCTAAAAAGTTACAAAAACTTGAGGAATAATCAGAATTTCATGAGTCGACACATCAAGTGGAGTAGATCTATCAATAGCATAGTTAGCATCCAATTTATTATGATTTCTTCCAACCTTTTTCCCTTTATACCAATCGGGATAACCTATTAATTGGAAACAATTCTCAATGTTATGCCCTTCTCCTTTGCAATGTTTACATATTAATTTTCCTATGTTAAAACCTTTTCCTTTCCATTTGTCAAAATTCTTATAGTTGAAAGCAAGAATGTCAACTTCATGTGACTCAATAACAACCAATTGTTTTTGCTTTTCTACTTATTGAACAAGATAGTAAGCTTTGTTAACTATAGGAAAGGGATCGATAGAGAGAATCTGATTCCTAACAGTTTCATATCCCTCATTAAGACCCGTTAGAAATTGAGCAAGTCAACTCTACAATTCAAACTCAATCACTCTCTCTTTCAAATGACATGTACAATATTCCATATGCCTACATTCACAGGTAAGATAAGGGTACAAAACTTGTAACTCATCCCAACAACATTTCAACTTGTTGTAATAAACTCTTACTATCCAGTTCATTTGCTTCAGATTGCTTAATCCATGCTGTGACTAAAAAATTAACAAATCATTCCCTTGTCCACATTGTCTGCTAACTTCAATCTACAATTCATAAGCCAATTATGTATAGAGATAATTATGTGAGTATTCTGGCATCATAGAATTTAAAATCCAACAGCGGACCATGTAATCACATCTAATCCATTTAACTAAGTTTGGCGAATTATCATTTGGCTTAGGAATACTACCATCAATAAAACCTAATTAAAGTTTTGTACCTAATCCCATCTCAATAGATCTATTCTAAGCTAAAAAATTTGTGCCATTAAAGACGATATTTCCTATCACCATACTAAGACTATCAAATTTTGATATGTATAATGGATCAAAGACAAACTAATCAATTTGTTTCTCATTCATCACTCTTAATTGATTGTTCATCTTCAACAATTAAAAGACGATAACAAAAAAAAAACAAAATAGATACAAGATGTTAGATCTTACCAACCATGCTCCAATACCATGTGAAGTGAAGTGAATCAAATTATTCAGATCATCATCATTTGACCTAATTAAATCCAAGAACAGAGAAGAAGAGCTAAAAAACTACAATATAAGCTTTTCAAGTAAAGAGCTTTGAAGCAATAGAAAATGTAATTTTTTTTTTTTACTAACTAACTACTGATGAATACAAAGGCTACTTATACTACATAATAACTATTTAACAGAAATGACAAATGGCCTATTTAACTATTTACACATGGGCAAATCATATAAATACAAGTGGCATAATGATACAACATAAATATATACTTTTTTCACACCTTCTAACATATCAGTAGTAATATTGTTAGGAATGTTCTTCATGCAAATTTAAAGCAAGGATGTTATCTTACATTTAATAAGAGTGTAACTATTGAAACTAAAAGAATCTATTCAACACCAATAGCTATAAAAAAGGTACAACAACAAGATTATAAAAGATCTGTCAACTTCAAATGAAAACCTGATGTAGGCAAAATTTTTGAAAAGAAATGAATGGTGCATAATAATACTGAGGATTAGAGGTGTGCA
Organism: Laguncularia racemosa; assembly: GCA_037954665.1. Lineage (NCBI taxonomy): Eukaryota > Viridiplantae > Streptophyta > Magnoliopsida > Myrtales > Combretaceae > Laguncularia > Laguncularia racemosa. Next base: position 8,713,928 of record JBBMOL010000016.1, read on the forward strand.
AGTGAGTCAGGGCACGCGAGCTAGCCCATTTAACCCATTTTAAAAACAAGCTTGGTTCAAAAAATTTAACCTGTTTAAAAAACGGGCCAATTTAGCTCGACTTGTTTAACCTATAGGTCAAAGTAGGTTAACCCACGATAGGCCAGGTTAGCCTAGTTATCCTTCAAAAAAAGAAAAAAAAAAAAGCTTAATTGTGTCTCACAATAGAAACAAATAGGAAAGAAACAACCAAGACTAACCCTAAGACAAAAGAGAAACAGAACGGCAGCAGGCTCTCCTCGGCTCCTCGTTATCGCAAACGCACAGTCGTCCCTCTCGTCCTCCGGTAGTCCCTCTCCTCGCTTGCAGTCGTCTAGTCATTCGTCTCCTCGCTCACAGTCGTCCCTCTTGGCCTCTCGCACATCACCTTCTTCACTCTTCAACAATTCTCGACAACTCCCAAAGCTCTTCCAGGTTTTGTATTTTGCATCAATCTTATGGTATTGTTTCATAAGTCTTACCAGTTATTCCAGCTTAAATAGAAAAGTGTAGTTTAACCCTTTGTGCAGGTGGGCAATTTTGGGTATTTCCACACTATCGTTGTTCTTGAACTTAAGACATAAAATCATCCAAAATTGAACGTCCAAGTCAATCAAGATTTAGCGAAATGATGAAATATATTGTGCCTACAAAAGAGATAGTTGACGCTTTGTGCAAATTATGATAGGTCATCTTGTTTACCACTCGTGATTATTGTATACATATTGAAATGAAATATGGTAAAGTTCTTGTTTAATCATTTCCACATGACAATTGATAGATTTGGTTTATATGTTAAGGTTCGTTTATTTTTGAGAAAAGGTTTTTTGAGGTATATTTTCATATTTATTTAGTTTTCCTTTACAATCTTCAACTTTTTAGCATAGTAATCTAAAATGTTTGCCTTTACTAGTGGCTTGTAATGCTAGGTGGTGCCACTAATTCATACATCCAATCTTATTATGATTGAAATCATAATAAGATTATTATAAAATCATAGAGCCAATCTTATGTTAAGGTGTGTTTGTATATAAAAAATCAAATCCTATGTTAAGGTGTGTTTATTTATAAACAACATCAGCCTCTAAGCACATCTTATGCTAAGGGCCACTATTTCATACAATCAATTGAGATTTCTACTTTGGTTATATCTAATAGGGAAAAAAGTCCAAAAATGTTTTCTACTAAACAAATATACTTAGTCTTCTTAGAAATGAGAGTACAAATATAAAATCCTATCCTTGCTAGTGGGTGTTCTATTCTACTAAATGTGAAAGATCTAGCACTTTTTCCTTTTTTTTACTCTCATTCATTATAATAGATACTAACTACTTACATCTTCCTTTGTATATTTTCATAATAGATCGTACTACTTATACTAATGAGGACAATACCATTTAGCAAATTAATGTGGACGATGAGTCAGACACTCATGGGTTGATTCCATTATGCCATCTAATACTACTGCGCGAACATCTCTCGACTCCTAGGAACCTAAAGGTAAGAGACTTTAAAACAAACACTTCTATAATTTAGGATGTTTTTACAAAAATACGAGTGGGAAAGGATGGTAAAGAAAGAGCAAAATGCAAAGGATGTAGAAAAAAGTATGTTATTAGTTGTTCTAAATATGGGACATCAACTTTGATTCAACATATGAATAAGTATCGTTTGCTTCCTAAATATCTGGATGTTAGTGATATAATAATTGATCAATCTAGAAAGTTAAAGTGAAGAAAAGTATATTACAAAGTTGCTCATGAAATCTTGTCATTGGCAACAATTGAACACAATCTTCCTTTCGCATTCATTGAATACAAGAGGATTGTACAATTGATAAAGCATTTCTATTTCGATTATATTCCCATCTCTAGGAAAATGGCTACATTTGATGTTTGGAAATTGTACTTTGTTGAAAAAGATAATTTGAAAAAAGTTTTGGGAAAAAATTCATGGTAGAGTTTGTTTGACATTAGACTTATGGATAGCTTCCAAAAGTGAGGGTTATATGTGTTTAACTACACATTTTGTAGAAGATAATTGGAAACTTCAAAATAAAATTCTTTCTTTTAGTCACATGCTCCCTCTTCACTCAGAAGTTGAATTATCAAAGAGAATGTTTGATTTTTTGAAAGATTTGGGTATTCACAAGAGATTTTTCAATCTTACCTTAGACAATGCATCAACAAAAGATTGCATGCAAAATCTCTTGAAAGATCAGGTTATGCTACGATGTAGTTTGTTGTGTGATGGTGAATTTTTTCATATTAGATGTTGTGCTCATATTCTTCACTTAATTGTAAAAAAAGGCTTAACAATATCCAATGAGGCTTTACATAAAATAAGAGAGAGTGTAAAGTATATAAAAGGATCAAAGAGTATAATGAAACATTTCTAACGTGTTGAACAAGTCGCTAATCTAGATACTAGTGTTGGTTTGCATTTAGATGTAGCTACCAGATGGAATTCTACTTATTTAATGCTTGATAGTGCTCTTAAGTATCAATGTGCTTTTTCTTACTTTCAATTAAATGACTCCAATTATAAATATTGTCCATCAGTGGAGGAGTGGGAAAGAGTACAAAAATCACCATCACAAATTTGATGTCTGGTTTTTTATACCTAACTTCAAACCTATATTTTTTACAAGTGTGGAGGATAGAATGTTTATTAAATAAGATTTTAGCAAGTGAAGATTTTTTTATAAGAGATATGTGTATTAAGATGAAAAAAAAAATTGACAAATATTGGAAGGAATATAGCATTATCCTTGCACTTAGAGTTGTACTAGACCCTCGAATGAAGTTTAACTTTTTAAGGTTTTTCTTTAATAAGATTGATCCACTTACATGTGAAGAGAAGTTGGATGAAATAAAGGGCAAGTTATATAAACTTTTTGAAGAATATGACAAGAACAAGGAAAAGAAAGCACATTCTAGTAGCTCTCTAGTTGATTCTTCTTGAGTTCAACAAACATCTGGAGGTGGGGGTTTAGGTAAAGGACTTAGAGGAAGCATGAGATTTGAAAAAAGTCTAGGTATCAATTTTGCTACTTTTGATGTAAGTGAAACAATCACTTTAGTTTCTTTTTTTTTTTTTTTTTGATAATATTCCACTTTTAATGATTAATTATCATTACTATTTTTTTTTCCCTAATGATGTAAAAGTATTGTCAAGTTGAGGTAGAGACAACCAATAATTCATCCTTAGACCTATATCTAGATGAACCAATATTGGATATGAACTTTTATTTAGAGTTGGATGTATTAGATTATTGGAAAACTTAATGTCAAAGGTATCTAGATTTGTGTATAATGGCTTCTGATGTACTTAGTATTTCAATTACTATAGTAGCATTTGAGTCCCCATTTAGTATTGGCACTCATGTCCTTACTAAATACCGCAATTCCATGCTTCTTGAAAATGTGGAGGCTTTAGTTTGTACTCACAATTGGTTACAGGGATTTGATTGGGAAGCTAGCTATTTCATTTTTATAAAATTTTCTCGTAATTTATTATTTTAACCTTTTAATAGTTCTATCTAATTATGTGTGTTATTTAGTGAATTGTAGATGAAGGTGAAAAATGTCTTCAAACAACATTGTCAAAGGAAGATTCAAATGTGATTATTAATGAAAAAGAAGAATGATTATTGTTGATGTAACTAGTTTATGACCATTCGCATTCCCATTTGACATGAAATTTATGTCATGGTTGTCTTTGTTATCTTAACTACTTTTTTTTATGTTTGTAAATTGTGATTTTAATCTCCACATTTAGTATATGAACTTCCAATTTTACTTAGCATTTCAACAAGGCTTGTGATTCTTTATCAAATAGCAACATGTAATATATTGTTTCTTCTTTTGCTTTTTTTTTTTTCTTATAAAAGATAGTATATAAATAATAGAATAAAAGGCGATGAAGGAAATTTTTTCAAACTTTTGCTTTTTCCATTAATTAAGTTTATTTTCTTTTATATAAACCCATTTTATATTTTAACCCATCAAATAGAAAAAATGGGTTAAATGGGCTAGGTTAATAAGTTTGCCTATTTAACCTATCAAATAGGTTGGAAAAGTAGGTTAAACAAGTTGGGTTAGTAAGTTGACCTGTTTAACCCATCAAGCAATAAAAGTGGATTAAACGGGCTAGGTTAGTAGGTTAGCCTATTTAATCCACTAACTTGCATGAGTTTGGTTGAGCCAGTAAATTTTGGCTCATTTAATCCACGGGCTAAAGTGAGTTGGGTCGAGTTAGTCCATTTAACCCACTTGTATACCTCTACTAAGGATAGGTACAAATAGAAACTTAAATCATATCTATTAATATATGCACAAACCTTCTTAGGTTTGAGTAATTGGAGTCTACAAAATCTAGCAAATTAAATATCCTTTTATCTTAAACCGTAGCACGAGCTTGCAACTAAGAGAGACTTCAATAAAGAAAACTAATAAAGATTACAATCAAGAAATGGCATTTATAGGGCTTTAAAACTAATAAAGATAATACATGAAGGTAATTTTATGGTGCTTTGGATGAAATAAAAGAGACATGGAAAAACCAAAATTAGATATTATACACTATAGTCAAAATGAAGTGAGATTAAACCAAATCAATAATTGATATGATAGGCAATCGTTAAAACAGTCTAGGGTGTTAAATAGGTCCTGATGTTATGCAAGGATTATAAATAACTGATTCACCACAAATACAATCCTAGGTTTGGTAAGAATTTGGGGACTAAAGAAAAAGAAGGCACTTTCCATGCTCAACAATAATGTCACAAACTCAACCCAAAAATAATTGCTTGTGATGATTCTATTTTATTACGACCCGACCTTAGGCTCAAGAAATAACCTAAACTCACTATGGAAAAAAATAAAATAAGAAAAATAGGAAACTAAACAACAGTACTAATTAAAATAAATAAATAAAGGTGACGGCCGTTCCTCGGTCAACTGCCCCATGTTGGCCTTTACTTGGATGGCCTCCTATCCTTTTGGTTGTCCTTGTAGAAAAATCCTTTGGCTTTATCTTGGATCGTGGCACTTTTAACATATTATTTCAGATCTAGATTCCTATGTTCTCAGAAATAGCAATTACGTGTTTCTAAATCATTCATTACCGATTGATATGAGTGGGAAAAAAAGACAAATATCAGACCCACATGACTGCCGTATGATGTGCCTCACTCATATGGACTATGATGCCACTAGCCATATTAAATTTTGGTGAGTGTATGGGTTGCAAGAGGACCAACTGGTAGGGAACACAAGCTAACTGCTCGGCTTCATCTAATCTATTTATATGTCAGTTTTGGATTAGGGTTTTAAGGTGTTACTTAAATAAAAATGACAACAACACACACTCTCTGTCATACTTCCATGGAAGAGGTAACAGGAACAACAACAGTACCACTGTCCCCATCATGCTCATCAATCTCGACTCGTCAACAACATCAGGTTCAACTACAAAGAGTCCATCAAGGGCTTGAGCTGATTGTCCAAAAACCTTGTCATGAGGAGGAGAGTTGGGCCTACGCCATCTTCTGGAAAACTTGCACATCCGAATCTGATGGAAATAGCTTTTTGCTTTGGGGGGATGGGCATCTTGAGGGAGCCAAAGGCGACACCAATGCTGACATCGAGTGGTTCTATCTCATGTCAGTAACGCGCAGCCTGAGTCTCGATCTCACAAGCGCACCAGGTAATGCCACCGCTACAGGCTCGGTTGTGTGGTTAAGTGGAGAGCAGCAAATTTTGCAGTACAACTGCAAGAGAGCTCATGAAGCGCTCTCTCATGGCATTTGCACCTTGGTTTGCATCCCTATTCCTGGTGGGGTTGTTGAGCTGGGTTCTCCTCGTGTGGTGGCTCAAAACTGGGCACGTCTTCAGCAAGCCAAGTCCCTGTTTTGCCCCAACAATTCCTATGTGGGGACTTTCTCTGACATGGGCATCTCTGGAACCGCTGGTGCTGATAAAATGTCCGTTCAAGAGGCCAAGAAGGCGGAGCCATCAGAGTCGGAGTCAGATGTGGTGATTTTGGACATGCCTGGTGGGTGTGGCGATTTGGATTGGGACTTGGAGATGGAGGTGACTAAAAAGAGGCGTGGAAGGAAGCCATCGCTCCGAGAGCGACCCCTCAACCATGTGGAAGCGGAACGACAGCGACGGGAGAAGCTCAACCACCGCTTCTATGCCCTTAGGGCTGTTGTACCAAGAATAACCAGGATGGACAAGGCTTCCTTGCTGTCTGATGCTGTCCTTTACATCAAGGACCTCCAGGCTAGGATCGACAATCTCCAGTCTCAGCTGGAAACCACTTTCACCGACGACCAAACAACAACAACAACCACCACCACCTCGTCCTCGTCTTCATCTTCATCTCCTTCACCTTCTTCCTCCATCGAAGTCGAAGTGAAGATCATCGGAGAGAACGCGATGATAAGAGTGCAATCTGAGAATGTGAGCTATCCTTCAGCTGCTTTGATGGATGCACTTCGAGACCTTCAGCTCCAAGTCCACCAGGCGAGCGTCTCCACCGTGAACCGCCTCATGCTCCAGGACGTGGTGGTTAAACTCCCCCATTCCAATCTATCACTCACTCAACACGCCATCAAATCTGCTCTCCTCCAAAGACTCTCTTTTCTTCTCCAACACCACTCCAAAAATTAGAGTTCTCTTGCATCTTCTTTTATATATATATATATATATATATATATATATAAATGTAATATTAATATTACATGTAAGCGCATCCTCTGGCTAGCTCCCAATCCTATTATTCTCTCTCTTATGGATTATCTGCTTTTCGTTTCCCTCGTTTTTTTTACTCCAAAACACATGCTGAAATTACTTGTTGCTTGTGTTCTTTGTAATATAGTCATAAAATCTATATATTTGTGATCCCTCTTTAAGTTAGGTCCAGAAAACGAAACAGTATATATCTCCTTTTAATTTCATTGGTAGGACATACATCCATGGTCATGGAGCAACCTGTCATTTCTTGTTATTAATCGTCTTGCATCCCACTAAGCCACGATTTTAAAGAAAACCTTGATAACCATGACAACGGAGTCATGGTGCTTGGTCTGGTCGCACCGGGAAATCACAGGTACTGCAATAATGCATCCAAGCTAAAAGTAAGTAAGTATTGGCAATCACACAGCTTTGCTGTTGGCTTTGTCAATTGAAAAGATATTCCTTTGTCATTGTCTAGTCATTGTCTGAAATTTGAAGACGCATGAACCCGAGGATCAACATTGAGGTCGATTCGTGAGAGAAGCGTTTTAAATATGACGTTTCAATTTGAAACCACGTCTATCTCGAAGCTGTATGTATAAATATAACTTGTTTGTTTGCTAGTGGTGCGATCTTATGTGCAGGTGGACCACATGTCGTTTTCTTGCACAACTGTTAGAAATAGACGGCTCATATTCACTCATTATAAATGATTCATATTTAATACACAAAAATATTTTCTAGATACGTAACTCAATGCAACGCTATAGCCATCATCCGTAGAATTTATCTTGAGATAATAAATAAAGTATCGAATATTTATTAAATTTTGCCTATCATTACAAATCATACATAACATCTTTCTTCTAATATATCTCGCTATAGTTCCACAAGTAACAAAATAGATATATGCTAAACGTGTTAAATGAAATGGTTCATATTCATATTTTTTTTATTTTCGGTTTTGGCCAAAAAGTTCACATCCATTATTTTGAAAACAACATATCACATCTTATTGATTGAAAGATGGGTTCCAAACGTCTGGCTATGGTTAATGGTATCATGGCCCACCTTTAATTCACCATATAAATGAGTGGCTAAGCAGTCTAATGGGTTCATATATAGCTAGTTCAAGTTCTAGCCTGTATGCTATTTTGGATTATGAATATTTCTTATTTTGTGAATGGGTTTGTAGAAATTTCAAATGGGTTTTAACCAAAGTTTGTTTTTGATGCAACTCTAGGAGTAGCCAGCTAAGTTAATTAGATATCACGGTTATTTACATAAAGGTGCGTGGAGATCTAGTTTTATTTTTGAGAATGTAAATCTAATTAATGGATAAAGATAGATATCTTAGTTATAAGTAAAAGTAACAGTTCCTGAGTACTCAATTCTTTTTATAGCATTCGATTATCATCACTAACATAGGTACTTGGTTTAGTTGTGGCGTTCTCAATTTGCTGGTTTTTAGGTGATTATAGTGGAAAGAGAAAATTTAAATCTTTACTATTCTACACCAAGTTTGGAACATATCTCTCAAGTAATTTCAATATAAATGATGCAAAAAAACTATTTCACCTATTAAGGTTAGAATTAGATTAAATGTTTTTACATCTAATCATACTATTTGATTTATCTTAATCGTAGAATGATGAATAAGGAAAATAGAACTGTTTTTTTTTTTTCTTTTAAACTCACCCCAAGTATCTTTTGAGCTTAAAGCCTATCCACCTGGAAGCAAGCTAGTCCATTGGTTGGAAAGGGGGCATCTCAGAACAAAGGATCCAATCAGTTATAATTACATATATATTATCTTATTATAACTTTACTCGATCGAATATCATATCATGATATAGACATTTTTAGGAAGAGAGGGAGAGAGAGATTTGAATAATAGATGTTTATACCTAACGCTTTAGCAATTAAGCAGGTTTAGAAGTCTATAATTGCCAAAATTTCTCGTGAAGGGTACTCCAACTCCAACTCCAACTCGCATCGGCGGTCCATTTTATTGTAGTAAACTTTTATTACTTGGACGAAGGACACTTGACCGATTAGATAGCACTATTGAGGATGCCTGAGATTTGGGAAACCTGAGATTTGTATTGATAAAAATATAAAAAAATAAAATAAAATATAAATAAAGTAATAAAAAATTAAGAAAAATAATGAAAGCATAGAAAAAATAATAAGACAGAAAAATAATTTAAAAAATGCAATATGAAACTAACTTAATAATATATGTGTGAGTATATAATTTATTTTTTTGGGTAAAAATAAAAGAAAAAAAAAAGAAAAAATTCAAAAAAAAACTTAAAATTTATAGACATATAATTCCAACCATCCTAAAGCTAAAGGGTGAGTAACAGCCACCTAAAAAACCACTCTAAAATAGTGGGTTGCAACTCATTTCAAAGAAGCTAGCCCACTCCCCAGGTATTTTGGCAGCCCTCATGGCCACCTAAAGCAAGCTAAAAAAAAGGGAATGTACAAAAAAACCTGATCATTTGAAGTCACTATTTTAGAGTGGCCAGCCCTCGAGCCTTGGGTGGCCAAAATCTTTTTTTATTTTTTTTATTTTCATTCTCTTTCTAAATTTTTTCTACACATATTATTAAGTTTATTTCATATTGTATTTTCTATTATTTTTTATATTTTTGTCATTTTTTCTATTTTTTATTACTTAGATTATCTTTTAAATATTTTCTTATATTATATATTTAATAAAAACATATGAACCAAATTATTAACACACTAACGAAAGACTCCTTTATATATTTTTATAAATATTAATGACTGAAATAAAAGAAAATGTATAAAACTCAATTAAAAAATGATAAATATTAAAAACTAAATTTACATTTTTCCAATAAAATGACATAAAAACTAAATTATGAATAAATAAACCACTCGAATCGTTTATTGAATCGCTAATCTAATTGAACTAAAATAATAATCATGCTTAGATGTCATTATTATTTTAATTAAAAATAATATATATTTTAAACAAATCAAGTCTAAACAAACTTCATTTAGTCCTATTCAAGCACGTGTATATCTCTGAGTTAGATTTGAGCTCAAAATCCTAAGCATGATCAAGTTCGAATTGAAATCGAGCTCTAAACTTTCAAGTCCAACCATGCATCCTTTTCACTCGACTTGTTTACAGGTCTGAACCAACATATCCAGGATACATGTGTCATCAGAAGTAGAAGCGAACTAATATATAGGACAATCCTATTTAATAGATAGACTTTGATGTCAACAAACAGCGTTCTTTCTTTTTCTTTCTTTTTTTTTTCCCCCGGTCCCCCTTGAACAATCAGCTCTGACAAACCCAAGTGTCTATGACCCTTCTCCTAATCATTCGAGTTTCATTGCTAGGGCAGCTTGCCGCACAACTACATCCCATTATCCTTTCGGAGACGTCATGACAACCCAATATTTAATAGGGCCGGTATCTTCTGCCACGGTTGCCATCATCAGCGCCACTCCCTCGTCCCGGCTGCCCACTGGACCCATTACTCCTATCAATCCTCCGAGGACGGGGGGCTGGGGGGGCAGGCATCTGCATACCAGGTTGTTGCCTGCGGAAACCCATTAGGAGGAGAACAACCAACTTGATGTATAACAAATCAAAATTGCCTTCAAAGAAAAATACTACAGGTTGACTTACAATACATAACCGATTCGACCATCTGGCAAAACCATAGGTACCATATGCATCCCTGACGGCATTGGACCTCTACCATATATCATCGGCTGTCAATCCATACCTCACATTAGATGCATTCTAGAAACAAGTCAAAACGGAAAATGAAGATTTTGCAGGGTGTTGTACCTGCTGAAAGCTGGAAGAGACTCCAAATCCAGTAGGCAAAGATCCAAATGGGTTTGCAACAAAACCACCAAAACCTGGATGTGGAAGATTTGCCTGAAGCGTGCTGTCAGGTTTCTTCTCACTCTGTGGCTTAGCAAGGACAACCTCCAAGAGATTTCCTGCATGAAGAATTTGACTAGAGTGTGACCTCAGACATAAAGGAGGACAAGAAGGTTGGTATGAGGCAACATAAATACTTAGCATAGGATACTTCCTTGCATTTCTCTAGTAAAACGTAGAAGCTTTTTTGATACTCAAATCACGATCCAAACTTTCATCAAAGGGCCACTTAATGTCTACAAGAACAAATCCAAGAATCTAGAGGAGAGCAATTGATAGGGGATTCCAACTGAACTAGTGAAGGAGGGAAAAGAATTAAATTTTTGTTAAAACAGAAAAAGGTACAAGAAATAATAATGCATTCTACAATGCTCCCCTGCCTCACTTGTTCCATGTATATGCAATTACAAAGCTAAAACTTTGGCCATGAAAAGAAGCGTCTATAAAATATGGATGGGAGTATATCTCTCTATCTTTCCCTCTTCAAAATTTTGGATTTTACAAAAATAGTAACACCTCACAGGAATTTATGCTTATCTTATTTCAGCAATAGGCCTTCAGAACTGACATGTCTATGCAGAAAAATAGAGTCTACTGTGGTCATACTCATACAATTCTGGATTACCATGACTTGATTATGTACTGCAGAACCTGATATGACTAGTAATTCCAGCAGCATCAACTTACTCTTATCTTTAGAAGTTCCATTATTGTAAAAGTAAACATGTCATACTGCTAAAGCACAATCACAAAATGCAAAAGTTCTGGCATCCCAAGTTGCATTGAGATATGCACATGCATCAGTATACAAAATAATACAACTACGAGATCCCAATGGGCTGCTAAGAAATGGATCAAGTTACCATCAATTTCATATTTCTCTGAGTCTTTGACAGCCTTTAATGCACTTGACCTTTCAGCATAGTGAACAAATCCAAAATCCCGTTTGTTACTTCCAGATTTGGAAGGTGGCATGACTACTTTAGTAACTTCTCCATGCCTCTGGAATATCTCCTTTAACATATCGGTAGTAGTATTCTCAGGAATATTCTTCACATAAAGAGCCTTCACCTGGTAAATTTAAAGCAAGGATGTTATCTAACACCTCGACAAGAATGTAACTACTGAAACTAAAAGAATCTATTCAACATTGACAACCGTAAAAAGGTAAAATAACAGGGAAAAAAAGATCTTTTAGTTCCAGATGAAAACCAGAGGCAGACAGAACTTTTGTTCCACTACAGGCTGGTGATCACACAGAGTTAAGAGCAGATTCTATAGAAAGCGCAGACCTCCTCATGTTAGCCACACAAGTATATCTGGGCTAGTATTGATCCAAACTAGGTAAGCATGCATGTGCACCCTGATGGTCTCTGAGACATATATCTGGCCATTCCCACCTGCTTTCATGGATAATAGAGCCCAACCACGCTTCTAGCCATCCCAGAATTATAGCTAACTCTTTACCCCAGCCAAGATGCCAGAGGGCATATCATTCCATCTGTCATACGGAAGTGAAATTAAATTGCCATCTCCCGCTGCCTACACAAAAAGAATCCTTAGTTGTCGATCTAAACTAAAGGATTTTTCTCCAAGCCCACACGGTTTCTCCAGGAATGTTAGCTGCTAGAAATTTCTATCTTTAAAAGGATATGTTCCAACCAAGTCAACCCATAAGCTCTCTCCATCATTCTTGTAAATATTCCATATATGCTTTAACTAGACGGTCCATGAAATGATATCTATGATGCTCAATCTACACTCCACTCTTGGCCTGCAAATTCGATCACAAGAAATCTTTGCCTTAGCCCTCTCTAAGTTCTTTACATTCCAAAGAAACCTTATCATCTTCCTCTTAATTTCTTTAAGCACATGTAGGCAATACAAAAGCTGAAGACCAATAAACCTGAAAGGAATTCTTCCCCGATAAGAAAGAGACTTGGAAGTCCAATGGCTGATCGTTCAAGAATTCTCTGTGCCAAAGCTTCATACATACCTTTAGATAGCTTGGAGGTCGCACAAGGAAGTCCAAGATACCCCATTGGAAGAGACCATTATCTAAACCACACTCTGCTACAATGTGGTCCTCCAACAGAGGAGAACAACCGCTCAAGAAGACATGAGTTTTATTCGGATTTGCCTTGAGGCCTGACATAAGACTGATCTCCTCCAAAGCTTTGCTTAATTAAGGCCACAGAATCAAATCCAGTACCACCGTGAAACAAAGATGAGTAATCCTTTCCTTCTTGCACATTCAATTGTAGGCAACCTGAGGATAAAGTGCCTTCTCCTTGAGTAAGAAAAAGAGGACTTCCATCACCAGCACAAATCAGATAGAGCAAAACACAATCTCCCTGTTTCAAACCCCCTACCCCTTGAAAAGATCCCACCATCTTCCCTTCAAGATTAATTGAGAATCAAGGAGAAGTGAGACACAACACAATCCAATCTATAAATCTGGGGATGAAATTTTAGGCTAGAAGCAAGTTCAATGAAGGTCCAGTCGACCATATCATATGCCTTCATAAGATCAACTTCAAAACAACAAAGCTAAGCCTTATGTCTTCTATGATAAATTTGAAACAGCTCCTAGGCCAATAAGATGTTAATTACGCTTAGCCTACCATTAACGAAGATAGTTTCCTCTCCAACCAAAGAGGGCGGAAGGCCTTTCAACAAGAGATAGGCCTGAAATCATTGAGGAAAAAAGGATTTGCTGTTATAGGCCCACAAATGGGATCAAGTTAGGGGTGATATTTGTATGGAAAAGCTTGAGGGCTAGTCAAACTAAACTACCTTAAAAACCAAGAAGAAACTAAAAGATTTATATTATTGAGATAATTCTCTTGCCTAATCATTATTTAGAAAGAAGTTTCCCCAAAAGGTATCCTTAACATTTTCAGACTTAGGGATCAAGTGATAGATGTACTATCAATTTCCTAGAGAATCTTATATTATAAACATCGGGATCAGGGTGCATCCCTCACTTCCTCATCATCCACTTCCAAAATCAAGGCCTCAGCTTACTGGAGGCTAACACAGGAGGAAAGCACCTCTTCCATTCTCTCAAGGCCACTAAAGTTAACATTTCCAGTATAGCTATTTTGAAAATACCATATAGTCACATCTTTGAACAGGGAAGAGTCAGAATTAGGCTTCTATCCTCTATATCAAGCAAAAAGATACCATTTTTATTCTCCTTTCCACCATAGGTTTAAAGAAACAGGAGAAATTTCCGTCCTCGCTTTAGCCAATTTACTCTCCCCTTTTGCTTAAGAAAGTCCTCCTCTATGGGTTCCAATCGATAGTACTCTGAGCACTCTCACCCTTAGGAAATCAGCAAAATCTTTAGTGACATACACAAAGAATAGAATAGTCACTATGGATGAAATTAAATTCTTTCTTTAGCATTCTTTCTTTAGCAATACCAGTGTTGGCACCATTTTGAACATAAGGGAAACTTCCACATTCGTCCTCCACAACTCAGATCCTTCCTCCCATCAACATAAACAACTCTTACTCAGGCTCAATCCTTCTCCAAATTTGGCCAACTCTGAGGACTTCACTTTAGTCTCCAAAATTCCAATGAAAGACACATCGCTCTTATTAATCAAAATCTTCAACTCCCTTTCTTTCGAGGAATTATTCAATCCTTCAATATTCCAAATAAAATCATGGCTAAAACTCTGCTAACTTCTACCCAAATCAGCAGAATAGACCCAATTCCCATTGGATATAATTTATTTATTTTGGTTTAGTTTGACATTTTGTTTTCTTACACCTAATCCTTCCTTTACATTAACTTTGCTCATAATCTGAAACTTCCTTATGCTTTAAAGGCATTTGAAAGAAAAACAGAGTTACAATCATATTAAGTTCAATCATTTTTCCAAATTTTACTTGTATGTTGAATCTTTCTTCTTATGCAAGTTCAGTCAAATAATTATTATGAGCATTTTCTTCCTTTTTCAGTTTCTTTTCTCTTCCAACTTTTTCCATATGACTGAATACAATAATCTACTTAATAGTAGAAAACAAGAGAAGATTAAAGCTACCACAAGAGTATAAATTTAAAACCATTCTTTTTCCAACTTCAGTTTTCTTTTTTACACTATTTCAATCTCATCAATTAACAGAAAATTCATCAACCAATAAATGGGACATACCATGGGCATTTTTTACATCAATACTCCACTATATGCTCTATAGCCTTATTACTTCAGCATATACAGGACTGTAGTAAACCTATACCACCTACCCCTCAGAGCCAAGGGATAAAAACAGCCACTTGCAGAAGCCGCTTCACTCCACCAAACTCACTTGCAACCCTACTTTTAAAACCACAAAACTTAGATATATTCAAATTCTTATGCTTTTTACCACTTCGCTGCATATAGAGTTCTAATCCAGACATTTAAAATGATTGGTTTCTACTAACATCACAAGAGTATAAATTCAAAACCATTCTTTTCCCAACTTCAGTTTTCTTTTTTACACACTTCAATCTCATCAATCAACAGAAAAATCATCAATCAATAAATGGGACACACTTTGGGCACTTCTTACATCCATACTCCACTATAAGCTCTATAGGCTAATTACTTCGGCATATACAGGTATGTGGAGTAAACCTATACCACCTACTCTTCAGGGTCAAGGGATAAAAACAGCCACTCCCACCTCACTCACTTGCAACCTTACTTTTAAAACCACAAAACTTAGATATATTCAAATTCACATGCTTTTTACCTCTTGGCTGCACATAGAGTTTTAATCCAGACATTTGATATGATTGGTTACTACTAACATGTATCATGCAACTACGCAAGCAATTGTGCCACACAAATCTACCAAACAAAATGCCCTATCCTTTATAATCTAGATGGTAGAATTTTGTGATTTTTTCCACATCTAGTTTAGTTTTTTTTTTTTCCTTTCCCCAAATTTAATCATTGATATTACCACTGTGCATTATATTGTGAAAACCGACAGAGATATATAATGGTAATTGGTAAACATTGCCACCAGAGAAAAAAATATCTAGCACATCTCAAATATATCTACTTAAACCACCTGAGATGCAGCTGAATTGTCGGGTGTGCTCTTTGGGTCAGCCCAGGTAACAGTAGGGGTATTTCCATCCAATTTGAAATTGGCACTTAACATTTTCTGCCTAGAATAATCAGCACATGCATTGTTGTAGTACAATATAAAGGCGAACCCACGATTCCTACCAGGAGTTTGAGGATCCTGTTAACATGTACATGCAGAAACATAAGCATTATATTCTTCCATGATAATAGCAGCACATGAATATATCATAAATCCACCTTTATGAGCTCAACTATTTCAATTCCAGGTCCAACCTCCTCAACAACTTTCCTGAATTCCTCTTCAGTCCAATTCTTTGGGACATTACCAATGAACAGCCTGTTTTTAGTTTCTGAGAGAGAACACCTTAATGTTTTACCCTGAAACCAAGAAGTGAGAAGGAATATAACGAACATTAAGGGAAAAGGAAAAAAAATATTTTTATAAGATGCAGAATGACCCAAAAACCTTAAACTCTTTATTATGCAACTCCTCAATGGCATTTTTTGCTGCATCTTTGGTTGTGAATGCCACAAAAGCATAACCTTTACCTTCACCGGTGCCCTTATCTTTCATGACCCGTACCTGAAAAATTATAGCACGTAAAGAAAGACTTACAATCAAAATCAACCAAAAAGAAAAGAAACACATGCTGCAAGCACAAGATATTGCAAAATTTGACCTCAAAAACTTCTCCAATTGGTTCGCATAGATCACGTAAATCTTCTTCCACAATCTCCCGCGGAAGACCTCCAATGAAAACCTCGGATCCATGGGGAGGAAGAGCAAGAAGTTGGGTATGCCTTTCTTTGTCCTCATGACCCATAGAAGCAGCATCATCAGGCTTGTGCTCCCCTTCAGAGGCCACACGACTTGTATTAGCTTGGGGGGACTGTTCCTCACCACTAGCCCCATTCTTAGAATCATTCTCATAACCATCACCTTCTTCTACTCCATCCTCGTCATCAGTCTGCTCCTCCTCCACCTCCTCCTCGATTTCATCATCAATCTCTTCCATATAATTATCTTCTTCCTCGTCGAGATCAACCCGTTCATCAACTTCAGTAGTGTTCTCTGCCATTGATGGTGTTCCTCAAACCCCAGGTAATAATAACATTCCACAAGCGCACCACCTAATTGTACCAGCAAGCTTGTGAAGCAATTTCCCAAAAGGAAAAGGCATGAAAGAAATAAATTGAGATTGGCTGATGATCGACATGTATCGGGTACATCGAACGCCGAACCCACTCGGAGAGAAAGAGTATAAACTATCAAATAGAGCTAATTTGACCTTCTTTACATCACATAAATACACAATTAGACAAGAAGAGCTGGGGTCACATCGGGACCCAATTAACGATTGTGATGAAGAACAAATGTAGTAGTAAATTTGAAACATAGTAAGGCCCCGAAACACTGCCGATTATGTGTTTTTCCTAAACAAAAAATTAAATAACAAAAACCCTAAAGTTGAGATCTTTAAGGAAATGGGAATCTTCCAGTAATCAGTGTTTAGATAAAGACAGAATCAGTATATAAGGTCGGAGACAGGAAATCGAAAACATGTAATCACAATACACAATAAGATACAAGCACATCCTAGTATGTATAAAAACACACACAAAGATAGAGAGAGGAAGAATAGGTTAAGTGAGTACCAAAATGTATGTGTTTATGCGTTATCTGTATCTCGGAGAGAAGAGAGAGAGAGAGAGAGAGAGAGAGTGGCCGACTGGGACTCAAGTCAAGCTGAGAGGCCCTTGTAACCATCTACTTCGGTATATATAGCCTAGGCTTGTTAGCAATTAGCTCCATCGAACTCGCCCTCTCTCTCTCTCTTTCCTGACAAAAAGTCCGGGTCGGTTCATTTTCAATTTCTATAGGAAGTTCTGAGGAAGACGACGATTTTTTACCCACTGGGCCTGGCCTCGGCTTAAATCTTTCTATCTTGGGCTTTTTTGTTCACAGTGAAAACTGCAATCCACGGCCTATTTGTTCTGCGGAAAATGTTTATTATAATTAAAATCTTAAAATTAAGAAAAAGAAAGTCTTCGTATATTTTTAACTTTTTAAAACCATAAATTACAGTTTCAAATAAAAGATAAATTCAACTTAAACTATATGATTACATTGAGGTAAAATTGTAACGCCCTAAAACCCGAGCTGGGCTAGTGCCCACAACGTGTCCCTATCTCACAAGAACACTGATACACTTTAACCTATAACTCCTATGTAAAAGCATTCCATATGTTCCTTTGAACACAAAAATAACATCCCTAAAAAAAATTATTGCTTATCACAACTAAATAACATAATCCTCCAAATCTTAATCACCATAATAATGATGGTAATATTCATCTTCCTTTCTTTGTGGCTCACCTAAACCTGAGTCATCTTTTAGGATCTCATCTCCCTCAACACTTGCATCTAAAAATAAGTTTCCTAAAGGATAAACTAATGCCCAATACGTATAATACAAACACACACGCATGAATAGCATGAATAAGTATCACACACGTTATGCAATACTTAAACACAAACAATCATTTCATATGACAATTTATGTCTACAAACAGCAACAGGATACTCATGACCCCCTTAAAACACTGAAACATGATTTGGTGATGGGAACTGCCACTACGGGCCCTATACCCATTATGCTTTAATCCTTAAACTTAATGATGAGAACTACCACTACGGGCCCTATACCCATATCCACTTAAACCTTAAACTTGGTGATGGAAACTGCCACTACGTGCCTTACACCCATGTACACTTAACCACTTAATCAACATTCAGCCCAAATCATTTCCAAGCACGACTCCACTAGGGACAACGTCACACAAGGATCATTGGGGTGCTCCTTAGGGATCTACTACTATGGGCGCCTAGGCTGAGCCAAGCACATACAGCATATAACTTAAACACTTAAAGCAAATCATTCAACTTAATCAATTTTAACACATATACTAACTTAAGTAAACACAGAATAGCACACAAGTTACACATACCTTGAATCTTAGCCTTAAACACTTCCCGATCTTGGACTTAATCTAATTGGAAATCTGTACACATCAACAAGCTCTTTCTAGTATTCAATCTAAGATCAATATCATTATTAATTTTCTTAATCCTATTCATTTAACTCCTTTAAAGCCTTACTCGCTATCTAGGTTACGTGGAAATTAGTTTAATTTAAAGTTAAATAAATATGTAATTACTTTATACTTTATTCAACATGGCCATATTGGGGACCGTGTTGCTCAACATGGCAGAAGCACGACCATGTTAGGGGTCGTGTATCTTTTGGTGTAAAACTTAGTTTTGACACAATTGGAACACGACTGTGTTGGGAGGTTGTGTTCTTCTTTATTCAACACGGTCAAAACACGACCGTATTAGGAGGCCATGTTACCCTTGACTCAACATGGTCGAAATACGACCTTGTTAAGAGGCCGTGTATCTCTCAGTGTAACTTTTAAACTTAACACAGTCTAAACACAACCATGTTGGGAGGTCGTGTTACCCTTAACTCAACACGATTGTATTGAGAGGTCGTATATCTCTTGATGTACCTTTCGAATTCAACACGGTCAAAACACAACTATGTTGATAGGTCGTGTTACCCTCGGCCAATTCCACGAACCCTAATTCCTTTACTCCAAAATTTCTTAAACTTGATTCTCTTTATTCTTAAGCTTAACCAAATCCCTAACACATGTATTATCTCTTCAATTAACAAAATTTAGAATACTTACATTGGACTTTTAGCGAATCCAGTTCTTAATCCGTGAATTCCTTATTCTTCATGTTCACTTTTCACTCCAATTTTGATGACATAATGTAGCAATAACTTAATTTAACCCCAATTCTTTGTTCGTGACTATTTAGTAATTCATAGAAATCCTTACCTTTTGTCTTTGGAATTTAATCGTCCCTTTTTCCTTTCATCTTCTTAGGGTTTCTCGTAGAGAGCATCTGTCCTCTGTGGATTCTGTTTCATTGCTCAAATGACAAAGGAGGCTCTCTAGGTTAATTTGGAGTATTTATAATCTATGTGTGAAATGTCCAAATTGTCCCTCGATTTTTTATAAAATTCTCGTCCTCATCCTTTATTCTTTATGACAATATAATTTTAATAAATAAATAATTAAAATTTTCATGTATTACAAAAATGTTTTTAAAATGATTCTGAATTGTATCCGAAAAGGCATTGTTTTAATGATTATACATTATGAATAACTAAACCAAGTCTTAGAAATTATAAGTACAAGTTTGATATAATTAATTAAGCTTTGCTTTTTTTCTTACATATTTCTTTTAAGTCCATCTTATTTTTCTTTCAAAAATTCCTACAAAGCCTGGTTAAGTAAATCCTCGTAACCTTATCTAAACGGTTTCTTTCAACATGATAGCATTATTCAAATAAGGAAAAAAAACTATATACTTAATTATTAATTTTTACAAAGAAATATTTTCTATCTCAAACTCTTATTTTGAACATATTCCTACCAATAATATTATAATATCTGAATAAGAAATTTGACTAATACACAATTACGAAAATTTGTTTCACCAAATTAAGTGTATGACATGATTAATAAAGACATGCTTAAGATAGGTAGTATTGGATTAGGCCTAGCAATTTGTGTTATCATGTTAGGTGTTATGACCTTATCTAAATAAGTTCATATCTAAAAAACTTCAATCATTACATAATCCATTTATTAATTGTTTATGAAAACTTAAACATGTAAGCCAACCCACATGTCTCATATCTTCATTAGACTCACTTATCAATTAAAAACTTATAAATAAATTTATAAAATACTTACATATTCAAAATGAAAAAAGAGATAATAAAATTAATTTTTACAAATACTAATACCGTTAGATCTTAAAGATTAACATACAATTACAACTCAAACAACAATTTTAGTGAAGCAAGCTTCATCAAATATAACAAGCCTAAAAACCCATTAATCACATAATAACATTAAATTGAATTGAACCATAGCTTGAATAAACATTATCATTAGGGGTGATTTCCAAATTCTTCACATTTTTTGTTAAATTTTTAAGGGAAATAGTTAAGGAATCTACACATAAAAAAAGAATAATATCAATTAAGCTATATAATATGACATTGAAAATTAAAAATAATAATAATAATTTAGTTTATTGCCTTCATCTCCATAAAGTTAATCCTTTGTACATAAAAGAGCTTTTACTGTTTTTAGCTTCAAGAAGCCATGATATTGATCAAAGATTCAACCTTTAATACTAAATGTGAATTTAAAAACTATCATATATATTGATATACTTAAGATAACATGTGCCATTCTTATAACTTGAGGATATTGAAATTAATTGGTTTTTCAATAACTTAATACATCCAATTCAACCATTATATATCATTGCTTATCCAAATATAACTCTAGTTTAGATTTGATGGCACCCTTAAGAATTTGCATGCTTTAAAAAAAAATTGAAATTCTTAAATAAGATAAAAAAAAAAAGGATAAATAGATAAGAGAAAAAATTGTAAGCATCATATAAAATAAAATTAACTTCAAAAGTATAAAAACAATATACATAGCTGTATAAAAAAATAAAGTTACCTACAAGTCATCGCCCTATTTATCAATAATAGGTTTCTTGACTTTTGACTTACTACTACCAATATTTTGATATAAACTTGTTCCATCTTTTTTCATATATTCATCAAAGAGAGAGAATAATACTCTTTTGATTTTCATAAACTCATTTAAAGTCATCACCATAAATTTTTTAAAAACTCCACTCAATAAAATCATATTTATATCATTGATCTAATGTAACAGTAAGATTAGTGAATTTTGGGGATGAATGTTAAGTAATACAAGATTTTGAATGTTGAGTAATATGAGGTTTTTACCTAAAAATAAATAAATGATTTAAAAGAGAATAGATGCAGAGCTACATGAAGATAAATCGACAAGAGAATAAATGAAACTAAGAAAAAGAATTTACCTAAAAAGTGAAACAATCTAATTACTTTTGCTTGTATCATTTGCTGCTAAGAGAAACTAAGAAAGAGATAAATGAAAAGAAAAGTAAAAATAATGAAAAGAAACCTCTATGATGAAACTATGAAACTTGAAAGTATATTGTGAGATAGAATAAACTATTAAGGGAAATATTATAAACTTAAGTATATTTAAAATATTATTGACACTAAACGAGTTTGATGTGAACCCATAATCTATTTATGGGACCTACTTAATAAACGAGTTGGTAAATAGGCTTATGTGTTAGATCCAAACTCAAATATGAATTCTAACTTATTGCTTTTAGGTCTGATCCATGTATCATTCGTATTATTTATGCCAACCCAAACTCGTTTATAATCGTATCATGTCGTATTGTGTCATGTCTAAGATCATAAGTCAAAACCTAAATTGCTAGGCTAAAACTAGGACAATAAATATCTATCTAACTGTAAACACCTCATTTTTGCCCCTAATCATTTATAATGTTCAATTTACAATTTTTTTTTCATTTTTACAAATTTTTTCATTTTTACTTTTTTTTTCTATTTAGGAAAAATAAAAGAAAAAAATAAAATAAATAGGAAAAATATCCCAATTTTGGAAAATAATATTAGAAATAATAATAAAAAGAGTTAAATAATTTTTATAAAATTTAGAATTTCAAAATAATATAAAATAAATAAAAAATGACACGCTTATGTATAATATTCGTGTAAAATAAAACCGAGAAATGGGCTAGCTCAACTGGTTCGGACCACGGACTCGTGTGCGCGTGTGGGGGGTTAAGTTTGGAGTTCGAACCCCACGAGAGGCACTTGGTGTCGTTTTCTTTTTCTTTCTTTCCAACTGCCACGTGGTAGCCTCCCATTGGGTGAGAAGAATCACATGCTAGCCACGTGATTGTCTTCTCCAGCCGGTCGACAGAAAAGAAATGGAAGGGAAGAAAAAACAGAGCAAATCTAGGTAAGATGAAACAGATTTTTCCAAATCTTTTTGGATTTATCACAAAAACAAACTAGATAAATCCTCAAAACAACTATAATCTAAGGGATTTACATTGGGTTTTGAAGATAAAATCAAATCTCTATCACGGTTGAAATCCATGTTCATCCACCTCTGAGCTTCAACACCTATAAATAGAGGCCGAAGGAGAGAGAAGGAAAAAGGGAGCAATCAAAAGTAAGAAAAGGGTTGGCAAAACACATGAAAAAAAAAAAAAAAGGAAAGAGGAAACCCACTGGAGCTCTCTCTCTCTCAAGCCCTTGCCGTAGTCATGAATCACCGCCTTCAGGTGGTTTTTGAAGAGAAACACCGCCACCATTAGGTTTCCCGTTCCAGCAAAGCTCAGATCGACGCTTTTCCATGCTTCCACGACCATTGGAGACGGTCGCCAGCGACGATCCCAACCGCTGCCTACGCTCGCACCCATGACCCGACCTGACCCAATTCGACCGACCTGACTCGCGAACCGCGCCAGTACCAGGTAAATCGATTTTTTGATTTTTTTAATTATTTTTTTATTTCATTTATTTATTTCATTTTTTGTATTTATTTATTTTATTCATTTTGTTAGAAATTTATAATCCTTAAAATAAAATACTAAATATTAGGATTTTAATTAGTTTTTTTTTAGGGTATATATGTTTAGTTTAATATAAAAGTAACAAAAAATAAAATAAAATAAAATAAAATAACAAAAAATATGAAAAAATAAATAAATAATAATAAAAGAATAAAAAATAATAAATAGATAATAAAAAATAAAAAATGATAAGAAATAATAAAATACTTAAATAATAATAATAATAATATATATATAAATAAAAAATAAAAAATAATAATAATAATTAGGATTAAATAAAGGCAGATTAATAATAGGGATATAAAAATAATGAATTATTTTTATCACTTAGAAAAATTCCTTTTTTAAATAAATCTAAAATTGGTTTTTCTTAAATCAAAATTTCTTTTAGAAAATAAAATAATAAAGCTTAGGCTTAGATTTTTTTTCCAAAATTTAAAAAATGATAATGAATTTAAACCCGAGGTATTTTCATAATTAAAATTAACAAACCCACTAAATCTTTTTATAAAAAAACGAACTACGACTTGTTTGATCCTGAATAGCGAGTACGTAGGTACCCTTATGGGACAACTCTAAAAAGAAACAAAAATCATTTTCTAAATTAGTGCAATAGTTTTAAATAAAATAAAATAAAATAAGATATTATAATATGATCCAGATTTCAGAAGGATAAGGTGGTAACTTTAGAGTTTTAATAGGTTAGCCCTCAAGTCGAGAATCTCTGGTTTTTTACTTTCTTCTTTTTTCATTTACAAAAATAAAAAAGAAGATTTCATTGACTAGTTGTTCAAATTAGAATTAATCTGCTCAATTAGTTCTAATTCAATAATTTTTCCCAACTTCAGTTGGGCGGCAACTCTCAATAAAATAAAATTCCTAGTTCAAGTCGAGGATTTATATTAGATGAGCATAGGGTCCAATATAAATCGGATTAGGAATCTAAATAAGAAAAATTGAAAATTAGACTCAACAGAATGGCGACTCCACTGGGGAGCCTAGTAGGCTAGCCACCCGAACCTTCTAAAATCACCATTTCAAATTGTCTTTTAATTGTTATACTATTGATGCTAACCTTTTAGGGATTTTATGAAATTTAAGGTTTATTTATTTTTGCTATTGCTGAGTTTACATGCATGTAATCATGTGATTAGATACAGTTAAACTTAGGCTGTCTTAGGACCCTAAGATGGGGCCATTGTGTAAGTTTCGGGCGAAGTGATATAATCACCATTCGGGGCTGATTAGGCCACCCCACCTAATGCTTCGATATGGCTTGAGATCCATTTCTTCGAGAATGTGGGAGACCATAGAGCTTGGGGACCTGTTAGAACTCACCTATCTACATATATAAAGTCAAACCCAAGCTGTATTAGGACCCTAAGATGGGGGGCCATTGTGTAGGTTTCGGGCGAAGTGATATAATCACCATTCGGGGCTGATTAGGCCACCCCACCTAATGCTTTGATATGGCTTGAGATCTATTTCTTCGAGAATACGGGAGACCATAGAGCTTGGGGACCTGTTAGAACTCACCTATCTGCATATATGAAGTCATGGGCTGGCAATTGGTTAATAATGTAATTCTTTCATTCCTTTTCTCGAGTTCAGATACATTTACCTACAATAGCATCATCTATACTTTGTAAGGACTTTTTGTAATTAGAAATTTCTATTGTAATAGATGGCTAGTCCCACAATTGACTACCTCCTCCGCAAGGAAATCTAGGTTTGCAAACCTCTGAATCCAAAATCGGTACTGGACCATTAGTTCAATCTATATGACCCTGAAGAATAGGCCTTCATCCAGCAGAAGGTAGGGCCCATCCTATCACTGATGAAGATGGAAGTAAACCTACCTCTGATTCGGGCTATCCTCCATCTATGGGAAATCGAGCCTACGTCTTTCTTTATTGAGCTACATGAGATCACTCTCACTCTGGAAGAATACACCCAACTTCTGCAGGCCCCATCACTAACCAGCGAGGTATATGTGCCAGATCTTGAGGCTAGCTCGACCGGTATTTCTAGTAGACTTCTGGGTATTCGCAAGATAGCAATCAACCAGGCCTTGGCAAACTACAATGGACACTACATATAGATGGACGAGTCAGAAGCCTGGTTCATAGCCTGAAATAATGATGGGAATAGGAAAGATATATTATGTGGGGATCCCAAAAGCTACAAATAGAGAAGGGTGTGTGCTTTCATCCTGACAGTGTTTACTACCATACTTTTCCCTACCAAAATCTTTTATATCCATTACAGAGTCATAGAGTTGGTAGCCCAATTCTTGGAGGGGAAATCTTATATCCCAGCTCTATTGGCTGAACAGATCCGTAACCTAAACTTTATCAAGAAGAAAGGCTACGGGATCATTCACTTAAACATCAATCTCATACTGATCTGGTTTATGAGCCATCTCAAATATTTTGGGTTGAACATGGTCCAGAAATATTTGGCCCAACAAGTGGACCTTGTAGATTCCTGTATTGAGAAGGTAAAGTTACCCGACGATCTTACCAGCTACAGTTGGGTAAAGGTACTCAAGAGCTTCAGTGCCAATGACATCCTTTGGACTGCTAGATGGAGTTACTGCAACAAAGTTATCCTAGCCTGTAGAAACCTCCAGACTATTCCTCTAATTGGTATCAATGGGTGCATAGGTTATCATCCAAAATCGGCGATCCGTCAGTTCGGTACCATCTAAGATATAGTTTACAGGCCATCGTTGGAGAGAATCACATTCGAATACCAGGACCCAAGCCTGCTAGTGGCTGAGAAGTTTGCTAAGCTGGCAGAGTCAAAGCCCTATGGGAAGCCCGAATTGAG
Organism: Laguncularia racemosa; assembly: GCA_037954665.1. Taxonomy (NCBI): domain Eukaryota; kingdom Viridiplantae; phylum Streptophyta; class Magnoliopsida; order Myrtales; family Combretaceae; genus Laguncularia; species Laguncularia racemosa. Next base: position 8,740,166 of record JBBMOL010000016.1, read on the forward strand.
AGCCCCAACATAGATCTTGAAGACCTGGATGGTGAAGTGGGCAAGCATCAAGCCATTAGGGATTTCGTGATCCACCAACTATATCAGACAGGAGAAAGGGCATACAGAGTCCCAGATGTCACATAACCCGAGTTAGACAATGTAGGTCCAAAACTAAGAACCTACTTGGAATAAGTCAGGGCTCGAATGGAAGTATACTTTGAAATTGCAGACTACAAAAATGGTGTCTAGAAGGGTAGATTTAAAGAGTCTGATCAAAGGAATAAGGCCTTGGAAGCTCAACTGGAGAAGACCCACACTAGAGTCAAAGAGCTGGAAGCCATCATCAGTGGAAAACCGACGCCTACACAACAGAAGAAGAAGAGGACTAGGAACTAGATTAATAATGTACTTTTCCTTTTTCATTTTTCAAGTATTGAACTCCAAGTGTCTAATATTAATAAAAATAAAGTTTCAATATTATGTCATTAATCAATTGTTGGCCCTTTTATTTCTAGCATATGTGTGATACATGCATCATATTTATATACATGCATCAAACTAAGAAAAATGCGAAACCAGGTGTCAAAGATAGCTCCCAAACAACCAAACCCTCCAAGGAGACCAATCCACACCCGTTTAAAGACCAAAATGGCAAACAGTGGCAATAACAGTGATAACCGCAATGACACTAGCATTGATACAGCCTTAGATCCAAGGATTGTATCCTTAGAACAAATGGTCCAACAATTGGTCGCATAAATCTACCTCCTGATTGAGAGTATTGGCCTCCTTTATACCACCCAACCAACTCAGGAAGAACATTCAGGGGCCAAAAAAGGGAAGGCGGTAGAAGGTCAACCCCTAGAGTATTAAGAGATCAACTCCTACCTCAACCTAGCATTCGAGTATGAACCGAGAGTCAGCCTTGGTACAACCTCGGACGATATAAAAAGGGAAATGGAAGATAGGCAAAAGGAGATGGAGAGAAAACTTTTCCAACTAGTCGACAAGATGAAGACACTAGAGGGGCCTGACAGTTTTGAGCAAGCAGGAATCACTAGCCTATTGGCATATGGAGAAGAGGTGTACCCAGAGAAGTTCAAGACCCCAGAGTTTGAAAAATATGACGGCACCAGATGCCCCAAGATGCATACAAAGTTGTATGTATAGAAGATGAGCAAATATGCCCAATATGACCAACTCATGGTCCAGACCTTCCAAGACAGCCTTACAGGCCCTGCCTTCATCTAGTATGCACACTTAGACTTTAGCCAACTCAACACCTGGGAAAGACTCGCTCGGGCATTCTATGACCAATACAAATTCAACATCGAAGTTACCTCTTCAGTAATAGATCTAGGAAGTCTCCAAAAGAAACATACTGGGTCTTTCAAGGAGTATGCCCAACGCTGGAGAGCTTAGGCTGCTAGGGTAACAACCCCGATCTTTGAAAGAGAGTTGACATTCATCTTTGTCAACACTTTGGAGAAGACTTACTTCTCACATATGGTAGACCAGACGTCATCCAGTTTCGCAGAAGTAGTGGCAGCAGGATACCGAATCGAGAATGCCATCACGTTAAGGAGACTCTAGACAGTAGACCCTCCCAAAATTACATCAGCGCAGGGGCCCGTAAGAGGCAACAAGGCCAAGGAACCTAATGTTAGCATGTTTAACTCCAGTAGAGTAGACAAGGTTGGGTCCTACGTGACATTTCAGACCATGAATGCCCCAATCCAACAATCACCAATGAATTACACCCAGGCTACCAGGGTCACAAGACAATTCACTCCAATACCGATCTCACTCAGCCAGGTTTTTACTTGGCTGTGAGCAGATAATTGGATCAACTTTAAGATCCCAAGTGATAGGTACAAGCCAGGGAATTTTGACCCAAGCCTCAAGTGTGATTACTATATGGGCCAAGAGGGGTATTCCACAGATAGATGTTGGAGGCTCCGAAATAAGATTCGAGATTTGATTGACGCCGGAATAGTGTAGTTGGACTTTGTCAACACACCGGCACCCAATGTCAACACTAATTCGCTGCCCAACCATAAGCTCATCGTCAATATGATCACATCTGAAGGGCCAAACTCCAAATCAAAAGAATCCCTAAAACAGGAAAAAACAATAGCGTAGCAGGAAAGTCACTCTCGCCAAGTCCCAAATAAAACCCCTAAATCACATATTAAGAGGAGATGGTTAGCTAGAGACCCAACAGTCGGTACCCTAAGCAAATCACATGGGAAATTTGAGTATCTAGTGAATTACTCTTTCACCCCAACCGAGTATGGGCTACCTAGTGGATGGCGGGCCGAGTTTGAAAAAGAAGACAACCCACCAAAGGAAAGAGAGGAGTTCGTAAACATGATTAAATCGGACCAAAAACCGATAGTCATAAGTGCTACGAGTGACAACCTATTGAGGTGCAAATCTCAAAGAAGAGATATGTATTTAATGTCCCAATACCCTCAGAGAAGTATAAGGTGGCACCATTCGACTATCAGGCCCTCAGTCAAGAAAGACCTCCCATCATAGGAGGAATCACCCGCTCTAGGAGAATTTATGACCCTAAATACAAGATCTCAACCAAAGAACCTAACACTGAGGTAGAGAAAGAGGAAGAAGAGGGGCTCTCTACATTCACAAAAATGGTCAAAGCAAGCGAATGCAAGATCATGGAATAACTCAACAAGGTTCCAGCCCAGATATCACTTATGGGCCTCCTCACAATGTTTGAGCCTCATAGAGAAGCACTCTTTAAAGTACTCAAACAGATCAAGGTACCAGAGGGCATCACAATAGAGAAATTGAGCCATGTGGCAGATTTAATCTTTACCATGGATCAGATATCTTTCTCTCTCGAAGAGTTGGGAGAAGATGGAGACCAACACCTAAAACCACTGTTCATAGTGGTGAAATGCAATGACACAATTGTCTCCGAAGTACTCATTGACAATGGATCTTCTCTTAACGTATGCCCTTTGGCTACCCTTGACCTGCTGGGGGTCGATGCAAGCAACATCAAGCCAAGCTTGGTAGTGGTTAAGGCTTTTGATTGGTCCAAGAGAGAAATAGTGGGGGAAATCAGCTTGTTAGTGGAGATTGGTCCACAGATGTTCCACGTCTCCTTCCAAGTCCTCGACATTCCAAGATCTTTCAATCTACTATTGGGAAGGCCGTGGATACATAATGCTAGAGCCATACCCTCAAGTCTACATCAAAAGGTCAAGTTCATAGCAAATGGACTAAATCATTACCGTATTGGGAGAGCAAGACTGTGCCATCTATAAAGAGACCGCCATACCTTACATTGGGGAAGACGGTTCCAAAGACTTTGGGATCCAAATATTTAATGAAGTGAATATGGTAACTAGCAAGGAGGGACATCAGTTCAAGGAGGGACAACAAGAGATGTTTGGGCTAGGGTATGTTCCTATATCCCAAGAAAAGGCATAAGCAAGAGGTATCGGAGGCAGAAAGAAAGAGAAGCCAAGCGATACCCAAATGCATTTTCCACCCCTCCAACAATCATTTAGGCGAGCAACTACCATTCAAGAGCCAAGGATAAGCGAAATCGACATCGGCAATGGAGGCTTAGCCTCTCACACGTCTAATCAGCATCCAACTCTTAACAATTGGTTTTGTTATCCTATTGATAGCATTAGGTCAGCTCAAGGATAGGGAACAATTATTAAACAAATTTCTATTGTGATTATTTTTCAGATTCAATAAATTGTAGCTTATTTCTTTTGCTTATATGTATATGTTCTCGCTTCACTTTACCCACAGATTCCCTACTATCGAACGTTAGAGACATTTCGCGCAAGTAAGTAATGAAAACATCGATATCGTTTCCGACACTACTGGGTCAGCCATTGGGGGTGATGTCCTTGACCACGAAATAATACGAGAAAATTAGTAAAAACATGAACAAAGTAAAATTTCAATCGAGGAGCCGATGGAGACAATAAATCTAGGAAGCACTGAGGAACCCAAAAACCTCAAGATTGGGGCCAATTTGAGTAATGAGTAGAAGCATGAGATAACCAAGCTATTGACTAAATAGGTAGATGTATTCGCCTAGTCATATAGTGACATGCTAGGACTCGACCAGTCGATAGTAGTTCACAAGCTCCCTACGAGAGAAGATGTCAAACCTAAAAAACAAAAGTTGAGAAGGTTTAGGCCTGACATCTTACTCAAGATCAAAGAGGAAGTAAAAAAACTACTAGAAATGGGATTCATTGAGGTGTCAGACTACCTAGAATAGGTAGTAAATATAGTCTCCGTTCTAAAAAAGAATGGGAAAGTGCGAGTATGCGTAGACTTCCGAGACTTAAATCAAGCTATGCTAAAAGACAACTTCCCTCTACCTCACATCGACGTCCTGGTAGATAATACCGTAGGGAACCATCTCTTCTCATTTATGGATGGTTTCTCAGGATATAATCATATGAAAATGGTTGAAGAAGATAAAACTAAAACAACCTTTATCACAACATAGGGAACTTTCTGTTACAAAATTATGCCCTTCGGTTTGAAAAATGTCGGGGTAACGTATTAGATAGGTATGGTCGCGATACTTCATGACATGATGCATCGAGAAGTTGAAGTATACGTCGACGATATGATAGCCAAGTCTAAAGGAGAAGAAAGCCGTGCAGCTATCCTGAGGAAATTGTTCAAGCGACTAAGAAAGTTTCAACTAAAATTAAACCTTAAAAAGTGCACTTTTGGGGTCACAACAGGCAAGTTGTTAGGGTTTTTCATAAGCCGAGAAGGCATCAAAATCGACCCTGACAAAGTAAAGGCCATACTGGAATTGCCCTCTCCACGCACTATTAAAGAGGTGAGAGGTTTGCTGGGAAGGTTGAATTATATAGCTCGTTTCATCTCACAGCTCACAGACAAATGCTGCCCACTATTCCGTCTACTAAAAAAGAATGATGCGGTAGAATGGGACAATGAATGTAAAGAAACATTCGGAACGATCAAAGACTATCTCATAAATCTCCCAGTCTTGATAGTTTTAAAACAAGGAAAGCCTTTATTCTTATACCTCACAATACTCCCTGAATCCATGGCGTGCGTGTTGGGACAGAAGTATGAAGAAGGAAGGGAGTAATCCATATACTATCCGAGTAAGAAGTTTATAGACGGGGAACAAAGGTATTCTAAAATAGAGAGGACTTGCTGTGCTTTGATTTGGGTTATGCACTACTTGAGGCAGTACACCTTTTATTATCTTATTGAGTTGCTAACAAGACACGATCCTCTGAAGTACTTGGCAGAGAAGCCCATTTTGTTAGGGAGAATCTCTAAGTGGCAAATGCTCTTATCAGAATTTGATATCACATATATAAATCAAAATTCGATAAAAGGGCAATCTTTTGCTGATCAGTTGGCAGAAGACCCAATTGAGGGAGATCCCCAAGAATCACAAGCCCAATTCCCTGATGAAAATATATTAATAGTGGAGGGCGAACCAACAAAAGACTACGAGACAGAACAAAGCCCTAAATGGAAGATGTTCTTTGACGGAGCTACCAATGTATTCAGTTGTGGGATCGGAGCAGTGCTAATATCACTAGAAGGAACACAATTCCCCTTAGCAACGAGACTCACATTCTCATATATTAATAATATCGTGGAATATGAGGCATGCATCCTTGGCCTCAAAATGGCTTGCCATATGGAAGTCCGTGAATTAGAAGTATACGAAGATTCTTCACTCATCATATTACAAACAAGAGGGGAATACAAAACTAAAGACCCCAAATTGGTACCATACCATCAACATTTGACAGAGCTAATTGATGAATTCGAAGCAATCACCTTCACATACATCTCGAGAACTCAAAATCAATTTACAGATGCCTTCGCCACACTAGCATCTATGATTCAGATAATAGGGGGAGTCGAAGTTCAACCATTGAAAATAGAAATTGAAAATCGGCCCGCTTACTATTTGGTAATTGAAATAGTGCAGGATGATAAGCCCTGATATTACGATATCAAAAATTTTCTCCAAGAAAGCAAATACCTCGAAATGGCTAGCAAAATTGACTAAAGAACACTCAGAAGGTTAGCGAGTTATTTCTTACTAAATGGGCCTGTACTTTATAGAAGATCACCCGATACCACCTTGCTAAGATGTGTGGATGAAAAAGAGGCATGTGAACAGATGAAAGAAGTGCATGAAGGAGTATGTGAACCTCACATGAACAACTACATGCTAGCCCGAAAAATCATGAGAATGGGCTACTATTGGCTAACCATGGAATCAAACTGCATCAAATATGTCAAGCACTATCACTTGTGTCAAGTTTATGCAAACTGAATAAATGCCCTACCTAAAGAGCTCTATTCGTTGTCTGCACCATGGCCTTTCTACATGTGCGGAATCGACATCATTGGGCTAATCACTCTAAAAGCATCTAATGGTCACAGATTCATATTGGTAGCCTTTGATTACTTTACTAAATGGGTAGAAGCTTCATCATATGCCAGCGTCATAAAAGGAGTAATAATCCGATTCCTGAAGAGAGATATAATAGCCTGATATGGAGTTCTTGAATCAATTATCACCGACAATAATACTAACCTCAACAACAAGTCGATGACAAATTTGTGTCAATAGTTCCACATAAGCCACAGAAATTCAACTCCTTATCGACCTCAGATGAATGAGGCAGTGGAAGCGACCAACAAGAACATTAAAAGAATTGTCGAAAAGATGACAATCACTTATAAGGACTGGCATGAGATGCTACCATTTGCCCTCATGGCTTACAGAACCTCAATTCGAACATCTACGGGAGTTACCCCATATTCTCTAGTATATGGTACTGAAGCAGTTTTACCAGTTGAAGTCGAAATATCGTCCTTCAGGATCATATCAGAAGCATAGTTAGATGAGTTAAACTGGGTAAAGAAGAGGCTTGATCAGTTGAATTTGATCGACGAAAAAAGACATGTTGCGTTATGTCATGGCCAATGCTACCAACAAAGAATGGCTCGAGTATTCAACAAGAAAACAAGACCTCGATGTTTCAAGGAAGGAGATCTGGTGCTAAAGAAGGTCCTCCCAAATGTTCAAAATTCAAGAGGGAAGTTTACCCCAAACTACGAGGGCCCATATGTTGTAAAAAAGGTATTGTCGGGAGGTGCTTTGATATTAACTCAAATGGATGGTCCAGAATTGAGAGACTCCATTAATATGGATGCTGTTAAGATATACTATCCGTAGATAAGAAAATTGAGATTTTGCCAAGGTTTATGAATGCCAATATTTAGTACAAATTTCACTGAGTTTAGTTTTCATTCCTTTTACAAGCAAAGTTAATGTCTCTGAATGATCAATCATTCCAACCAATTCTCATTAAAACAAACGTCCATATACACACATTACCCATTGCCTCACAATGAATAATGAATATTGAAATGATAATAAACCTTAATACATTTTGTTATTACACCTATTTTTGAGCATTAAGCTTGGTACGTTAATAGGGTAACACTACAATCACAAGAGCCATGCTCACAAGAAAGGAAGTGCATCAAGACCTTCAGCCCTGTTTTGAAGCAAGAGTAAGCAAAAAAAGGAGCAAACCAGCACGAAGGCTTGTTTGTTTGGTTGTTGTCCACGATAAACCGGTAAGCATTGTAGAGTAAATAACCATCATTCATCATGAATCACATATTCTAAGATAAGCAATCTAAAAGACATCTCTTGTCAATTATTTGACCCGTTCGCTAGAAACGTTTTCAAAAGTGTTAGGTAAGACTGCCCACAATGGGGCACTTTCCTAGACATCCTCTCTTAAGGTTAGCCTTTAGGGGCACCTTCCTAGACATCTCTTCTTCAGGGTTGCAAGTCCAAGAAGACGCTTCCCGCTATTGGTTAGTCAGCCCACAATGGGGCACTTTCTTAGATATCCTCTCTTAGGGTTAGCCTATAAGGGCACCTTCCTAGACATCTCTTCTTTAGGGTTGCAAGTCTAAGAAGACACTTCCCGCTATCGATTAGTTAGTCCACAATGGGGCACTTTCTTAAGATATCCTCTCTTATGGTTACAAGACTAAAGAGATGCTTCCTAATTATCGATTAGTCAGCTCATTAGAGCACTTTTCTAGATAATCCTCTTTTATGGTTACAAGACCAAAGAGATGCTTCCTAATTATCGATTAGTCAGCTCATCAGAGCACTTTTCTAGATAATCCCTTTTTATGGTTGCAAGTCTAAATAAGACATTTCCTAGTTATCGATTAGTCAGTTCATTAAAGCACTTTTCCAGATAATTTCTTTTTAGGGTTGTAAGTCTAAATGAGACGCAACACTATCATCGATTAGTTAGCTCATAAGAGTACTTTTCTAGATAATTTATCGTCTAGTTAGCTCATAGGAGCACTATTCTAGATAATTTATCAATTAGTTAGCTCATAGGAGCACTTATCTAAATAACTTATTAGTCAGCTCATAAGAGCACTTTTCTAGACAATTGATTAGTCAGCTCACGAGAGCACTTTTCTAAAATAATCTAGCGATTAGTCAGCTCATAGGAGCACTTCTTTAGATTATCCCCTTTAAGGTTATTAGTCCTATAAGGCACATCCTAATATTGAAGAGTCAGCTCATGAGAGCACTCCTTCAAAACATTTCTTCTCCAACAGTTGCTAGTCTATCTAGACTCCTCCTGTTAGTAGGTGGCCAGCTCATATGAGCGCTTTCTTAAACAATCTTTTCTTTATGGTCACTAGTCCTATAGGACATTTCCTTGTTGTCAGTCAGTCTACTCACAAATAACACACCCTTAAACAATTCTTGAGATGTTTCATATCGTCGATTAGTTAGCTCATAAGAGCACTTTTCTAGATGATATCTTACTTCAGGTTGTTTAAGATCATTCCTCAAGTAGTATTAATCATCATAAAGCATTCATAGGATTATTAGCTTATGGAGCATTTTCCTACTAGAACCAAGTTCAGATAACTAGCCAACTATGGCGTTATTCGGCTAAAAATGGCGTTTTTCTTGTCTTTATAGTTAAGTTTTTCAAACTTTACTATAAAGAGGGGCAGCTGTAAACACCTCATTTTTGTCCCTAATCATTAATAATATTCAATTTACAAATTTTTTCATTTTTTAAATTTTTTTCTATTTAGGAAAAATAAAAGAAAAAATAAAATAAATAGGAAAATATCCCAATTTTGGAAAATAATATTAGAAATAATAATAAAAAGTGTTAAATAAATTTTACAAATTTTTAGAATTTCAAAATAATATAAAATAAATAAAAAATGGCACGCTTATGTATAATATTCATGTAAAATAAAACCGAAAAGTGGGCTAGCCCAGCTGGTTCGGACCATTGACTCATGTGTGTACGCGGGGGGTCAGGTTAGGAGTTTAAATCCCACGAGAGGCACTTGGTGCCGTTTTCTTTTTCTTTCTTTCCAGCTGCCATGTGGCAGCCTCCTATTGGGCAAGAAGAATCACGTGCTAGCCACGTGATCATCTTCTCTAGCCGGTTGACAAAAAAGAAATGGAAGGGAAGAAAAAATGGAACAAATCTGGGCAAGATTAAACTTATTTTTTCTAATCTTTTTGGATTTATCACAAAAACAAACCAGATAAATCCTAAAAACAACTATAATCTAAGGGATTTACATTGGGTTTTGAAGATAAAATCAAATCTCCATCACGGTTGAAATTCGTGTTCATCCACCTTCGAGCTTTAACATAAATAGAAGTTGGAGGGGTAGGCTGAAGGAGAGAGGAGGAAAAAGGGAGCAATCAAAAGTAAGAAAAGGGCAGGCAAAACACACGAAAAAAAAGGGAAGAGGAAACCTACTGGAGCTCTTTGTCTCTTTCTCTCTCAAGCCCTCGCCATAGTCACAAACCACCGCCTTCAGGTGGTTTTTGAAGAGAAACACCACCACCATTAGGTTTCCCGTTCCAGCAAAGCTCAGATCGATGCTTTTCTGCGCTTCCATGACCATCAAAGACGGTCGCCGGCAATGATCCTAACTGCTGCCTACGTTCGCACCCACGACCCGACCCGACTCGCGAACCGCGCTCGTACCAGGTAAGTCGATTTTTTGATTTTTTTATTATTTTGTTTTATTTCATTTATTTATTTATTTCATTTTTCGTATTTATTTATTTTATTCATTTTGTTAGAAATTCATAATCCTAAAAATAAAATACTAAATATTAGGATTTTAATTAGTTTTTTTTAGGGTATATATGTTTAGTTTAATATAAAAATAATAAAATAATAATAATAAAATAAAATAAGAAAAAATATGAAAATAATAATAATAAAAGAATAAAAAATAATAAATTGATAATAAATAATAAAAAATGATAAGAAATAATAAAATACCTAAAATAATATATATATAAATAAAAATAAAAATTAGGATTAAATAAAGTTAGATCAATAATAGGGGTATAAAAATAATGAATTATTTTTATCAGTTAGAAAATTTTCTTTTTTAAATAAATCCAAAATTGGTTTTTCTTAAATCAAAATTTCTTTTAGAAAATAAAATAATAAAGCTTAGGCTTAGATTTTTTTTCAAAATTTTAAAAATGATAATGAATTTAAACTCGAGGTATTTTCATAATTAGAATTAACAAACCCACTAAAGCTTTTTATAAAAAAGCGAACTATGGCTTGTTTGATCCTGAATAGCGGGTACATAGACACCCTTATGGGGCAACTCTAAAAAGAAATAAAATTCATTTTCCAAATTAGTGTAATGGTTTTAAATAAAATAAAATAAAATAAAATATCAGAATATGATCCAGATTTCAGAAGGATAAGGTGGTAACTTTAGAGTTTTAATAGATTAGCCCCTCGAGTCAAGAATATCTGGTTTTTTACTTTCTTATTTTTTCATTTACAAAAATAAAAAAAGGAGATTTCGTTGACTAGTTTTCTAAATTAGAATTAATCCGCTCAATTAGTTCTAATTCTATAATTTTTCCCAACTTTAGTTGGGTGGCGACTCCAAATAAAATAAAATTTCTAGTTCAAGTCGATGATTTATATTAGATGAGCATAGGGTCCAATATAAATCGGATTAGAAATTTAAATGAGAAAAATAAAAAATTAGACTCAACACTAACTTTTACTTACTTTTTTAATTTGAGTTCTTAATTTTTATTTCTATTTTTATTTGAATTCTCAATGTTTTCAAACTTTTATAAAATAGGACTTTTGTTAACTTTACTAAAATTTTTATCCATCTTTGATACATTTTTTTTATTGATCCAAAATAATAATATTATATATATTTTGTAAATATCTAAAACTTTATTATGCAGTAAATATGTATATCTTTGTCCTTAATTTTATTTTATAATATATTATATATTATAAAATAAAATTAAGGATAAAAATGTAAACATCCTAAGAACTGAGGGGAAAGATCATCTTTTATGAACATGGGTATATAAGCCTTTGATGACCTAACGCCCCTCTCTTTTAACATTCTCACAGTAACTACACAGAACAAACAAGAAATGCTCGCTATCATGCACGATGACTTAGCTAATCACGAAGATGAAAACAAGACAACCAAGTAAAAGTTTGGCGATTCAATGGTTACTATACTTGTGGACTAGGAGACTTAATCACATTACATTACTTTGTTCTAATATAATTCAAAATTGGGAAAAGACAAAATGACCATGGGAATCCATCAGTCAAGGATACGACTTGTGGAAGTATTGATGTAAGTAAACTAATTCATATAATTTAAATAGATAATACATGTTTTAGGGTTAAATTAAACCTAAGGATAAAGAGAATCAAAATTAAGAGGAATTGGGATAGAGGAATTAAGGTTTGTGAAAGGATACCATGAGATACACGGCCTATCTACACAGTCATATTTTGACCATTTTGAACCCTAAACATACCAAGAGATATACAGTCTGTCTATACGATCATGTTTTGACCGTATTGAACCCTAAACACACCGAGAGATACACGACTTATCTACATTGCTATGTTTTGACCGTGTTGAACCCAAAACTTACCAAATGATATACAACCTTTGACATGATCCTGTATTAACCGTGTTGAGCTACACGGCCTCCAACATGGTTGTGTTGAGTGAAATATAACTTCATTCTATATTTATTTAACTCTAAGTTAAACTAATTTCCAAAAAATCTAGATAATTAGAAGACCGTAAATAACTTAATAGATTTAGAGAAATTAAGGGATTAAACTATTCTTAGATTAATACTGAGAAAAATGTAATGATGTTGTACAAATTTAGCTTAAGTTTAGGACCAGACATGCTTAAGGTTAGGATTTAAGGTACGTGTAACTTATGTGTTGTTCTGTGCTTGTTTAAGTTAGTAAACATACTAAAAATGATTAAGTTGAATGAATTGGCTTAAGTGGTTGATTAGTTGTTGTATGTGTTTAGCTCAACCTAGGGGCCCATAGTAGCAAATCCCTAAGGAACACCTAAATAATCCTTATGTGATGTTGTCCCTAGTAAAGTCATGCTTGGAAATGATTTGGGTTGAATGTTAGATTAAGTGATTTAAGTGAACATGGGTGTGGGGCCCATAGTGGTAGTTCCCATCACTAAGTTTAAATGGACTAAGTGAACATGGGCATGGGTGTGGGGCCCATAGTGGCAGTTCCCATCATCAATTTATGTTCCAATTTGGTTAAGTGTTGTAAACACCCCATTTTTGCCCTAGGAATCAATAAATTTCAATAATAATTAATTTTCAATTTTTCCTAATTTTTTCCCAATTTTTCCTTAATTTAGCATAAATAATAAAAATATTCTAAAAATGAAAATAAATAGGAAAACACTTCAATTTTGAAAAATGATTTTAGAAATAGCAATAATGAATAATAAATAATTTTTACAAATTTTTGAAATTTCAAAAAATACAAAAAAATAAAAAAATTGCATCGCATATGTACAATTTGCGATGTAAATAAAATCGGGAAATTGGGCCAGCTCAGCTGGCTCGTGTGTGCGCATGGGAACCGTGGTGAAGGCTGAAGGTCGCGAGTTCGAATCCCCCCGCAGGCGCTTGGCAAAAATTTTTCGTTCTTTTCCCTGGAGCTGCCACGTGGCAGCATGTGATTGGCCGAGGGAAGTCACGCGCGTCGCGCGTGATCATCTTCTTCGCGAGCCCAGCCGGAGGAAAAAATCCGACAGAAGTCCGACGAAGGCGAAATCGGCCGTTTTCTTTTTAATCTTCTAGATTAAAGTCAAGATAAGGTCAAATCCATCAGATAAACCAAAGGAACACAAGAGATTAACATCAAATCGCCGGGATAAAATCGAATCTAAGAAACGGAAAAATATGGGTTTATCTAAATTGGCCGATTCGAGCTTATCCAAGAGGAGTTCGAGGTGCCTATAAATAGAGGAGAACAGGAGGAAGCCAGAGAACGAAGAAACACGAAAAAAAAGAGAGAGAAAGAGAGAGGAAGGAGCAAATCGGAGTACGCCGAAGAAGCTTGGAGCCGCGACCATCGATTGGAGTTGAGTCGCCGCAAGGAGACGTTCTGGGAGTAAGCCACCACCACCATCGGATTCAGCACCCTCAAGAAGCTAGGATTCGACACTTCACCCGCCGCAAACGACCGCCGGAACGCCGTGAACGAGCCAACCCCGCCGCCGTCTCCGACCGATCCGACTCGATCCGACCCGACCCGACCCGCGTATCGACCCGGATCCAGGTAAGTCGGATTTTCCAGATTTTTTATTATTATTTATTTTGTTTATTTGATTATTCTGAATTTATTTATTTATTATTATTATTTTGTTAGCCATTTATTTATTTATTTGTTTATATTTTCAATAAATAGGAAAAATGTAGAAATTAGATTTTTTTAGAATTAAGAAAAATGTAAAAAAAATAATAAAATAAATAAAATGTAAAAAAATAATAATAAAAGAATAAAAAATAGAATAAAATAATAAAAAGATTAGGAAAAATAATAATAAAACTTTAGATTTCAAAATAGGATAGATAATAACTTAGGATAAAATGTTCTAGCATAAAATTTACAAAAATTTATAAAAATCACAAAAACTTATAAAAAATCAAAAAAAATCATAAAAATCATAAAAATTAATAAAAATTTAAAAATTATGAAAATAGAAGAAAAAATTAAGTTTTAGCACCTAGAAAAATCTTTTTCTTCAAATAAATCCAAAATTGATGTTTTTTCCAAAAAAAAAAAATCATTTTCAAAATAAAATCAAAGCTTAGGCTTAGAAGTTTTAGAAAAATCCCAAAAATGTTAAGAACATAAATCAAAAGAGTTTGCAAAATTAAAATTCATCAACAAATCTAAAAGTTTTCAGAAAAGCGAACTACGGCTTGTTTGATCCTGAATAGCAGGTACGTAGGCACCCATTCGGGTCAACCCCTAAAATAAAGAAAAATCATTTTTTCAAAATAATTCTCAAACATAATAAAAAGTAACAGAAACACAAATGAAACACATTTCTAAAGATAAACAATTTTTGGAGATTAGGTGGTAACCGTAAAGGTTTTAATAGGTTAGCCCCCGAACTTAGAAGCTCTGGTTTTCCCTTTTTCTCTTCTCACAAAAACGAGAAGAGAAATAACGACGACTAGTAGTCCAAATTAAGACTAATCCGCTCCTTTAGTCTTAATTCAATTTTCCCAACAAACAGTTGGGTGGCGACTCCAAAAAATTAAACGAAATTCCTAACTCAAGTCGAGGATCTAGATTAGATGAGCATAGGGTCTAGTTTAGATCGGATTAGGAATGGGAATTCAAAATTAGACTCGACAGGATGGCGACTCCACTGGGGATTTGATTTTATCCCAGCCGACTCAAGAAGAGTATTCAGGGGCCAGGAAGGGAAAAGCTGTGGAGGGACAGCCTCCGGAATACGAAGAAATCAATTCCCACCTAAACCCAGCTTTCGAGTATGAGCCGAAAGTCAGCCAGGGGCCGAACTCTGATGATCTAAAAAAGGAGATGGAAGAGAGACAAAAGGAGATGGAGAAGCGACTCTTCCAGCAGCTCAATGACAAAATGAAAACTATTGAAGGCCCTGATGGTTTTGAACAGGCCAGAATCACCAATCTACCAGCATACAGGGAGGAAGCATACCCTGACAAGTTCAAGACCCCAGATTTTGAGAAGTATGATGGGACCGGTTGCCCCAAGATGCATACCAGGGTATATGCCCGGAAGATGAGCAAGTATGCTCAATATGATCAACTCATGCTCCAGACCTTCCAGGACAGCCATCACAGGCCCTGCATTGGTCTGGTATGCTCACCTTGACTTCAACATCATCAACACCTGGGAAAAGCTAGCCCGGGCCTTTTATGATCAATACAAGTTTAACATAGAAGTTGCTCCATCTGTAATCGATCTGGGGAATCTCCGAAAGAGACATACTGTAGCCGTTCAAGGAATATGCTCAACACTGGGGACTCCATACCAGCAGGCTAGCCACCTGAATCTCTTCAAATCTTTATCTTAAAGAACTGTGTTTTTTAATTATTATTCTGTTGCTAACTTTTGAGGGTTTAGTTAGATTTTGTATTTTCTTTATTGTGGGGGTTTCTTGCATACATACATATGCTTTGTGAGTAGATGCGTCGAACCCGGACCGTCCTAGCAACCTAAGTCGGGGAGCCATTGTGTAGGTT